>OY728131.1:195984087-198484087 GCA_963277665.1 Viscum album | reverse complement strand
TCTTCCTACTCTGAGCCATTTCCATCCATCTCTGAATCAACTCAACTTTCTATGAAGTCTCCTGCACGAGACTTAGTCCCAACAACTTGAATTCATAGGCCTCCAACCAACATAATGGAGAACTACATGACCTCCCTTGGAGAGCCTCAAATGGTTCCATATGAACCATAGCCTGAAAACTGTTTTTGTAGGAAAATTCAATGAGAGAAAGGTTCTTCTCTGAGGAACCACCAAAATCCAACACAAATGCTGTCAACATGTCTTCCAACACTTGTATTGTATGCTCTGACTGCCCATCCATCTACGGGTGGAAAGCTATACTCAAAAGCAAATGTGTACCTAGAACCTTCTACAAACCTTTCCCCGAAGTGCGATGTGAAATGAGGATCATGATCCAAAACTATAGTCCACGGTACACCATGAAACCATACTATTTCCAGAACATACAACTCACCCAACTGTATAATTCTCCTGAATCGGTAAGAAATGACCAACTTTAATTAGCTGATCCACAACCACCCAGATTTCATAATTCTTAAAAAGAGTTATTAGAAGACCCATCACAAAATCCATCATCACATCATCCCAATTCCATTCTAGAATGGGCAATGGATGTAACAATCTTCCTAGGTGTTGATGCTCAACCTTCTCCTGCAGACAGGTAAGGCACCGTGCCACAAATCCCACAACTTCCTTTTTCATTCTTGGCCACAAAAACTGTCTGTGGAAATCACGATACATCTTGGTTAAACTAGGATGCACTACCCATTTCGATGCATGGAAATCACACATCAACTCTTCCCTCATGCATACCGGCACAACCACACGACTGTAAACACAAACGACCCCATCCACACCGACAAACCAACAAGAAGGTGGTCCCCACCTTTAAGTCTTTCCTTCATGTCCAAAATTTTAGGATTCTCGAGTTGACTTTACCTAACATGGATCAAAAGTGTTGAATCAATATCCATGGAAGCAATAGTCACCTAACCATTTTCCTCCCACACCTCCAGGTGCATCTTTGCAAAAAAAATCCATCACCTTCCACCCAGTGCTGGATTCCTAAACCACCTGGTTATGAGCCTTCCTACTCAAAGCATCAACAAAAATGTTCCCTTTTCTTGATGTATATACCATCTAAAAGTTGAAGGACTGGAGATACTCAACCCATATTCACTTCCAAATATTCAAACCCCACTATGAAAAGATATACTTTAGACTCTTGTGATCAGTATACACCATGAACCGTTCCCCAACAAGTAGTGCCTCTATCACTTTAAGGCATATACTTCTACAACCAACTGAATAACATGAGTGGGATAATTCTACTCATGGTGTCTCAATTGGATCAACCCATAAGCCAAAACCCACTCATCTTGCATCAATGTATCCCCAATCCCAATATCGAATGCATCACAAAACAAGAAATACTTCCAACCTGGATCAGGTAAGATCAAGATCGGTGCAGTCATAAATCCATTATTTAGTTCTTGAAAGGAATTCTCACAATCCTCAGACCACTCAAACCTGATTCCCTTATTGGTCAAGCCAATAATGGTACATCCAGGTGAGGGAAATCCTAGATGAACCTCCAGTAATACCCGAAAAAACCCAGAAAACTTCGAACATCAGAAACACTCTTGGGATGTTCCCAAGACACAACAACCTAAACTTTCTCTGGATCCACCAACACACCTACCTCATAGATGATGTGACCCAAAAAATTTACTTCTCCAATCAAAAAATGAAACTTTGACAACTTAGTGTAAAGCCGATGATCTCTTAGTGTACTCAAGATGATGTCAAGATGTTGCGCATGATCATCATGAGTTTTCAAGTACACCAAGATGTCATCGACAAAGACAACCAAAAAATGATCCAAGTAAGGATGAAAGATTCAGTTCATCAAATAAATGAACATCATTAGTGCATTAGTCAAGCTGAAATGCATCACCACAAACTCAGACAACCCATACTGACTCCTGAAAGCTGTCAGCGGTATGTCAGAAGGCCTCACCCTCAACTGGTGACAACCCGATCTCAGATAAATATTAGAAAACACCGATGCACCCATCAAATGGTCAAATAGGTCATCAATTCTAGGAATAGGGTATCAATTTTTCACCATCATCTAATTTGACATCTGATAATCAACACACAACCTTAATGACCCATCAACCTTCTTTGTAAAAAGCATAGGAGATCCCCAGGGAGACGTACTAGGGCGTATGAACCCCTTACGCTCCAACTCCTCAAGCTGAACCTTTAACTCCTAGATTTATTCCAGTACCATTCGTTATGGAGGAATAGAAACTAGTTCGGCTCCCGGTAGTTACTCAATTGTCAACTAAACATACCTCTCAGGTGGAAACCCCAAGAAATCCTCAAGAAACACATCCTAAAACTAATCTACTACTGGAAGAAAGATAGATTTTTCCCCTATTTCATCATCATGAACAAGGAAAGCTACTTGAGCCATGAGCCTACACAACTGCAGAAAAAATGGTCCTACGTGACCTACTTGAACATCCCACTCTTCGCAATGAACATAATAATTACCCTCAAGTGACTTGAATAATACCCTTCGACGATAAAAGTCTATTTGTGCCCGATATAACACCAAGCAGTCCATACCCATGATCAGGTCAAATCCTAACATCTCAAGAATGAACAAGTCCCATAAGAAATGATACCCACCGACCTCCAGAGCACATCCCTTACATAGTATGATGTATTCAATTAGCACCCCAATGAAGTTTCAATTGACATAACCCCGCACACACTCTCCATAGGCAAACCCTACGCTACGACAAACTAGGAAGAAATAAAAGAGTGTGTGTCACCAGTGTCAAATAATGCACTAGAAAGTGTAGAATCTATAAGGATCATACCCCGGACAATTGATGGCCCAACTTCACCATCACTAGGTGCAGACTGAACTGCATGAACCTGACTTTCCCCTCTACCCTGGGCCCCAACCTATGTTCCCTACACCGCACTACCATACTGACGTGGGTGATCCTACCATGAAGTTCTGCATCCACCGCCCCTACTAGTATGGAACGTGGAGCTCCAATTGCCTTCCTGATATAGAGAAACTGATCCATTGCCTCCACTTGGCATCTGTCTATCACCAACATTCATACTATTCTACTGAGGGTTCTTGAAGAACCACTGCACATGTCTCAATATTCTGCCTGACCGATACTCAACTAGAGGTCGAGGACACTATCCACGCATATTCCCCAACCTGCCACACTGATAGAAGAACACTTGATCACCACCCTAAGAGGCTGACCCTCTCTTCTGACCACCTTGCACACTCTCTCCTTGCTAAAAACTTTCAAAACGATGCTTCTGGCCCTCAAAAGATACACCACTTGTCTTCCCAGCTAGCAAGACAAGACCACTATCTGAATCTCCCTTTAGGTTACCCTATGTGATCAGCGCTTGATCCATTACCTCTGTAAACCTCTTCAAGAAAATAATATTCACCTGAGGCCTAATCTCATATCTCATCCCATACTGGAAACGCCTTGTAATTTCTACCTCATCCCCCGCCAATGTTGGAAGAAAGCGTCAAAGGTCAGTGAAGAAGCTAACATACTCCATCACAAACATCGATCCCTAAGTTAGGCTCCTGAACTCTGTAGCCCACTCTTTCCTCAAAGTATTTGGATAAAAATGATCTAGAAAATTTTCCTAGAAATCTTTCCACAACATCCCCTCATTCTGTTCAGTCTAAGCTAGGATTTCCCACCAACGCTTTGGCTAAACCTGCAACATATAAGCTTCCAACATGACTCAA
The DNA here is from genome assembly GCA_963277665.1 of Viscum album. Lineage (NCBI taxonomy): Eukaryota > Viridiplantae > Streptophyta > Magnoliopsida > Santalales > Viscaceae > Viscum > Viscum album. The sequence continues at coordinate 198,480,276 of OY728131.1, read as the reverse complement.
TTCCCAACAAGAGTCTCCAGATGACCAAGTATCATCTAGACAGACTCTATCCAGAACTCTGATGCCTCTATCCCACCCTCTCCAGTAAAGGTCAGAGGGTGATGCAGCTAAAACTCTATGGTCAACTCAAACATACTTAGTACGAATCACCCTGGGTCCTGATCCATCATCTGCATAAAATGAGACATGTTATCTTGAAACTGATATTCCCCACTTTTCGGGATCACCACATTCTCTTGCCCCTCTACTGGGGGAGTGTTTTCAGCAACATCCTCTTGTTTCCAAACAATATCTTGACATCATGGTGGAATTTATCTACATTTCTAGACACAAGGTTTATATAACATACCATAAAACTTTCAAAACTTCATAAAAAGAAGGATCTTCACCAACCAAAACAACCCTTAACATTCTGAAAAAAGCATCACCCCAACCATCCCTACCTCGGGCCATGGTCCACAAGGGTAAACAACCCTGAACCACCACAAGGCTAACAGAATATGTTACAACAACATTATAATTTATTAAAAACCTTTAATTACACATATTTTATTAATCATCACTTATCATTATTGTGTATTCAACCCTTTCATTGTTTCATTTACAACATTATCCTTTTTTAGTTATCAAGATGCACGGTGCATTCTATCTTTTCATGCCTCACACACCCAACCCAGGTGTGCCTACCCTGATGCATTACACATATTTCTATATGTTTCTACAATGATATATGAATGAAAAACCTCATGCCATTGTGGCCATAATCCAAAATCATAAAACAGTCACATAACACAAATGTGCATCACCCAATGGTGAAATATCATCAACTATAACATCACACAATAAAGAATAAAAATTCCCAACCTCGGTGAATTGGGTTTTACCTCATATATGGGTCAGATACTCCCAAGAACAAGATCATTACCAAGGCCCAAAACATACTAACTCCCCTCTACCATACCCAAATAATAAGGTAAAAGAAGGAGAAGAAAGACCCCTCTGATACCAATTTGTTATGTCCCCAACCTGGGAGCCACTAAACCAGTGCTCCGAGCCAGGTGGTTACATGACCTTAAGTACACCATCCCATATGAAAAATGTTTCAAACTATCAGAGGGGGTCCAAATAGTAAATTGGGGAGACTATACACTCTTTTTATTAGAGTAAGCTAGAATAGAAGATCAACAAAAAAGAGGAATAACAACCAATAATACCAGATTATGCATAAACAACCATTCTCCAAACAGGGTACAAACATGCCCAACGGTAAATATACCATTCCATGCTTCAAGTGAAAAGGTGAACAAAACCCAAAATGAAGAAAAACTATGAAATCCCCAAAATGGTTCTGACAAAAGTCTAGGTCCTCCCCCACATACACTCATTCCAACCCAACTTTCTAGTAAGAGCACTTATCCTTGTCCTGAACTGCAATCATGAAGTCTGCTCGGGTACCCAATGGTGGCCCGAGCAGGGTACGAGTATAAATCAGTAGTCCACCACCAACAGATTCTACATAATATCCAATATAAACAGTTGTGCATGCAGAATGGGAAATCAATAATAAATGATGAAGTAAAGATTAAGTTCCATTATCCAGTTTAAGTCCATTACCAATTTTTTTACCATTTCCATATCTTACCATTTCATTACATTCCCATAGCTTACCATTTACAACACATTTATCAGGATTTTATCAAACACAACAGGTTACATTACTTAAAGTACATAATAACATTCCTAAGCAAAAACACACTATTGTCCAATCTTACTAGGACCAAATTACTCATGTAAACCATAACCTTACCTTGGAACCTCTGTTTGGGTGGATGAAGCTGATGGGGAAATTGAGCATCAATCATATCCCTACCCCGTGCATTAGGGGTGGAGTTTAGAGCCTCAGTTCAACTCGACCTGTGGGCATAGAACATTAGTCAATACCCCATATTACCAAGCTATGTGCACATGCTATACATATATGTATCCATTAACCATTCACACAAAACCACAACCATTTACCAAGGCAAACATAAACCATTATCCATTCACAGAACATCACAACCATTTCCCAAGTCAAACATAAACCACAACAATAACATGACATTTAAAACCATTCCATAACCCATTAAAACATTTACCAAATTTCACATCATTTATCCATTTATTCCAATTCCCTTTTTATGATGCTTATCTAACTAAGCATTAATTCATTGTGCCAACCTCACTAGGCTCTGTTTGTTATGCCTAACTCACTAGGCTTCATTACCATGATCATAATCTATTCCATTATGGTATTTATACATTTCCACATTTTCACCCAATATACCTTAGGTTATTACCAAACTTAGGTGAACCACCTAGCCTCTAACCCAACACTAATAGTCACACCAACATGATTATCAAGGGATATACATGATTTCACAACAATCTCACTTATTCTTCCCAAATCCCTAGGTCCAAGAGAGTTATAACACCCCATGGGTGGCCTTAGATTAGTGTCATCACCCTCGGAGCATCCCATGGGGATCATGAGGGTCCCCATTTACCTTATTAATAACCATTTCTCCAAAACATGGAATGGGTAATCAAAAAATACCAAGATATCCCCAAGAAAAAACCACACATGAACAAATCCACAAATAAACCATGGGATATAACTTGTAGACCACCTACCTCAATTCTGTGGGTGAAATCACTCTTAATAAATCCCTTATATCCCAATTCAACTAAACTTTGAATATTTAACCTAAAAATCACCTAAATAGTAGGGTTTTAGAGCTTCTGAAATATAGGAGAAGAAGATACAAACCCTAAACTCAAAAGAGAATCAAGGATGGGATTATCTTTACCGTGAGCTTCGAGCTGCAACCAATGACTCCAAAAAATCCTTAAAAATAAGGGAGATTGATCTATTAGAGCCCTTGGGAGGTTTGGTTTGTTCCAAGGGTGAAGAGGGGTGAAATGGGAGGAAATACCAAGTTGGGGTTAAAAAATCTTGGAGTGAAAAAATTCTAATTTTTAAAAGGTTTCTGGGCCACATGGTTTACCTGCACGGTTTTCCAAAACATGCACTAACTTTGCGGAATCCACTGTCCAAAAAAAAACACTTCTTGCATGTCCTCATAGTTAGCACTAACCATGTGCAGACCGTGTGACCTACCAAGAAAACCCCTTTTCTCCAATTTTTGTGTCCCAAACCCGTGGAACACCCCCAAGCCTCCTCTGGGACTTGGGTAATCACTTAATTAACCAAAAAAGGGATTTAAACCAAAAATTAAATGAGAACATACCTTTATAGGATCTGGGATCTTACAGAGTTTTCTCTAACTGGTCCTACAAGATGGTTAGGATCCTTGAGACACAAGTGGATTTGTATATCTACAATCACGAGGACCCCTACCCCAAGGACATTTTTGGGGAGTTTTCTATCTCATATTCAATCTTTAATACCATGTCCTCCACTTGTCGTCTCTGATATTCAAATCCTCCAGTTCTTAACACTGAGGGTGAGGATTATGCTTGATTTTCCATTCAACATGTAATTGAATCCTCCTACATCACTACAAGACCAATTTTATGGAATCCCTCTATCAATCCTTTCTTGAAAGAGATTGTAGTATTTCTCCTCTCTATGTAAATGTCCTTCACCTTCATTCCTTTCTCATTTTATATAACTTTGACTCATTTTAGGGTAAAGTGAAGAGAGGGAAGTGTCATATCCCCAACCATTTTTGTAGTTTCCTTGGCCTCTTCCACTAGTAGAAGAGGGAACATAGGGGGTTTGTTCACTCAATACCCCACACATCTTCCTTTGGGATTTTTCACAATGTCCACCTACGGAAAAAATCAGATTGTTTGATTTTCCAGATCTTCTTATTACTCTTCTTTCTCACACTGAGAATGAATTATGTTGTCTTAAAGGTTAATAGTAATCATGAAATAAACACAATCCATGCAATATATTGAACTATGAGAACTATGATTCCTACTAACCAAGATACATAGGAATCCTACTTAAGGTCGTATCTAAATGGGAATGCTCCTCAAGAGTAAGCCCCAACAATAATCCCATTAATCAAGAGTAAGCCCTAAAGTAAACCCCCTAAATCATCATGAGTTTAGAATCATGAGTTGATAAATATATCATGCTCTGTTCTCATGGAATCCTCTTCCAGAGTAATCCCATAATTAATCATTTCTAAGGTACATACTACCCTATGAGACTAACTGAAATACATGGTCATTGATTCCCATCAAAATGGGATACATAGGAAGCCTCCTTGAGGTCCAAAACCAACAACTGAAATCAACCCTATTCTCTCAGGGACATATTGTCATCAGGTTCTAATTAAACTTGGAAATTAATATCCCCTCCAAGTTCCTTGGGTAGCTTCAACATAAGTCCCACACCAAAATTTCACTAGGCATCTTTCGTCTCGATGTCCTTTCCACATGATGTTAAATTGTATGGTTAGTTCCTTATCACATGACCTTAAAAGGTTTGGTGTACCTATATTAATTCGGATTGAACTATGTGGGTTCTTATTCCTTTCACTAGGATACATAAGAAACCCACTCATGGATTCTATCCCAATATCAAAACAACTCCCATCTCCCCTGATGATTACATACTCCAAAGTGCCACAATCAGGGTTTACGAACCAATATCATTGTAATAATGACCAATGAATCTATAATTAGTATATAATATGATTCCATCAATGTAGAACATCAGATACATATCGACATATCCATTGATGAAGAACCTTATATACATACAGATGATTCTAATTTTCATACATGCGAATAATTAATTATAAATTATAGATTGACCCACATCATACTTGGGAATTAATAAGTTATTTAGGAACATATCTTAAATCTATAATACAATATCATAGTAATCAATAATTCACCCCCCAAAAGGGTGTGATGAGCTCGACCTCCCATCCTCCTGACCAATGTGAGTTCTTAAGCATCGTCATCCAAACCTCCCAATGAGTGACTACCTTTGGAAAAAATGTCTTCATGGATATATAACTATTGGGTGTTTTTAGTTCCTTGAAAAAACCCATTGGAAAAAGTTTATAAATATTGATTCCTAACCAAAACACATTTTCCAAGAGCAATAAAAATGGTGTACCCGACATGAATCCTTAACAGATATGATAGTGTCACACATCTTTTAGTACCCTTTTTACTTAAAAAAATAGTGTCAGATAATACAATCAATCCTTCACGTGTTCATTCAAATGAGATTCTAATTTGATATAGTTTATTTTTTTCATATATACAAACACTTGTTTTCAGAACTCCCCTAAATCCAATGGAATCATTATAGTTTTCACCAATAAACTCCCTTGCTACTACTCAGGTCAGGACTTCATCCATGTGAAGGATTATATTACTATCCCAACATCTTCAACATTGGGTCGAAAAATTAATTTTCTAATAGTACCATTATAACAATTAAATCCTAACCCTGGAGGCCATTTGATAATCCCTCCAACTCAACAAAAATGATCGATCCTCTGGTCAACGATGACCGATGGTCCTAAAGTAGATGGTTTTAACTGCCATCTTCAATTTTTTTGAGATTTTATCCATAGAACGTGATAAATATTACCTTTTATATATCAGTTAGGTAGACCAAGAGGCCAAATATAGCCTCAAAAAGAAGACACAAGGGTCCTTCTCAAGGTCTCCTGCTAGAAATCACCACTGCCAACACTGCATGGGAGTAACCCCTCAACATGATGGGGAATCCATCCTCGATTTTCTATCCTAGGTTCTTCAAAACCAGCCACACAAGATGGACCACTTGGGATGAAAAATAGCTAATAGGGATCATGGTAACACCTTTTTCCTCTCTAGAGAATCCCACCAACCCAATTTGGTGGAAAATTTTGAGTGGGCACATACACCCATCTGCCTATTTTTCAGCCAGCCAGTAGACTCACCTGGAGGAACCTTACAATGCTCGACACTGAAATCTGGAGACATATTGTAAGAAAGAACATACATTTTCCTGCACCCACCAAGATTTCCAGTAGTCTCATTTGGAAGCACATGGAGAATTCAATCATAAAGTACTGATGATAATAAGGGGATAAACTAAACACTATGACCTCGTAAACTAGTACTATTAGTATATACTAGAAGGAAAGGGATAATAGGAGGCACATACACCTACCCCAAATATATAATGGGAATAAATACCTATTCTGACTGTTGAGGTCAAGAAGAACATCTTGGAAATGTAAAAAGGACAAACGTAGATTCCTACTCATATCCTACATATTTTCTAGGACATCATAATGGTGTTGACAGTACTGCCTGAGGGATGGACGCATAACTCTATCCCCCCAAATAGGGTGTCCCATCCTCATATCACCCCAGATTAGAAACACACCATTTCTCCCATCCAAGAGGGTTAGGGGGAAACTCCCCATAATATAAGGACACCAAGATCAGTAATATTAACTCGATCCAACTAGGGGTAATTGACTTATCCCAATGGCCACTCCAGGATATACACAAAAATATACCCATGAAAACCACTTCTCCCAACAAGTGTCCCCAATTTCTCATAATACAATATTCAAAAAGAAGCCTCATCAAACACTATTAGAGAATCAAGAGTTGATCTGTGATCTGTCTCCAATTAATGCTGGTGTTCTTGAAGAATTTAGAAACTTATCTGTCTTAGATCATTATCCTAACCGCCACTAATAAATTATGGGAGCAATATAAGTAATTTAAAAGGACCCTTATTAACACTTCCCCATAAAGTCTTGATTCACGATAATAATTTTGTTGATCTCGATATCTTATATCCTCATGAGAGACACAACGACCCTACATGTGGTTAGAAGACTAAGGAGCAAGATGGGTTTCCCCTTATTTTAATCCACCATGGTAGTCTTTCCCACAATGAGGTTCACTATGAATGTTCTTTTCATAGTATTGTTTTTCAATGTCAAGATAATTCACCAATTGGAAATTTAGTGATGAGAAAACCCTCCTATCATGAGGGACTTGGGAACACAAGGACAGATATGTTTAATGCCTTGTCACTGGTAGGTGAAATAATTTCTCAACCAAAGGATATCCCAAGTAAACTATCATTCTCTAAACCACCCTTGGGTTAATAACCTTCCAGTTCAATAGAGGAAATCACTATCAATCTCATTTACCATGAAAAAACAATAGGCAAGTGTCCACTCTGGTCAGACCAGGTAGAGGGGCCTTTGGAAAGAGACGATGAAGACGTGCTAAATATGAGGAAACAACTGGCTAAGTATGACATACCAGTCATGTTATATACTTTTACACACATCAATATAGTATTATATAGGTATTTTTGGAATATTGTATGCATTAAATCCACCCCAACATATTAAAAAGTTTTATTCATTTAAAAATAGAGGTATTACCTTATGCCGATTATTAATTTCACATTAAGGTAATAGAATGGTTGCGACGCTAAATTAACATGGAAAATATCCTTGCTTCATGACATAAAAATATCAAAAAAATATCATGGATCATGTCAATGCACATGCCTCGATGTATTAATTATGTTAAAACAACTAATCTATGACACCCTATATGGTGTTCTTATCAGAGGATGGGGTGCACATGGATCACGAAATTTCACTACACTCCCTAATCAAAAAATCCTGCCAAAAGTTATAGCGTGAAACGTTATAGCCTTAGGATAGCTCAAACAAGTGGACCCTATCCAAGACTGAAGATTTTCTCAACAAAAACAGTCCCGGACCAACTCTCATCATTATCAAGATAGAAGAGATCAGTCTATGGAAATACTTCTGTGTCAAGCATATGAAAATATCGATTAAGCCTCCTGCTTAGAGGATGTCAACCATCAGATACTAAAAATGTCATAAATAACAAAATGGTCTTAAAAAATGGTTGATCCAAGTGAATATTGAAATATTCACCTAGCCCATGTCCGGAAAAAACTCTATAAAATCAGAAGATCATACATGATTATATCAACCATAATAGTTTGGTAGAAACCCCCGCCTATAGGTATGAGGGGTTTTATAACCCAACCCTTTAGGCTAAAAAACTCAACCCAAATGGTTTTGAAAGTATAATGGGAACATACCTAGTCTATAGGAGTAGGGGGTTTTAACCTAGAAATCCACCTATTTAGTGAGAATATGTTTTCTTCCAATTAGGGAAAATGCTACAAAGGGGATCCTTCCAGTTCATGCCATTCCATGATCTGGTATCCTCATTGGGGACATGCATGAATGATATTTCAAGAGATTCCCTTTAGGTTACTATCCACCAAAAATCTCCCATGAAATCAACAAAGAAGAGAACAAGGCCTCATGGAGGATGTAAAAGAAGATAGTCTAAAAAAGAGACTGGTAGAATGCCTTCAATGCTTTTTTCATAAGTTAATTTCATTAAGGTTGTCATTGAAAATCCTCCAGAACATGAGTCCAATTCATAGGATTTAGAATTGGAGGTTCCAATTCTTAATCTGGTCCAAACTAAAATAAATGAAGGTGGTGTGCATATCAAAACTAGAGTCTTTGCCTATTTTTTTCACTCCCTTGAATAATCCACCTTTACCTCCTCAAAATAAGGAAAAAGGTAAGGGTCAAATTTTTTATCACTTTCCTCCCAGAGAGGTTAAATCCATTTAATTGGAGGGAAAATTTGACTAGTAGGAGGAGGAGATGAAATAATCGAGGAGACTCGACACATATTCAATATGAGACAACCATCCTACTAGATACATTCTGCAAGCAAATCCTCAACTCATGATTCCAATTGGTGCACCTCAAAAAAGAGAGTTTTTCTTGGAAACTAAAGTAGATTTGGAACATCTACCCAATATGGGATACCAACCACCAATATATTTGGATCCCATAGTAATAGATCAAGAATTAGATCTATTGGTTACACAGCTAGAACATGGTAAGGATAATCTATACATGCCTACCCCTATAGGTTATGCATGTTATGTGTCAGCAGTGTCGCCAATATTGGTCCTACTAGTCGCTGAACCTATCCAGTATCTAGTCCTTGAACTTGTCCATGTTCAATATTATCCAGACATCCCTTGAATTCTTATGAACACCATTGAGTCACTGAAGGATTTTTTGTAATCCCTAGAGGATTGACATGCACCGATACAACCAGAAAAGAAAGATTTCCCTGAATGGGTAGATCCAACTCTTCCTCGGCCAAATTTTGGGAAGCCTATATTTATAATATTTACTGGATTAAGAGACCAAGAGTAATAGTTTATTAATTCTTTCTCTCATGAATATCCCATGATGAGGACCCCTGAACAGCCGGAGGCAGTGAAACTCTGATTCTTCATGTAATCACTGCAGGGACTAACCTTTGTTTTGTACACAAGTTTACAAGCTTGGTCAATCACTAGATATAAGGACCTTATTCGGAAGTTACTATTCTATTTCAGCTCAAATATATAGAATAAAATAGTCTTTGACCTCAAAAACTAAAAATAATGAATGAATGAAAGGTTATCATATTTCATTACTTAAAAAGATGATTGACATACTACATAATCCTACCTCTATCTCAAGAAGAATTATTCCCCATATGTGTAGTAAATCTTCACAATGAGTTACACATGTCTCTAATCCATCTAAAATACATAGGAGGATTTTGGGACCTTTTTTTAATTACAAAATAGGTGGAAAAATCCATCATAGGGACCAAGGAAAATCATGAATAATTCCATCGACTTAGGGAAGGAGAACAGAAAAAGAAGAGGCTGCTGTAATGACGCTTAATCAGGCCCCAGTCCTCACTTATACTTCAAATCCTACACCATAACATACATATCCACCACCTGATTGTCAAAAAAATCACCTTCATCATCAATATTATCAATGTGGAAAATGGGGAAATCAGTTTGAGGAGATTCAAATCAATGTCTATTATTTTTAAAATGAACAATTATCCGGCTAAATCATCTCAGAATTGGAAAAAAATAGTAAAGTTACCAACGCCCAAGAATCCCGGTAAGGAAGGTGTTGAAGATCCCCCAAAATATTTCCCCTTAAATTACATATTGGGGAACCACATCCAATATTTTTTTATTTTCAAATACCTCCTAGAAAAGATGGTAGAATCTTGGTAATTGAAGTTGGAAGAATTCAACAGCTCAGGTGGTGTATGTTTCCACAACTATTCCAACATATAGTATATATGAATAGAAATAAGTTAATAGAAATATTTCGTAGAAGTTCCATTTCTGGATGGTTAGAAAAATGTTTAACCAGACACACACTATTCTACAAACATTGTTGAAACAACCTATTGTGCCTCCTATCACTTCTGCTACAGCACAACTAACTTCATCGGTATCTCAGTTCTCCGATGGCCAATCCTAAGAAAATATACATGGATATATGTATAAGAATCAAAAACAGGAATATGAACCTACAAAAAATAAAAAAAATTCCAAACTTTCGTGGACTTTATGCTGCCACCCCCAAAAGAATAGGCACCACCCTGCCAAACGGTACCACAAGAATCGACTCGTCAGATAGAAGTTTAACCAGATGAGTAGTTGATCTTAAGTTCCATTAATATTGTAGATTTAATGGATCCCTACACATATTATTATTCAGGTTATGAACCTAAATTACTTGAACTTGATTGGGAAACTAGGGGATAAATTTGTCAGAGTCGAGGTTATAGGGGAGGATGTGGTCATGCCAGAAGTCACTACTTTAACCACACCCCTGTTCAAACCATATATGAGGCCAAAAATCATAGGATATCTCTTCAGTGAGCTTATAATAAACAAATTAATTCCCTAACATAGTTATCTTGGAATATCTACTAGAGGACATGCCACTACATAAAAAACCTCGGCATGTAGGAAGAACCAGTCTACCCAATGCACCAAGAGTAGAAGCAACTTCTACTCCTATTCAAAGGGATGATGTATACACATAAGGAAAATTAGTTCAAAATACACTTGTGAAATAAAAATACTATACTGGTAAGTGTATAACTTTGGTTTAGAAGTATGATGTTTTCAAGAAATCGGTCCAAGTACCAGTTAAGATATCAATCCTAGATTCTTTAAGTCAGTCAAAACACCTCTGGGAAGCAATCATAGAGGCATTGTCATGTACTCAGGAGTTTAAATTTGAGTTTCCCACTACCGAAGTATATCATGAAGAGAATGATCCAAAATAATCCCAACAGTTATCTATTTCATAGACCGGGATGAGGATTCCATCATTCAAGGACATATCAAGCCCTTATATATATATGGTAGGATAAATTAAATTTGTATCTAATGATTATTTATTGACAATGGCTCAGGATTCAACCTCATTTTTATCCATATACTTTTTCAATAGGGACTCAATGAATCTCACATATCTCCCTCCACTCTAAGGTTACAAGGTTGTGACAATAATAAGAAAGTTTAATGACCCAGGTATTTATAGAATAATAATATTTATTTTCTATTAATATTTATGAATAACATATTAATTTTATATTAAAGGGGATTATTTTTATTCTAGTGTAATTGACACTCAAAAAATAGGTTTCTCCAAAATATTATGTTGCACACAACATTGAGTTATACTAAAAAATAATACTGTAATAATATTATTATTTTAAATAGTAGTTAAATTCTAGCCATTGTAATGGCAGGAATGAATAGTATCAACTGAATTATAAAGATATGGCTTAAACAAGTTTAAATTATGATTCATTGGTAACAAATTTTTTTAAAAATGGAAATAAAAACCAATTGAATATAAAAGATATGTTTTTATGAAAACTTATTTAAAAAGAGAATAACTGTGTTTATAAAATCATATCACTCTTTATGGATTTTTATTTAATGAAAAATATATGTTATATATTCAATTAAATGTTTTAAATTCATCTTATATGTTTTCTAGATATGATATAAGAAAAAAAATTCAATTTTCATATAAAAGAAATATTTTTCTAAAATGCAGTTTTACCGCCTTTTGATGGAAATTTTTTTTTAAATTTTTTTTTCTAACTTTTATATGTCCTATATGAAAAAATAAAGTTTTTATACAGAATAGGGACACCGGAATTTACTTTGCTTAAATTTTTGGTAATTTTCTGATAAAGTTTATTTTTAATGAATAGTAAAAAATACAACATTTTAATTCAAAACCGTATTTTCATATAATTTATTTATATAGTTAGATTGTTATTTTAATTATTTTCATGTTTAATTGGATTATGTTTTTATAATTTAATCTAATTTTGGTCATTTTAACTAATTTGATATTGAAATTGGACACAAAAACATGTCTATCTTTTGATAGTTTTTAATTCTTAAAAACAGGCCTTTTGGTTTTGACAAATGGAATTAATTTTAAATTAATTTCTTCCAATTATGTGTTTTGAATTTGGAAAAATGGATTACATATTTGGAATCATAAGGTCTAAATTGTGTGAATAGGTACCTTTTATTTTAAGACATTATGAATAGTAACTTTAGTAATTATTTTATCTACCATGGTTAAAGGGTAAATCTGGTAAATAAGGGTAAAATATAATATTATAATAATATTAAAATACCCTAAATCAGGTACTAATACTATTTTATGAGATATTTCTGACCATATGAATCCTTGGGTCTGTTTTAGGACCCCATGGAGCCACATGGGAGTGATAATGACATGTTATAATAATTAATTTAAAGTAAAGAGAAAAATAACATAAACATGTATCTTATTACTAAATCAATTTTTATATGGGTTTATATAAGTGATATCTCCAATTATAAATATTAATTATAAATATAAAAATATTTCCTAACAATGATATTTTATTTATTATTTTTATACATTAAATAAATAAATTTAATTATGACACAATGATGATGCAGTGTTTGATTCATTAATAAAAGATTCAAATAAATGATATTATAAATATTAAAATAAATGTTATTTGGTTATTTTGATTCCATAAATGAATTTTATGGAATATATTGATGTATTATCTTTTATTTAATGCATTTGTTTCGATGGAATTAGGTAGTTATGAATTTGTAAAAAAGTCAAGTATGAATAGTGTCCAAAATTGACATAATTCATAACTTAAAACATAAAATAGTTTATTAGATGATATTAAATTCATAAAAATCTAAGATTCTTCCAAATGGTTAAAAAAAGTCCAAATATGTAATAAATAACTTTTTTTGTTGGTCTTTTTACATGATATGATAATTAAATTAACCCAGAATGTGTAAATAACATAATATCACTCTGAGATTAAAAAGGGTAAAATAAGGGTTAAACCATAAATATAAGGATAAAAAATATTAAAAACTTATATAAAAATTATGGTATTATGGGTATTTAAACAAAAATCATCTTATATCCAAATTAAATGAGTTTTTACAATTTATAATTGAAATTTAATTTATAATAAATTAATATTTCATGACCTTCCTAAAGTACCCCTCCTCCCTATTCTAAAAGGCCACCACCTCTACCCACTTAATAACACCTCTCAATCCCATTTTTTCATCAAACTTATTCTCAAATAATCTCCAAAAATCCCTAAATTCCTCCTAGAGGCCCTACCTTGGATATAAGGTAATTCAAGAAGGCCTTTTAGCTCAAATCAAAAGAAGTTACCCGATTTAGAGGTAACGTCTTATCTCAAGTTCCTTTCCTTTATTTTCCTTATTCACTACCAATGTTATTATTATTCTATGATTAAATAAAATAGCTAGTATCCTAAATATACTAATATTTTTTATAATAAGTATTCTAACTACACTTACACACACCTTCATCTAAGGGATACAAACAGACTGATTCTGTGTATGACAAACTACAACCTCACGAAATGATGATTGTTCAATTTTCCCCTACCACCTCCAATGGTGGCCATTATGATGGAACTATATTTATATATGATATATATTATACTGTATTTATTATTATTTAATTTTTATTTATATGATACCTTTATTCTTTCCATAATGTTTAAATACCAAAATTTTATTTGAGGAAGTGCGGACCACCGCCCCCTTAAAGTGATATGACTCATTAATTCCATACATGGAATGTATAAAGGATAAAATTAATGAAATTATGTGACATATATAAAATATTATATTATACTATAATTATAATATACCTATATATCATTTATTTTTCATTTCTTGAACATGATAAATAAATGAAAGTAGTGTTCATGCGTACGTATGACCTACCATCTCCATGAACAATGCCTTTAATTTATTATCTAAAAAAGTTATAGATCATTTTAAATACATATATACTGTATAAATATTATATTTAAATCATTAATATAATTTTTTATATGATTTAATTTTGACTACATGGACAATTTACATCAAAATAAGTTCATTTTTGACTCAAGTACCGAATATCGACAAAACGACCGATATAAACTTGAATAATTATATGATTGTTATAACAAGGTAATAATTGATATAAAAGGAATAATAAACTTTAAAAATGTTCTGAATCAATTTTAAATTAACTTAAGTTTATTATTTATGGAGATAAAGAATGAACAAGAGAAGTCCGACTCAAGGTAAGGGAACTTCTTAACCAAATTTACATTCATTGGTTTAATCTTCTAATTCTTGATTATGTAATGATATGATTATATGAGAAATAAATTTTGATATAATATCTTTTATTTATACTTGATTTATTTTTATTTATAGTTAATACACATAATCCATTTATTTTATTAACAAAAATGATCTTTTTAAGGGAATTTCTAAACTCAATTTCCACTCATTGGGTTTACGCATACTTCATCGATTATATTATGCCAATATTATGTGTGTAATAACTATTTATTTATTTATATGGTAATTTACACTTAAATTTGTGTTTATATACTGTTTCTACACATAATCAACCCATTCATAAATTCTCACATCATTTATACAAACTTTGTAAGGGAAATCTTAACTCAATATCCATTTATTGAGTTAAATACCCCTGTAATTGGTTTTGTTTTTCCAAGAATATGTGTGAATGAACTATGATTATTTTACACTTAATATCCAATTATATTGTTTTTATTTATATATTTCAAACATATTTATGTCATTTATTTATCCTTAATCTAATGATACCATCTTTTTAAGGGATTTTGTCTCAATCTACATTTCATTGAGACTTATTTTCTATTATGAACAAATTCACTTTTATATGGTGTATATACTACCCTTTTACATATTATATCATGAATCTACTTATTCTAATGATATTATAAGTTTTTCATAATTTTATTCTTTATTTATTTTTATTCAAGATTTTTCCAAGTGGTAAGGGTCTCTTTAACTAAAACATCATTTTAAATGTTTTAAAGATTTATTCTTATAAATATTTCTCATTAATGTTAATATTTTAAAAATGTTTTTAAGGATATATTTATATGGAAATTAATGTTTTGAAATTTTAATTCCTTTAAAATTTTCAATGTGGTATAGGACAATTCGATTCAAAAATATTTTTTTAAAAAGTTTTAAATGTGCCTTTTAAATTGGATTGATTATGTAAATATCTTTAACTAATATATTGTGATTTAAGTGTAGAAATGTTATCTTTCCTTTATGATTTTTTGTTTGTTATGATTATGTAATTGTACTTGGACATTTCATGGGTGGTTAAATGATAAACCAAATACATGTGGTTCCATGATAAATTTAGGGCGGGTGAGCCCATGATAGCTCTCCAATGCATTTGGTAATGTGACAGAGGTAAACATTAAGGTTTCTCCTAAGAGATTGAAGAAATATATTGTGATGGTATTCCAAACATAACCATGAAGGTTACTCCCTATTTAGTTGTGAAAGGTACAATGTAAGTATGTTATATATTCCATAAGTTACCTTTATGATTTATTATTTCAATGAGTTATTCATAAATCTTATGATTTTATAAGGTATATTAAAGAGTATATATTTTATGAGTGAAAAGTATGATTTCATTAATTTGTATGTATTCATGGACTAATGTTTTCTTTCATTATTTTATAGCCCTTTATGATATTTTTATTCTCATCACAAGTTTTTGAAATGTTTTTCATAGTGTATAAAGAAGGGTAAGAGAAATGAAGAATTAGAGAAGTTTTTTTTATCAAAAAAGTAAGTCTTATTTTATTTAAGGAGTATTATTATTGTGAAAAAATCAGATAATACAGAAGTGTATAATTTATAATATTTGAGATGTAATGTAATGTTTATGGCCTAATTCTCTAAAAATCTAAACCTGAAAAGGTCCTCAATACGAATTCTTGACTTAACTCAATATTAGGTAATGTTTGTTGGAACCATAGTCATTCTATGCATGAATTGGAGTATGCTTTGTGTTTGTTTTCAATCCTTAGTGGAAGTTTAGAATGTGTGCCAGGGAAGTGATCATACGGTTCAAGCATACAATAGTATTGAATGTGGTGCTATTTCCCATTGTTTTCCAAATTTTTGGGCCTCAAAATTGGAAAATGAAGACATGGATTTTTGGTAAAAGGAGGTACCCGTAAAGAGGATTTGGTGTGTGAAAAAGGTTGGTTGTGTGCTAAATATTTGGGTTATTTATGAAAAACAATGTGGTGTGTGAAATAGTGGAGTGGGGTTTTTTCGAAAAATAGTGTGTTAGAATAAAAATGTCAAAAAAATGGCAAAGGCATGGGCTGCACGAAAAATCTGGAGATGTGCATGAAAAACGATACCTGTGCAAAATATTATGCGCCAAATGAGAGATTTTTCACACCACAGGAGGTTTTTGCATGCGGGGGTCTAATATTCCTATAAATAAGAGGTGACCCCCCTCATTCCATATAGTTGAACATTTAGAGAAGATTCGAGGTCTGATGTGAGTAAAAGGTTCGCGTAAAGGGTGTTGCATGAAAAGGTTATAGTTGCACGAAAAGGGTTCAGCTGCGTGAAAATGTGGACATTGCATAAAAAATATGGGCCCGCGCAAAAAAATTCCAAGTTGTGCGAAATATTCTTACTTGCGCAAAAAATTCCAAGTTGCGCAAAATATTCCAGCTTGCATGAAAAATTACAAGCTACACGAAAAATTACGACTTGCGTGAAAAAGGTGAAGTTGCGCGAGAAACATGAGGTTGCGAGTAAAACTTGGTGTTGCGCGAATTTTTCCATGAAACCTGTTTGCACATTTCTGATTATCCAGTTTAGTGGTTCAGTGTATTCAAGTGCATCATTTACAGACTTTGATGCAAGCATAGTCCCGTGCTAAGCAGAGGAAAAGATTTCAATGCAAATCTATTGAAGAGACCTTCACGTCTATAAACTAACTGATACTTCAGCAAATGAAGTGAGCCAGGGGGAGTGAATGGGAGTGACTTGAGGGACACAGTGGGATATCTCTGAATAGTTATAAAGGAAGTGAGCATGGGATATAGTGACTATTCCTAAACCTTTGTAATCCACAACTAATAAAGAATAGTGGAATTTTGTAAGACCGAAAACCTATTGGTGTATGATCCTTGGACGTATCCCTTAGTGGTGAACAAAGTAAAAAGTGATGTGTCATCTCTTTGCATGTGAATGCTTGATTGCTTCTCATATCCATCATACAGGTTAAACTAGTTCATACCAATGTGGGAACAAGATCCTTCAGTTTAAAAAAATTGACACCCTGATTCACCTCTCCCCTCTTAGGGTGTCCCGGGGTCCTACAATGTTTATGTCTAGAGCCTTATAGTAGGTATCATAGGTCGGTTCAGATAACTTTAGAGATAAGGGTGTTATCTTGGTGTAGGTAAAGAATCCCATATAACCAAGAGGGTTATTATCATATGGAAACTTTTAGAGGGTTATGGTAAATTAGGTTGATTGGATAAAAACCTGAACAATTGAGATAGGATGAGGTTTATAAATTAGAGTAATATATATTTTTTATGTTATCTTTACCTTATAAAGGAATATTTTTTTTTAATAATTATAATTCTTTGAATGTTTAATTTTTAACTCTTTTCAGTATATTAAGGATCATTTTTCAATATGGAAGGAGAGATATCTTATACAACCTTCTTATTCCTCCCTTATGATTTGATCATCACTATTATGGAAAAAGTCTGTTCAAATGATTTTGACATCTTCTTGAGTATTCAAATCACCTATAATAAATTGTTTGAGTTATCCAACACCTACTCATTTATAAAACAATTTTTTAGGTTATGGTATATTTTTCATATGATTTTAAGATCTAAACATTTCCAAAATATATCAAAAAGTGAAATTACAGAAGTGGATATAATTTTTACTTTTTAAAAGTAGGAAAACATGTCGAAAGAGAAAGGGAAAATCCTAAAGATCATGATATATGGATTCAAGGTATGATTTATTTTCTTATCCATAAAGGATAAAGAATATTTGGATTGATATTTATAAATTAATGGGATATTCGATCTCTAGGAATTATGTATTAAAAATCAAGGTGGAAATGCATAGTTAATGGATTATGAAGAATTATGAATGAGTAAGAAGTATACATATAAGGGATTCAAGAGTTATGGAAGATTGTAGGATGATGAAATGTTTAAAATTATTAACTCTCTTTTGATGATGGGATTAATTTGGAAGAATTTTTCTAGTATGAGTAACCCTGAAGATTGATATGTGAAAATGTTATTCAAGGAAGAATTATCTTTTCTTGTGTGGACATAATGGATAACCTTAGGGGTTCATATGATCTTTTGTTTTTGAGGTGATTAATGGTTATCAAGTTTTGGGATGAAAAATTAAATGTATCAGATAACCTTTGAGGATAAAGCATGTTATGGTTATTTTTGAGAAAATTATATAATTTTTGAGAATTTTAAAAAAATTATATGGTTTTAGAAAAAGGAAAACTCGCAGGATGGGTGACAACACGTCATGTCTGACAAGTCCATGAGAATTGTACCCACAATTGAAGGGCAACAAGGGCGCATTACCTACCACTGGCCTACATGAAGTCCCTGGTTAGTATAAATTAATCATTTTATTTAAATGATTTTATGGATCAAGAATAAGTTAATTTTGGGAACATATGTTTTATCAAATGTATATCCTTAGTATAGGAAAATTATTTGGTGATTAAGTGATAAATATTATTTTGAAATAA
The DNA here is from genome assembly GCA_963277665.1 of Viscum album. NCBI lineage: Eukaryota > Viridiplantae > Streptophyta > Magnoliopsida > Santalales > Viscaceae > Viscum > Viscum album. The sequence goes on along the minus strand of OY728131.1, from coordinate 198,461,116 downwards.
ATTATCTGTTTTTGGAACATTATATGCCTAGGAATACTGTGGGATTTCATTTGTGGAGTAATGGTTGAAATATTATTTTGGAATAATATTTTTTTTGTTGTATACATATAGAGATTTGGGTTATTTTTGTAAATGATTAACCTACCATAGAAAATATATGATTAGGTAAATTACTTTTCAGTATGAGACTTTAAGAGTAGTCGATGTTATTTGGAGATAAATGTTAATATTTATAGTGGAATACTATGTGATAAAATCCTTATGAATTTAGGGTTTAAAACTTAGTTTGGATTAATTTGAATAATTTCAAGGACAATTTTTTATTGAATGGTCTTTTTTGAACTTTGGGTATTGTTTATTGAATTTTGGATATTAAGATTAGTATTTATTTCTATAAAAAATTATCCTTTTGGGGATTATCTTATGTTATAATAACCATTTTGGTTTTGGTTAATGTATAGAGAAAATAAAAATATATAGTTTATATTTTGTAGATTATGTGATTCTAAAGAAGTTGATTCTAGTGCTTCAGGTGTGATCAAGTAATCTTGAATACTCATTATTTCAAGAAAAAATGAGTTTGTGGTAGACATTTATTAAAGGATGAAACTCTACATGTAAATTTATTATATTTCATAATGTTATTAGTCAATGTCATAAATAAATTCCTAAAATTTATGAAAAGGAACTTAAAACAAAATTATTTTCAGTATACTTTTTCTATTGGGGAATCAAAGACCGGTTAACCCATCACAAGTTTATGGTTTTCTGGTTGTTAACTTTATCTTGATCATGTTTTCTATCACTCTCCATTAAAACTTGATGGTTAGTTTTTATTCCATATCCATGTTTTCCTACATGGAATCCGAGTATGTGTTATCTTAGTTGACCTTTGTACTTCTCTTTATTTAATTTGAAGTGATAGTTTTATTGACTTTTTTTTTCCGATGTGGGATTTTCAATGAAGTTACCGAGACCAATTTTAAAATTATGAGGATGCAATTTCCAAAAGGGGGGATTTATGTAATAACCTAGGTATTTATTGAATAATACTATTTATTTCCTATTAATATTTATGAATAAGGTATTAATTTTACGTTATAAAGGATTATTTTTCCAATAGCATACTCGACACGCAACAACAGGTTTTTTAGAAATATTATGTTGCACATAACATTGAGTTATACAAAAAAATAACATAGTAATAATATTATTATTTTAAATGGTAGTTAACATTTATCCATTATAATGGAGTGAATGAATAGTATCAACTGAATTATGAAAATATGGTTTAAAAACGTTTAAATAATGATTCATTGGTTACTAATTTTTTTATAAATGTAAATAAAAACCAATTAAATATAAAGGATGTGTTTTTTTGAAAACCTGTTTAAAAAGAGAATAATTGTGTCTATAAAATCAAATCACTATTTATGGACTTTTATTTAATAAATAATAAATTTCACATATTCAATTAAATGTTTTAAATTCATATTATATGTTTTATAGATATGATATAAGAACAAATTCATTTTTTTTGATAAAAGAAGTATTTTTCTTAAAATGCAGTTTTATCACCTTTTGATGGTGAATACTTTTGAAATTTAGTTTTTGTAAATTTTATATGTTATATTTGAAAAAACGAACTTCTTCTATAGAAGAGGGAAAAAAATCTGATTTGGTTAAATTTTTGGTAATTTTCTGATAAAGTTTAGTTTTAATGAATAGTGAAAAATACTACATTTTGATTCAAACTGTATTTTCATCTAATTTATTTATATAGTTATATTTTTCTTTTAATTGGTTTTAAAGTGTAATTGGATTAAGTTTTTATAATTTAATCCAATTTTGGTCATTTTAAGTAATTTCTTATTGAAATTGGATATAAACAATTCCAATCTTTTGATAGTTTTTACTTCTTAGAAACATGCTATTTGGTTTTTGACAATGGGAATTAATTTTATATCAATTTATACCAATTCTGTGTTTTGAATTTTGAAAAATTGATTCCACATTTGGAATCAGGAGGTCCAAATTTTTTGAATAGTTAACTATTATTTTTGGACATTATGAATAGTAACTTCAGTAATTATTTTATTTACCATGGTTAAAGGGTAAATATTGTAATAAGGGTACAAAATAGTATAATAATAATATTAAACTACCATAAAACATGTAATAATCCTATTATATAAGATATTTCCTACCATGGAAATTTTTGGGTTGGTTTTAGGACCCCATGGAGCCACTTGGGAGTGATAATGACATGTTATAATAATTAATTTAAAGCAAAGAGAAAAATAACATAAACATGTATCTTATTACTAAATAAATTTTTATATGGGGTTATAAAAGTGATATATTAGACTATAAATAGTAATTATAAATATAAAAAATTCTTAATCATGATATTTTATTTATTATTTTTAGACATTAAATAAATAAATTGAATTATGACACAATGATGATGCAGTGTTTGATTCATTAATAAAGGATTCAAATAAATGATATTATAAATATTAAAATAAATGTAATTTTATTATTTTTATGACATACACAAATTTTATAGATGATATTGACATATTATATTTGAGTTAATGCCTTCTTTTGAAGGAATCATGTTATGAATTTGTAAAAATGTCAAGTATGAATAGTGTCCAAAATTGACATAATTCATATCTTAAAACATAAAATAGATTATTAAATTTTATTAAATTCATAAAAATATAATATTATACCAAATGGTTAATAAAATTACAAATATGTCATAAATGACTTTTTTGTGGGTCGTTTGACATGAGATGATAATTACATTAACCCACAATGCGTAAATAACATGATATCACTATAAGATTAAAAAGGGTAAATTAAGAGTCAAACCAAAAAGATAAGGATAAAAAAATATTAAAATCTTTTAAAAAAATTATGGTATTATTATTATTTGAACTAAAATCATCTTATTTTTAATTAAATAATTCTTTGACAATTTTGTAATCGAAATGGAATTTATAATAAATTATTATTTGAAGACCTTCCTAAAGTGACCCTCATCCCTCTTATAAAAGGCCACCACATCTACCCACTTAATCACACCTATCAAGACACTTTTCTCTTCTAAATTCTTCTAAAATAATCTCTCAACATCCCTACATTCTTTCTATAAGCCTTACCTTGGGCATAAGGCAATTCAAAAAATCATTTTTACCCAAATCAAAATAAGTTATCCAATTTAGAGGTAACGTCTTCTCTCAAGTTCCTTTTATTTATTTTCCTTCTTCACTCCACATGATCTTATTATTATTTGATTAAATAAAAACCCCAGTATCCTAAATATACTAGGATGTTTTTATAATAATTATTCTAACTACACTTCCACACACCTTCATCTAATGGATATGGACATACTGTTTCTATGTACGAAAAACTACTACCTCACAAAATGACGATTCTTTAATTTCCCCTACCACCTCTCATGATGGACATTATGATGGAACTGTATTTATATATATTATATATTATAATTTCCCTATTATTCTTTATTTTTTATTTACATCAATCCTTTACTCTTTCTATAATTTGTAATACGATAATTTAATTTGAGGAAGTGCGGACCACTGCCCCCTCAAAGTGATATGACTCATTCATGCCATAAATTGAATTTATAAAGGATGGAGTTAATGAAATTATGTAACTTATATAACATATGATATTATAATATAATTATAATATACCTATTTATCATTTAGTTTTCATTTCTTTAATATGACAAATAAATGAAAGTAACGTTCATGCGTACGTACGACCTACTATCTCCATGAATAGTGAATTTCATTTATTATCTCATAATGTTATAGACTATTATAAATACATATATAATGTATATATATGATACTTAAATCATGAATATCATTATTTATATGATTTACTTTTGAAAACATGGACAAGTTACATAAAAATAAGTTCATTTTCAACTCAAGTATCGAATATCAACAAAACGACCGATATGAACATGAATAATTATATGATTGTTATAAAAATGTAATAAGTGATATAAAAGTAATAATAAAATTTAAAAAGGTTTTGAAGTAAGTATATATTTACTTAAGTTTATTATTCATGGAGATAAATAACGAACAAGACAAGTCAGAATCAAGGTAATGGAACTTCTTAACCAAATTTATATTCTTTGGGTTAATCTTATACTTCTTGATTATGTCATGATATGATTATGTGAGAAATACATTTTTATATATTATAATGTATTTATACTTGATTTATATGTATATATAGTTAATACACATAATCCATCTATTTTATTAACAAAATGATCATTGTAATGGAATTTCTAAACTCAATTTCCACTCATTAGGTTTTACGCATACTTCGTCGATTATATTATGAATAGATAATGTGAGGAATCACTATTTATTTATTTATGTTGTAATTTACACTTAACTCTATGTGGATATACTATTTCTACACATAATCGCACCATTTATAAATTCTTATGTCATTTATACAAACATTGCAAGGGAAATCTTAACTCAATCTCCATTCATTGAGTTAAATATCCATGTCATTGGTTTTGGTTTTCAAAGAATATGTGTGAATTTTCCTATGATTTTTTTACACTTAATATCCACTTATATTGGATTTATTTATATTTTTCACACATATTTATTTCATTTATTTACCCTTAATCTAATGATATGATCTTTTTAAGGGATTTCATCTCAATTTACATTCCATTGAGACTTATTTGCTGTTATGCACCAATTCACTTTTATATGGTTTATATACTTCTCTTTGATATATTATATCATGAATATTCTTATTCTCATGATATTATAAGTTTTTTAATGTTATTATTTAATTATTTTTATTCTAGTGTTTTTTCAAGTGGTAAGGGACTCTTTGACAAAAACATCGTTTTAAATGTTTTAAAGTTTTCTTCTTCTAAATCCTTCTCATTAAAGACCATGTCTTCAAAATGGTTTCAGGATTTATTTATATAGACATTAATGTTTTAAAATGTTAATTAATTTAAAAGTTTCAAAGTGGTATGGGAAACTTTGATTCAAAAATATTCTTTTTAAAAGTTTTAAATGCGCCTTTTAAATTAGATTTATTATGTCAATATCTTGAACTGATATATTGTGATTGCAATGTGGAAATATTATATTTCCTTTATGCTTGTTTTATGTGTTATGATTATGTAATGGTACTTGGACATTTGATGGGTGGTTACATGATAAACCAAACACTAGTGGTTCTGTGATAAACCTAGGGTGGGTGAGCCCATGATAGCTCTCTAATGCATTGGGTAACATGATAGAGGTAAATGTTATGGTTTCTCATAAGAGATTTAGGGAATATACTGTGATTGGTATTCCAAATGTAACCATGAAGGTTAATATATATGTATCCGTGAAATATATCATATAATTATGTTATGGATACCATAAGTTACCTTTATCATTTATGATTTCTATGAGTTATTCATAAATCTTATTATTTAATGAGGTATATTAAAGATATTATGTTTTATGAGTGAAAAGTATGATTTCATTGATTTGTGTGTATTCATGGAATAATGTTTTCTTTCATTATTTTATAACCCTTACTGAGATTTTTATGCTCATCCCATGTTTTTGTAAATTTTTATAGGGTATAAAGAAGGGTAATAGAAAGGAATAATTCAAGAAGTTTTTTGTCAAGAAAAGAACTCTTGTTTTATTTAAGGAGTTTTATTAATGTGAAAAAATTTGATAGAGTAGAAGTGTATTCTTTGTAATATTTGATATGTAATGTAATAGTTGTATCCTAATTCTCTGAAAATATAAACTTTTAAAGAACCTCAATATGAATTCTTAACTTAACTAATGATTATGTAATGTTTAAGGATGGGGCCTTATAGAAAGAGCCTCCTAGTGAGATCACACTCAGAACTCAGTTCAGGGATCTCATATCCGACTCAGAGTTCATGGTTATTTGACAATATATAGATTTAAATTTCCATATAGTAAGACCTTGGATGTATTAGCCTTCATTCATTCCTTTATCATATCACCAATGTCTCATATATTGTGTTTATGGTCAAATTGAGGAATTTTATGGTGACAAGACCCTATTCAATTCCTGCGATTCACAATATATTGAAACATGGTTCTACAATAAGGGAGGGAAATATTCCATAGAGGATGATTTTACTTGAATAAATTCCTCATACAATATTGAGATGATCCTCGATAATCCTTTCAGGAATCTCAGTGTAGATTATATACTTCTCATCAACCAAATTTAAAGGGTGGGCCCACATCTAAATACTAGTTTAGCAGATTCTATAATATCAGTTGTGAAAACTAAACATGAAATCATAGGAAAAGACATCAACCATATAATTAGAAATGAAATCCTAGATGGAAATATCTTCATTACATCCCCTGAGATTACAAAGATCCATGTTTCATCAGATAGTCTTAAACAAGTTGTCACACTAATAAAAAAAGACTGTGATTCTCATTCTTAATCCCTTATCTTCCCTTCAGAACTCCCAAAATACCCATCACCATTGATTGATCAAGGAATGATTTCTTTATCATCTAGATGTCCAAATGGAAACTCACCTCTTCCATTTCAGGTTCTTTTTTCATCATATCCTCCCCTGGTAGAGGTGTAAGAAATGAAGTACGAGGAAGAGGAAGAAGAGAATACGTCAAGGATTATCCTCTAGCATTCAAGGAAGGTGTATAAACTATTTTGGACGAACATAGAAAAATACATCTGGGTAAAAAATAATATCCATGACCCACATTGATTAGAGCGAGCATGACTCTCAATGAATAGGAGGTATATACCTCACTTCTAAAGAAACACCAAGAAATGTTTTTTGGAGGTAAAAAGAGATTCCAGGCCTCAATGCTAAGGTGGATACCTATCATTTGGGTTTTCCAAGAGATCATCATGATATAAACATGCAGCTAGAAGGACACACCCAACTCATGCCTCCAAAATTGAAGTTGATGTGGAAAATATCATGAAGGCTGACTTCATCCGAGAGGTACAATGTCCAAAATAGGTAGCCAAAATTTTCCCTTGGGAAAAAGAAAAATTGTAAAATCAGAGCTTCCATTTACTTTAGATATCTCAACTAGTATTTTCCCAAAGATGAATTCCTAGTTCAATTTGGAGAACTATTGATTGATACAATTTATAGTTATCATTCCCTCTCCTTTATGGATAGACATTTTAGATATAACCAAGTTTCGATGTCCCTGGAAGATGAAGGTCTCACAACCCTCATATCCCACCAAAGAGTGTTCTGATACAAGGTAATTCCTTTTGGATTAAAGAATTTCAGTGCTACATCACAACATGACATGAATCACATCTTTAAACACTTCATAGTGAAGTTTATAAAATTATATGTCGATTATTTGGTGGTCAAGTCCCAACAACATTCTAACCACTTAACTGACCTGAAAACTGTATTCCACAGATTTTTACAACATAAATTAAAGATGAACCCTTGAAATGTGTTTTCGGGGTAACCTTAGGGAAGTTTATCACCTTCATCTTATGCCATCATGACATATATGTTGATCATAGTAAAACTAAAGCTATCCTTGGTATGTCACCTCATCAAAACCTTAAAGAGTTGGGAGGAATTCAAAGAAACTTGCCTACAATTAGAGATTCATAGTTAATTTAGAATTAAAGTGTTTTAAAATCACCAAATTTATGAAGAAGGGAGTCACATATCAATGGACCAATGAATTCCAAGAAACATTTGACACCCTCAAGACATACCTCTTAAGCCTACCAGAATTGATGAAACCTATTGAGGGAAGGCCTCTCATTATGAATGTGATGACCCTAAAAAGATCACTAAGAATATTTCATATTAAAAAGAACAATTTTGGGAGTTAAAATAGCCTTAATTATCTCTGTCAAACCATGATTGGTTTAGATACTCATTATTAGGACATGGAGACAAGATTCATGGTGTTTATCTTTGCAGTTTAGAAGATAAGTCACTATCTACAACACCATGTGGTCAAACTGTTCTCTAGAAATAACTCGATGAAACAAATACTAATTATTCCTATATTGATAAGGAATTTGGAATGATGGGCGGTTATTATAAAATAGTTTGACATATAGTTTGTTCCCCAAAAATAAGTTAATGGTCAGGCCTTGGAATATTTTCTAGAAGAACACCCGTATGTGGAAACATAACTTTTAAATATTGAATTTCCAGATGAAGAGGTGTTGTTTATTCTGTATAGCCCCAAAAAATGGTAAATGTATTCTGATGAGGAAACCAGGTTTCCAACAGGGAATAGAAAAGAAGACTCTAGACTCAAAAATTTTGGGTAAGGGATCATGCTCATATACCCAGCAAAGGCAGACTCACCATACTCCTTTTTCTATCAAAAGGTTGTACCAATAATGAGGTAGAATACTAGGACCTCATTGTGGGTCTGGAACTGGTACTCCAAATAATAGTGAATCACTTTGATGTAAAGGGATATTAAGAGCCGGTAATCAAACAAATCAGTGGGGATTATGCCATCGAAAAAGAAGAGATGGCCCCCTACTAGATTGTGTCTAAGGGTTAATAGAAAATTTCCCCTTAGTACAAAAATTGATTTACGTAATGATATCATAAAATTCCCAAGAATATTTATTCAAAAATGTAGCCACAACTTTGGTAGATCCAAATCAGGATGAATCGATCATCACCAGCACTCATGGGAAAATGTTATCCCCTTTTCTTCGTGATAGAATAGAGGATATCAACAAATTTATCCCTATCTCAGAACCATATGGTCCTATGAATGAGTGAAGGATTATAATTATAGAATACCTTTATGATTGATTACTCTCAACTTATAGAGAAAGAAAAGAACAAATATAATGGTGAGCATCCAACATCACTCTTTATAATGGACCAAATCACCAAAAACTACTCTAAAAATGAGGCATTGGTGGATTATTTCTTTGAGGTATTGATAGAGAAAAGACTACGACCAGTATGTATAAAGCACAAGCTAGGGCCTACATTAAACATCTGTCTGGATACAATATTTATCAACAAATTCTAAGGCTTGGATACTTATAGCATTCAATGAAGCAGGATTGCATGAAATTCACCAAGACGTTTAATTCATTCCAAGAGCACGCCGAATTCATTCATCAACCCCAAAGTTTTTACAGGCATCCATGTACTCATGGACATTTTCCATATGGGGGATGGATGTTTTGGATATATACCCTCCAGATCTAGACAATTAGTTCAAGTACATTCTTATTGCTACCGATTTCATCTCTAAATAGGATGAGGAAATACCTCTAAAATAAGTCAGGACCAAAAGCACTGTTAGCTTCGGGAAGGACAACATAATTACTATATATGATGGCCCTCATATAATATTGATGGAAAATGGCACCGATTTATATTTTAATGATATAGAAAAGCTATATTAGGAATAAAATATCAAATCCAACCATTAATCCCACCATCATGCAATGCATTATGGACAGATAGAGTATTTCAACAAGACACTATCAAACATACTCTAGAAGAGAGTGGATAAAGAAAAAATGTCTTGTCCTAAAAAGATCCTTCATGCCTTATGGGATTAATAAACTATGAACCATACTACAGCACAAGAAACCTTATACTTGTTGATATACAAAATAGAATTAGTCCTTCCCATTGAGGTCTAGATGACATAGCTATATGTTTCCATATAAAATCAATTATCTAAAGATGAAAAATCCTAGAAATGACTGGATGAATTGAAGTGACTATATGAAAAAATATTACATACCTTTCCTCAGTTGGAAGTTTACCAGAATTAGATATTATGAGATTAGAACAAAAAATTACCACCTCCATTCATTAATCTAAGGAGAATAGGTATTGGCCCATATGGATCCAATGATACTATGGAAGAAGCCTCCGAAACCTGGTCTGAAATGGGAGGGACCTTATTCCATAAATATGGTCTACTCCAAAAAAGATTATTCCTTGATCTCAATGGATGGTGAAATCATTATGACCCTAACTAATGAAATGTTATTAAAAAATTATTTCATGTAATCATGTGATATACATCCTAGTTTTAGGATGTTAAATTGTATGGAACCATATATATCCTAGATGAAAGACATTAAAATGAGTAGTTGGTATTCACCGCACAACCATAAAAATAATGAAATAATGTATATATATCACAAAATTAAACTATGTGGAATAATTTTCCTTATTGCACGATGAAAAATTGAATGACATGAGTCCTAGTCATATAACCCAAAACTTCCAGAAACCATTCATCCTCACCGCATGAAATTAAACTATATAGTCAACATCTTCTTCATTTGAAATTTACATCCTAAAAAATACCATGAGTTTACACTCCTTGTGGTCCCTCAAAAATTTTCTTTCTAGGTAGCTCTTATGTAGAATCCCCACTTATATTTATTGACACTCCATAATGACATTTGGGCCTCCTTTTATAGGTATCAGACCTAACATTTTCACTTCCTTACCACATGATGATAAATTGAACAACCAACATCCCCATCATATGATGGTAAACTACATGATCTATTTAAGATCTAGGTTTGGATTGATTCAAATTCTAGTGAGATACATAGTGATTCCCAGATCTCCAATATGAGGTCCAAAAATGACCAAAAAGAAAATTTCCCCCTTCCCTATGTATAAACTAGATATGTACAGGGAACTTTTCCAAAACATATGGATTGATTCCCATTACAAAAAGATTCATGGTGGCACATAAACATAAAATTCTGGGCATATACATTAATCTTTAAAAATATTTAAAACCCCCTTCCCCATGTCAGAACCTAGTTGGTGTGGGAAACCTTCTTCAAGAACTACATGTGGCTTGATTCTCATTATATTGAGATATTTAGTGACACCCATATCTCTTATCTAGGGTCAATCTATAATTAAAAAAATCCCCTCTACTTTCTGTCTATGTGAATAAGACCCGCATAGGGATCATTTCAAGAACAATGTTCATTCTGATGAGATACATAGTGACTGGTGGATCTCCAATTCTGGGTCCAGCCATGATTTTGGAAAATAAAACCCCCTTCCTTTTCCATGTACACGAATCATATCTACACAGGTGACCTCTCCAGGACCTATGGTTTGATTCTCATTAAAATAAGATGTGTGACGATACCTAGAATTCATGCTTTGGTCCCAACTATTAGTTTAGGAATTATCAAATCCCATTTCCCCTTGTCACAACCTAAATGACGTGGGGGTAAATTTCCAAGAACAATATATGAATTGATTCTCATCCAAATGATTATGTAGCGATTCCCATATTATACCTCATGGGAAAGCCACCATAGAATCAAAATTACCCTATCCCTCCCTTGTACTGCCTTTATATGGCAGAAAAAAACATTCACTACTCCTTGTTTCTCACATTGAGCAAAACTCACGTGGGCTTATGATTTTGGTAAAGGTGATTCCCTACATAAGTTTAACATAAAAATACACATTGGTATTACTATGGTCCTAGTTGTAAGACATTAAAAGATACACCAGATTTCCTCCTCTCATGATAATAAAATACATGATCTTATTAATAATATGCGTGGATTGATTCTTTCCTCAAAATGATACATATTGACCCTTAGTTCCTATACCCTGTCCTAACTGAAAAAAATTTATTTTGGAATCACCCATGTCCTAACCATATGATTATAAACTATATGAGTCTTTAATAACTATGTGTGGCTTGATTCTCAACCCTATGTGATATGCAGTGACGTCCAGGTCTTCAATCCCAGGCCCATCTAAAACAAAATAAGGGATATAACTTCACTATCCCATGTACAAGTTATATCTTCCTGAGAATACCCAATATGAGTTCTCACCCTATGAATAAAATCATATAAAAAAACACCCATATTTATACAATAATGAATTCTATTAGGGTGGGGGACGTTTATTTCAAAACCACATGTGGATTGATTATTGATCTAAAAACATATGTAGTGAAACTCCAGAATAATGCCTAGGTCTAGTCACAATATCCCATTGAAATTCATGACAAGACACCTTCTTCCATACCGTATAACATTAAACTACACGACTAATATACTTTCCACATGACGTTAAATTACACGGTACCCAAAGAAAAATTCATGGATTAATTCTCATCCCATTGAGATACATAGTGATGAAAAGGCATTATGTCCTAGCCCTAGCCATATAGGAAATAAAAATCCCCCCTCATCTAAATAAAAATCATGATCTGTGTGAAATATTTGAATTTTTCCCCCTCATCAAGGTGTCCACCAACGAAATAGAAATGGTCCCCCTTTACATATGAGTTAGATCTATATAAGGTGTCCCAAATTAATGGAAAATATCTATGTAAAACTTCCTTTATGATAAAAAATTCCCCTTACACACATCATACATTTAATCTTGAACACTTTTAGATCTTCATAATCTTTATTCATCTTCTTGTAATAGAATGTTTGATACTTGAGAGGTCTTTTTAATGACTATGATGTAATATGACCGAGTTATCTTTGTATAATTTGCTCACAAATCTCATAGGATGTTATCTAAAGGATTCCACCTTTTGACTATTCTATATGTTCCCTAGTCGGCCTTGTATAAAATATCCCACAAAACAGGTTTGTGAAATAGTGGTAATTTCACCTTTGGGATAATCCTCTTCTATCCCTTTATGATTTGATGATAGTATGCTGAACAAAAAATTCAAAATATGATTCCATCCCTTGCATATTTTTCTCATTTCCTCTCTCATAATATAAAAATCTCAAAGATTGTGGTTTATGATTTCCTCCCTCGTTCCCAAAGTATACAAGAATGACCTTGGTCCAATAAGGCCACATATCATCTTTCATTTCCATGATATTATGGTCTTATCCGTATAACCTAAAACTAAAGGGCCCGTACTTCTTGTGTTTGGGTCAGAATTGTGTAAAAATCCTATTATCCGGATTATTTGGAAGTTATGACTTGAAATACTCCTTCTATATTCAAGTACTTTTCTCCAATATTCAAACCCGATGCTTGGGGAGATCTGAATATATATAAACATTCACCATATTTTAAGTGAAATAATGTTAGAATTATTGAGGACTTATTTACCTAACTATGTTGTAATATTCCCAATTTATCTTTACATAAGTTTCTAAAAACTTTTAGAGCCTACCATCCAAAGGATTCCACTATTAACTATTCTGTATGCGCCATAGTTGGGATTGCATAAAACATCTCAAAAAATGGTTTTTTCAACTATATGTAACTTCATACTTGGGAGAAAACTCCTCTAATTTCATAATCTCATTTTCTATGTTTCTCTTCAGATCTATAAATCCCCAAATAATAAAATTACAACTTTCTCCCCTCACATCTGAATATAGTAGCAGGTTTCCAAAAAAATTACTAATAATGAGAGAATCATTAGCGTTTTGTTAACAGCTAAAGACATTAAATTAGACCCCCCTAACATCCTTTAAGTATGACTTTAAACTACATATCATAATGTCATTGAAGTATGAATTAAAAAATACCATAATGACCTCACTGTAGGACATTAAACTACATGGTCAATATCTTAATCATGAAACATTAAACTACACTATGCATTAACCATTGTTAGAGTGGGGTCTTTCCCCTAACATGGACAATTTAACAAAATTTACCCTCCTTCACTTAATCCAAATTCTTGTAGGAGTAGTTTTCCATTCATAGAATTCCCAATATAGATATTCTCTTCATCCTCACACATCTTTCATTGGAAAAATCCACCCATGTTGGTCTTGTACAATCCAAAATCCATGTAAACTCCCCTTCATACATAAATAATAGAATTTTATAATTCTTGATAACTCCTTTACCTTATTATGTGGTATGTTCCATAGTTGTACTTGCATAAGTTGCCCACATAATGGGTCTGTCAGCTTAAGTATTCCACTATTTGACTTTTCAATACCATCCCTAGTTGGCCTTTCATAAAACGACCTTTATAATAGGTTTTTCAACTTGTGGTAACTTTATCCTTATAAGATACCTCCTCTATTCATATATATCTTTTATAGCATTAGAAACTATAAATTCATGGCCCAAAATTCTCTTTGGGAGTATTTGAATATTTTCAGAACATTCTTGGACAATGAGCCTTGTCTGGTACATCATTTCAAATCTTTGGCCAATGTTTTTGAACCTAAAGCACTAGCCTTATAAGTATAACTTTCATGAATTTAAACTGATTATTAAAAGAGAAAATTATCTCCATATTCAAAACCTATAAAGGGAATTCTATACAAATGTTGAGTCTCAGGTCTCTAGACCTACATTCTGTATGGTTTAGGTAAAGAAAAATAAAGCAATTAAATGAATTAGGTATAACACTTGTTAGGTCAAAAACCTACAAAGGGAGGCCTAAGAAAAATCCAAGTCTCACCCGCTAAGCCTCTTTTACATTGATCTTAGGAAAAAATACGGGCAATGACACAAAAGGCACAATGTTTCTAGGGGTTTCCATAGGACCCTAAAAATAGTCAAAATAAACTGACTAGGCCCCTTATCTTTGGAAAAAAATTAGACCATTTTCACCATTCTTGTCATTGTTGTTACAACTGGATAAAACAAATATTTTTTTCTGCAAGTCAATTTTAATGTTATGCTACAATCAAAGAAAGATAATAAGGATGAAGTTACAAATTATTTGTAACAAAAATAAATTCTTTTCATTTAAATATTGAAACATTGAGAGACTTCCACATGTTAGATCCTATCAATCAAATTTTATATTTTTTCCTCAGAAGAAGACTTTATAAGTCTAATTGAACCTCAAGAAATTAGTTAATCTTTGGAAAGATCATCCCTTTACATAGAAATATCCTTATTAGTTTATAATGTTATCCTTCTCAACCTCAACAACTTATCTCATTTATACAAAAGCATATTTTAGGGATCAGTGACGTGGAACTACATATTACCTTGGAGCATGTAATTATTCTTCAAGAAAAATTATTTTGACAGAACTTACCTTGAGTAAATCCTATAACTCATCGAAATTTTTGAAGTGGATGGCATCAGATTCTATCATAATAACTCTAAGTTCCTAAAACTAGTTCACCTATTACACCTCATCCTTGGGTGAACTTTTCCCCTCCTCCCTTAGCTAGATTATTTCCTTCACCATACCATGGATTTCATGATAGTCAAACCAGAAATATACCAACATGGAAATATTGAATGGAAGTTGGTGAAGTATCAAGGGCATATATTTAAGAGACATCTCACCAACTGTCTTCCAGATATCTTAGCAGATGAGAAGTTGTGTTGGGAGAAAATAATTTTGTACTTCTGGGTCAGACTCAAAACCAATTTTTAAAGGAGAGATATAATAAAAGACCATTGCACTTAACAAACTTCTTTCTTCTCCTCCCTTTGAGGTAGCTCTAACCTAACCTACTAATGCTGGTTGAGCTAGTTTAGAAGCCCCCATCTCAAGCCTAGTTTCCATGGTTGATGACACTGAAGAACAAATGAGGATTTTTGTTTATATCATAAGATCAAAAATTCTCATAGGATTTAATAAAAATGAAATAGTTTTTGGAAATCACCCTTAAATGAATAAACTTAATAGCTGGTACCTCTACAACACCCCCAGTCTCAACTCTTAGGGTTGGGACCTCCTAACTAGAAACATCCTCCTCAGTCTGCTCAGTAGATGAAATCAAAGACCCATAAGATCACCCACATTGGGATTCTCAACTATTTATCCTCTTATAATAGGAGTATGATGAATTTGGATGCCCTATTATTATAGGTATTTGGTGGTATTCTCTACATACAAAGCTACACATGTTGAGACTTGATATAAATCATAATGTGAATGAAAATCAACTATGATTACAAAATTTAAGGAAGATAAAACTCAAATCCTTCTTATTACTTGACTAAAACTTAAAACTCCTCAATGGAACTTATAATATCAATTTTTGGACTAAGTAAATCCCTCATGTGATGATAAATGGTGTAAATCCTTGCAGAATCCTCACCGGTAAGGGTATCTGTGATAGGTTTCATAAAACTCAAATTGGATTTGTTGTCGATTCCCTCTACCAACTACTCAGCAATTAAAACATCATCATCCCCCATGGATTTAGGGTCAACATAAACACCCTCTTTGAAAAGTCTATGATCCATGTCTTCCCCTCCTAGGGTGATAATGGGATCAAAATTTACTACCGCAATGTCCTTTGGTGTAGAAAATAGATTTGAAATATCATAAAGTGGGAAAACAGAGATACATCACATGACAACCAAAAAGAGTGTATATGACATTCCCATGACCCTCTTCCCCCACTGTAAAAATAGTGGAAGAAACAACCACACCTCTTTATGCTTCAACCATCAAGATGATATATTTATCAACATTAATCTTTACATCCTCCAGAGTAACCTTCTCAATCCTTGAAGGACCAGTACCTGATACTTTAAGAGAGTAAAGTGATGCAATTTCTAAAAAAGATAATCATGGTCTAGATGGCATGTCACATAGGTTGTAATATCAGATGATGGTATAAAGACTTAACATGATGAGTTCATCAGACCAACTTTAATGCCCTATTTCACTTTCTATCCAAAGATAGAAAAGATCTTGCACCACTATTCTTGGTAATAGGGATTTGAGGTAATGGTTGAGGAGTTCCTACTGCTATCCCATCCATCATGGTCCTTTGTCCTGGGGATATTTCTAGGGACTCAAGGAATTCATCCACTGTCTCAATGGGAGCACCTTCAGGGCCATGTTTTGGTGACCCAAGATCATGTATTTCTATTCCTCCTATTCTTAGATACAAAATAAAATCCCTTCAAGATTAATGATGGCGGGTATAAGAGAAATAAAATGAAATAATAATATAGGAATACATTAATAGGGTTAATTTAAATGTCCCATTAATTCCCAGGATGAATAGTTACCCCTTCAAGCATTTTGTGACATCATTGACCCAGATGACACTTAATAGGTGCCCTAAGCCTAGGGGGCCACATGGCCTCAAGAGAATCTACCCAAATACTAGAGGCTTCCAACTAGTAGCGAGGGCCTAGGGTGTGTTAATGGGGAGACTATTATCTCATTACCATATTGTAGCACAATAGATAAATATAAACATAGGTAAATACTAGAAGTAATATAAGTAAATATATGGAACAACATAAAATAGAGAAAACTATAACAATAAATAAAATAACAAGAATAACATAAAATCATTAAACATATGATGATGATATTTCATCTCAGTAGAAAATTGGAAAAAATGGATACAATACAATAAGAGTAACATGTTCCACAAAAGTATGAAGGAAATTAAAAGACTATACTAAGAATATTGAACTTTGGATTGGTCATTTGTTATCAAGATCTATCCTAAACAGAAATAAATCAAGTGTTCAAAGATGTATACTTCTCTTTATCATTACCTATAATCATATAGTCTGCCCCGGTTACCAAATGGTGACCAGAGAGGGTGTGAGATAAATCTTATTGAGACACCACCAACTTTGTTTTTAACATTCCACCCATTTAATGGAAATTTAACAGTCTGAAATCATGCATATATATTCATAAAATAATTAAAGTAGTACAATGTAACTAAATACCCATGTACCTGATTCTTCCGTAAACTGGTTTCTTAACCTATAACCAATTCATTATTTTATTGTTACTAGTTTATAAATAAGTCACATTTTAATAATGGTGAATGTTCCAAGATGTAACAATGAAACCTCTAATAATATTTAATAATGATGTTCCATGGTAATAACCATGGAAACATAGACCTAAAGGGTCTCTGACTTAGTAGTAATTATAGCCTGACATGAGGGTAAGAGTGTAATTCAAGGATCATAGTCCAAGGCATTCCACAACAAGACACCTATCAAGTCTAAGGAGTTTATCAATGGTAAAATGGGGCTAAGTAATGATTTTTCATGATGTTATTTAACTATAGAACCTACTTTTCAATGCTGGATTTATGGATTGTATCCAAGGAATCCTATAACACTATACGAGGGATCCTATAGTGTCATATCGGGCATCAAAGAATAGATAAGGATCAGGATCTTGGTGGGTCTCAACCAATAAAAGACACATCCTTGAATCAGAATGGGGTTCCCAAGTGCTCTTGTCATTCCCATATAAGAATCCAAGATGATCTCAAGTTAGGCCAATCCTATTTGATAGTGAAGACATATAATATTTCATTTGTTTCAAGCATTTCCTTTCATTAGTTTGATAATGCCAAGTATCATGAAACCCTTTAACCAATTCATAATTTTTCAATTGGTCCATTTGGTTCATGCCTTTCATTTCATTTGTGTGACACATCCAAGTAACATGCAACCTTTCAATAAATTAATAATGTATCAATAAGTCCATTTGGTTCAATCCTTTACTTTAATTAGTGTGACAAGTCCAAGTATCGTGAAACCTTTTAATCAATCAAAAATTTATCAATAAGTCCATGTGGTTCAAGGCATGCCTTTCATTAGTGTGACAAGTCCATGTATCATGAAAACTTTATTAAATCCATTTAAAGAATATTCAATAATTAAGGTTCACTCTTCTACCTTTCATCAATATGGTAAATGGGTTCTATGGACTTTCAACCTATTTTTCATTCACATTTAATCTGGTCAAGTCATATACTTAGTATACTTTTGAATTTACCTTTCACATTTAATTATCAAATTTGAAACACTTACCTTAGGTGGGTTAAGTGGAAGTGACATGGTACTTTCCATTAACCTTTACATGCTACAAAAATCATTTATTATAAGGAGTCCTACCATTAGTGTGGTCAAGCTTGAGAACATCCTAACAATGGCTCAAAAGTGTCAAAACACTAAAAAACTAACTATGGAATATCATCCTACATGGGATGTTGGGTATTGTGGAATAACGTCCAACAAGTAATCACATATTTGGAAAGATAATAACAATATGGTTCTAATGATTATAATCATGGCATAAAAATTCAATAAACAATGGATGATTAAATTGGCGGGCACTACACAACAATTCCAAATTCATCAAACACGAGGGATGAGTTATAGACCACCCACCTTAGGTTCGTATGACTCTCCTCCTCCAATATCGGCCTCTGATTTTTCATAGAGTAGAGTAGATTTGATAAAAAAGATAAAAATGTTCACACCTTGATAACTTGGTTGAGAGCAAGAGAGGATAATAACAACTAAAAATGACTCGATTACTAATCGTTGTTCATCCAACGTGATGAACGAAAACTCGATCAAATCCTAGATGAAGGATATATCTTGATACTTAACTTAGGAATTCAAAGGGATCCAAATGGGGAGAAAAAGGGGATTTTATTACTGGAAATCATATTTTTAGGATGGAGGAGGATTAATTAGATCATTAAGGGAAAAATAGTCATTTTACCCATAAATTAGCCTCTGCACGGTTTGACAAACCGTGCACAAACCATACATGAGTACCTGGGAAAAAGGGACACTCACATAGTTAGGTATCCTAGATAGGGAAATTTCATGCCAACGGCACGGAATGGCTCTACCAAAAAATGCAGACTATCCACATAGTTAGATCTAACCATGCACCCTACCTACACGGTTTCGTCTGACTGTGCGACAAGGACAATTTTCTAAAAATGATGGGTTTCGAGTACCAAACAAGACACATACAACCCTAAGACCATTTATAACTCATTAAGAATCCATATTAGGTCCAAATTGATGAATTAGAATAAAATTTAAAGGATCCATACCTAATTGAAAAACCAGGTTCTTACAGTATCCCCCTTAAAAGAACTCGTCCACGAGTTCACCTTCCAAGGGTGGAGAAATAATAGCTGAGAATAACTCTGGCCACTAGGCATGTATGTCAAAATCCTTCTCCCAAGCCTCATCTTGCACATGGTCAGGCTTACATAGTACCCATACTAGAGGAATATAACGGCCTCATGGAGCCTTCGTGCTCTGGTCAATGATGCACACTTAATACTTCTCAAAGGTATAATAAATATATAACTCAACTTACTTGGGATAAAAGGTATGGGATGGGTAAACATGATATTGTAAAAGCTATTAAACATGGAAGACATCATGTATGGTATGCTACCTCTAAGGTAAAATCAACCGATAGGCTACCTGCTCGAATCTATCAATAATTTCAAATGGACCTAGCTAATGAGGATATAGATTACCTTGATTTCTTATATGTTTATGCCCTGGCATGAGAAATACCTGCTAGAGAAAAAAATCCTCGATATTGAACTATATAGTTCATTAACCATGAACGACAAAATTTTTATGTCTAGACTGAACAGTAGTCATACATTTCTTATCCTTGAGATACTTTGGAAACTACGACAACATCTCTTAACCTACAAGGGTCATGAAGCCTCGTTCAAATGGTCATGTTGCATTTTAAAATTCCCAACACACCTCTAAGGTGACCTTATGTATACCATGGTTAATCCATTAAAACTCGATTCAATGATCATCTTCCAATTGAAACACTAAAATGTGGATTACCTGATCCCACTTATCTAGAGACATGATCACATCATCATCTCGTTAAACATCTACTCTAAGGTGTTCCCACTATGAATTTTTTCACAAAATGTGACCAATTACAAACCAAAATATATACACCATTGCAATTATCTTACAAAGAATACCTCTAAGATTTCTAACTATGCTTCTCACATGATTTTTCAAAACAATTAAATGGTTGATTTCCTAGCGACACCATTAGGCAAGTCGAGTCATATTTTGATAAAAAGCATCATCCAACACAAAATGAACTCACATCCAACTGGATATGTGCCCAAAAATAGTTCTTAACCTACCACATACATTAAAAAATAAGGCCAATAGTCAAAACTCATATGGATGGTCATCCTTGAAGATTCCTGTCATAGATGATCAACACATCACCAAAATAACTGAAATGTCTTACTCCACAATATTCTATGATTTTCCCCCAAACATGTCCACTAAATTCCATTACTAGATTTTGGTGAAATTCCTCAGTTAACCATCATCTGACCATTTAGACTTTCTTTCATCTATATGAATAATGGTGTACCCCATATCCAGCCCATCGGAATCATCACATGTTTTTAACATCACCTCTAGCTTGAAAATAGAGCTGGGTAACATCGAATTCATTAAAAATAATCCTAAGGAACTATATCTTGGTAGTACATACTCTATGTTATAATTGAGACATTGGTATAAGACAAAATATCCACATAAGAACATTTATTGAGCCCAAAGTGGCATTCATGTGGAGATCACGTCAGAACAAAACGGCTGGTGTCCAAGACTCCATCCAAGATGTTCCTACTCGGGAACCCACATATCACTCAGGAATAACCAAGCCTAAAAACCGATTCCACCAATATTAAACTCTTGAAGAGGTCACTAGCCATCCCAAACTATTTTAAACATTAGTGCGACGTAACACTGAAGATCTCTTAGTGAATAAACATTGATAGAAAGATAGAGGACATGCTAATCTCTTTAAGATGATTAAACTAAGAAGATTATAAGATTTTAAATAAGACCAAGTGAGCCACCACTGATTGATTTCCTCTGAAAGAATCTCTAATTCACCTTTTGATTCACTGTTACAACTCGATCATAAGACTTTACTACCCAATACATCATGTGATCGCTCAAGTGAAACTGCAAAATTCCATTCAAGACCAGTAGTGTTTCTCAATGGTTTCATACACAACCAACCATTTCAATGTTGTGCTTCTGAGAAAGCACAAAAATGATTCAAAATTTGAAGACTCATAGTTATTCAATAAAAACCATCGATTTCCCAATGGTCCTCTTAGGATACTCTCTTTCTACTTGGACAAGCATGTTTTTACCAAAACTAACATGTCACTCCCTCTTTAGGAGTATCCTAGAAATTGAAGGAAGATATATACTAGTAGATCATAAGCGTATTAAATTAAACTCGCATTAACTAAACATGTGATACTCTGTTGAGTCAAACTTACATATATAAAGAATTTTCCATGAAATCCAAAACCTAACTTACAATCATGTAAAAATACCCGAGTCTCTTGAAAGTCATCCCAAATATTGGGATGAACCCCATTACATTAATGCCCAAGTCACTCTACTACAGATATGACCCTATAACATACTCAACAGCACAAGGCTCGATGATTTTTACCAAACTTAACTAGTTTTTAATAACATCAATTACCACGTACATGAATATATACTACCTAGATCTTCCAGAATCAAGACATCAAATTGATAATTTATAAAGCTCACATTTTCATATATTTCATACTATAAATAATTGTTTATAATCCCACCGTAGTATTATTTTATGGGTAATTGTCACATTTTTAGGTTTTAGTGTTATTTTGATCCTAAATACAAAAATGGCCTAATTCTTCAATTTTAACAGATTGTTATCATAGGGGTATTTTTGTCATTTATCATAAAATATATGTCTAAATTTTTTGATTAATTTTTTTTACAATATTAACTTTATTTCCTTATACTTTTTCGTCTGGACCAAGAGTTGATGTGGCCATATAAAGGGCTTAAAAAATCAATGAAGTTTATGATTTTTCCGGGCGGACTTCATGGACCCCACCACTGTAACAGAAGCACTACTCGGCCTACACACATCCAAATGATTTCTTTACAACTGTTATAGCATGAGGACATATAGGGAAGGATCTAAAACAAATTTGGTTGAGTTTGGAAGTAATTAATGCTTCCATTGAATATTATAATTTTGGAGGAACCTTCCTGGAAGCTTCATCCAGAAAAAGAATCTTCCAATGAAAAATTCATAACTCATTAATAAAGTGTCCAAATGAGCTTATATTTTGAGGGTGAACGGAAAACACATTAATGAACAACTGTTATGAAGGGGTACACGTGTTAATTGGCTATTTATTGGAAAAACAACACCCAAACCATCAGAGTCAAGAATTATGCCTATAAAAGGAGGCCCTCACCTCCTTCCCAAAATCATCCCATTCTCTATCCATACCTTTAAGGAACCAAAGAGGAGATCTAAACCAAGGGAGGCTAGCCACAAATCTTCCCCATTTCTTTTTAATTTGTTTATTTTCTTTTGTTTTATTTTTCAATTATAATTTAGATTTCTAATAAATTAATACATTGTTTTTATTTCGGTGTCCACCCATCCACCCTATTTTCTTCTTCATATTTTATCCTTATTTTATTATTTTATTCTTATCATATTATATATTTTTACCTCTTACCATAAAAAATTAGGGTTTAACCTAACACTTTTCCTGAGGGAGGTATGTAGAAATTTCATTTATTCTGTGCTTAAATTCAAATGTTTTATTAAGTTTGTGATGAGAAAGAGTGATGTGCATGGGTGTGGCGATCGTCCACCATGACACTAATCTCAAAATCATTTATATTCTTTTATTAAATATTTTCCCTCCCTTATAATTGATACAAGCTCTTCATACTATGGATTTGAGCCATTCAGTGGTTGAAATGACATACAATAGAGCCAGGTCTTGGAAGATGTCACACTCTCGATCGAGGTGTGTCATCAACCTTGATTATAGGAGGAGGTGAAGTTAAGATTTATAAATTCATTCAAGATTTTACACCAATAATTAAAATAATATTAATTCTTTAATAATATCTCATTATTTAATTATCAAACTTAATTTAAATACCAACAAAGAGAATGATGGAACCCACAAACTAACCCATAAAGGCCAAGTTCTTTCTCAATTAATTGTATTTTTTCATTTCATGTTAGTTTTTTATATTTTATTTAAATTAAATTTCATTCCATTCCGAGATTAAATAAAAAACAAAAAATAATTAGTTTAGTTAAATTAGTTTAAGTGAGTGAACGACTGGAAAAGCTCCTCAAGAGAGATGACCCTGGTTAACCTCTATGCTGCATTAAGAAAATTAAATTGCTTTTGCTATGACCTACGACCGACATGCATCAAAACTGGCACCGTTTCTAGGGATCCAATCAGTTATTCATTTAATTTTTCTATTTTCCCATCTTAGATAGATTTCATTTATTTTTAAAATCAAAAAAATTTAAAAAAATATCATTTGTTCATGATATATTCAAACTTTGATTATTATGCATGGAATGACCAATCTCAAGTGAAATAAATTGTTTACAATGATCTTGATGCTTAGTTTCAAAGGGTTTGTGATAAAGTGAAAAACTTGGAGAGCCAAATAGAATTAATTGCTGAATATGTATGTGCATCCCAAGAATAACCCAAACCTGAGCCGGAACCTGACCAGAATGAGTGATGGAAGAGATTTCACCAATCATTTGTTATGATAAAGAACCTATGGTGAGAGAGAAAGAACTTCTAAAGGAACTAATCAGACCATCCCACACTCAACCATTGATCTAGTAGGTTCCAGAAGTACACATTTCAAGTGATGCAATAATGGGAGATTAATATTTTTTTGGAAGAATCTTGGAATAGATTTATTGAAGATAAATTGAAACATGATCTTCCCATACTTGATAATAAAACATCATACACTTTCTTCCTCCCTATTTAATTAGAAAATAGTGAAGAAGATGCACCTGCTAATATTGAGTTTCCAATGTTCCTGCCTGAAGAGATCAATTACCAAGATGAATTACTTAAAAGGGAATATTTCTTTATTTATTCTTCATGTTTTAATTTTATTCAAGCTAAATTGTTTTCTGACAACTCTTTATTTGAAATTTATAATACAACACAAATAGAGTAGACTGTGGATGTTAAATAAGAGGCCACTCAAGTGGTGGTGATTAAAGAAGAAGAGCTGGGGAAGATGGTATTGTGACTACCTCTTTAAAAAAATTCATACCATATGGAGGAGGACACCAAAAAAGTCAATAGGGAGCACCGCTATATTCTTTTCCCTCCCACTTCAAACCTAAAATTTCATATTTATTATTTCTTGGGGGTTGGGAACTTTCTTATCATATTTGAGGTTCTCTACTTTCAGTGTTTACTCATGGACATAAGTAAAATTCACATGTGGTGGTTCATCTCAAAGAAACCACACCCACCTTCTGATTGGGGATAATCCACTGAAACTAACTGACTAAGGGTAGTAAAAACCTAGCACCCTCTTGGGGGTCTAAACCAAGAATTATCTATTTTCTTTTCCATTTCTCATTATTTTTATTTATTTTTCTTATGTATTTTCATTACTTTCTTGTAGTCTTAAAGTGGTAGCTTCTAGGAGCATAACTCAAGGCATCCACTTCAAAAATAATTTCAGGTTGTATCTTTACTTCCCTTGGATTTTTTACCATTATATTTATATTTTTTTGAGTTAAAATGAGGGGTAGTAAAATTTAAGTGTGGGGGGTGTCAACCTACTTAGTTATTATTGTGTGATTTTCATTTTTGTTTATTATATTTTTAGTATTTTTGAGATTTAATGGATATTATTATCACCTTTTACACATCCATTGATTTTGAAAGAGTTGAAATGATTTTTTAAATAATGGATTTTAAATGATTGTTGAATGAATTCTTTTCCCTTGAAATGGATTTTCAAGCAATTTTATGAGTTTGACTGATTTTTGAAATCCATACCCATGAATAACTAAATCAAAATATTTTTCCAATAATATGAGGTATTCTAAACCACTTTTACATATTATTCCTAATACCCACACTTTCTTGAGGGAAACTTGAATTTTGTGTGAGAACCAGAATTTGTGAATATTCTCTTTCAAAGCATTGAATTTCATGGAATGTATTTGAAATGATTGAGGCATATATTTGGCTAGCCAAATTTTATCTTGATACCCACCTTTACCTTTATCCTTCATAAGCCCTTATATTCCATGAATTTCCTTATAGGTTTAATCCACATAACAAGCCAATTTTTCCTTACCTACCTGCACTTTTAGTATTTTTGCATGGTTATTTCAAGTATGAGTGTGGGGGAAGGGCCTTTTGTTTGCCTTCATTGATATTTTTATAATTTATGGGTGGTTAGAGGTGTGTTTAAATACTTTTGGCAGTGGATAATAAGAGAATTGGGCATGTGTCGTCATTTCATTGTGCTTTATTTGTTTCATCCATTTCTCCTTCAAAAAAAAATGAAAAAATGGAGATGAGCTTAAATTACTCATTGTAAATTATTTTATAACTCATTTACCTCTCAAAAATCAAGGGCATGAATTTTAATTCATTCATTTTATTCAATTTTCATCTCATCCTCCAAAAAAAGAAAAAAAAGAAAAAAAGAAAAAAAAGTTGTGCCTTTCTAGATCTTTGAAAAAAAAAATGGAGAACTTAGATGATATCATTCATTATAATCACTGATTGTCTCATGTAACATGTCATAAAATAGGGTTTGTGTTGTTTTTCACATTTTCAAGCGGGGTTGAGAGAGTAATTTCCTATGTTTTCCCTTGAATTAATCATGCATTGTACTTAAAAGTCTAACCTCTTTCTAGCCTGAAACTTTTTTCAATAATTTTACCACTAACCCTAAGACACAAAATAATTTAAACCATTAATTAAATGCCTCATTATTGAATTCATTTTTATTTTTCATTATTTGTAGAGATGATAATGTTCACAAACCTAAGGTAATACATGGGATTTTCATGTATAAGCATAACTCTAGATCCAATTTTTCTTGAGTGAAGATTTGCATAAAATTCAATGTGAGGTAGGTTATTATTGGGACATGGATTTATTAATTAAGTTTAAAAAATTTTAATGATTGAAATTAAAATAAGAGAGAATTTTTTTATAGATGATACATGATGGACTTCTATTTTGGATAAGATGATTGATATTTTCTAATTTTTGATTGTTGTGTGGATTTTGATTTAGATGTAAGATGATTGCCTAGGAGTGCAATGTTTAAGTGTGGGGGAGTGATGAAGCTCACATTTTTATATATTTTATAATATATATCATTGTTTATAATCCCACCATAGTGTTATTGTATGGGTAATTATCACATTTTTAGGTTTTAGTGTTATTTTGAACCTAAATGAAAAAATTGCCTAATTCTACAATTTTAATAGATTGTTATAACAAGGGTAATTTTGTCATTTTTCATATAATATATGTCCAGGTTTTGTTATTAAAATGTTTTTGGAGTCCTGAATTTATTTCCCTCAACTTTTTCTTTTGGACCAGGAGCTAGTTCGGCCATCTAAAGGGCTTAAAAATCAATGAAGTTTATGATTTTTCCGAGCGGACTACGTGGACCCCACCACCATAACATAACCACAACTCAGAATACACACATACCAATGAGGTGTTTTCACCTGGTATACCCCGATGATACATTGGTCTGTATCTACAACAAATTTGGGGGAGTTGGAAAGTAATTAAGGCTTCCATTGAATGTTATACTTTTGGGGGAACCTTCCTGGAAGCTTCATTCAGAAAAAGAAACTTCCAATGAAAAGTTTATAACTCATTAATATTGTGTCCAAATGAGATGAAATTTTGTGGGTGAACGGAAAAAAAATTAAGGAACAACTTTTATCAAGTGGTCCATGCATGAATTTTCTATTTATTGGGACAACCACACACAAATCTTCAGAGTCTAGAATTATCCCTTTAAAACAAGGCCCTCACCTCATTCCTAAAATCATCCCATTATCTATCCATTCCTTAGAGGAAGTAAGGAGGATAAATCCACCGAGGGAGGCCAGCCACAACTCTTCCCCCTTTCTTTTTAATTTTTTTA
This sequence comes from Viscum album, assembly GCA_963277665.1. Lineage (NCBI taxonomy): Eukaryota > Viridiplantae > Streptophyta > Magnoliopsida > Santalales > Viscaceae > Viscum > Viscum album. Next base: position 198,433,287 of record OY728131.1, on the reverse strand, counting down.
ATTTTATTTTGTTTTAGTTTTCAATTGTAATTTAGATTTCTAATAAATTAATGCATTGTTTTTCTTTCTGTGTTCACCCATCCACCTTGTTTTCTTATTCATATTTTATCTTTATTTTCTTCTTTTATTCTTCTCATATTATATGATGTGACTTCTTACACTAAAAAACGAGGGGTTAACCCGATAATTGGCCTGGGGGAGGTATGTGGTAATTTCATTTATTTCGTGCTTAAATTCCAATGTTTTATTAAGTTTGTGATGAGCAAGAGTGATGTGCATGGGTGTGGCGATCTTCCACCACAAAACTAATCTCAAAATCATTTATATTATTTTATTAGATATTTCTCCCTCCCTTATACTGAATACATGTTCTTAATATGATGGAGTTGAGCCATTCAGTGGTTGAAATGACATACGATGGAGCCAGGTCCTGGAAGATGTCACACTCTCGATCGAGGTGCGCCATCAACATTGATTATAAGTGGAGGTAAAGTTAAGATTGCTAAATGCATTCAAAATTTTACAAAATAAATAAAATAATAGTAATTCATGAATGAGATATCATAATTGAACTATCAAACTTAATTTAAATACCAACAAAGAGAATGATGGAACCCACAAACCAACCCATAAAAGCAAAGTTCTTTCTCAATTAATTGCATTTTTGTCATTGCATGTTAGTTTTTATATTTTATTTAAATTAAATTTCATTACATTCCTAAATTAAATAAAAACAACAAAAAATAAGTAGTTTAGTTAAATTAGATTAAGTGAGTGAACGACTAGAAAAGCTCCTCAAGAGAGATGACCCTGGTCAGCCTCTATGCTGCACTAGGAAAATTAAATTTCTTTTGCCATGACCTATGATAGGCTTGCGTAAAAACTAACAACATTGTCGGAGAGACAATCAGTTATTCATTTAATTTTTCTAGTTTCACATCTTAGATAGATTTTATTAATTTTGAAAATAAAAAAAAATAAAAAATAAAAAAATTCTTTGCTCATGATGTATTCAAACTGTGATTATTATGCATGGACTGACCAATCTCAAGTACAAGAAAATGTTTACAATGATCTTGATGCTCAATTTCAAAGGATTTGTGATAAAGTGAAAAACATAGAGATCCAAATAGAATTTATTGATGAATATGTAACCACATCCCACGAACAACCCAAAACTGAGACAGAACATGAACCAGAAAGGGTGGTGGAAGAGATTTCACCAATCATTTTTTATGATAAATAACCTAAGGTGAGAGAGAAAGAAATTTTAAAGGAACTAATCAGATCATCCCACACTCAACCATTTCTCCAGGAGGTTCCAAGAAGTACACATTTAAACTAATGCAATAATGTGAGATCAACATTTTTTGGAAGAATCTTGGAACATCTTTGTAGAAGATAACTTGAAACATGATTTTACCATACATGATAATTAAACATAAGACACTTTCTACATCTCTCTTACTTTGGAAGATAATGAAGAAGATCCGCCTGATGATATTGAGTTTCCAATGGTCATGCCTGAATATATCAATTACCAAGATGAATTACTTGAAAGGGAATAATTCTTTATTAATTCTTCATGTTTTAATCTTATTCAAGCTAAATTGTTTTCTAACATCTTTTCCTTTGAAATTTCTGATACAACCCAAATAGAGCAGACTATGGATGTTAAAGAAGATACCACTCTAGTGGTGGTGATTGAAGAAAAAGATCTAGGGAAGATGGTGGTGCGACTACCTCCTCAACAAAAATTTTCAAACTATATGGTGGAGGACACCACAGAAGTCAACAGGGAGCACCCCTATATTCTATTACCTCCCACTTCAAACTGCAAATTTCCTATTTATTATTTCTTAGGGGTTGGGAAATTTCTTATCATCTTCGAGGTTCTCTACTTTTAGTGTTTACTCATGGACATAAGTAAAAGTCACATGTGGTGGTTCATCTCAAATAAACCACACCCACCTTCTGATTGAGGATAATCCACTGAAACTACCTGACTAGGGTTATTAAAAACCTATAACCTGGTTGGAGTTCTAAACCAATCATTATCTCTTTTCTTTTCCCTTTATCATTCTTTTTATTTATTTATCTTATGTATTTTCATTAATTTCTTGTGGTCTTAATGTGGTATCTTCTAGGATCTTAACTCAAGGCATCCACTTCAAAAATAATGTCAGGTTGTATCTTTCCTTCCCTTGGCCTTTCTACCTTTATATTTATATTTTTTTGAATTTAAATGAAGGGTAGTAAAATTTAAGTGTGGGGGAGTGTCGACCTGCTTAGTTCTTATTGTGTAATTATCATTTTTTATAATATTTTTAGGATTTTTGAGCTTTAATGAATATTCTTATCCCTTTTTACACATCAATTGATTTTGAAAAAGTGGAAATAGTTTTTGAAATAATGGATTTTAAATGACTACTGATATGAATTATTTTCCCTTAAAATGCATTTTCAAGCAATTTTATGTGTTTGAATGATTTTTTAAATCCATGCCCATTAAATAGTGAATAAAAATATTTTTCCAATACTATGAGGTATTCAAAACCACTTTTACATATTCTTCATAATACACACACTTTCTTAAGGGAAACTTGATTTTTGTGTGAGAAACAGAATTTGTGAATATTCTCTTTCAAAGATTTGGATTTCATGGAATGTATTTAAAATGTTTGAGGCATATATTTGGCTAGAAAAAATTTATCTTGAGACCCACCTTTACATTTATTCATAATAATCCCTTAGATTCCATGAATTTCCTTATAGGTTTAAGCCATATTACAATCCAATTTTTTCTTACCTACCCAAACTTTTAGTATTTTTGCATGGTTATTTCAAGTATGGGTGTGTGGGGATGGCCTTTAGTGTGTGTAAATTGAGATTTTTATCATTTATGGGTGGTGTGAGGTGTGTTTCAATACTTTGGGTAGTGGATAATAAGAGAATTGGGCATGTGTCATCATTTCATTTGTCTTTATTTGTTTCAACCATTTTTCCTTAAAAAATGAAAAAAATGGAGATGAGCATGAATTCCTCATTATATATTCTTTTATGAATCATGTACCTCTCAAAAATAAAGGGCATAAATTTTCATTCATTCATTTTATTCAATTTTCAGCTTATCCTCCAAAAAAAGAAAAAAAAAGAAAAAAAGAAAATAAAGTTGTGCCTTTCTGGAGATTTGTAAAAAATGGAGAACTTAGATGATATCATTCATTATAATCACTAGTTGTCTCATGTACCATGTCATAAAAGAGGGTTGGTTTTGCTTTTTTACATTTTCAAGTGGGGTTGAGAGAGTAATTTCTTGTGTTTTCCCTTGAATTAATCATACTTTGTACTAAAAAGTCTAACCTCCTCTTTCTAGCCTGAAACATTTTTCAATAATTTTCCCACCAACCCTAATCCTTAGAATAATTTGAAACATTAAATAAATACCTCATTATTGAATTCATTTTCATTTTTCATGCTGTGGAGAGATGAGAATATTCACAAACCTATGGTAATACATGCGATTTTCAAGTGTGAGCATAACTCTAGATTCAATTTTTCTTGAGTTAAGAGTGACATAAAATTATATGTGAGGTTGGTTGTGATTGGTACATGGATTTATTAATGATGTTGAATAAATTTTAATGAATGAAATGAAAATAAATATAATTTTTTTTCATAGATGATACATGATAAACTTCTATTTTGGATAAGATCATTGATATTTTTTCATTTTTGATTATTGTGAGGATTTTGATTTTGATGTAAGATGATTGCCCAGGAGTGCAATTTTTAAGTGTAGGGGAGTGATAAGGCTCAAATTTTCATATATTTTATACTATAAATCATTGTTTATAATCCCACAATAGTGTTATTGTATGGGTAATTGACACATTTTTAGTTTTTAGTGTTATTTTGAGCCTAAATGAAAAAATGGCATAATTATGTAATTTTAACAGATTGTTATCACAGGGGTAATTGTGTCATTTCTCAAAAAATATATTTTTTATATTTTTTAATTCAAATTTTTTTAGAGTTCTGACTTTATTTCCTTCAACTTTTTCTGCTGGAACAGGAGCTGATTCGACCATCTAAAGGGCTTAAAAATCAATGAAGTTTATGATTTTTCCAGGCAGACTGCATGGACCCCACCATCATAATAGAACCAAACCTTGACATAAAAACATCCAAATTATGTGTTTTTACATGGGATAGCCTGAGTACAGATAGGTCTGGCTCTAAAAAAAATTGGGGGAGTTTGAAAGTACTTAAGGCTTCTATTGAATGTTATACTTTTAAAGGAACCTTTTTGGAAGCTTTGTCCAGAAAACAAAAACTTCCAATAAAAAATTCACAAATCATTAATATGATGTCCAAATGAGCTGAAATTTTTATGGTGAACATCCAAAAAATTAATGAATGACTTTTATAAAGGGGTCTATGCGTGAATCAGCTATGTATTGGGACAACAACGTGAAAACCTTCAGAGCCCATAATTATGCCTATAAAAGGAGGCCCTCACCTCTTTCCCAAAATCATCCCATTCTCCATCCATTCCTTCAACGCACCAAGGAGGAGATCTCCACCAAGGGAGGCCAGCCAAAACTCTTCCCCCTTTTTTAATTTGTTTATTTTCTTTGGTTTTAGTTTTCAATTTTAATTCATATTTCTAATAAATTAGTGCATTGTTTTTATTTCTGTGTCCACTCATCCACCCTATTTTCTTCTTTATCATTCTCCTTGTTTTATTTTATTATTATTATCATATTATCCACTATGACCTCTTACCCTAAAAAATGAGGGGTTAACCTGAGACTTGTCCTTGGGGAGTTATGTGGCAATTTCATTTATTCTATTCTTAAATTCTTATGTTTTATTAAGTTTGTGATGGCAAGAGTGATGTGCACAGATGTAGAAATCATCCACCACAACACTAATCTCAAACTCACTTTTATTATTTTATTAAATCTTTTCAATCCCTTATACTGGATAAAATATCTTCATATAATGGAGTTGATCCATTCCGTGGTTAAAATGGCATACAATGGAGCCAGGTCTTGGAAGATGTCACACTCTCGACCGAGGTGTGCCATCAACCTTGATTATTGGAGGATGTGAAGTTAAGATTACTAAATTCATTCAATATTTTACACAAATAAATAAAATAATACTAATTCATGAATGAGATCTCATAATTTAATTATGAAATATAATTTAAATACCAATAAAGAGAATGATGGAACCCACAAACCAACCCATAAAGGCCAAGTTCTTTCTCAATTAATTTCATTTTGTCATTGCATGTTAGATTTTATATTTTATTTAAATTAAATTGAATTCCATGCCTAGATTAAATAAAAACCACAAAAAATAAGTAGTTTAGTTAAATTAGATTAATTGAGTGAATGACTGGAAAATATCCTCAAGAGAGATGACCCTGGCCAGCCTTTATGCTGCACTAGAAAAATTAAATTTCTTTTGCCACATCCTACGACTAGCGTGCGCCAATACTATTCATAGGCTTTCAAACCTATGTATCTGAGTTTTAGGTGGTTTTTGTAATATTTTTGACCTAGATTTATACTAATTTATAATACCTTTAACCTAAATGATTATATATCAAGTATCCAATTAGTGAGGATGAAGAAAGGATCATGAGACCTGTAAAATTCTTGACCATTCACTCACCATGTATTACCTATTGAAACCATGAATTATCTGATGGTCATTCCCTTAACAAGGGTCAAGGATACCATGACCACCCCTTCAAACAAGGGTTTCAATTAGAATTTAAGAGTACTACTAGGAATAATAACACCAGAACAAAACCAAATGGTAGAAACTAACCACATTTAGCAAGAAATTTTAGCTTAAAGTGAACTGCATATCATTACTAGCCCCTTAAAAAGAACAAGAGTTGACCCTATCAATAGATCACACCAAACAGAAGTCACTAGGATCAAATTCTTATTATTTAATTCATTTCTAAGAAGGATAAGGCCTATGATAAATGATCACGTTTTCATTTCAAGGAAACTCAGAAAGACATTTTATCCAAGGAAATCATTTATAGGATTTTTAAGTTCATTATACTTATAAAAATTCAACCTTAAATTATTTAAAAGATTCAAACAGAAACCCAAGAACTAATTTTAAACATGATCACTTTTTACTGGATTTAACTAATTCTCCAAGGTATGGTAGGAGAGTCATATAAAACTTACTGTTAAACACTATATATTTTTTAACATCCTGACATAATTAGAATTTATCACAAAAATGATTTTTAATAGATAAGGCATCCTATGAGGGTCCCATAAATCTTACCTAGGTTAATAGAAAAAGAAACCCTATAGTAGTTTATTTATTTTTCAAGGTTATAAACACTCATAACAGGTTGTCTCAAAAGAAAAAATCCCCAACTGACCTACCTGGGCTAGTTGTGCATCTTTAAAGACAATCAAACACCTCAGAACAAACTTTAAGTTGATAGATAACATCACTAGAGGAAGTTGAACGTAAGAAAACTCACTACCCAAGGTGTACTACCCCAATTACTTGCTTATATGGAAAGATTTTGGTATGTTCTCAAGTACAAGTTTCATTTCATTTTACATTTTTTTCAGGGTTTAATCCTTTACTTTTTATGAACATGATAAGGTGGGATATGGACATGAAACCATTTCATATTATTATTTAGGTTACAATTTATAATGGATATGCATTGCCATTGAATTAGTACCCATACACCTCATCAATGAAAATAACACCCATTTATTTACAGCATAATGGATTGAATTGAAAAATTTCTCATCTCAACCCATGTGGGCCCATACGCCTCATGAATTTGGAAAAGTAATCACTCAATTGAAACTAATATTAATATAAGAATAAGCTATCTATCACAACATTTCTCAACAATCAAATCCATATCAAGTAATGCAAGGTAGTGAAATGAACCTATATGGAATGGAAATATGCATCAAATGTGAATTCTATGTTCCCATAATGATTCATGTAAAAATTATCCTTACCCTCATGTCATCAAGCTGAGGATGGAATAAATCATCAAAAAGAGTAATAATCAACAACACCACTCAACATGTACGTCACCCAAAGGTGAAATAATGTCAACTATAATTGGAAAAAGAAAGATACCAATTATAATTTAAGCAACTAATATGTTACCCTAAGAATGGTTTTTTGATTCCCAAGCATGGCTTATGACCAAGTTCTAAGCATTACCAATCTTCAATTAGTTTTAATAAATAGTAAAGCAAGAAAGGAATACTCCTCTGATACCACTTTGTGACGTCCTGAACCCGGATGCCACTTAATAGGTTCCTCGAGCCCGATGGGTCACATGTCCTCAAGTTCATCTCCCTAAATACCATAGGCTGTAAACTAGAACCAAGGGGATAGGGTGTGTCTATGGGAATACAATTCCCTCATTACCTAAGTGTATCATAATAGATAATTATAAAAAGTGGTAAATAGTACAAGAAATATGACTAAACAGAATGCATATCCAAAAATAGAGACAACAATAAAAATAAATAAAATAACTGGAGTAACATAAAAGCATTCAAAAACTAATTTTGATATGTAATTTCACTAGAAAACTTGAAAACGTTGATACAATATAGCATGCATTACATGTTCCACAAAATTATAAAGAAAATCAAAAGATTATCCCAAGTAGCCTAAGCTCCAGCTTGGTCATCTGCTATCAAGATCCATCCTAAAAAGTAAGAAATCAAGTGTTTGAATCCATATGGTTCCCTTTATCATTACCTGTAATCATTTAGTCTTCCTCAGGTACCAAATGGTGCTCAGTGATGATGTGAGATAAATCTCAGCGGGCCACCACCAATGGTGTCTATAACATCCAGCCTGTGTAATGGAAATGTAATAGTGTGAAAGAATTCATATATATTCATAAAATAAGTAAATAAGTACAATGTAACTAAATATCCAAGTACCTGCTTCAACCATCAACTAGTGTCTGAACCTGTAACCAATTCATTATTTGATATGTACTTGTTTATAAATAAGTCATAATAGTGTAGTTTCCAAGATGTTACAAGGAAACCTATAATGATATTTAAAAATGAAGTTCCAAGGTAATAACGAAGGTAACGTATACCTCAAGAGCTACCAAATAAATAATAACTTAATACTAGCATCGGGGTAAGAGAGTAATATAATGGTAATAGTCTAAGGCATTCTATAATGAGATGACTACTGAGTCCAAGGAGTTAATCCAAGGTAAAAAAGGGATAATAAATTATTAGGCCCAGTGGGGTTTAACCACAACACCTACTTGTCAATGATGGATCTAAGGAGTGTATCCAATTCATCCTATATTACTATGTGAGGTATCCTATGGTTTCATACCGGGAATCTAAGAATAGACAAGGATCATGATCTAGGTGGGTCTCAACCTACTCAAATCACATCCTTGAATTGGAATGGGGTTCCCGAGTGCTCATGGAATTTCTCAATAACAATCCAAGGTAAGATCAACTCAAACCACTCCTATTTCATTATGAATACATATAATATTTCATTTTGTTCAAGAATTCACTTTCATTAGTGTGATAAGGCCATGTAGCATGAAACCCTTCAATCAATTCATAATTTATCAATAAGTCCATTGGTTAAATCCTTTCCTTTCATTAGTATGACAAGGCCATGTAGCATGAAACCCTTTAATCAATTCATAATTTATCAATAAGGCCCTTTGGTTCAATAATTGCATTTAATTAGTGTTATAAGGCCAAGTAGCATGAAAACCTTTAATCAATTCATAATTTATCAACATGTCCATTTGGTTCAAGCCTTTCCTTTCGTTAGTGTGATAAGAAAAATTATCATGAAAAATTTATTAAATTAATTTAAGGAATATTCAATAATTAAGGTTCACTTCTCTACCTTCCATAAACTTGTTAAAGGGGTGAAACAGACTTGAAACCTATTATTCATTCACATTTAATCTTGTCAAGTCATATACTTAGTATACTTTCCAATTTCCCTTTCAAATTTAATTATCAAATTTGAAACGCCTACCTTAAGCAGGTCAAGTGTAATTGAAATGGAACTTCACATTCACCATTACATGATACAATAATAATTTTATATGAGGAGGCCTACTATTAGTGTGGTCAAGCTCAAGCACATAGGAATGATGGCTTAAATGTATCAAAACAATAAATACTCAACTGTGGCATATCGTCCAACATGGGATGTTGGCAGTTGTGGGTGTATACAACAATAAGTAATCACATATTTGGAAAGAGAATAACCATATAGTTCTAATGATTATAATCATGAAATATAAATTCAATAAATGACACCTGATGAAATCGGTGGACCCCACACAAAATTCCAAAATCAACGGACATTTGGGATGAGTTATAGACGACCCAACTTAAGGTCTTATGACTCTAATAATATGATATCATCCTCTATTTTGTCTTATAATGGAGTAGATATGAGAAAAATAAAAAAAAGTCACACCTCGATAATTAGGTCAAGAGTAAGAGCAGGGAAGAACAGCTAAAAAAGACTCATGTACTTACCATTGTGAATCCAATGTGATGAACAAAAGCTAGATTAGATCTTGAATGATAGAGATCTCTTGATCCCTACCTTAGGCCTTTAAAAATATCCAAATGAGGATAAAAAGTGGATAATACTGCTAGAAATCAGATTAGGAGGAAGGAAGGGGCATAATTAGGTCATTAAGGAAAAAATGGTCATTTTACTCGAAAATTTACCTATGCATGGTTTGTCCTTTTGATTTGAAAAACCATTCATAAACCATGCATGATTATCTAGGAAAAAGTGGCACTTGCATGGTTAGGCCACATGGTTAGGGAAACCATGTGCCAACCATACGGAATGACTCTGCTCAAAAATGCAGATCATCTGGATGGTTATATCTAACCATGCACCATACCCACATGGTTTACTATAACCGTGTGATATGGCCAGTTTTCCAAAAAAATATGGGTTTCGAGCATCGAATAAGCTCTATACACCCATAATTCATTTTTTAACTCATTATGAATCCATATTATGTCCAAATTAAATAATTATACCGAAATTTAAAGGATCCATACCTAAGTAAAAAATTGTTTTCTTACACATTCCTCAGTCCAACATATCAAACCCTCACTTTAAGGAAAAAACATGGTCTCAGTTTCATATAAAGGGCCTTAAAATCATGGATATACTTTGTTACTTTAGGATAATTATTTTCAGTATGGATACTAGAGAATGCCCTAATATCACCCAGCTCTGGGATTCGCAGGCCGGCCTAGATAAACTCCCATGCATCCCTCACATCTCAAGTCATGTTTTCCCAAAATTGGATCACCAAGGGTCTACATAGTTTGACTCCAATGCGGTTGGATATGAAGAATACATGAAACCTATTGGTTGGGAATATTCATTAGTCCTCCTTTCAATTTTAAAATAATGAGGGGACATGATAGAAGCCTCCTCCTAGTGGTGATGACTAGATCGCCTCAGCATTGGAGGAGTTTTCTTCTGAACCCTATCTTGCATGGTGGCCCTTATCCAATGACATTTTGAAGGCTCGGTAACCTCCACATAATCTTTGGCTCGATTTTTTTTAACAGAGAGACTAGAACCATTATTTTTTGTGTCCTCCACTAGATAAATTCCTTTTTTCAATTCCCCGTAAGGGTGTAAAGAAATCCATGCCTTGGAAAATCTGGCCTCCATGCCAATTTATGCCTTTTATGGAGGTAACATGATTGACATTTTTTATAGCTCTAGATCCATTAGAATCCATAACTATTAGGATTTCATCATTACTTATCATGCCTAATATTCATAGAGGGAAATGTTATTGATTGTTAAAGTCATTTAAACTAGAGAGAAAACTGATTAGAAGCGTAAGCCTCACAAATAATCTCACTATCAATATGGGATACCAATACTCTATCCCTGAATGAAATCATGTATGACCTTAACTCATAATCCCTCTCTTTACCATCATCAGTAAATGTTCCAGTCATTGGAATACCATACAAAAAGAAATTAAATTCTCCATATACATTTAGCATCCTCAACACAACATCATGATTTAGGTTCAACGGATGAATCTTGGATAATTTCTCAATGAACAGGTAGAATTGGCTGTTGTGGAATTTAACTGAACTCATCCCTAAATATGGGCTAAAATGTGCTTCAATTCACCCCACAATACTTGAAATGGCCCTATAATTATAAAAGGGTCCTTTGTGTCGTATGTATGCAGAAAAGAACAATAAATCCTTAAGAGAAAAGGGGAAACCAACCCTATCTCCTCCCCCTCTACTAAATTGGAAACAATAAAAAATATGCCTAGCCTCACACTGCCACTAGACTCACAGACTGAGATTAGGTAAATGCTTATCCACATGCCTAGGAAGCCATCTACGTGAATCTTCACATCGATCATGGGATTATCCTTGTAACCCCAATGCTTATACTCACTCTTCTCTAATATGTTCCAGAACATGCCTGAAGCACCCCGATTCTCTATAGTGGGGAAAATAGTAGGGTTCCTATAAGTAGGACCCACTCCTACCATTTCTAATATATACTTCATCCATGTTCCCACATGTATATTATCCTTGGGGTGAGGATCTTGTTCTCTCGACAATTTCTTCTCTATTTTGTAGAGTTCATGGGTCAATGGAGGAATCCTCTCAGCATCATTCAAATTTCGATTGGGTGGGATAAAATCATCACAAATTTCCCCAATAACGGGAACCCCAAATATTTGGTAGACATCCCATAAGTTGATTCCAACTTCACAATGTGTCAAGTGGAAGGAATTCTTATGCAGACTCCACTGGCTCAGTAATTCAGGGACGATGTCTGTATTTTTATAAACATTGTTTTGTCCTACAAAAATATCCACATAAATATAAACATCCTACAACTCCTTTTTGAATTATGTGAAAGTTTATCATACCCATAATTCCCACATCCACTCAAGTCAGACTCCTCCTCTAGAGCGGAAGTCATAGTCTTCTTTCCTGCATTACGTTTGATCTAATTGTGAAGCATGAAGGGTAGAGTCATAATATTGAGGTTTTTGATCTTCTATATGAGACTTAATATCTAGAGTGAAACCACTATGATGTATAATATAACTGATAGGTACTTTTCCTAACTTGATAAAAAAATCCATTCTATGTGATGTTAAAAGAAGGTCAGTTGATGTGATTTATGAAACAAGACATGGTGAAGTATTTCTTAAATATTGAAATATGATAATAATTCATAAATCCATTCTCATATAAATGTATGTAGTCACTTCATAGTTACTCACATTGATATGGTATCAAATAATTTTCCAAATCTGGTAGAGCAGATTCAACGACGTCATAATAATCAGGCATGATGGATTTGATCACTTTAGTTTGGACCAAAACAACTTTCTCAATGGAAGTTAGTAAAGAATATATTTAAAACATGTAAGAAGGCACCAAATTCTCTAATTTATTTAAAATATTGACTTAATAAAGTTCAAATTTTAACATATTGTAATCCCAAAAAAATGGAAAAGTGGAGAACTCACGTAGCTCCCTTGACAAGGGTTCCTGTAGAGGTCCCTCGACAAGGGTTCTGATGCAAGTCCCTAGATGAGATGCCTCTATGAGGATCCTTGGAATGTTGAATCTTCAAAAACCCATCACTTAGGTGGATTTATATTAAGAGAAACTTTTAGAGACCTTCACAAAATTAATGAGTGGTGTATCTAAGAAGACAAACTATGCGACAAGAGTGAAAATAAAATACTCTGAATTTGTGGGAATTGACAAGGGAGGGAGAGGATATTTATAGATGTCACTGATCTATATCACACACCTATTTTGACACCATATACACACAAACTATGTGTTAGGCCTCCAATAGAGACCCTATATATAAAAATTGTGTAGAAAACCTACATGAAGACCCTACACAATCCATTCTCAAATCCTTCACAATATCTTCCCCATTTACCTCAGGACACAACCCTCCTCTTTCATTTAGATATAATCCTGAGGGGGCGGGGATTTTTTTGACACTCATTTTTTATAAAGGAGGATTAAATTATTATGAATAGAAATTATGGAATGTAAAAGTGCTAAAATATTTAAAGATAACCAAGGGAATTTTATAATTCGATCTACGCGCACATATCCTTGCATTCTGAGGACTGTTTGATTTCATTTTACTGCATAGTGCAGTGTTTTAATGCTTGGCACTCTTGATCATAGGACTGTTATGTTTCCTTCTTTATTGGCCTCAGTCTTTCTTCTTTTAAATGCATGACATTGTGATCTGATGATTGGTCTACAGTTGCTGATTTAATCTGTTTTCCTTGAGTTTTTATGCATATACTGAATTTCATGGAGCTCATATGGATGGGGCTACTGATATGTATTTGGATCTTGTTTTATGATGACTCTATGATTTATATTTTCTAGGTTGGTTCGGCTGGTCTGCACTTGCTGCTTGGTTTTCAGACTGATTGCTGCTTTGGAGTGTTCTCTGACTATTAGATGCTTTTTCCTACTTGGTTCTATGATATTGTGACCTGTATGCTCTCATGAAATGTTGAAGGGATGGAATATACTATACATCCTGCTTCTTTTTCTACTTTAGCCTTATCAAAATATGTCAAATTTATTAGTTGCATTCTTTGTTGAGAATGCTGATATTTGCCTCAGTTGGAGCATCTTTTTAGCTCTTGATGGGAAGATCTTTGATGGCTGATCCTGGATGGAAGATCCCTCTACATTTTTAAGGTGCTCATATTGGTTGCTGGTTCTGTTCTTTGTTTGAGTATCCTTGTACCCCAATTAATTCCCCTCTGGTGTAAACACATTACTCCTCATGTTTTGTATTGAAACTTTTTTAATTTAATAAATTCCTTTGATGACATGAACAAGTAAACTAGTTCATGTCATCACTTTTCTAAAAAAACATATCCTTTTATGCTACATATGCTACACAACTACCCTACATGGACCAAAGGGGAAGGACAAAACTTCATTGTGAAACTATACCTTATACCTATACTAAATACCTATATAGATAACCTCCTTCACCCACTGTCCTATATTTTCCTATAAATTGGACCATTGGGCTCCCCATTTAGAGGACTAAAAAATCAGATGACCCCTCAGAGCTCTGATTGTGCAACATGTTTGCCCAGGTCCCCATGAAATTTCTCAAGTAGCTCTAAAAATCACTATAAAAGAGAAAATTAAAAGGGGATTAGTAATATCAAAGTCCCTTTAGAGTCTAAAAAAATACACCTATTCGAGGACCCTTCTTCCTCAAAAAGAGACCACCTGTGCGATGCCCATTACCTATGTAAGGACCTATGAAAAACCCTTCCCAAGACACCAAGGGATACCTAGGGTGATTAGGATAAGTAATAACACAATTTTTATTTCCATACTAGTCCATTTTATAAGGAATCTTTAGTTCACGTGGGCCTCACCACCATACGTGATGCATTTTTAGATTCTCTCAGGCCCTGCGCGGCACACATACATAGCAAACCTGTGCCAGAAACCTATGTGAGTCAACCTTTAAGACATTTTACAAGACACAAATGGACTGACCTATTCTTCATTGGCTCTATTGTATGAAAGGGACTAGTTTGAAGACTCCACCTAAACCTCTTAATTTGAAAAACCATGGGAAAAGGAACACCAATGTGTCTCCCATTTAGATGTGTATTTCTATGGTCAGAGGTTTCTTTCACTTGTCCTTCTAGATGTTTAGGATCCTAGCGAAACATGTATATTTGGATATCTACAGTAATGAGGAAATATACCCTAGGTACAATGTTGAGGAGTTACTAGTATCATATACATGGGTTAAGACTATGTGCTCTCCTTCATGTCTCTATGATCTGGAGCCTCTAGTTCCCAGAAGGGAGGGTGATGATTATTCTTTTTTTCCATTAATAATTGAATGAAATACTCATCCCTCACTATGGGAGAAATTAAAAATCATCCCTCTTGGAGTTATCACTTATCCTTTCTTGCAGGAGGTTATGGTTTTTTCTCATCCCTACCTCCGAAACCTTCATCTTCATTCTTTCCTACTTTACCATACCACTGAATAATTTTAGGGTAATGTGAATAGATATAAGTTTCGTATCCCCGGAATCTTCCTCCATATCCCATCATCTTCCACTAATAGAAGAGGGGATATAGGGGATGATTTTACGCAACACCCCATCCCTCTCCCTTTTAGATTTGTCACCATGTCCGCCTACAGATAAAAACATATTGAATGTTTTTCGATATCTTCCCCATCCTCTTGTATCTCACACCAATCATGAATCACATGGGTTTATAGGTTATTGGTATTCATGAGATCCACACATTCCATTTAAAATATTTAACTATGAAAACGCTGATTCCTGCTAACCAAGATACGTAGGGATCTTACTTAAGGCCTAAACTTAATGGGAATCCTCTTTAGGAGTAATCCCAAATCATAATCCCCTTAATCTGGGCATCCTCTTCAGAGGTAATCCCCAATTTGAACCACACAATCATCATGATTTGAGAATCATGAGTTGAGACATCTCTAATGGACCTTTATTAGGGAATCATCTTCAAGAGAAAGCCCCAACATAATATTCTCAAAGAGCCACACTCCCCTATGATACTAACCTAACTACATGATCTTTGATTATCATCTAAATGGGATATGTAGGAATCCTCATCGAGGTCCAAACCCAACACTCCAAATCCATACTATTCTCTCTAGGCTATATTCTTGGTAGGTTCTAATTCAACCTGAAAACTCATATCCCATCCAGGATCCTTGGGAAGCTTCGACATCGTTCCCACACAAAATATTGACTAGGAACCATTCATCTAGATATAATTTCCACATACTGTTGAATTTTTTTGTTAGGTCATTATCACATGAACATAAAGATATGATGTTACCCATTAAGCAACATTGATCTTAACATAAAAAAATCCCATCTACATGGATGACAACATACTCCAAAGTGCTCCACTGAGTGGCTATGAAACCATCGTCATCATAATAATGACAAAAGAATATTTCAGTAGTATATAAGAGGATACCATCGATGGAGAACATCAGATACATATAGATATCTCCATTAATGAATAAATTCAGATACATACAAATGATTCTAAATTCCATACATGCTAATAATTGATTGTTAACTATAGGGTGACTGACATCATACTTGGGAATTAATAAATGATTCATGAACATATATTAAATATATAATACGGTCTTGGAGTAGGAAATAATTCCCCCAAGGGTGTAATGAGCCCAACCTACCTTCCTCTTGACCAATGCGAGTTATTAAGCATCGTCGACCAAACCTCATAGTGAGATCCTGGCTTTGGAAAGGCGGTCCTCATGGATACAAAACCATTGGGTGTTTCAAGTTCCATGAAAAACCCCATTAGAAACTATTTTTAAATGGTTATTCCTAACATTAACACAAGTTCTAAGGGAAACAACCTGTCCACATGATTCTCCCTATGTATGTAATTCAAAAATCCAACACCCCATCTTCCAAAAGATTATAGATGAAGTGATGTATTGGTGAAATGTGGATTATCTATGAGAAATATACTTAGTCATTCATAAAATTAATCACACTATAATTGTTATTGAATAATTTTTCATTTCTATATAGTCTTCCAAGTTCCTATAATAATCCACTCTAAAAGATAAAATCATTCCCTTATTTGTTAATTGAAATATACTCTAATTTTGGGATGATATTTCTACAAAATGCTGAAGTTGAAAAATCAAACATATGGAAGTTTATCCAAAATAAAACACATATCCAATGGTTCTCCTCCACAAATCTAAATATCTACCGAAGTTCACATCAACATATCAAGAAAATTGGTCATCCATTTCATAAAATAAGGATAGTCCTTCAATTACTTTGACATTATAGAAGATTCCATTAATATCATTTAAATGTTCCATCACTAGATTTTACATAAACCTACTAACTACTAGTAGTACTTGTTCATTTTTTAGCCTTATAAAAATGGTTGTTTACATCTGAAATTTTTATCATTATTTCATATCGAACCTTAACCATGTACTTAGCCTATCTATCCATTCATTGTGATTTATCCATGGATAATTTGAAATGTAAAACCAAAGGGTTGTAAAAAATTTATATCTATACATTCTGAATCATTCCAAAACCCATAGGAAGTATTATTATTACAATAAAACCAATATTTTATCTTAACAGTCCCCACTGATCAGTATCTCTAAGAGCTACTTTACAGTCTCAATATCATTTATCATGACTATTATAAATAAATAAATATTTAAATCATCTGAAATTTCCTTCATCAGTTCACCTAATTACATATCATCCATATAGAGAAGAAGGATGAAGAAAATTCCATTATAAAATACCTTCTAGTGGTAAAAAAATTCATTACACTAAAAACACTTTCAGTCTACTATAAAGGCATCAAATTTTGGGTTCCATTGTCTAGGTGTTTTCTTTGGTCCATAAAACTCCATTTGATCCTACACATCATGATTTTTATTACATTATATATGAAACCTTCTAGTTGTTTCAAAAACACTTCTTCCTCAAAATAACCACGAGGGAACACATTCATTATATCTAACTACCTAAGATGAAAATATTTCAAAGTGACTAGGATATGAACTATTTGAATCATGGGAATTTTTAAAATATGATTGATGATTTTAGAAAAAAATTCACATTAATTTCATTGAAAACCTTTCACAATTATCCTCACATTGTACAATTTCCTATCATTAAATTCATCCTTATACTAGAAGACCCACATATACTCTTGATATATTTTCCTTAGTGGTAAATCTATGAAATGCCATGTTCAATTCATGTTAATTTAATTCATTTTCTCAATTTTTAATTAACACTATTATAAGTCACAGAGTGCTTACACTTTTCATTTGATTTCAGGTTCACTACCACCCAAATGAAGTAAGTAATTTATTTTAGACTCAAGCCTTTATACTTCTCATCTACCCTGGTAGATAAATTTAACCCCTAATATTCCACTTCTTCCAGACACTATATTTTTGAAACTATAACCTATGATTATACTATCCAATATATTTATAGTAAATAAATCCTCAATACTTATATAAATTGATCAACATCTTATATTTTGGGACTTTTCTACACCTTATAAACTTATCTTCTCCCTGATCAATCCAACACCACTGGACTTAATATCTGATAAACCTTGGTATGTGTTTGTTATTTTCTCACAACTACAACTTCAACCTAGAATTGACCTTTCTCATGGACTATCTAGTTCAAGAGAACATTCTAGGTGAAATAAAATTTCATTGATGGTCATCTCCTTGAAAATATATAATGTTTGTTCATCGTACCCCACAAATAATTTTTTTAAGACTTTTCCGATAACTTTTTAATTTATTTGGAATAGAAATGGGTGTATGAAAAAACACTTAAAACTCTTAGGTGAGAGAAAATAACCATCCCTCTAATCCAGTGATCTTTTGAATGTTATTTTCACATAATTATAGATTTAATTCAAATTTTATGCTACACATTTCACTTCTATCCAAATTTCCTTTGAGAAACTAGAATATAACATTTTTTTCTTTTGGATCTTTCTTTCAAAGTATAATTCATTTGTTCTGCCACTCTATTCTATTATAGTGTTCCATGTATCAAATTATCCATTATAAAACAATTAATCTTTCCATCAGGATCCTTTTCAATAATGGATTTTTCTTGATAAAAATTAAAATAAACACAAAATTTTGTTTTAATTAAATCACGTTTACCATCTAAGTGGAATCATAAATGATGGAAACATATTACAATTCACCTCCATAAGAACATGATAGGTTTATACACTATATATTTATATGAACCAACTCAATATTCAAGTTCTTTATTATATTTTCAAATATGCAAAGTAAACCTTTCATTGATTCCCAAATATACACTCCTTGCAGGTTTGAAAATACACATGATAAAGTTTCAGTATTCTTTTTGAAGTCAATACAGTTATATATTTCTCACCAATGTGTCCTAGATGGTCATCCCACAACATCATGTTCCATAAGTTATTATTCTAAAAACTATATAAAATTTTAAATTCCTGATTAGATACGATGTTTCATCTTTTACATCTAAGGACACAACTATGGAATCTTGTATGGATTTTCATACATAATACACAATTTTTTTTACTGAAGAACACACCATCCAAACTAACCTATTTATGTGGGATAATTTTCATACAAGTCTAAAATGTTATTCTTATGTAATTTTGATGAATTAATATTCAAAAATAACTTTAATTGGTAAATAAATGGAACTAGATAATTTTTAGCGGAAATAGTAATTATTTGAATATTATTTTATGAAAATAGGTGTGTTGGTGTTCAATATACTAATTGATTTTTTTCATATCTATATATTTTAAGATAAAATATTTTCCCCTAATTTTAATGGGACATTCATTATTTTTTTTATTTTAAAGTTCTCTCTTACAAGTTTTTTTACATTTACTTTTTTAATTGTTACATGTGTATATTTTTAATGATATTTTTAGAACACATTAATCATTTTAAATTTTAAATTTTATTGTTTTATTCTATTAATATTTTATGTTTTAATTGATTAAACTTTCTAAGGGTAATTTTTAGTTTTGAGGTACCTACATAAGGGTCATTATAATGGCATGTGTAAGGATGACATTGTAATTTTAGGGCCATGATAAGGGGGAATTGAAATCATGGGGTTGTGTAAAGGTATAATTTTAGTATTTTAGGATACGTAAAAGTAGTTGATCTCACATCAAGGTGAATCCAAACATTAACATCTATATAGGGTTATATCATGATTTGAATCAGGGTAAATGATGAATTTCAAAGGTTATGTCAAGTTTAGTGTCATTTCACACCCACATCAGGGTAAAATCATTACATTAGTGATCATGTATGGGTTGATTGGGTGATGAATCAATAAATTATTATATTTTAAAAGGTAGTATCAAGGTTATAATATCCCATATAAAGGTAATATTATGAATAAAATCACTTTTTAAATGCTCCTCCACCAAGTTTTTGGTCGATATCAAGGTAACTCTACACCTCAACATATACAAAAGGAAAAAAAGAGGCTAAGTAAAGGTTTAGAGGATTATCAAATTTTAAGGATCCATAAAGTTTTCAAATAAAAATAGGAAAAACAGAAGAGGTTGAGACATTAAATAATAGTTGTTAAGAAGTTAAATATTTCTAAATAAGCATAAGAGGAATGAATCAATCTCGAGTCATGCTTAGGTTTAGAATGCTTAAAACCAATATAATAACCCATATGGGATGATTGTAATTTTTTGAGTGATCCATCTACATTTATAAAAAATGAGAATATGTAAAGTGACTAATCACACATATAGTTCAATGATTCAAGGCTAGTGGTGATGACAATGATATTTGGAATAAGAATTTGGATGGTTTCATTTAAACGAGTGGTGGATCTGTGAATTTATAGGGTTGATCAAAATTCATTCATTCATCAATAAAATAATTCATTGAAGTGTAGGACACTTTATACTAATAGTAGGTTGAAGAATATATTCTAGAGATAGGTAAAAGAGTGGAGGCATGAGTTATGAATCCAAAAGGATGAATATAGATGATGATGGGTAGATTTCATTCATACTCGATAGAGAAGTATTCTTATTCCTTTTAAATTTCCAATTGTATTTTTGTATCATTTTAATCATGTGTTTACATTGTTTACATGTATTTTTCTTAAATGCATTGAGTGAAATTTACTTTAAGTTATTTGTTTATTCATTTATGTTCTTAATTTACCTTTTTATTGTCTATAATTAATTCTTTTCACTTTTAAACTTTTATCACATAATATATTTTTGAGAAATAAAATGTTTAAATTAAGTATCAAGACTACTTGAAATATTTTTACCCTCAGAAATATAATAATATATTGATCATGTGGAATTTTAAAGATTGAAAATTCCTGGGTAAAGTATTTTTTCCCTATGAATGACCTTTGATTGAATTCTTTTCTCACTAGTGAATACAAATACTTCTTAAAAGATATTATGTTGAAATCAAGAGTAGTTATATTCTTCAAAAAGAATATAATTTTTTTAGTAATCCATTTTTCATGTTATATTAAACCAATATTCTTGATCATTACATTTCTAAACAACCCACTTAAATCTAATATTTTCAAAACTACCCTTTTTCATGTCTCTGTTAATATCCTATATATTAGGGTCTAACTCTTATAGCACTTACAAGTTACATATCATTTTAATTATACATTCACACTCCATTTTATATTCAAACAGTTTATTTCACTACTCTAGTATGTTTGGATTAAATAAATTTATTAGACTACTAACCCACCTTCCCTTAGGTTCAACCCTGCATTCCAATGTACAAGTGCGATTTGAAAAATATAAATGAAATTTTCATATTTATTATAATGTGTATCAAATATAAAAATCAGGTTATTATATAACCCCAGTATCTAATGAATTCCCTCCAACTTTAACATTCATCCATTCTTTATCTGAACATTAAAATATCAAT
The DNA here is from genome assembly GCA_963277665.1 of Viscum album. Classification (NCBI taxonomy): domain Eukaryota; kingdom Viridiplantae; phylum Streptophyta; class Magnoliopsida; order Santalales; family Viscaceae; genus Viscum; species Viscum album. The sequence continues at coordinate 198,411,621 of OY728131.1, read as the reverse complement.
TGAAAAAAACCACAAGACCTACTCCATCTTCATGATGAACCTTACATAATTTTCAAGACACATTGTTTTCCATACATTATTTTTTAGTAGTTTAGTGAAATTATTCTATAGATTCAAGAATATGTGACTCTAATGAACATGAAACACTTAAAAATAATTTCTCATCTTCCTCAACCATGGAATTAATAAAATAAGTAGAAGCATTCCTTTTATAAATTTCCATTTATTCCATGTTATATTTCATCAAATGTCCTTTCCTTCAATACTTCCAACATAAAAAATAATTAATTCATATAAATTCCCCTTGGTAAATTTCTATCATGTCTTATTTATTATTTTGAGTTTTAATCTAAGTGGAATTTCCACTATCATCCATAGTGAATTTTATTCTGATAGAACCTTTTAATTACTTCTATTTGATTTATTTATTCAGAATCATATCATGGATATTATAAAATTTTATCTCATTCTTACCTATGTAATTTATCAAATTAATAATCATCACATATCATTATTCCGAAAGAAATGAAAGAAGTATCAATTCTCTCATACCTCTGATGAACTCCACACTAATGTACTCTAGTTGACTCTAGACTTATTTTTTTCCATTCATATGATGACATATTTACCTTCCTCATGACATCTTCATGCATAAAATTCACTATAATAAAAAATGGTTTTCATTATAGAATTATTATCATATGTTTTTGTAAACATAGACATCAATCCAACAATCATATTCACATCATAGATATTGAAGCCCTTGTTCTAGGCTATCATCTTCTGGATCACTGTTAGTAATTTCTATTCATTCCTTTTACATTTCACTTTCCCCATTTATTTTAGTTTGAAACATATTAATAAAATATACATATTTTTTTAAATATATATTCCTCTTCCAACATCCTCTAAAATCTAAAATTCAACCAGTAAAACCTGTCTACTTGAAATTTCCACCCTTCTAATACTATTTTTCAAAACAGTATATCCCAATAAATAAAAGCATAATGGAAAAGAAATTTTTTATAGAAGTTACCTTTTAAGATTCAAACACTGGATTAATAACTCTCATACCACTTGTTGTACCTGGAATATCATATTCAGGTTCTTTCCTTATATATCCTCACTTATAGAACAATGTCTAAGTTGTTTTTAAATGTATGACGAATGTAAAATGGTGTATACACACAAAAAATCTTCACACCCCAAAAAAAGTGAATATTTTAAACTTCCAAAGAGGAATGAAGAAACAAATATAATGAATCACTCACACATGTTATAAAAACATTGGATATTATTTTTTGTAACATGTCCGACTCCATGATAAAACACTAAAAACATTCTATTGAAGAAGAAATGAATGGAAAGTATCAATTAGTTACATGTTCCCTAAATAATTAAACATTACTTGGGAGATGTATAAAATTAATAATGAATAAAACAATACTCATACAAGTGACTCACCCATCTACTTATAAAAGATTTACACAGCACTCAACGAGTTCCATAAGTTCCATTACCATATAATATTTGCATAAAATCACCACTAAATCAAGGCCACCATAAGGAGATCACTAAATAAAACTAAATTAACGGATTATCCCAGTGAACAATGTACACTACCAAAAAAAATACTCCCAAAAATACTTTTCAACTTTACTACCATTACTTTCAAACCTCTATGTTCCATAATTTAGTGCTTTCAGTTTTAAAATTAAATTCAAGAATCACTACTTCCAGATATAAATATTTCTATCATTATACATCCTTATTTATTCCACATTCATATTTCATTCATCAAATAACATTTATATATTCATTACCATATAATTAATCATCATTACAATATTTCATCAGCACTATTTATTTCAATTGTCTTTAACAGTTAATAATAGGATAATAGTAATTGAACCATTACATTATACCTCATATAATTTAACTAATCACTAAATATATCAAATAATAGTGTAAAAAAATAAATTTGATTGGTTTCATGACACCTTGAGGTTCAGAATCGTATAATTGTGAGACATTATCTCCCTTAAGAGAATAATAATTAAAATGTAAACCTTCTTGAGGGTGGAATAACCACCATACTATTTGGAATGGCCTCATATAAAATGTTTCAATGAAATGCATTTAACACATAATAATTGAATATATAATAAATAACATGCTTAAAACACATGGTAATATACCATGTAGAAACATTATTACACTATTAAATAATGGTATTCCACAATAAAGGTAAAACATTTTCCATTTGAAATTATAGAATAATCATATTTTAATATAAATTTATCATTATTTTGATTATAGAATTTTAAACATATTTTCATATTGAAAATATCTAATTGTATTTAAAATATATTAACAAAAATATTTCATGATTTATTCAACCATTAAACCATAATCTTGATGATCAAATTTATCATTTCTCCAGGTTATTAATCATTATGAATTTATTTAATAAACAAATACGATTTATCCACATAGAATAAATTAACGAGTGTATAAAATAACCTACCTCAAATCATCAAAGGTATATCATTATTTTTTTACTCATTATTGTTATTTATTCATTCTTGTCCAACCACACCATAAACCATTAAAAAAATTAGCTTAGGAGAAGATAGAATTCCATGGTCATGTTAAAAATAATAAGGATAATAGCCTATTTTATAGATGGAAAATCCTCCCTAAACATTATTTATTATAAAAATATAGGTAAAAATGCATAACCTTGTCCATTAAGAATTAAAATTCAATATTTTACAATTATATTAAAAACATAAATTTAAAGCCTTGAATAAAAAATACATCAAGTAGTTGACTATATGAAGCTTCTTCACCCTTTTTCCACATAACCACCAAATAACAGAGAATATAACACATCCAAAAAAATAATTCCATAAATTAATGAAATAAAGAAATGATAACACTAATATTTTATAAAAAATATCATCTAAAATTGATTATCAACAAACTCAATCCCTAGAGTAAACACTATACTCTATAAGTAATATTACACTTATAACTTATTTGTAAGGACTTAAAAATCATTATTTTCCATGTCATATAAAAAAAGAAATATTTTAAATATAAAAAATTTAAACAATAAAAAATAAGAGTCTTTATATCCTCCCATGTATAAAAAATTCCATCCTTGAAAATATTAATATAGATATTCTAAGTAAATAAGAATAATTAAATAATAAATTTGAATATCATATAATTTAACATTCAAAATAATCTCATTCCATATAATATAAATAAATAAAATAACTTAGGGAACATAGCCATCATTTTTAATTATTACACTCAGGCATTTTCTTGGATACCATTATTCCTACATAAAACTTACAAAAAGGAAATAAATCACCCACATAAAACATTATCCCTATGAATTTTAAAATCCATAAGATATTCCACATACATAGCATAATTATCCATTTATATGTCTCCCCAACCAATCATATAAGAATAATCAATAATGTACATATGAATTTGAGATTTATTAAATAAATAAATAATATAATTCTATTATAGAGGAAACATAAATCAATTAGTTACCCTCTAATTCATTCCCAAACCACAAAAGTTATAATAAAATTCAGTGATAGCATTCATAAATTTCTAAATCTATGATACCCATGATGAGGAGGTTCTTTAAAAATTAAAAGATCTCTAATTTAAAAATATAATGGTCTTCTCCTCTATTTTATATAATACTTATATATACATTGAGTGGTTATATTAAAATACTAAGTATTCTTCACACATTTCATCATATATTTTACAAATTATAATTTAATAATTGTTATATCACTGATATAAATTTACTTTATTGAATATTTATAAGGATGACCATATAATTCCACATATGGTACCATTTAAATAGTTTAATGATAATTATTATTATATAAATTTTTTTTCAAAGGTAAATGAGAAACATAAGATTCCTAAAATCAATAAATAAAAAATTCCTCTAATATATCCTCTATTATCTGAATCATACTCTAAATTATACCAAAATTATGAGGTTGAAATGTTTTTATAAGACATAACTGGGTAATGAAATCATACTATAACAATCTCTACAAAAAAGTTAATTGAGAATATTGGTTAGAAACAATCATTGAACGAACATAATGGGACTTTAAAACTCTCTAGAAATAGTTTACTTCTATACTGTTAAAAAAATATTCTCCATAGTTAATAAAAAATTAGCAGGCTTAGTTAAGAAATTAAAACTAACCCAAATCATATTAAATTATCTATCATCACATGGTAATCTATTTACAAAATCCATGTAAATATCACTATATTTTTATGTGGAATAAAAAGATGTTGTAACAAACCATTATATACTTGATTTTCTCTCTTTTACCCATCGATAGGTAAGAAAACTCACTATAAACTTAGATAAAAATATCTCTATACTTGGTCACCAAAAATACATTATAATATAATGGTGTAGTTTTTCAATACTCGGGTGCACCGTTATAGGTGAACTATGGATATCATGCAGGAATTCATAATGAAAAAATATGGAAAATACTAAAATAATTATTTATTACCACCTTTAGAACAACTACCCATGGTTTGTGGATGATAAAATACCTTTACACCACAGTCACATGATCAAAAACTTAGACTCCAAAACTTAGTGTTCAATGGAATATTCAATCATAATATTATAAAAATAATCAACACCATTTAATTATTCCATATAAATTTTTATAACCTAAAATTTTCCATAATCTTTTATTCCTCATTCAATACATGTAATATATATCTATATGACTTCCAACATAAAGAATATAATACTATATTTCCTTTCCGTGGGGTATAAATGATATAAAATTTATAATTATACAAAAACTATTCCCATACACTCCACTTAAAATTTAAATCTTTCTTGGAGAATATTGATGAAGAACCTTTCATAGGGTCCTTTTTCAATATAATTTTATTCTTAATGTATATCCTAATGGATAACTTATGTTGTCTCTTGAGGAACTTTACCAAATTCTCACCATACCATGGTATTTATCTCTTATTTTTATTTTTTAATATTAATAAAAAATAGTAAAATAAATAAAATTGTGTGGGAATATAATAACAAAAATGAAATGAAAATAGAGATTAAAAAAAGTTTTAATAAAGAAAGAATCAATACATAATAAAATACCAAAAAATAATCTCACTACCTCCTAATGATTTACCCACTATTACTCATTGTATGAACCCCTATAAAATTACACATCACCCTATCCCTTGTGTGCGAATACATAATGAATTAGAAAACTCTAAGAATGGCATACACCAACCTCTTCTTTTGGTAAAAACAAAAAATACTCCTCAAATGAGAAAATTTACAACTCAGTTCCTTGGTATACCACCCCAACAAATTAATAACAACATTATAGTTCCACTATATACCAACATCAATGTATAAGGAATAAATGATTTATTTGTAGTATGATCGAAGAAAAAAAATGAAGAATAAGGATCGAGAGTTATTTTCACCTACCAGACTCCGTAAAACATTCCTAAAATATTAGAATGAATTCAAGATAAGAAAAATATTGAGTAGAAACATGAAAATTAATTACATGGTTGAATCATAGTTATGATTCCATCATGAATGGAGTTTTGAGAACAATACTACCATTGAAGAACATAAAAAATAAAAATGAAAGAAAACAAAGATAATGCATTGAATTAAAAATAAATATAAAATTAAAAAGATCAGAAATAAAAAAACTTTGACAAGATTCCAAGTATGGAATATTTTATTGGTAAAAATGGAATTATTAAAATAATTAGTGGAGGATCCTTCCAAAATATCCTGACTATTAATGGTTTACTTTAATATAGCTGGGCCTAAGGTGAGATTTTTATACGTTAAATGTTTTTAGATTTTTCCTTTTTTATTTCCCCCCATAATCATTGTCTGTAATTTTTATGGATGAATGAAACATAGAGTAGAATTTTGAATGTTTCCTATTTTTCAATGAAAAATTTTTAGATCATTTTTCATGGTTTAAAATTCAATATATTTTAAAAATGTGGTATTTGGATCACATTGATGACCCTATTTGCTTCAAAAGATTTTTCTCTCAGTTTCATAGAGAATTATCAGTGATCCATAGACAATAATTAAATTATTTCATGATTTTCATGTGATTTAAAGTCCATGAATTTTATTTTCTAAAGTTGTGTTATAAAACATCATTTCCTATATTTGGATCCTAGGAATTGAATTTTGGTAGTTGAGTACAGTGACTTGATAAGAAGTGATGACATAACTGGAAATGGAATGACCATGGGAGTTACTCATACACACCAGTTTTTCTAAAATAGTTATACTTATATAGCCATAAAAATTTGAAAATTAATCTTACAGAAGAATAATTTAATTTTCAATGATCAAGGAAATTCCATAGTTACACTTATGTATATCAGGTTTTGGCCTGATTACTCATTAATTTCCCACACATTTCAAATTTATTCTAGCATTAGGGATACAAATCATGAGTTAATATTATTCTACCTTAACATATTATGAATTTTTATTTAATATTGGTGTATTTATACATATATGATCTTAATATTTTGAAATATAATCATATGAATCTTGTAAAAACATCATTTAATTCCACATGTCTAGTTCTGAGTGGATTTTACTCATAAAAAACATTCTTGAAGGACAAATAATCCTTCATGGCCTGACTTCTCTTCAATTTCACATATAGAAAATCAGAATATAATTATATTAATCTAATATTTGGTCAAAAATAATTTCAAAATGAGTAATCAATAATTTTTTACTATTTTAATTAAATTACAATTATTTACCTAAAGCTACAAAATGTGGTTAATTCCAATGAATTATTTAATTAAAATAGGGATTTAAATATAAATTTCAATGAATTTTTCTTCAAAATATGGCACACATAACCACCCCAAACTTATATATTTTCACTTAAGAAAAAAATATCAAAAATTAAATCTTTACAAGAGTTAAAAATTAAAACTCATGTAATCATTAAAAAAATATCATGACACTTTAATGAAATACATTTTCATCTTATTTTCTCATCTAATATTTGAAAAAGTTTCATTCTTAATAATATATTCATGACCTAATCACAAGATAATTTACATAAAAGTGAATATTACTCTTCATTCAAAAGAAAATTACAACAGAGTTATTCTCATACTTGAAAAATAAATGTTGTCCATATTCTTATAAAATAATAATTTTCCAAAAAACCAGAAAATTAAAATATAATCAATCATAAGGTATTTTTTGTGGTGATTATAGTGTCTTTAGGTTGGTGGTTATACTTTTAAAAGGAATGGATTAAATGAGAAGGATTTACTCTTAAATAAATTTCCTAATATTCAAGAAACATCACGGAATGTGTCTCACTAAATTACCTATATATAAAGCCCATCCAATCCCCTTTTTGGGGTCTTGTGTAAAAAATCATTCAAACTGAATGATGTTCAATCCATATTCTCCTGTCTTTATATATGTTTTTTATGTACATGTTTTCTTTTCTTTTTTGGTTTTTATCTATAATATTGTTTCCTTTTTTACAAGGAGAATAATATGATAATTTCATATTATAAAATTGACTCATTCTTATTTATCTTTCTTCTGAACAAAATGATTAATCCACCCAAATTTCCCATAATATTGGAATTATTCCCAATGAAAAATCATTGATTCCCTTCCACACAATTATCTTGAAATATTAATTCAATATATATATATAGTAAGGTAATAGTAAATAGAAATTAGCTTGAAATATGGATTTAAACTAATAATATATTATTTTTTTTCAAATGGTTAAACTATGATTGATGTAAAATTTAGGTCCAAAGATAAAGTTTCTAATTTAAAGAAGTTCCTAGATAATTTTAAAAAACATTTAATCCACTCAAACAAGCTTTCAAAAAGAATAATTATAGGTTCTAGTTTACAAAAAACCCAATTTTTTCTCAATAAAGTGACAGTATTAGAGAGAATATTTTAAAATGGTTTAGAATATCTATAATAATGGGAAATATAATTTAGTATAGTGTTCACTATAATAGATTTATTTTTTTTAAACCCATTAAAATTATTTAAAATCAAATTCAAATAAAAATTTTTCATATTAAAAATTATTCAAAATATATATATACAAAAATCATGAATAAATTCTCAATATAAGATCATGAGGGAAGAATTTATTAGTTATTTTTTAAGCACAATGTTTCATAAAAAAATAAAAAAACCTAAAAACCCAACAATCAGTGAGACCCATCCCAGAAACTTAGCTTTTGATGGCATTTATTAAATTTCATGCAATTAGAGAGGTATTGATGGAGAAAAAAAAGTAAATACACCACATTGTTATTTTATAGTGGTGGGATCTAATCTCTTACATTATTACTTTTTCAATATACATGAAAAATTAGAGAAACATAAAAAATGTATTCAAAATTAAAAGTAAATGAAAGGATAAATAGAGATAGAAGAGTGGACTCGGTCATCCCCCAAGTGGTGGTATGTTTATATTGACTCTATCTATAGAGTATCAGTTTATTAACAAAAATAAAAAAGGGAATATGATTTCCTTACTATGAACCACCAAATTTTATTTATCCCAATGATTATGTGGAGGAACCAAGATTGAAGAATCCAAAAAATAAATAACATCAATTCACTAACCATGTAAATAAGGATATGGGTATAAAGTGAGGGAGGAAAAATAATGTCTGCATATTAATATAACTCCCTATATGAATTGCTAAGTTTTTTGCTGTGGGTGTAGTTGCATTACCAAAATCTTTGAGATCTATTATTCTTTATTAATAAACCCTTTATGCGATTCTTCTTCATAAACCATTTCTTTCTTCACGGATTACTAATATACATTTTTAGTTATGGTTAATTAATGGATAATTCACTTTGATTTAGAAAAAAACAAGATAAATTTACATATATATTCCCACCCCATCATTTTTATTGACATGTATTTATGTATCTATATAAAAAATCAATAAGAAATTGTTTATAAGATAGAGAAGTGGGAACTCTATTTTATCTTTAAAATATAATATCTATTTTATAGTATCTTCTTATTCATCTATGGATTAATCCAATAATGTTGAATCTATATTACCATAATAATGTGTGTTAGTTTTAAAATGATTTTTTGAAAAGATAAAAATAAGTGAATCTTGAGTTCTAGAATCTCCCTCAAATATCTCAGTTGACATCAATTATTCTCTCTAGAGTGCCTCTAGAAAGACTATAGAATGGTGTGGGGATATAGATTTTTAATTATTTATTCCAATACCTAAATTTCTTCTTAATTAAATAACATTGTGTTTTATTTCTATTGTTATTTTTATTGTGAAATTTTTTATTTGGAAGAGGTTGAACTATATCGCATCGAGGGGGAGGGGGGTTGAGGTGTACATTGAGTAACCTAATTTTTATTCTCTCAGTTTCATTTTAACCATAAAAATTGTGTTTATATGTTACCAATAATACATCAAATCTCTTTTTCTCTCTTAATCTGATCGCATCGTATAATATACAAAAATTTAGAAAGAAAATTACATAGAAAGTATAGATTTTATATGGCCACCAATAAGGGATAATCCTTGGAGCATACACATTGTGTTGTGTTTGTGTACCAAAATAGACAACACTCTCTTTTAATGGATATAATATTTTAGAAATATGTACTATAGATCCTAGGGTTACTCCAAATTCTTATTTTTTTCCCATACTTCAATACAAGGCTTGGATAATTTATAGACTTATGGGTCTTCTTTAACAATTTATATATATAAAGGTGTAACGTCCCAGTTTCAGAAACCACCCAGAGGCTCCCCATACCCGGTTGGTCACATGACCTCAAGAGAATTCCACCGAATTCCAGAGGTTACTGACTAGCAGCGTGGGCCTTGGGTGTGATAGTGGGAAAACTATGCACTCATTATCAGAGTAACACATCAGAAGAAAAACAATAGAAATAGTGGAAGCAGTAATAATCCATTCAAAAGTAACAGCGGAAGACTGAATAATAATAAACTAGAGCACACACACACACACACACACATATATATATATGAATGATGCATGATACATATGTCTAGGAAAGCATCCAAACAAGTCACAATGCTGTAATAAAATAGTACTAAACCAAATAAAAAATAAATAAAGTAAACAACTCCTCAACATCGCATGCCATTTCTTGGTCTCATGCTCTTCAGCTCCACAGTCAATAAAGAACCTGAAGTAGAAGGGCATTTTCCATTATCTATACCTAAAACAATATAATCTGTTTGGGCCCAAAAGAATTACCCAAATAGGGTGTGAGACTAAATCCCAGTAGGCCACCACCCAAAGATTTTTGCCTAATAATCAGTGAATATATATGGTAGGTAATAATCAAAGATGCAGCGAACAAGAAAGTACTCAGCAATAAATAGTTTCACATATCAAATAAGCAACTAATCAAGAAAGGTAACCCTCTGGGAAGTACACGCAACCTATCCCCTCTAGTTTAGTCATAATAATATATAAATACTCTCTGAGGAAGCACTCACAGCTGATTCCCCTTATAGTCAAAAGTAATTTAAAGACTCTCTAAGGAAGCTCACATGGTCAATTACCCCTATAGTCTAAAGTAGTCAAGGAATATTTGAGGAATCTCACACAGTCAATTCCCCTTATAGTCCAAAGTGGTTCAAGACTCTCTGAGGAAGCTCACTCGGTCAATTCCTCTTATAGCCTAAAGTGCTCAAAGACTCTCTGAGAAACCTCACTCAGTCAATTCCTCTTATAGTCTACTACACCAGGTTCTCATGGCCCTATGTAAATAAAAAGAGCATAGCAAAGAAATATGGACAAATTAAACCTACATAACTACTTGGATAATCAGTATATAGCATATCAAGCATTCTAGATAAGAATAATCAATCCATCCTACAACGCAAGGCGAACATCAAGGAAACCTAACAGGATAAAAAGGACCAAACAGTCATAAATAGAGCATGAACAGGCAAACATATCCAAATCACAGAAAACAACCCTATTCACATCCAATTAACCTCTACACAGGCGTACATACATGGAAATCAATCAACAGGGGTAAAACGGTAATCATGCAATACCCTGTTCAAGGGTATTGGACAAAATTGCACATAATACTCAAATAATTTCAATGTAAATGCACAAACCACCTACCTCAGTGTTTTATGAATGATATACATGAATGTAAAAGCTTGAATCACCCCAGAACACCGAATTTATACAAAAACAACTAAAACGTTCAATAAATGATAACTTGAGAAAGATAAATAATCATGAAACGAAGCTCATGTAGAATAGAGATCTTACCGAGGCGATCCCAATTCAGTTGATGGTGGTCGAATCGGATTTTTGATGCTTGATTAGAGGCTCATAGAAATATTGTGTCCATATGGGAGCTCTCGGCCGAACAAAACCAAGAAGAATGTGTTTCTGTCAATTAGATGTGACCCCAGTGCATTAAATGAAAAAAAAGTGTGTAATTTTGAAGTACATGGCGTGTACTTGCCATTTCTGTACACCACTTTAGGTGGCCTCCAAGTCACCCCCACACAGCCATGTGTATGGCCACTACATGGCTAGCATACAGCTACCTGTGGTAACCTAGTACATGATGTGTAATCATAAAGTACACAGTGTGTACTATAGAAATTTCCATAAATTCTACTTTTTCTCAAAAAGGACTAGAAAAGGAAAACATACCTAAAAATAGGGTTTCAGTTCTTAAAAACTCCCCCCTGAAAGAAATTCATCTCTAAATTTCCCTAGCGTGGTGTAGAAGAAGAAACACCGAACAACTCTGGCCATTGTGCTCATACATCAGCCTCCCTCTCCCAAGTCTTGTCCTGTACTCACTCGTGGTGCCATAGCACCCATACTATATGAATAGACCGGCAACAGAGAACCTTCTTACTACGATCAAAAATAAAGATAGGATTCTCCTTAAAAGACCCATCCACTTCTAGCTCAACCTCCTCGGGTTGAAATACATGAGACGAGTCTGAAAAGTAACATCAGAGATGAGAAACGTGAAAAACGTCATGCATAGCCCGGTACCACTGGAGTAACTGAAACTGATAGGAAATCTAACCAACTCTCTCTACAACATCAAATAACCTGACGTACCTCGGTGAATGCTTACCCTATCTCTTAAATCTTATGTGCCCCAACCATGGTGTTACGCGTAGGAAAACTTGATCCCCAACCTTGAAATCCAGAGGTCGTCTCTGCTGATCAACATATGACTTCTATAGAGATTGTACAGAAGCCACCCTCTTTCGAATCAACTCTATCTGGTCTATGGTCTCCTGAACTAGATGAGGTCCCAATAAGGCTGATTGTCATGGACTACAGTATAAAGCCTCACAAGGTTCCATCTGAATAGTTTCTTGAAAACTATTATTTTAGGAAAACTCCACAAGAGGTATGTTCTTCTCCTAATAACCTCCAAAATCCAGAATACATGCTTGAAGCATGTCCGCAATCACCTGAATCGTATGATCGAACTAGCCATCTCTTTGGGGGTGGTAAGCTATACTCAAAAGTACCTTTGTACCCAAAGCCTTCTGAAGCCCCTACCAGACCCGAGAAGTAAAACATGCATCTCTATCTGAAACAATGGAGTGTGGAACTCCATGTAAGTGCACAATCTCATGGATGTACAGCCATCCCAGCTCATCGACACTGAAGGTCTTCTTGATAGGCAAGAAGTGAGAAACCTTCGTGAGTCTGTTAATGACAACCCAAAATGCATCATTCCCTCGAGAAGACCTCAGTAAACATATCATGAAATCCGTCACGACATCATTCCACTTTCACTCGGGAATGGGTAACTACTATAAAAGCCCTATTGGTCGATGATGCTCCGCCTTTATCTGCTGACAGGTGGAACACCTCATGACCAAACCAACAACATCTCTCTTCATACCGGGCCACCAATACTGATGGTGTAGATCACGATACATTTTGGTGACACCAGGATGAACTGTCCAAACTGACGAATTAAAGTCCAGCATCAGCTCCTCGCGTATGTCTACTAGCACCCATACACGCCCCTGAAAATGAAAGATCTCATGATAAACTATGGTCCATCCAGGAATAGGGTCCTCTCTGGACATGCTCTCCCATAGGACTAGACCTTCAGGATCTAATAGCTGCCTCATTAGAACTCGATCAAGAAGAGTAGAGGTGACAACTACAGAAGAAACAAATGTCAGCCCCTATCTGTCATACACCTCCAAACGCATCTCATAGAATAGATCCATAAGTTTCCACTCACTGCTAGCCTCTCGAACTGCCTGTATCTGAGTCCTCCTACTCAGCACATCAGCCACTATGTTGCCTTTTCTAGGTGTATAGGAAGGCTCAATGTCAAAATACTGAAGTTACTCAACCCACCTTTTTTATCTCAAATTCAGATCATGTTGAGTAAAGATGTACTTGAGACTCTTGTGGTCGGTGAAAACCAAAAAATTCTCTCCTAGAAGATAATGTCTTCAATTATGTAAGGCACGAACAATTGCAACCAACTCAAGATTGTGCGTCGGGTAATTACTCTCATGTGGTCTCAATTGCCGAGACCCGTACGCAACGACTCCTTCTACTTGCATAAGTACAAGTCCTAGACTGATACTGGATGAATCACAGTAAATAGTATAGCTCTTTCCCGACTCTAGAAAGACTAGTATCGGTGCTGATGTCAATCTCACTTTCAGCTCCTGAAAGGCTGACTCACAAGAATCTGACCACAAGAACTTTGTACCCTTCTTAGTCAAACCCATGAGTGGTGCTTCTATGCATGAAAAGTCTTGTATGAAGCATACGTAGTATCCAACCTACCCTAGAAAACTCCGAACCTCAAAGATGTTCTTCTGCTGCTCTCAGGAAACTACTACTCTCACTTTATCTGGGTCTACCGATACTCCAGTATATGAGATAACATGACCCAAGAAGTGAATCTGATCCATCCAGAAGTAGAATTTTGACAGCTTAGCATATAACTGATTCTCTCTTAGTGTACTCAAAATGATCTCATGATGGGTATCATGGTTGTGTTAGGTGTGAGAGTACACCAAGATATCGTCCACGAAGACCACCACGAAATAATCCAAGTACGGATGGAGCACTTGGTTCATCAGTTCCATGGAAACCACTGGTGCATTCGTAAGACCGAACGACATAACCATATACTCGTGTAGCCCATACCTACTCTAGAAGGATGTGAGAGGTATATCATACATTCTAACATGCAATTGATGGTTACCGGATCTCAGGTCAATCATCAAGAACACCCGGTCTCCTCAAATATGATCAAAGAGATCATCAATCCTAGGAAAGGGATATCAGTTCTGGACTATCAACTGGTTCAACTTTCGATAGTCCACACAAAGCATAAGGGTACCATCTTCCTTCTTCACAAACAGGACAGATGAACCCCAAGAAGAAGTACTGGGTCAGATGAAACCCTTTGCCTACAAATCCTCCAACTTCTTCTTGATCTCCTGCAACTCTAGTGTATCCATCCTATAAGGAGGAATTTATACCGGTGCCGCTCCTTGGACAATATCAATATAAAAGTCTACCTCTCTCTTTAGAGACAAACGTGAAAATTCCTCTGGGAAGATGTCCCAGAAATGATCCACCACTAGAGGAATGTCTAACTGTGAATTCCTCGGGTCATCCAGTTATAGACTAGCAATCTGGGCTATAACTCCTCCCAGTCCATGATGCTCGGGTCTTGCTCTGCTCTCCTAGACATCCCACTTTCCCCTATGAAGAAATGATATACCCTTTGGTGATGTGAAACTCACCTTACGATGATAACAGTCAATGACTACCTAGAAGGGAACTAACCAGTCCATCTTGAGAATGAAATCATAGCATGTAATCTCTAGGACATAGAGGTCCCATAAAAAGTGACACCCACAAACCTCTAGAGGGAACTCCCTACACTAACATACACTATCCATTCTCTTCCCCAACAGAGTATCTAACATTAAGATATCATTATAAGAAAAGATATAGAGACCAAGGCTCTCCACGATAGATATAGATATAAATCTATGGGAATCCCCTGTATCGAAAAGAGCATAAGCTAAAACTGAGGCTACTAAGATCGTACCTCAAACTGTAGAGGGTCTGAGATCCTGCTCTTGCTGGTTCTGCTCCACTGCAAAAGTTTTTCCTGAACCGTGACCCTATGACCCTACCTGACCACTCTGAGCTGATCCACCCTACTGTCACTAAAATACCGGTGACCGACTACCACAATCACAACCTCCACCTCAGCCTGAATGGCCAGTAGAACTCCAATTCCCAGACTGTTGAGAAACTGGTGGTGCTGCTCCTGAACAAGGAGTCATCGAAGAACCACTATCACCAGCTGCTGGTGAGAAGATCTGATAGAAACGCTAAAGGTGACCCATCTTACCACAAGATCGGAACTCCACTAGGTATCTCGGGCAATGTGGGATCGTATGCCCACTCTTTCTGCACTGTTAACACACCACATGGCTACCAGAAGATGCATCCCGCCTACCCTAATCTCCACGTGCAGTCTTTCGGTAGAACTTTATGCTATCAGGAGGAGGAATACAAACTATGGATACCGAACCACCCTAGCTCACAGCTCCAGAATTCCTCAAGTTATGATGCATAATCAGCTCCTGGTTGACGATAGAGGATATCGAAGTAAACCTAAAGTTTTTCACCTGGGATCAGACATCCTACTTGAGATTGTCCTCAAACTTCCATGAAAGGAACAAATCATCTCCCCCTATAAAGGGTGTAAAGAGTTGTAGCTTAGTGAAGAAAGAGGAATACTCCATAATAGAAACAGTTCCCTACTCCAGAATCATGAACTCTCGGGCTCGATCAGCCCTCAAGGTCTCCGGATAAAATTAATCATAGAAGATGTGCTGAAACTCATCCGAAGCCATATTATGCTGGAGTCATGCCTGTAAGACCATAACCCACCACCTATTGGCAGAGTCTCGAAGAATGTACAGAGCGAGATTCACCCTACTCTCAGGATATATCTCCAGATGCTCTAAGATCATCAGCATGGCTTTTAGCCATGACTCTGCAGTCTGGGGTCCTCCATCCCCTGAGAAAGTGGGAGGATGCTACTACTAAAAGACCCGCATCAATTATACCATAAACGGGGAAAGTGGCGGTGCTTTATGAAAGGTCTGTATCATCCTCATGAAACCCTCTATGAACTTTTCATCAACACCTATGTCAGGTACAACGGCTAGTGCCATGGATGGCACAACTAGAGGATCCGCTAGAAGTCCTTGATCATCCATGTCTGGTGTCTGATCACCACCTGGCAACTAGAGTACAACTAGAGGCTATCTTAGTGGCATGAATCTATAAGGTCAAGCACACACCTTAGAGAAATATTATCAAGGACTGAAAGTTATAATCACAAGAAGGGAATAGGAGAAATAAAGCCTTCACATTTTACAAAACATGCATACACGACATGTATGTCCACTACATGGTGTGAACTTGAATCCTTTTTCCCTAACCAAGTTACTTTACATGGATAAACCACACTGTTTCTCCTAGAAAAAGACTACATGACATGTTTATTCCAGACACAGTTTGTACGAGACAAACATCACCAACCCGTGTTGTTAGCTACACAGCCAGTTACACGTCTCACACTACACAACATGTTCCAAACAGACACGACGTGTACTTAGAGGATTTCACCAACCTGTGTTGTTAATTACATGGTCAGACTCTAGGATCACACTATAAGTTGTTTAAAATACTAACACATCATGTAAAAACTAAGATTCTATCCATCCATGTCATTAGACAGACGGGTGAACATAGGTTCAAGAAACACTGCGTGTACATCCGGTACACGGTGTGTTCGCCCGAGAATTTCCCTATCCCATGTCTCTACCCACATGGCCAATGACACGGTTAGAGACTGCATGGTGCGTACATACGGTACACGGAATGTACCTAAGAAAAACAATTTCTTCCCAAACAGAAGAACACATGGCATGTATTCAAAACTACACAGTGTGTATTCTTGGTTTTTCTAGACAGTAAGCCTCATAAACTACTCTGGAGCCTAGAAAAACACTGAAACGGTCTCTTAAGTTCCAAATTCTGATCCTTGAGGGGCCATACTCCCCATGAATCAATGCTTGGAATCATATACATGTAATAAACAATAATAAAAGTGCAATGATCCACCAAATTACAGTCCATGAGGGCACATAACACCTCATGAACCAAAGTTTGGTGTTCATTCAAGAAAAACCTTACACAATCAATGCTCTAACAAAAAGCAGGTATTCATTCATGACATCTATCACAACATCATACATATTCTATACAACCCATATCACAACAACATGCAATCTCTAATTCACCCTAAATGGAATGGTAAAAATGCATGACATGTGATCTTTAACAAGTGCCTATATGATGCATGAGATGGCATAACCTCATCTCATCAGGTTTCAACAGAAATAGATCATCAATAACATCAACTGTAATAGTAAAAAACATGTGAGTCACCCAATGGTGAAAATAAAATCAACCTCAAAGTTGAAAAACCAGAAAAATTGCATTAAACGTGGTAGATTGGATTTTCCTTGTACACGGGTTAGCTACTTCCGGGCACAGTTTATTACAAAGTATCTATTTCATCTTATCCCTGGCTAAAGGCTCCAAACAGTAAGTCAAGAGAAAATAATTCCTCTAATACCACTTTGTAACGTCCCGGTTTCGGAAGCCACCCAGAGGGCCCCCCGTACCCAGTTGGTCACATGGCCTCAACCGCATTTCCCCGAATGCCAGAGGTTGCTGACTAGAAGTGAGGGCCTTGTGTGTGGCCACTACAGGGCTAGCACATGGCTACCCATGGTAACCTAGTACGTGGCGTTTACTCATAAAGTACATGGCATGTAATTTGTAAATTTCCAGAAATTCTTCTTTTTCTGAAAAACGACTAGAAAAAGAAAACATACCTAAAAAGAAGGTCTAAGTTCTTACAAAAGTTTAGTCTCTTTTTAGCATAATTTTTTAATAAAAATTTCATATTACTATTTCAAATCGATACACTTTTATTATCTATAATTTATACCCTATTTCTTTATATAATTTCATAGTAGTAGCTTCCCCCTCTTCCATATGAGGAGAATTCCTCATTGGAAGTATCATGTTTTATTTTTCTTCTTCTAACCAAATATAGTTATGCTTTCGTAATATTCTTCAAACTCTTTTCAAGAACCAAACCAGTTATGAAAATGATATTATTTTTTGGATCTACATTTTCATCCTATGAACATGATATTACAATATTCTTTTTTTCACAGTATAAACCAATTTTTTCTTATTATTATTCTTTAGTAAAATATATATTTCCATGGTCTTCTTTATCTATCTCTTATATGAATATATCATTTAAATTATTTTGTATTTATTATTTATATTTTGATAGAAATAAATTATTTGTTATCTTTATAAGTATATATGTAAAAATTATCTATTCCAAAATGGACTTAGTCAACTCTTTGAATGGAATAAGAAATTGAATTATAATAGTTAAATCATATCAGCCATAATATTATATTTTAAGTTGATCAGCTCCCCAATAACTATGTTATAATTATTTTTTCAATAATCCATAAATTATTCAAGTCATAAATTAATTTATTATTTATATTCTGAGGTTTAATTAATAATGAGATCCAAAAA
This sequence comes from Viscum album, assembly GCA_963277665.1. NCBI lineage: Eukaryota > Viridiplantae > Streptophyta > Magnoliopsida > Santalales > Viscaceae > Viscum > Viscum album. Next base: position 198,392,789 of record OY728131.1, on the reverse strand, counting down.
ATATTATGAAATACCATATATTTAATTCATTAATTATCATGGCATGATTCCCCAAGGAATCCCTCTTAAAATATAAAACATTGAAAATGAGGGACTCTTGAATCATTACCACCATGAAATGGCCACTTTCACCACAATGTGGCCCCTATATCCGATGAAAATAATTTCATGTATAACTTATACATTATGTAAGATAAAGAGTCCATAGTGGTCCTCCTTGTTTCTCAAATGGATTATAGAAATTCACCATGGTAGGGTATCTAGTATTTTTCCATTTCACATATACCATGACTTCCACTATAGAATGAGAATATTTATATTCCTTTTTTAGTATCTCCATATCTCCAAGTTATCCATCACTTTGATATTTCTTAAGAACTTATTTAATATAGACTACAAATTCTACAGTTCTTGAGTTGAGATTCCTTATTCTCATAGGAAAATCACCGATATGAAATGCCAAGATCCATATTGTGGTAAAATATTGTTCCTAGTTTTTTAAACCCCCTGGTCATGGTTATCTTCTCGAGGACATGGTTCTTCTATAGTCACCTATTTCAACTATTCTATGTGAATAATCTATGGTGAAAAAAATTCAAATGTATTTGTTCCCAATTTTACATAGGTTCTCTAGAATTAAAAAATAGGGATATCCATGTGTTTTTCTAATCTTATCCCCATTTTTCATCCAATAAAAAATGAGACACACTTCATTAAACTTAAATTTTTATATAGTGTCGAATAAATAAATAATCCTACATCAAAGTTTCCTTTATACTATCACTGCTTAATAAGATAGAATGTGACATCCTCAGATCATTATCTTCCAATTGTGTAAACCTATACCATGAACATTATTATTCATAGTGCCTCCACATGTTTTATATGAACTACATTGATAATTCTAGCATCTAAACATTCTAGTTATGGAACTTTTATTCAACACCATTTCTAGTCTGACCATTAATCTTGTTATCGCCTAGTTCTACCCTTTATCTAGTTGTTTAGATTAAGGTTTAACCCCTTTTTAGTTTATTATTCCCTTATAAATTTACTATACCATATTAACTCAACATGACTTATATAACATTCCCTATTTCCCATTAGTATAATTCCAAAATGAATATCTTTCTTCAACCATGTGGAAATTCATATTTAAATAAAATACAAAATGCCTATTATCACTCTCGATATTTCCTCAAGTCATTATGACATCCCAGCTTCCCAATGACATGTTGAAGGGTATGGTAAACCTTTTGTTTGATTATATTAACACTATCATAAAACTTATTCTAGTCAATATTAACAACTTATTTGAAAATTGGTAATAAATCTAAAAAAACATCTCTTGGCTACATAATTTTCCATTTTTTTATTTTGTTGAGAAAAATTCATAAAATCCTTCAACCCTTTATAATTCATAACCTCCAACATTAAATATGGATTTTAGATGCATTCTTATTTTCTCATCCTTTTAAATAAAATTAAACAGGTCCTTTGAATCCAGTCATTACCTCTATGTTCACTCCCAATAAGGGTTTATTCAGTCATGCACTAACTTCCCATTAGTTAATAATTTCATTGAAATATATTTTCATTGGGAATTAAAGACATATTGAGTAAAACTATTCTCCTCGAACTTCAAAAATTTATATAGGGAGAGAATGTTTTACCGCTTTATCATAAAATAATTTATAGTCTATTTTGAAACACAATCTAACATGTGCCATAGTTTTCTCTGTTAACTATTTAAAATTTTCCTTAAACAATAGATTTGGCTGTCTTTTAAATCATCATATGTTTCAAAAAATTTCCTCTATATACCAATTGTTAAACCAAATAATCCCTAATTTATCACCATTCAAAATTCTATCAACTTTATCCTTTAGACGTTCATTATACTTCAAGGAAATTTAGTGAGTGATTTTTCTACCTAGAAACAATTCATTGAAAAATCAACAAATCCTACTATCAAACCTTGAACCTTATAATTATTTAATTTAATTATGTTATTGGATTTGGATAATTTTTTCAGGGTTCAGGTTGAGCCCTAGTTTTAATTTTTGAGTTTTTATTGAAAAATGCATGTTCTGGGGCTTGTCAACATCTGGCGCATGGGAAGAGAATAGGTTGGAAACCACAAAAATTTTACTAGGTAACCGTGTAGCCATACAAATTTTAAAAGTAAATAAATAAAATAAAATGAATAATAAAATGAGAATAAAATGAAATAATAAAAATAAAGTGAAATTTAATGAATTGTTTTAATAATAATAATAACGATAATATTATTATTAAGAAAATTATTATTGTTGTTATTGATCTTATTATTAAGTTGTTGTTATTATTATAAAATTCTTATTATCATCAATCATTATCATTCTTATTATTATCATTAATTATTATTATTATTATTAGTGTATTTATATTTTACTATTTTTCTTGGGTTTCTTTTTTTTTCTTTTTTTCTCTCTCTTCCCTATTTCTCTCTTCTTGCGTTGCACCCCAAGTCCTCATTTCTCTTATGCAAACTACCCTACCTTACTTTCCAGCTGAATCATGCCGTTTTCTCCCCTTATTAGTTGGCCCTTCTCTGATGGTCTCCTGTCGGTGCCCCATTCCCATTACAACGAGCAACTCCTCTACCTTACTCTCCTTCATGCCTCTCTCGCACCCCATACTTTCTCGGAACCCTATGACAACCCCAATTATTTGGCATGGAACCCCTCGTCATGTGATATACTCCAGGTAAGGCTCTTTTCCTATTTTTCAGGGTTTTGGTCCTTGTTCCTTGGGATTTTAGTTTCCAGTATCTAGGGTCTCATCCCAAGGGTTTAATATTAGGTATTTGGGTTCAATGTATTGTATTAGGGTTTATTTTTTTTTTGCTCGTGGTGCGGTTGAAGATTCACACTAATTTTTGTGTATTTTGAAACCAAATGTCGGTGATTCCATGTATAAAAATTATTTGGTCAATTAATTTGTTTACTTAATTAATTTAATATGTTATTTTATTAATATGTGAGATGCAAAATAAGTATTTAAAATAGTTTAATATGCATTTGATTTTTAAGTAGCATGTTTAAATAAAACAGGGTTTGTTTTTTGTTTAAACCCATATTGTGTCACTTGGTTGTGTTTTATAAATTGTTCAATTAGTTTATTAAATTATGCAAGTCATGATAATTCTGTTTTGATGTGGTTTTGGTGTACATTTAATTTTAAAATAGGATTTTGAGGTGTGCTGAACTTTACTACTTTGTTTTTGTGATTCTATGATATGTTGTACTGAGTTTTGATCAACATTTGAGGGAACACACACATATACTTAAGGTGAGTGTATATATAATATACATATTTCCTCTATGTATGTATTACCTCATGGTTTAGAGAATAGGTGTATTATATTATAGATATATATATATATATATAGGTATGTGGATGTGAGTGCGGTCTGGTTACAAGTGGTCACCACCTAATTTTTCAAGTGCCAATGTGTCTCAGCATGCTATTCTCCCTTATTAAGGTAAGTTTCTCTATTCATTAGCCTTAAAATTTAAATAATTTATGATTTCTTACTTTTCACACCTTTATTTAATGGTAATTAAAATTTTATGGATTTTAGAATAAATTCTTGTTGTGAAATAGAGTGAATTCCTCTTTGTATTTGAACTGCATGAAATTGTTTATTTGATGTGCATACTAAGGGTTTGATGAAATTACATATTTTCCTTTATAAATGTGTCTTATATTTAAAATGGTGACTTTGGTTTATTAAATGGGCATGTAAGTGGATATTTGTGTTTGAAAGTGGGATGTGTTGGTTCTTTTGAGAATGGGTTGGTGTTGAATGGTTGGTTGAGTCCTATTTGGAAATTTTCTAAAAGAAGTTACATTGAAAACTCTCTTTGGGATGAACCTATTGCCATGTTGGATATTTTTGGGAAGGGGTGGTCCTTGGATGGGACTTCCCTCATATGTTGATGGTTGAAGGAAAGAGAGGGAAAACCATATCCTTCACCCTTGACCAATAAAACTCCACATGAGGGATGTCTAGAAGGATAAATTGGTTCAGTCTAGGATGAACTGGGTCTATTAGGTCATACCATGTTGGGTCGGGTTTGGTGGGCCAGACCATACCCTGACCAGACCTGAGTCAGACCTTTTAGAAAAATATTCGTAACTTTCAAACAGTTCATCTTTATAACAAGCCTTTTATGGAGTTGTGATCCTTACAATGAGACCATCCTTTTGAGATACTCAAATTTTTTTTGTGGAACTTGTTTTACAAACTAATGTATTGATGAGTAGGTTCTCCCTAAACAAGCCCACAATGAGTGGAATTCTGTGGTATGTTGTGACTTAGTGACTACGTGACTTGGGGGCTGCATGAACCATCGATGCTCCCTGTCCCATCAACTCTCCATGAATAATTGGTTCTCTATGTTCTATCCACGCTATGTGCACCATCTATTCTCTATGCTCCATTGATGCTCTAGGTGCTATCATCTTCCCGTGTGTCGTCGACACTCTGTGCGCCATTGATGCTAAGTGAGTCATAGATGCTTCATGCGCCATCGACGATCCATGCACCATCGAAAATATATTCTCCATCGATTCTCTCTACACCATAGAAACTTCTAGTTTTAAAGATACTGAGATATCTACGGACTACAAATGTAAATCCTTCTCTTCATGCTTTAGTCTTATACCTGTGTGAGATGACTGTATTGATTGTACTTTGTCTGTTTCCTTTGGGGTGTACTTTTTGTGTTTCCTTTTTAGTTTATTTAATTTTTTTCATTTTTGTTATAATTTATATATATATATTAGTGGTATTTACTTTATGATTTTGGGGTGTCTTACTAAGTATTTTTTTACTCACCCATGCATGGTCTTTTCCCGCATGTGTCATGTCTTGTAAAAATGATCGATGATATGATATAATTCTTAGTGAAATAGGACCAAGTGGTGATTAGAGGGATTAGAAATACATGTTATCATCCTATGGCTTCAATTATTTTTAATACACCAACCATTCAGATAATGTTTTCAGCAGATGAGTTTTAGGAACTTGTGCATTTACTTTGGCAGAATTTTATTTCTGTGGGATTGTATTCTGGCCCAGTTTACTTTTCAGTTTTTCCTACTGTCATACTCTGTGGTTACCATCTTAGTGTATGAATGAATTTTTTTACTTATAATTTTTACATTTCATCATTTTTTTCTTGGAGAAGTGTTCATGTGTACATGCACTTCCGAAAATTCCTCCCATTTGTGGGATATGCCAACTCGGTGCTATTCACAAACCCTTGGCCTTTTAGAGGCGGCCTAGGGTAGTCACGACATGGGCCTCTATATGAAGGATTGTAAAAGAGTGGTATCATAGGGGTTTGTTTCTACCTAAATAACCAAGATTCTGTTAGATTGGTTTGGGGAAACAATGTTAAGTGTTTCGAGTTCAACATTCAAACTAGGGAATCCAGTGTTAGTGCAGCGGCTAACGTATCCATACACCAGGACTCTGAATTATTCATTTTAACTCGGTATATGAAGACACTGGATGTAGGATAAATAAATGGTACATAAATCATATAGGATTTTGAGTGTGTTATCAGGTCTTTCTTGAGTCAGCTCACCAGGTATACTCTATTGATTGTGGTATATCTTGATCTATTTTAGGATGCCTCCACACAGATATCCATCTAGAATTATGATGTGTGATCCTGAGGAAGATCCACCCAGCGATGAGGTGTTGGTACAAGGACCAATATCATAGATAGAACCCACGGTTGGTGTACCAGTTATACCACCACCTAGAGAGCAGTAGTTACTAATGGTATTGTCAGTTGAGGATGCACGTTGGCTGAGTGCATTGCATGAGTTCCAGAGGCAGTGAACTCCCAGTTTTAGTGGTGATCCATACCCCTAGATTGCTAAGGACTGAATGGTAGAAGTTACTTGTGTCTTCCACCTTGTGGGGATGCCTTCTGACTAGATGGAAGTTTTAGCAGTGATTCTTAATCAGGGCTCAACAGGGTGATGGTGGAGCTTAGTGATCCAGAATCCTGACGATATGACTCTCACTTGGGAAGAAATTAACTTCCTATTTGTGGAGGATTTCTTTCTGATTATGTTATGCTCAGTGCACATAAAGAAGATCCTACATCTAAAGTAGGGAAATCAGTTAGTAGCGGAGTACTCGACAAGATTTAATGATCTTTCTCACTACTCCACAAATATGGTGCAGGAACCATTATTCAAGGATTGGAACTTTGATTAGGGGATGTTCTAGGTGATTAGGGATCCCATGATATCCCTTATCATCCGTACATATGTTGTGGTACTGGAGTAGGCCTTCCTAGTGGAGAGCTTTCTAGTAGAGCCGATGCTAGCAATGGGAGCTACCAGTAGGCACCAAGAAGTTGAGTCTTTGGTGGCGGGTAGATGATAGAAAAATTAGGGACCCAATCGGGCCAAACACTCTTGGGTAAAATCATGGGATATGAGATTAGTGGTGTGGGGATCATAGAGAAGAGTGAGTTATCCAAAGGATAGGTTGTGTTACTCGTGCAAAAGTCATGGAAATATGGCTCGAGATTTCTCAACTCACCATGCGGATGATCAGTAGACAATCAAGGGACTTCCAATGTAGAGGAGGTGGTAGAAGAAGGGTGGTCTGAAGGGAAGAAGGTGTGGCAGAGGAGCAGGTAGAGCAGAAGGTGGCGGGAGGTGGTTTGACATACTACCACCACCACCCCTAGGTGGTCCACCATGAGCTTAGGGAGTTAGTGGATATGGAGGAGTCTAGCTTTAGGCAATCGAGTCTTATGAACCTAGTGCTATATATATTATTATAGGTATGATCTGTTTATTTTCCACCCTATCTGTAGTTTTGATAGACACAGGTTCCAACCATTATTTTCTATCCACGACACTTGTTTGAGACTCAGAGATTCCAATGGAACCATTGACTCTATACCTAAGCTTTGAGACTCCTATTTGGTATGATTCAATGATCAAACAGTAGTTCTGATAATTTTACCTTACTCTAGGGGGATAGAGTTTTGATTGGGGTCTCTTGGTGGAAGCATTGAGGCCTTACGATGTAATTCTTGGTATGGAATGGTTATCTGCATTTCATGCCCAAATTGACTATTTTTGGAATATAGTGTGGTGTATCCGTAATTATGGGACTAGGTTATCCTTTTTTGGGGGAAATGAAACACATGTAGCATAGGAAAGACTTATGCACAGAAGGGTGTATCTGATTACACATTAGTTGACTATCGTAACCCTCAACAAAGTAGATGAGATGAATCCAAATTTTCATGTAGTAGTGGTAGAGTATGAGGATGTCTTCTTAAGGATGTACTTGGATTACCTCCCCACAGGGAGGTATAATTTTTAATTGATCTATACCCTAGGATGACACCAATATTTACACCTATATATCAAATATCTCCCATGGAGCATTGTGATTTGAGGGTATAACTTGAGGAATTATAGAGGAAGGGGTTTATGAGACCCAGTGTTACACCTTGTGCGGCCCTAGTTTTATTTTCCAAGAAGGCAAACAAGAGCTTGAGATTATGTGTGGATATTCGGCGCTTGAACCAGGTGACTATAATGAATAAGAATCCACTACTGAGGATTGATGAACTATCTGATCAGATGAAGGGAGTGAGGCGATTCTCAAAGACAAACCTCATATCTAGATATCATCGGCTTTATTTATGGGATGAGGATGTACCAATGACAACCTTCAGATGTCGGTATATCCATTATGAGTACTTAGTGATGTTTTTTGTAGTGATGAAATCCCTAGCGGAGTTCATGGGACTCATGAACATGATATTCTAGCCTTAGACCGGTTCATCATGGTCTTCATTGATGAAATCCTAGTGTACTATTCATCAAAGGAGGAGCACACAATACACTTGAGGATGATCCTGGACACACTCTGAGAGCATTAGATTTATGGGAATATCTTGACGTTTCATTTCTAGATTTTGGAGTTCCACTTTCTAGGACACGTCATTCCAAAGGCTGGAGTTGAAGTGGATCTAATGAAGATTGAAGTGGTGGTTTCTTGGGAGCCACCCAAGGGTTTTACTAAGGTGTGGAGTTATTTGGGTTTGTATGGGTACTATCAAAGGTTTGTATGTGACTTTTCTAGAGTAGAAGCACCCTTTATATACTTGAAATGGAAGGGTCATCCTTTCATGTTGATAGAGAAGTGCCAACAGTGATTTCAGGAGTTGAGGAAGAGATTGATGAGCACCCCCATCTTGAGATTACCGGAGGAGGGTGTTGAGTACGTATTATTTTTTTATGCATTAGGGACTGGGCTTGGTTGTGTCCTGATGCAGGGTAAAGAGGTGATTGCCTATGATTCATGCCAGTTGAGGTAGTATGAGCAGATCTACACAACAAATGATCTTGAACTAGAAGCAGTAGTCTTCACATTGAATATGTGGAGACACTACCTGATGGGAGAGTGGTTTTCCGTCTACTCTAACCACAAGAGTCTCAGGTATATATTATCTCAGACAGATCTGAACTTGAGACAAAGACGACGACTAGAGTTCCTCCAAGGCTATGAATTTGAGATTATATATACTCCTAAGATGGGGAATGTAGTGGTGGATTATCTTTGTAGGAGATCCAACCTATTGTTACTGAGTGAGACATCATAGTAGTTGGCTGCATTATAGATATCCTTTGTGTATGGAGATAGAGAATCTTACCTCAAGTCAATGGTTATCACCCCTCCACTCTTATAGTGAGTTAGGAAGGCACAACTTAGGAATATTTACTTCTAGAACTGATGTGATCATTTTTCCATGGGGAATTCCCTTGATGCAATTATATTGGTGAAGAGCACGTCGTTACCTTTAGAGGGTGCACAGTTGTACCAGTGACGTTGTGGGATAAGGTCAGTAGGGAGTTTCACACTTCCCCTTTAGTGGTACATCTAGGACTGGAAAAGATTTATCCGGACCTCTAACATTAGTTCCTGTGTCCAAGGATGAATAAGGTGGTTAAAGAGTATGTTTATTAATGTCTTACTTTCCAACAAGTGAAGGATGAGAACGAGGTTCTGGCTGGCTTGACACAACCACTTGAGGTGACATATTGGAAGTGGTATGTGATATCGATGGACTTTGTGAAAAATTACCATGCACATCTAGGGGATATGATACCATATGGGTGATCATTTACCGACTCACCATGTTGTCCCACTTCCTACCAATCAATAAGTAGAGTTTAATAGAGAGCTTGGGTCACCTCTACGTGCAGGAGATAGTTCAGCTTCACAGAGTACCATCAATGATTGTTTTAGACTATGATACTCATTTCGCATCCCGATTTTGGAAAGGATTAAAAGTGGAATTTATGACTTACCTGTGCTTGAACATGACATTTCATCCCCAGACAGATGTATTGATGGAGAGGACCATCTACGTTCTTAAGGAAATGCTACGGGATTGCATCCTAGACATTGTCCATTGGTAGGAATATCACTTACCACTGGTGGAGTTTGCGTACAACAATAGAAATAAATCCACCATTGGTATGGAACCATTAGAGGCCTTGTATAGGAGACCATATAGGTCAAAAAAATGCTGGATAGACCCAGGGGAGTCAACACTCATGGGTTCAGAGTTGGTGTGGGCTACTACGAAGAAGGTTAAGATCTTCAAGGACAAGCTAAGGATTGCACAGAGCTAGCAGAAGTTGTATTCTAACAGAATATGGAGGCCTATGGAGTTCAAGGAGGGAGAAAATGTGTTCCTATGGGTCTCAACTTGACATGGATTACATAGATTTGTTCAGGGTGACAAGTTATCTCTGAGATACATCACCCCTTTTCAGATTCTGATTAGAGTTGGTGAGGTCGAGTACCACCCAGATCTACCCCTTCTATTGAACTAGGTGCATAATTTCTTCCACATTTCATAGATGAGGAGGTACATTCATGTTCCATCACATGACATTGATTATGTATATATGGACATTGATAATGGGGTGACTTTTGCGGTGTACCTGATGGAGATCGAGGATTGACGGGAGTGGATCCTATGTGGGCGGCCGATTCCTCTAGTATGAATTCTTGTGGTTACTTAGGAATCTCTAAGAGAGAACATGGGAGTGGGAGGCTCATATTCATGCTCAGTACCCTCATTGTTTTGTAGAATATCCCTTGATTTATCTTTAGGGACGTAAATCCCTAAGGTGGGGAGAATATAATGACTTGTATTTTCTTTAGTTTTATTTTTATAAATTAATTGGGGAAATTATGAGACCATGAACTGATATGGAATGAGATTCTCAGACCTTTTTTTCCAGGAATAATACGATTAATTTTTTTATGTTTTTAATAATGTGTGTGGTAAGTTTCTTCATTAAAGAGAAATATAATATAAAAAGGTTCCTAGATTGGAAATCTGAGGGCATTGTTGCATTCAGGGAAGAGAATATTCCTTAGGTGGGGCCTAATATCGATCGACATAGGTCGACTGTGAAAGTTATAAATTGGACATAACTGTTATTAAAATATTTTAATAAAAATATTTTATTAGACATAGTGGAGTTTTTATTTTCAATGAAAACTTTTTCAGGAATTCAAGGTTATCTCCATAACCCTAGAATCCCTCTGAGGCATGGAAGGAAACGCTCTTGATGATGAACTCTAATAGATAAAATATCTATGATGATACAAACCTCCATTCTTCATCAACAAATGATCCAACCATGATGTAGGGTGTTTAATATTTTCATGATTTTTCTTCCCCATTCAAAGACTCAAATGAGAATCATGAACCAACCCACAAAAAGTTTGATCTTTTGATCATCCATTCATGTGGGATGGATAAATTGTTGTTGGGTTTAAAGAGGGAGATATATATTTGGTATTATCTATTCCTATTCTTCGTTAAACTATCTAACATGAATGGATTAAGGCTTACATGAACAAAGCCATGATTTGTTATTCAGGTGTTCTTTGTTCATTATCTATCCCCTCAACCTCTTGCATTGTTTTCATGTTATTCATGTGTTCTTCTTGTGTTCCTCACCTTATCCCTGTGCCTTTAATACGCTATGTGAGCAATATGAATCAAGGACCGGTTCCAAGATGGGATCGGGAAGGTACGAAGGCTGCACAAGGTGATGTCTTTGTAATGTGGCGGCAGCTCCAACTGGTTTAGGTGGAGGTTCGTAGGGTAAGGCCACTGGCGGGGTGACCGAATATAGAGCAAACACCAGTCTGATAGGGGACGCCATGCCAGACAGAGTGTGGTAGGACAATTCGCTGGAAGGGTATCCAACGACAATGGTGGTGAGAAGTGGTCTAGGTGGGACTATGTCGGAGGGATTCCATGGTGGCAGATGCTGCAAGTGGACTAGGGGTCATGATGGAGGTAGTAGGATGTGGTTTAGAGCCACATTTAGAAGAGGTGAAGAGCATGTGGGGGCCACGTTCAAGTGCGGTGTGACGTGGAAGCCATGTGGTCATGGGGACCATGTGGACTAGGGGTGCATCCAGGGCTGGCCGTGTCTAGTGAAGTAAATCGGACCGCAGTGCAGGCCAGAATGGATAAAACAGGCTACTCCAATGACCTAGTGGGATGAAACGGTTTGGGAAGAGCTGAACTGGGCCTTATAGACTAGGTCTGGTTAGATTATGGGTGGGTCCAGGTTCATTGTGCCTTATCGGACCTAGATCGGACCTGGGTCGAACCTTTTGAGAAAAATAGTTGTAAATTTAATAGATTTTGTTAGTTTAACAATATTTTTGCAGTGTTGGGACCCTTTTTATGATACGTTCCTTTTGAGATACTCTTACTATGATTTTTTGGATGTTGGTTTACAACCTAATGGCTTGAAGAGTAGGTTCTCTTGGAAAAAAGTGCACTACGATTGGTATCCTGTGGTAGGCTGTGACTTAGTGACTACGTGACATGGGGGTTCCATGACCCATCGATGAATTTTGTGACATAGACAACCCATGTTCCATTTATGATCCATGCTCCATCGTCGCTCTAGGTCTCATCGATGCTCCATTCGCCATTGATGCTCCGGGCACCATTGATGTCTCGTGTGCCATCGACACTCCACACACCATGAATGCTCTGTGTGCCACCGACGTTCCAAGCACCATCGACACTCCATGCTCCATAAAAGATTTGTGATTTGTCAATTCTCCATTAACCATCTATACTTCTAGTGTCATAGAGACTAATAGATCTATGAACTACAATTGTAAATCCTTATCTTCATTCTTTAAACTTATACCTATGTGAGATGATCATATTGAATGTACTTCGTGTGTTTCCTTTATGGTGTACTTTGTGTGTTTCCTTTGTGGTGTACTTTATGTGTTTCATTTGTGGTATAATTCATGTATTTCATATTTTTATTTCTTTTTTGGTTTTGGGGTGTCCTACTGAGTATTGTTTTACTCACCCCTTCATAGGCTTTGCCCGCACGTGTCATGTCTTATGAAGATGATCGATGATTTAATAGAGTTCTAGGTGGATCAGATGGTTCTTAGAGGGATAATATGGATGTTTTTTCTCCTAAAACTTGAGGAAGTTTTCTTACACCTACTCTTCAGGCATGGTTTTCTTTTAATGAATTTCAAGAACTTGTGCATTCACTTTGGCAGACTTTTCTTTTGGTGGGCTTATATTTTGGTCCTGTTTAATTTACAATTTTCCTACTATCATACTATGGGGTTAGTAACTTAGTGTGTTCTTTCATTTTAATACTTTGTTTTTTTTTTAATTTAAGCAACTTGGTTTTGGATATGTGTACGTGTGTGCAGGTGCTTAGGAAAATGCCTCCCATTTATAGGATATGCCTACTCGGTGCTAGTCGCCCCCACCTGGCCTTTTGGAGGCGGGCTTTGGGTAGTCACGAAACAAGCCCCTCTAGGAGGGGTCATGATAATTTATGATATTAATATCATTTTTAACATTATGGTGATTATTTAACCATAATTAATGTATAAATACTAAAACTACCAAACCAAAAAATTCATGAAAAACGAAGAAATTAATATCCAAAATAGTAATTTTAACAAATAATTATCAATATACATGCACTAGTACAATTATGACCTTTATAGGCCATCAAAAGTCGTTTCTAAAGGTCTATAGAGGCCTCCTAGAGTCCGCCAATCGGTGGCCGCTTTTGACCCGTCGTTGTTGCTATCAGCGACCGCCATTTGGCGGACGCTGTAGGCAAGCCGGGATAGGCTTCAGCGGCCGCCATTTGGTGGCCGTTGTAGCCCAAACCTGTATCGGCCACCAAATGGCGGCTGCTATAGGTGCTATCAACACACCTATAGCGGCCGCCATTTGGCGGCCGATATACGTAAACCGTATAGCGGCCGCTATAGGTGTCCATGGAAACACCTTTAGCGGCCGCATATAGGTTTTTAATTTTAGTTTTTTAAATTCAATGACACAATAATATATACCCAAATAAATATCAACAGTAATCTTCCAAGCTCCACATCCATCATCACATATAACTGCATAACAAAATTTAATAACAAAATTAGTACCGAATAAAACCTAGAAAACAAATTAACATATTTCAATTCAAACTTACTGTAACAGATCTAAAGTATTTGATTTTCAAAATATATTCATAATTTTGATTACCGTTTTAAAATTTTAAAATCATTAATTCTATGGTTCTAATTAGATTGTTACCCTGTGATTTCAGGTCAATTAGATGTCATCCGCTATGAATTTGACCGTTAGACGCCCGTTTTGGCCATTTATGACACCAGAACGGCGTTCCTGGTCACCACGGGCACACAACATGTCCGATTGATGTTCCTTCTTCTTGAACAAATCACAATTCAATCACCCTTTGATGTCGCCTGATTTCAGGCCATTTGGACTTCGTTCGGCCCGTTTGGACCCCCCCACACGCGTTTATAAAGTGCGCACAACACTTAAAGAATGCATACTGAGCCGTACCGTGCAAACTGCATGTCCGATTGACATTCTGTCTATGCGTACACGTCATGAATAATAATTAGATTATTGACGTGTGATTTCATGTCAATCCAATGTCACCGGCTATGAATTTGACCGTTAGATGCCCGTTCTGGCCGTGTCTGACACCAGAACGGCCTTCCCGGTCACCGCGGGCACACTACACGTCTGATTGACGTGTCGTTTGCTCGACCACATCACAATTCACTAACCCTTTCATTTAGTCTTATTTCAGGCCATTCGTACTTTTTTTGGCCCATTTTGACCCCCCAGGCGTGTTTATGAAGCGCGCGCAACACTTAAAGAACGCATACTGAGCCGTATCGCGCAAACCGCATGTCCGACTAACGTGTCGTCTATGCGTACACGTCATGAATTATAATTAGATTGTTTCCTTGTGATTTCAGGTCAATCCGATGTCTTCAGCTATGAATTTGACCGTTAGACGTCCGTTTTGGCCGTTTATGACACCAGAACGGCGTTACCGGTCACCGTGGGCACACGAAATGTCCAATTGACGTGCCTTTTTCTCCACCACATCAAAATTCACTCACCCTTTGATATCGTCTTATTTCAGGCCATTCGTACTTCGTTCGGCCCGTTTGGACCCCCCGCCCCCCACGCGCGTTTATGAAGCGCACACAACACTTAAAGAATGCATACTGAGCCGTACCGCACAAACCGCACATCCGATTGATGTGCCGTCTACACGTACACATCACGAATTATAATTAGATTGTTTCCCTGTGATTTAATGTCAATAGGATGTCATCCGCTATGAATTTGACCGTTAGACACCCGTTTTGGCCGTTTATGACACCAGAACGGCGTTCTCGGTCACCGCGGGAACACAGCACGTCCGATTGACGTTCCGTCTACTCGAACACATAAAAATTAACTCACCATTTGATGTCGTCTTATTTCAGGCCATTCGTACTTCTTTCAGCCCGTTTGGACCCCCCACGCGCGTTTATGAAGCGCGCGCAACACTTAAAGAACGCATACTGAGCCGTACCGCGCAAACCGCATGTACGATTGACGTTCCATCTATGCGTACACGTCACGAATAATAATTAGATTGTTGACATGTGAAATCAGGTCAATCAGATGTCGTTCGCTATGAATTTGACCGTTAGACGCCCGTTTTGGCCGTTTATGACACCTGAACGGCATTCCCGGTTACTGCGGGCACACATCACGTCCGATTAATGTGCCTTATGCTTGACCACATCACAATTCACTCACCCTTTCATGTCGTCTGATTTTAGGGCATTCGAATTTTGTTCGGTCGGTTTGGACCCCCCCACGCGCGTTTATAAAGCGCGCACAACAATTAAAGAACGCATACTGAGCCGTACCGTGAAAACCGCACGTCCGATTGACATATCATCTGCGAGTACACATCACGAATAATAATTATATTGTTAAAGTGTGATTTCTAGTCAATCTGATGTTGTCCGCTATGAATTTGACCGTTAGAAGCCTTTTTTGGCCGTTTATGACACCATAACGGTGTTCCCGGTCACCGCGGGCACACGACATGTCCGATTGACGTTCTGTCTACTCGACCACATCACAATTCACTCACCCTTTCATGTAGTCTAATTTCAGGCCATTCGGACTTCGTTCGGCCCATTTGGACCCCCCACACGCGTTTATGAAGCGCGTACAACACTTAAAGAACGCATACTGAGTCGTACTGCGCAAACTGCATGTCTGATTGATGTGCCATCTACGCGTGCACATCCCAAATAATAATTAGATTGTTGAAGTGTGATTTTAGGTCAATCTGATGTCGTACGCTATGAATTTGACCGTTAGACGCCCGTTTTGGCCGTTTATGACACCAGAACGGCGTTCTAGGTCACCACGGGCACACGGCACGTCCGATTGACGTTCCGTCTACTCAACCACATCACAATTCACTCACCCTTTAACGTAGTCTTATTTCAGGCCATTCGAACTTCGTTCGGCCCATTTGGACCCCCCCACACGCGTTTATGAAGCGCGCACAACACTTAAAGAACGCAGATTGTGTCGTACCGCACCAACCACATGTTCGATTGATGTGATGTCTGCCTGTACATGTCAAGAATAATAATTATATTGTTGACGTGTGATTTCAGTTCAATCTGATGTCTTCCGCTATGAATTTGACCATTAGACGCCTGTTTTGGCCGTTTATGACACCAGAACGGCGTTCCCAGTCATTGCGGGCACACGACACGTCCGATTGATGTGTCATCTGCTCGAACATATCACAATTCACTCACCCTTTCATGTAGTCTTATTTCAGGCAATTCAGACTTCTTTCGTCCCGTTTTGACCCCCCCAGGAGCGTTTATGAAGCGCGCACAACACTTAAAGAACGCATAGTAAGCCGTACTGCGCAAACCGCACGTCCGATTGACATGCTGTCTACGCCTACATGTCAAAAATAATAATTAGATTGTTGACGTTTGATTTCAGTTCAATCTGATGTCATCCGCTATGAATTTGACCGTTAGACGCCCGTTTTGGCCGTTTATGACACCAGAATGGTGTTCCCGGTCACCGCGGGCACACGGCACGTCCGATTGATGTTCCGTCTACTCTAACACATCACAATTCACTCACCCTTTCTTGTCGTATTATTTCAGGCCATCCGGACTTTGTTTGGCCAGTTTGGACCCCCCCCCCCCCCAC
This sequence comes from Viscum album, assembly GCA_963277665.1. Classification (NCBI taxonomy): domain Eukaryota; kingdom Viridiplantae; phylum Streptophyta; class Magnoliopsida; order Santalales; family Viscaceae; genus Viscum; species Viscum album. Next base: position 198,376,086 of record OY728131.1, on the reverse strand, counting down.
GTGCGTTTATGAAGCGCGCACAACACTTAAAGAAAGCATTCTGAGCAGTACCGTGCAAACCGCAAGTCCGATTGACGTTCCGTCGGCTCATACACGTCAAAAATAATAATTATATTGTTGAAGTGTGATTTCAGTTCAATATGATGTCTTCCACTATGAATTTTACCATTAGATGCCCGTTTTGGCCGTTTATGACACCAGAACAGCGTTCCCGGTCACCGCGGGCACATGACACGTCCGATTGACATGCCGTCTCTTAGTCCACATCACAATTCACTCACCCTTTCATGTAGTCTTATTTCAGGCCATTCGGACTTCATTCGGATCGTTTGGACCCCGCCCCCCACGCGCATTTATGAAGCGCACGCAACACTTAAAGAACGCATACTGAGCCATACTGCGCAAACTGCACGTCTGATTGGCATGCCATCTGCGCGTAAACATCAAAAATAGTAATTATATTGTTGATGTGTGATTTCAGGTCAATCCGATGTTGTCCGCTATGAATTTGACCATTAGACGCCCGTTTTGGCCGTTCATGACACCAGAACGGCGTTCCCGATCACCGGAGGAACATGACACATCTGATTGACATACCTTCTGCTCGACCACATCAAAATTAACTCAATCTTTGACTTCGTCTGATTTCAGGCCATTTGGACTTCGTTCGGCCCGTTTGGACCCCCCCTCTGGTGTTTATGAAGCTCGCACAACACTTAAAGAAAGCATACTGAGCCGTACCGCACAAACCTCATGTCTGATTGACGTTCCGTCAGTTCTTAAATGTCAAGAATAATAATTATATTGTTGACGTGTGATTTCAGGTCAATCTGATGTCGTCTGCTCTGAATTTAACCGTTAGACGCCCATTTTTGCCGTTTATGAGACCAGAACGGCGTTCCCGGTCACCGCGGGCACACGAGATGTCCGATTGACATTCCGTCTACTCGACCACATCAAAACTCACTCACCCTTCCACGTAGTCTGATTTCAGACCATTCGGACTTTGTTAGGCCCGTTTTGACCCCCCAGGCGCGTTTATGAAGCACACACAGCACTTAAAGAACGCATACTGAGATGTACCGCGCAAACCACATGTCCAATTGACGTGTCGTCTACGGGTACATGCCATGAATAATAATTAGAATGTTTAAGTGTGATTTCATGTCAGTACGATGTCATCTGCTATGAATTTCATTGTTAGACGCCCGTTTTGGCCGTTTATGACACCAGAACGGAGTTCCCGGACACCGCAGTCACACAGCACGTCCGATTGATGTGCCTTCTACTCGAACACATCAAAATTCACTCACCCTTTCATTTAGTCTGATTTCAGGCCATTCGGACTTCGTTCGGCCCGTTTGGACCCCCCCACGTGCATTTTTGAAGCGCGCGCAACACTTAAAGAACCCATTCTGAGCCATACCGCGCAAACCGCACATCCGATTGACATTCCGTCTACACATACACGTCATGAATAATAATTAGATTTTTTACGTGTGATTTCAGGTCAATACGATGTCGTACTCTACGAATTTTACTATTAGACGCCCGTTTTGGGCATTTATGACACCAGAACGGCGTTCCCGGTCACCGTGGGCACACGGCACGTCCGATTGACGTGTTGTCTCCTCGAACACATCAAAATTTACTCACCCTTTCGTGTAGTCTGATTTCAGGCCATTCGGACTTCTTTCGGAATGTTTGGACCCCCCCCCCCCACGCGCGTTTATGAAGTGCACACAACACTTAAAGAACACATACTGAGCCGTACTGCGCAAACCGCATGTCCGATTGGTGTTCCGTCTGCGCGTACACATCATGAATAATAATTATATTGTTGACATGTGATTTAAGGTCAATAAAATATCATCTACTATTAATTTGACCGTTAGACACCCGTTTTGACCGTTTATGACACAAGAACGGCGTTCCCGGTCACCGCGGGCACAAGACACATCCGATTGACGTTTTTTCTACTCGACCACATCAAAATTAACTCACCCTTTAATGTCGTCTGATTTCAAACCATTCGGACTTCGTTCGGCCCATTTGGACCCCCCCCCCCACGTGCATTTATGAAGCGTGCAGAACACTTAAAGAACACATACTGAGCCGTACTGCGCAAACCGCATGTCTGATTGACGTGTCGTCTACGCGTACACGTCACAATTCACTCACCCTAGAAAGATAAAAATATCGAAATAGTTCTTGGGCTTCTCCCAAGAAACAATTTCCTGAAGGTTCTCTCTATCCACTGACACACCTTTCTCTGAGATTATTTGACCCAATAATTATACCTATATAATCAATAAAAAACTGACATATATATAGCTTGGAATATAGTCAATAAGTGTAATCTGTATGATGTCAAGATGTTGGGTATGATTATCATCAGTTTTGGAGTGCACGAAGATGTCATCCACAAATACTAAAACAAACTAATCTAGGTAAAAAAGGAAATTTATATTCATCAAGGATATAAAAAATTCTAAAGAATTAATCAAGAGAAATGAAATTACCTCATGCATGGGGTTCATTATCATCTGGATCACCAATATCACTGTGATGTCCAGTAGATGTATTTGGAGCCTACAATATATATCAATATTATGTATCTTAAACATATCAATAAAAGTCGATCTGAGAATGGTTTGTTTTGTTGTTTACCTGTGGAGCCACTTTTTGCGTCGTCATTTCATCGATACGTGATGACATCTGTGACAACCTCTCCTCATACTCTGCACATAACTGCTGAAACTGTGAATCAAAATTGCACTGCATATCCGGCATGGAAGCATCTATCTCAGCCTGTGTGCGCATCCCTGACTCTCTGCATGCACCTATCACATCTGCTCTAACAACTGCACGTTGTGGGACACCACCGCCATAAGTGAAAGAATAACCATGACCATCACTCCCCACGACACGGTGAAATATTTCATCTCTACGCACAGTACTAAGACATTGCTCCTCTGGAAACTCTGCTAACTGAGCGTCAAACTGAGCCTGTATCATATAATGAATAAACAAATATGAATAATTTATATAAAATAAAAATACATTTATTACTAAATAATTTGCTTACTATAACACCGGAAACATCGGGATCACTCGCCCTACGAGTCCTCATCCATATGGACATCCGATCGATTGGATCGCCACGTTGGTGTAAGTATAATAAAGGGGTTCACCATGTTATACTATAATATTTTTAAAATATGAATGAAATAGTGAATTCTAAACTTACATCATGTCTGAGCTGTGACACATGTCGAGTGCCAAGTCTAGAAGGTGTGCCCTGCATCGCCCGATTCTATGAATAACGAGCAGACTCGATCTACATTCAACGTATTTACTTAATAGACATTTGAAAAATTAGTTATTTATAGATTAAAAGTAATAAATCTTACCATCACTACCTTATTCGACCAAAACGCAACCAAATCCTGCCACTGCGCAGGAAGAATGCCCGGAGGGACTCGCTGTAGAATGTCTGGAACACTCGCAAATGGTGTCCAGTGATCTCTCTTCACCCTTGACTTGTAATCCTTCCATAATTTTTGGTATTTGGACATACATACAGCCCGAAACTCATCTGGACAGGATGTCAAATTATCTTGTTAAAAAAATTGTCAGTAGATGGGACAATAATAATAACAATATCATGAAAAATTAAACATTGAATTTACCTGAACCTCCCTCCATAATATTTCCATCGTATCTTGGGTGAAAGAAATCCAGTCATGATTCGTCAGAGGGAATTTGTGTGAGTCTCGTATCATATGCCCAAACTGACGACTCAATGCAGTAGCACCATCTCCAACTAGATGAAATGTGTCGTCAAATAACACATCCAATCAGGATCCAGAGTTCCAGGATCAAACCCCTCTACCAGGACCCCTGTGTCTGCTAGAAGAAGCAGTAGATCCTGATAAACATAAATTCATAATTCAATTACAATATAAATTAATGATTAGAAATAGTTAGTGAAATATAAACAAAAAATTACAATCAATTAATTTAGAAAAATGAAAACATACATACCAACAACATCAGGTGAACCACTGTGACCACCCTGTGACATACCTACATTAAAAGATATTATAGTTAAATCAAGAAATTTTTATACATATATAACTCATAAATATTTTTACAAATAATAACTAGGGATATAATTACAATTTTCACTAATCATGAAAGTCTATCATATCTCCTTCAACTGTCTCTATGGTCCATTGTATATCTTCATCTCATACAACTACTGTTGTTTGGTCAAGTGTTTGATCAGGAAATGCGACAACTTCAGGTTCCTCTTGGTCAATCAGAAAAACCCCTCTTCTAGACATTTTCACTACAACTTTCCAATCAGAATCAATGCCGACAAAGTAAACTTGTTCTGCCTACGATGTTAGTATGAAGGGATCATTGCTAACTCGGTCATATTTATAAAGCATATTGTTAAATTTTACTAATTTAAATTGGAAGTTATCAACTTTCGTTCCACGAATTGGATCGACCCAATCACACCTTAACAATATGTGTTTTAAGCCATGATCATAAATAACCTCAATAATATCTCTCAACAATCTATAATAATAACCCACACCAACAAAAGAACAACCAACACCACTATTTTGTGTGGCTCGGTTCATGTCAACATCGCTAATATGAAATCAGAATCCGTTAGCATCCAAAGACTTGTAGTGATGAGCTGTAATAAATGGACCATCAGCTAGTTGGTTAAGTTCTTCGCTCACATGATGGGTTAAATCACGTAACTTTTGAATCTGCAAATTTCACATATATATTTTAATGGATAAAGGATTGTGAAAATACAACTAAGTTACACTATAAAAATATTAAATCAATTATACGTACATGAGTCTTCAACCACTCATGAAATTTGTTGAAATGACGTTTTTGGATTTGATAATCAGTTGCATGGGGCCTTTCACGTTTCAACTCAGCGATATGAATCCTAAATCACAACACAATATAAGGTAAGAAATAAAATAAATATAGAAACAAAATACACATCAACTATGAAACTTACTGTATCAATGGAATAACTGATGGAGTGTTGAACAACACATATCGATGAGCTTGAACCCACTCATCGTTCTGCATATCAAATGTTATTCCTTCTCCAATTGGACCCTCGTCAGTCTGGGACGGTTTATCTATCTTTGTTTCAACCTCATCAATATATGAAGCACTGAAATTAGTACACTCATCCATTAAATATCCCTTGGAAATTGAGGCTTCTGGATGAGCTTTGTTGCGCACATACCGTTTCAATGTATTTAAGTATCGCTCTATTGGATACATCCACCTGAATTGCACGGGACCGCCAGCAGTGACTTCACCAGTTAAACGCACAGTCAAGTGAACTATGACATCAAAAAAATATGGCAGAAATAGTTTTTCTAGGTTACATAGTGCAAGTACAATCTTATCCTGTAGCTTTTTCAAATCACTCATGCGATGATTCCTAGAACAGAGATCTCTGAAAAAATTAGAAACTCTAATCAATGGCTCAACAACCTGGGAAGGTAAGCAATCACGAATTGCTATAGGAATTAACTGTTGAACCAAAATATGATTATCGTGACTTTTCAAACCCTATAATTCCATTCTCTTCATATTCATGTGCTTCAAAATATTAGAGCAATAATCATCTGGCACCTTAACGGTCTTCAAAATTGATACAAATGTTTGTTTCTATTTTTTACTCATTGTGTACTGTGTAGCAGACATGTATGCCCGATTACCTTCACCCAGCTATAAATGTAAAGGTTTTCTCAATCCCATTTCTTGAAAATCACGTCGAGCATTAGCACTGTCCTTTGATTTCCCCTTGACACCTAAGATGGTGCACATAATATTATCACATACATTTTTTCCAATGTGCATCACATCTAAATTATGCCTTAAAATATTATATTTCCAATAAGGAAATTCAAAAAAAATACTTCGTTTCTTCCAATTATGACTTCACTGTCTATTTGCAGCAGGAATAGAAGGCAATGCAGGAACAAATAAATCTTGAAAATCATACATTGTACAGTTGTTTTATTAATCAAGTTGTGCACAAATTTCAACCCCAGACAGTATTTGTGGTGATGGGTCATACTCTCTATTCCCATCAAACGATACATGGTATTTTCTGAACCTGTGCAATGGAGGAAGAAAGCGTCTGTGGTCAAGATATGCCCACTTTCTATAGTGCTTAATCCATATAGATTTATTACTCTTATTACAACAAGGGAAAGAAAATTCTCTTTTTGTACTCCAACCTGATAAGTTAGCATACGCTGGGAAATCATTAATTATCCATAACAAAGTGGACCGAAGTCTAAACATTTCATTTTCTGCCGAGTCAAAAGTCATTACACCATCGGCCCAAAATTCTTGCAGCTCATCAATCAAAGGTTATAAACATCGATTTTATCACCAGATCTTCTCGGTCCATCAATTAGAATTGACAGTAACAAAAAAGGTTGCTTCATACATACCCATGGGGGAATGTTGTATGGAACCAACACCACTGGCCATGTACTATGTGTCGCACCAACCATGGACCTAAATGGGTTAAAACCATCTGCTGCCAAACCTAGTCGAATATTACAATCATCTCGGGAAAAGTCTGGGTGTCTTTGATCAAACTCTTTCCATGCCAAAGAATCTGTCAGGTGAGTTAATTTATCAATCTCTTTCTTTCTCTATGAATGCCAAGTCATCAATTTAACAATTTTAGTGGACATGAAGAATCTCTTCAGTCTCAGTTTTAGTGGGAAATAACGCATCTGTTTAGAGGCAACTTGTTTCCCTTGATTCAAGACTCTCCCAGGAAGAATCTGACTACCTTGATTAATCTCATTGATCTTCCACCTGGATGTATAGAAAATAGTACAATTATTTAATTGTGCATTCTCTTTTTTGAACAACATACAATTATTGCGACACGCATCAATTGTATCATATGTAAAACCAAGATCATTGATTAACTTGTGAGCTTGATAGAATGACTCTGGAATCTTCACTCCAGAAGGGAGTACCTTCTTCAATAATACCAACAACATGTCGAATGAGGTGTTTGACCACTGGTTCATGGCCTTGAGGTGTTACAATTCAATGATGAACGATAGTTTACTAAATTTAGTGCATTCAGGATATAATTCAGTACGCGCATTTTCAATAATTTCAAATAATTTAAATGATTATCCATCTGCAGAAGAACGGGGATTACTCAATCCAACACCTTCATTTACAACATTACTATCTTCATATTGAAACTGACGCATCATATCATTGAGCATTATGTTCATCAGATCAGCTGTTCTTGAATCAACATTCATATGAATACTTTCTGAGCGATGACATGAAACAGAATATTCTCCATGACGTGTCCATGTCTTATAGTTTTTCAAAAACCCATTAAAAAACAAATGTTCTCTAACACTATCTCGTTTGAAGAGATATCTATTTGCACATTTTCTGCATGGACAACTAATCATATCGCTTGGAAATTTGTTGATGAAATCTATAAATCACTTAATCCCCTCATAATATTCAGGTGAAAATCTATCTTGCATATCAATCCAACTCCTATCCATATCTGTATTTAATAGAAATAAAAAGTGAAATATCTTATTTAAATTATAAAAAAACACATATCATTAAAATTTAAAAACAAAATTTTAAAAGGATAAAAAAAATTACCTACGGAGGACTCGACCGTGGGTAACAGGGAGTGACTCGATTGCAGATCCATGACGGCGCAGTGACTTGACGATAGGGGTTAGAAGACCAGACTCAAAAGGAGCGGAACCATTGGATAAATCATGGAGGGTTCTACACGGCGGTGCACAATGGACCGAGAGGGTCCAACGGAGGCATGAGGATTTTCCGGAGGGATGCAACGGGTCCAGGAGGGGACGACGACAATGGAACTGTCCAAACGTGCAGCGCGGGTAGGGGTGGGGGTTGCCGGGTCGTGGGGGGTGTCGGGGTCACGGGGGCGCAGTGTGGAGGCAAGGCGGTGGGGGTAGCTGGGGTTGCGGGTGGCGCAGCACGAAGGCAAGGGGGTGGGGGTCACCGGGGGTCGGGGTCGCTGGGGGTCGCCGAGGTCGCCGGGAGGTCAGGGGTCAGGGGTCGGGGTCGACGGGGGTCGGGGTCGCCAGGGTCACCGACGGTTAGGGGTCGGGGTTGTCGTGGGTCGGGGAGGAGTCACCGGGGGTCGGGGAGGGGTCGATGGGGGTCGGGCTCGCCGGGTCGAGGGGTCGGGGTCGCGAGGGTCGGGGTCGCGGGGTCGGGGAAGGGTGGGTCACGGGGTCGGGGAGGGGATAATGGGGGGAGGGGGAAATGTAGGGTTTTTTCAGTATTAAAGTACAGCGGCCGCCATTTGGCGGCCGCTATAAATCCCCCACCTCCAAAGCCATAAATTCTAGTAGTGAGGTGATATATGATTATAAATAACTAATATATTGTATTGAATATATGATTATGGTCATTTTATAGTTATAATATATATGTATATATATGGGATATTCGTATACATGTGAAAAAATTCGAACCTTAGGTAAGTGTTTCTTATGTCACTTTTACTTCCATGAGACAAATGCCATATCCACAACTTATTTATTTTTTGCGGTGTATATACTTCCCCTTTTCATATATTATATCATGAATATGTTTATATTCATGGTATTTAATGTTTCATTTTAATTTATTTCTTTCATGGGGTTTATGATTCAAAATCTACCACAACGATAGTGGTTTATATTACAATCTCACCATCATTCAGGATTGTTTATGTTTTAAGTCTATGTTGGATGAATTACTTAATATTTATATATAAAAACTAATATATTTTTTACTCATATAATTATTAAATATATTTTATTTTAATATAATTATTTTTTATCACTTTTTATTTAAAATTATTGATCTAATATTTTTTTAGTAAAACATGACTTCATTTTTCCCTTCGATTGAAAATCTTTTTTCTTTCATGAATATTTTTTCTAAAAATATATTGATTTTTTTATTAATTTTGTCAAATGATTTATAAAATGAATTTATAATCCTGTTTTATTTTTTTTAAAGTAGCATACAAGGAACATTCTCGTTGTTTTCTAAATAAGGTGCTTTTTTTGCCTTTTTTTAAAGTGTAAAAGGAATGTTTTCTTAACTTATATGACATGAACATAATTTCCTACTACCATGAAATATAAATTATTTTAATCATCCTTTAAATTTTTACAAATTTATTTTCAATGAAATTTTTTTCCTTGATATTTTTGAAATATTTTATATTTCAAAATAAAAATGGTATTTCCCTCAAGAAATTTTCTAATGATCTTTATAATGTATTTTTGTCTATGTCAACATACTTTTTAGAATCTTATGTAGATGATACACTATATTGATACCATAAACATTTTTTATATAAATGGTTCACGATCAATTTTACTATGGATGTACTTTTTTGATACCATTCACTATAATAATCTGGATAGTTTATGATTATGTTTGTTGATTGGGGAAAGTATTAACATTTTTTACGTAGGTTTTTCAATATGAATGTTTACATTGATTGTGTTTCACCCATTTCATATGAGGAATACATTTAAAGTATTATTTGATGAGTGGGGACCAAAATTACATATCCTCTTGATATATTGGTAAGTATAATTAGACAAGCTAGATCATGTATTTAGTTAAGGATTTACTCATTTATATAGATCTCTTAGCATGTTTCCATGACATTATTTTTAGATTTATTTGATCAAGGCCTCAATGATAAGTTTATATTTACATCATTCTGAATTTCATTATTATGAAATAAGTTATTTATGTTAAAGCAATTGTTTGATTAGTTGGGATTTTCATGGATAAGTTTTTAGTTTAGTTTATTATTTTTATGGAATTATTTTATCTTCCTTTATTATTTTCATATTTTTCATGACATATTCAGATTACTCTAATGCATATTCTTTCTAAGCATCTGAGTTTACCCTTTATTATGTTTCATTTTCCTAGGATTCCATGAATTATTTTATTATTGATATTTAGTGATATTCTAAAGGGGATAATGGTGTTCTAAAAGTATATATTGTGTTGTATTTTATGTTTTAGAATGTAATGTGAAACTCATGTTTGAATCTTGTTTTCCATGAGTAATAATCTATTCAGTTATTTGGGACTTGATTTCATTTATTTAGTAACAATCTAATAAATTAACCACTAGCTTTGGTATACTAGGATTGGGGTCTTTATACTTTTTATCAGAACAATTTCAGTAGAAACCTTAGAAACTAGATTTGGGAAAACATATATTAGTGGATATAACCCTATAAATAACTACAAGGATAATTATAATTATAGGATAAAATCATAATTTTTGGTAAGGTTGAAATTATGTGTATTTCAAAGAAATAAACCCATTTGAGATACTATAAGTAAATGTGGCTCTAGCATAGTTGTTTCTAGGGGTAATAACTATAAAACTGATGAATTGGTATTTGAATTGATCATCACACGGTGAATTAAAATGATCTATGTTGGACACATATTTTTACACTCCTAGGAATATAATTAAGAAAATTTACATATTCATTACAAACCATTATGAAGTATATTAATATATTTATGATTTGAAAATATTCCCAAAGAAACCATGTTTATGATTTTGAGATTAGCTAAACATAAATTTTCATTTTATATTAAGTGTTACACTATTTTTGAAATTATATATTATGATTTATAATATTATGATATATTATAGTGCATTACATTTATTATAAATGGTTCTTAGTAAGAGGAATGGAATAATTATCGATACACACAATCCATGTAGTGATTTACATTTTGGAAAAAATAATTAATTTCAAGTGTTGTTGGAGATGAACAAATTATTTCTATATTATGGATATTAACTCGGGTTATAGGAGAAAAACCTTTCCCATTTTCTATATCCCATCAATCCACAATGTGATATAATAAAGTTTTCATGCTTCATGTGTTAGCGACCTCTATAATTCGATGGGAACAAAAATCTATTTGTAGCTAAGAAATTGATAATTTACTCAGAGAATATATTTATCACTTTGGGTTGTAATGAAAGGGAGAAGGTTGTCATGGAATTTTATCATACCTCAGGGGATGATGATCAATGATGTTAATTTACCAAAAAAACTAAGGATTATAATAAATCAATAACCATAGAATGGAAGAATTTTAAGGAAAATTTATTGGAAAAATATTTTCCTCATAAAAAAAAGATACGGAGATAAAATTATATAGACTAAGATAAAAGGAATAGTGAAATTTTGATAAGTATGAAGTTAACATAAAAATGTTATCTAGGCATGTTTTATATTTTGTTCATAATCATAATAGTATGATTGATCCTTTCTTTGAGGGGTTAAAACCAATCCTATGAAGGGAACTGGTCTTCAAAACATTCTCATCATATATGGATATATTATCATGTTCTATTAAGAAAGATAATGAATCCTATAATTATTATTTCATTATAGATATATAATAGAAGAATATGATGTCAAAGAAAAAATGGATAATGGGAATAAGTGAAAGAATTTTTTTTCAAATGAGATAATTGTGGAAAGAAACACCCCAATACTTGGTTGAAGGGAAAGATATTTTTCTTCATGTGTGGAGAGAAAGGTCACCAGGAACATGAATGAATATGTAAGAAATAAAAATCTAAAGTTTAGTGTTTCAACTATAAAGAGACGAGTCACTATGTAAATAAATTCCCTAAGCATCAAAGGAATATACCTCATAAGAATCTAATGGATTAAGGACAATATTTTTCTATTTCTATAGATAAAGTGGAATGATTAAAATAATATTGTATTTGGATTAAATAATTTTATTCTTGAAGTATTTTATCAATGAAATTCTAGTTATAAGAATAATGAAATGTATGAAAATTATACTACCATATTTTTTAATTTAGGGTTTGAAATCATATGTTTAATGGTATCGAAAACCAAGAAAAGTGATTTAGTGGAAAAGTGATCTTTTTAAAGAATAAATTAATTAATGAAAGGTAACCCATAATATGTTTTTAATGTTCAGTTAATTGGAATTGAAGAAGTAAATGGTATAGCATTGGTGACCTTGAAAATTGTTAGTGATTTTATAACAAAGTAATTCATGGTAAAGTTTAAAGAATTTTTTGGATTTACAAAATATATTATATAATATTAGATTTTATTTAAGGAATAATTAGATAGAAAATTCTTAGAAGAATTCATGTTTTCATTGAGGTTTTATAGTAATTTAGGTTATTAGCATATTTTAGGAGAATACATTAATATCGACTTTAAATATTTGGTATGAGATAGTTAACAGATACATTATTTTATTTTTAGGATTAATGTTATATTGATTTAATGACATTATAAATAGTTTTTTTGGATTTTTTAATTTGGTCTGACATATTTTGGAGGATCCTTTAGGCCGACTATATATGGATAAGTTAAACTTCATATATTGTTGTTTGAGATTAAAGTATGATTTATCATATTGGATAACCTATGTTAATCATTTTGGTTTTGGTAAATATTTAGAGGCCAACGGAATGACTTATGGATCCTACAACACATGAAAAGTTAATTTTTTTTTCTTAAAACAAGAAACATTTCATCTATAATATTCATTTCATAGAGTAATTAATGAAGTGTAAATTGATAGAATAATAACCAAAGGATGATATTATGATTATGAAATGGAAATAAATAAAGTAAAGTTTTCTAGACTATATTATTTGGATAAGAAAATATTCCCCCAACATTAAAAAATGTACATTGAAATAAAAATCTTAATTGTTTACTTTCATTTCTGATGAATCAATTGTCTCTTAACTCATCAAATTTTTTTGGTTTCCTGGTGGTTAAATTTCACCTTATCTTGTTATCTATCACTTTATAATATTCCTTGGGTGTTTTTTTTCACTTCGATGTCTATATTTAAACATCTCACAAATGTTCTCCTAATTTGGGAACTTGATTATGTGATATTTTATGTAAAATTTATGTTTCCTGCTATCCCTTTTTAAAGGATATTTTATTATCCTTCGTTATGAGGTGAGTTTTTAGAAAAGATTAAACCATTTATGACTAAATTAAATTTTGAGGGAAAAATTTCTTTATGGGGGTAAAAATTAGCCACCCAGATTTTATAAAATACTCCTCTTTGAATAAATTTAATTTATTCGATATCTTCAATCACACACAACACTGAGTCTAAAAGAAGTGTGTTATACTATTAAAATATTATTTTTTTAATATGACCGTTAGAACCTAGCTATTAAAATTATAGGTATGAATATGATTAAAAAATATCAAATGGTATTACAAAAATGAAACACAATTATTATTATGTGATCAATTTTTAGTAATTCCTTATATGCTTTAAAAAATACATTTTTTCTCAAAAATGATATTTTACTGATTTTTATGAACAAATAAAATGCATAATTTGTTACACTTTTATAAAATTTATTTAAAAAAATTAACTTCACTTTTTAAATTAGAATGTCAAAATTCTCCTAGATTTAATTTTTCTTAATTTTATAAAATGATTGATTTTTCGATGAGTAGTGAAAATACAAATATATTTTTTAAAAATTTCATTTTATTTAAAAAAATTAAAAGTTAAAATTTCAAAAATAGGTTATAATATTATAATTTATTTATTTTCTTTATAATTAATCAAATTTAGGTCATTTAAAAAACTTATTTTCATTTTTGATATAAAAAAATTATAATACATATAAAAGATTTTTATTTGGAAAACAACTTTTTATCACGTTTGTGGTTTTTATGTTATATTAAATATACCACTTTTGTGAATTAAATTTTGATAAATGGATTATATATTTTATATCAGAATAATTTATATTATATAATATGGTTATCTAATTTTTTTTATATTGAATAATTATAATAGTATTTTTTTACCCTAGTTAAGGTCAAAACAGTCTCATCTGAGGGTTAAACTAAATAGATAAGGGTTAGATTTGTTTCAAAACCTTATTTTATCCTATTATTTTAGTTTTTTTTTCATCAAAATTAATATTTATGAATTAAAATAATGTAATTTAACTTATTATCTAGAAATTGGTAACCTTAGCTTCACTTTTATAAAGATAAGATATATTTTATTCAAATTAAGATTAATGTCTTATTTTTTACCTTTAATGACATGGTTGGAAGATTAAATTATGATATTTATTATTAAAATTTCTAATAAAATTATTTAGTTTATTAGTTAACCAAAAAAATCTTGAGAAACCAATTTATTACATTAATTTAAGGTCAAATTACTTTTACTCTTAAATCAGTTATTTCCTTAAAAACACGTTTCCATAATATTTGTGATATTGTATTAATAGTAATTTAATCCACATATAGACATTAAATATTCAAATTTCTCACCATCATATAAATATTTTTTAGAATTTCCCTTTATATTTGGTCATATAATTATTTTATCATGGTAAAAATTAATGTTATTCTGGTTAAGGTTAAAATAGATTTAAAGCGATTTAACTATAAGATTGGGCATAAAATTTTTCCAAAACATTCTCAAATTTTATTGGTTGGGTTTATTTAGACCATATTGCATCCAATATTATAATTTTTATTCATTGGTTCCACTTTACATTATTATGATATATATATGTATATATGTTATTTAATCTTTTAAGTAATTCCAACTGTGTCCAGAAAGAGATACAATTAATTTTTCATCACCAACATTTATAAATGGTTATTATGATAAGTAAAATATTTATATATGATTTATGTGATATATTAATGACTCTTTAAAGGTGAATTATTATTAACCTTTCTTTCATTCCATCCATCAAAGAGTGAAAACAATATTCATGCGTATGTATAGTCAACCGTCTCCATAAACGGTGTAATTAATTTTTCTATATATAACTAATTTGGATTCATATGAAAACAAATATAATGATTATTTATTATATTTATATCATTATTAACATTTTTATATTATGTATCCATAATAAAAGACCAAGTATTGAAACTATTGAACCAAAATATATATGAAAAAGAAGAAGTTATTACCTATAACAATACTTTTTAAAAAGGACTATTAGTAAATAGGTGATAAAAGATTATAAATAAGTCATAAATTTTAAAAAATATATTATTATGGTTCCTACATGAATATATAATAAATATATATTTATTATATAGTATTTTTTAACTCATACGAAGGAAGTCAAACTTGAGGTAAGGGTTTCACGTCACACTTTTACTTATATGAGAAATATTATATATTCCGCACTTATTTATTTTGTATGGAGTATATACTAACTATTTTGATATTTTATGTCATGAATGTATTTATATTCAGGTTATATAAATTTTCATTTTCAATTATCTCTTTAATGGGGTTGTGGTTCAAAACTTACCACAATGGTAATTGTTAATTTCACAATATAATCACTATATGGGATTATGTTTGTTTAATTATATGTTGAAAGAATTATTTGATATTTTTATAATAAAACCAATTTATTTTCTTTTAATTTGGTTATTCATTAATTTTTATAGAAATAATACCATTTTCATCTATTTCGTAATTAAAATGATTGACAAAGTGTTATTTAAAAAAATCCAACTTCATTTCACTCTTCGGCCAAATATCATTTTTATTCCATGTCCATGTTTTCTTAAAATTTGTTCAGATTTTTTTATTATAAGTTGATTTATCAAATAGATTTTAATTTTTTTGGACTTTTCTTCATGTTTTTATAAAAGGAATCGTCTTGTAATTTTTTGAATGAGGTACTTTGTTTATGTTTTTACAAAAGTGTCATAGGAATTTTTTTAACTTCTATGAAATGAAAAAAAATTCCCACCATCATGACTACTCAGTACATTAAATCATAATTTACAAGTTTACAAGTTTATTTTCAAAGAAAATATTTTCCTTTAATTTTGTAAATATTTTATATTTCAATGTAGCTGGGAATTTTCATCATTAAATTTTCTATTGATTTTTAAAATATTTTAATCTATGTCAACACCCATTGTTGAATCTTATGCTGAGGATATACCCTAATAATACCATCTAACTTCTTTCTCTAGATGGATTGTTATTAGTTTAGATGGATATGTACAATTTTGATACCATTCTCTATATTACTCTAGAAGGTTTAGGATTGTGTTTTATGACTGGGGGAGATATTAACATTTCATATGCTAGTGTTCCAATATGAATTTTTATGTTGATTATGTTCCACCCATTTCATATGAGTATTGAATTGGAATTATTAAGTGATGGTTGGGCCCATAATTATGTGTCCCCAAGATCAATTGTTAGGTATCTTGAGAAATAATAGATTGGGTATTTGGTTACGACCTTACTCATTTATATAGATGTCTGAGCATGAGGCCTTAACACTACTTTTAGATTTATTGGAACAAGGATTTGACATTAAGATCATATGTAAAATATTATGCATTCCATCCATATAAAATCACTTATTTATGTCCATGTGATCATTTTACTAGTTTTGATATCCATGGATAAGTTTCTATCTCATGAGATTATTTATATTCAATTACTTGATCATCATTTATTCTTTCTATATTTTTCATGAAATATTTTTCATCTAATGTATATGTGCCCTTACTGAGCATCTGATCTCACCCCGATCCTAGGTTTCCTTTCCCCAGAATACTAGGAAGTGTTTTATTATTTATTTATAGGGATACTCTAAAGGGGAAAATGATGTTCTCAAAGAAAATACTATATTTTATTTTATATTTTAAAAAATAATGTGAAAATCAAGAATATATCTAGTTCTCAAAGATAATGAAATTATTTCGTCCCTTGGGATGTAATTTAATGTATTGAGTACCAATTTAATAATGTTACCACCAAATCTATGATACTAGAATCAGGGTCTTTACAAGGTTCATGATATATAAAAAAATATATATTTAGTGGAATATAATATTTTTTGGTGTTATATTCTCTTTTCCTAACAAAATTTTTTTCCTCTCAATTTAAATTTATTTTTATCATATCATAGAATTTTAATAGTTTTTCTTATGAATTTTAATTTCAAGGTTAAGACTACGGATCTGATTATTTCATGAATAAATTTTTTTTGTACCTTTATAATACTTCCACTTGTAAATGTGTTACAAGAATATTTCCTTAATAATTAATTTATAATTTCATAGAAACTATATATATTCCTCTTTAATTACTTATGTTTAAGGAAATGAAATAAAATATACTTACTTTATTCCTTTCAACTCTCTAAGTTAATTTTTCCCTTTTATTGATTATTCTAATTAGTTTTTACTTTGATTCAAATGATGAATGACTAAATAATATTTTTCATACTTGATGAATAAAATCCAACCATTAATGGATAATAATATCCATATAAGATATACATTTTATTTCACCTATCCAAAAATTGTTATTACATGTTAAGTTACTATCCAATTTGAATAAACCTTCATATAAAGAATTAATAAATTAATTCCTAAAATATCAATAATTATGACCAGAGTAATGTTACAATACATTAAACTTTAAATTATAATACCACTAATTTAAAATAGATTATTTGTTTCTTCATATGATAATTCATAAATCATTAAAAATAATTAAGTCAACAAATTAATGATTATGTAAAATCCAAACCTATGTATAACAACCATTTATACAACTAAATAATAATTATCAATATTAAGAGAAACTACTCAATATATTATCATTAAAACTATATTCCCACCATGTTCCTTTATTGAAAACTACTTCCTCAAAGTTTCAAGGGTTTATTAGATATCAATGAAACATATATAAGAGTTTATGGATTCAAAATAAAATAAAGAATGAGTTTATGAAAAAATTACTTGTTATAATAACTTAAGGGATTTCAAATTTAGTAGTAGTAATTGAATAATCCTTTCCATTCTCCCCTTTCATTTTCTAAGGTAAATTCCCTTATCTTTTGGGGAATTAGGTTATATAATACCCCTTATCCTTGAAACATTGGAAATTGGTTGCTTCTCTCTTTCCTGTTCATTCCCATTCCTCATATCCTTTCTCTCTAAACCTGAATCAAAATACTATTCCCTTAAAGAAATAACTACGATGTTTCTTTCCATAATTATCATATGTGGGAATTTCCATCCTTCCCTTTTTTAATTCTCCTCATTTATTTTTTCTAGGTTCTCAGTTTCCCTATTCTTCTCTTAATTTTCATAAGAAATATATATGACTTGGAGAATTATTTCTCCATTCTAATGTAATTTGATTCTATTATAATTTTTGGTGTCCTAGAACCAACTAGTTTTACTTTTATTACATGGATGTTTAATGTATTATTACATATTGTACATTGTTCTGCATGACTATGATGTAATAATTTCTTAGAGTATTTTTTTCATTGATATGGTCATGGTAGTTCCCTACTAAGATGAGAACCTTGAAATGATATAGCAATATTATTAAATATAGTTCTTGTGGTTGGATGACATGCTATTATGGGACACTTAGCATGTAGACTGTCAGGTGCGAGTACTCGTAAGCAGATGAGACTTCCTCTCATGAAGTTCGCACTTGGTAATCTCCAAGATAAGAGATTATGAGAACAGACCCGATAGTAGGAATTCCGCATGTTTTGGTGTCATCAGATATTTCTATCTGTGAGCATGTGTAATGATCCTTATACTTTAAGATTATCATTAATATTTGTCATGACTTATGCAATTTGATTTACTGATGAAAACCATCACGTAGACAGTTAGCAGGAAGTAGGGTACGTTGGGTGTGTCACGAGTGGAATGTTATTAATGGATAAGTCAAGGAAGGATTTTACCCTTCCATTTATGGAAGTTGATATCTCATCTCTTTGATTGAAATAGAACCGTCACATGAAATTCCATGTCTGTGGTGTAAAGATGAGTTTATTTCTAGTAGTCAAAGAACGATGTATTAAGCATAAAAGTTGATGAAAAAATCATGAGACCTGCTTGGTGAGATATTATGACAAAGGGATTATATTATATAGTGAACATTCGTATGTGGATGTCATTGTTGTGACTTTACGTTCTTTTTATTGGGTGCCTTGACCCGTTGCTAGATAGTACTCTTGGACTTGAGGAAAGCTCGCCTAATTCCAATGAGAAAGAATCCTAGAGGGTCACACACTATGTTTTTTTAGTGGTATCAGTTAAATTCTATTTGAATTTTATTAATGAAATAAATATTATTCTTAAGACTGTAGAATAATTTTATTCAAGTTAAAATGATCTCATAAATTAAAAAAAATTATTTATTTTACTGAAAATTTAATAAATATTTATTAACTAGTTTTTAAATAAAATATTCATTTAAGATAATAAATAATTTATTTATTTATTCAGGTGTTAGATAAATATATGTGGAGTTATAGTGGACCATGGTCAGTTCGGTAGTAAAATAATTATTTGAAAGACAGTAAATGATTATTTAACTAGTTGGCACAAATTAAAATAATACTGCTATTATTTTATGAGGTGGAATTTCATTTATAATTCGATTTTGTACAAGTTGGAGCACCATAAATAATGACGCGGTATTATTATTAAATGAATGAGTTTTCTCTAAGTTCATGAATTCATTTAATTGTTTATATGCAATTAAATATGGTAACTGAAATTCCATGTATATAAATTGGAAAGTACGCTTATTGTACCAGACACCACACCACACGCCTAGTGAATTGAGAATTGTTGAACCAAATAATTTCTCTCTAAAATCCTCTTCTCTCCCCTCTCAAGAACGAGTGACGTTATTCAAGGAAAAAGAACAAGCAATCAAGAATGATGGACACAAGACATTTGCTTCACCGTGTTAGCACTCGGAGAAATAAATGCATGGATGTGATAATTTATTATAGTATATTAGAATTTTATTGGTATTATGTGTGGGATAGGTTTGTTATGTTAGAATGTGAGTTACTATATACACATTATTGATTCATCTAGGGATAGGGTGAGGGTGATGTGACATTTGTGTTGTTATTTTTTTCTTCTTTATGGGTTTTTAGAATTTAGTATTAACTAATGTACTGTGGCACCCATTGTGTGGTTCATTCCTAAGGGAACCAATTATGTTATGACTTCCTCCTATTTCAAATACAATACCTATGAAAAATGTCTATGACATATCCATTTCAAGATTTTGATGAAATAAAGTACATTTGATTGTTATCTCCAAGGGATAGTCTAGGATGCTCAGGGTCTAAGGCCGAATATCATGGTATCTATGATATGATTATTTATAGAGGGAGGTAAATAATATTTTCCTCCTATGATCCAAATTTTAACCTTATATTTTCAAAATGATTTGAATTTTAGAGAAAAACTATGGTAATAACTCATGGTATGATTATTATACTTCACTAGTATGAAATAAAGTCAATATATTTTATTATCATAGTTTCCTAGTTAGTTTACAATGACTTGACTTATATGTGTATTTTTAGTGTTAATACTTTTTACATATACTCAAATATATCCATTATTGTATACTGGAGAGGACCAATTAGTTATTTACTTGTTTACTTTTATACTGACACCCTAAACATGATCCTAAGTTGATATAGAGCTATTATATTTGAGATATAGGTGAGGAAGAAGGACTAGTGACACAGATTAGAGTCGTTGTAGCTTAGTGGGGATGAGTTGATGTTATTATGGTTCTGTCATGGACTTTTTTTAATTTGGATATGATATTTGAAATTTTAAATTCAGATGTGGTAATTTTATGGGTTTTAAAGAGAAAACTAGAATCCTCACTAGCATAATATCCCAAATAGTTATAATTTAAATTTTTTCTTGAGACTCACCCCCATATATTCTATGTTTCTTGAACTACTTTGAGTGTTAGTTATCCAAAATGATCACCAGTATCAGGTATGGGATGACTAATTCTTAGAGTAGTTCAATAAACATAAGTGAATGTCTAGAAGATATAGAGGATGAGTCTCAAGAAAAAAATTCAATAATAATTATTCAGGACATGAAACTGATGATGATGAAAATTTTCTATAACTTTCACATTTCGATGAATTAAGAGGATAAGAACTACCAAAGTGGATTAATTATTTTCTTAAATTTAGTTACCCTTTACCTTAAAAATGGATGCATGGTAATCATTTGAAAAAAGAGTATAAAGATGATGTTAAGGATTTCATCGTGTTTTTAATAAAAAATTAATAAGAACCATCCTAAACCTTTTTCAATGTTTATATTATTATTATTCAATATAAATAAAATGTTTGAATAGTCATACAGAAAATGTATTCTATACAGGATGATGTTACCTATCCCGAGGAAGAACAAACAGTTGATTATAAATCTGTAGAATTATGGGAAGAAACATCATGTTTATGAAAAGAACAATAACAACACAACATCACAATGTTGAATAAAGTTATCAAAGAAAGAATTCAAGGTACAAAGTTTGTGGTTTGTTGGAATTAATACAGATAACCTATTAACCTCAATAAGTGAATGTTCAATAGTAATTTTTGGATCACAATGAAGATGAATATGTCAACGGATATTGAATCATGGTGACACATCCAAACTTCAATCAAGTAAACCCTTTGGAAAGATATAACGGTAATATTATGATATAATTTCAATGTTTTACCAAAAACTTACATAATTAAACATTGACTTATTTTTCTTTATTACTTACAGAGATAATTTATTTCAGAATATTTCTATAAGAAATTTGTATTAATGGATTATGTAAAATACCATAAAGGATTTTGGACATTTCTTACCAAGTTAAATATTATGGATTTTGAGGGTAAATTAAATCACCAATCACCAGTTAGCTATGCACACATTATAAAACAGGAAATATGAACTAATTTTATTAATCCTCACAATGAAAAATCATTTTAGGTGCATTAAAGTTGATAATATATTCTTTGACATTAATTATTTTTTTAATTTTGATTCAAAAATTTGAATTTATGAAAAAAAGTGCTTAAAATCTATAAAATTCATCAAAACCAATGTACTCATACCATAAAGAAAGGATGGGGTGCGCTTTACTAGAGAATAAATTAGTATGTATTTCAAATAAAAAAAATTCCTGTGATATGAAACAAAATATGTTCATTTTTTATATGAAAATTGGTGAATCAATATCCAAATACACTTCCATCCCACGTAATGTGCTATAGAAGGTGGTTTGTTTAAATATGGAGGGAAAACTAGTTGATTAAAACATAAAATCAGTATGGGAAACATGTGTAAGTATAAAATAATAGTAATTTGTTATGATTTAAAACAATATTACATGAAAATATCTATTTATGTTCATATATTTTTTATTTTCTTTAGACATAAGAATCAACAGAGACCATACCAGAAGAAAAATAACTTTCAATAGCTTTGAAGTGGAAAATATGGTCGTATTAGAAGATTATGTTTTGGATTCTTTCTTTGGAAAAATTTATAGAAGATAAAACCACATGAAGATACATGTAATATGGTGAAAGGATTGATGACACAAATTGGTACTTTTCAAAATATTATTTTCCAGTCTAGTTTGGAAGACCAGTGTATGAGAAAATATGGTCGCATTAGAAGATCATGAGGGGTACTATGTATTATATTCTTGGAGACAAGATACACCACAAATACCTGAAAAAAGATCACATGAGAGTGGGGATTGAGGAATCTTATGAGCCAATTATTGAGTTTATATTTCCACTTAATGATCCAAATATTACAATGATAGATGAGGATATTGTATCTTTCATAGAATGGATGTCTATTCTTAAAAATATACATGGGGTATTTCTTTAACAAAAATTTTCAAATGAAAAACCTATAAAAGTTGATGAAAAAAGGTTTGAAGTGAGGTATAAAACTATAGATAGATAAATCAAGGAGGAAATAGAATATCAAATAAAGAAAATCTAGTGAATTAACCAAGAAATCAAAATGACATTCCAGTAGTACCTTCCCCCAACCAGTTCTCAAGAAACATTTATTATCATTACAACTTCATGTAGATACCACATTTAAAGATGAAAATATGTACTACATTTCATATGAAAAATAAGTATATGTTACTTTCAGGAAAAATTTAATTGGTCTCTATACTATAAGTGAGATTCTCAAGCATGAATGGATTAGAATCTAATTTATTAATACATAAATTAGTTATATTTTTATAATATGTTAGTCATAATTGTGAGATAATATATTTATTAAAGTAAATAAATACTCATATTTTCTATAAGAATTTATATTACTACTATATAAAGTGAAAATCGTGTGAAGAACGATTTGGATTCATTAATCCTTGTATCATTTATTTGGAAAAAATTAATTTAGATAAGGATGAAATTGAGAAGTATAGATATGAGGTACTCAAAGAATTTGGGGGAAAATGTCAGAAAAAAGACAGTTTTTGATTCATACAATTCAAAGGTAAAACTAATTGTCTAATCAAAATAATTATATTTTTAATTTTTTTCATCACTTATTTGTTTTATTAAGTAGCAATGGTTGTTGATCATAGTCAATATAGATACCCCAATTTTTTTTTTGATCCAATGCATGGATAACCAAAAACTTGACCACACATGATGTGTATTTGGAAATTTTAATACAATTTATTCAATATTTGATAGAAAAAATTCAAATTATATGTTTTAGTATTCATTTTAACAAGAATTTTGTTATGATAAGATGGGTGTTAAACATAGGCTAAATCGTGGCATGAAGTTGGCATCTGAAGAGATAAAGCCTATGTATTACTAAAAATAGAAAAAAATTATGGTATATATATATATATATAGTTAACTACCAAAACATATTTCAAAATAATTTACTTATCTTGGTTAATTTTTATACAGTGAATAGGTCAAGATAATTCCAATGATTATGGGTATTATGTTTTAAAATTTATGAGATATACCATAAAGCATGAAAGGACTAGTATCCCCAACATGTAATTTCCAAAGGTAATTAAAATTTCATTAAATATATTTCTTAATCATTTAATTGTCTATATTTTCTCAATACTTTCAAGATTTCCGATTACCTTCATACTGAAATGAAGAAGTAAATTTTTTTAGAGATTAATGGGAAAATACATGTTGTCACAATGTTTTATAAAAAATTTTAGGTGATTACCTACTATTTTTGTGATCTAGTACAAGCTGTGACATTAGAAATATAGCGACCAAGCCTTTTATAACATTAATATTACATCATTTAAAAGATAAACAACATAATAGTATTACACAAATAGGATCCAAAGGCTTAGTTTCTTGGGAAAACTAGGACCACACATAAGAAATACAACATCTAGAATAAACATTTATTTAATTTATTCTTCTCTAGATTCTTATTGGCCTTGTCCTCTCCTTAGTACATATGGCCACCTGAGGATATACATAAAAAGTGGTGAGCTAGAAGCCCATTAATAGGATAGATAAGAACAATCTAACATGGGTTGAGCATAATCATAACATAGGCAAAAGATCATGAAAATGAGTGGAGCATAAATAAAAGAATTGAAATGTGGAAAATCATAAAAATGAAACATCATGTCTTAGTGGTTAACTACCAAACATACTTGTGAACCAAGCTAGAATATTGTTCACACATCATTTCACATTTACTCATAAGATTCATCACTTTACCCAATGCATTGGAGAGCTATATAATTCTAGGCGCACCCGTCACATCATAACATTATCATTTATCATGCATGAAACAATAAACATATAAAATTAATGAACATAAATAACCCATGAAATGGAATGGGTTTAATCTCATAAGAACACATTTATAAACTTTGGGTTCCCAAAATAAAGAGGGAACAACATACTTGATACAAGAACCATCAACCTTGAATGAGAGGTAAAAGTTGAGTTCTTAAGAGAAGAGTTCTTTCAGATTACATTTGGATTGACATAAACTTCATTAGAAAAAATTTATATCCAATAAAAGGAAATACAATTATGAAAAAATTATCTTTAATGAGTGACCATATAAAAAATGTAGTGAAAGAGGTAGAACCCAAAGGATGAAAGTTTGGTTCAAGAATTTCCCCTTACCTTGTACCCGAATGCTTCCTTCTCTTTAATGTCATGTATAATGACATTATATTCATTAATTAGAAATCCAGAACAATTTTTACATTAATAGGGTTAATTATGGTTTCATTATGTCAAATTATGTTCCTTTGGATTACTTATAGAGTTTAAAAACATTGTTCGGAGATGTTCATTTTTATGGTTTTTCTTGGGTGGTTCACTTGTATTCTTAAATTGAAGTTTGGGTAGAATATGAGTAAATATAAAAAAATGATATTACATGTCATTAATCATATTATAGGAGTTTTAATGATATTATAATTAATTATTATCGATCTATGTGGATGAATCATTAGATAATAATTAAATTATGGTTATTTGGGTCAATTTGGGCGGTTTTTTGATCACAATGAACTTGTTTTAACTTATCACTTATTAATATGGCCATAGGTTATCTCCAGAACTTTAAATAGAACATAATACATATAAAATATTCTGGTTCAACCTCAAAAATGGTTTTATGACCATATCTGAAGGTATAAATGGAAGAAGAAATCATGTCGTTCTTAAAGGTGATAAATTAACACCTCACGAACAATGTTCCCTTTAATAAAATAAAAGGAAGAGGGAAAGTGTGTTGAATGATATAATATCTCATTAGAATCATAAAATTACACTATATTTATAATAATGGAGTTAAAATACAATTTTTATGAAGATAGGTGGGTAGAGAGCAAGAAATGAACTTGAACTTGAAAGGAAATTAAAGGAGAAGAGGGAGAGAAATTACCTCTAGAATCCTCCTCTTGAGAACCTCCTTAAGGGCCTAAGATTGGTCTTTTTATGAGACCAGAAGCTCTTGGACATGGGGGAGGGGCTAGGGAAGGTGTTTGGGCAGAGTTTAGAGAAGTATTGGAGCTTGAGAGGTGTGAGGAAATGAGGTTGTGAAGGGTGGCTTTTATAGTGGAGCGGAGAGAGGTTTCCTTAATATAAAATTCATTAGTTTATTAATTTCCCCTAAGACAAGGAATAGTGAGTATTGAATGACCAATAATAGTAATTTTATCATGTGATCCCGAACCAAGTGGTCTTATATCAGCATAACATCATCGATGACTCAATTAATCCATTATTTAGCATTTATTGTGAATTATCTGATTCTACTATTCATCAAAAATTCAAGTATCTCCGAAAAATCCCAAAAATTTACCCCAACCATTTTTCGATGTGTAGAATCCAAAAATGAAGTCCATTATTAAAAAATAATTTTCTAAATATTATTAATTTAATACTTAATTAAAATTAATTTACTTAAAAAACGGTTTTTAAGATTAAAACTGATTTTATAGTGCTTTCAAAAATTACGTAGGGTCTTATAAAATTATCTAAAAACTATTAGACATTGATTCAATAATTAATTAACACATTTTAAGAAAATATATTTTCCTTTAAATTAATTAATCAATTATAATTAATTATTTATGACTTACAAAATACCAAAACGTTTACAAATGTCAAATTGTCACTTTCTAAGATGTCTAAATTTTATTTAATTATTCATAGGTAATGTTAATCTTATGTTGTATGATTTACTATTCATAAGGGTCATATTACTATTCATAAGGGTGTGTTACTATTCATAAGGGTAGTTCACTATTCACCAAAAATTATTTTTGTTTCATTAGACTCCAAAAATCATCTTGAGCACAACCGTGTATGTCAGATTTTTAAAATTCCAAAGGAAAAAGTGACAAACATATGTTGAAAGGTCACTTATCACTTAGTAGTTCATTATGTTTTGTTTTCATGTTAATTTATGATAGAAATATAAGAAGGAAATTTCCATTGAAAAACATTGGGTCGTTACATTCTTCCCCCCTTAAGAAATTTCACCCGTGAAATTTCACTTTACACAAAAAGATGAGGGTACTTATCCTTAATTGCCTCTTCTAGTTCCCAAGTTGCTTCTTCAAACTTATGGTTCCTCCACAACACTTTTACCATATGGGTTGTCTTGTTGCGTAGAACCTTATCTCTCCGATCCAGAATCTTTACTGGCTGCTTCTCATAGGAGAGATCATCTTCCAACTGCACTACCTCTGAGTTTAGTACATCTGAGGGGTCTGGTATGTAATTACTCTGTAGTGATACATGAAACACATCATGAACTTGAGCCATATTCGGTGGAAGTGCAAGATGATAGGCCACAGATCCTATGCGTTCAAGGATCTCAAAGGGGCTAATATACCTTGGGCTTAGCTTCCCTTTCTTCCTAAATCGCATGACTCTCTTCCATGGAGATATTCGAAGGAAGACTTTATCTCCAACGTAGAACTCCAAGTCCCTTCGATGGTTGTCATCATAGCTCTTTTTCTGACTTTGAGCAGCTTTGATGTGTTTCTGTATGACGTGAACCTTCTCTGTCATTTCTTGAACATGATCAGGTCCAAGCAGCTTTCTTTCTCCAACTTCATCCCAACAGGTTGGAGTTCTACATCGCTTCCCATATAGAGCTTCATATGGAGCCATCTGAATACTCGAGTGGAAGCTATTGTTGTATGAGAACTCAACCAATGGGAGATGCTGATCCCATCCACCTTTGAATTCTAGAGAGTAGGCTCTTAACATATCTTCAAGTATATGAATAGTACGTTCAGACTAGCCATCAGTTTGGGGGTGATAGGTCATGTTGAAATTTAATTCAGTACTCAAATCATGTTGAAGGCTCCTCCAGAACTTAGATGTGAACCTTTGATCATGGTCAGAGACAATTGATAGTGGAACACCGTGCAGTCGCACCACTTCCTTCACATATATCTTTGCAAGTTTTTCAAGCGAGAGGTCTTCCTGAATAGCGATAAAATGGGAAGTCTTGGTGAGTTAGTCAACCACAACCCATATCACATTATTTCCCTTTGACGTCTTTGGGAGACCTGTGAAAAATTCCATAGTAACTTTTTCCCATTTCCACATGGGTATAGGCAATGGATGCATCATACCCTTGGACTTTTGTCACTCAACTTTAACTTGCTGACGTACCAATCACCTTGATATATATTTTTCAATCTCCTTCTTCATGTTATCCCACTAGAATTGTTCTCGGAGATCACGGTACATCTTGGCACTCCCATGATGGATAGAGAATGTTGAGCTATGTTCATTGTCCAATAACTCCTTCTTTATCCTAGGTGATGAAGGCACACAAAGCCATGTTCCAAACTGAATCACACCATCATCGTCGATATGGAACTCTTGCAGCTTCCTTTCCTTTACTGCATTCACCCTATTTTATATCTCTACATCATCCCTTTGTGCTTCCTTAATCTTCTCTTGGATGGATGGTTGCACAATAATTTGGTCAAGGTAGGATGTATCCCCTGCCCTTATGATTTCCAAATCCATTATTTGAATATCCAAGAAGATAGGGTCCTTCTCAATCCGCAACATGGAAAGAGTAGCAGGTTCTTTTCTGCTTAGAGCATCAGCTACCTTGTTCGCCTTTCCAGGATGATAGTGAATAGAGTAATCGTAATCCTTGATTAGCTCTAACCATCTCCTTTGATGCATGTTGATCTCCTTTTGTGTGAATATATACTTTAGGCTCTTGTGGTTGGTGTATATGTCACACTTCTCTCCATAAAGGTAGTGTCGCAAAATTTTCAAGGAAAAAATCACGGCTGCCAGCTCTAGATCACTACTAGAAAAGCAGGTATTTGCGACGGGCTATTTGCGACGGGATCCCGTCGCAAATAGCCCGTTGCTGAAAACGCCGTCGCAACTAAACTTATTTGCGACGGGACCGTCGCTAAAGCCTTTTTTTGCGACGGGCATTCTCCCCGTCGCAAATAGTCTTCCGTATTTTTGTAAAAAACTTTTTAAACAGTTATTGCGACGGGCCCGTCGCAAATACCTTTTGCGATGGGACCCGTCGCAAATAGTTTTTGCGACGGTTCCGTCGCAAAAACTCTTTTTTAAAAAAATAAAAAAAAATTAATAATACTAGTATTTGCGACGGGAACCGGGACCCGTCGCAAATACTATGAATAGTATTTGCGACGGGACCCGTCGCAAATACTCTTTTAAAAAAAAATAAAAAACTATTAATAATACTAGTATTTGCGACGGGCATAGTATCCCGTCGCAAATACTATAAAAAAAATAAAAAAAATAAATTATTAATAAATTATTTTAATTAATATAATAATAGAATTATAATTTACAAATGAAAATAATAAATTATTTAAATTACTATAATAATAGTAGAATTATAATTCAAAAATAAAAATAATAGAATATTAATAAATAATTTAATTAATATAATAATATTATAATTATAATTCATAAATAAAAAAAATATTAATAAGTTATTTTAATTAATATAAAAATAATAGAATTATTTTACATTCAAATATTAAAATAATTCAAGTATTACAAAAAAATAATTAAATTATAATATTATAAAATTTTAATATATATATAAAATTTTATTATATAAATAAAATTTTAATATATATATATAATTTAATATTATAAAATATAAATATTATTATTATTCATATTAATATTGTTATTTAAAAATATAATATTATTAATATTTTATAATGAGACAGAAACTACGAATAGAAAAAAAAATATTTTAATTTCACAAATTTTATAACAGAAATACAAACTCTAATCTGTAGGAGGGGGGGAGGGGGGGTGGTGGGGGATCTGCAGATGGTGGTGGAGGAAACTCCATCCCTAAATCATGAGTGAGTCGGCGCATGTACTCCATCTGCTCCTGATGCTGCTGCTGCCACCGACTCGTCTGCTCCTCGTACAGCTGCTGCTGGCGTCGACGCTCCTCCTCATGCTGCTGACGCATCTGCTCCTGCTCCTGTCGGAGACTCTCTATCTGTGCAGTCTGAGATCGCAACTGCTCCTCATACTGTGTAGAAGAAGATGCATGAGCTCCTCTCGAGCTGGACGCCGACATCGCAGCACTGCCATAATAATCTCCGGGAGTCAGTCGAGAGCCGATACCAACTACCCGGCCCTTCTCGAAGGCATACTAGGTGGCCTGCATCCATGTCGCCTCATCAAACTGACGGGCAGTGGTCTGATCTGATGCCTCGTCCTGACTCTCAGGCCGGGCCTGTGCCGCTGCAGCCTCATATGACTCCTATAGTTGCAATTTAAAATTAAAATTGTGAATATATTATATGCAGTTAATTTTTAAACTTGAAAACAAATAATACTGACCACGATGTGATGCTGACGATCACCTCTGAGCTCCCCAGTAGCAGGATCACTATACATCCTCCGATATACGTCGTACTCTGTAATATCGGGGTGCTCGACAGCCTATAAGAATAAAAAATAAACTGTTAATATTTATAGTTATATAAAATATTTATAAATAATGTACGTACCAGATGCTGTCTATGAGTACTGAAAGAACGACTCCCAGCTCGATGAGTCACCTCCTGCCTCCCCCGATTCTGCCTCCCCACCGATGATCTCCTCTGAAAGGCACCACTCAACCAGTGCGCACATAATCCATCCCATACATGGGATGAAATGTACTCTGGTCGGTGTGCTCTACATGACTCATCAAAATCTGACACTCCTGCTTTCTTCATCGCAGCTTTTCTTAAATTGTGCAAAAACTGACGAAGGCGATCACGCATGGCCACCTCCCATGCCTCGTGGATGGCGTCACGCATGGTATCCTCGATCGGATACCATAAACCCTACAAATAAATCAAAATATCAAGTTAGAAATGAAATAATTTTCAAAATAAAAATTATTTATTTACGTACGTACCAACCAATGGCCGAACATGGCCTGCTGTACATCAATGGGAATCTGCTCCCATGTGGTCCACGGCTGAGAGAAATAGTTGCGCAAAATAGCGCTGCCCTGTCCGACTGCTATATGCGAAAAACTGAAAAAATAATAAACATTTATTATGTGAATAGATTAATGAAATCTTAGTCAAATTCACAGGTTATTACACAGGTTATCACACCTCCGGGTGCGCGGATCAAACCCAAGACGTGGACGTCGCTCGGGGACGGGGTCAGGAATCATCAATCGTGCAAGACCGCGCCCCCTCCGCGTACTCCCTGGAGCGCCTGCAGGCTGAGGGTCATCTGCCAGCAACTCATCCGCATCGAAAGGCAGGTCAGCCTCCGCCAACTCACGAAATGTGGCCTCATCCATCTGAAACAGAAAATGTTAATATTAGCAAATAATTGATAATTACTATTATATATACATATATACATATTATGATTGTATATAAATACCATGGAATTCTATAAGTGTTCATCTTCATCATCATCTTCATATATGTCAATGTCATCTTCATATTCCTCCTCAACATCATCGATATCCATTCGAGTTGCAGTTGCTTCATCTCTTACCATTTCAAATTCATGTGTGACATCATTAACATCATCGTCATCACCGACTCTTAAATGTGGGGTGTTGTCATCGATACTCATATCTCTTTGTAAAAAAGATTTATTTTGAGTACTCTCTTGAAAAACTTCAATTCTTTGCACATCAGTGAAAGCACATTCACTTTGACTAAACTGATTGTCTCGAATTTTGATTTTTATTACACTCCACCAATCAGTCAAGTCTCTTGATGTTGCACAGTACTTTGCATAATAAACTTGATATGCCTGTTGAGCTAATAAGAATGGTTCATTTACTGCGAGAACACTTTTACATTTAATATCGATGATTCCATGAGTCGGATGAACACGCACGCCTCTCTCTGTATCCAACCACCGACATTTGAACATGGTTATGTAATGTTGTCCAAGATAACAGAGTTCAATGATTTCATCAAGTATGCCATAAAAGTCAACTTCATTTTCTTGATGATGAGATCCTCTCAAGCTAACTCCACTGTTCATTGTTTTTTTCGATTCCCCATATGCATGTGTGTGGAATCGAAATCCATTCACCACATATGCATTATAAGTTTTAACAAGTTTGGAAGGTGGGTTACTCAATACACACAACCGTTTGTCAATTTTATCAGCATGTCGAGACACCTGAAGATTTGTGAAATAATTATCAATATAGTAAACTATACATTGAATGAGTTGCTAAATGATAAAGAATTTATGTTACCAGTTTTTGAAACCACTGAGAGAAATTTTTCAGTCGACGTTCTTCGAGAGTAGCTGCTGTAATTTGTGGAATTTGTTTCTTGATATGATTATCATACAACCTATAAAAACCAAAGTTATTTACTGTAACATAAATGATAGAATAAGTGATATAAACACTTACAGTACAACTGATGTCATCTCTTCACAGTTGAGCAGAACATACGTATGAGCTCTATGATGTTCATCATCTGAAAGCCAGCGTTCAGAAACTCCACCAAAACCAAGCTCTGACTGGTTGAAAACAGATAATTGATTGTCTATTTCATCAATATTCCTCTCATTCTGTCCCATTCGGTTGTGTTTTGAAGGATACTCAGATTCAAAATAATGGGAGCAGAAAAAAGATATTTCCTCTTGCAAATAAGCTTCTGCAATAGATCCTTCAACAGATGCTTTGTTGCGTACTTTTCTTTTCAATTTTTGCATGCATCTTTCAAATGGGTACATCCATCGAAACTGTACCGGACCTCCACATTTGGCTTCATATGGCAAATGTAACATCAAATGTTCCATTGAGTCGAAGAAAGACGGCGGAAATATTTTTTCCAGTTTACATATAATTACAACAACATCTTTTTCAAGTTTTCCTAGAGCATCATAATCTGCCGTAGCCGCACAAATTTCCCGAAAAAAATGAGACATGTCTGTTATGGAATCCCAAATCACATAATTCAACAGACCTCTTAATCCAATGGGTAGAAGTCTCTCCATTATAACATGACAATCATGACTTTTCAATCCAGTAATATGACCATTCTTTACACATCTACCCAAATTGGAAGCACAGCCATCTGGAAGTCTCAAATCTGCAATCCACTGACAAAATAATAAACAGTTTTCTTTAGACAGTGTATAAGCTGCTTTTGGTTTCAGTAACCTTTCTGTTCTGACATTCTCAAATAGTTCCAATTCTGGACGCCTGCAAATTTGGGCAAGATCTAAACGTGCATTTACATTGTCTTTGCTCTTTCCTGGCGTATCCAAAACTGTATGAAACAAATTATCAAAACAGTTCTTCTCAATATGCATGACATCTAACATGTGTCGGACCAACAAATCAGACCAATATGGTAAATCCCAAAATATGCTACGTTTAATCCAATTGTGTTCTTTCCCAAAACCAGAAATTTTCTGTTGGTTTATTGTGGGACCAAAAGTGATGGGAGGTAATGAAAATACAACTGATTTTAACTCCGAACCTGATAGAATTTTTGGAGGTCCATCCCTTTCAGCTGTTCCTTTTCTGAAATGAGATCTGTTTCTGCGAAAAGGATGATCAGCTGGAAGAAATCTGCGATGACAGTCAAAATAACAAGGTTTCTTTCCATGAATGAGCATAAATGCTTTGTTCTCTCCCATACAGTAAGGACATGATTTCTGACCATGTGTACTCTAGCCAGATAACATCCCATAAGCCGGGAAGTCACTTATTGTCCACATCAATGCTGCTCTCAGTATGAAATTCTGTTTCATTGCAACATCATATGTACTGACACCAGTACTCCACAATAAATTTAATTCATCAATCAATGGCTTCAAATAAACATCAATATTTTTCTTCGGATGTCCTGGAATTAGTAAAGTCAAAAAGATATATGGCTCCTTCATCAACATCCATGGAGGTAAATTATACGGAGTTAAAAAAACAGGCCAACATGAATATTGACTACCATAAGATCCAAACGGACAGAAACCATCAGTGGAAAGGCCCAGTCGAACATTTCTAGCTTCTAAAGCAAATGATGGCTGCACTCTATCAAAATGTTTCCATGAATCACCATCGGCTGGATGATTCAAGCTTTTATCGGTTGAAATATTCTCTTTATGCCATGACATCATTGTCGCTGTATTCTTAGACATGAATAAACGCTGAAGTCTGGATGTAAGCGGAAAATATCTCAACTGTTTTACAGGAATCAAACCAGACTTCCCGTGTTGTCCTTCTTTATATCTCAGTTGCCCACATGTGGGACAACTATCCAACGACTCATTTTCCCCTGAATATAAAATGCAGTCATTTGAACATGCATGAATCTTCTGACAAGTAAGTCCCAAATTTCGAACCAACCTCTTACTTTCATAGTAATTTGCAGGTAAAACATTTCCTTCGGGTAACAGTGTTTTCAGCAATGAAAATATCTGGTCAAAACATGTGTTTGACATTCCGTTATCTGATTTGATAGCCATAAATTTTGCAACTGCTTCTAATTTGCTCATCTTGCAGCCAGGATATAATGCATCCTCAGCAGACTTCAACAACTCATAAAATTCAGACGGTCCCAACTCAGGATTTGAAGCTATATCAGCCGGAGTTTCTGTATGTTGAACAGATGAACCTGAAACATCATGTACTAAATCTTGAAACCGGGATGGATCTGGAATCAAGTTGGTATCACCTGCTCTGGAACTGCGTTCACCATGTTGATACCAAAAAACATAATCTGCTTGAAAACCAAAACGCAAGAGATGTTCCCCCACTTTGTCAAACGTGTCAAACGTTCTCAATGCACATTTTCTACAAGGGCATTTTATCTTTCCTTCTGAAACAAATTCTGAATTTGATGCCGCAAATGATAAAAAAATCTCCACACCCTCTATATATACTGGATTTAAACCAGAACCATTTGGATTTCTACGTTGATTTATCCATATGCGGTCATCTAATAATGACTGTTGACGACCTCGTTGTTCCATATTTTTCTATAAAATATAAAAGCATTACTGGTTTTGAATAATTTGTTAGAAAAAACACTCAAGCAAGGATTGAATATATTGAGAATAAAGCAAAACCTGTTACAAATATTGATAATTTTAATATTATATTGATTTTTTATTTTTTTTAATAATACTAATATAATTTTTTTTATAAATATTAATTATATAATAATAACATCATTACATTATTAGTATATTTTATTATTAATATTAAAATAATATAATTTTTTATATTATATACAATTCTCCTTTCATCTGTGTGTTTCACATTCTGTCTCCACATGTAATAAGGTAATTATTCCTAATTATTCCTAATTATTCCTAATTATTACAATCTATTACAATTTATTACTAATTGTTACTAATTATTACAATTTATTACTAATTATTACAATTTATTGCTAATTATTACTATTTATTACTAATTTAGCAATACTTAGCAATACTTAGCAAAAGGAAAACTTCTTGAATAATGAAAGGAAATTTGGTAATCATCGTTGTGGAGATGATTATAAATTTTCCCTTCATTTTCCAAGCAGATTTCGTTTACTAATTATTAGTAATAAAAAAAATATTATCAATATTTACGAAAAAACAATATTAATATTATTAAAATAATAACAAAAATTAAAAAATATTAAAATTATCAACTTTGTTCTATTATTAACATGTTCAAATCTTAAAGGGTCGCCAATTGTCAGGTCATGCGCAATAAAAAGTTTGTGTCAGCCATGTCTAATGTAAACTCTATAATTGTCCTTGCATGGTTGATCACTTCGCAAGTAATGTTGCAATCAGACAAACCAAGTCATTCCCTTTTTATCTATAAGAATTATCTCACATGAACCTTTACAAAGATCATTCTTCCTTAAAAATTTGAGGGGATATCATTATTTTTCCCTTAAATTTTCAAGGAAGAATGGTCTATGTAAAGGTTCATGTGAGATGATTCTTATAGATAAGAAGGGAATGACTTGGTTTGTCTGATTGCAACATTACTTTTGAGGTGATCGACCATGCAAGGACAATTATAGAGTTTACATTGGACATGGCTGACACAAACTTTTTATTGCGCATGACCTGACAATTAGCGACCCCTTAAGATTTGAACATGTTAAGAATAGAGCAAAATCTGTTGTGAATATTGATAATTTTAATATTTTATAAATTTTTATTATTTTAATAATATTAATATTTTTTTCATAAATATTGATAATATAATTTTTTTGCTAAGTATTCTTGAGTATTCCTGAGTATTCCTGAGTATTCGTGATTATTCGTGAGTATTCGTGAGTATTCCTGAGTATTCGTGAGTATTCGTGAGTATTCGTGAGTATTCCTAATTATTACTAATTATTCCTAATTATTCCTAGTTATTCCTAATTATTTGCAATTATTGGTAATTATTGGCAATTATTGGTCATTATTACTAATTATTACACATTATTGGTAATTATTACTAATTATTGGTAATTATTACTAATTATTCCTAATTATTACTAATTATTCCTAATTATTGCTAATTATTCCTAATTATTGCTAATTATTGATAATTATTGCTAATTATTCTTAATTATTACTAATTATTTCTAATTATTACTAATTATTCCTAATTATTACTAATTATTCCTAATTATTCCTAATTATTTGCAATTATTGGTAATTATTGGCAATTATTGGTAATTATTACTAATTATTACAAATTATTGGTAATTATTCCTAATTATTGGTAATTATTCCTAATTATTCCTAATTATTCCTAATTATTCCTAATTATTACTAATTATTCCTAATTATTCCTAATTATTACTAATTATTCCTAATTATTACTAATTATTCCTAATTATTACTAATTATTACTAATTATTCCTAATTAATTGCAATTATTTGCAATTATTGGTAATTATTACCAATTATTGGTAATTATTGGTAATTATTGGTAATTATTCCTAATTATTCCTAATTATTACTAACTATTACTAATTATTACTAATTATTCCTAATTATTCCTAATTATTACTAATTATTCCTAATTATTACTAATTATTCCTAATTATTTGCAATTATTCCTAATTATTTGCAATTATTGATAATTATTACTAATTATTGGCAATTATTGGTAATTATTGGTAATTATTGGTAATTATTACTAATTATTACAAATTATTGGTAATTATTGGTAATTATTCCTAATTATTACTAATTATTCCTAATTATTACTAATTATTACTAATTATTACTAATTATTCCTAATTATTACAAATTATTGGTAATTATTACAAATTATTACTAATTATTGCTAATTATTGGTAATTATTCCAAATTATTGGTAATTATTCCAAATTATAGGTAATAATTCCTAATTATAGGTAATTATTCCTAATTATTGGTAATTATTCCTAATTATTGGCAATTATTCCTAATTATTGCTAATTATTCCTAATTATTGCTAATTATTCCTAATTATTGCTAATTATTACTAATTATTGCTAATTATTGCTAATTATTGGTAATTATTACTAATTATTGGTAATTATTGGTAATTATTGCTAATTATTCCTAATTATTCCTAATTATTGCTAATTATTGATAATTATTGCTAATTATTCCTAATTATTGCTAATTATTCCTAATTATTACTAATTAT
Organism: Viscum album; assembly: GCA_963277665.1. Lineage (NCBI taxonomy): Eukaryota > Viridiplantae > Streptophyta > Magnoliopsida > Santalales > Viscaceae > Viscum > Viscum album. The sequence continues at coordinate 198,338,398 of OY728131.1, read as the reverse complement.
TCCTAATTATTACTAATTATTACTAATTATTCCTAATTATTTGCAATTATTTGCAATTATTGGCAATTATTTGCAATTATTTGCAATTATTTGCAATTATTGGTAATTATTACCAATTATTGGTAATTATTCCTAATTATTCCTAATTATTACTAATTATTCCTAATTATTACTAATTATTCCTAATTATTCCTAATTATTCCTAATTATTCCTAATTATTCCTAATTATTTGCAATTATTGATAATTATTACTAATTATTGGCAATTATTGGTAATTATTGGAATTATTGGTAATTATTCCTAATTATTTTTAATTATTACTAATTATTACTAATTATTCCTAATTATTACAAATTATTGGTAATTATTACAAATTATTGGTAATTATTACAAATTATTACTAATTATTGTTAATTATTGGTAATTATTCCAAATTATTGGTAATTATTCCAAATTATTGGTAATTATTCCAAATTATTGCTAATTATTACTAATTATTGCTAATTATTGCTAATTATTGCTAATTATTACTAATTATTGCTAATTATTACTAATTATTGCTAATTATTGCTAATTATTGTTAATTATTGGTAATTATTACTAATTATTGGTAATTATTACTAATTATTGGTAATTATTACTAATTATTCCTAATTATTACTAATTATTCCTAATTATTACTAATTATTCCTAATTATTCCTAATTATTCCTAATTATTACTAATTATTCCTAATTATTACTAATTATTCCTAATTATTCCTAATTATTTGCAATTATTGGTAATTATTGGCAATTATTGGCAATTATTACTAATTATTACTAATTATTGTTAATTATTGGTAATTATTCCAAATTATAGGTAATTATTACTATTTATTGTTAATTATTCCTAATTATTCCTAATTATTGTTAATTATTACTAATTATTACTAATTATTCCTAATTATTACTAATTATTGGTAATTATTACTAATTATTACTAATTATTACTAATTATTACTAATTATTGGTAATTATTACTAATTATTAATATTTGTTCTTAATTATTAAAAATTATTACAAATTATTCCTAATTACCATTAACTATGAACAATACTAATAATTTAAATTTATTAAGTAAGAAAACAATATAAACATAATTAAATTACAACTAATCAAAAATAATTGAAATTAATACAAAATTAAAAGTAAATATTAAATTAAAATGAACATAAATACCTTGAAAATTGATGAGCTCTGATCGTTCTTCAAAACTTTAATAACAGCTTCGAAGAAAAAAATTAAACTGAACAAAAACTCAAATTTAGAAATAGAAATTTTAGAGCAGAAGAAGGTGGAGAATGAGAATGATTTGAGAAAAACGGATGGGGGTATTTATAGGTTAGATTATTAGCGACAGGTCCATTTGCGACGGGAATCCCGTCGCAAATACCTTCGCCCGCATTTATTACGGTCAACCGGTAAATAGTTATTTGCGACGGAACCCGTCGCAAATAACATACTATTTGGGACGGGAATACTTTCCCGTCGCAAATACCTTTTACCGCCGCCGGTTATTTGCGACGGGGAAAGGCATCCCCGTCGCAAATAGTTTTCCCCGGATTTGGCGCCAAAGCCCGGGAAAACTATTTGCGACGGGATAGGCTTCCCCGTCGCAAAAGACTACTTATTTGCGACGGGTGAAGACCCCCGTCGCAAATAACCCGTCGCAAATACTCATTTTTCCCGTAGTGGATCATGCGTCGGGTAGTTCTACTCGTGGATCTTCAATTGTCGTGAGGCATAGGCTATCACATTATCATTTTTCCCGAGTACACAACCCAGTACTTTCTTTGAAGCATCACTGTATATCACAAAAATTTCTCCACTTTTCTATAGTGTGAGTATAGGTGCAGTGATCAACCTTCTCTTTAGCTCCTTGAAGCTTCCCTCACATTCTTCCATCCATACATACTTTAACCCTTTCATTGTTAACTTAGTTAGCGGGCTTGACAATCATGAGAAGTTTCTCACAAAACGTTGGTAGTACCTAGCTAATCCAAGAAAAATATGGATTTTTGTGACACTAGAGGGCCTAGGCCATTCCTCAATTGCCTTTGTCTTTGAAGGATCCACAAAAATTCCGTCACTTGTGATCACATGTCCCTAGAATGCGACTTGCTTTATCCAAAAGTCACACTTGATGAACTTGGTGTACAACTTCTCCTTTCTCAATGTCGCCAACACAAGTCTTAGGTGTTCTTCATGTTCCTACTTTATCTTGGAGTAGATGGGAATATCATCGATAAACACTACAACAATTTTGTTGAGGTAATGTCTAAAGAATCTGTTCATCAAATCCATGAAGATTTCAGGGGCATTAGTAAGTCCAAAAAGCATCACCAAAAACACATAGTTCCCATACCTTGTACAGAAGGCATTCTTCTGAATATCTTCCTTCTTCACCTTTACCTGATGATATCCAGAACAAATATCCACCTTTGAGAAGTATTGAGCTCCTCTTAACTGATTGAATAAGTCATCAATCATTGGAAGAGGATACTTGTTCTTTATGGTGATCTTGTTGAGTTCCCGATAATCGATACACAGCTGCATTGTTCCATCCTTATTCTTCACAAAGAGCACTGGTTCACCCAAAGGTGATGCACTAGGGTGTATGAACCCTTTGTTCAGATACTCTTGTAGCTGCTTCTTTAACTCCTCCAGTTCGATAGGAGCCCTCCTATAGGGACACTTCGAGATAGGAGTAAATCCAGGTATGAGTTCAATTGAGAACTCTACCTCATGATCCGAGGGAATTCTAGGTAACTCTTCATGAAATACATCACCATATTCCCTCACGATGGGAATTTCATTAATATTTGCACTTTCCTTTGACTCAACCATTTGGGCGAGGTATGCTTCTTCATAGGGAATCAACACCCACACCATTGAAGGATTTTTCAAAGGAGATTGATGATCTTCCTTACATTTGTAGAGGATCATGGGATGGTTTGGAATGTGAAAAGATATTTCCCTTTCCCAACAGTTGATATGTGCGCTATATAACGAGAGCCAATCCATTCTCATTATAGCATTGAATTCCACCAAAGGAAGTATTACGAGATTTTCCAGAAGAATCTTTCCACATACGCCAATGGGAGAAGACTCAAACACTTGGGTTTCAATGATTGAACCACTTAGTGTTTTTATAGATATCTCTACTTCAAGGTTTTGGGGCTTTGATTCTATAGTTATAGAAAACATTCAAGATATAAAGGAATGCGTAGAACCAAAATCAAATAAGACTTTTTCCATTCTTGAGTGAATAGGAAGTGTACCTTGTACGACTTCATTATCATGCTCCACCTCTGCAGTAGTTATGGCATAAGCCTTCCCTTGTTCCTTTGGCTTTGGTGGATGCTAACACTGATTACCCTCAAGAGCTTGAGGTTTAGTGCACTGGTTTGCATAGTGTCCTAGATCCTTCCAATTGTAGCATTGAACCATGAGTGGTTCTATCCTTTCATCGGCTACATTCTCCTTCCTTTTTGTGTCTTTTTGACACTCTCTAGCATGGTGTCCTTAATTCCCATACTTTAAGCATTTCCCCATCTCTTTGAGGCAGTTCCCATTGTGCAACTTCCCACATTTTTGGCATGTGGGTCGTTGATTTTTCTTCCCACCTTTATCATTAGATCCACCAGCTTGAAACTCCATATTTATTTTCTTATCACCATAGCCATGGGACCATTCCCCAAACTCCATCTCCACTTTGAGATCACACCAAAAAACTTATTCATAACTCCCAAAGTCTTGAATTGAAAGAGCCTTTTGTAGGTGTGGTTTTAATCCACTAAAGAATCTATCAATTTTTCTATCATTGTTGATAACAAAACCAGAATCATACCTTGTAAGCCTCGTGAAATTCTCTTCATAGGCTGTGACAGATTCTCCTTCTTTTTTTTTGAGCTCAATGAATTATCTCTCCATCTTTATGCGAAGAGTTCGTTGGAAATACTTATTAAGAAATATTATCTTAAAGTCTTCCCATTCCATCTCTTCAATTTCCTTCCTTGGCTTGGTGTTCTTAATCAAATCCCACCATTGATCGGCTTCTCTGTCTAGACGATAAATGGCTAGGGTCACCTTCTCTGTCTCGGAGCAGTGAAGAACATAAAATATCTTCTCCATGGAGTTGACCCACTGTTCCGCAACTAGTGTATTGGAAGATCCACTAAATTTCAGTGGTCATTGCCACATAAAACATTTTATAGCCAATTGCTCCCTCTTTGGTGAAGGAGGACATTCCCCATTATTATGGTTATTGTTCATAACCTGTGATAATTGGGTAAGCATTGCCATGAATTTTTGAACTCCACATCCCAAATCATTGGAGATGTCATTCGGGAAATCCTTGCATTGGCCCTCGCAAGAGTTGTTGGCCTGATTTCTCCTGGTTCCCAACATTTTATAAAATAGAAAAGGTTAGTACAAAACATAAGTAAATAAGTCATGAATAACGTATTCATTTAAAAAAATTATAACAAAAACATAACATATGGTATCCCTATGTAAATATCTTGTGTGCATATTTTTACTTAGTCTCATACTAAAGGTTTTCTTTAGGGTTCACTAATCCTAATCCCCAAATTAACTAAACCTTGCATCTGATACCAACTATAGCGGCCCAAACTTTTCTTAAATTACTATTACATCATTTAAAATATAAACAACATAATAGTATTACATAAAGAGGATCCAAAGGCTTAGTGTCTTGGAAAAACTAGGACCACACATAACAAATACAACATCATGTATAAACATTTATTTAATTTCTTCTTCTCTAGCTTCTTATTGGAACTTGTCCTCTCTTTAGTACATGTGGCCACCTGAGGATATATATCAAAAGGGGTCAGATAGAAGCCCAGTAAGAGGATATATAATAACAATACATCACGGGGTGAGCATAATCGTAACATAGGCAAAAGATCATGAACATGAGAGGATCATAAATAAAAGACTTGAAATGTGGCAAAGCGTAAAAATGAAACATCATGTCTTAGTGGTTAACTACTACACATACTTGTGAACCAATATATCATCTTTTTCACACATCATTTCACATTTAATCATGAGATTAATCACTTTACCAAATGCATTGGAGCTCTATATAATTCTGGGTGCACCCGTCACATTTAAACATTCATATTGAGCTATATAATTCTGGGCGCACCCATTACATCATAACATTATCATTTATCACGCAAGCCACAATAAACATATAAAATAAATGAATATAACTAAACCATGAAAATGAATTGGTTTCATCTCATAAGAACACATTCATAAACTTTGGGTTCCCAAAAGAAAGAGGGAACAACATACATGATACAAGAACCATCAACCTTAAATGAGAGGTAAAAGTTGAGTTCTTAAGAGAAGAGTTCTTTCGGAAAACATTTGGATTGACATAAACTTCATTATAAAACATGTATATCCCATAAAAGGAAATAAAATGATGAAAAAATGATCTTTAAGGAGTGACCATATCAAAAATAGAGTGAAAGAGGTAGAACTCGAAGGATGAAAGTTGGGTTCGAGAATTTCCCCTTAATTTGTACCCGGATGCTTACTTCTCTTTAATGTCCTATATAATTAAATAATATTTATTAATTAGAAATACAGAACCATTTTTACATTAATAGGGTTCATTGTGGTTTCATTATTTCATATTATCTTCCTTTGGATGACTTATAGATTTTAAAAACATTGTTCGGGGATGTTCGTTTTTATGGTTTTTCTTGGGTGGTTCACTTGTATTCTTAAATTGAAGTTTGGGTAGAACATGAGTAAATATCCAGAAATGATATTAAATGTCATTAATGATATTACAGGAGTTTTAATGATATTATAATAAATAATATTAGATCCATGTGGATGAATCATTAGATTAGAATTAAATGATGGTTATTTGGGTCAATTTGGGCAGTTTTTGGATCACAACAAACTTGTTTTAACTTATCACTTAGTAATATGGACATAGGATATTTCCAGAACTTGAAATAGAACGTAATACATATAAAATATTATGTTTCAACCATAAAAATGGTTTCATGACCAGATATGAAGGTAGAAATGGAAGAAGAAATCATGTCGTTCTTAAAGGTGATAAATTAACACCTCACGAACAATGTTCTCTTTAATAAAATAAAAGGAAGAGGGAAAGGGTGTTGGATGATATAATATCCCATTAGAATCATAAAATTACATTATATATATAATAATTTAGTTACAATACAATTTGGATGAAGATAGGTGGAGAGAGATCAAGAAATGAACTTGAACTTGAAAGGAAATTAAAGGAGAAGAGGGAGGGAAATTAGCTCTAGAATTCTCCTCTTGAGAACCACCTTAAGGGCCTAAGATTGGTATTTTGATGATACCAGAAGGTCTTATACGTGGGGTAGGGGATAGGGAAGGTGTTTGTGCAGAGTTTAGAGAAGGATTGGAGCTTGAGAGGTGTGAGGAAATGAGGGTTTGAAGGGTGGCTTTTATAGTGGAGGGGAGAGGGGTTTCCTTAATATAAAATTCATTAGTTTATTAATTTCCCCTAAAACAAGGAATAGTAAGTATTGAATGAACAATAATAGTAATTTTATCATGTAATACAAAACCAAGTGGGCTTACATCAGTAGAACATCATCGATGACTCAATTAATCCATTATTTAGCATTTATTGTGAATTATCGGATTCTGCTATTCATCAAAAATTCAAGTATCTCAGAAAAATCCCAAAAATTTACCCCAACCATTTTTTGATGTTTAGAATCCAAAAATGAAGTCCATTTTTCAAAAATAATTTTCTAAATATTATTAATTTAATATTTAATTAAAATTAATTTACTTAAAAAACAGTTTTTAAGATTAAAACTGATTTCATAGTGCTTTCAAAAATTACGTAGGGTCTTATAAAATTATCTAAAAACTATAAGACATTGATTCAATAATTAATGAAAACATTTTAAGAAAATATATTTTCCTTTAAATTAATTAATTAATTATAATTAATTATTTATGACTTACAAAATACTGAAACGTTTACTAAGGTCAAATTGTCACTTTCTAAGATGTCTAAAATTTATTTAATTATTCATAGGTAATGTTAATATTATGTTGGATGATTTACTATTAATAAGGGCCATATTACTATTCATAAGGGTATGTTACTATTCATAAGGGTAGGTCACTATTCACCAAAAATTATTATTTTTTAATTAGACTCCAAAAATCATCTTGAGCACAATCGTGTATGTCAGATTTTTAAAATTCCAAACACGAAAGTGAAAAAAAATATGTTTAAAGGTCACTTATAAATTATTAGTTCATTATGTTGTCTTTTTATGTTATTTTATGACAGAATTATAAGAAGGTAATTTCCATTGAAAAACATTAGGTCGTTACAAGAAATATATTTGGGGTGTGAAGAATTAATGTAATAATGATTATATATTATTTTTGATCTATTTCTCAAGGAGAAGTATAATTGAGGAAATCAATTTGTTTAGAAATGATGACCCATAAAAAATAAAATTATTTGTAAATCGTAGTGGTGGAGGTAGAGGAAGAGGGATAGTGTCAAAGGAAACTTGAAATTAAATGAAAAGAATATTCCTTATGAATAAATACATAAAAATAAAAAGTCTACTTCAAATGAAATCGTGAAGAACCAAAAATCCAAAAGAATAACCCTTTGAAAAAGATGCTAGTATCTTGATCAAAAAACTATAAAAAAATATATCAACACAAAATTTCATTGACTAAATCATGAATTTTTATAAAAGAATAGAATAGTCATTTCACTTTGGTGGGTGGTAGAATTATTTCACTTATTTGATAATCAATTAGATTCATGATATAATATAAAAAATTCTTGTGAAATCTATACATATAACATTCATTATGCATGTTCACATTCATTATGTAAAATGAACCATGTTCAAAATATCATTAATAAAAAAACTCATCATCATTATCAATAAAATGTACGTGAATATAGGGATACTCCCATTTTTATGAACAAAATTTTTTTATATCTGTTAGAGTTTACCATCACCTATAATATTGAAAATTATATATTAATTTATATCAAAATCTAAGAATACATAATGGATGCACTTGATTTTAGTGGAATTTGGATGCTATAAAGGGTTATATTGATGTTTAATACTGTTAAAATGGGGTAAACAATTTATAATAGAGTTTAGTGTCTTCTTAAAATACAAAATGGTTCACACTGAATTTTGTTCCACAAAATAAGGTAAAGAGTTTATCATGGAGTTTTTACTCTCTATGATGGTGAAAGGGCATGATATATTTTATTATATTCCATAAAAACTCATCTGAAAATTTTTGGCCCATAGGAGACCATGGACACCCTATCTAGTATTAATAGTTTTAATAATCACAAATCATGTCAACTTCTATTAATAATGTATAAACATTTTAGTCATAATTATTTAAGTTTCAATATGTGCAATTATGTCTATCTATGATCTCACATTAATTTGGTACATTCTGTTAATGTTTATAGTGTAAGATAGTCTAGATAAAAAATTTATTCTAAGTATAACAGACCGACACTGATATAAGAGATGAGATATCGATAGATCAGATAAACTACCATTTCAAATAACCTACCCAAACATATGATCTACCGATGCAAATGACCTACCGATGCAGATGATCTACAGATTCAGGTAACCTACCGATGCAAATGACCTACCAATACAGATTATCTATTGATACAAATGACCTACTGATGCATATGATCTACCAATGCAGATAACCTATTGATGTAAATGACCTACCGATGTATAAAATCTACCGATGAAAATAACCTACCAATGTAAATCACCTACTGATGAAAATTTCCTACCATCAGTTCAAATGACCTATTGATGGATGGTGCTACCGATGTAGGGACTCACCGACAGTTAACACGAGTCACCGATTCATCGAGTCATTGATATTTGGAAAGACTGATAGAACGATAAACTATTGGGATGAGTCACCGATAGAAGGATATACTGACCGAATACTCACCAATAGACTTTTTAAAATTTATTCTATATTAAATTATTTATAAGTGTCATATTTTGAGTGTTTTAATGTGACTGATTAATTTAATTTTTTGTGCAGACATCTTAAATGAGGATGTCTGAAATACGAGGTATCGTGTCTACCTCAAACATGAACATTGTCAAGAAAAAAGAATACACACACACACACACACATATATATATATATACAAATAAGAGTGCAGAAAAAAGAGAGACACTGAAAAACTTATATAGACACATTTATAGAAGAAAATAAAAGAAGACCTACTCTGAGAAATATACAAAAATAATAATGCATGAGGAATTATTTATTCCTGGATGTTGTGATCCAGAGAATTTATGATCATAAAAGTTCCATAATCTCAATATTATCCAACAAAATAAATTATAATAACCTCTCACCCTCTTGGAAGACAAAACATCGTGCTCCACAACACTCTATTTTCAGTGTTTATTTTCAGAAGAGGGCTCGAGCTTCAACTCTGATACATTAGAGATTCCAGAGATGCATAGAACAACACTCAAAGAATTCATAATACTTCCTTATAGTCTTTGATTTTCTATGTACTATTTTATTACTTTTCGAGAAATGTGTGTATCTGTGTTAAAACTCAGACCATCTCCCACACTAAAATGGAGGATACTGAATATTATCAATCAATATTCTTTTTACACTTGTTCATCCCATGAAGTACTATGGAAGAGGTATTGTGTGACCTGGTTGTTTTTGTTCCCATATAGAATAGTGGAAGAAGTCTTCTGACCTGGGAAGTCTTGTATACTATTGTTAACCCTGATCTAGGGTGTAGATCAAGGATTTTTATATATAGTGCTTGGTGACAGGTGATCACCAAGTGGAGAGGACTAAGTATCTGCTTGAGACTAAATCTCTTGTTTTATATTCGATGTGTTTTCAATTTAGTCTTTCTATATTTTAATTCATATTTTAGAAAAAGAAATTTTACTTTAATATTTAGTCATGGATATTAGTTATAAATGTTTTTACTCATTAGAGTATTTTAAAAAGTTGTATAAATATCTCATATTGTTATAAATGAGAATTAATCAATCTTCTGAGAAACTATTTGAATAATCAAACTATTATAATATTTATACCTTGGTTAACTGGCTTGTTTTATTTTTAATTGGGGGAATCTTTTAAATAAACTTTTTTAACAATTTTTTTATAGGAACTCAATTCACCCCCTCTTGAGTGTACTACTCCAACAAACATTTTGTATCAAAGGAATGCTTTCATGTTTCAATTGTTATTTTAGTGGAATTTTAAAGATCTTTAAATTTTTGTTAGTTATAAATTTTTAATTCTTCACAAAATTAGACACTTTATTTTTAAGTATGGATAATATATTGGAAGGTTCTTCTACCAACTGACCTCCATTATTCAATAGAATAATTTATGCACAATGAAAAATTAAAATGAAAATGCACATAGAAAGTATGGGTTTTGAGATTTGGTCTTCAATTATATATGAATATAAGATTCCCGATAGAGATAGAAGTACATGGGATGACCCAAATAAGAATTATCATAACAATAATTGCAAATCCAATAATGCCTTATATTGTTCTTCAGGAGATTAATAATTCAACAGAATTTATGCTCATAAAACAACCTATGGAATTTGGGATACTTTATCTATTTCACATGATGGAACTTATAGTGTTAAGAAAGTGAGACTTAACACATACACCATTAAGTATGATAACTTTAAAATGAATCCTGATGAGACAATTTCTAACATGTATCTCAAGTTTAATGAAATTGTGAAAACAATGATCTCTCTAGGAATAGATGTTACAACCAAGGAGGAAATCATGAGAATTTATATTCTTACCATATAAATGGATAGGAAATTTTTTATTAATTATAGAATACTATGACATAATAATGTTACCAGTAAAGTAGATTATATTCAATTTGATGATGTATGAGTAATAACTAAAAGTCAACAAAGAAGAGGATGATGAACCCAAAATAAAATTTGTTACTTTCAAATCTACTACTTCCAAGAAGAAAGAAAAAGTTCAATATGAAAATAAAGGTTTAAGTGATGAAAAATCATCACTAGACAATGATGAGGAAATGGCTCAATTGGATAGATGATTTAAGAAGTTTTATAGAATAAAGAAATTTTTTATAAATCCCAACTAAAAAGGTAAATATGATCACAAGGTAAACTAAAAGAAGGATTGAAAAATAAGTGAAAAATTGGATGAAATAATCTGTTATGAGTGTATGAGAAAGGGACATGTAAAGGATAAATTTATTAAGTTAAGGTACAAGAAGAAAATTTAAGACAAAGATATAAAGTATAAAAAGGCATTGAAGGAAACTTAGAGTGCTTATGAGGATAGTTTAATTGAATCAGACTCTTCACATGATGGAAATTCTAACAAGGCCAATATATGTTTTATGAAAAAAACATCTAAGGTGATCATTGAGTCTCCTGTACAAAATTTCTATTGTTCTAGAGACGAAAGTGATTCTAAAAATATGAAAAATGAGTAAATGTTTGAATAACACCAAATTCTAGAAGACACTTGTAATGAGCTAAAAGATAAATAAAAATATTTAAATAAATAACAATCCTTAGAAACTACTTTCAAATCTCATCTTGTTATAGAGTGAGAGAAAAAATTTCAATTACTTAAGGAGAAAAATAAACTTAAGCTATCTAATGAGAAATTGAAAAGGGAATTATAGAAATTTAATAATGGATAAAATACTATTACACAAATGATTGGTAAAAAAAATTACCCTATATATACTAATAGTATATGATATAAACCTGGGAAAAGAAATATCACAAAAAACATGTTTGTAACTAAATCTGGAAAATTTGTTTTTCTACCTAAAAATAAAAATTCTGCAGTTAGTTCCGGTTCTGGAAAATATTTTACTAAGTCACGTTTTTCTGTACCAAATAGAGTCTATTTTTCAAATATGTTACATAATTCTTATAGTAACCCCATGAAGTAGATGTGGGTTCCTAAAGCACTGATTAATATTGTCACTAGACCCAAACAAGTCTGGGTACCAAAATCTGTTTTTGTTTGATTATTTTGTAGGAAATCTATTTGAAGAGATCCTATAAAAGATTATGGTCTTTAGATAATGGATTTTCAAGACACATTATAGGAGATTACTCATTCTTCAAGAACATGATAAATATTGATGGTGGGCATGTCACCTTTGGTGAAAATGCTAAAGAAAAAATAATTGGCCTCAGCCAGATTGGTAACTCTAAATAAGTTTTAATTTCTAAATTACTTTTTATTGATGGATTAAAATAAAATCAATTTAGTATCTCTTAGTTATGTGATGATGGTTTTAATGTTAAATTTTAAAATTAATCTTGTAATGTTTTTAACTCTAAAGATGAACTAAAATTTTCTGCTTCTATAAATGAAAATGCTTATACTGTTAACTTAGATTCTTTAATTTATCAAAATATTTTATGCTTGAGTGATTATTATAAAGAGTATTGGATTTCGAATATAATACTAGGTCACTGTAATATACACTCCCATAGAAATATTACTAGTAAAGGTTTATTCATGGATGTAGCCAAACTTGAGTTTCCAAATAAAAAAATTTGTAATACTTTTCAAAAGTATAAACAACATAAAATATATTTCAAACTAAATAAATAAGTTTCAACTTCTCAACCTCATGATTTGGTTCACATGGATTTTTTTGGACCATTTAGAGTTTCTAGTTTAAATGGAAATAATCGTGTTTATGTTCTTATAGATGAATATTCTAGATATACTTGGACCTTCTTCTTAGCACACAAGAGTGATGCTTTCTCTCATTTCACCAAGTATGCTAGAACTATAGAAAATCTTAGTGGTATCAGAATAAAATCATTAATAAGTGAACATGGAAATGAGTTTGAAAACCAAGAGTTTGAATCCTTTTACTCACAAAATGGCTATATTCATAACTTCTCTTCCCCTAGGACACCTCATTAAAATAGAGTTTTAGAAATAAGGTATATAACCTCACAAGAAATTTCTCAAACCAAGATTAGTGAATATAACCTACCTATATATTTTTTTGGAAGATGCTATCAATACAACATGCTATATAATAAATAGAGTCTTGGTTAGTCCTATCATTAAAAGAACTCCCTATGAGTTGTGGAACAATAGAAAACCCAAGTTTAATCACTTCAATGTTTTTGGTTAAAAATTTTATATCCTCAACACTAAGGATAATCTGGACAAGTGTTCCTCCAAGAGTGATGAAGGATTTTTTCTAGGATATTCAATCTCTAGTAAAGCCTATAGAGTCTTCCATAAGATAACCAAATGTGTGGAAGAATATGAAGATATTAAATTTGATGAGATTTACCCACATGAGCCAAAGACCTCTCTAGACAATATTGAGGATGATATTTCAAACATTGACATTAATGATAAATCATATAACCATCCTATGAAAGGATCTATTAAAACTTCATGTTCTGGAAATTCTCCAGATTCTAGTCATAATGAGCCTGAACCAGTTAAAGAAACTGAAATAACTATCCCTTCTTTCTCTAGACCTGTCAAAACCCTTAAGAACCATCCTTTAGATGCAATTGTTGGAGATTTAGATAATGAAACACATACTAGGGATTCTCCTAGAAATAAAGTATAACATCAAGCCTTATTATCACAACTTGAACCTAAAAACATCAATGAGGCAATCAATAATGAATTTTAGGTGATGGATAAGCAAGAAGAACTAAATCAGTTTGAAAGAAACAAACTTTGGAAACTTGTGGATAGACCCAAAGACACCTTGACCATAGGCTCGAAATGGGTGTTCAGGAACAAAGTAGATGAAGTTGGTAACATAGTTAGAAACAAATCTAGCTTGGTTACACAAGTTTATATTAAAGAAGAATGAATTAACTATGAAGAAAATTCTGCACTATTTGCTAGAGTTGAATCCATTAGAATATTTCTTGAATATACATCACATATCACTTTCAAAATTTATCAAATGGATATCAAGAATGCATTCCTAAATGGGTATATAGTTAAGGATGTTGTTTTCGAACAACCCCTGGCATTAGAAACCCTCATTTTCCAAATAATTTTTTTAAATTCACAAAATATTTATATGGTATAAAGAATGATCCAAGATCTTGGTTTGATAGGCTCATTATTTTTATTATTTACAAAGTTTTGAAAAAAGGTATAGCTAATCCTACTCTCTTTATAAAAATAATTTCCAAATATATTTTAGTTTTACAAATTTATGTAGATGGTATTAATTTTTTATCTTCAAAAGATTCTTTATGTGTTGATTTTTCAAATATAATGCAAAGTGAATTTGAAATTAGTTTAATGGGTGAACTCAAATTCTTTCTCAGATTTCAAATATTTAAGAATTAAGATGGTATTGTTTAGAATAAATGTAAATATACTAAGGATATTTTAAAAATATTTTTATTTGAATGAACTAAGAGTAGTGATACTCCAATGAGTACTACCTATAAGTTGTATCTTGATGAAGATGGTAAATTTGTTGATCAAACCACTTATAGAAGAATGATTTTAAGCTTACTCTACTTAAAAACTATTAGAATAGATATTATGTTTAGTGTATTCATGTGTTCATGTTTTCAAGAAAACCCAAAATAATCTCATCTTCTTGTTGTTAAAAGGATTTTAAATACCTCAAACATACTCCCAACCTATGATTGTTCTATCCTAGAGGAAAAACTTTTGATTTAGTGACTTATTCAGATGATCATTTTAGTGTATGTATGTTGGATAGAAAATGAACTTCTGGCACATGTCGCGTTTTGGGAAAGTCTCTAGTTTCCTGGTGTATTAGAAACAAAATTATGTTGCATTATCTACTACTGAAGTTGAATACATAGCTGCTGGAAGTTTTCGTGCAAAAATTTTAAGGATGAAACACACATTACTAGATTATAGATATCAATTTAAACATGTACCAATAAATTGTGATAACACAAGTGATATTAATATTTCAAAGAATCCTATTTCACATTCTAGGAAAAAACACATTGATGTAAGGCATCACATTTTGAGAGACCATTATCAAAAAGGTCATATAACATTAGAGTTCATTGGCACTGAAAATCAGCTTTCTGACAATTTCACTAATCCATTGAACACTGAAATAATGAAATACATCAGACATGAGCTAGGAATGATCAATTTATAGGACTATGTGTTGCTAATACTTTTACTTTTGTTTTATTTTTTTGGTGATGTTGTCACACCGACATAATCTTCATGCCGACACCGATACATTGTTAGGCTGATACCTTGCCAAGCTGACACCATTAGTGTTATACAAGATCTCTAATGTTCACACTGATGACTCACTATTTTTTATTGGTTTTATATTTTCATCAAAATGACACTTTTTCATTTATTTTGTTGAACTCGGTTCATGATTTCATGATTTTTCATTTCAAAATCCCTAAATGATATAAATTTGAATCAATCCACTCTAGTATTTTACCCCTACACTCTCTCAAACATTACTCTATGTCTACCCCAAACATTCAACTTCCAACCTCTAGAATGAACTATTGTAATGACCCATGTGAAGCGATATCTTGATGGTGGTGAGTCTCATTCTTTTAAGAAATAGAAAGGTGAATTGAGAAAATATTCTGGACCTATAAATTTGGCTCTAGAAAACTGTGTTATAACTCATGAAAAATAAGTTCTTGTGTAATTGTTTTAGGAAAGAAAGTCTATGTTTCTCAAGGTGCTACAAGATCAATAATGGCTTCAGTGGTTATCAGATAATGAGAGACCCTTTTACTCGAATTTATTTCATGAATTTTACATGAATACGGAATTTCTGTTGGAAGGAAGTTATGTCACCTGGATCAAGTTCATATTAAAAGGGAAGATAATATCTTTATCTTCAAGACATTGGGATGATGGTCTTAAAGTTCTGCATGAAGGTTTATTTGATGATTATCTAGGTACCTCTCCTCCCAAGAGTGATATGTTTTGTTTTGAGAAAGCTCCAAAGGAGCTTACTAATAATGATGAGCACATGAGACCCATTTCTATAGAGTTAAGTAGAGAATTTATAATATTGATGAAGTTTATTTAGAATCAAATCTATCCCTAGAAAGGGGAATTTTCTTCTCTAAAATATAAATATTTCTACATGGTTTATCTTCTAAGAAAAGGGATCAAGGTAAACTTGTGTAGATACCTTTCTATAAACATGAATGAAATGATCAAATCATCTTGAAAAACTAATTAACTATTATATCCAAGGATGGTCTCAGCTAAGCTAAAAGATAAAGGACATGTAAATAAAGGAGAAGAAGTTGTTTCGGTGTGTAGTGGGATATTCCTCATTAAAGAGATATGTAATTGGATAAAAAGAAATTGGAACCCATGGAAGAGAGAATGGGTTGGAGATGAAGATAAGATCTATGATAAGTTAAATCTAGTAGAATATCCAACTAGGTCTAAGAATATGGTTGATCCTAGTCTGGGACCAAATGAAGAAGATATTTACTCTTTATAATAAGAAGAGCCTATCACTCCAGTTAGATATTAGGGATCACATATCGATGATAGGAGTAATCTGGACACCACTGAACCTTGAAAAGGTTTTTAATTTGGACCTCATAGTCCTTCAATTTCCTTAACCTATGATGATCCCACTCTTGAAGATAATTTATATTAGGAGATAGAAGTCTCAGGTAGTGTGGAATATGTAAGTAGATCCAATGGATCTGGACAAAAAGAAGAAGAAGAAAGTGAATTTGATGAAAGTGTCAGTAGTAGTGAAAAGGATGAAGATGAAGATGATGATGATAAAAATAAAAATGTAGAAAATATCTCTAGACATTATGACGATGAAAGTTGTGGAACTGATGATTATGATCATAAAAATGATCAAGGGGAAGATTTTGAAATGGTTAAAGCTGTGGATTAGGCTCGGTTGGAAGAACCTCATGAAATTGTTGTTCAAGTAAGAGAAAATTATGATTTTTCTACTAAAGTGGAAACTCAAGAAATTCTTGTAAATAATTTATTTTATTAAATAATAAGACCTCCTACTGAATATGAGAAACCAGTGGGGATAACTCGGATTTAGGGGGAGACTCAAGAAAGAGAAGAGAAAGGTGGTGAACAAAATCAACTTAGAAGAGTAAGGCTTGATACTCTCACTCCTCTAGATGATTATGTAATGGTTGAATGAGAAAAAAATACTGGGTATATAGCACTAGGATTAGATTATTAAGATTCAAATGCTGATGTTTTTTTACTTGTTACAAGGGAGTTATTGGTTGAGACCCTTCCTTGTGACTCTGTCACTAAGGCAGATTTTGAAATATTTAAATAAGTATAAAAACTATGCTTTTATTAAAAACTTAAACATGATTTATTACATAAATTTCACTTGATACAACATAGTAGATCGAGATCTCTAGTGTCTTTGGGGATTAGGATAATTAAATAACAACTTAAAACATGAAATACAACATCTTTATTAAAAAATTTCTTTACATGACCACAACATTCCCTCGTACTTAGCATTGCATGGGATAAACTGAGGACATGAATAAGAAAAGGGTGAGTTATAAAGCCCAGTAAGCGAATAAACATGGAATAACATGACACTACTTGAAAAAAAGGTTATACCAATAGTTTTAAACCATTGTTATAGGCTGGAAAACTGTTGTTATAGCCTATACCAATGGTTTTCCAAACCGTAGGGTCTTAAGCCGTGAGGAAATCCCTATACCAATATTTTGATCTAAAATATTGGTATAGACCACTATATTTATTGATATACCAATGGTTGTAGGATAACCATTGGTATATGTTTGTATAACATTTTTAACAATAGTTTCCAGAAATCGTTGGTATATATTTAATACTGAACACTATACCAACAGTTTTAAAACTGTCGGTATAGTTTTTAAATTTCTCTCAAATTATACCAATGGTTTAAAACCATTGGTATTCGTTTTTTCCAGAACTATTATACCAACAGTTTAAAACTGTTGGTATTTTGTTTTTTCAGAACTATTATACCAATGGTTTAAAACCGCTGGTATTTTGTTTTTCTAGAACTATTATACCAATGGTTTAAAACCATTGGTATTGTGTTTCTTCAGAACTGTTGCACAACAGCCCTTCAGTAGACCCTCCAGTATACACCTGCGTAAAAAATATCACAAAAACCACATACAGACTCAAAACAACATAAAAAACACCTAAAATAGCACAAAAAACACATAAAACCATCAAACTCTTCCAACCATGTCATGTACTACAATTCCCTATTTCAATCTTCATATGGAAACAATCATCCAGTAGAGTTAATAACAGTTTCAATAACTCAAACATTATTTACACCCATTTCAATCTTCATATGACAACCACTGTTCCAGTAGTAATTCACCTCACCCATGCACAACCCCCCAACTAGCACAGCCCCCCACCTACCCATCAAATTCTAATTGGCAGAATAGTCTGAGAAATACTTATTAGAGTTGAATAAGAGTTTGAAATTGGTGCAATCCTAATTTTTTTTTTCTGATCCTAGATTTGGGTATGTAATGATGTGTGATTCATTTTTCATTGAACTTGTATTTTTTATAATATATGGTGAAAAGGTATTTTTGTAGGAGTCTCGTCACTTATGATCCCATGAGTGAAACTACCCAACTCATGAAAAAGAGTTTGCGACTATCGTTGATGAGTGTAAAGTTCAGTTGTTGTATTCACATAAAATGATGTCCTTTTAAAACAAAAGAGAGACACTTTGAGTTTTTTCGGCTGCACCGCACCTCAGATTGATACGAGGTTCAATCGTACACGTCACAAATTACCCATGGATCATTTTACTAAAGTATCAACACAATCCAAATGCGTTTGGTCATTTTTTCATATGCCAGTTGTTTTTACTTAAAAGCGTATCCATTTTAAACAAAAGAAAGACACTTTGAGTGGTACCGGCCACACCGTGCCTCAAATTGAGGTGGGGTTGACTCTTAAACATTAAAAATGACCCATGGATCATTTTCCTAATGTATCGACAGAATCTGAATGCGTTTAGTCTATTTTCCGTATGTCAGTTGTTGTTTTCACTTAAAATGTTGTCCATTTCAGAGAAACGTGAGACACTTTGAGTGGTTCCAGCCACACCGCACCTCATATTGAGATGGGGTTGACTTTTACAAGTCAAAAATGTCCCATGGATAATTTTCCTAAAGTTTCAATAGAATCTGAATGCATTTGGTTGGTTTTATGTATGTCAGTTGTTGTTTTCACATAAAATGATGTCCATTTTAAACAAAAGAGAGAAGTTTTGAGTGTTTTTGGCCATACCATGCCTCTTATTGAGTCAGGGTAGACTCGTACATGTCAAAAATGACCCATGGATCGTTTTCCTAAAATATCAACACAATCCTAATGTGTTTGGTTGGTTTTATGTAAGCTAGTTGTTGTTTTCACTTAAAATCTTATCCATTTAAAACAAAATAGAAACACTTTGAGTGGTTCCGGCCACACTGGACCTCTGATTGAGTCGGGGTTAACTCTTACACATCACATATGATCCATGTATCATTTTCCTAAAGTTTCAACAGAATCCGAATGCATTTGGTCAGTTTTTCATATGTCAGTTGTTGTATTCACTTAAAATGATGTCCTTTTGAAACAAAAGAGAGACACTTTGAGTGGTGTCGGCCACACAACACCTCATATTGAGGCAAGGTTGACTTTTACACATCAAAAATTACCCATGGATCATTTTCCTAAAGTATCAACACAATCCAAATGCGTTCGGCCTATTTCGACCACCCACGCACACTTTTTAAGCGTGCCAAACACCTAAAAAACACATATTCAGTTGTGCCACGCAAACCGCGCTTTATAATGATGTGTCATCTCCTAGTACACCTCATGAATAATAATTAGGGTGTTTTTTGTGATTTAAAGTCATTCTGATGTCGTTCGGCATGCATTTGACTGTTAAACGCATGTTTTGGCCATTTATGACACGCGAAGAGCGTTTTTGGCCAGCGCGGCCACACGACACATCCGATTGATGTTCCGTCTGACCGAACATTTCACAATTAACCCATAGATCATTGTGTTAAAGTATCAACACAATTTGAATGCATTTGTTCAGTTTTATATATTCCAGTTGTTGTTTTCACTTAAAATATTGTCCATTTCAACTAAAAGTGAGACACTTTGAGTGGTGCCGACAACACCACGCCTTAGATTGAGGCGGGGTTGACTCGTACACATCACAAATGACTCATGGATCATTTTCCTAAAGTACCAACTCAATCCGAATGTGTTTGGTCTATTTTCCATATGCATGTTGTTTTTACTTAAAAGAGTATCCATTTTAAACAAAAGAAAGACACTTTGAGTGGTACCAGCCACACCGTGCCTTAGATTGAGGCGGGTGGGGGGCTATCCGGGGGCTGTTTGTTAAGGAGGGTAGTTAATCTATCTAAAACTCTATCTAGGTATCATACATTGAATTCTGACAGTACTGTGAATCACCGCGGGGTGTTGTCTTGGAGTAGCTCCAAATCACAGAATTACTGCGGCGTGACCGCGGCGTGATCGCGGCGTGACCGTGGCGTGACCGCGGCGTGACTGCGGCCTGATCGCGACGTGACCACGACGTGACCGTTTCATGACCGCAGCATGACCGTGGCGTGACCACGACGTGACCACGATGTGTTGAGCCGGTCCAGCGACATCCGCGGGGCAGCATCTTCTGCCCATTATTCTGAATCAATCCTATATAGTTGTCCTTCACATTATAGAAACTGATCTTATGTTATAAAAAATAGACTCTTGATTTAGGATTGTGGTATGATAAAGATATATATTCTATATTCTTTGTTTTTAAAAGTGGTACTAGGTAGTTGAAACAACTAATTGAGAGTCAAATTATCACACCCTAAACTATGACTATGAGTTTTCACAGACAGCGCACCTCCGTTGGAGGGGTTTTATTATAAAAGCATGACTTTATTTATCAAATTAAATAATTATATTAAAGAAACTTATTCAATATATGAAATTCAATATAATTAATCATAATTAAGAAATAATCTAAATTCAATTTAAATCATTCTTAAATTAAAGAGGCTTCCATATTTGTTCAAAAATAAAGAGTTATACTAAATTCAAAAATATCCATACCAGAGTGAAAAACCAGGTTCAAAAATAAAGAGTTATACATAATTCAAAAATATAATGGATAAATCTGCCCCTGATCACAATCACCATCACCACTGTCATCATTGGCCTCATCCTTTTCGTCATCTCTGTCCTCTTCCTAATCCTCGTCATCGTCCCCATGCTCATCCTCAGCCCCATCCTCACCCTCGGCCCCATCCTCGCCCTCGGCCCCATCCTTGCCCTAATCCTCATCCTCATCCTCACCCTCATTCTCTTCAGCATCCTCATCATCACCAGAAATGTCATCATATCTACTGCCACTAGAACTACTGCCTGGTGCATTGGATAATGCACCCATCGATGAAATATATGTCTAAAAAGCCGTGTTGTCCTCTAGTAGAAGTGATGAAGATAAAGCTTTCATCAGTTTCATAAATTCTCTGTCCCTCATTTGAACTTGTACTTCCAACTCTGTGACCCTTTTATCAGACTGTCTTGCATGCTCTTTGACCTATTCCAACTCGATGGTACTATAATGGATACCTGGAGAGGACCAATACCTCGTCGGGACTATATTCTTACCAGGCCGGCAGCGTACTCGACTAGAGTTCTCATCTCCCAAAACATGATATAAATGGTCATGTAGCCCGAAATTATCAGGATTCTGGGCATCAAGGGCCTCTAAAGAAGCCTTCTAAAAATATTAATAGATTATTAAAAATCAAAATAGATATTAAAATTTGAAATAAATAAATTAAAACTTACAATCTTTTCTTGTGTCGGTTCATTAACCGCAGTTCCATCTTTTTTCCTTCTACTCGAGCAAAACAATTTTTCTCGAGGGATACATCCTTCAATATTCAATTTGTGCTTCTATAATGAAATTGAAACAATATAAAGTGCAAGTATAATCATATATTCAAATTCAATAAATCACATAATTTAAGTAGGAAACAATAAAAAGGGCAAGTCCTAAAGAAAAATTATAAACAACTATATCGTACCAGCTGCCTCTCATGATCTGACATAGTAGTGCGCCCCAAAGTGTAGAGGTATTGATTTGAATCAATTTTTTTTTTCAGAATATTCCTAAATAATATTTAATAATAAATTATATAATATTAATGAAAAATATGAAAAACTATCTTTTAAATACCTCAAATGGGATTAAAACCTTAAATTTGGCAGTCACCCAATAGGTAATCATTTGGCGATATTGCTCTATCAGGTAGTCATCCACAATAGGTAATGTCTCCAACTCCATTACCACTCTATCACACCATCCAACATACAACTCATGATTATAAGCTCTCCAAATCTCTCCTAGCTGCTTTAAACGTGCTGGTCATGGACCTTCACCATCGGGGAAGTTATACTGAAGCTGAAACCCAATAGATTAATTCATATAAATTCAAAAATATAATACATTAAATCTAATTGATTTTTTACCAATATTTGTGACCATGCATTATCCTTGAATTAGTGTGGTAGATGTCTCCAAGAGAGAGGGTTGACCGGAATGATGTCGGAGTATTTGGATAGCGTCGCCAAAAAATCCCGACATTCCTGCCCAGATTTATCAATAATCTATCCATCATCATTGTATTCAACCATCAAATGTGTATGGAGATTCTATACCACATGAAACCGTGTACTCCCCCTCCCCCACCTCCTATTAGTAGGTGAATCTGTTATTAAAGAAAAAAATATTAGTACAAGTTATAATAAAACTAAATTTTGGTATAAAAATTTGTTAGAGTTATATAAATATACCTATGGTAGTCGGATAAATGGGAATCACTGGATGTGCAGAAGTTGAAGGAATATTCTATACAGGTGGATTGTCCCTTAGTGTACGCTTCTCAGCCACATACTATGTCAGAGCAGGAGTTGAAGTAGGTGGAATATAATAGCTCAGAGATGATGAACCAGAAGAAAAAGATGATGACACAGACGTCTGACCAACTGGTAGTGTAAACATCAGAGGCCTAAATATCCCATGTGTCCCTAAAGACACATCAGGATCAAAATGGGTCATATAAGATACGTTTGTGGTAGGGGCATATTCCAATCGGGTACGACCAGTGGATCGTCTAACTCTCGCACCACGAGCCCTCGTACCATCGGCCTCAGTACCGGGACCACCAGATGATCGTCTAACTCTGACACCACTCCCCTCCCACCACCAGCCTCTGTACTGGGAGCAATATCAGGATCCTCGTTAGATATCTCTCATCTAGGGGGTGGATCCTGAAAAAAAAATTAACACAAAAGTAAACACATGATATTATAACTTATTGAAATATATATATTTGAAATAAAATACTCACAATAGGGATGAGTGGAGGAACACCCATATGTGTCATGTGACGATTATTTTATGTCATCTTTTTCCACCACCTCTCTTCAATGGGTGTCATTTACTACAATGAAAACAAATATGGAAGTAATTATAAAAAGATAACTAATGTGTAACCAAAAAAATAAAGAAAACCCATTCTGATAAAAAAACATAAAGAAATAGAAGATTTATGGTGGTTTGAAGGTAAGTACTAGGATACACACTCTAAATGATGTTGGTGAAACATTTAGGTGAGAACAAAAATGTATGATTCTATATATTTTGCACCACAACTTCGAGTTCACAATCAACTCTGACAATTGATCTATTGGATTCATCATAAGTAATAAACAGATTTCTTACGATTGCAGTAGGGATAGTGTCAACTTCACCATCACCATCATCAAAAACATGTCTATAATTTACTTCAATAATTACACCGAATTTAGGATGACGATGATCTTTGACATAAAAAACTTTTTTCACCAGGGATTCCAATACATATGGTTCATCGGTGGCAAGAGTGCGAGTCATGTCAATAACTCAAAATCCATAATAATCAATAAAGGGGCCTTGCCTCGTCATTGAATCAAACCATTGACATTTCATCATCTTGACTCTACCATGCGAGTAATAATCCAAAATTATTATTTTCTCCATGACTCCATAATAAGATACATTTTCAGAAAGAGTTCTATTATCTGATGAACTGGCATAACAGTATGTTGTGGAAGTTAACATAACACCATATTGTTGTGTTCTCATGATTCTTTATCATTCAGTGATAATAAATATGTATGCATTGATCACAAGTGATTTACAAGCACGAACCATGTTATTAGGACCAAAATCCAAAGCTCTTATTTCCTCATAAATAGAGTCTGCAGGCAAACTCAATACCTAAAATATAAAATAATAGTAAACTTAATTAAATAATATTTTTATTTAGTTATTGAAAAAATATTTTTACCTTAAATTTCAACCATGAAGAAAACCCTTTGCTATGAAAATTCTCTTTCATTCTCAATGATAAAGAACGATGATTTCTATATATCAATTCTTTACATTCCCTATAGATAAAAATAATAATAGTTTAACAAATATTTAAAATTACAAGAGATAAGATAAGAGATACATGTAAAATTTACTTACTTGATATACTCATCGAAAAAATCACAATTGAACAACATTATGCGATGTGCCATCTCTCACTTTTCAAGGCTTAATGTCATCAATATATATGAGTGGGGGGCTATATAGGGGGTATGAGGTGGGGGGATATCCATGGGGTCGGGGGCTGTCCAAGGGGTCGAGGGGTCCAGGGGGTGGGGGTGGGGGTTTCCATGAGTGGGGGGATATCTAGGGGGTATGAGGTGTCCAGGACAGGCCACCCCCACCCCCTTGGACACCCCACACCCCCACCTGGACAACCCACCCCCCACTAAAGGAAAAACATAAAACAAATCCTTTACCCCCTGCTCTAAACAAACCCCACTAAAAATACCATTTATGATGTATGAAGTGTAGAACAAAAAAACCATAAAACAAACAAATAGTTTGGTACTAAAACAACAATAACTCTAATTTAACTGAAATAAAAACATTAAACAATAAATAAAAAGATGAATAACACTAAAACTAAGATAAAACTTTATAATTTGAACTGTAGAAATAAAAATTTGTTTGGTTGAAGAAGGATCTTTAGCAGTAAGGTATTTTGCGGCTGAGAATACATCAGGATGAGGTCTGGATTTGGTCTGAAATCCAAACTACTGAGAGTTGGGGCACTGGGTATTTGGGGAAAACATTCCCAAGTCAAGCACACCCCTTGGTGGATAATGTTTAGGGTTCTACACTAATAGTTTGTTCATGGATTGTAAAGAGGTTTAATTTCATAAAGTATAGACATAAACATTTATTTTTAAATTTGAGATTAATAATAACATATGTCAATGATACTATACACATAATAAAGAACACAAAATAGTGATACTTTTAAGGGATGGTATATAAACCATATTCTATATACTCACAGACATCTACCAATCATGTATTAGTCATTTATTCAATATCAAATAGTGTGAATCATAAAATTTTCCAAATCCCTAAAATAGGAAAAAATGAAGTGATATTTCTATATATTGAAAAAAATGTAGAAATCTGAGGAAGAGGGCTTCTATGTTTGTATTTGGGAAGAGGCTTAAAGATTCTAACCTGTATGGGGGAGTTGCAGCCGATCGAATGGAAGAACTCGGGTTAGGGTCCACCTGTGTGTTGGGGCTTCTGGAAATTGTGGGAAACAAGTTCTGTGATGTGCTACAGGGGATTCTGGAAATTGGGAGTATTTGAGGAGACCTTTACTGTTGGAAAATCATGAATTTTCCCAATGGTTTGTAAAAACTGTTGGAAAAAATGGACTTTACCAATGGTTTACTACAAACCATTGGTAAATGGTGCAAACATTTTGGATTTCCCAATGGTTTCTTCAAACCATTGGGAAAGCCTTCCTGAAACCAATGTTTACCAATGGTTTTTACAAACCATTGGTAAAAACACTTATACCAACGGTTCTGGAGAACCATTGGTATACAAGTGTTGGGAAAACCCAACTTTATAGTAGTGTGAGTAATACAATACATGTTATAAAATAGGCATATCAATGGAGCACAATAGAAACATGAACATAAAGGCCTGATAAAGCATGATAATCATAACATGGAAATGTGGCAACAACACTTTACATAGAATTAGAAAGAGACAAGGCTCATCACACATGGAGCATGATTAAACCCTCATTTCACATGAATCATGATTAAAACCTCATTGAACTTGAATTATCATGAATAAACACTCATTGCACATGACATATCATGATAATATAATTTACCCAATTCATTGGAGCACTATTAGGGTGCACCCTTATTAAACATTTCATTTCATGCATAAGTGTGTCACATGTATCATATAACATGGAATCAATCAATGTAAAAATTAATTCCATGATTAAGTAATAAAGAATTAATACAATAATGTACCAATAAATATGTATATTTTCATAAATTTGAATACCCTTGATTGAGACATGGGTATGGTATTCACTACACAATGATCTTGTCATGGAAAAAGAGTGGTACAATTTCGATAGCATAACGACGCGAAATAAAGATTCATGAAAATGGTTGATGAGAAAGAAATGGGTGTCTCATAATATTTACATTAAATGGATAGTAAGGGGGTTATTTAGATAACTATCCCAACAAAACTAATGGAATTTAGATGCATAATACAAAATAATTACTTGGATGTAAAAGAGAAGAGAGAAATTCCTCATGGAATTTTGGCATGGTAACGGGTGTACATAAGATCCATTAATGAGAGAAAAAGGTGTATCCCATCATCCAAACATAAATAGGGTACTATGGTGGAGGTGAAAAATCATACCCCCAACATTTTTAAATAAAAAAGGCATAATAATATTAAGAAACTTGGATAAAAAGAGAATGGTAGGAATCCCTTACTTGGAAGTGTGATCCCAAAGGCTTGGGAGAGTCTTGAGAGAGGCTTATTGGGAGCTTGGGGCACCTTAAGAAGATTATAAAGAGAGGTGGGAAGGGGTTGGTCAAACTCCAAAGGCTTTTAGTGAAGTGGAAGTGGGAGCTTGGGTGGGTTTATATAGGAAAGAAGAGGGAATTCTTTATTATTTAGGTTTGAGACACCTCAGATTAAACTAATCAAAACCACAGACCAGCCCATGGTTTTTTCCCATGGTTTTTTCCAAAGGGGAGTGGAAAACAATATTTTATAAGTCTAATGGCTGAAGGTCTTAAAATAACAGGGTTTCTTATGTGGAGGTGAGTCAAACATTCAAGGAAATTCATTTAATAAGTGAAAATGTTTTATAACTCTTGGAGGGTTCACTAAAGTTTTGTAAAATAAATAAAAAAACCTAAAATCACATTATTTTAATTTTAAAACATATATTGGACGAACATATAATTTATATTATTTTATTACATTACTATTTGGTCATTTTGATGTTATAAAAGACATTATATATTTAAAAAGCATTTATTTTATACCCAAAAATTCGACTGTCTCAGAAAATTATGAAAAATTCACCATTGGATAATTTAAATGTAATGATTACAAAAATAATATTCATTTTATCTAAATAATTTTATAAATATGTGTATTTTTACTTTTAAAAGAAAAACCAACATTTATAAAAAATTCATGGGTTTTGACAAAAAAAGATTTCAAACCTTAATAAAATTACAATTGCATTCAAAAAATTATATGATAATTTATATTTAATAAAAAAATTGATAATAATAATAAAATATTATTTAATTTAAAAATTCATTAATTCATCAAAAATAGATTTCTTAGTTGAATATTAACTAAAAAATACTATTTGTGATTTAAAAACTATTTACAAAGTAACAATGATAAAATGAATTCACATTCTTTATAAAAAAATAATGTACATAGTCATAGTGCTAGGGTATTGTTAGAAAACCCCTTATAACACCTGCATAAGACTGAAGGGTATGGTGTGTGATGGTGACAGACTCTTGGGGTGGCTTGGATAACATCGCTCGAGTGGTAATCTCTATTAACTTACACTTCTCCCATAGTCGGTTCCACTAAAGCTTAACGTGTCCAAGATCAGCTTGGGATTGGTCAAGAGAGAATCCCAATGATTCCACATCCTTTATGTGCTATGAAAAATGGGTTTCATATGGGGACGTCTACTGGGGAGGCCATCACTTCCTTTTTCTGAGTAAATTGGATTTTTTAAAGCCCTATATTTATACTAATCATGTGATCACCATTCAATGACTATATTACCAACGGTCACAATTCATAACTGTATTTTAAAATTCAGAAACATAAAACTAATGATGTTCACATTTTATATAACCATAATAAGACATTTAATTAAATCAAGAGTAATTTCTATTAATGATAGTTTGGGTCATTACAATATTCCCCCATTAAGAAATTTTTCCCTTGAAATTTCCTTTTAACGCTCTATTAAAATGTGGGTAACTTTGATTCATCACTTCCTCTGATTCCCACATCATTTCTTCAAACTTGGGGTTTTTTCACAACACCTTGATGAGGGTCATTGTCTTATTTCATAGAACTTTTCTCTACGATCTAAGATCTTCACTGGTTTATCCTCAGAAGAATGATCATCCTCTAGTTGTAATACCTCTAAAGAGAGTACATGTGAATGGTCTGGTATGTACTTCCTTAAGAGGGATACATGAAAGAAATCATGTACTTTGGCCATGGTAGGTGGAAGTACTAATCTATAGGCCACAACCACAACATGATCATGAATATCGAAGGGGCCGATGTACATAGGAATTAACATTCCTTTCTTTTCAAACCACATGATCATATTCTAGAGAGATATGAATAAAAATACCATGTATCCAAATTTAAACTCAAGGTCGCATTGACGGTTATCCGCATTACTCTTCTGTCAACTTTGGGCTGCCTTGACATGCTGCTGAATGGTTTTCACCTTCTCTACCATATCTTCAACCATTTATGGTCCTAGAAACTTATGATCACCGACTTCATCCCAACATGCCGGTGTTCTGCACCTCTTCTCATACAGGGCTTCATAAGATGCCCTTTATATGATCAAGTGGAAACTA
Source organism: Viscum album (assembly GCA_963277665.1). NCBI lineage: Eukaryota > Viridiplantae > Streptophyta > Magnoliopsida > Santalales > Viscaceae > Viscum > Viscum album. Next base: position 198,309,093 of record OY728131.1, on the reverse strand, counting down.
TTATTGTAGGATAATTCAACCAGTGGAAGATATTGGTCCCACACTCCTTTGAAGTCCATAGAACATGATATTAAAATATCCTCCAGTGTATGAATAGTTTTCTCAGATTGGAAATCAGTTTGAGGATGATAGGACATACTGAAGTTTGGTTCAGTATCCAGAGCATGTTAAAGACTCTTCCAAAACTTAGAGGTGAATCTGGGATCTCGATCGGATACAATAGATAGCGGTACTCCATGCAGCCTTACCACTTCCCTGATATATATTCATTCTTGTTGATCTAATGATAAATCCTCCCAAATTTCAATGAAGTGTGAAGACTTTGTAAAACAATCCACAAAAACACAGATTTCATTGTTGTCTTTGGATGTATTTGGAAGTCCGGTGACAAAGTATATGGTTATGTTCTCCCATTTCCATACTGGTATGTGTAATGGTTGCATCATCCCCTTATACGTCTACATCTCATCCTTCACTTTGCTGACTCACCAATAAATTTGATGTAAATTCAGCGATCTCCTTCTTCATATTATCGCACCAATAATTCTCTCGAAGATCTCGATACTTCTTGGTGTTTCATGGGTGAATAGAGAAATTTGAACTATATTCATCATCCAAAACTTCATTCTTCAACTCTAAACTTGATGAAACACATAGTGTTTTCCCAAATCTCATAATTCCTTCTTCATTAACATTGAACTCCAAGTATTTCTTTCTTTTGATAGCTTCCACTTTCTTCTGAATTCCCACATCATCCATTTGAGCATCCTTTAACTTTTCCAAAAGAGTCGGCTGAGCTATCATTTGTGAAAGTATTGATGATGTTCCATTATTTATGATTCCCGTGTCCATATTCATCAAATATAACATGATTGGATTCTTCTCAATTCTCATTAGTGATAGAATCACTGTGTCCTTTCAACTTAGAGCATCCACCACCTTGTTCGCTTTCCCAAGGTGGTAATGGATTGAGTAGTCATAGTCTTTGATCAGATCTAAACATCTTCATTGGCGCATGTTAAACTCTTTCTGTGTGAATATATACTTGAGGCTTTTGTGATCCGTATATATTTCACACTTCTCCCCAAAGAGATAATGCCGCCATATGTTTAAGGCGAATATCATCGTAGACAACTCCAAATCATGTGTTGGATAATTCTTCTCATGAACATTCAATTTCCTTGAAGCATAGGCAATGACATTGTCATTTTGCATCAACACACAACCCAAACCCTTCTTCGATGCCTCACTAAGTACCACAAAAAGTTCTCCACTTGTGGGTAAAGTGGGAATGGGCACAGTGATAAGCCTCCTTTTTAACTCCTTGAATCTTTCTTCGCATTCATCACTCTAAGAAAACTTTACTACCTTCCGAGTTAGCTTGGTAAGAGGTTGGAAAATCATGAGAAATTTCTCACAAATCGTCGATAATATCTAGTTAACCCAAGAAGATACGAATATCTGTTACCGATGTTGGCCTCAGCCATTCCTATATTGCAGTTGGATTAGAGGGATCCATAGATATCCCATTGCTTGTGATGATATGGCCCAAAAATGAGACCACCATCAACCAGAACTCACACTTGTTGTACTTTTCCTAGAGCTTATCCTTATGCAAGGTCTCTAGTACATTTCATAGATGCTCCTCATGATCCTCCATGGTTTTAGAGTATATCATAATATCATCTATAAATACTACCAAATGTTTTTTTGGGTAATCCCTAAAGACTCTATTCATCAAGTCCATGAAGATTTCTAGAGCATTAGTGAGCCTGAAAGGGATTACTATGAATTCATAATGCCCATATCTTGTATGAAAAGTAGTCTTGGGGATATCTTCCTTCTTCACCCTTACATGATAATATCCTGACTACAAATCCACCTTGGAGAAGTATTGTGCTCCATGCAGCTGATCAAACAAGTTATCAATTCATGGGAGAGGATACTTTTTCTTTATCGTGATTTTTTAAAGCTCACGATAATCGATACAAAGGCGCATTGAACCATATTTATTCTTGATGAAGAGGACTGGTGCACCCCATGGTGAAGCACTTGGGCATATAAACCCTTTATCCAGATTCTCTTGTAGTTGTTTCTTCAGCTCCTGAAGCTCCAAAATAGCCATTCAATATAGAGTCTTGGATATTGGAAACACCCCAGGTATAAGATCAATTGAGAATTCATCATCTCATGTTGGAGGAAGACTAGGAAATTCCTCGGGAAACACTTTAGCGAATTTCCTTACAATAGGCATGTCTTGAAGGATGGTTGCCTCCTTGGAATCAATCATCAAATCCAGATACACATGCTCATGGGGCAGTAATATCCACGCTTGATATTATGGATCTAAAGATGATTCATCTTCCTCCTTGCACTTTTATAGAATCGGGGGCCGATTATCCATATGGAAAGTGATTTACCTCTCAAGGAAATTTATGTTGGCTCTATATAAGGAAAGATAATCCATGCCAAGAGTTTCATCAAATTAAACTAGAGGGAGTATGATGAGGTTCAGTGGAAAATTTAATCCAAAGATTATGATAGGGGAGGGGTTATATTCAAGGGATACATTGATTTCCCCATTTTTCGTACTCATCAACATCTTCACTTCAATGATTTGTGGTGGTGCTGGGATTGTTGTACTAAACATTTGGGATATAAAATAATGCATAGAACCAGAATCAAAAATCACATTCACTATTATTGAATGAATAACTAGCATACATGTCACTACTTCGTTGTTGGGGTTCACTTCGGCAGTAGTGATGGAACAAACTAGCCCTTGCTACCTTGGAGATTGTTGGTTGCCTCTGAAAACCCTTGTCTTAGGGAACTGATTCGCAAGATTCCCTGAATCTTTGTATTTATAGCAATGAACAATGCGTTGAGGTTCGAATGGAGTATTCCTCTCCTCTATTGTAGCTGTAGGTTTTTATTATTGGCAGTTAATAGCTCGATTCCCTTCTCTTCCACACCTAAATCATTTCATTGTCCCCTTTAGGAAATTTCTAAGTTACTTATTTCCGCACCTTTGGAAAGTGGGGTGATGGATCTTTTTTTAACCATTGTATTTATCCATCGGATCGCCAACATTGAAGTCCACCTTACACTTTTTATCCCCATGATGACCCTGAGATTATCCAATCTCCATTTCGACCTTGAGCACACATCGTCGAAGTCACAGATCACTAGTGCTTTCTGAAGGCAAGGTTTCATCCCAACAAATAAGCGGTCAACCTTTCATTTGGGGGTAATAACAAAGGTGGAGGAATATCGTGAAACCTTGTGAATTTTTCCTCATACGCTCCGATAGATTAATCGTATTTTTTCTTTAGGGAAAGAAAATTCCTTTCCATCTTATGCCGGAGGGTGCGTGGAAAATATTTATCAAAAAACATCATCCGAAAATCCTTTCATTCTAACACCTCGATCCCCTCCTTAGGCTTCGTATTTTTGATCAATGTCCACCATTGATTTGATTCACACTATATATGATAAAAATCCATGAGAACCTTCTCTTGTTCGGAACATTGAAGGATGGAGAAGATATTTTCAATGGTGTTGATCCATTGTTCAATGATTAAGGGATCAGATGTTCCATAAAAATTAGGAGGCCTTTGTCTCATGAAGCTCTCGATAGCAACTTGTTATTTCTTGGGGGGGGGGGGGTTGAACGTTACTCTTGAACCATGTTTCTATTCAAATCTTGAGTTTACTAGGAGAGAAGCATGACAAAGTTCACGATTCTTTCTCCCATAATATTGGGCATCTCATTAGCACAATCATCACATTGATCTTCACGTCGATTATTAGCTCGAGTCCTACTATTACCGGCCATTTGCTGGAATAAAAGGAAAGTTAGGGGTAACACATAAAGGGTAATCTAAGGACAAAACTGGTGACTTATAAATAACTTTTATTTTCTTAACTTAATAATATATAGACTTTAATATATGCTATTCATGATCTACTTTCTAACATATATTCTTAGGGGCATTTTTTTAATTCCCTTAATAAGGGTTCATACTAAGCTTGTGAATTTACCAAAGCATGTCCTCTGAGAGTGTCTTAACCAAGAGTGCAGAAAGTTCTGTTGTCATGCACCAGATTCCGTTCGAGTTTAGATCAAAGCGGTGTTTTCGGGTTTTACCCCTAGGATACATCTGTGCCCGAGCCACCTCTACCTGCTCGTATCTAGACAGGGATGTATTTTATTGATAAAACACTTAACCAGTACTCACAAAACAAAGGGATGTTTTTATTATAATTATACTTGTTTCTAAGGCTTCACTAGGGTTTTTTAATCCTAATTACAAAAATAAATAAACCTATCCTTGAATACCAACTATAACAACCCTGCTTTTATTATAAACTTAAACATGATTTATTAAATAAACTTTACTTGATAAAACATAGAAGATTAAAATTTCTAGGGTCTTTGGGGCTTAGGATCATTACATAACAACTTAAATAATGAAACAAAACATCTTTATTGTAAACTTCCTTTACATGACCACTACATTCCCTCGTACTTAGTATTGTATGAGATAACCCGAGGACATGCATAAAAAAGGGTGAGATATAAAGCCCACTAAGGGAATAAACATGGAATAACATGAGGAATACAATACATGTTAGACAATAGGCATATAAATGGAGTACAAGATAAACATGAACACAAAGTCCTGATAAATCATGATAATCATAACATGGAAATTTAGAAACAACACTTAACATGGAATTAGCATGAGCCAAGGCTCATTGCACATAGAGCATGAGTAAACCCTCATTGCACATGAAGAATGAGTAAACCCTCATTGCACTTGAATTAGCATGATTCAACACTCATTTCACATGATGTATCATGATACTATACTTTACCCAATGCATTAGAGCACTATTAAGATTCACCCTTCTTAAACATTTCATTTCATGCATAAGTGTGCCACATGGATCATATAACATGGAATCAATCAACATCATAAGTTATTCTATGATTAAGTAATTTTAAATAAATACATGAATTTACCAATCAATATGTATATTTGTGTAAAGTTGAATACCCTTAATAGAGACATGGGTATGGTATTCACTACATAATGATCTTGGCATGGAAAAAACGCGGTGCAATTTCGGCAGCATAACAGCGTGACATTAGGATTCATGAAAATGATTAATGAGAGAGAAAAGGTTTTCTAATCATATGTACATGAAATTGAAAGTAAGGGGGTCATATAGATATATTTCCCAACAAATATAATGGAATTTAGATGTATAATACAAAAGAATTACTTGGATGTAAAAGAGGGGAGATAAATCCCACACAGAATTTTTGGCATGGTAACAGGTGTACATTGGAGGAATTAATGAGAGAGAAAGGGGTCTATAGTCATCCAAAAAAAATAGGGAAGTATGGGGGAGGTGATAAATCATACCCCAACATTTTTAAATAAAAAGGGTATAACAATATTAAGAAACATGGATAAAAATAGAAAGGTAGGAATCCCTTACTTGGAAGTGTGATCCCAAAGGCTTGGGAGAGGCTTGAGAGAGGCTTATAAGGAGCTTGGGGAACCTTGGGAGGATTCTAGATAGAGGAGGGTAGGGGTTGTTAAAACTCAAAAGGCTTTGAGTGAAGAGGAAGTGGGAGCTTGGGTGGGTTTATATAGGAAAGGAGAGGTAATTATTTATTATTTAGTATTGGGACACCTCACATTAAACTAATCAAAACCACAATCCAGACCATGGTTTTTTCCCATAGTTTTTTTCCAAAGGGGAGTGGAAAAAAATATTTTATAAGTCCAATGGCATAAATTCTTAAAATAACAGGGTTGCTTATGTGGAGGTGAGTAACACTTTCAAGGAAATTCATTTAAAAACTGAAAATTTTTTATAACTCTTGGTGGGTCCACAAAAGATTTGGAAAATAAATCAAACAAACCTAAAATCAAATTATTTTAATGGTAAAACATATATTGTCCGAACATATCATTTATAGTATTTTATTACAACATTATTGGGTCATTATGATTTCATAAAACACATTATATATTTAAACGGTATTTCTTTTTTACCCAAAAATTCGATTGTCTCAGAAAACTATGAAAAATTAACCTTTAGATAATTTCAACGTCCTGATTCCAAATATAATATTAATTTTATATAAAATTTTTTCTAAATATGTGAATTTTTACTTTTAAAATAAATACCGTTATTTATCAAAAATTCATGGGTTTTGACAAAAACTGCTTTAAAACCTTAATAAAATTACAATTGCATTCATTAAATTATATGATCATTTATATTTAATAAAAATTAATCTGATAATAATAATACAATATTATTAAATTCAAAAATAAAATAATTTATCAAAATAGATTTCTTAGTTGAATATTAACTGAAAATACTCTTTGTACTTTAAAAACTATTTACAAAGTAACAATAATAAAATGAATGCACATTCTTTATACAAAAATAATGTACGTAGTCATAGTGCTAGGGTCTTGTTACATAAACCCTTATAACACCTACATAAGACCAAAGGGTAAGGTGTGTGATGGTGACATACTCTTGGGGTGGCTCAGACAACATCGCTCGGTTGGTAATCTCTATTAACTTCCACTTCTCCCGTAGTCAGTTCTGCTCAAGATTAACATGTACAAGATCGGCTCGAGCTTGGTCAAGAGTGAAGCACAATGAATACACCTCCTTTTTGAGCTCTAAAAAATGGGATTCATATAGGGAAAGTCTACTGGATGAGGCCATGACTTCCTTTTTTTGAGTAAAATGGATTTGTTAAAGCCCTATATTTATATTAATCACGTTATCACTGTTCAACGACTATATTAGCAATGATCACAATTAATAATGTTATTTTAAAATCCATAAACATAAAACCAATGAATTTTACACTTTATATAACCATAATAATACATTTCATTAGATCAATAGGAATTTACATTAATGAAAGTTTGGGTTGTTACAAGAAGTTTGTTTGGCTATAAGTATATATATTCAATATCAGATGGTGCATGAGATTCAAACAACTAGAAGAGAAAATACTGAACTGAGTGAAAAATTACAGTCTCTTAGATATTCAATAGAAAAAATGAGTTAGTCTTGAAAAGTGGTGTCTATTCTATGTCAGAAAGTACGTATGAGAGAGGCTGATACAATTATTGTTGAAAAGAGAGTGATAGAGGAGATTCAACCCAATCTTATTAAAACTATTGAGGAAATTGTTGCAAGTATTTCCAAGAAGAGGAAAGAAATGACTAGACTTTATTCTGTAAAAAATAATTCTACCTTAGAGTATAAATTTTTCATGGATACTATTTATAATACTTTAAAGACTCATACCTCAACTCCTACTGATATTCCTTCTACTTCTGATCAGAATTCTCAGACTCTAGACATTGAGGTAGTCAGAACTATTGTAAAGGAGGACCTTAAAGCTTTATTTTATGCCTCTATTCTGGGAAACCTATAAAATATTGAGAAGAGCAATGATCTTGTGAATTATATGGTCAGTTTCTATACCAAGTTAGCATTTTCCACTTAAGAGGAGATTACAAAGAGGACTAATTCATATTTCTCAAAGATTTACACCAAGAACCAGTTGACATGTCACTTTAAGTGTTTAGTATAAATTTTTACTAGACCCCCAGTTACAAAAGAATTCAAAGAACAAGTCAAGTAATTGAGGGACTTCACTCCTTTTTTTGAAAAAATTCATGGAGAATAAGGATGACTTTGAGAAATCAATGAAGTATTATGGTGAGCTTATTGAGGATTTCATCAAATTGTTAAAACTATATATTCATGTACAAAGTGAATCCATTGTAGTGCCTGCTGATAGACCTCTTGGACCTCTTAGATCAATGACTCCACCTTGAATGTCAGTTCCTTAGGCTTTGACTCATATTCACCAAGTGATCCAAGAATAGATTCAACTTCCTATGTTGTCCCAACATAAACCCAGACTTGCACCTAATGTTCTAAAAGGGGTGATCCTACCTCCTTTGAGAATTTCTTCACACCCTCCAGCTTCTTAGCCCCAACCTACTAGACCCTCTAATGATCCTTCTAAAAAAGGGAAGGAACCTCTTAATCCCCAACCATAGTGTGTATCATTCTTTGATGGGGAGGTTTTCTTGATTTGTGTTATCTTTACTAGCAGACTTTTAACATCATTTTACTTTATTAGTAAATGTAATTTTTTTTCTACCTATTTTCTTTTTTTCTAATACCAAAAGGGGGAGAAATAGTTTGGAATTATAATTATTTACCTTTTATGTCACTCTTATATATGTTACTTTCTCTTTGATACAATTACTATCTATTTTATATCTTAACCTTATCTATAATATAAAAAATCATCAATAGTGGGATATGATAAGTATAATGATTTCATTCCATATCAAATTGTTGTAATGAATAATTCCATGATTTGTGATCATCAAAAAGGGGGATATTGTTGGCCCATAGGAGACCATGTCCACCCTCTCTAGTATTAATAGTTTTAATAATCCCAAATCATGTAAAATCCTATTAATCATGTTTAACCATTTTAGTTATAATTATTTAAGTTTAAATATATGAAATTATGTCTATATATGATCTCAACTAAATTTGGTACATTCTGTTAATGTTTATAGTGTAAGAAAGTCTGGATAAAAAAATTATTCTAAGTATAACAGACTGAAACTGACAAAAGAGATGAGATACCAACATTTCAGATAACTTATCGATGCAAATGACCTACCAAAGCAGATGATCTACCGATGTAAATGACCTACTGACACAGATGATCTACCGATTCAGATAACCTACTAATGAAATTGATAAACCTATGTAGATGATCTACTGATACAAATGACATACTATTGTAGATGATTTACCAATGCAGATAACATACTGATGCAAATTACCTACCAATACAGATGATTTACCAATGAAAATAACCTACCAATGTAAATCACATATTGATGAAAACGGCATACTGACGCAAATGACCTACTGTTAGTTCAAATGAGCTACCTATGCATGGTGCTACCGACTCAAGGACTCACCAAAAGTTAACACAATTCACTGATGCATTGAGTCACCAACTTATGGAAAGACTGATAGAACGATATACTGATGGAATGAGCCACCAACGGAAGTAGATACCGACTAAGGAATCAATGATATACTATTTAAAATTTATTCAATTTTAAATTATTTCTAACGGTCATATATTGAGTGTTTTAATGAGACTGATTAATTTAATTCTTTGTGAAGACATCTTAAATATAGATGTTAGAAATACAAGGTATTGTGTCTACCTAAAGCATGCACATTGTCAGGAGAAAATAATATACATATACAAAGGAGAGCGAAGAAAAAAATCAAGACATGGGAAGACTTACGTAGACACATATATAGAATAAAATAAAAGAAGACCAACTATGAGCAATATAAAGAAAGAAGAACACATGAGGAATTCTTCATTAATAGGTGTTGTGATCCAAAGAAATGTTTATCATCCAAGTTCAATCATATTAGCAGCATCCAACAAAATAAAAGGTGAATAAACTCTCACCCTCACAAAACACAGTGCTCCATGAAACTCTATTTTCAGTGTCTATTTTTAGAAGAGAACTCGAGCTTCAAATCTAATACATCAGAGAGTCCATATCTACTTAGAACAAAACTCATAGTATTTACAATCCTTCAACATTATATTTTCTCTATTGTGTACTATTTTATTACTTTTATAGCAGTATGTGTATCTGTATTAAAACACACATTGTCTCGTGTACTAAACTAGAGGATAGTGAATATCCTCAAAAAATAATATTTTTACACATATTAATACTATGAAGAAATGTCGAAGAGGTCCTATGTGACCTGGTTATTTTTGTTCCCACATAGAATAGTGGAAGAGGTCTTGTGACCTAGGGATTCTTGTGTACTTTTTTTAACCCCAATCCAGGGTGTGGATCGATGATTTTTATATATAGTGTTTGGTGGTAGGAAATCACCAAGTGGAGAGGACTAAGTATCTACTTGATACTAAACCTATTTTTTTATATTCGATGTGTTTTCAATTTAGTCTTTCTCTATTTTAATTCATTTTTCATAAAAATAAATTTTACTTTGATAGTTATTCTTTGATAGTAGTTATAACTATTTTTCCTTATTTGAGTTGTTTCAAAAGTTATATCAATATCTCATATTGTTATAACTGCTAATTAATCAATTTTATGAGAAACTATTTAAACATTCTAACTATTATAATTTTACTTCCTTGGTTAACTGGCTAGTTTTATTTTTAATTGGGGGAATCTTTTAAATAAACTTTTTAACCAAAATTTTTTTAGGAACTCAATTCACCTCCATCTTGAGTATCCTACTCCGGCCAAAAAAATATTTATTTTAGTTTAATCAATGAATGATGATTGGTTTAAAATAATTTTTAATGTTTTCAAGGATTAAACAACTTCATCAACAAGGAAAATTCAATCATATACTATTATCATGCACTCAACAAGGATGATTCACTCATGATGATGCAATTTTATTTTTATTCTCCAATGAATTCAACGTTATATGTTATCAAACTACAATATTGTTAGATGAACGAGTGGGTTTAATGAAATCTGGGATAAAAGGACACAATGGGATAAAGCATACCTCAAAGGGATACATAGTGTACCAGGTATGACCCATATTGTGTGGGTTTAGTTTAAAATAAACATTTTATTAATGTATTGTTTCATATTTATGTTTAATTTATTTATTTATAGTTTTAATAATATATGGATTTTTTATTATATAGGTGCATTATTTTTCTCAATTTGTGGTGGTTTGTTCGAAAGTGATTATTCTCATGAGAGACTAGACTTCGAGGCTAAAATTGAGATAAAAAAATAAAGAAATGTGTCAAAAATGTATACAACCATCATGAAAAGGTTAATTACTAATAATACTTTAGAAAATTCTATCACCATTTTATCTTTTTTTTAATTTAATTTAATTATTATTTATATCTAATTATTTTTTCATAGATCATTTGGGATGTCATATTTTTCCTTTAATAATCTAAAACATGATAGGAAAGAGAGAAAATGGTGATTTTGGATAAGATGTTTCTGGATGCATGGGGTTTCTTCATTCTTAAAAAAGAAACATTTATTTCTTTTCTGGCTTGGTGAAAATGGTTGAAAGAAAAACACACATCACATACTCGATCATCTGCACCTGAATCTAATGCGCGGTGTGACTAGTATGACTCAAACGATATGTTTTTTTGTTTATAATTTAAATTTTAGTTTAAAACACACATCACATAATAAAAATAGATAAAATGCATTAATATTGTTTTGATAAATTATGAATAAAATTCATAAGTCATTTGTGATGTGTAGAAATAAACCTCACCTCAATCTGATACATGATGTGCTTCATATGACTCAAAGCATCTGTTATTAGTTTAAAATGGACATTTAAGTTCATAAAACACCACTAACAGAAATTTGAAAAAAATGATCTTTTATTTTTATGATAATTTAGGGAAGTGATTCAAAATTCATTTTTTACATTCATGAATTAGTCTCACATATAACCGACACATGGGGTGTATTTTATGAATCAACATGCGTGTTTCTAATATAAAATGACATTTTAGTAAAAAACAAAATTTAAATAACCAAAACCAATAAAACATATTAATATTGTTTTTTTACTTTAAAAAAGCTTTCATAAGTCATTTGGGACATTTAGAAATTATCATCACCTAAATCTGACACACTGTGTGACCGGTATGACTCTAAGTGCATCTTTTTATTTAAAATCGACATTAATTTTATTAAAAAGACAAATGACATACTTAAAACTAATAAAATTTATCCATATTATTTAAATAATTTATGAAAATGGTCCATAATTCATTTATGATGTTTAGGAATAAGCCAAACCTAAATTTTATATAAGATATTCCTGGTATGAATCAAAGTGTTCATTATCAGTTTAATATTGATTGTTTAGTACAAATAAGTTCCAGACACTGAAAACCAAGAAAATGTTCTTGTATTGTCTTGATAATTTAGGAAAATTATTCATAATTCATTTTTTATGTGTTGGAATTAGTCTCATGTCAAAACCAAACACGATGTGACCAATATAACTCAAATATAGTATTTCCAGTTTAAAATGACATTTTAGTAAAACACAGACATGACATACTCAAAACTAAGAAAACACATTCTCATTATTTTTAGGCATTAATAAAATGATTACCAAGTCTTTTGGGACATGTGATAATCATTCTAACCTCAATCAAATGCATAATGTTTCTGGTATGACTCCAAGTGCGTCTTTTTTATTTAAAAATGACATTAATTTTAGTAAAAAAGAAAATTGACATACTAAAAACTAATAAAAGGCATTCGATTTTTTTATACTTTATAAAAATTATCGATAAGTAATTATTTATGTGTAGAAATAATGCTCACCTAAATCCCTTACATGATGTTTCAAATATGACTCCAAGTGTCTGTTATCAATTTAAAATTGACATTTTAATTCAAAAAGTGCTACTCATTGAAAACTACAAAAAAAGCACTTAGATTGAATTTATAATTTATTAAAACTAATCATTATTAATTTGTGATTTTTTGAATCAGTATCACATCAAACCCATACATAATGTGACTAATTTAACAAAAAGTGTGTGTTTCCAATTTAAAATAAAAATTTTCTAAAAAAACAAGTGACATACTCAAAATTGAGGAAACGCTTTTGGATTGTTTTAATACTTTAGGAAAACTATCCACAAATCATTTTTAGGTGTATGAATTAGTATCAACTCAATATTATGCATGGTTTGACTGGTATGACTCCTTTTACATATTTTCAATATTTAAGTGTCATTTTAGTTTAAAATGTGCACCATGTCTCTAAAACCAAGAAAATGATCCTAGGTTGTTTTCTCATAATTTTATATGCTATTACTTAATTAATTTATTTATCATTTTTATCTTATATATATTTAGTTAATTTTCACATAGATAATTGTTGAATGTGAATAATAAATGGTGTGATGTACAAGAATCAACCATAACTCAATCGGATAAACAATGTTCCTAGTATGATTCACAGTTTAGTTTAAAATTAAGAATTTATATTTAATTTATTTCTTTATATTATTACTAACATAAAACTATTTTTTATATAGTTGTGTTATTTTTTAATCAGGGGTGGTTTTTTATTTAATACAGGTGCATTCTTTTTTCAATATAATAATTTTTTTTCTTGTATTTGTGTTGTGACTTTAACTTCATTTAAATTAATGTTTTCAACTAATTTTTTTAATTTATGGTGCAGTTTTTGGTACTATAGTGCACAGTTACAAAACATTGTAGTACTCCATGTCTCTATGTAATAGAACAATACAGTATACCCCTTTATCAGTGCTTTTACAATAATAGATAGAAGTACCCATTATCAGTTCATTTGTTATCATTGATAAAGGGCATCTTTATCATCACTAAATAAAATCATTGATAAATGGTGTCTTTTATCAGGGTTTCTCAAATCACTGGTAAAGTGGTGACTTATCATCACTTTTTTTCATTGATAAAGAAACATTTTTTAGATTTTTTATAGAACTGATAAAATCCTAGGTCTATTAATCACACACCGGTATTCAGTGCCTTTTTCATGATAATAAATGCATATTCTAGTCCATTTAAATCTCTCTTTTGTTGTGGTGTCACTTATAAAAGGACACCCCTATCCTCTCTTCATCACACCTTAAAACCATTTTGAATTAGCCAATACAAAACCAAATAAATTTCCAACTTCCATTACCCCCATCTTATAATCCTTAGTTTTATAATAATTCCATTATATGAATACTTCAGGTAAAATACTAAAGAGGTGGTATGGGAATAGGTAAAATTCCTAAATATGTGTTTTTGTTATGATTCATATTACACCTGCTTTAAATATTCTTAATTTTTGATTATATAATAATAAAATTATCTCCCATATACTAGGATGTTATTATAATAAGGTAATTACCTATTTCTATCTCCCACACCCACAAATGGGAAATGATAACATTTCCCATGTATATAGTTGACTACAGCCTCATGAAATGATGGGAAATGTTTTCAATGAGAAACTCTCAGGGTTGGGTGTGATTATGGATATAAAGTATAGATATTTTATTTTTAACTTAGATATTACTCTAGAGTCATTATATTGCATACACATTTTTTTACTTTACATTCCATTGGGGATATAATAACATCGCTTGTGTGGTCATAGGACCACTGCCTTGTGAAGAAATGTGATTCATTTTTCACTTACACACTACATGTAAGATAATAAGTATAAAGTTAATGAATACATATTTTACACATAAAATTATTATGATATTAATGACATATTTATCATTATTATATTATAATATATCATTTTATTTCTTCCATTTTCTCTCACTAAAAGATGACAATGTTGTTCGTGTACATGTGGACTACCACCTTCACAAAGAGATATAACTCTATCCTCATCGCCATACCACATGGATTATATATATAATTATAATTAAATAAAGAATATTTTATTTATGATATTATTATTATTATATATAGATAAAATATTACTTACCTTATTTTCATAATAATTATTGAAAAATGGAAACTTTGCTCATGCAAATGTGTGGCCTACCATCTCCATGATCGTAACAAAATTCATTTCTCAAAAATTTCATAATTTGTCTTAAAATTATAAATTATATATAAATGGGATAATTATTTCATGATTATTGTTCTATATATGTTTAAATAATTACCTCTTAGATCCATAGTCAACCTACCGAAGTCACTTTTTACAGATAAGTCAAAATTCATCGAAACACCTGATGCAAAATTAATTGGTTATATAATTGTATATAACATGGTAATAATTGAAATAAAAGGAATAAATAACATTAAAAAATTAATTATAAAATTAAATAATTAATATATGTTTATTATTCAAGAAGATAAAGAACGTACGTGATGAGTCAGACTCAAGGTACGAGACTTTGTCTCAATTTCTCTTCATTGAAGAAAATTGAAATGTGATGCACTTAATTTATTTTATGTGGTGTATATTGTATAAATTTTACATGTAATATCATGATTCCATAATAAATTGTATTTTAAGTTTCAATTTTAATTATTTCATCTAAAGCGATTTTGACTTAAAAGTTATCAAGTTGTAACGAATTTCATAACACAATTTCGTTTCATTGGGTTATATTACATCTTCATTGTCATTGAAATTATAATTTAATGTATTTAAAGACTTTTTACTATATTATGTTTTATTTATGCTTCTTTTATGTAGATTGACATTATAAATATAATCAATTCATTTATTAATCTTCACTTCAATGTTATGATCTTTATAATGGTTTCTCATTTCACTTTTACTTCTATGTGACATAGAACATATTCACCACTAATTTCAATTTTTTAGTGTATATACTACCCATTTTATATGTTATATAATGAATCTATTTATCTTCATTATATTTAAATTTTCTTTTTTTGTCATTTCTTTTATTGGGTTTACGATTCAGAAATTAACATAGTGGTAAGGGTTTATTTCAGAATCTCATCATTATTCGGGTTTGTTAAAGTTTACGTCTCCATTGGGATAATTATTTGATATTTATATCTTAAAACAAATATATTTTATTCAAATTTATTTAGTAATTAACTTAATTAAGCAATGGTTCTTCTTTTTCACACTTTGGTACTTAAAATTATTGAGAAACTGTTTTTAGTAAAAGGCATATTTATTTCCCTCTTCAGTTGGAAATCCATATTTATAAAAACCTATTTTTTTTAAAATGTTTCAAAAAATATTTTTAACCATTAAAAAATTATTTAATAAATAAATTTTAATAAATTTTAAATTTTAAAAAATGATTCAAAACAAATATTCATGTAATTTTCAAAACAAATCCCACTTGTATTTTACAAAAAAATGTAAAATGAATATTTGTTTTAACATGTACGACATAAATATAATTTTATACCATCATGAACAAAAAATGTTTTAAAAATATTAAAAATATTATTTTGAAATAAAATTATTTTCAATTTTTTGAACATTCTAGTTCAAAATGTTATTTTTAATGTTAAAAGTTTATTTTACTCAAAAATGTTTTTGATGACATTTTATGGAATTTCTATTCATCAATGACATCGAACATTTATTACACTTAAGATAAACTAGGTATATGTTGTATTAAAATCATCATTATTCTTTTTATATATGGTTTATGATGAGTTTTATTAAGGAATTAAAATTTTATTACCATTCACCATACTACTCTGGATGGTTTATAATTTTGATTATTTCATTGGGTTAATTATTTACATTTTGTAAGTTATTTTTGCAATAATAATGTTTATATTTATTATTATTAAACTATTTTAGAAGAGTAATACATTATATAAAACCACAATATTTTTTGAAATATATTTTTTAAGTGTATTTATTTATTTATTTTTTGATTTTTTTCATAACAAGTGACACTGAGTTTATTTTGAGTTACACGCAACCCTGAGTTTCAATGTAGTGTTTCATATTATCAAAATATAATTATGTGATATTTATAACATAGCCGATGGAATAATGGACATTAATATGATTAAATAAATTATTAAAAGATAAGGTTTTAAAATTTATATTCAATGAATTATGGGGTTACCGATTAGTTAAAAATGAAAATAAAAACAACTATTTGAAAATAAAGGAAATCAATCTCTAAAAAACTAATTTTAAAGAATGTTTTTATCTAAATAAATTAAATGATTTAATTTTGGGTAATTATTTTAATAAAATTAATATATTATTTAATAAATAAATTTTTTAACATTTATAAATAGTGTTTTCTAGATAAGAGATAAGAATAAATCCAATTTTACACTTAAAACTGTATTTTTCAAAAACATAGTTTTTTCTCCTTTTTTGTACAGTTATTGTAAAAATAATTTTCAATATTTTAAAAAAATTAATTTAAAAAATAAAGTTAAATTTTGAAATCATCATGTCAAAAATATCTTATGGTGAATTTTTGATATTTTTCTGAAAAGATTAATTTTTTCATGAATAATGAAAACACATAATTTTAATTGAAAGTGGATTTTTGTTTAAATTATTTATAATGTTAAGTTATATTTTAAATTTTATTAACAATAAAATTATTTCAGTTATATATATATATATATTAATCTAATTTAGATAATTTAAATAATTTTAATGGTGACTTTTTTTAAAAACTTTGTTAACCTTTGAATATTTCCTCTTTGAAAAGCTCTCTTTCTCATCACAAATCTAGAATTAATTTTAAATTAAAATTTTAAAATTAAGATAATTTAATTTGAAGAATTGTATTAAATATTTTTAATCACCCTAATTTATATTTTCAAATAAGTTCAACATAATTTTTGACTAAAATAAATAGCGAAAATATTAAAAGTTAATTACCATAGTTAAAGTAAAAATGGGTTTACTAGGGGTTAAACTAGAAAAATATCTATTAAAATAACCTAAAAACTTGTCTAAAATATTTTTTATAGAAATATTTTGACCTTATAATGTATAATTATCTATAATACTCTATTTGGTACCTCTTTATAATAATAAATACGTAGGTACACCTTTTTCTTTTCAAAAAAATACAAGTGTACCACTCACCTCACTTATAAAAGGCCTGCCACAATCCTATCTTATTCACTCCTTAAAACAATTTTTATCATCCAATACTTCGAAAATACTCTCTAAAATTCCCTAATATAATCATATAATCATCATTTAGGATATAAATCCCACCTAGGAAGTGTTTTTGTGAAAATCTAATGAGGATACCTGAAGAAGAGGTAACCTTCTTCAACAAGCGTTTATATTTTATTTATTCCTAAAACTACAAAAATTTTATTTAAAACACACTAATATAATTAAATCCAATATTAAATATATTTTTAATTTCTTAGGTTATGTTAATGACCTATAACCATCTTCAATTTCATTAAATGATTTATAAAAACATCATTCAAGTGTATGGTGGACCACCGCCATGTGAACCATTGTGATTCGTTTTTACATTACCCCCACTTAAAGTTGGGTATGGTGATGTATATGAGTTATATATATGGTATTTATAACATAATTATACCCATGGAGTCATTATATCACATATACCATTTTATATTCTACTCTGTTGGAGATATGGTAACATCGCTTGTGTGTATGGTGAACTACCGCCTTGCAAAGGGATGCGATTCGTTTTTGAATAATTCTTTTAATAAAAGATTTTAAGGATAAATTTAATGAATATATGTGAATAAATTAAATAATAATGATATTAATGGAATATTTATCATTCTGAAAGAAATTATATCATATTATTTCGTATCTTTTTTTACTGAAAGATGATAACGTCAATTATGTACTTGTGGACTACCATCTTCACGAAGCTATGTGACTCTTTATTTTCATCCCCTAACCATGTGGATAACACGTATATGTATATTTCAATAATTAATATGTTATTTATGATATTAGTGTCATTATTTAAATATAAAATATTACTTAAATTCTTTCCATAATGATCATTGAAAAATGGAAAAGTTACTATTGTGTACGTATGACATACCATCTTTGTGATCGTAATGTAGTTAATTTATCAAAACCATATCTCATGATTGGTATTAAAAGTAAGTTTTATGTAAAATTTTATAATTATATCATTATTATTATTCTAGATATGATGGAACCATGGATAAATTATGAGGATCAAAAATTACAAATGAATACATATGTGAAAAACAAAGCAGTTATTTCCCAAAATGTGATTTTCACAAGGAATTGAGAATAAACTGGTAATAAATTGTCATAAGTAAATCATTTATGGTATATTATATATAATTATTATTTTAAAATTTATTTATAATAAAATCATTTCTATTATAAAGGGTATTCAAACATGCATTAAGGAATATGGGACTTAAGGTAGGGGATTTCTATTCAATCTTTTATTTTTGGGAGATATAAAAATTCACCACTTGTTTCTTTTTTATGGTTTATATACTGCCACTTTGACTTGTTATATCATGAATATACTCCATTAATGATATTTAATGTAAATTTTTTTTATTATTTATTTGGGCTCATGATTCAAATGGTTACTAAAGAGATAAAAGATTTATGTCACACTTTATACTTCTACGAGACACATGCCACATTCACAACCTATTTATTTTATTTGGAATATATTTTTTCCATGATTTTAATTTATAAATATTATCATTAAAATTATTTTGATTCAAATATCCATTTTATTATGTATCCTTCATGGGGTTTACAGTTTAAAAGTTAACAAATGGATAAGGGATTTTTTGTCTCAAATTTATTTCCTTAATACATATGGTATGTTATAAAATTACCATATTTCATGTGGTTAATATACATAAAATTTTATATGTAATGTAATAAATTTATTTATTCATATTATATTCTAATATTTATTTAGTTTTATTCTTTCGTGGGGCTTATGATTCAAATTTACCAAAGTGGTAGGGGTTTTATTTTTCAGGCTCATCTTTTTTTAGGATTGTTCATAATTATGCTTCTCATGATGAAATATTAGGATTTATATCTCATGAAACAAAATTATTTATTATCATATACTAATTTAATTATAATTCTTATTTTTCCATCGTTTTACTCTCTTTATGTACTAAAGAGTTAAAAATACTATTTTTAAGAAAAAATTAATTTATTTATCTTCTCAGTCAAAAACCCTCTTTCATCCCAAACAGTGTTTCCTAAAAATGTTTTCAATAATATTTTTAACATTATTAAAATTAATTTTACCCATCTTTATCTGGTAAACATTTTTAAATTTAAATTTCAAGTCCTTTTCTAAAATATGCTTGTTTGGATTTTACCAAAATTATTAACAGAATCTTTTTTTAACATCTACATCATGAATTGAATTTACCACTATATTTAACATTAGTTAATTTGAATATTCCTTTATATGTTTTCAAGGTTATTTTAAAAAAAATGTATTTTTAAAAAGTGTTAAATTTTTCATCAATGAATAAAGGATATTTTCTACGAGAATTTTTTAATCTATTTTAAATATTCCTGTATATATATCAAATTTTATGTTAAAGGAAAAGAATTTTAAAAATATTTTATTAATTTTTAGTTTTAAAAATGGATTTTCAAAGAAAATTTAATCCCTTAAGAAATGATCCAAGTGATTTATCTATCAAAATTATTTTCCAACTAATATGACATCAGTTGATGTAACAATATTATTATTGAGGATATAATCCAAGGATTCATTGTTATTGTTTCTCTGAATGGTTTATATTTATGATGATAAGATGTCTATAAAACTCATTTCTCCTCCATAGGTTATACAATGAAAAACTCATCATGATAAGAGATTAATTTTTCCATGTGTTATTCTATGATTAAATGATTAAATGATTATGAAACATGTATCTTTTTCAAATGATATGATATGACGAAATTTTTAGGAAACCCATTTCATTTCATTGGTTATGATAAGATGAGTGTTTTATGATCTTGTGGAATATATATGTATGATTTTCATTATTTGATGGTGGTTTCATTATAACCTTGGACAATAGTTATGTTATAAATAAATATGTTTGAGACTTATATCTCCCTCCTATGAATTATGTAAACATTTATATCTAATGAGATAGATTTGACTAGAATGGGGAGTGGACTTTGTTCAGTAAGTGGATTTTTTTGATATGATGGTTTTGGGAGTGAACCTTGACTACTATGATGGTTTGTGTTGTGAAACCATTCCACTACGATATCTTTAGAAGTGATCATAGACTCCTATGGAAATTATTTTTCTTTACTTATGTGTATCTAGTACTTCCATGTCTTATGCCAATGTAATTTACTCATGGTTCGTGTTATTTGATTTCATTATGATTCGTGTCCAAAGAACTTCCAATCATTTTTCCATGAATCAATATTTTAATATTTTATATTAAGGGTATGGTTTAAATACATTACGATCATGTTATCATACCCTTCTATTCATGTTATGTTTACACATCCCCCCTTTTTAACCTTATAGAGCATCTGAGTTAACTATTTCTTCTGCTTTCTTTACCATGGTTATGAAAAAAGGTTTTAGGCAGGGTATGTTTGCGAAGAGTACTTAGGGAGAAGATATTTGTGGGATATGTTTAATATATTTCACCAAATTAGAATATTTTTTACCTATATTCTAATTAAAAAATAATTATTTTGTTCCTTAATCATGTGTTTGTGTAATGCGTTGAAGACGCATAAAAAATATGTAATATCCTTATATGAAAATATTAGGTCACTATAGTTCATATTAGATGAATTTTTATTTAACCTTTGGAAACATGGATGAGAAAAATTTAGTGAGAACCCTAGGGATATTTATAAGGATATTTTTATACATATGACTATGTTTAAGTCTAAGGATGAGTTAAAATATTAGATAATATCCTAGAATTTTGGTAAATGATGGAGAGACTGGTTTCCGAATAGTTACATCTCTATCTGGATACTATAGTGGATGCAGATCTAGAATAGAGGTAAATTGGGATAATTAATCTAAATTGGTAACATTGATCTAGACTATACCATCATCTGGTGCATGAAAATAGGCCTTAGTGCACACCTGGTTTGACATTCATGGGGGATATGTTTTGGAAATTCATGAACTCTTTATGAACAATTATCAAGGATTGAAATATATTATCACTCTAAATATTAAAGAAAAATCCTAAGGTGTCACACATTGAAAATAATTTTTCATGATTTAGATATCCCATAAGTGATTTCTCATGATTATTTGGTTTAACCCTTTGGTTATTTTTTCTCACACTATGATTATTGGTTTAATTAATGGATGGAACCAGAAATAACTGGGTTAACATTGAATGTGATGGAAAATTTTCTGAAGTGTAGCCAAATGGGAAGATGATATGAGTGAATGATATTGTGATTATTCTTAATAAAATTATCATTTATCATGATTAATAACATGAAACTTAACAAACTATTGGAATCACCAAAGAATATAAGGATATATTTTTCTGAGATTTTGGGTAGTGAAGACCATGGAAGAAAGAAGATTTTTTTTCCTACATGTTAAGAATGTTGGAAGAAGCACTAAAGGGAATGTCTCAGAGGGATGAGAAGATGTTTTAATAATGGAAAATAAGGTCACAAAGAAAGTAACTACAAAGTAAAAATGTAAATTTAGGTTAACTCAATGGATTAGAATATTGGTATCCAAAAAGTATTATCAAAGGATGAATGTTTTAAATGTGGAAATTATGGGAATTATTAAAATCAATATACTAGGGGAAATATTGTGAAGTGAATCAGAAAGGTGGTATGAGTAATGGTTATATTGTTGATGAGGAAGATACTATGAATGACATATGAAAGGAAGTATTTATATAGGGATAAGTTGATAAATCCTCTTTAATAGCTTAATGATGAGGTAGAATAATTGAAATGTTTATGTTTTAGAATTAAAGATTTATGTTATATTAATTATAACATATATAAGGATTTTCTGTAGAATTTTTACATTAAGGGTTTTCAATAATATGTTAAATTGTACTGATAACCAAAAAAATTGATTTAATATGAAGGTGAAACTTTATAAAAAACACATGATTACATAAAGATAAAACTTAATTTGTCACAAATTTGGGATAATGATATTTTGATAAAGAGAAGTTGGATAAGAATAAGTAAATTAGATAGTATTGATGACCTTGAAATTGATGAATTATTTTTTATCAAAGGGGTTTATGATATCATTGATAAAGTTTACAACAATTTTGGATTTAAGAAATATATCTAATAATATTTGTTTTATATAAGGAATAAGGAATCATATAAATTTTAAATAAAGTTTTATGGTAATTCAAGTTATTAACATGTTTTAAGAGAATGAATGATGAAGTTATTCACATATTTATCATATAACAATCAAGATAAACGTTATGACATATGGGGTTTTAATGATAATTTTATTTTGAAAAATTTAGTGACATTATTTATAAATTTTTAATTTTGGATGTGTTATAAGGTTAAAAGATTATAAAATGATCTACATTGAATTTTGGATGTTGTTTTATAGATTAACATATTATTTCACCATGTAATGATTTATCCATATTGGATAACCAATGTTATGATTTTTTAAATTTAGATTTATGCAATGACTTATCCTTATATTATGGATCTTATTTAGTTCTTCATAAATGAAAAAATTCAACTTTTAGAGTAAAAGAGGAAGTGGAAAATCATCAAGGAACAACCAAAGGATGGTACTGTAATTATAAAATGTAATGAAATTAAGTGAGTATATCTTCTAATAAAAATTTCCCAACATCACGGAAAGGACATTGAAATAAAATTTTCTACTATTACCATTATTTTTGATTATATCAATGAATGTTTTCATGCCACTTTGGTTTATGGATTTGTGGTCATTAACTTCATCCTTTTTGTGTTCTCTATCACTCTCCATCAGTATTTGGGTATTAATTTTCCCTTTTATGTCCATGTATTCACTTTCCACATATGTTATCTAATTTGAAAACATAGTATGTGTTATTCTATATGACTTTTTCAAATACCTTTATCTTTTTTAAGAGGATTTTATGTTAACCCTTTTTATGATGTTTGTCTCTATGAAGTAATTTTCAAATGCTAAACATCGGAAGATCGAGACAAATTTCATGGTAGAAATTCATTTTAAGGGGGTAGAATTCAATAACACAAGATTTTTTGAAATATATACTTTTTTAAATGAATTTAATGTACTTGATATTTTGTATCACATGTAACACCGAGTTTAGCTTGCATTACTCACTTCCCTGACTTTAAACGAAACATGTCATATTATTAAAATATTATTATATGATAGTTATCACCTAGCCAATGGAATGATAGCTATGAATAATATGAAAAAAATTAATAAAATATGTGGTTTAAATATGTATATAAAATTAAATCTTCGGTGACCAATTAATTAAAAATGAAAATAAAAAAACTATTTTAAAATAAAAGAAATCTTTCTCTGAAAAACAATTTTTATAAAACATAAACATTTCTCCTCAAAAAATTAAGCAAAAAAATTTTGGTGAATTATTTAAATATAATTTATATATTATATATAAAATAAATGTTTTAAAATTCGTATTATTTGTTTTCTAGACAATAGATGAACATAAATCCAATTTTATACTTAAAAGTGTATTTTTTCTGAAAGTCAGTTTTTTCACCTTTTTGTGTAGTTTTTTTAAAATAAAATTTTAACCATTTTAGAAACATTTTTTATAAAAGAAATTTCCTTTTTAAAAACATAATTTATAAATTATCTTGGCATTAATTTTTGTTAATTTTATAAAAAGATTATTTTATTGATGAATAGTGAAAAATACTAAATATTAATTGAAAATAAAATCAGATCAATTATATATCTATTAATCTAATTTTGGTCATTAGAACCATTTTCATATATTATTTATATATATATATATATATATTTGAAATTTTGAACATTTGGAAAACCATATTTCTTATCACATCTGTGCGATTAATTATAAATTTAAATTTTCCACTTATGTAAATGAAATTTTGAAAAATGGATTCAATATTTTTAATAACTATAATTTATTTTATCTAATAATTTCAACATATTTTTTGTCCAAAATGAATATTGAAAATAGTAAAAATTAATTACCGAGGCTAAGGTAAAAATGGGTTTAGAGGGGGTTGAACTAAAAAGATAAGAGTAAAAAAGGCCTAAATGTTTTTCAAAAATAAATTTTATATCCATATTTTGATCCTATGATGTCTAAGTCTTGATATTACTCTATTTTGGATTCTTTTTTCTTGAGAAAAAACTTGTGTTCACCTATTTATTTTCAAAAAATTACAAGTATACCCCTCACCTCCCTTATAAAAGGTCACCCATATCCTCTCTTCTTCAAATGTTCAAAACATGTTGGTTCTGTTAAGACCAACCCAAATCCCTTCCTAGATTCCCTCCTCTCATTATAGAATCCATAGTTTCTAAAGAAATATAAATTAGTAATAATTAGTGGTACTTAATGGTAATTAGTAATAATTTGTAATACTAAGTTATAATTAGTGATAATTAGTAAAAATTAGGAAAAATTAGAAATAATTAGAAATAATTAATAGTAATTAGTAATAACTAGAAATAATCAGTAATAATTAGTGGTACTTAGTAATAATTAGTAATAATGAGTAATAATTAGTGGTATTTAGTAATAATTAATAATAAATAGTAGTAATTAGTAGTAATTTGTAATAATTATTAATAATTAGTGGCAAATAGCAATGATTAATAATAATAAGAAATATTAATTTATAATTAGTTATAATTTGTGATATATAGAAATAATTAGTAATAATTAGCGGTAATTTGAAATAATTAGTGGTAATTAGGAATAATTAGGGGTAATAATAATAATTAGTTGTTATTATTAATAATTAGTAATAATGTGTAATAATTAGCAGCAACTGGTAACAATTTGTAATAATTAGCGGTGATTGGTAATAATTTTTGGTAATTAGTAAAAATTAGGGATAATTAGTTATAATTAATGGTAATTAGTAATAATTAGTAATAACTAGTAATAATTAGTTATAATTAGTAATAATTAGTAATAATTTTTAATAATTAGCAGTAATTAGGAATAATTAGCGATAATTAGTACTGATTAGCATTAATTTGTGATAATTAGTAGTAATTAGTAATAATTATCAGTAATTAGAAATAATTAGTCATAATTAGTAATAATTAGTCATACTTAGTAGTAATTAGTCGTAATTACTGATATTTAGTAATAATTAGTAATAATTAGTGGTAATTAGGAATAATTAGTGGTAATTTGGAATAATTAGGTAAAATTAGTAATAATTAGTTGTAATTAGTAATAATTAGTGTTAAGTAGTAATAATTAGTAATAATAAGCGATAATTAGTAATAATTATTCATAATTAGTAATAATTTTTGGTGATTAGTAATACGTAGCAGTAATTAATAATAATTATTAATAATAAGCGATAGTTATAGGTAATTAGATTTCAATTAATAATAATTAATAATAATTAATAATAATAAGTACTAATTAGTAATAATTAGTGTTACATAGTAGTAATTATTAAAGAATAGTAATAATTAGTAAAAAAAGCTGTAATTAGTGGTTATTAGCAATGATTAGTAATATTTAGTGGTATATATTTATAATTAGTGGTACTTAGTAATAATTTGTGGTACTTAGTAAAAGTTGGTGGTAATTAGTAATAATTAGTAACAATTATTAATAATTATTAATAATTATTAATAATTAATATTCATTATCACTAACTAGTGGAACTTAGTAAAAATTATTGGTAATTAAAAAAAAATAGATGCACTTAAGGAAGTTAATAGGTCATGG
The DNA here is from genome assembly GCA_963277665.1 of Viscum album. NCBI lineage: Eukaryota > Viridiplantae > Streptophyta > Magnoliopsida > Santalales > Viscaceae > Viscum > Viscum album. The sequence continues at coordinate 198,282,514 of OY728131.1, read as the reverse complement.
AAGTTAATTAAGCCTAATATTTAGGCTTAATTAAGCCTAATAATTATTAATTAAGCCTAAAGTAGCTTATACACTTTCCAAAGATATCAATTTATTATTTTTTCAGTGGACTGTGGATTTGAGATTACCTGATGGTTATGTTTATAATTTGTCTAGACATGTCAGAAATAATCATATTATTACATTAAACAGTTATTATCTAAATGTCATATTGGAAATAATTCTACTGATTGTATTTAGAGGTTTTTGGAATTCTTTGATTTCTGATGTGCTAAAAAAATATCATATTTTTTTGAGACATATATATGGTGATAACAGACCATGATGCACTTAGTAGAATGAGAGAAGATGTTGTTTTAATTTTATATGAACCATAATTTTTTCCACTATTATTCTTTGATTCAATTGAATATTTGATATTACATTTATCGTATAAAGAAAAATTTGGAGGACCAATACAGTTATTTTGGATGCATCCAATTGAACGATTTATGCATAAAATGATGAAAAATGTATGTAATAAAAAATCAGTTGTTGGGTCGATACAGAATCTTATCTATATGAATAAATTTTTATTTCAAATCCTATTATTCCCAACATGAATATCCTTCAAAACATAAATGAATGGGATATAATGAGAAAAAATTTGATGATGTACTGAACATTCAATTATCAGTTTTAATCATCGTCAACTTGTATTTGGTGGAGTCTATGAATGATGGTTCTCAGATGATGAACATCACATGGATCATACATATGTTCTTATCAACTATGATGAAATGACAAGATCTGTATAATGAGTTATACTACCACATTTTCTTTAATTTTAAAAAATAAATTAATATTATTTTATTTGTAGATTATATGATGATCATATCAAGAAAAAGTTTCCACAAATTAAAACAACTTCTCTTAATTAAATTCACCAACATAATTTTTTCTACTTATTTAAAAAAACTAAAGTAATTTTTTTGTGTTTAGCATATGAAATCAATTTATCATTTTTTATATTTTTAATTTTTCAATTTTTTTTGTATCAAAACATGCATACAAAATTGATAATAAATTGTGTGCATTTTATATCCCACCATCCAAAATGGTTAAATATTGTTATTCAATCATGGTGAATGGTTTTTAATTTCATTAATGTGTATATGGTGAATAAAAAAATAGATAGTGGTTTTTTTCTTGAGAGGATCTCATTATAGAGAATTTGAATTTGAATTTTATGGCGTGTTAAATGACATAATTGAGTAGTGTTATATAGGAAAAAATTATGTAATGATGTTTAAATGCCAATGAATTGATAAATAGAGAGTATTGTGAGTTTATCAGTGCCATGTAATCATTTATATTTAATATAAGTTCCTTCTTATATTAAATGAACCATTTTTATTGGCTCATCAAGTACATGAAATGTATTATACCAATTATTGTGAAACTTTAAGAGAGTTAATTATTTGGTGGATCATTATAAAAATGAAATCCTAAGAATTTTTTTTATGAAAATTGAATATGGTTCTATTGATGTTCAAGGAATTGATATTTTTTAAGATACAGATCCCAATAATTTTTTCAAACAAGAGACAAAAATATTGATGATAACACCCCATAGTTAGGATTTGATGGTGATGATGATGTTAATGGTGTAACAAAATAAAATGAATTAACAAGTGATGATAAATCTAAAAATCTGATGGAAATTGATGATACTATGGATAAATATGAAGATATTGACACCATCGTAAATAAAAAAGAAGATGAAGGTGAATAATGAAACAATTACTCATTAGTTATAGTCAATATATATATATAATAATTATTCTCAATTATTTACTAATAATAATAATTTCATGTTTTATATGGATGATGAGACTTTTGAAGATATATTTTATAGCCTCAAGGAGGCTGTAATACATGGTTATGAGATTTATGCTTTATCATTTGACCCTTAGGTTCTTAGAGATTCGTCATTGACTAAAAGGGGTTAGGGGATTCTGAGATTAGTGATTCCCAAACCTATTATCAAGTGAAGTCCACATCTTGACTTTGATCCATGCATGTAAAGGTATATCTAGTGGTGTATTTTAGTTAGTTTTTATTATTTTTTATTAATTAATTTATATAGTAATTTTTTGATTATTTGTTCTCTTTTTTCACATATTTTCACATAAAGTTGTTGGACATTGGAGCACTATTATACGAAACTATTTTTCTGAGGTTGGGTGATGTGGGATTATATTCTCATTGAAATTTGGAACCACATGTTTGATCATTTTATGGTATGTAAATAAATAATAGTTAATTTAAAAATTATTTTTTAAAAAAATTTATATTATTTAAAAAAAATAATGGGTTTATGGTATCTTATCAATGATAGATTTCATATTTCCATCAGGGGGGATATGAGGTGTGTATGTGTGAGTGATATCGTCAGTTTTTTACAATTTGAGGAGGATATACCTGAAGAAGGCGTGAATCAAGAATTTTGAATAGTATCAATTCTTTCTTGGACTTGATTACATCTCATCTTAGTTTTGGGATGGATTATGTTCATTCTATATGAGAACTATTTTTTAGATGAAATCCTCATTAGGTTGGAAGGACTAGTGAAGGAAAGATGCGACACATTGAGTTGGTAGTTGTATATTCAGTACACATAAATAACATATGGTGAGAACTTAATTTAATAATTTATATAACCTTCAAGGTATAGAGTTTATTTTATACACATATAGGATACTTAACATCCTAATATTATTAAGTTCAACATTTATAATAGGATGTACAATGATCCAGTCACTAAAGAGAATATAGGTGGTCACTAATGTCAGATTGTTGTCAGTGTATTTTTTTGAGTTTTATAATTAAATAAAAATAGTATTTTTACTATTTTAATTTTAAATTGAAATGGAAGGATTCATATACGGTCGTGAATTCTCAGACAGAGGATGAGAGTTAGTCTTAGATTAAGAGTTTGACCATAGGAGCAATTGGATTTGATGATTTAGTATGGATTTTGGAAAGACAATATGATTTCAAGAAGGGATGAGTGATTGGTATCAGATCTAAACTAATGCCTGATAGTTTTTATGGTATTGTGACATGGTTTATGTCTTGATTAAGGGGATCTCACAGAGAGTCATCATCATCGATGTCATAGTATAAGGAGAAGTTACAATATTAGAGTGAGGTTATAAAAGAAATTAATAGCTAACATGAAGAGCTCCTTTGAAGAAACCTGTAGCTGTAGGAGGAGATGTTCCGATGACAGGATTAGAAGAATGAGTACTTGTGATAGCTGACTCAGGGTTTAGGTTTGGAGTTCCCCCCTCCTCTCCCCGATTACCCACCCCCTCCCTCTCCCCCTCAAAAATGATTTATACATTATTCACATATTTATAATGTTAAAATTTAAATAAAAATATTTTGTGTTAATTTTTTATTATTTCATATGTTTACAACTTTATTTATTACTATTTTATCAAAAAAATTATATATTTATATATTTTTTATTTTTTTCATTTATTTTTCATTTTGTTTTATTTTTTATAATTATTTTTAAAGGTTTAGAGTCATGACTCAAATATTTTATTCAAATAGGTCACTTTACCTGTTGAAGTAAGTTGTGCAAGAAACGCATTTAATTTTTTTTGATGGGGAGCTTTCCCATCGCAAAAGTTACTTTTTGCAACAGCCCATTACAAAAAGTATCTTTTGCGATGCAATTTTCAATGATGAGTTATTTGTGATGGAAATTAATTATAAATAGATATTTATGAAGGGGTCCCATAAAAAATAACCCTTCATAAATAGTACTTTCTTTCAATTGTGTTTCCTTGAGATATATGTTATATTATAAACCTAAATTATTTAATGTGGTTTATATACAACCCCATTAACATGTAATATGTTGATTTTATTCATTATCCTGATATTATAAGTTACAATTAATTTTATTATTTCTTGTGTATTATGATTCGAATTTACCAATATGGTCATTTTTTTATGTAAAAATCACATAGTCTATTGGGATTTTTCATGATTATGCTACCAATGATAAAATATTTTGATTAATATCTCAAGAAACTCAAATATTTTATTATCATACTATTATTTCATGATAATACATATTTTCCATTCATTTTATTCTCTTTATATACTCAGGATTTAAAAATAAATTTTATAAGGAAAATCATATTTATTACTCTCATCGGTCGAAAAACCTTTTTCATCAAAAACTATGTTTTCTAAAAATATTTTCATTTTTTTAACATTATTCAAATTATTTTTACATTTGTTTGATGTTTTTAGAAATGTTTTGAAATGAATCTTCATATCGATCTCCAAACTATATCAAATTTCCTTTTACAAAAAATGTAAAGTGAATATTTATTTTAATTTTTATGTCATGAACAATATTTTCCACAATAATGGCCATTTTTTTGCACATTACTTTTTTTTCAAGGTTGTTTTCAAAATGTATTAAAAAAATTTAATGTGCAAAGGATATTTCCCTTAAGAAATGTTTTAGACTATTTTACATCTTCCTTTATAAGTTTCAAAGTTTATTTTCAAATATAACCATTTAAAATATGTTTTATGAATTATTAGGTTTAAAATGGATTTTCAAAGAACACTTATTTTCTCCAAGAAATTTTCCAAGTGATTTATCTTTTAAACTCATATTCCTTATAAGTTAAAATCTTTTTTTGTAACTTTATTTGTTCTGGGGATATGATCAAAGGATTCCATTCTTATTCTTTCTCAGAACAGTTTATGTCTATAATGATAATATATTTATGAAACTTGTTTCTCCTCTACAGGTTATTCCATGATTAAATTATTACTACTTTTTACAAGGGTTATTCTATGATGAAATTAAGAAGTGATTATTGAACATGTCTCTTTTCTAAAGGTTCTGATATGAACAAATGTTTATCAATCCCATTTCATTCGATGGATTATGAAAATATGAATATTTTATGATCTTGTGGTTAACATAAGTATGAATTTCATTATGTGATGGTGGTTATGTTATAACTAAGGATATTGGTTACCTTCTAACCAAATATAGATGGCACCTATATCTCCATCCAATTAATTTGGTAAAGATTTATATCTCATGAGATAAATGGGATTGGATCAGGGAGTAAAACCATTTCAGTATGGTAATTTGTTTTCTATGATGGTTATGGGAGTGAAACTTATACACTATTATAGTTGGGGATTGAACTCATTCCACTATGATAGCCTTGTAAGTAAGCCTTGACTACTAAGGAAATTATTTTCCATGCTTAGGTGTATTCCACAATTCTATGTCATATGAAAATTTTATTCTCTCATGGATCATCTTCTTTTATTTTCTTATGTTTCATGTCTTATGAACTACCAATCATTTCTCCATGAATCAAGATTATGATATTTGATATAAAGGGTATAATTTTCATATGTTATAATGATGTTCTCCTAACCTTATGTTTGTGTCCTACTTACTTATATCGCTTATTTACCCTTACTAAATATTTGAGCTCACCCTTTCTTATGTTTCCTTTCCACTGGTTATGAAGACTTTTTTTATGAAGGGTAAGTTTGTAAAGATTATCAAAGGAGAAGATATTTAGGGGATATGTTGAAAATATTTCACCAAATTATAAGATTACATACCCAGTATCCAAATACCCTAAACTAATACAGTCCTCATGAGTGTGTTTGTGTAATGTATTAAATATTCATCTCAGAAGATGTAATATCCATATATGAAAATCCTCGATCAAAATACATTAGACTTAGTAAGTGACTATAGGGGCTCGCTATAGCCCTTTGATAAATTAGTAGGTCTCATGACTCAAACTAGATTGGGGGTTTTCCAAGGACTTACACATTTATTTATATGTCCTGGTATAAGGCCTTGACGATATGTTTTAGACATGTGATATTATTTATTCTATAATTTTGAAATAAGTTATTGATATTACTTATGGTTATTCTATTAGTTATAATATCCATGGTTATATTTTCAAGGTCATGTGATTATTTATATGTCATTATTTTGTCGTCAAGTATTCCTACTATATTATTCTCATGTTATTGAGTAAATGTAATGTGTTTCAATTATTCACCTTTCCATATTGATTATTTATTATTTATTCAATACTTTCATTATATTATTACCCTTACTATGCATCTAATCTCACCCAATTCTTATGTTTTTCACTAGGATACAAGGAAGTGTTTTATGATTGATATATAGGGATACACTAGGAGCAATTATTTTATTCTCAATGAAATATATATTTTTTATTTTATGTTTTAAAATGTAATGTTAATTTAAAGTATTTATCTAGTTTTAAAAGACTAATAAATTATTGTATCCTTCGAGATGTGATACATTGTATCTAGTTCCAATGTAATAAAGTATATAATGACATCAAACTATAGGGGTTAGGGTCACTATAATTGCTATTAGAAGAAGATTAGTATAATCCTATGGTACTATATTTAGAAAATCCTATATTAGGGAACATAACCCTATGATATAATTTGAGGATAAGTATAGAAGAGCATCCTAAAGTTTTTTTAAGGAAGAAATTATGTAGTATTTCCTAGAAAATACATCCATGTATGGATACTAATAGTGGATGTTGTTATGGAACAGATGGACTAAGGTTTAATAACTCCCAAAAGGGTGAATTGGGTTTGACATTATTATCACTAGGAGCATGAAAATGATCCCTAATGTGAATCAAGTTTTATACACTTGGGTGGATATTCTTAGGATAATTTACATTTTCTTTACCAAACATTATAATTGATTTGAAAATAAATATATCCCAAAGGAATCCATATTTATGGTTGTGATATTAGATATACATAAATATTTAAATTTATGTTAACTGTTTCACTAAATTAGGTATCATAAAATATTCTTCATAATCTTATGATTTAATATAGTGTATTCCATCATTTAGAAATGGAATCCAATAGAAGGAATGAGAACCGTATCAATGAATGTACCGCATATAGGGATTTCCCTATAGGAATAATAATGAAGTTAGAAATAGAGATTCAACTAATAAAATTATAACCATTTTGTTCCAAATTACTTAGGATATGAGTAATAACATTTCTTATATAGAGAACCATGCCAATCTACCATGCAGTTTAATGATTTAAACTGCATAATTAATTATAAAACATCATCATTAAATGGGAGTAAAAATCCATTTTTAGATGAGAAATGGGTACATTCCTTAGATAATATATTTATCTTCCTGGTAATTTTTGATAGAGGGAAAGTTTTCATTGATGTCTATTGTCTCTTAGGAGATAAGAATCAATGGTTGTTATTAATTAAAAACACTAAGGATAATGAGGAACTAACAAGTATGGAGTGAAAAGATTTTAGGGTATTATTAATGGAAAAATATTTTCCCTATGAGAAATGAGAAGATATGGAAAGATAGTTATTGAGTATAATACAAAACGAAAATGAAAATATTACTATATATGAATTCAACTTTACAAGGTTAGTAAATAATTCTATAGAATACATACATAATCCAAATAGAATGATTGACCATTTCATTGATGGCTATAATATAATCTGATAAAGCATAATATTCTCACAAAATTTATAATTATACGAGGATATAGGATCAGGTGATATTAAGATAGAGTAAAAATTATCTATGACTTATGGCTTTGAAGGGAAGAAATTGAAGAAGAGAATGGAAGAGAAAAATACTAATAAATAGAAGAAGGGAAATAAGAATTTTCCAACATTTATACTTGTTGAAGGAAAAACCATGGTATATGAATAAAAGTAAAAGGAGTTTGTTTCATGTGTAGAGAAAAATTCCACCATTCTTGTGATTTCAAGGGAAAGAAGTAATTGTTAAATGTAAAATGCATCCACTATAAGGAGATGGGTCACTATGACAATGAATTCTGAAAGAGTTAAGGGAATATACCACAAAATAAGTTATGGGGTAAAGGTTATGATTAATACATAACTATAGATGAAGTGTAATGATTTATTTTCCTGGGTTTAAATTCACTAATTATGTTATATGATTATTTTAATCAATGATATTCTACTTTTGAGAATTATGAAATGCATAAGGACTGTATTGTAGTAGTATTTCATTAATGATTTTAGGGAATATGTTTAATAATACTAATGTTAATTAAAAATCATTCAATGTAAATATGAACTTTATGGAGACATATTATTGAAGGATGATAACCATTAATATGTTCCCGATGTTGAGATAATAATGATAAAGTGGGTTTTTATATAGGTATTAATAACCTTTAATGATTATCTAATATTTGATGTTGATGTAATTATTTTGTTATTTCAATTTGGGTACGTTATAATAAGTATAATAATATGGTTTTAGAAAAATCACAACATGATTTTTAGGTGAAAAACCATCTCATCCTGAAATTTCATAGGGATTTAACCCACAACCAAAGGATTACAAGGGTTTAGCGCTTACCACTAGCCTACATGATGTCCTGGTTAATATATCAGTGTTTTTAATTAAATTATTTGATGGATAAAAATTAATTTTGAACCATTGGTGTTACTGTTGATGTGTATAGATTAATTTATTATAATGGATAAGTTGGGATAAAAATATTTTTTTTGGAAAATATTTATAAATTGATAGAAATAATTTTCACTCTTTTAGGGATCTGATAATCCATTAAGAGTTAATTTTAGTACTTTTGGCATAAAAATTTCATCATTTATATTCATTTATTACAGTAATAAATGAAGTGAAAAATGATCTAATAATAACCAAAATATGAGATTATGCCTATGAAATATAAAGATATCAAGTCAGTATATTTTCATATATATTTTCAATATAGATAGTAAATTAATTTCTTAAGTCTAGGAAAAGGGTATTAATTTTTTTTATCACAATACCTTTATTTATGTTGAATTGGCGGTATATTAAATCATTATAGATTTATGGTTTTTAGGTCCTTAACTTTCAATTTAACATTCAAATTTTAGTTATCAATGATTTCTATCTATCTCAATAATTATTTTTTCTTTTCTTACATGTGAAAATCTTCACTTTCCACCAATGTTCTCCTATATAGAATCCTAGTTATGAGTTATTCCATATATGCTTCATTCTTCCAATTCTATAATATCAATACGATGTTTTATCAACCCTTCTCATGATTTTTTTGTTAAGACCAAAAGGGAGTAAATACCCTGAGAGGGGGGTGAATCAGGGTATTGATATTCTATTCCAAAATTCTTACAGCCACACTGAATCTTGACCTCAATATTATATGGGTTACTTGGTTTTCACCTACATGTTACTGTTGATTTTATTCATCCCTTATTTATCTGATGTTGATGATGCTTTGAAGGTGATGCAGGAATGAAAATAGGCAGACACATAGATGTTTACTTGGTTCACCCTCACTAGGCTACATCTAAGGATCATACAATGACAATGTGATGATGTACCAAATCCACTAAAGCTCACTACCAATAATGTTCAGGCTAGATCACTTTTATTACTAGGATCACTACCTTTACAATTTTTAGGGTCAGCTCACTACTTTTCTAAGGATCACTCCCTATTTCTCTCTCTTTGTCTCACTGCCAGTATAAAGGATAACCTTTTTCCTCTTCCTTTTCTCACTACACTTAGAAGGGATCCACTCACAGTTTATAAAACTGTATGTATCTTCATTTTCATGAATACATGTATCCTAAACTGTTCATAGATTCTATGTTAAATTCCAACTTTTATACACTGATGAATACCCCTCTTCCCCTGACCATTGGGTAACAACCTTTGGGAAAAACCTTTGCAAAGCACCCTAATTCACGAAGCTCCTAATTTCATGAAGCTCAAACAAGACTTCGTGAAGTCCCTACCTCTTTATGAAGCACACACCATCACAGAGCTCACTGCCTCATGAAGCACACTGCTTTGCGGAGCTCATACCTTCACAAAGCTCAATACTTCTCAAATCTTAGGTCATTTCAGAGCTCAAGTCGTTGCAGAGTGACTTCCTTCGTAGAGCTAAATTAGCCGCTGCAAATCTCTTTCTTTCATGAATCATACTACCTTCGTAAACCTCCTTCGTGAGTTTATAGAAACAAAATTTTCTTGCAAAACTCTCGAATTATCTCGAGGGGGTTGAGGTATATTTATAGGCAATTACACCGACCCTCGAACCTTAAATGTGAAGTCAGCACCATGTCATCTCTAGTTATGAAGCACTGAAATTTCCACAAAAATTTTCTCTATATTGAGAATCACTACAACAATTTTTAGATCACGGAGCTCGTTGTAATCGTGGAGCATTCTGTCAATTCCTCCGCGCCTTCACCGCGAATCTCTACTCGCAATTCCCTTCACCGTAGCAAAGCTCTTCAACTCTACCATTTGTGAAGCTATTCTCAGCCAATAATAACACATTCAACTTTATTTATGTCTTCGCAAAAATCCATATCAAGAAACCCATATTTGCGAAACTCATTCCTCTTCTACATTTTGATGAGATCTTCAAGGAAATCCATATTTTGTGATGCTCACTAAATTCCAAATTTTAGACCCCAAAAATTTTGCACACACTAGAAAATGGAGCCACCTTGTATCTATTCTTTTATACTACCTCTAGATCTTATGTTCCTTTTTATGGTTCTTTTTTAACATATATTTTCAACAATATCTCTAGAACTCAAAAATTTACCATGGAAACCTGCTTTGTCAACAAACACAAACAACCCAAAAATGATGCAATATTACCTTCATGGATTTTTTACCAATAGTGTTACATTCATAAAGTTATTTTTAAATTTCAAACCCTTGATTACCAATAACAAGATTAAATTGTGAGGACATAATTTATTTATTGGGGGGGAGAATGTGACACCCCTAGATTTTAAAAGAGGAACACCATGTTCGATAGAAAATATGACATGAAAGAATATATTAAAAGATAATATAACACCATAATACTTTACAATATATTTTTATTAAATAAATTTAATCTCTTTTATAGCTTGGAATATATGCAACACTGAGTTTGAACGAAACATGATACTTTTCTAAAATATTTTTATTTTAACATTACCATTATAACCTAGATGTTATGTTGGTGGGTAAGAATATTAATAAGTAAATTATGAAAATTATATGGTCTAAAAAATAATAAAATAAATTAAATGGTTATCTATTTATTATAAATAAAATAATAATCATTTGAAAGAATAAGAAATGTTTTATGAAACAATTCATTTTTCTAAAATCTAGTTTAGTCGCGCTTTGCACAAATAAATTTTGAATAAATTTTAACACTTTAAGAAATTTTATTCAAAAAAATAAACATAAATTTTGGAATCAATATATAAAAATTAAATTTTGTTTATTTTTGACAATTTTATGAAATAATTAATTTTTTAATGATTAATGAAAATACAAAATTTTAACTGAAAACTGCCTTATCGTTTCAATTATTTATAAATATACATTATATATAAATTGTTTTTAAAGTAAATTTAGTTTAATTATATATCTAATAATCTATTTATTCCATTTTAGTCATTTTAATGTTGATTTTTTATGGAAAAATTGTGTAAACTTTTGAACATATTCTATTTCAAAACCCACCTTTTAATCACGTCTGTGTGATTAATTTTAAATTAAAAATTTCTACATAGGTTAATAGAATTTGGAAAAATATATTAAATTTCTTTATAATAGTAATTTATATTATAAAATAATTTAATATTAATTTTTCACCATGATTAATTATTAAAACATTAAAAATTATTTACCACGGTTACGGTAAAAACTGATTTACCTGGGGATTAAACTAAGAATATAAGGGTTAAAAATTTTCCAAAGAATTTAAAATACTAATTTAATAGAAATATATCCAAATTATAATGTCTAAGTATTTATAATAATATATTTATTCCCCTTATTTCAGGTGGAAAATATGGGCACACTTTTTTCTTTTCAAAAATTACATGTGTCCCACTCACCTCAATTATAAAATACCACATGATATCCTATCTTATTCACTCATTAAATAGATTTTGGATCAGAAAAAACCTAAAATAATAACTTAATAACTTAAATAACCTCATCCTAGAAAATTTATTTGTTCATAAAGACATTCTATTAATAATTTAGGCATAATTCTAAAGTGGTAGTCTAATAAGAGGTAAAATTACTCACAATGCAATTTTGATTTATTTATTACGACACCTCCTTAAAATATTTGTAATTTATTATCATATAATTATAAAATTTTATAACATATAATTATATTTTAATATGTTAGGTTAATGACCTATATCTATCTCACCTTCCTTAAAATGGGAAAGGATAACCTCCATCATGTGTATGGCGGACTACCGCCTCACGAACCGATGTGACATGTTTTCCATCAACAACTCTCACATTTGTCTATGATTATGGATATAAAAGTATATATATGATATTTATAACATAAATATACCTATGTATTCATTAAATCATATATTATTTTTTTTACTTTCTATTTTATAGGGGATACGATAATGTTGCTCTTGTGTACGATAGACTACCGTCTCGCAAAGTGATGCAATTTTTTTCATTAATGATTTAAATAGAAGGTAATAAGAATATATTTAATGAATATATGTGATATAAATGATATAAGTTTTTTATTAATGGAATAATAATCATTTTAAAATGTTAATATATCATTTTATTTATTCCATTTTCACTCATTGAAATATGATAACGCCGTTTTTACATGTAGTCTACCACCTTCAGAAAGCGATGCAACTCACTTTTCATCAAAAATACCCTTTGATGATTTATAAGTATAATTAAATAAATAATATTCTATTTATGAAATTTTTATCATTAAATAAAGATAAAATATAACTTACCTCTTTTCTGTAATGATTGTTGAAAAATATAAACTTTACTTATTTGTTTGTATGCCATAATATCTCCAAGATCTCAATATAATTTATTTATCATAAAAAACATTAATAGTCATTATTAAAAGTATAATTTATGTCTAAATATGTTAAATATTTCTTTATTATTATTATTTATATGTTAAAATAAATACTACTTTGAACAATAGTCATCCTAGAAAGTCATTTTGGACACATAAGTCAAATATGATTGAAACACCTGACATGTAAATAATTGATGAAGTAATTTTTTTTGTAAATTTTTAATTTAGTGAAATAAAAGGAATAATAGAAATGAAAAATTTTCTTAATCTTGTAAATAATAAACATAAATTTATTATTCAGGTAGATAAATAATGTACATAATGAGTCAAAGTCAATGTAAGGTACTTCATCTCAATTTCTCTTCACATAAGAAAATTATAATGTGATGCACCTAATTTACTTTATATAGTGTATATTATTTCCATTTGACATTTAATATAATAATTTCTTAATAATTTATTGTATTTTAATATTCAATTGGAATTATTTTTCCAACATGATTTTGACTTAAAAGTTACGAAGTCATAAATAATTTCATAACTCAATTTATTTTTATAGAAAAATATTTCTTATTCATTATATTCGACATTATCATATTATGTGTGTAAATAATTATGACTCTATAATGTTGTATTTACACTTATTTTATGTGAATTTTCATTTCAAAAATATAGGTACCATATCTATTTAAACATATTGTTATATGATTTTAAACATAATTATCCATGAAAAACAAACCAAGGATCAAAAAGTTTAGTTTCTTAGGAAGAATAGGTATAACATTAGAAAACATTAGACTAGAAATAAAATTAATTTTATCAATCTCCATATTGTGTTCCTAACTCACTTTGAGCTACTACAACTATATAGAATAACCTAGGGAAAACATAGGCAAAAGTGATAATCTAAATATCCCACTAAGGGAAAAACATGGGAATAAAGCATATCACACTTGTTAGAATTAAAAACATGACAACATAAAATACATGGATCAATAATAGACATATGTAATAATAATGTATAGAACATGGAATCATATGATCATGGACATATTGGAATGTTGTGGAATCATATAACATGAAATAAAAATAATTCTAGGAAATTACCAAGATTAGATCACATGGTGGACAAAGTCCCATAATGGATCAATTTTACTCTCTAATCCCATAAATGATGTCTCATGAGGAAAAAATTACCCAATTAATTTAAACACTATTTGTGTGCAACCATCATAACATTTACATTAATAAGTGTGCCATATAAAGAAATCAAACTTAACGAATAATCATAAGGGTTACCAACGAAAGGAAATGAGTTTCATAATCATGTCATAAGGCATAACCAAAGGGTGTATCATAATGGTTTCCATGAAATAAGGGATTAAATAATTTCTAGAAAATAATAATATAAAAATAAAAATAATATATGATTAATAATGATTTAAAAATAAAGGTACTATATGAAAATTTGTGTTTAGAAAACATTAGAAATGATCCACTTTAGTGAAGATCAAGCAAAAGTATTAAAGAGTATTTAAAATGACAATGGAAAAATTATTTTCATAAAACCATAAATAATATAAATTTATTTTAGTGATAAAATGAGATATTTTATAAAAATATTGGTGTATTAAAATATTTTATGGAGTGTACTTGAAAATGGGTAAGAAACAAAGAAGTTACATTTAATTGTGCTTTCTTATCGAGAGGAATTGAGAATGAAACATTTTAAAATATATAGTTCCCAAAAAAAGATGAATAGAGATATAAAAACATTTGTGGAATATATAAAAATAATTTATGAGAATTATATAATAATAATGATAAAATAAATTGGGGAAAAATAGAGAAAGCATAATTCCAAATGAAAAAAGGAGGTTTGAAGAAATATCTTACCTTATAAATGAATGTGTTCTTCAAATGCACGTAACGTTCAAGATAAAAAAATTAGATTAATTGATTAATTAATTGGGAATATATTATATATTTATTTTATTTATTATACTTTTATTAATATTATTTCTGACCATTTCAACGAGTTATAAAGTTTGATTTCATCATTCCGTGAGTTTTTATTTCATGGTTTCATTGTCGGTTCACTTGTGTGAAATCATGGATGTTCCTATAAAATAGAATAAATTCTACATAAGTGAAAATATATAATATTAATGAACTTATATAAGTTTAAATGTTCCCATATATCATTATTTCTGTATGAGGATGATTCATTTGATAAAATGTTAATGATAATTGTTCAGTTTATTTTTAGTGGCCTTTTCGACCATTATGAACTAGTTTTGTTTTATGAAATATTATGTTTATATATTAGTTATATAATAATAAATAAGTTATAATATATATATTAAAATATTATTTTACCACAATAATGGTATTATAACCATGTTTAAAGGAGGTAATGAAAATGAAAAATCATTATCCACAGAGTTGGTTAACTTCCATAATTTGGACAATAATTTTATTTCATTAAATAAGAGGATTTGAGAAAAGAGGATGATATAAGATATTATATTAGAAATATAATATAATAGTATATACATGATACTGGATTATTATACAATTATGGATGAATAAGGTGGGGAGAATGTAAAAGAAGAAATGAAATTAAAAGAGATGGTTTTAGAATGTTACCTCTTGAATATCACTTAATTAAAGAAAAACTTAAGGAATCATAAGATCATGAATTCATGGAGAAGTCTTGGGAATGGAATTGGGAATAAAATAGAAAATATATAAGACTTAAAGGGTGTGAAAAGAAGGGGTGGTATTTATAAATGGGAGAGGGGTGTTTTTTATTATTATATTCATTGGTTTTTTATTTTGGGTCAAGTCAATCAATATTGTTTATTACTATGTATAAATACTATAAATAGTTTAGTATAGTTCAAAACAATGTGTCTTTTTATCATCCATGAATCAAAAATTCATGTATTTTTCATATAATGTTGAATATTATAAATTACTGTATTTCACTACTCACAAAAAGTCAACTATTTCAAAAAAATCTAAATAAAATTCACCATAACCATTTTTGATGTCTAGATTTCAAAAATTAAATCCATTTTATAAATATAATTCTCTACAAATGAGAAGTTTAATTTTTAAATAAAATCATCATTTATTCCAAAAATACTACTTTTAATATTATAATCAATTTTATAACCCATTAGAAAATTAACTAAGGTCTTATAAAATTATCATATAATTATAATAAAACATAATATTATTTTATGAATCTATTTTATTAAAATAAATTTTCTTTTAAATCATTATATTAAATATAAAATTTAAATTGACATTTATGTTTTAAAAACATATCGACACAAAATTTACCATTTTTCATACATTTATTTACTTATAAAATGACATAAATATATTATTATTTTATTTATAAGATACATAAATTTTATTTTATAATTTCATATGTGAGGTTACTATTCTAATGTCTAGATTACTATTCCTAATGGCCAGATTACTATTCTAATGGTCAAATTTTAACGGTAATATAGGTTCTATAATTTCTATAAATACCACTTATTTAATTCATTATTCATTCACATATATTTTACCATAAGGTTATTTATTTAATTTTATCTTCAAAACAAATATTTTATTTTTATCATTATGATTTAATTATGCATATTTGTTCATGAGTGCAGTCATTTTAGTGAATTAGGATGATCTGAAATATCCAATTATAATTATCTTATATTTTATTTTTATGCCTTTGTAATATTTGGAATTATTATCAGTTTATTTTCTGAACAATATATCATTCTTAATATATTATAATGTAATTTTATTGGGTTCTATTTGTGATGTATGTGTTTTATGAAATAATAAGGAAAATTCAATTGAAAATATTTTGGGTTGTTACATTCTTACCCCATTATGAATTATCTCTTGAAATTTCATTTTACATAATAAGGTGAAAATAAGTGAGGGTACTTATACTTCATTTCATCCTTCGATTCCCATGTTCCCTCTTTATATATATGGTTTCTCCATAGTACTTTTGCTGGGTGAGTTGTCTTGTTGCATAGAACCTTGTCTCTAAAGTCCAAAATATTCACCGATTTCTCTTCATAAGAGAGACCATTTTCTAGCTGCACCACCTTTGAGTTCAGTACATGTGAGTGATATGGTATATACATAATTAGGAGGGATACTTGAAATACAAAAGGTAATTGGGAAGCCCAAATATACTAATCGATGGTATTCAACTTTTCTATTATTTTATTGACCATTTTAGGTCCCAATATCTTTTTTTCATCAATACCATCCCAACATGAAGGCGTTCTACATCTTTTCCCATAAATGGATTCATATGGGTCTATTTGGATGCTTGAGTATAAAATATTTTTTGAATTGAACTCGACCAGAGGTAGATGTTAGTTATTTCCCCCATTAATGTTCATCGATCATGATCTCAGCATATAATTCAATTTATGAATAATTTAATCAAGATATCCCTCAACTTGAGGGTGATAAGATGTATGGAAGTTTATCTTAGTGTTTATAGAATATTGGAGACTCTTTGAGAACATGGAGTTAAATATTTGATGCTGATATGATAAAATTGGTAATGATACACCATATAGACTTACCAATTCTATTATATATATCTATGGATGTTGATCAAGTGATAATTCCTATAAAATTAAAATAAAGTGAGTTGTCTTTGTAAGAATATTCATAATATCCCATATTGAAATAGTTCCTCTGGAGGTATTTGAATGTTTAGTGAAAAATTCCCTAGTGATGTTTTTCCATTTCCATATTGGTATGGGTAATAGTGGCATCATCCTATTATAGTATTACCATTATTTATTCACTTTCTGGCATACTAAGAACTTAGATGTATATTCAAAAATATATTTATTCAAATTTTCCCATCAATAATTCTTTTAGAGATCTCGATACATCTTTGTAGTCCCTAGGTGGATGGAGAAGGTCTATTTATGTTTCAAAATTAAAAATATCCTTATTTATCTTAATATTTGATGGTACACTTAGTCGTGACCAAAATCTTACAACTCATTCCTCATAAATTTTGAACTATGAGGATTTCCTATTAATTATAACTTCCACCTTATTCTTATTTTATACATAATCTATTTGAGAATTTATTAGATTCACTAAAAGGGATGGTAGAGAAATCATTTGAGAATGGGTTGGTGATTTACCGTATTTTATGATTCCCACGTCCATACTTTTCAAGTATCAAATGATCGAATCCTTCTTAATTTTAATCCTAGATAATGTTGCAAGATCCTTTATAGTTAGAGCATATTCTACTTTATTGTCTTTACTAGGACTGTAGTGAATTGAGTAGTAATAATTATTGATGGTATATAATTGCCTTCATTGTTGAGTATTATTATCCTTATGTGTGAGTACATATTTTTGGTTCTTGTGATTAGTATATATCTCACACTTCTTACTATAGAGATAATAACACCAAAATTTTAATAAAAATATCACAACTTCAAATTCCATATCATGTGTGGGATAGTTTTTTTATCATCAAGTTTCAACTGATTTGATGTGTATTCTGTCCCTTTATCATTTTTCATCAGTAGATATCCAAATCTCTTATTTGAAGAATCATTTTATACCATAAAGTGTTCCCCATTTTTTGGTAGTGTAATAACTGGTGTAGTGATAAGAATATTTTTAAACTATTTAAATCATTATTCACATTCACTAGAGTAGACAAAATTTACTCCATTTATATTTATATTGGTTATCAAGTTTGAAAATTATGATAAATTCTTCAAAAATCATCGATAATACCAATCTTGATCAAGGAATCTACAGATATCCATTACAAATGTTGTCATGTCCACTCTTTTATTACCTTTAGCTTGGAAAGGTCCATATATATTCCTTTTCTCATGACAACATTCCCTAATAAAGATAATTCCACCATCAAAGAAGCCAAATTTTATATACTTTACATATAGTTTATCTCTTTTAAAGTATTGGGAATAATATTTAAATTCTCCACATTATCCTCCTTTCACTTGTAGTATATCAAAATATCATCAATAAATACCATCAAGAATTGATTTAGGTAATATCTAAATACTATAGTCATTAAGTCTATGAAAATTGTTGGATAATTAGTGAGTCTGAGGTGAATCACCACAAACTTATAGTTTCCATACATCATTCAAAACTCAATATTGGGAATATCTCCCTTCCTCACCTTTAATTAATGATATCCTAACTAAAGGTCCACCTTAGAGAAATACTTGTCCCTAAGTAGTTGATCAAAAAAATCATCTATCTATGGTAGGGGATAAATTTTCTTTATTTTAATTTTTTTGATCTCACAATAATCAATGTAGAAGTGTATTGATCCATCCTTCTTCTTGGAGAAGAGGATAGTATCACCCCATGGTGACACACTCAAGTATATAAAACCATTTCCTAGATTCTCTTTAACTACTTCTTCAGTTCCTCTAACTCAGTGGTGGGAATTCTATAAGAAGTATTTTATATGGTAAGATATCCTCATATAAGATCAACCTGTAACTCAACCTCTCGGTCATGAGAAATAGAATACAATTTTATAGGGAACACATCAGTGTAGTCCCTCACAATGGGCATGTCTTTGAGCATGATCCTCACCTTTGACTCAATCATTTGAGCAAGATATGGTTGCTCATAAGGTAATAATACACACTATTGAGAGGATGATTCTAAATGAGATTCATAATCCTCCTTAAAATTTTATATAATTAGAGGATTTCTTAGGATGTGGAGAGTGATATCCCTTTACCAATAACTGATGTTGGATTTGAATTAAGATAGCCAATCCCTGTCAATATATCTTCACACCCCACATAATGAAGTAAGATTATATTTTTTTGGTGCTTAAGTACACTAACATTAACTGGGTAGAAGTTATATAAATTATATTCAATAATTTCCCTATTATCTATTCTAAAAAATAACTCAACATTCATATTTTGAGGTTGTGTTTGAATAGTTCTTCTAAACCTGCATGATATGAAAGAATACGTAGAACTATAATCAAATAGTATCTCTGATACTATTTAATGAGTAACAAGAATACTTATCACCACAATATTTTTGGTATCCCCCTCAGATGTAGTGATAACATATTCCCTTCTTTTCTAACATGAATGTTTTTGTTGTTGATTATAACCAAAAACCCCTATTTTAGGGATTTTTATTGCATAATTCCCATGTTCCTTGTAGTTGAAACACTGTACTACATGAAGATTGTGGATCTAAAACGTTGTTCTTATGTATCTATAGTATTTTTCAAATCCATTTAAAAATAATTAGCCTAATTCTTCTATCTCCCACATTTGAATCATCTCATACTTCCATTTAGATAGTTTCCAAGATGCTTCTTCCCACAATTTTGACATGTTGGATTTTGGGTTTTATTTCCTCCAGGGATATATCTTTCTATCCTACCATATTAAAATCAATTTTCCTCTTTTTACCTATGAGTCCATGAGAACACTGAGAGTCACCAATCTCTATTTCAAACTTAAGGGAACATTGAAAAATATCCTCATTGCTATTGAAGTCTCTAATCACCATGGATTTTCATTAACACAGAATCAATCCACTAAAAAAATGGCCCACCTTTCTTATTGTTGATGACAAATCCATAAGAGTATCATTAAAACCTTGTTAACTTTTCCTCATATATGCCAATAGATTCATCTTTATTTTTCTTCCATATGAGGAAATCCATCTTCATCTTAAGATGAAGATTCTAGGAAAAATATTTAATGAAAAATATTTTACTAAGTCCTTGTCAATACATGGAATTAATTTATTCCATAGACTTTGACATTTTTGGTCAGTTTCCACCGCTAATAATCTTCTACATCGAAATAATAGACCACCTGTATGAATTTATCTTATTCTAGATATTGAATAACATAAAATATTTTCCTAAAATAGTTAAAACATTATTCAATGATGATGGGATTATAATATCCACTAAATATATAAGGCATTATTAACATAATATATTTAACCAAAAGTTTCTCTTTCTTTGGATAAGGTGGGAATTCTAAAGGATTCATGTTATTATTCATAACTTGATCTAGTTTTGTCGGTACTGTCATCAAGTTATGGGCTCCTATTCCCATCAAGTTTGTCTTCTCATTAAGAAAATCATCAAATTTCCCAGCACATTGATTGTTGGAATGAGTTCTCTTATTTACTTACATTAACTAAATAAATAAATAAAACAAAATTAAGGGTCTTGAATACTTAGTTAACAATCCTATATAAAGGAATCTTTGAAAATAAAAACATTGACATATAAATGAAAATTATATCCTTACTTTTTATTCTCTATGTTTTAATTTATGTTATCCATGGTTATAAAATAATTCCTTGGATTATTACTAGTTTTTTCTAGTCTGAATCCCTATAAATAACAAGAACATGTCTCTGATACAAACTATAAAGACCCTATACTTTTACATATATTGTTACATGATTTTAAGCATACTTATCCTTGAAAAACAACTAAAGGATTGAAATTTATTGTATATTTAGAAGACTAGAAAAATAATTACAAATCATCAGACTAGAATAAGACATCATTTTAGTAATCTCTTTTATGATATACTTACTCTCTTTGAGTTTCGACAGCTGTATAGGACATCCTAGGGAAGAAAAAGACAAAAGGAATGATCTAAATAGCCTAATAAGGGAAAAACTTGGGAATAAAGTACAATATATGATTTATAAAGAATAACATATTGGGAATATATTACTAAAAAATGATATATAAATCTTATGTATTTTTATTCTCATAAAAACCATTTTTTGTTTTACTAATAATGTTATATTAAGTATTTTCATGGAATATTTTTCTTGATAATATTATCTTATTTATGGGTTATAATATTATTTAAAGTATTCTAAATGTGTTTTGAAATTATTCTAGAAACATTGTTCATTCCCTAGTTTTTAAGTATATGCATAACATATGGTTTATAAAACCTATGTTTAAAATAACACATATATATCATGTTCTCAATGTTATTGGAAAAATATTGTTTGTCAACCCTATATTTGGATGGAATCCTATATTTTTTAAAATAAAAATTATGGATAAACAACCCTATTTTTATAAGGAACCCTATGTTCGATGAAAAAAATATATGGTACATCAACCCTAATTTTCTAATCAACAGTAAATTATTAACCTTATGTTTGGATTTTTTTAATCACATGAAATAACCCTATGTTTGACTATTCAATATGGAGTTTAAATTAATGATATTTTCAATGTTTACTGCAATAGTCTTGATAAAAGTAAATATTGTTTAAAAGATATTTTATGAACGATTCAAAGGATTGTATTTATTAGGGTTAATCATAAGTGAAGTTCTAACTCT
Source organism: Viscum album (assembly GCA_963277665.1). Lineage (NCBI taxonomy): Eukaryota > Viridiplantae > Streptophyta > Magnoliopsida > Santalales > Viscaceae > Viscum > Viscum album. The sequence goes on along the minus strand of OY728131.1, from coordinate 198,260,081 downwards.
CTTAGATGATTTAACATTTTAATGATCGTGATTTTCCATGTGACATTTTTGGATCTACTAAAGTAAAATAAATCCAAGTATTCTATATATGTGTAAAGATTATTTTTGTTCCAAATATATATTACTATGTATGTGAAATTTATATTTGAATATAGAAATACTAAAAATAATAAATAGATCTAATGACTCTGTTATTGTAAAGAATATATGCTATGAAGACATACATATTTCAACCTTGTTCTATATAATCAATGTTATTTGTCAATTACTACTTTTATTAAAGATCATTCACAACTAGGATCTTTTCAAATATATTATTCCTTGAATACATTCTCATTTGAAGGAGAAGATAAATATATCTTTTAGTTTCTACTGAAACTATGACCATGAACCTTTTTATTGAATGAAATAAAAAAAATATTTATTGTAGTTTTGGCTACTCAGTCTTAGCCATGGAAGAGTATCAGCTTCTCATACTAAGCTACGGAGAAACCATTTCCCTATAAAAGAACCACAAGGCTCTATAAATCCTTATTTTAAAGGTTTTAACTACCTGTACTCTATTTTAAAGGTCTTCTGATAAGAGGACCTTTCTTTTAAAAATCACCATGCTTGTAGTTATAGTGTTGGTTGAGTGGAATAGGGGATCATTATGACCAAAACCACTATAAATTTTTTTGTTTCATTCTTTACTATTTATCTGCTACTTAAATAACTTACATAAGATAAATCTACATATCTACATAAATATCAAAGAATTATAAAAGCCAAAATCTATAAATATTATATAAAATACACAATTCAACCCCCAATTGTACATATTTTTGTTATTTCGACATAACAATTGGTACTAAAGGAGTTATTTTTTTAATAAATAAGATAAATCTCTAACAATCTAAAAGTGTATGCTCTATACAAAGAAAGATGTGAATGAATGATCATAGAGAAGGAACATTAATGATAAATTATCCATATATCATTTATAATAACTATGAATTTTAGAAATATTGTATAATCATTTATTTGAAAAATATTGAATTTAAATAATATATAAATATTATAAGTCCATTAAAAATTCCTAAAAAATGAGAAATATAGGATGCTACCAAAGAATATGAGTATGAAATCAATTTCAAATCAATGAATTCAATAATTTATGTACTTGGTTATGAGGAATTCAATAAAGTGTCTCAATATTCCAATTATTATGAAATGTGAAATAAAATCATTATTTCATATGAAGGATCTTAAAATGTTAGAAAAGTAAGGTATGCAATAGTAAAACTGATGTTTGACACATTTAGAATGTATGATGGTGAATGAATTACCAAAATGAAAGGACAGTTGATATTTATAGTCAATGATGTTGATGATTTAGGAGATAAAAATAAAAAATCAGATCAAGAAATGAAAGTACTCACTGTAATACCCTAAAAATAGAATGGTATATCTGTAGCTATAAGTCAATTATAACCAGACAAACATTTGATAATGAAATAATTAATTGGAACCCTGATGATGTATGAAGCAGAGATATAAGCTGAAGCTGAAAATCAAAAGATGATAAAAAAGGGAAATATGAACTGTAAAGTTATATATCAGAATCCATAAATGAAAATAAAATAAAATGTTAAAATATAAAATGATTTAGAGTTCTTATATTCTCAATTAGAACTAGATCAATTAGCTAGAAAATTTTTAAAATTTTACCGGAAAAATATAAGCATTAAAAAATCCTTCAGAAAAGATGAAAAAGGATCCAAGGAAGTAAGATGTTATGATTTAAAACAAATGGGTCATATCATACATGATTACATATAGTTAAAAGAAGAAATAAGAAATATGAAAAATAAAAATCAAATGAAAAATGATTCTAAGCATAAAGGGAAAAGAGTCATAAAGGCTACATAGACTGTTTTCTGAAGACTCCATTAGCTCATCCAAACCTAACTCAAAATAGAGTCAAAAAATATAAAATAAAATATGTATTTTATAGATATGGAAAAAAATGAGTTATAATCTAATTATTCTTAATCTTCTTATTTTGATAGCTTCTCAAGTAGAAAATTATATACTTATTGATTAATTATAGAAGAAAATTATAAATCAATAATAAAAAATAATAAGTTACTAAAAATATTCAAAATGTCATTTTAAGTGAAAAAGATGTAATGATAAAAAAACAAAAGGAACTAAATGAAAATTTAAATACATCTATATCAAACTATACTATTCATGAAAATAGAATAAAATAATTACAAGATGATGTATAATCATTTAAAAGTATTGAAAGTATTTTGACCAAAGGAGAAAAATATATAAATTTTATTCTTTGAAAAACCATTATTAAAAATATAAAATATAAACTTGGAAGAAAAGGAGAAAATATAAATTATATAAAAAATATTTTGTGCCAATTTCTAAAAATGATACATGATTCTGTTTTAGAAGTGAAGGACATTATTATAACAAATTTTGTTTAAGAAATAATTAGATTAGTGGGGATAAGAAGTCTATTATTTCCAAATAAACATATATTAAGTAAGTAATGTAAATTTTGGTAAACTAAGTAAAATCTAGATTCAGAGATCCTTACTTGTGGACACAACTTGACCTAAGAAAACATGGGTACCAAAAAAACTCTTTTTTAAATAATTTTTTATGGAAAAAATCACAATAAAAATGATGTAATATATATGGATAGTAGATACTCAAGAAATATGAGTGGATAGTCTTCAAATTTTGATACAGTTACAAAATTGGATGGAGGACTAGTCAGAATTTGAACCAATTCTAAGGGGATGATATTTGTAGTTGGATCAGCTTGAGATCTAAAGTAAATTTCAATCAATAAAGTGTTATATGTTAAAGGAATAAAACATGACCTAATAAGTACTTATAAAATCTAGGATGATATTTTTTATATTGATTCATCTAATAATTCCTTCTCAGTTTCAGTGATAAAATCCCTAAATTTAGAGCACCTTTAACTAGAAATGTTTACAACTTATATCATGATTCCTTGTGTAAAAAAAGTTAATTGTTTTACTACTACAAAAAATGAGTTCTGTATTTGGAATAGAACACTTGGAAACTATAATTTATTTACTTTATATAAACTATATAAAAAACACCTAGTTTTTTATCTTACTAGTATTAAATTTGATAATGATAGATTCTATGATGTATATCAAATTGAAAAAATACAAATCATTTTTCAAAACAATTAACAAAGATATTAATTCTAAACCACTAAAAAATATCCACATGGATTTTTATAGACCATCAAGTGTAGAAAATTTGGTTAGAAAAATATATGTTTTTGTATTAGTTTTATATTTTTCAATATTTAAATGAGTTAATTTTTTAAAAAATAAGGGTGATTTGTTCACTATTTTTGAACGCTTTTGTAAAATTGTCCAAAATGAAAAATATTTTAAAATAATTTCATTAAGAAGTGATCATGGTAGAGAATTTGAGAATCAATAATTTCATTATTTTTTTAAAACATAGGTATTAAACACACCTTCTCTTCACTAAGAGCAACTCAAAAAAAATATAATTATTGAAATAAAAAATAAAACTATTAAAGATATGGAAAATACTATGTTTATTGAATATATACATCCTATATATTTTTAGGTAAAATATGAAAACTCATATTTTAATATCATTAATAGAGTTTCAATAAGACCTATTATTAAATTGACACCCTATGAACTTTGGAATAACAGAAAACCTAAACTAAAGTACTTTAAATTATTTGTATGCAAGGTGTATATCTTGAATAATAACAAGAAATTTGAAAATTTTGATCCAAAATATGATAGAGAATCTTTCTAGGATATTACGTTACTTCTAAACCCTATAGAGTGTATAAATTTATTAAATGAAAAAAAAGAATTTTTTTCTTTTGTGAAAAAGTGCATCTTTTCAAAATAAAAACTAATAATGATTATAGTGAGTAAATTGGCTCGAGAAACTAGAATAGTGTCACAAAAACCATCATAAGGATATCTTTATCTATCTCTCTCTATCTTTCCTACACTCACATTTCTAATACTTTATCTTTATAGATCTCTCATATTCCATAAAAACTACATAATCTGAAAATTTTACCTTCAAATTCTCAGAAATATGGAAGAATAAGAGGATAAATGAAGGTGAACCAAGTGTCACGAAATAACAAACCATCTCCTTCAGGAAAATTATTCAATTAAAAGTTTTCAATTATGACCGGATGTATCAAAAAAATATTTTACTAAAGCAATAACTCACTATTAAAGGTTTTGAATTCCTTTTTAACTAAGAAAATAAATAATTTATTTTTGAACTATAACCGAAGAAGTTTTATATGAGTATTCAGTTTAGTATTAGGGAAAAAGAACATATCATCACTTCAAGGGTAGATGATAAATAATTCTTCATTTCCTCGATATAAAATAAAAATTTATCAGAATGTCCTCATGAAGGAGTGTTTCAGTTTGATCTTTGATCCACAACGAATCAAGAATATAAGTCAAAATATATTATTTCATTTCTCTTCATCTCTACCCTAGTTCAGTAAATTCTTGTTAAGTATCTTGAGGTTTTATATAAGGTTCTAGTCAAGTTCATCTAGAATGAAATCCTCCAAATAATTGAAAAATTAGAAAATATTCTTTATCATGAAATGTATTTCATGTTCTTGTTCTTTAGTGATATGAAGTTATACATCGCTAGGTATATGCTTTGATATTTGATTAAATATTGTTAGTCAGAGGAATGAATGTATTTCTATTTGTATGGATGAATTATTTATCTTCATCTATATATAAAGAATAAGTTGCATCATATAGATGTTCACATGAAGTGTCATTACAATAACATTATAAATTCAGGAACCTTAAGGAATTTTTAGAGTATGGTTAATGGAAAACTATTACCTATTGGTGGTGATGACCAATAACAATCCAAACGTGTTTCTTAAGGGGAGAAAATAAATTTGAAATCCACGTGATTAGTTCAACTATGAAATGAGGATGTTTGAGAATCTAGAGTTAAATATTTTTTTGAACCAACAAGAAGAGACTCATTTATAATAATTTTGATCCTAATGATCTAGATCCTGAAGAAGTAGATAATTATGTTCTTGTCACTTGGCCATGGAACATAGATGAACCTGCTAATGGGAACCTAGAAGTTGAAACTGTTGCATCTCAAGAGGCTACTCCATTAGTGTTTTTAGGATTATAAATTTATATTGGGGATCAAGAAGCTTACATTCATACTCAAGAATACCATGTATCTCTGAAAATAGAATGAATTTAGGAAACTAAAAAAAGATATGATAAACATAAAATTTTAGTAGCTGAAACCATAGAAATAGTTGAGAATCAAAGAGACTCTTTTAATGCAACATCATTAGAAGAAAATCATCTGAAATTAGAGAGAATACCGATTTTCTTGGTATCTTTTATTTTCATTCTAGTGATAATAATACATGAAATTACTTATCTATAATAAAATAAGCACAATAATCATGTCACCAAGAAGAAGATTATTCTATTTATATGAATAATCAGATCAAAGGCCAAGTCATATTGTTTAATACAATAAAGGATGATAATTCATGTTTATAATATGAAATGAAATATAAATGATTTTTTTGAAGATTTTAGAAATTCAATTATTCCCAGAGTGTAGTTCGGTTAAATTTAGGATCATCAACACAATATAAGAGAAAATGTGGTTTCTAAAAGATATTTTTATGTTTTTCAATGATAAATGTTAGATTAGTTTTCCAAACTAAAAGCATAATCAGTCTCAAATACATATTTTAGTGATTTAAAGACGTATTTGGGAAATTAATTTGATTTATTTTAGAATAGATCAAGTCAATTTAGAGCCTCTTACCTTACTTCTCAATCATCATGATATTTAGTTATATGGAATTAATAAATTACTACCATGTTGTATAATATGAATGGTATGATTCATTCACTTCATTGTAATAGTGCACTTATAAATGTGTTATTTGATAATAAAAGAGAACTTTTCAAGAATTTAACCTCAAGTGAACCTAGAATAATACTATTTCTCAATCAGTTAAGTGACAAGCTCATCAAGTTTCTTCATAATAAGGAAAATTTTCAAAACTTTCTGAATGTCACTATGATTGAATGTTTAAAACTGGGTCTGGACTCACAAGTTTTGATATGATAGTGGGTTGAAAAACATACTGAAATTTTAAAATGACTGATTTTATAATTAAAGGATGTTTTTTATTCTATTCTAGATTCACTAGAGAACATCACCACTTTTAAAAAAAACTTTTACCTTCATCTAAACCTTGTATTTGAACATTTCTTAGCCAACATGCCTTGTATAATCATTAACATTTTTAAAATAACTTATTTTGTTTATTAATATTACTATTTTTCATTATTTCTGTTCATTTTTTCTACAATTACACATATCTCATTTTTATCTTAATCAAAAAGTAACATTTATTTACAGTTCTATGCAACATTGAATGCATTTTAATCTATTTTCATATATTTTCTTTTTAATTTCAAAAAAATGGGAGAAAATGTGGTAAACAAAAAATTGTTTATTCTACCATTCGATTATTATTTTCCTTTATTGATTAAAAATAATTAATTTACTTTTTTAATTAATTTTTAATAACTATAATCTCCTTATATTATTTAAATATATTTATTTAATTTTTGTTTTACAATTACTATATTTTCTAAACAATGTTTTGGGTTTTGTGATCATTAAAAAGGGGTAGATTGTTGGGAATGTATTGTCTTAAAAATAATATATAAATTTTATTTACTTTACTGCACAAAAACACCCTTGTTTTTTTGTCTAATAAATTTAAATTAAGTGTTTTTAAACAATATATTTATTGAGAATATTATCTTATTTATGTGTAATGATATTTGTTAATGTATTCTAAATGTGTTTTCAAAATATTCTAAAAACATTGTTCATACCCTAAGTTTTTATGTATAAGAGTAAAATATGGTCCAGAAACCCTATGTTTGAAGTAACATGTATGGACCGTGTACCCAATTCTATTGGAAAATTATTTTTTTCTTCCCTACGTTTGGATGGAATCTTACGTTTGAGAAAATTGAAAGTATGAATAAACAAATCTATGTTTATAAGGAACCATAATTTTGAAGAAAAAAACATATGGTACATCAAACCTACATTTGTAATAAACCATATTTAAATTTTTGTTCTACATAAATAAATTAAACCTGAAGAATAACCATAAGGGATACCTGTGTAATGAAATTGGTTTAATAATCATGAATTAAGGAATAAACAAAAGTTGTATCATAATAGTGTCCCTAAAAGAAGGGAATAAATAATTTATGGACATTAATAAAATAAAAATAAAAATATATCATGAATAATTAAGTCTTATTGAAGAGAATACCTGAAAAATATTGTTTAGGAATCTTTAAAAATGAGCCACCTTAGTGCGTTCTAATGGAATGTATTAAAGTTTCTTTGAAGAGAAAAAAGAAATAACTATTTTTATAAAACTATAAATGGAATAAAATTGTTTTCATGATAAAATGAGAGATTTTATAAAAATATTGGGTGATTAAAATAGTATAAAGAGTGTACTTGAAATTGGTTAATAAATGGAGATGTTCCTTTTAACCAGGCTTGATTTCAAGAGGAATTAATAAGGGAACCTTTTAAAACATGAATTTCCCCATAAAAGAAAGATGAATTTTTCTATATAAACATGTGTGGAAGATATATATATATAATTTAGGAGAATTATATAAGAAGAATGAATAAATACATTGGGGTAATATGGTATAAAATGTAATCCCAAAGGAAAAAATAGATTCTTGAATAAATCCCTTACCTTATATATGAATATGTTATGCACTTGCATTTAATGACTTGGATAACAAAATTATTTTATTAATTAATTCATTCATAACCTAATATATATTTCTTTTATTTATTATAATTTTATTAAGTTCATTTATTATAATTTCAATCAGTTATAAAGTTCAAATTCTTTATTCCGAGAGTGTTCGTTTCATTGTTTCATGGTCGGTTCATTTGTGTAAAATTAGGGAAGTTCTTTTCAAATGAAAATAATTATCCTAAAGTGAAATTTTATACTATTAATGTAATTATATAATTTTAAATGTAATCATATATAATTTTTTGGTATGATGAGAATTCATTTTAAAAAATGTTAATGGTGATTGTTTAGTTTATTTTTTGCTATTTTTTCCGACCATCATGAACTGGTTTGATTTTATTGAATATTATGTTTATTTATTAGTTCTATAAAATTAAATAAGTTATAATATACATATTAAATTATTATTTTACCATAATAATGGTTTTATAACCAATCTTGAAAGTTATAATAAAAAATGAAAAATCACTACCTAGAGAGACGGTTAGCCGCCATAATTTGGATAACAGTTTTGTTTATTTAAATAAGAGGAGATTAGAAATGTTGTGGATAAAAATTATTACATTAGAAATATAAATTTTCATTATATACAATATACTTTATTTATTATTAATCTATGGATGATGGAGATGAGGAGATGGTGGAAGAAGAAATGAAAATAAAATAGATTGTTTAAGAAAGTTACCTCTTCAATACCACATCTTTGAAGGACCCCTTAAGGAACCATCAACTCATGGACACAGGGAATATTATTGGGAATGGAATTAGGAACAAAATTAACAATCTAAAATTCTAGGTAGGTGTGAGGAGAAAGGGTTTTATTTATAGGGGAGGATAGGGGTGTTTTTTATTATTATATTCGTTGGTTTATAATTTTGGATCAAAACAATCAATATTGTTGATTCTAATGATTTCATATAGTAAATTGTTCAAGATAGTTAAAACCAATGGGTTATTACATCATCCATGACTCAAAAATTCATTTATTTTTATTATAATGTTAAATATTGTAAACTACAATTATTTACTATTCACTAAAAATCTAACTATTTTAGAAAAATCCAAAAAAATTACCTCAATTTTTTTTGACGTGTATATTTTGAAAATTTAATCAATTTTAGAGATATAATTTTATAAATATGAGAAATTTAATTCTTAAATAAAATTATCATATATTCCAGAAAGATCAATTTTAATATTATAATATATTTTATGGCCCTTTGAAAAATTAATTAAGGTCACATAAAATTAACATATAATTATAGTAAAACATAATATATAGTTATGAATCTATATTATGAAAATAAATTTGCTTTCAAATAATTATATTGATTATAAAATTGTAAAAATACATGTACATTTAACAAAAATACCAACACATAATTTATCATTTTTAAAACATATATTTACTTATACCATGATATAAATATATCAATTTTTTATTTATAATATATCTATATTTTATTTTATACATTAATAGGAGAGTTTACTATTCTAATGGTCATAATAATATTCCTAAAAAATCATTTACTATTCAAATGGTCATATTTATGATGGTCTTACAAGTTCTTTAATTTCTCAAAACACCACTTATCTCATCCATTGTTCATTCACTTATATTTTATCTTAAGGCTATATATATAATTTAATCTTAAAAATTAATATATTATTATCAATATTATTTTTTTATTTTAAAAATAATTGATCATTAGTCTTGTAATTCTAGTTGATCCAAGAGATCCAAATTTTAACATTCTTATTATCATATTTTCTATGAATTGTGCCACTATATTATTTGGAGTTTTTATCAGTTTATTTGGTGAATAATATATACTTATTAATTTATGAGAATAATGTTTTTATTGGGATATATATGTGATATATTTATTTTATGGCACAAGAAGATAATTTCTATAGACAACATTTTGGGTCATTTCAATACACATAATTGATTCATTTATTAATCGTCACTTCAATGTTATGAACATTTTAAGGGTTTTTTATCCCACTTTTACTTCTGTTAGACATATACCATATTCACCACTTATTTCATTTTTATGGTATATATACTACAATTGTATTATGTTATATCATGAATCTATGTTTTTTCATGATATTATAATTTTCATTTTATTTCTTTTCTTTTATGTGGCATATGATTCAAAAATTTCCAAAGTTGTAAGGGTTTATTTCAAAATCTCATCATTTTTTGGATTTTTTATGTTTACGTCTCACATGAGGGAATTATTTTATATTTATATCATAAAATCAATATATTTTCTGAACATCTATTTAGACATTTACCTTTTCAATTAATATTATAATTTTTATACTCATTGGTACTTAAAATGATTGAGATATTTTTTTTAGAAAATATGGCTTTATTTATCTCTTCAATCAAAAATCCATTTTTATAAAAAACTGTGTTTTTAAAGACGTTTTCAAAAATTTTACATTTTAATAATTATTAAATAAATTAATTTTTTCCTGTGTTTAATTTTTACAAATTTTCTTGAATAGAATCTTGATCTCATTTTCAAAACAATTCAAATTTATATTCTACCAAAAAATGGGAAAGGAATAATTATTTTAACATGTATTGGATGATTGTTTTCCACATTGTGGAATAATAAATATTTTAAATCTTATTTTAGATGTTTTATAAGGTTATTTTTAAATATTATTTTTTCAAAATGATTTGTGAAACTTTTTGTTTTAAAATGTTATTTTCATTATGAAATGGTTATTTTCCTGAAAAATGTTTTTAATTAAATTTTTATCTTATTTGTATTCATCAGTGACATAGATCCTTTAATTGTACTTATGATTCATTTGGTTATAAATTTCATTTAAATCATTTTTATTATTTTTATTTATTTTTTATGATCATTTTATTTTGAATGTGCAATTTTATTACCATTCACCATATTACTATAGATAGTTTATGATTATGTTTGTTTTGACAGGGGTAAGTATTTACATTTTTTATTTTAGTTCTTAAATATTAATGTTTATGTTGATTTTGTTTCAACCCATTAACAAGTGGAATGAATTGGATTTTGTAAGTGATGGGAGGGGCCCGATATAGCCCTTTGATTCATCAGTATGTCTCATGAGACAAACTAAATTGAGTTTTCCCCATGACCTTACCCATTTATATAGATGTATTAAAACAAGGTCTTGCTGATATGTTTTTGATATCTGACATTATGAATTCTATTATTATGAATTCAGTTATTTATATTGTATGGGATTATTTTATTATTTATAATATCAATGGTTATGTTTTCAAGATCATGTGATTATTTATATAGAATTATTTTATCATCATTGATTCCTTCAAAACTATTCTCATTTTATTGATTTAATGGAAAGTGTTTCAGTTTTTTAACCTTATATATAGATTATTTTATCTTTATTCACAACATCAATTGTAAACATACAATTACTGATAATCTAAGATCAACCATTTACTAAGTTTTATTTTCCCAAGGACACAATGAAATTTTTTGTGTTTGATATATAGGGATACAAAAAGGGTAATGATGGAATTATAAAAGTAAATTCTTCATGTGTATGATATTTCAAAATATTTTGTGAATACCAAGTATGTATCTAGTTTTCCAAGACTACTAAAATATTCAGTCCTTTAGGATGTAATAAATTTTATCTAGTGGAAACCTAATGATGAAGATATTGGATATGGGATACTGGGGTTGGGGTAACTGCACTTAGTAAGGGTTATATATAATAGAATAAATCCTGAGTAAAAATCCACATTCAACATGGTATAGTGGATAATCAAAACACATGTCATTCAATTAATATATTCTATTCAATGAACATTCACGTCTAATATTAATAGAAAAATCACATGGATAATGGAAATTAAATTTTTAATAAATTAAATGCATAAATTTGGACATTCATAAAATTATTTTCAATCCCTCACCCTAGTTATCACGAATCTTCCCATTAAGGCCTCTCAACCAATAAATCTTCATAATAATTAGGTAGTTTTAATCCAAATTACCATCTATTGTGGCTATCTATTTTATCTAAGGACACCATTCAATTCATTTAGGAGCTATCTATAATCAAACCCCACCTATCACTCATATCCTATGAATTACCCATATATTAAATGATAAATATAATTAATTCCCAAAATTCCTTTTAAATCAACATTTATCCATTCCAAATTAGGAATATAGGATATTTCCCTAATCAATGAAGTTAAAAAAAACATTATCATAATCTATATAGAGGAATAATGCAGTTGGTGTCATTATATTAAATCCCCTTTAAAGAATAATAATGAAAGGATGTTTACATAGATGAAAAAACCTTTATAATAATATTTGAGTATATATTTTAATATATAAGGAAAATTTTGTTTTTATTTGGATAACATTTTAAAAAAAATTCCAAAATATATAGAACATTACTTTATGTGAAAATAATTGTGGAAAATTGTTTAATAATATTAAAATAAAATTTTGGCCATGATGGTAGAAAAATTCGTTCATGTTGTATATGTTAAAAGAGAACAATATTTTTGTAGTTTTTTAAATCGTTAAGAAAATAAGTTTTTCAATTTTTTTTAAAAAATTTTAAATTATTAACCATTGAAAAGAAATTAAAATATGTTTAAAAATTAATTTATATGATACTTGGATCATAGAAAATAAAATTATTGAAAATTTTTTAAATATCATGGACATTGAATAAAAAGTTCACCAACCAATAAGTTAATGAGGTTAGTTTTTCATAACAGAATTTTTCAATCATTTTATATACTAAATAGACAAAATTAGTATTATTACATTAAAATTATTAAAATAAATAGAGAAAATAAAATATAATTGGATTAATAGATTATGATTATATAAGTTCCCTAAAAGAAATTTATGCATAAACAACCCCGAAATAAAATGAGACTGTAAAAGACATTCGTTACTAGTTTGGTAACTTTTAAATAAAAATCACTTAAAGATAAGACAATAATAAAAAAATATCTAAAACTAAGAATTAATATGGATTAATTTTATAATGTTTAAATTTGGTATTATATAAACCATGTAAAATAATTTAGGTGAATAATGTAAAACATGTCTCATTTAAATGGAAGTGAGAAGAAATTACCTTTACCATGGGTCTCTACTTAGTTGTATGAGATTGATAATGATATATGATGTATTTAAATTTATTAAATAATATATTAAGAATATTTTTAATATATAATAAATTTTAAGTTTCTTTTATAATTATTTTAAATCTATTTATTTCATAGTTCTAACTTACATTGACCACTTAAGGTTGTTCGGTTAATTTCTTCAAGATTACTTCATTATATTATTGGTGGTTAAAAGAGTTATATAATGGTTCCATCATCTCAAAGTTTATAATAATTCCATGGATATAATTTTTATTCATTATATATAATTTTATATTTATCTATGAATTGACTTAATATAAAAACGATTCAAATCGCTTTGTGGAGGTGGTAGTCCAGACGTATGCATGAGCATTGTCATCATTTTCCAATGGATTGATGGGTAATAATATAGATAATATGTTATATTTTAAGAATCTCAATTATTTCCTAAATATAATATATATTTTATTAATTACACCTTTATAACTATCCATGTAAAATTGTGATGAAAAACGAATTACACTGCTATATAGAGATAGTAGGTCATACGTACACATGAGTTACATTTTTAGTTTTCAATAAGATGAAAGGAGGTAGAAAATATGACAGCCTATATTTCAATTAATGTTAATTCATGATTTATTACATAAATTTAAACATTATAAATTAACAAATTATTTTTAATCCAACTGTATTTGGTAAATTTGGTACATAGAACATAAAATTGATAAATGTTTAAAACCAAATTTTTTAAAATTTCCTTGACATTCTCTAAAAATTTCATTACACATTTCAAATTGTACAAGATAATATGAGGAAAACATAAGAAATGGGATATATATAAACCCCATTATGGGAATAAAAAAATAATATAATAAGGTGATGTAGTAAATGTTATCCAATAGGCATTTCAAGGTAACTTAAGAGGAGTTAAAATCATAATACTGAGCAGTAATGAATGATATATACTGATAGAACAAAGGAAAAATGGGAATGGGGTGACAACATTAAACATGAAATCATAAACATAGGTAAAGGATAACCAAAAATACATCCTAGCATAGTTTAAAAGGACACAAAATGCATTATTTGTACTCCTTAACACCATACATTATGTCTAATGAGAGTAAAACATTACCCAATGCATTTGAGTGTTATCTAGGTGCGCCCATCATTTTCATATAATGTACACACATAAGAGTTACACATGAATGATATAAAACAAATACCCATTTAACCTATATTAATACCATGATAAAGGATTATGGTTTACATACATGTAATTCACTAATAAATTTAGGATATGTACATCTAGGTGAATAAATTTGTGTGGAAATAATTATGGGTATTTATTACAAAAATGTTCTTTATGCAAAACTTACAAGATAATTTCGATAGCATAACGAGGGAATGTAATGGTTATTGAGAGTGATTAATGATAGTGAAATGGGTCTATAATTACTTATAAATAAAAAATTAATTAATATGGATGTGTGAAATAAAATCCAAACAAGAACAATTAAAAAATAAAGGGGATAATATAAAGGTGGTGTGTGAGTAAAGAGGAGAATGAAATGATCCCTTACCTTGAATGTTTTATTCTAAAAAATTTAATAGATATTCTTGAGATCTATAGGGAACCTTTATAGGTATATATAGTGTTTTGGATAGATTAATTTAGTTATAACAAATTTTTTCTGGAAGAGGAATGGTAGTTTTTATCAGTTTATATAGAAAAATAGAGGATAATTCTTTATTAATATCAAAATATAGGTTTTGGAATTTTTATGATAATGTAATAAAAAAACCATCCTAGGGTTTTCCCAGGGTTTCTAAAAAAGTGGTGTGGTTTTAATTATTTTACAAGTTAAATAATATATCACATTAAAATAATACCCTTGGTAATGTGGAAGTGAGCCATGTTTATAAAGAATTTATTTTAAAGCCTTATAATATAATATTTTTTTGGAGGATGAATTAAGGATTTATAAATTTTTTAAAATAACTTAAAAACACATTATTTTAAAGGTAAAATATATATTTTATCATGGATACCTTTTATGGCATATATTACCTCACTATTGGGTCATTATGATGTCATAATACACACCATATATTTATACTATATTTAATTTTGACCTAAAAATTATTTTGTGTCTAAAAATTATTAAAGAATTGCTATTGGATAATTCCATAAATTATCTTTGTTTTATCCAAATAATTCTCTATGTATGATAATTTACACTTTTAAATAAAAAATACACATTTACTAAAAAATATTGGTTTTTTCAACAATAATTTTTTGACCCTTATAAATTGTATTTTTGCATTCAAATAATTATATTATCATATATATTTAATTTTCTTATAATAATATTTTATTAAAATATCATTTGTTTTGAAAATTCTTGAATTCATTAAAATAGAGTGCCTTGATTGAAACTATACATTTCCCAAAAATAAAACTTGTGTTTTATATTATCAGAATCTATTTGTTTAAACACAATTTCTAATCATTTAAAAAGTAATATTAAAGAGGGATAAATAGAGTAATTTTTTTAATTAAAATAAAATATAAAAATTTACATTATTAGGGCCTAGATACATATACCTTTATTACAACAGTGAAATCCCTAATGGTAAGGTGTGTGGTGTTGATATTTCTTTAGGGTGGTATGTCGTACATAGTTTGGGATGTGATCTAGATGATCTTGAACTTCACCTATAAAAAGTTTTGGCCACAATTTTTTTATTTAATAATGGGTTGGCCTTGATGATGGTAAAATCCCAATGATGCTATCTCTTTTATAAGATCTGA
Organism: Viscum album; assembly: GCA_963277665.1. Lineage (NCBI taxonomy): Eukaryota > Viridiplantae > Streptophyta > Magnoliopsida > Santalales > Viscaceae > Viscum > Viscum album. The sequence goes on along the minus strand of OY728131.1, from coordinate 198,244,157 downwards.
TAAATTATCTTTGTATGGTATGATCCCACTAGTCAAGGCAATAAACTCTTCATCTGTATCTATTAGGCTTTTTCACAACCCTTAATATAATAATCTCTATGGGGTCTCTAGAAAAACTATATTGTCAATTTTTATGATACATATTGATGTTTTAAACTTTACAGACCATATAGTTTCTCATAATAGAAAAATTAGTGCATGTGTTTTCTATAAATTTATTATAAAATAATTCAATTATTTATTCAAAAAAATAAAATATTGTTTGTAAAATTTTGGGTCATTACATTATTTCCCCATTCATAAATTTAACCCTATAAATCTTTATTTCATACACCAAAATAGATGATAGAACTTCTATTACACCACCTCTTATAGTTATCAGGTCAGTTCCTCAAACTTATGATTCTTCCACATCACTTTAGCCACGGTAGTTATCTATTTTTTTAGAAATTTGTCTCTAAAATATAAGATCTTCATCGGATGCTCCTTATATGAAAGATCATTCCCTAATGGTATCACCACTAGATTAATTACTTATGATGGGTATGGTATGTACTTCCTCAAGAGGGATACATGGAACACATCATGTACACGAGATAGGTTATTTGATAATTATTGGCAGTAAGACACTACTATGATGAAATCAATGATCACAAAGGGGCCAATGTATCTATGGAAAACATTTACATTCTTCTTAAAACTCATGAATCTCTTACAATAGTATAAAGGAAAACATTATCTTTGACCTCAATATCCTTGCCTCATCGGCGATTATATAAATAGATTTTTTGTCAACATTTCACAAATTTCATATGTTCATGAATGTTTTTAACCTTATCTTTATTCTATTGGGTAATGTAAAGTCCCATCAACATTCACTCTCAAAATTCATCCAAGAATGTTGGAGTTCAAAACCACTACCCATACAGATCCTGATAAGGTTCCATTTTAATTATAGAATGAAAAATATTTTTATATGATAACTCTACTAGGGGAATGTGGTGGTTCCAATATCCTTGGAAATCCATTTAACATGATCTCAGTATATCCAATATATTTTAAACAATTATTTTAGACTAACCTTCCATTTTATGTTCATAAGCAGTATTGAAGCTTATTTTAGAATTTAACTCTACTTAAGGTTTCTCTAAAACCTCGATTCAATCCTTAGTTCTTGATTAGATACAACAGAGAATGGAACTTCCTTAAATATTATCCCCTCCCTTATTTATATCTTAGAGATTTTTCCAAGAGATAAATATTCCATGACATAAATTAAATGTGTTTAATTTATAAGGTGATCTACTACTAACCACATAGTTTTATTTCATTTAAGTTCTGTAGGGAATCCTATGATGAAATCCATGGTTATTTTTTTGGATTTTCATACTAGTATGAGAAATGGTTTCATCATACCCTTAGACTTGTGGAATTCGGTATTTACTTTTTAGAATAGCAAGCAATAAGAAACAAGAAACAAAATCTTCTTCTTCATGTCATCCCACCATTATTATTTCTTCAAATCTCTATTCATATTATTTCTTCTTGGATGACTAGAGAAGGATGATATTTTTGTATCATTCAGAGGATCCCTATTTTTTTCAATTTTTGGGGACACATATCTAGGTTACAAAACTTAAAACTCCTTCATTAGCAAAGATGGACTCTACAATATTTTCAAAACTCTTCATTCTCAACTCATTAAATTTCTATGCCTCTTTTCTCCTCTTAGTAATTGATGGATTGGAAGTTATTTGAGAAATATAATATGAATATTATTTTATTAGTCCCATATAAATCCTTTTCATGCCCAATGAGTTTGGAACCCTTTAAATCATCATCATTGATAGAGTTCTAGGACCCTTTAAACTCATAGAATCTTACACTTTGTTTTATTTCCCTGGATGGTGATGGATTGAACAATCATAATACTTGATCATATAAAACCACCTTAATCAGAAAATATTACTTTCCATATATGTGAATATATAATTGAGTATTTTATTATCCATGTATATATCACTCTTCTCTACATAGATGTAGTGCCTCCAAATATTTAATGTGAAGATCACTACAACCATTTCTAGATCACCAGTTGGGTAGTTCTACTCATGGGTTTTTAATCAGAGGGTGGTATAAGATATAAATTTTTCATCTTGTAATAGTACACAACCCAATCCCTTTTTGGATGTGTCACTATAGATCCCAAATCCTTCCCCAACTGGTGGATAATGAAAGAACAAGTGATTTTATTAGCCTCTTCTCCAGCTCTCTAAATCATTACTCACATTCATCTTTCTAAAAAAACATGACTCCTTTATGAGATAGATTTCATATGGGGATTGAAAATTATGGTAATTTTCTCACTTATTTATGATAGTATCTAGCTAATACATGGTAACTATGTATTTCCATCACAGAGGATTGTATGAGGCATACTTCAATTTCTTCAGTTTTTAAAGTATTCATAGACATCCCTTTAATATAAATAACATGCCCTAATAAAGTTACTTACCCCAACCAAAATTCACATTTACTGTGCTTCCCATAAATATTTTGTTTCCACAAGTTCTCTATTATAGAATTCAAATGCTCCTCATGTTCCTCTGTTATTTTGGAGTATATCATTATATAAAATATAAAGAATAAATATTTTTGAGGTAATTTATAAATGTTTTATTCATCATGTTCATAAGATTTCTATTGAATTAGTGAGTCCATATGTTATCATTATGAACATATAGTTTATGTACCTCCTATGAAAAGTAATGTTGGGGATATATACCTTCTTCACATATACTTGATAATATCCTAATTGAAGATCCATCTATGAGAAATATTGGGCTCTACATAGCTGATTAAACAAGTCATAAATCCATATATGAGGATACTTTTTCTTTATAATGATACTGTTGAGATCATTATAATCAATATAGAAGTTCATTGACCATCCTTCTCGATGAATAAGACTTGTGCAACCCATGGCGAAACACTTGTGCATATATACCCATTATCTAGATTCTCTTGTAATTGTTTCTTTCAATCATAGAGTTCAACAATGACCATTATGTATAGAGTCCAATATATTGTTAAAGAATTGAGTATGGGCTTTAAGTATAACTCAACATCATGATTAGGGGGGGATACCAATCAATTCTTCAAGAAACACATCATTCATCACACTAGGATGTAATCAAGGTATATATTTTCTTTAATATAATTCATTTGATAAAGATAAACTTTATCACAATGTAACAGTATCCATTATTTATATGTTGGTAAAAAATAAGATTAATCCTCAACCTTGAACTTGTATAGAATTGGAGGGTGATTAACATTTTGAAGGATTATTTTCTTCTATTAGAAATTTTTGTTGTCTCTATATAAGGAAAACCAATATATAGTAAATTAAGTGTCAAAATGATTATGGGAAAATTCAGCTCAAATATTTTTATAGGGGAGAAATTATATACATTGGGTTAAATAATTACACTATTTTATATTTTCAATTATATATATACTTCCTTTTATTGTGGTATTGTTTAAATAGTTCCAATAGATATATGAGAGGAAAATAATTTTTAGAACCATAATCAAAATGTATTTTCTATATTCCTGAATGAATAACTAGCATACCTATAACCACTTCATTTTTTTGGATCCACCTCAGCATTTATTATAGCGGAAGTTCCCCCCTCCGTCCTTGGAGTTTATTAGTGATATTTGTTTTTGAAAAAACTTTGATTATGGAATTAGCTTTCATAATGCCTATGTTAATTATAATTGAAATACTCTACTACTAGATAATGGTTGAATAGATAATTCCTTTCTCCGATCATATTGGTGGGTTTTTCTTGTTAGAAATCGCCAGCTAGGTACCCTTATTTCCTAAACCTAAATCATTTCCACATGACCTAAGGTAATTTATGGGATGCTTATTTCCACACTTTTGATAGGTGGGATGTTATTTTATTTCCAAACATTATATTTCTCCATCATATCACCAGAATAAAACTCCATTTTCCACTTCTTATACCTCTGAAAACCTTTAGATTCACTTATATCCACATTGACATTGAGGGAACATCAAAAACATAACTCATAAATATTAAAGTCCCAAATGGATAAGTTTTTTAATAGAATCATATTCATCCCACTAAATAAGAGGTAACCATTATATTTGGTGTTAATGAAAAATATAGGGGTGTATTGTTAAAGTCCTGTGAAGTTTTCCTCACACATCCATATGGATTCATTATCGTATTGATTGATGGTATGAAAGTACCTCTATATTTTTATTAGATGAGTGTAAATAAAGTATTTTTTAAAAAACATTTTTTATAATTACTTTTAGTCCATTACATTGATCTCCACCTTGAGATTTTTACATTTGACCAACATCCACCATTGATTAGCTAATCCTTCTATATTATAAACATAAAACATGACCATATCTTACTTATAGTGTTAAGGATATAAAGTATATTCTTAATAGAGTTTATCCATTGTTTCATGATTATTTTATCACAAGATCCACTTAAAGTTGGAGGCCTTTGTTGAATAAAGGTACTTATTACAAATTTCTATTTCTTAAGGGGATTCTGGTGATCCTCTAAATTCAATTTTTGGTTCAAAACACGAGTCAATTGAGAAAATATTATCATTAAGTTAATTATTCCTTCCTCTATTAGGTTGGAAATTTAATTTGGGAAGTTACACAATGGCCTATACATTGGTTTTTGGCATGGTTTCTCCTATTTCCATCCATTTGAGTAGAAAAAATAGAAAATTAGGGATGATTAGTTTTAAATTATTAATCAGATAAAAATTAAACCATAAACATTAAAGGGATAACTCATAAATGACATATATTCAATAACTTATGTATTTCTAGGTTTTAGTATAAGTTATCCATGATCTAGTAACTAATATAAAATATTATCATAATTTTTATTCCCTTAATAATGGTTTATAAAGAGATTGTGAATTTACCATAGAATATACCTCTCGATTGTAGAACTAGGTGTGCATTAAGGCTCATTATAATACACTAGGTAATGATAGATTCTATGTCAATGCTCCCTTTTCAAGGGTATTACCCCTGCATACATATGTTCTAGATCAACATCCACTTGTAATATATAGATAGGGATTTATTTTTATAGAAACCATTTACTATGTAATTTAACAAAAAATTTGTATCTTTACATATATTTCGTATTATTCCAATTTCATTTAAAAGAGTTTAGTAATCCTTATACAAAAAATAACTAGACTTTTCTTTGATGGAAATTATAACAACCCATATTTTTAATACACTTTAATTCATGATTTATTACATAAAGGTACACATTATACAATCCCATTGGACCTTGAATCCTAGTGACTTTCAAAAATTATTTAAATAGAATATAAATATTGATACATGGATAAAACAACATTATTGAAAATTTCATTAACATGCACATAAAATTCCATTTCTCTTTTAGAACTACACACAATAACTCGAGGATATACATAAGAAAGGGGTTATATATAAATCTCACTACGGTGAAAAAAGAATAGAATAAGTTAATTCAGTAAATGTGATCAAATATGCATATCCAGGTAATATAAGAGGAGTATTGATCACAATCCTAAAAAAAAGGAATGATATATCATGATATCATAAAGGAAACACTCGATTGTGGAGACAAAATTAAACATGAAGTCATAAACATAGGACAAAGATAACCACTAAGACTTCATAACATAGTGGAATAGATCCTATAATGGATTATTTTTACTCCATAATCACATACATGTTGTCTCATGAGAATAAAACCTTACCCAATGTCTTGGAGCACTATATAGGCACACCCATCATTTTCTTATCATGTACAAGAAAAAGTGTGCCAAATTAATCATAATAAAAAAACACGCATTCAAAAAAATTTAAAACCAAAATAAATGAGTTTTAGTTATATAGATTTAATTCCCTAATAAATTAAGGATAGTTAAATCTAAGTGAATAATCTTGAGTGGAAATAAATTTGGTATTTATAACAAAAATTTTGGGCCTAAAAAAATCAATAGATAATTTCAGCATCATAATGGGTGTACATAATGGTTGATGTGATTTTTTGATGATTTTGAAAGGGTTATATCATAACTTATTCATCATAAGGGATTTATGAGGTATATGTGAAATAATATCCCAATATGAACAATTTTAAATCAAATGTCATTATATAGAGGAGGTTCTTGAATAATACGTGAAGGAGAATATCCCATACCTTGAGTGGGTACTTCTGAAATCTTAGGAGGAGCTTATTGACAGTTTTTAAGAATCTTGGGATAGATATAGAGATTTAAGGTTAAAGTGATTTAGTGATTAAATAGTTTTTAGAGAAGAGGAATGAAATTTTGGGTGGATTTATATAGAAAAATAAAGAAGAATTCTTTATTAATGTCCACATTTAGGTTTTGGGATTTATATCAAAATGTAATAAAAAACACAAACCATACCATGGATTTTGTTAATGGTTTCAACAAAAGTGGAGGTATTATCATTATTTTACAATTTTAAGAACCAATATCATTAAAATAATACTTGTGTTGAGGTGGAAGTGAGTCATTCTTACAAAAAATTGACTTTGAAACATTAAAATATATGATATGTTTTGAAGGATTCATTAACTGTTTATGAAATTAATAAAATAACATAGAAAAAAATATTTTGAAAGGTAAATATATATTTGGTAATATATTCATTTTATTGTATATATTATATCATTTTTGGGTTATTATGATGTCATAACACACACCATGCATTTATACCATTTTTAATTGTTGACCCAAAACATTGATTGTCTCCAAAAATTATGAAACAGTCACTATTGGATAATTTTGATGTGATGATTTCAAAAACAAAATTTATTTTATCCAAATATTTTTCTATACATGATAATTTACACTTTTAAATAAATCGACATTTTTTGAAAACTATGAATTGTTTTTACAATAATTATTTCAGACCATTATAAAAATTAATTTTGACTTTGAAAAAATAGATTATTAATTATATTTAATAAATATTATTTAATAATTATTATTTTTTAAAATATTATTTATTTTAAAAATTATTAAATTCATTAAAATATATCTCCTTGATTAGAACTATATAATTTCCTAAAAATATGACTTGATTCTCATCATATCTAAATCTATCTTTTATCAAACACATTATCTAATCATTAAAAAAGAAATATTAAATAGGGATAAATATAATAATTTTAACTATAATTAAAAATAAAAATTCATACTCTTAGGGTCTAGATAAAAATCCCTTTATTACACTAGTGAAATCCCTAAGGGTAGAGTGTGTTATAGTGAGATTTTTTTGGTTGGTTTGGCGTATATATTTGGGCCATGTTCTGGATGAGAATGAAATTATCCCATAAATGGTTTTTGTCATGATTTAGTTATTGAACACCATATTGGGCTTGATCAATGGAAAATAATAGTGATTATATCTCTATCATATTCTCTAATAAATTGGCTTTATAGGGTACAATCCTATTGGTTTAGGCCATCACATCTTTTGTCTACATCAATTGGACTTTATCATAACCCAAAATATATAAATCATAATGTTAAATATAAATGTAAATATTATCAATGGTTATGTTTCAAAAATTTTATTTTAATTTTACATGCCATATTTTTGTTCAAAATATCCAAAGTAGTGCTTGAGTTTTCTATAATATCATTACTTAATACTGCATTTATTCATTCAAATAGAGAGAATTTTATTTGTAAATATTCTAGTCATTAAATAAATTTATTCTAAAATAATAATAATAATGTCATAATTTGTTGGTGATACTATAGATATTATGTTAGTATATAGAAAATAGTTTTATATTATGTTTAGGAAAATATTATCTCTGAACGCTTATGGAAAGATGATTACCTCTTCTTTGAGAGACATCATTTATCTTACATGTTAAGCATTATTAGGATTGTATCAGGGTAAGACCAAGAGATCATGAATGAGTGTATGTAATCTATAAATGTTTTCATGTATGTATTTTCTGATATAAAGGGATCAATACTTGTGAATAATGTACGGAGGTTCCCTTTTCTAAGTGAGGGGAGGGACACATAGAATTGTTTAAAATATTTTAACAATATAAAGTAATTTTCTTGTGAAAGTGGATAAAAATTATCATAGATTCAAATATGATAAGGTTAATGTTGAAATACAACCCAACAATGAGTCTAATAAAGGGTTTAGTGTTATATTTAAGCCTTATCCCTTTATTTTTAACCCTTTTAACCAATTTTACCCTTAATTGAGGTGATACATAATTACTATGGTGACTTTTAATTATGAAAAAAAAATAATTTGATGTTATTAACTATTATTAGAACTTATTATAAAAATTATTGAATCCATTTTAAATTATTCATATTCTATAATAATTAGAAATTACTTTATATATAAGTTCTCAAAACGCAACGAAAACCATTTTTAGAAAAATGTTTGTTTTAAGCATAAAAATGATTTTACAATAATATAAAGTATAACAATTATTTAAATGAAATTAATTGTATTAAGTTAAATAAAAGGAGGATTATTTTTATTCTAAACCAAACCAGTCTTAAAATAACCCTTTTAAATATTTTATTAAGGTAAAAGAATAAAAATAGTTTTTTCTGAACAAAAAGATTATTCTGATTTATAAAATGTTAAGCATATATTTCTAAATACAACATAAAATTTTTATATAAATTAAATTACTAATTAAAAAATATGTGTTCATGGAAAAATTTTAGTAATAATTCAAGTTATTATTATATCATTATAATGTCAAAAGAGTGTAATTTTTTGTAAAATTTATATTTTTTACTCCTCACCCAAAAATCAAAAATTTCTGAAAATTTATAAAAATTATCCCTTCAATAATTTTGATATGATAATTTCAAAATTTAATTTAACCTTTTGAAATAAAAGTTATAAATTTTTTGGAAATTAATTATAATTATTAAAACATAAATCACCTAAAACCCATTTTTATGAAGAATGTATTCTTAGGGTATAAAATGAATTTATTTTTATACTTTTTATTATAGAAATATTTAGATGAATGAAAAAAAAATTAATCAATTAATTGTTTGTATTAAAAAAAATAATTTCTTCCCATATTTAGTATTTCTTTTATTCCAATTCATACTTGTCAACCCAACAAATGGGTTATAACATTCATTTTTTTATAATATTATATCATGGTTTTTTTATTCCTAGAGTTGAGTGTGGTGCGTGATATCTAATGCAGTATTTATTTAAAGGAAACCAAAATAATGGGGTCTTAAAATCACATATCATTCTCAGTGATCTTGAGAAACTACTTTAGTTATTGTTCAATTATCATGTGATCAGGAGTTCATGAGTATTTTTATATCGAGCTATGATATGTGATATTTATGACTACATTGGAATAACATGAACTAACTCTTGGTATTCATAAGTGTCAACATAATCCTAAGAGATGAGATGAGGAAATAAAAATGATTGAATGAACCCTAGAGTTATATATATATATATATATATATATATATATTAAATTTACCATAATAGTTAAGGTTGCATAGATTCTTTTTCCATTTAAGATACTCTTGCATATCCTTACATGTTTCTGAGTTAATCTTTATAAAATTAAAATTACACAACCAATGGAATTCAATAGTTTCTCTTACAAAGTTAGGGTTCCACTGAGGTTTGTTTGGTGGAGATTATTCATTTTTGGTTTATTATTTTGTATTGAAATTTATTCAATAGATACACTTATTCCACCTTCACATGTTTTAAATTATTCTTATGTATGGATGAAATTATTAATTTGTGAGTATGAAATAATGGAGTTTAATCTTACACAACCAATAAAGTTTTTAACTATTCACATGTTTATATTTTAGATTGTATTTTAATTGTATATAGTTTTACTGAATATTTGTTACTCATACATTGCCTAAATTATCTACACATTAACCTATAAAAACATTAATATACCTCTAAATTAATGAAACTTTTTTTATAAAATAATTTCAAATGAATAAATCAATTAAAATAATGAATTTAATCCATTTAAAATTTGATTAAAATTATTTTCCTAAAACTAAAAAACATGGTTATATACCATGAATTGATATATTATAAGGGGTTTATAAACATGAATTTCAAAGAAAATTTTACCAAAATATCACTCAAATAAACAATGTATTCTAATATTTTATGATCTATATTGACCATAAGTTGTTCTCTAAGAAAGTATTCTCTTTAAAACCAAAGTAAAAAAACCACCAATATAAGATCAAAATAATGAGTAGCATAGTTTTACTCCTATTAAGAAAAATTTTAAAACCCATACATTATAATAAATCTTCCATATATCAAAACACATTACACTCCTTGATGTGATGAGTCAAATTACACCACTTAATTAATTCATTCTCTATAAAATCAAAGAAAAAGATAAATATTCAACCAATCCTTAAAATATATAAAAAAGATGAATGGAATCCATTTAAATAAATACTGACATCCCCTTTCTTAGTTAAAATTGATAAAGAAGTTATAATTTAAGAAAATTTTAATACGAACCTATTATAAAACTAGCCAATCCTATGAAAATTCACACTATAAAAAATTCCTCAGTGGTATCCATGAAATAACTACTTGAATATTTTTAGATTATTGTAAACCCCATTCAATATAATATCGTAAAATAAGAAGTGAAATTATCCAGAAAAAAAATATAAATTTAACAATTTTCAACATGACTTATGGTTCTCAAGAAAGTCCAGTAAAATACTAGGATGATCCATATGATCTTCCTATATATAATAGTTAATAGGGGTTCCATCAATGAATAAAATAAAAAATATCAAGGTAAGGGTGAAATTACAAATTCATTAATCCATTAAATATGGTTAGAGTATTTATTATTAAAATCTAGACTGAGTTGTTTTTTTTTAGATATCCATAATGAAATTAAAATTTTATATTTTGAATTTCCTAATCCATGAATCTCATTTAATGATATATTGAACATATATTGATCATATATATATAACATACTACTCTTAACTTGTTTAATTGAACATCTATCTATAGAATTTGTTAATATTTATTTACAATAAAATGGATAAATAATTAATAATCTACGCATGGTCTCAAGTAACCATATAAATTCTTGGTGAATAAAATTAGAGTTTATCATAATAATACATTATAAAAAATAAATCATTTTAATAAAAAAATCATCAATTTTAATTCCAAACACTGGAAGCTTCATATATGCGAAATGATAAGTTATCATATTAATAAAAGATCTAATTGGGTATAATTTTAACCCAAATTAAATATCACATCCATGAGATAATATTTCTACATGATCTGGGAAATAATCGATAAATTACCTAATCATATTATAAGGATTTTATTCCTTTACATTAGATTCATAGAGTATCATGCTATCTAAGTGAGAAGTTAGAATTTATCGATCAATATAATGATGTTTTATATGACCATATATCTCTCCAAAAAACACGATATGATTCAATTTCATGTTAAAAAAGATAACCCTCCATCGAAAATATTCCCAATAAGAATCTTAATTAATATATAAAATATGTTCTAAGAATTAAATTATATGATTTAATCTATAATCAGAAGAGTTCCTATAATGAATGATCATGTTATATGATTGAATCACACTTATAAAATATCTATACTAATATTTATTGACACCAAACTCCCACAAGAATTGATTAATCCATTGGTATATGATGTTTCTTTACTATAAGATATATCTCATATATATGGGAGGGAATATAAAATGGGTGTGAATTATTAGTATCAATAAAAATAAAGACATAGGAATAAAAGATATAGATAATATATAATAATGAAATGGGTCCTTTTATCTCACCCATATCAATATTGTAATGTCATTTTATTCCATATCCTCCTCCTCAATATCCCTATTTCTTTTTCCATAATTTCTTATATTCAATAATAAGTCCTTGATGTCATGGTATGACACTTGGGTGACCCCTATATGCTACAATTTATTTGGGTGATCCATAAGTTCTATTATTCTACTATTGTTGGAAAGGTCACTGGGGTAATTAACATTCAAGATTCCTTTTTAAATTTATGGGTGATATACACACAAAAATTTATTTAAAAATCCTCTAAAAAAATAAGATATAGCCTAAATTTTACCTATAAAAACTATAAATTTAGGAAAGTATACTTTGGATAGCTCTAAATGGTCCCAAACTACTTGTATGTGATGCTTTTTATTGTTCTGATAGTCATTTAATATCTTAGAATGATACAGATAATCTAGATAAGTGAAATATCATAATACTAGAAGTAGTACTAGAAAATGTTTCACCTATTATATTTATCCACTATCATATTTGGCTGTATTTAGACACCTCTATTATTTATACCACCTTTAAATACATCCACAATCACTGAGAAAACACATAACATTAAATATTAGGTTCTAAATTTTACACAATATATTTATCTCTCAATTTCTCATTTATAATTAGGTTTAGATACTAAAGATAACATTTATGAAACATATATTAATATCTCACATAGATTAATTCCATTAATAAATGGATAATAGATCATGTTGGTGCTCTACACTAAGTGCTATAGATAAAAAATAACCACTATAATGATTATAGTAGTCATCTCTTGGAATTGTATAATCATCTCTATCTATATTATAAATCCTCTAGAAAAATAATAAAATATCTCAGATAAAGATCATAGATATAGAAACATAGTTCTCATTAGAAATGAGTATAAGAAGAAAACAATGTTCTACTTCATTGATCAACTACTCAACACAAACTTTAGAAATAAAATCCCAAACCTTGGTAACATATACAGTTTAAATGGTTGAAAAGTCAAATCCTAGGCCCCTTACTTCACAGGTTTTGGCTACTCAAATATCAATTATCTAGTTGATTCCTAAAACATATCCACTAGTTTATCAAGCATATGGAATTATCTACTGAGATCTATAATGGGAAAAATTCATTCATTACCATATTATGTAAATAGATTTATTATGAAATGAAAAATATCATATGGTCCACCATATGCATACCATTTTACTATACACACACATGAACTCATCATAGATTGAATACTATAATATGTGAATCCATACATAATATAGTAAAATAAAAAATACTAAAACATTCCTTAGGTATATTTAGTAAAATACCAATGATGTTTCTAGGAATACGATATCTATGACATCCTTTTTATGGTTTCCTTATCCTATACATCATAATATGCTTAAATATATTATTTTATTACCAATATCATACATTCTTCAAAATTTCATTCTATAAAATCAATCTTGAATATTCTTTCAATATTACTTTTTCATTTCATAAGTATACATATATTTCTCTTGAGTTAACAATAAGACTAAGAATTACACCACAACACCACATTAAATTGACTGGGGTTAAATATTAACACCTATGTTATAAGTAAATATTTAGATAAAAAGATTTTTAAAATTAAAACCATATTAAGAGAACAAATAAATTCTTATTAAAATTTATTAAATATATTTCTACATAATAATCCTTATCTATAAGAAGTAGAAAAAACACAAACAAAAGTATGTGTACTTTAAAGTTAATAGAAAATTTAATGAGAATACAACATTATATATCATATTTTTCAAATGTTTAGGATAAATAAAAACTTCTCAAATATAATCATAATAATCTAAAATTATATATATATAATATGGGATATCATAAAAATTATCAATAAGTTCCCCACTTAAAAATCCCATGTTCCAATTTAAATAGAGAATACTAATGAATATATTAAATAAAGAAGATAAGATAGAATTTCCACTACTAATATATATAAGTATACCCACATCTCATAAAAACATCCTATCCAAATATATATATATGTGTGTGTGTGTGGTATTTTACTCACTTGAGGAAAATTCCTCATCACAAATAAGAAAAGGGATCTCACATACTAACTCCCACCTATTAGAGTTCCACTGTTCCAAATTAAAAATATCCCATCTATATCGAAAATCAATTTATGGGGAAGGGTAAACTAGTGTAATACTTATTTATCCATCAAAATTTCCTTGAATCTCGTATAGTGGACGTGTAGAAAATGATGATATCATATCTCCACTTACACCATACGAACATAAAACAAATATTCTCTTTCCAATCCTATATCCCCCATCATTTCTTATTCACATAAATATCTCATCCTAAATAATCATTATTTCTTATAACTTGAGAATAAATGAATTTATTAGTATGTTAATATCACAATACTCTATTAACTACATGAAATTATATAAAATACACATCGTGTGATCTCATTTTGAATTATAAGTCCATGTACACACCAATCACACATTTACTTAATCACAACAACATTCTATATTCTTAACCAAATAAATCATAATGAATATGATATTATATCAAAAAATATTTATTACAAGGTTTCTTACTAGTTTAATATAGGAAATAGTAACTAATAGACAACACCTCCTCTGAGTTTCCTCATAATTATCCACATCATAGTTTAGGGTGAGGGAAAACATTCCATAGGTAGAATGAAACCTAAGTATTTTTTTCATAAAATCATATTTTTTAGAAGTAATGACCATGTAATTAATTTTATTTCACTTAATAGAATAATATCTAAAAAGGTAAACTATTAAATTTTGGCATGATCCTTAAACTATTTTGTATATCCACATTAAAAAATAATGAAATTGATTTAATTTCTCGTTATTAAAAATATAGGAAATCCCATGTTAAAAACACATGGAATACTTTTATGGAATAACATAACACTACCATTTATGAAAAAAAATATTTTGAAATTATATTATAATCATGTTTTTATATAAATTCTATAATTTTTTGAAATTTTGAGGGAGATGAGGGGGGGTTATCATAGAATAACCTAATGATAATTGAAGTTTGAAGGTGGGAACAATTAAATTTTGTTGATGAATCTATATTTCATGATGATGCAGTTCCTCAATATGAGAGATCTAGGGAGTTTCATGGACCATTAATTAATTCCATCTCCCACTCTCTTGTTTCATTCAAGGATTCATATTACAAGAGGACTATTATGAAATTTTTATTGGATCATTTTGAGGATAATCTATAGTTTATATTAGAGAGTCTTGTGATGGATAAGAACTCCTCTATTGAAACACTTGTACTCAATAAGGGTGAAAATCCATAGATAATTTAGTACTTAGACCTTAGGTTTTATTCAAAATATGGGTTTCTTGATAAAAAGTTCAACTCAATTATATATTAATTCTTCCATTGTTTATTTCCATTTGATAAGCTATGATGGAGACTATAAAGCATAATTGTCTTATTAATGAATCTTTTCCCTCTTTGATTCCACGAATGGACTCTTGAATTTAATTTATTAAAGGCTAGGAATGATTTTCTATGTTTTTATTAGGATATGTATCCTAAACTAGATCTTATGAAATCCTTAAAAACATCTTGACATAGTGGATTCAATTAGTGTTCCAATTTGGAAGGACATATAGATATGTAAATCAAGGTTCAATCATTATTAAAGGATTATAGTGGGGGTGGATCTTAGTTCTACCCTAATTCTCCAGGTTATTATCTCTATTCCAAATGATGATATTAATCTTAAAGTGGAGTATTAGTGGACTCCATATTTTTTTGAGGTTTTTAATTATATTATTAACCTAAAATAAGTTCATTTTAATATCAAATATTGTAATTTTTGTATCATATTCTCCGTATTTCCAAGGATTTAGGTATCCAAGATATGGTAAATAATGTGGTTCAATCAATACTTTCAAAAGTTTCTATACATGAATGGAATGAGAAGTCTTGCACTGCCTCCATTGTGGATTGTTTTACTCCATAACTAGTACAAGAAATTATAAATATGATGCAGTAATTCATTTAAGTGTACATAGGTCCTATTAAATATGATAAAGCCTAGTATTAACTTGGTTGTCTCATTGTATTGGCTCCACAAAAGGTGAATGGAAGCTCAATTAGGAAGGATCATTCTAGTGCTATAGGTGAGAAACAAGTTTTCAAGTAGCTTGATACAATTTCTATTACTCTTCCAATGTATATTTATTTGAAATAATATAATAATAGAAAAGAAAAGGCTTATGAGGGTATAACTATAGTTCATAGGTAGTAAGAAATGATATATTTGTGAAATGACCCTAAAAATTATTTTCATCAAACTATTATATAATTTGGTATGTCTAAAGGAACATCAGATAATTTAGAGAAGGAGGGGAAAGGATCTTATCCAAGTGTCTCCCTTAATGAGGTTATTACACATAGATTAGTGGAGGATGATGAAATAAATATTTATGAGGGTGATTACACAGATTATGATCTCAAAGAACATGTAGTTATTATTCCTCAGTTATGGAAAGAGTGGAAAATTCATTTTTCAAAGTGTCATAAAAGTATGCAGATAGTGTTTTGTGATTATTTTAATAAATTTAAGACCAGTATGTTATCCTCAATGGTTGGTCCAGGGATGATCCTTATATAGTTCAAGTATAGGATAAAAACCCAATGAAAATGAATCATGTCAAGTATATTGGTTGTAGTGGATATGTCTTAGAGCATGTTTCAGTGGTGATTATGTATAATCTTATTGTGGGTGAGAAGGGGGAAGTAGTTTATTCTCATATTAGAACTATATTTAATATCTATCTAGTTAGAGGTTTTAGTATTCCATCCTTTTTACTAGCAAGTTACAAGAATTTTAAATTAGTAACACCAATGTCAGAAGCTTTATTTGTGGAAGCTATGGGATTATTATGAATATTCATTATGGATTCAATATAGGATATTTCTTCAAGTTTGTGTTCACATGAAATAAATACAGTTGTGTGTTGTAATGATGAGATGTATACATCTTACCCTTTTAGGGTTATTTCCTCTCTTGTTGACTTGGTTGATCAAGAAAATAATTTAGAGGGATATTATTAGGGTGGTAAATAAATAATAAAAGTTGTGGCTACAATCAAACCTAATATTGATTCTAATTTGAATGGAAATGATGGGGAGGAAGACACCCCTTATAAAGAAACAAAAAAATATAGGAGAAGCATCATTTCTGTGGTTATGGTGGTTGGTGAGATAATCATAACATGGGTCTCCAATCTTAGGCTTGGTCTTAGGGAACCCACTTTCAACACTCCCACTTATACCAGATCCAACTATTAACAAGTATAAATCCGCTTTCCCTCACATGATAATCATGTTTCTGCTGAGAGATGGATTTAGTTAAAGGGTCTTCTAGGTTTTCCTCTATGGATACTCTACTAACTATGACTTCTCCTCTCTGAGTAAAATCCATCAAGATGTGAATGTTTTGAAGTATATTCTTTGTACTCTGGTGAGACCTAGGATCCTTTGAAAGAACCACTATAATAGTATTATCACAATAAAATAGAACAGAGTCTGCAAAACTAGGGACAACAATAATGTATGAGAAAAAAATACATATCTAGACTTCTTCCATTGCTGCATCAGAAGCAACTATATACTTAGATTCTACTATAGAATTGACAACCACAGATTTCTTTGAGCTTCTCCAGCTCACTGGCCCACCATTCTGGAAAATTTTATAGACTAACTGTGATTTTATATCATCATGATATGTTTGGAAACTGGCATCCGTGTATCCCCTCACTACTAGTTCTTCATCCCCTCCATACACGAGGAACATATCCTTGGTACGCCTCAAGTACTTCAGGATAGTTTTAACAATTGCCCAGTGCATTTCTCCTGGATTATCCTTATATCCTCCCACCATTATTAAAGTAAAGGCAACATAAAACCATGTAAATAACATGGATTACATTATAGAATCCACTACTGAGGCATAAGTTATTATGATCATTCAATCAATCTTCTCCTGTGTTTTTGGACACATTTTCTTGGAGATATTAATACCATGTAACATAGGAAATGAAACAACCTGAAATTTTGAATGAATTTTTGTTTGCTAATTTTATGTGTTATTTTAGTTTATACTCAACAAAACTATTTTCTTTAATTAAGTATGTGAGTATAATTAAAATGATATTGTTGGGTTTTGACTGTTATATGATCGTTGGTCAATATGACCGTTGGAAACTAAATGTTGAGATTGTTGTCTCTAAATACAAGTGATATTGGTTAATTAATATAGAAAGAAGATTTAATGGCCTCATGAAATAGTCTCGGGCCGATCGAAGCCCATCTGATGAAACTTGGGAAGGAGGTAGCATCACTGGGCTTTGCTCTGTACCAAACCCAAGACGAACTTCATCATGTGAAGTTGGAATGGAATTGCCTTCGCGAGAAGTTCAAGCTTATAGAAATCACTAGCCAGGCAATGTTGGTCGAGCCTCCCCAAGATTCTATCACCCTAGCACACCTTAATCTTAGGTCCTATTCTAGTGCTATAAGGGGCTATGTAATGAGACCGTAATTGCCTTGTGTAATCCTTTGATTTAAATAAAAATTATGATTTCTTTTTATGGTGAAGTTTGTGAATTTTCAAATGTGCAGATAAATATAGTATGCATATTATTAATGAATTTTAGAAAAAAGGATATTTTAAAAATATTTATGTAAACCTTAAATAATTAATAATGTTTAATGATTTTCAAAAAAAGTTCTTCTACAACTGTGTTCAGTATGAAATTTAGAGTCTAATAAGATGAACTTAATTTTTGGTTAATAGTAAATTATGAATAGTGATTTTATGCTTATGATTCTTAATGTGACCAAATGTATTAAGTAACTTCACTTCAGAAAGTATTAACATAATTTAGGCATCTTGATTAAGTAATGTGATTCAATAAAATAGGTAAATAACAGTTTCAGAAATTATTGGTTAAGTATTAGTTTTTTCAGGTGAATTGTGTTTTTTTAAATTAACTTAAAAATATTTAGAAAATTATTTTCATAAAATGGAGTTCATTTTTGAAATCAGAGCATCGATATTTGGTCAAGGTGAAATTTTTGGATTTTTCTGAGAAAGTTGAATTTTCGGTGAATAGTGAAAATACTGTTTTTGAGTTTCGGGTGTTTAATGACATAATTAAAGATGTAATAATTATGAAATAATTCTTGTAGACTTATAAATATTAATATAAGGTATTAGGTGTCCCAAGTGGACAATACCATGGTAAAATACTATGTGCAAGCCCATGGTTTTTCCAATACCACAGATGAGGTGTCTCTTGGCAATTAATGCTTTGCCCCCTCACTTCTCCTATAAATACCAAGCCTTTCCCTCATTAATTTCATTTAATAATCTTCTAAAACAAAGTTATGGTCTCTTTACCTCTCAAGGAGCCCTCCCAAGGTGCCCTCAAGCCTCCCAAGGTCCTGACCTTCAAGATTTCGAAGTTACTCTTCAAGGTAAGGGATTCTTTCACCCTCCTCTTTTAAGTCATGAATTCCTTTATATTGTATCTTATATTTTACATCTCTTTAGGTAGAGGGTATGTTATTATATGTTCTTATTACTGCCCATTTCATGTCCTAATGATGAGAGACCCTTTCTTCCCTCATCAGTTTGTTTTCTGAATTTTTATGTGACGTTGTTAGGCTGCCGAATTTTTCATAAAAGAAATTGTATCTTCTCTTTTCTTTCATGTTTCCTTTCCATGTGGTATGTCATTAAAATATCCATACCATGATATTATTAAGTACCCATACTGTATTATTAATTATTTATGAGTTTTTGACCCTTTTCCCCTCTCTTTTTAATGTTTTCTAAAACCATGTTATATATTCGTTATGCTGTAGAAATTTCATCTCAAAATTTCTATCTCTTTCTCTGAAGAAATTATATTGTTTATTTATGTGAATAATCAGACCTATTTTGTTTCTATGGGTGTTTATAAATATATAAAAATGATATATTTTATTCTGTAATTGACATACATATAACCCTCACTCCCTTTCCATGGGTTGTAAATGACATAATGATCTTATTTTTAAGCTCTTTTTAAACGTCACGATTTTGACATGAAACTCATTTATTTGATTCCATTTGGATTATTTATGAAATGTTTGATTATGATATATGTGGATCACATGAAATTAAATACATATTAATGGTTCACCCTAATAGCGCTCCAATACATTGGGTAAAGATTTAATCTCTAGAGATGATAAGTTTCCCGATACCTTGGTGAAAAACCTTGGTAATTTTTATGACACCTTGGGGATGGACCTTGGTGATATGATCATGAATTTATAAATGAAATTTTGTAGCCACATATTGAAGTTATTATCCAAGATCTTTCATTATTATATTCCTATTCTTCCATTGCTCGTGTATTTATGTTTTTATTCAAGTTCTTATTGATATCACAAGTACATTGACTCCCTTGGTTACCCTTATCGGGCCTTCTGCTCACCATTTCCTTTGATGTATATCTCTAGGATTTGAGATTCATTAAATGTACATAGGATGAACCTTTGATAAAGCCATACAGGTGGTTTATAAGGATGTTTTATGTTGTTTTCATGTATTATGTTCCTGATTTCCAAGACACTGGACTTTAAAGATCCTCTATTTGTAAAATGTAAGGAAATGTTATGTAATAAAAAGGCAAGATGACATAGTTGGTATCAAATGATAGTTAGTTATTTATGGAAATTAGGCTATAAAAACTTTAGGAATAAAACTATAGAAAAGTTTAAATATGGGGAAAACTTCTTGGTATTTTGTTGAGTATTGAGTAAGTGGTTTATCAAAAAAAAAATACATCCATGTCTGGATACGAGTAGGTAGAGGCGGCTCTGGCACAGATGTACATAGGGGTAAAACCGAAAAACACCGCTTTGATCTAGACTCAAACGGGAACTGGTGCATGACAATGGGACTTGCTTCACTCTTGGTTACAACACTCCCAGGGGATATGTTTGGTTAATCACAATATTTTAATGAATCATTATGAAGGAATTATAGAGAAATATAATTGTTTAAGCATGAAGTTTTGAGACATAGAATCCTTTATAGTTAAAAGATTCGTAAATGAAACAATTTTCTCACTAAGATTTTATTCTTTTAGAAAATGGCGGGAAATGGGAGGAACCTTGCAAATGGTGACTGCAATGGACCATGTGCTGATGTACCTTCGATGGAAGCCAGAATGGAAACATTCATGCGAATGATGAACCAACTGACTCAAGTTATGAGTAATAACTTGAATCAAGATGAGAGGGCGATCTCACCAGGAAGGGAACAACATTATGTTGAGTCCTTTATGCACCAACGACCACCAACCTTCAGTTTATCGACTGACCCATTGGTTGCTGAGCAAAGGATCAGCACTATAGAGAAGATCTTTTTTGCTCTTCGTTGTTCAGAGCAAGAGAAGGTCACCATGGATGTCTATCGCTTAGAGGGAGAAGATGATCAGTGGTGGGGACTGATCAAAAACACGAGGCAAAGAGTTTAAGTTGAAGATATGGAGTGAGAAGAGTTCAGAGAGATCTTTTTCAGTAATTATTTCCCTCGTTCCATGCGAATAAGAATGGAGAAGGAGTTTCTCAAGATGAAGTTGAAGGAGAATGAATCTATAGGAAGCTATGAGATGAACTTCACAAGGCTTTCACGATATACCTCTAGCTTTGTCATGGATCCAAATGGTAAGGTTGATAGATTATTCGGTGGACTGAGACCTCATCTATGGAAGAATCTAGCCAACCTAGATTATGATAGCTATGAGGAGATCGTGCGGATTGTGATGAAAGTCGAGCTAGAGTTTGGTGAGACACAATGGTCTCATAAATCCAATGATGAGAAAAGATCGATGGAGCCCAGCTTAGGGAGGAATTTTGATCAGGGAAAAGGAGGAAAGCAAGTAAAACTTCACATGTGTAATAAATGTAACGCCCTGACCCCAGTTACCCAGAGTCGGTGCATTATTGCGTAACATTGGCATGATCACAAAAGATCAAGTCTCGAAAGACCGATTAGTTTAGTAGCCTTGGAAACACTAGATACATTCATAAATGTTACATTACATCATAAAGTGAAAAACTAAAATGACATAGTCTCCATTTTCTACACTCATATCCCCTTCTGACTATCCATGCGGGTCATTCATAAAATAATTCTTCACATCCTGGAAAATATTAAAACATTAAAAGGGTTGAGCTCAGATGCTCAGTAAGGATAACAATATAGAGGAAGCTTTCATAAATAAACATAAACATTTAAGGAAATGTATGACTAAAACAAAAGCCTTTTAAACTTGAACTTCAACATAATATGGAAAAAGTAAAATGAGATAATTCCATTTACTTATTCACATGGATATTCTACTGGTCGAATAATCACATAAAATATCAATAACCACTTTCATAATGATGGAATGCATAATGCCAGACTATCATAACCACGTAGCCAAGGCCTCGTTCCAAGACTACAAATAAGATTTTGTCAAGGCCTTGTGCCGAGACACTAGTTTGTCTCATGAGACCTATCGATGCATCGAGAAGCTATAGCGGGCTCCACCTGTCACTTATTAAGTCCAATGCATTCCTCATATGAACAGGTTTAAACATATCATAAACCATAACATAACTGTATCACATAAAACATGCATAAAGGAAACATAACATTTCCACATTTCAATCACAATATATCAATACAACACATTGATATAATAAAAAAAAACTTTCAAAACCATTTTCAATACCAAAATAAAAGTAAATTAAAACTTGATTTTTATTTTTCATTTTAAAAAAATTTATGGCTTGTAGAGGAAGCTGAAACTCAAATAATGGTCACGGTGGCGGGGAAGTCATTTTCGCCGCATACGTAAGAAAAAAACATTCCTTTTGTTGTTTAGTAAAAACTCTTTGTATAAAAAGATTCCTTTTGAGTAAAAGTAAAAGTCAAAGGGGTTTATACACCGTATAAAAGAAAGTTGTGTATAAAACCAAATATGCCTCAATGAAAGGAGATTGAGACGAAGTCCTTACAAAGATCATTTTTAAAATAAAATAGATCTATTATGTTTATTTACTATAAGTACACATAAAGAAAGTACAAATAAAATATAGGACATAATAATATCATGACGTAATTTGAAAGTAGGAGATTAACCCAAAGAATGGAAATTGGGTTAAGAAATTCCCTTACCTCGTGTCTGACTTGACTCGATCGTTCTTTAACCTCCTGAATAATAAACTAGAGTTAATTTATTTTTTCCTAAGAACCTTTTACATGTTCATTATTCCTTTTATATCACTAATAACCATGTTATGAACGTTTTGTAATTATTTAAGTTAATAACGGTCATTTTGTCGATCTTTGGTACTTGAGTCAAAAATAACCTTCTTATAATTACAATTTGTTTATGTGGTAGAATATCCATTATCTCCAGAATTATATTCATGATTTAGATATCATATATATCATATATATCCAGTATATACATTCATTTATAATATTACATAACATTTAGAGGTAAGAAATGAAATGCACCGCTCATGGAGACGGTAAGCCGTACGTATGCATGAACGCTACTTTCATTTCTATTTCATATTTAATGGAATGAAATTATAATTATATAAAGGTATAATATAATTCCAATATAATATAATGTATAATACCATTTACTCCATCCTTTATACATCCCACATATGGCATTAACGATTCAAATCACTTTGAGGGGGCGGTAGTCCGCACTTCCTAAAATGAATTTATCACGTTTACCCATAATGGAAACCATAAAGGTATGCCATAAATGAAAAATAAAGAAGCTTAAGTAAAACATAAACATATTATATATCATATATAAATATATTTACATCTTAATGGCCACCTTTGAAGGTGTTATATGAGTGTTGAACAATCATCGTTTCGTGAGACATAAATTCACCATCCACAGAAATAGTATGTTCTTTAACCATTAGATGTAGGTGTGTGTAAGTGTAGCTCGAATACTTCTTATAACAACATCCTAGTATATTGAGGATACTGTTTTTGTTACAAAAGAAATAAATAAAAAGAGTTTAGGGGGTTGGATAATCAAAATAAAACATAAGAACATAAGAGAAAACACTACCTTTAAAACGGGTAACTCTTTTTGATTTGAGCTCAAAGGCTTCCTTGGGAAGAATTATGCCCAAAGTGAGGCTTCTAGGAGTAAGAGAGGGAAGTTGAGAGATTATTTGGGCAGATTTTGGCCGAGCCAAATGGCTTGGAAGTTGCAAATAAGGTGGTAGTGGTGGGGGCCTTTTATAAGAGGAGAGGAGGGGCACTCTTGGAAAGTAATGAAATGTTACTTTATTATATAATGAGTTTCAGATTTTAAAGGTCACACACTTATATATTTCGAGGATAAGGTGATAAGGGTTAGAAATCTACTCATACAATAGGCTTTGGACAAGTGTAATACTTAGAGTTTACATTATCCTTCCATTTTATTAAAATCGTTAATTAATGAGGTAATCGCTGCATCATCATGGTGTCATAAAAAAATTAATTTATTTAATGTCTGACAATTATAAAAAAATATCATGATGTAGGAAATCCTTTTATATTTCCAATTAATATTTATAGTCTAAATGTTAACTTATATATCCCCATGTAATAATTTTTTTAGTAAAATAACTCATGTTTGTGACATTTTTATTTTAACATTAAATAAAAAGTTTTTAATGTCATTTTCCCACCAAAGTGGCTCCCTGGGGTCCCCAAGTTGACCCATGGAATGTCTTGGTCGGACATGAATCGTCCAATAGGGGTAGGACAAGTGTAAAGGTCATTTCATATTATTATAACATTATCTTTACCTTAAATTACACTAATTACCTTTAATCGTGATTAATTAAACTTAAAAGTTATTATTCACCAAAAATTATTTTAATCCCATTGAACCACATTTTAATTCCTAATGAAAACCATGTATGTCATATTTTTGAAAATCAAATCACAGAAGTGGTAATGTTTCATTTAAACGAAAAATCAGTTTTTTAACTACCACTTTGTGGTTTCACTATTCATCAAAAATTGAAGTCTTTCAGAACAATGCCAAAATTTCCCCCTAAGCTATAATTGATATTCTGAATTCAAAAATGATGCCTATTTTAAAAAATTCCAAACATATAAGTTTCATTAATTAATTTTATAATTAATTCTCGTTGTCACAACAAATAGCGTGTTTTTAAGAAACCATATATATCGAAAGATTGACAATTGTTTATGTCCAATTTCAAAGTTAAATTAATTATAATGAACACAATTGGATAAAATGGTAAAAATATATTCTAATTATACTTTTAAACCACTCAATAATATAATTTATCACTATAAATTATTTTTATTAAAAATGTTGTTTTAAGTATTTTTCACTATTCATAAAAAAATGGAAGTTCTCAGAAAATTACAAAAAATTAAACTTAGGATAATTTCGATATTACGAATACAAAAATGAAGTCCATTTTTTAATATAAAATTTCTATAATTTTAAAAAGTGGGTATTACTATTCATAACGGCTACTTTGATTAGTCACGGTGTGTTAGAACTCGAACTTGCATACAATGCAAGCTATTGCATTATTGAAAGAGAAGCGTATCATGGAAGCTCGGGGTGTTACATTCTCCCCTCCTTCAATAAATTGCGTCCTCACAATTTGAAATTTTTCTTTGAAAATAAAAGGTTGAAAATAGAAAATACCTTTATGGAAAACCCACATCGGAAATAAGGTTAATAGAATTTAGCCTTAATAAGAGGGACTGGGAAATGAAAAAGTCACAACCAAATTATGATCTCGATAAGGAGAACATTGGTGGAAATTAGGGACATATAATTAGAGGAAAAATGTAAATATTTGTAGGGAGTGATTAAGGCCATCAATCACAAACAAGTGTAAAATTGAGGGCCTCAAGGCCTTCAATCTATGTTGATTTAAAATATTATCAGTTCAACAAGACATAAGGTATTAGGATAACACATTTTCTTGTTTTAATATCCCTTTATTAAAGTTTAAGAATTAATTTATTCAGAGAATAAGATATAGTTATATATATATTTATTCTTGAAAAGTAGAGTTTCAACCTTCAACTAATTTCTACCACAAACTCATCTTTCACTCAAAAAGATAATAGAACTCAAAAATATTATATTTATCCTAATCGTACAAGGTTAAAAATATTAACACATACCATTTAGATTAGGAAAACTATTTTTTAATAACCATGGAATTCTTTTAGGCTAGTGTTAGGTAATAAAGGCATGTCACACTATGGTTGTGGGTTCGATTCCTATAGCTTTGTCTGATGCGACGGGTTATCCCCCGACCTATAGGTTGTCCTTTTTCCTAAAACTATAGTATTATAATATTCCAAAAATAATATTCAGAAATGTTTTAACCTTAAACAATACTATCCAAGGTTCAACTTAATCCATTCCAACCTTTATAGTTATCCAAAATACTTCGGTCCAAATCACAGTAGAAATTTTATAAGGAAGGTAAACATAATGAAGATCCTTTTTCCATGTAACAATATGTAAACACCTTCATCATGTATTCTTTTAAAACACCGCAACATCCTGAATTACCATAAATCCTTATTTTTTACATTCATGATCCCTTATTCCTTATAGAATACTAGATATACTCATTCTATCCAAAAATGTATACAAATCATTAATCAGTTTCAAGGAAGTCAATAATATCCAATATAATTTATCCAAATCAATCATGTATTATTCCAAAATCACTATCTCGGTATCAGAACCATATTATGGTTTATCTTTCTCTCAACTATATATTTTCCAAAAATTTAACCTACTGTGGAGTCACTTTTATTGGTTCCACACAATCTCAAGTCCTTGATGAAATAGTACTGCAGTACAATCCTTATATACTCCATAATTATTATAACTAGTACATCATTGATACAACACTCAAATGACAAAATTATTTAATAACAACATAAGAACTCTAATCATTACTCCTCATCTGTGGTAGTATCATAACTTTATTATTATCCAATAACATCATTTGGGGCATACTCTGATGATTTGGATATTGGTTTTTATAGTGTCCCCACTCCTTGAAGATGAAGCATTGTACATTTGAAACCATTTTCTTACCCTTACAGTCACGCACTTGGTGTCCTTTTTCTCCACACTTATAACAAACTCTCATTTCTTTCAAGCAAGTTCCAAGGTGTTTCTTCCCACAGTTATCACATATTGGAAAATTCTTCTTTTCCCTCGACCCTTTATCCATCATTCTCTCTTACATCCTTTTCTTCTCTTTCTTTCCTTCAAAGCCATAAGACTCGGAGAATTCTTTACTTATATTATTAACACATGATACTATTTCTTCATATGTTGAGAATACATGGGAGACTATTTCCCTTATAAATGTCGGCTTAATACCATAAAAGATATGATACTTCTTAATCTTTGGATCATACGTATTGCTGGAGTTCATAATCCATCTACTTAGCACCATTTCTATACAATGGCATAAACTAGGTCAGTTTATGAATTAAAATACATAATTCCATACTTGTAAAACACTTAACATAAATTGAAATATTTATGGATATAATCCATAATCATAAAAATGTTTTCTTTGAGGAAGTATATACTCATAACCCTTCATAGTGGTTTGTAAAGAAAACGAGAATTATCCTAAGTATATCCCCTGGGAGTGTCGTAACCAAGAGTGCAGCAAGGCCCATTGTCGTGCACCAGTCCCCGCTCGAGTCTAGCTCAAAGCGGTGTTTTCGGGTTTTACCTCTAGGTACATATGTGCCAGAGCCGCCTCTACCTGCTCGTATCCAGACAGAGATGTATTGTTCGAAAAACTCACAAAATCTATATAATACCAAAATTATAGGAAGTTCTTCTATTCTAATCCTAAAAGTCTATCTTTGGGCTATGTGCTCTAATCAGATTTTATCTAAATCTACCTTTCAAGGTTAGTAATAAACTCCCTCTGATACCAACTATAATGCCCCGACCCCAGTTACCCGGAGTTGGTGCATTATTGCGTAACATTGGCATGATCACAAAAGATCAAGTCTCGAAAGACCAATTAGTTTAGTATCCTTGGAAACACTAGATACATTCATAAATGTTACATTATATAATAAAGTGAAAAACTACAATAACATAGTCTCCATTTTCCACAATCATATCCCCTTCTGACTATCCCTGTGGGTCATTCATAAAATACTTCTTCACATCCTGGAAAATATTAAAACATTGATAGGGGTGATCTCAGATGCTCAGTAAGGATAAAAATATAGTGGAAGCTTTCATAAATAAACATAAACATTTAAGGTAATGTATGACTAAAACAAAATCCTTTTAAACTTGAACTTCAATATAATATGGAAAAAGTAAAATGAGATAATTCCATTTACTTATTCACATGGATATTCTACTGGTCGAATAATCACATGAAATATCAATAACCACTTTCATAATGATGGAATGCATATTGCCAGACTATCATAACCACGTAGACAAGGCCTCGTTCCAAGACTACAAATAAGATTTTTTCAAGGACTCATGTCAAGACACTAGTTTGTCTCATGAGACCTACCGATGCATCGAGTAGCTATAGCGGGCTCCACCCGTCACTTATTAAGTCCAAGGCATTCCTCATATGAACAGGTTTAAACATATCATAAACCATAACATAACCGTATCACATAAAACATGCATAAAGGAAACATAAAATTTCCACATTTCAATCACAAGATATAAATACAACACATTGATATAATAAAAAAACACTTTCAAAACCATTTTCAATACCAAAATAAAAGGAAATTAAAACTTGATATTTATTTTTCATTTTAAAAAAATTTATGGCTTGTAGAGGAAGCCGAAACTCGAATAATGGTAACGGTGGCAGGGAAGTCGTTGTCGCCGCATACGTAAGAAAAAAACATTCCTTTTGTCGTTTAGTAAAAATGCTTCGTATAAAAAGATTCCTTTTGAGTAAAAGTAAAAGTCAAAGGGGTTTATACACCGTATAAAATAACGTTGTGTATAAAACCAAATATGCCTCAATGAAAGGAGATTGAGACAAAGTACTTACAAAGATCATTTTTAAAATAAAATAGATCTATTATGTTTATTTGCTATAATTACACATAAAGAAAGTACAAATACAAGATAGGACATAATAATATCATAAAGTAATTTGAAATTAGGAGATTAACCCAAAGAATGGAAATTGGGTTAAGAAATTACCTTACCTCGTGTCCGACTTGACTCAATCGTTCTTTAACCTCCTGAATAATAAACTAGAGTTAATTTATTTTTTCTTAATAACATTTTACATGTTCATTATTCCTTTTATATCACTTATTACCATGTTTTGAATGTTATGTAATTATTTAAGTTAATAACGGTCATTTTGTCCATCTTTGGTACTTGAGTCAAAAATAACCTTCTTATAATTACAAGTTGTTTATGTGGTAGAATATCCATTATCTCCATAATTATATTCATGATTTATATATCATATATATCATATATATCCAGTATATACATTCATTTATAATATTACATAACATTTAGAGGTAAGAAATGAAATGAACCTTTCATGGAGACGGTAAGTCGTACGTACGAATGAACGCTACTTTCATTTCTATTTCATATTTAATGGAATGAAATTATAATTATATAAAGGTATAATATAATTCCAGTATAATATAATTTATAATACCATCTACTCCATCCTTTATACATCCCACATATGGAATTAACGATTCAAATCACTTTGAGGGGGTGGTAGTCCGCACTTCCTAAAATGAAATTATCGCGTTTACCCAAAATGGAAACCATAAAGGTATGCCATAAATGAAAAATACAGAAGATTAAGTAAAACATAAACATATCATATATCATATATAAATATAGTGACATCTTAATGGCCACCTTTTAAGGTGTTATAGGAGTGTTAAACAATCATCATTTCGTGAGGCAGAAATTCGCCATCCACAGAAATAGTATGTTCTTTAACCATTAGATGTAGGTGTGTGTAAGTGTAGCTCTAATAATTATTATAAAAACATCCTAGTATATTTAGGATACTGGTTTTGTTACAAAATAAATTAATAAAGATAGTTTAGGGGGTTGGAGAAGGAAAATAAAACATAAGAACACAAGAGAAAACACTACCTTTAAAACGGGTAACTCTTTTTGATTTGAGCTCAATGGCTTCCTTGGGAAGAATTCTGCCCAAAGTGAGGCTTCTAGGAGTAAGAGAGGGAAGTTGAGAGAGTATTTGGGCAGAGGTTGGCCGATCCAAATGGCTTGGAATGTGTAAATAAGGTGGATGTGGTGGGGGCCTTTTATAAGAGGAGAGGAGTGGCACTCTTGGAAAGTAATGAAATGTTACTTTATTATATAATGAGTTTCAGATTTTAAAGGTCCCACACTTATATATTTAGAGTATAAGGTGATAAGGGTTCGAAATCTACTCATCCAATAGGCTTTGGACAAGTTTAATTCTTAGATTTTACATTATCCTTCCATTTTATTAAAATCGTTAATTAATGAGGTAATCGCTGCATCATCATGGTGTCATAAAAAATTAATTTATTTAATTTCTGAAAATTATAAAAAAAAATATCATGATGTAGGAAATTGTTTTATCTTTCCAATGAATATTTATAGTCGAAATGTTAACTTATATAACCCCATGTAATAATTATTTTAGTAAAATAACTCATGTTTGTGACATTTTTATTTTAACATTAAATAAAAAGTTTTTAATGTCATTTTGCCACCAAAGTGGCTCCATGGGGTCCCCAAGTTGACCCATGGAATGTCTTGGTCAGACAGGACTCATCCAATATGATTAGGACAAGTGTAAAGGCCATTTCATATTATTATAACATTATCTTTACCTTAAATTACACTAATTACCTTTAATCGCGATTAATTAAACTTAAAAGTTACTATTCACCAAAAATTATTTTAATCCCATTGAACCACATTTTACTTCCTAATGACAACCATGTATGTCAGATTTTTGAAAATCAAATCACAGAAGTGGTAATGTTTCATTTAAACGAAAAATCGGTTTTTTTAACTACCACATAGTGGTTTCACTATTCATCAAAAATTGAAGTCTTTCAGAACAATGCCAAAATTTCCCCCTAAGATATAATTGATATTCCAAATTCAAAAATGATCTCTATTTTACAAAATTCCAAACATATAAGTTGCATTAATTAATTTTATAATTAATTCCTGCTGTCACAACAAATAGCGTGTTTTTAAGAAACAATATATATCAAAAGATTGACAATTGTTTATGTCAAATTTCAAAGTGAAATTAATAATAATGAACACCATTTGATAAAATGGTAAAAATATATTCTAATTATACATTTAAACCACTCAATAATATAATTTATCACTATAAATTATTTTTATTAAAAATATTGTTTTAAGTATTTTTCACTATTTGTAAAAAATGGAAGTTCTCAGAAAATTACAAAAAATTGAAATTAGGATAATTTCAATATTACGAATACAAAAATGAAGTACATTTTGTAATATAAAATTTTTATAATTTTAAAAAGTGGGTATTACTATTCATAACGGCTACTTGATTAGTCGTGGTGTGTTAGAACTCGAACTTGCCTACAATGCAAGCTATTACATTATTAAAAGAGAAGCGTATCGTGGAAGCTCGAGGTGTTACAATAAATGTGGGATGAGGCATTTGTGGAACTGACTGCTCGGGAGTGGTAAGTGCTAAAAGTATGGCAGATATGGCCACATTGTGAGGAATTATCATGGTGATGTAAAACTTCAACTTCCAAACACAAACAACAAGGTGAAGATGGTACAGGCCCTACCTGATGTCTGGTGCTTCAAGTGTGGAAAACATGGGCACTTTTCTAATCACTGTCTAAATCTGAGGGCAGTGGAGGGTAACCACCATCAGCCTCAACAAAGTCCAAGGGATCAAGTCCATTCTTTTTCTATCACGACAGATGAAGTCGATGCTCCGAATGATGTGGTAGCAGGTACTCTTGTTGTCTTCTGAAAGATAGAAAGTAATTTGATTTTGGTTCTATGCATTCCTTTATTTACTCCAAGTTTTCAAGGAATTTAGAATCAACCCCCGAATTTCTAAAAGTAAAGTTGTCAGTCAAGACTCCTGGTGGGACTATCCAAGCATCATCAGTGTTTAGAAACTCTAGTATTTACTTTAGTGAGCGCAATCTTATCATGAATCTAGTAGTCATTCCCATGATGGAATTTGATATTATACTAGGGATGGACTATCTCTCAAAGTATAATGCTAAGATCAATTATAGAAGCAAGGAAATATCAGTAGTCTTGAATGGAAAACCTACAGTTATCTTCCAAGGAGAGATATCTCAACCTCATCTTTGTCTAAAAGAACCCCCTATATCCTTTTTTATGGAGTTGATCGATGAAGAAGAAGAAGGGGATGAGATTTTGATGATATAAAATGTCCCTATCATCCAGGAATACATTGATGTATTTCTGGAGGAGTTTCCTGGACCTCCCCCAGGAAGAGAGGTAGAGTTCTTTATCGAAATTGTACCTAGATCTCATCTGATATCAAATACCCCGTATAGGATGGAAAATGTGGATATGGAAGAAATAAAGAAAAAACTCTAAGATCTTTTGGAGAAGGGGTTTATCCAAACAAGTGTGTCTCCTTAGGGAGCACCTATTCTCTTTGTGAAGAAGAAGGATGGATCGATTCGGATATGTATTGATTATAGAGAACTGAATGGGATCACAGTGAAGAACAAATACCCTCTTCCAAGAATTGATGACTTATTTGACCAACTTCATGGGGATAAATTATTCTCTAAGATTTACCTTCGATCTGGTTATCATCAATTGATGGTGAAGAAAGAAGATATTCTAAAAACTACCTTACGATCAAGATATGGGAATTATGAATTTATTGTTATGCCCTTTGGACTGACTAATGCACCTTCTATTTTTATGGATTTGATGAATAGAGTTTTTAAGGACTACCTTGATAACTTTGTGGTGGTTTTTATTGATGATATTTTGATATATTCCAAAAGTCACGAGAAGCATGAAGATCATCTGATGGTTATTTTTCAAACTCTGCTGAAGGAGAGGCTTTTTGGAAAGTTCAGTAAATGTGATTTCTGGTTACAACAAGTCGCTTTCTTAGGGCACATTGTAACCAATGAGGGAATAACAATTGACCCTGAAAAGACAAAAGTTGTAGAGGAGTGGCCTCAACCTACAAAAATATCTAAGATTCGTATTTTTCTTGGATTATTATGATATTATAGGAGGTTTGTGAAAAACTTTTCACGACTTTATAATCCATTAACCAAGTTAACTCGAAAAGGGGTCAAGTTCATCTGGACAAAGGAGTGTGAGGAAAGTTTCCAAGATCTGAATAATAGATTGGTTACTGAACCTGTGTTAACCTTACCCTCAAGTTAAGAATAATTCGTTATTCTTAGTGATGCATATCTAAAATGGATTGGGTGCGTCCTCATGAAAAATGACAAGGTCATTGCTTATGAATATCAATAGTTGAATATTCATGAGAAGAATTATCCTACGCATGATCTAGAGCTGGCGGTAGTAGTTTTTTTCTCTGAAGATATGGAGGCACTATCTTTATGGAGAGAAATGTGATATATACATAGACCATCAAAGTTTGAATAATATTTTCACACAAAAGGAATTGAACATGAGACAAAGTAGATGGTTGGAACTTCTTAAAGAATATGGTTGTTCAATTCATTATCACCCTGGAAGAGAAAAAAAAGTTGTTGATGCATTAAGTAGGAAAGACTCATTTGTTCTTTCCATGAAGAGGATTCAACAATATCCTTTGATCAATGACCTAGTAAAGATGAACATGGGAATTATAAGGAAAGGGACATCATCAACCCTAACCCAAATTATTTCACAACCGTCATTACTAAAGAAGATCAACATGGCTTAAAAAGAAGATCCTTTGTTACAAGAGAAGTTTGAGGCTGTAAAGGATGGAAAGTTTCCTGATTTCAATATTGATCAAGAAGGTGTATTGAGATTTCGTACAAGACTATGTGTTTTATCTATTCCAGAAAAAAAGGAGCTGATGGATGAAGCTCATAGCTCAACTTTCTCTATACATCCGGGAAGCACAAAAATGTATAGTGACCTTCATGATCATTATTGGTGGGATAATATGAAAAGGGAGATTGCTGACTACACTTCAAGGTTCCTAGTATGTCAGTAAGTGAAGGCAGATCGACAAATTCCTAAAGGGGTATTGCAACCACTTCCCATACCAGCATGGAAGTGGGATAATATCACTATGGACTTCATCACTTGTCTTATGAGAACTCCCAAAAAAATAATGCGATTTTGGTTATTGTGGACCGTCTCACCAAGACTGCCCATTTTATCTATATCCGGGAAGATTTTTCTCTTGATTAACTTTCCAGGATTTACGTGAAGAAAGTGGTAAGGATGAATGGAGTTCCACTTTCTATCGTATTTGATCGTGATCCAAGGTTCACATCAAAATTCCGGAGAAGTCTTCAACAAGATCTAAGAACTGAATTGAATTATAGTATGGCCTATCACCCCCAAACTGATGGCCAATCTAAAAGGACTATTCAAACACTCGAGGAAATTCTGAGAACTTGCTCAATAAAATTTAAAGGCAGATGGGATCAATACCTCTCTTTAGTTGAGTTCTCTTACAAAAACAGCTTCCACTTGAACATTCATATGGAACCCTATGAAGCTCTATATGGGAAGCAATTTATAACTTCTACTTGTTGGGATAAAGCTGGTGAGAGAAATCTTCTTGGGCCCGATCTTGTGCAAGAGATGACAGAAAAAGTCCATGCCATCAAACAACACATTAAGGCTGCTCAGAGTCGAAAAAAGAGTTATGCTGACAACCATTGAAGGGACTTAGAGTTTGATGTCAGGGATAAGGTCTTTCTTAAAATTTCACCTTGGAAGAGAGTCATGAGGTTTGGGAAGAAAGGGATGCTCAGCCCTAGGTACATTGGCCCCTATGAAATCCTTGATCGCGTGGGAGTTATATCCTATCGGCTTGCACTTCCTCCAAATCTAGCACAAGTTCACGATGTATTCCATGTATCCCTCTTGAGGAAGTACATATCTGACCCTTCACATGTACTAAACTCAGAGGTGGTATAACTAGAACATGACCTCTCTTATGAGGAGCATCCGGTGGAGATCTTGGATCGTAGAGACAAGGTTCTACGCAACAAGATTACCCACCTTATTAAGGTGTTGTGGAGAAACCAAAAATATGAAGAATCCACATGGGAACCAGAGGAGTCTATGAGGAAGAATTACCCACACCTTTTATTTTCTGAGGATACGAGTTAAAATTTTGGGGACGAAATTTCTTAAGGGGGGAAGAATGTAACGGCCATATATTTTGATTGAATTTTTGTTTGATAATTTTATGTGTTATTTTTGTTTATACTCAACAAAATTATTTTATTTAATTAATGATGTGAGTATAATTAAAATGATACTATTGGGTTTCAACTGTTATATGACCATTGGTCAATATGACCATTTGAAACTAAATGTTGCGATTGTTGTCTCTAAATACAAGTGATCTTGGTTAATTAATATAGAAAGAATATTTGATGGCCTCATCCAATAGTCTCGGTCCGATCGAAGCCCATCTGAAGAAACTTGGGATGGAGGTAGCACCATTGGGCTTTGCTCTAGACCAAACTCAAGCAGATCTTCATCATGTGAAGTTCGAACAGAATCATCTTCGCAAGAAGTTCAAGATGATATGAATAACTACTCGGGCAATGTTGGTCGAGCCGCCCCAAGATTCTATCACCCTAGCACACCTTACTCTTAGGTACTATGCTGGTGTTATAAGGGGCTATGTAACGAGACCATAACTGCATTGCGTAATCCTTTGATTTAAATAAAAATTGTGATTTCTTCTTATGGTGAAGTTTGTGAATTTTCAAATGTCCGAATAAATATAGTATGCAAATTATTGATGAATTTTAGAAAAAAGGATATTTTAAAAATATTTATGTAAACCTTAAATAATTAATAATGTGTAATGATTTTAAAAAAAAGGTCTTCTACAGCTGTGTTCAGTATAAAATTTAGAGTCTAATAACATCAACTTGATTTGTGGTGAATTGTAAATTATGAATAGTGATTTTATGCTTATGATTAGTAATGTGACCAAATGGGTTAATTAAATTCACTTAAGAAAGTATTAATATAATTTAGGTTCCTTGATTAAGTAATGTGATTCAATAAAATAGGTAAATAACTGTTTCAGAAATTATTGGTTAAGTATTAGTTTTTTTAGGTGAATACTGTTTTTTATTAAAAAATTAAATTAAAAATATTTAAAAAATTATTTTTATAAAATGGATTTCATTTTTTAAATCAGATCATTGATATTTGGTTAAGGTGAAATTTTTGGATTTTTTTGAGAAAGTTGAATTTTTGGAGAATAGTGAAAATACAGTTTTTGAGTTTCGAGTGTTTAATGACATCATTAAGGATGTAATAATTATGCAATAATTCTTCTCGACTTATGAATAGTAATATAAGGTATGAGGTGTCCCAAGTGGCCAATACCATGGGCAAATACCCTGGGCAAGGACATGGTTTTTCCAATACCACCGATGAGGTGTCCCTTGGTAATTAATGCTTTGTCCCCTCACTTATCTATAAATACCAAGCCTTTACCTCATTTATTTCATTTAAAAATCCTATGCAATGAATTTCTGGTCTCTTTACCTCCCAAGGAGTCCTCCCAAGGTTCCCTCAAGCCTCCAAAGGTCTCGACCTTCAAGCTTTCAAAGTTACTCTTCAAGGTAAAGGATTTTTTCACCCTCCTCTTTTAAGTCATGACTTCCTTTATGTTGTGTCTTATATTTTCCATCTCTTTATGTTGAGGGTATGTTATTATATGTTATTATTACTGCCCATTTCATGTCCAAATGATGATAGACCCTTTCTTCTCTCATCAATTTTTTTTTCTGAATTTTTATGTGACGTCGTTAGGCTGCCGAATTTTTCGTAAAAGAAATAACATCATCTCTTTTCTTTCATGTTTCCTTTTCATGTGGTATGTCATTAAAATATCCATACCATTATCTTATTTAGTACCCATACTGTATTATGAATTATTTTTGAGTGGTTGACCCTTGTCCCTTCTCTTTTCAATGTTTTTTAAAACCATGTTATATAGCCGTTATGCTGCAGAAATTTCGTCTCAAAATTTCTATCTCTTTATCTCAAGAAATTCTATTGTTTATTTATGTGAATACCCAGACCTATTTAGTTTATATGGGTGTTCATAAATATATAAAAATGATATATTTTATTCTGAAATTGACATACATATAACCCTCACTCCCTTTCCATGGGTTGTAAATGACATAATGATCTTATTTTTAAGCTCTTTTTAAACGTCACAATTTTGAAATGAAACCCATTTCATTGATTCTATTTGGGTTATTTTTGAAATGTTTGATTATGATCTATGTGGCTCACATGAAAGTAAATAAATATTAAGGTTGTACCCTGATATAACTCCAATTCATTGGGTAAAGATTTAATCTCTAGAGATGACAAGTTTCATGATACCATGGTGAATAACCTTTGTAATTTTTATGACAGCTTGGGGATGGACCTTGTTGATATGTTCATGAATGTATAAATGAAATTATGTAGCCACATATTCAAGTTATGTTCCAAGTTCTTTCATTATGATATTACTATTCTTCCATTTCTCATGTATTTATGTTTTTATTCAAGTTCTTATTGATATCACAAGTATATTGACTCCCAGGAGGCCATCCATCCAGGTACTACTCTCGCCCAAGTACGCTTTACTGTAGAGTTCTAATGGGATACAGAGCATTAATGCTAGTGCGATCACACACATCAGTACACATACATTCTTTTTAAATATTTTAAAGAACTATCAATGATTCTCATACTGTATATTGTTATTCAATTGCTGTAAAGAAAATAAATTTAACTAATGAAACTATCATCCAACATTACAATTATTCAACGTGAAATATTATTATTTCTATCATAACCCTAAATCGTAGTTGTTACAACACGTCGTGAAATATTATAATTATTATTATCATAAAATATGGTAACACTATGATATGAAAGATTATAATTATTATAAAAATTCTATATAAACAAGAAATATTATATTCATTTAAAAACGTTTTCATACAATATTTTTATACTGACATGCTATACTTTTTCATTTAAAATGTAAATTGTTTTGGAAAATACAATGAGAAGAATATAAAAGGGTCAAACGTGAGCACTTCCCAGGAGGTCACACATGAAACACTAATTATTATTAAATTTGATAATGTACACACACGTCGTGAAATATTATAATTATTATTATCATGAAATACGGTAACACTATGATATGAAAAATTATAATTATTACAAAAATTCTATATAAACATGAAATATTATATTCATTTAAAATTTTTTTCATACAATAATTTTATACTGACATACGATCCTTTTTCATTTAAAATGTAAATTGTTTTGGAAAATACAACGAGAAGAATATAAAAGGGTCAAACGTGAGCACTTCCGAGGAGGTCACGCATGCAACACTCATTATTATGAAATTTGATAATGTACACACACAAAAAAGGATGCAACACAAGTACTTCCCAGGAGGTCACCCATCCTAGTACTACTCTCACCCAAACACGCTTAGCTACAGAGTTCTAATGGAATCTGGTGCATTAATGCTGGTGTAATCGCACCCAACAATACACATACATTCTTTTTTAATATTTGGAAGAGCTATCAAAAAATCTCATATTATTTATTATTTATTATTATTTTTACTGTTTCAATTAATAAATATATATAATTATTAGTTAGCAATATTTTTAAACTGAAAACAAATATTCCATAAGTTGAAGAACGGACTTCAACATCAAATGACCATAACTTTATATCCGGGAGTCCATTTCAGCTCCACAACCTGTCAAATAAAAGCATATCAAATGAGATAAAACCATGTGAGATTTAAATCATGTGATAATGAAAGGGAAAAATATATGTATTAAAATTTAACAAGTCTAAAATCAAACTTGAACTTCAAACAGCCATAACTTTTAATCCGAGTGCCCGTTTGGGCTCTACCACATATCAAATAGAAGCCTTCGACAAGCTCCACACCGCTGAGGTCTAGTACCAACTCTTCGAGTATTGTACCCCTTATTATTCCTCCAAAGAGGCCCATAAGGCCTCCAAAACAGAGAGACTACGGAGCTCTTCCGTGGTCTGTGTTGTTCTGTTATATTTAGTAAAACATTTTACATACAATATCATAGTAATCATTATTATACTCACATAAAATTTGAAATATACATGGTGAAACGCAAAAAAAGGGTGCAACATGAGTACTTCCCAGGAGGCCATCCATCCAAGTACTACTCTCGCCCAAGTACGCTTTACTACAAAGTTCTAATGGGATCTGGATCATTAATGCTAGTGCGATCTCACCCATCAGTACACAAACATTCTTTTTAAATATTTTAAAGAACTATCAATGATTCTCATACTGTATATTTTTATTTAATTGTTGTAAAAAAATAAATTTAACTAATGAAACTATCATCCAACATTACAATTATTCAACATGAAAAATTATTATTTCTATCATAACCCTAAATCGCAATTGTTACAACATGTCGTGAAATATTATAATTATTATTATCATGAAATACGGTAACACTATGATATGAAAAATTATAATTATTACAAAAATTATATATAAACATTAAATATTATATTCATTTAAAAAAGTTTTCATACAATATTTTTATACTGACATGCGATCCTTTTTCATTTAAAATGTAAATTGTTTTGGAAAATACAACGAGAAGAATATAAAAGGGTGAAACACAAGCACTTACCAGGAGGTCACGCATGAAACACTTGTTATTATGAAATTTGATAATGTACACACACACACAAAAAAGGTGAAACATGAGTACTTACCAAGAGGTCACCCATCCTAGTACTACTCTCACCAAAGCACGCTTAACGGCAGAGTTCTAATCGGATCTGGTGCATTAATGCTGGTATGATCGCACCCAACAGTACACAGACACTCTTTTTAAATATTTGGAAGAGCTATCAATAATTCTCATATTATTTATTATTTATTATTATTTTTACTATTTCAATTAATAAATATATATAATTATTAGTTAGTAATATTTTTAAACTGAAAACAAATCTTCTATAAGTTGAAGACCGGACTTCGACATCAAATGCCCATAACTTCTGATCTAGGAGTCCATTTCATCTCCACAACCAGTCAAAGAAAAGCTTATCAAATGATAAAAACCATGTGATATTTAAATCATGTGATAATGAAAGGAAAAATATATATATATTCAAATTTCACAAGTCAAAAATCAAACTCAAACTTCAAACGACCGTAAATTTTAATCTGGGTGCATGTTTGAGCTCTACCACATATCAAATCGAAGCCTTCGATGAGCTCTATGCCTCTTAGGTCTGGTACCAACTCTTAGAGTATTGTACCCCTTTTTATTCTGCCAGATAGGCCCATAAGGCCTCTGAAACAGAGGGACTGTGGAGATCCTCTATGGTCTGTGTTGTTCTGTTATATTCAGTAAAACATTTTACGTACAATATCATAGTAATCATTATTATACTCACATAAAATTTGAAATGTACAGGGTGAAATGAAAAAAAAGGTGAAACATGAGTACTTCCAAGGAGGTCATCCATCCAGGTACTACTCTCACCCAAGCACGCTTTACTGCAGAGTTCTAATGGGATCCGAAGCATTAATGCTGGTGCGATATCACCCATCAGTACACAGACATTCTTTTTAAATATTTTAAAGAACTATCAATGACTCTCATACTGTATATTTTTATTTAATTGATATAAAAAAAATTAAATTTAACTAATGAAACTATCATCCAATATTATAATTATTCAACGTGAAAAATTATTATTTCTATCATAACCCTAAATAGAAGTTGTTACAACACGTCGTGAAATATTATAATTATTATTATCATGAAATACGGTAACACTATGATAAGAAAAATTATAATTATTACAAGAATTCTATATAAACATGAAATATTATATTCATTTAAAAACGTTGACATACAATATTTTTATACTGACATGCAATCCTTTTTCATTTAAAATGTAAATTGTTTTGGAAAATACAACGAGAATAATATAAAAGTATGAAACGCGAGCACTTCCCAGGAGGTCACCCATGAAATACTAATTATTATGAAATTTTATAATGTAAACACAAAAAAAGGGTACAATACGAGTACTTCTCAGGAGGTCACCCATCCTAGTACTACTCTCACCCAAGCACACTTAACTGCAGAGTTCTAATGTGATCTGGTGCATTAATACTGGTGTGATCGCACCCAATAGTACACAGACATTCTTTTTAAATATTTGGAAGATCTATCAAATATTATCATATTATTTATTATTTATTATTATTTTTATTGTGTCAATTAATAAATATATATAATTATTAGTTAGTAATATTTTTAAACTGAAAACAAATCTTCCATAAGTTGAAGAACAGAATTCGACATCAAATGACCATAACTTCTGATCTGGGGGTCCATTTTAGCTCCACAACCAGTCAAATAGAAGCTTATAAAATGAGATAAAACCATGTGAGATTTAAATCATGTGATAATGAAAGGGAAAATATATATATATATTCAAAGTTCACAAGTCAAAAATCGAACTCAAACTTTAAATGGTCGTAACTTTTAATCTGGGTGACCATTTGGGCTCTACCATATATCAAATCGAAGCCTTCGATGAGATCTACGCCACTTAGGTCTGGTACCAACTCTTAGATTATTGTACCCCTTTTTATTCCACTAGAAAGTCCCATAAGGTCTCTGAAATAGAGGGACTATGGAGCTCCTCCATGGTCTGTGTTGTTCTGTTATATTCAGTAAAACATTTTACGTACAATATCATAGTAATCTTTATTATACTCACATAAAATTTTAAATATACAGGTTGCAACGTAAAAAAAGGGTGCCACATGAGTACTTCCTAGGTGGTGATCCATCCAGGTAGTACTCTTGCCCAGGCAGGCTTTACTGCAGAGTTCTAATGGGATCTAGAGCATTAATGTTGGTGTGATCGCACCCATCAGTACACATACATTCTTTTTAAATATTTTAAAGAACTATCAATGATTCTCATACTGTATATTGTTATTTAATTGTTGTAAAAAAATAAATTTAACTAATGAAACTATCATCCAACATTACAATTATTCAACGTGAAAAATTATTATTTCTATCATAACACTAAATCACAGTTGTTACAACACGTCGTAAAATATTATAAGTATTATTATCATGAAATACGGTAAAACTATGATATGAAAAATTATAATTATTACAAAAATCTTATATAAAAATGAAATATTATATTCATTTAAAAACATTTTAATACAATATTTTTATACTGACATGCGATCTTTGTCATTTAAAATGTAAATTGTGTTGGAAAATACAACGAGAAGAATATAAAACGGTGAAACGTGAGCACTTCACAGGAGGTCACCAATGCAACACTCATTTTTATAAAATTTGATAATATACAGACACATAAAAAAGGGTGAAACATGAGTACTTACCAGGAGTTCACCCATCCAAGTACTACTCTCTCCAAAGCATGCTTAACTGCAGAGTTCTAATGGGATCTGGTGTATTAATGTTGGTGTGATCGCACCCAACAGTACACATACATTCTTTTTAAATATTTGGAAGAGCTATCAACGATTATCATATTATTTATAATTTATTATTATTTTTGCAGTTTCAATTAATAAATATATATAATTATTAGTTAGTAATATTTTTAAACTGAAAAAAATATTCCATAAGTTGAAGAACAGACTTCGACATCAAATGACCATAACTTCTGATCCGGGAGTCCATTTCAGCTCCACAACCAGTCAAATCAGAGCTTATCAAATGATATAAACCCATTTTTGATTTAAATCATGCGATAATGAAAGTGAAAAATATATATATTCAAACTTGACAAGTTGAAAATCGAACTCGAACTTCAAACGGTCGTAACTTTTAATCCGGGTGCTTGTTTCGGCTCTACCACATATCAAATCGAAGCCTTCGATGAGATCTATGTCGCTTAGTTCTGGTACCAACTCTTTGAGTAATGTACCCCTTTTTATTCTGCCAGTGAGGCCCATAAGGCCTTCAAAACAGGGGGATTGTGGAGCTCCTCTGTGGCCTGTGCTCTTTTGTTATATTCAGTAAAACATTTTACGTACAATATCTTAGTAATCATTATTATACTCACATAAAATTTGAAATTCACAGGGTGCAATGCAAAAAAAGGGTGCAACACG
The DNA here is from genome assembly GCA_963277665.1 of Viscum album. Taxonomy (NCBI): domain Eukaryota; kingdom Viridiplantae; phylum Streptophyta; class Magnoliopsida; order Santalales; family Viscaceae; genus Viscum; species Viscum album. The sequence continues at coordinate 198,200,546 of OY728131.1, read as the reverse complement.
AGTACTTCCTAGGAGGACATCCATCCAGGTACTACTCTCGCCCAAGCACGCTTTATTGCAGAGTTCTAATGGGATCTGGAGCATTAATGCTGGTGCAATCGCACCCATCAATACACAGACATTATTTTTAAATATTTTAAAGAACTATCAATGATTCTCATACTGTATATTGTTATTTAGTTGCTGGAAAAAAAATAAATTTAAATAATGAAACTATCATCCAACATTACAATTATTCAACGTGAAAAATTATTATTTCTATCATAACCCTAAATCGAAGTTGTTACAACACGTCATGAAATATTATAATTATTATTTTCATGAAATACGGTAACACTATGATATGAAAAATTATAATTATTAAAAAATTATATATAAACATGAAATATTATATTCATTTAAAAACATTTTCATACAATATTTTTATACTGAAATGCGATCCTTTGTCATTAAAAATGTAAATTGTTTTGGAAAATACAACGAGAAGAATATAAAAGGTTGAAATACAAGCACTTCCCAGGAGGTCACCCATGCAACACTCATTATTATGAAATTTGATAATGTACACACACACACACAAAAGGGTGCAACATGAGTAATTCCTAGGAGGTCACTCATCCAAGTACTACTCTCGCCCAAGAACACTTAACTGTAGAGTTCTAATAGGATTTGGTGCATTAATTCTAGTGTGATCGCACCCAACAGTACACATACATTATTTTTTAATATTTGGAAGAGCTATCAACGATTCTCATATTATTTATTATTTATTATTTATTATTATTTTTACTATGTCAATTAATAAATATATATAATTATTAGTTATATTTTTAAACTGAAAACAAATCTTCCATAAGTTGGAGAACGGACTTCGACATCAAATGACCATAACTTCTGATCCAGGAGTACATTTCAGCTCCACAACCAGTCAAATCGAAGCCTTTCAAATGAGATAAAACCATGTGATATTTAAATCATGTGATGATGAAAGGGAAAAATATATATATTCAAATTTCACAAGTCAAAAATTGAACTTGAACTTCAAACAGCTGTAACTTTTAATCCGGGTGCCTGTTTCAGCTCTACCACATATCAAATCAAAGCCTTCGACGAGCTCTACACCGCTCAGGTCTAGTACCAACTCTTTGAGTATTGTACACCTTTTTATTCGGCCAGATAGTCCCATAAGGCCTCCGAAACAGAGGGACTGTGGAGCTCCTCCGTGGACTATGATGTTCTGTTTTATTCAGTAAAACATTTTACGTAAAATATCATAGTAATCATTATTATACTCAAATAAAATTTGAAATGTACAGGGGAAAATGTAAAAAAGGGTGCAACATGAGTTCTTCCCAGGAGGCCATCCATCCAGGTACTACTCTCGCCCAAGCACGATTTACTGCAGAGTTCTAATGGGATCTGGAGCATTAATGCTCGTGGGATCGCACCCATCAGTACACAGACATTATTTTTAAATATTTTAAAGAACTATCAATGATTCTCATACTGTATATTGTTATTTAATTTCTGTAAAAAAAATAAATTTAACTAATGAAACTATCATCCAACATTACAATTATTCAATGTGAAAATTTATTATTTCTATCATAACCCTAAATCGCAGTTGTTACAACACGTCGTGAAATATTATAATTATTATTATCATGAAATAAGGTAACACTATGGTATGAAAAATTATAATTATTACAAAAATTCTATATAAACATGAAATATAACATTCATTTAAAAATGTTTTCATACAATATTTTTATACTGACACGCAATCCTTTGTCATTTAAAATGTAAATTGTTTTGAAAAATACAATGAGAAAAATATAAAAGGGTGAAACATGAGACCTTCCCAAGTGGTCACCCATCCTATTACTACTCTCACCCAAGCAGGCTTAACTGTAGAGTTCTAATGGGATCCGGTGCATTAATGCTGGTGTGATCGCACCGAACAATACACAGACATTCTTTTTAAATATTTTGAAGAGCTATCAATGATTCTCATATTATTTATTATTTATTATTATTTTTAATGTGTCAATTAATAAATATATATAATTATTAGTTAGTAATATTTTTAAACTAAAAACAAATCTTTCATAAGTTAAATAACAGACTTCGACATCAAATTACCATAACTACTGATCCGGGGATCCATATCATCTCCACAACCAGTCAAATCGAAGCTTATCAAATGAGATAAAACCATGTGAGATTTAAATCATGTGATAATGAAAGGGAAAAATATATATATATATTCAAAATTCACAAGTCGAAAATCGAACTCGAACTTCAAATGATTGTAACTTTTAATCTGGGTGCCCATTTGGTCTCTACCACATATCAAATCTAAGCCTTCGACGAGCTCTGCGCCACTTAGGTATGGTACCAACTCTTCGAGTATTGTACCCTTTTTTATTCCATAGGAGAGGCACATAAGGCCACTGAAAAAGAGGGACTATGGATCACCTCTATGGTCTATGTTGTTCTGTTATATTTAGTAAAACATTTTACGTGCAATATCATAGTAATCATTATTATACTCACATAAAATTTTAAATGTACAGGGTGAAACACAAAAAAAGGGTGCAACATGAGTACTTCCCAGGAGACCATCCATCCAGGTACTACTCTCGCCCAAGCACGCTTTACAAAAGAGTTCTAATAGGATACGGAGCATTAATGCTGGTGTGATCGCACCCATCAGTACACATACATTCTTTTTAAATATTTTAATGAACTATCAATGATTCTCATACTGTATATTGTTATTTAAATGCTTTAAAAAAATAAATTTAACTAATGGAACTATCATCCAACATTAAAATTATTCAACATGAAAAATTATTATTTCTATCATAACCCTAAATCTCAGTTGTTACAACACATTGTGAAATATTATAATTATTATTATCATGAAATACAGTAACACTATGATATGAAAAATTATAATTATTAAAAAAATTCTATATAAAAATGAAATATTATATTCATTGAAAAACGTTTTAATACAATATTTTTATACTTCCATGCGATCCTTTGTCATTTAAAATGTAAATGGTTTTGGAAAATACAACGAGAAGAATATAAAAGGGTGAAACGCGAGCACTTCCCAGGAGGTCACCCATGCAACACTCATTATTATGAAATTCGATAATGTACACACACAAAAAAAAAAGTTGAAACACAAGTACTTCCTAGGAGGTCACCCATCCTAGTACAACTCTCACCCAAGCATACTTAACTGCAGAGTTCTAATGGGATCTGGTGCATTAATGCAGGTGTGATCGCACCTAACAGTACACAGACCTTCTTTTTAAAAATTTGGAAGAGCTATCAATGATTCTCATATGATTTATTATTTATTATTATTTTTACTGTGTCAATTAATAAATATATATAATTATTAGTTAGTAATATTTTTAAATTGAAAACAAATCTTCCATAAGTTGAAGAACGGACTTCGACATCAAGTGACCATAACTTCTGATCCAGGAGTCCATTTTAGCTCCACAACCAGTCAAATCGAAGCTTATCAAATGAGATAAAATCATGTGAGATTTAAACCATGCGATAATGAAAGGGAATATATATATATATATATATATTCCAACTCCATAAGTCGAAAATCGAACTCGAACTTCAAACGGCCGTAAATTTTAATTCGGGTGCTCGTTTGGGCTCTACCACATATCCAATCGAAGCCTTCGATGAGCTCTACACCGCTTAGGTCTGGTACCAACTCTTGGAGTATTGTACCCCTTTTTATTCTGCTAGAGAGGCCCATAAGGCCTCCAAAACAGAGGTACTGTAGATCTCCTCTGTGGTCTGTGATGTTATTTTATATTCAGTAAAACATTATACATACAATATCATAGTAATCATTATTATACTCACATAAAATTTGAAATGTACAGGGTGCAATGCAAAAAAATGGTGCAACACTAGTACTTTCCAGGAGGCCATTCATCTAGGTACTACTCTTGCCCAAGTACGCTTTACTGCAGAGTTCTAATGGGATCCAAAGCATTAATACTGGTGCGATCACACCCATAAGTACTTAGACATTCTTTTTAAATATTTTAAAGAACTATCAATGATTCTCATACTATATATTGTTATTTAATTTCTGCAAAAAAAATAAACTTAACTAATGAAACTATCATCCAACATTACAATTATTCAACGTGAAAAATTATTATTTCTATCATAACCCTAAATCGCAGTTGTTACAACACGTCGTGAAATATTATAATTATTATTATCATGAAATATGGTAACACTATGATATTAAAAAATATAATTTTTACAAAAATTCTATATATAAATGAAATATTATATTCATTTAAAAATGTTTTCATTCAATATTTTTATACTAACATGGGATCCTTTGTCATTTAAAATATAAATTGGTTTGGAAAATACAACGAGATGAATATAAAAGGGTGAAACGTGAGCAGTTCCCAGGTGGTCATGCATGCAACACTCATTATTATGAAATTTGATACACAAAAAAGGGTGCAACACAAGTACTTCCCCGGAGGTCACCCATCAAAGTACTACTCTCGCCCAAACATGCTTAACTGCAAAGTTTTAATGGGATCTGGTGCATTAATACTGGTGTGATCGCACCCAACAGTACACAGACATTCTTTTTAAATATTTGGAAGATCTATAAATGATTCTCATATTATTTATTATTTATTATTTATTATTATTTTTACTATGTAAACTAATAAATATATATAATTATTAGTTAGTAATATTTTTAAACTGAAAACAAATCTTCCATAAGTTGAAGAACGGACTTCGACATCAAATGACCATAACTTCTGATCCGGGAGTCCATTTCCGCTCCACAACCATTCAAATAGAAGCTTATAAAATGAGATAAAACCATATGAGATTTAAATCATGCGATAATGAAAGGGAAAAATATATATATTCAAACTTCACAAGTCGAAAATCGAACTCAAACTTCAAACGGCCGTAACTTTTATTCCGGGTGCCCGTTTGGGCTCTACCACCTATCAAATCGTAGCCTTCGATGATCTCTATGATACTTAGGTCTGGTACCAACTCTTCGAGTATTGTACCCCTTTTTATTCCACTAGAGAGGCCCATAAGGCCTCCGAAATAGAGGGACTGTGGAGCTCCTCTGTGGTTTGTGGTGTTCTGTTATATTCAGTAAAACATTTTACTTACAATATCATAGTAATCAATCTTATACTCACATAAAATTTGAAATTTACAGGGTTAAATGAAAAAAAAGAGTGCCACATGAGTACTTCCTAGGAGGCCATCCATTTAGGTACTACTCTCACCCAAGCACGCTTTACTGCAGAGTTCTAATGGGATCCGGAGCATTAATGCTGGTGCGATCGCACCCATCAGTACAATGAAATTATTTTTAAATATTTTAAAGAATGATTATTAATTCTGATACTGTATATTTTAATTTAATTGCTGTAAAAAAATAAATTTAAATAATGAAACTATCATCCAACATTACAATTATTCAACGTGAAAAATTATTATTTCTATCATAACCCTTAATCGCAGGAGGTCACCCATGAAACACTCATTATTTTGAAATTTGATAATGTACACACACAAAAAAAGGGTGCAACATGAGTACTTCCCAGGATGTCACCCATCATAGTACTACTCCCTCCCAACCAAGCTTAACTGCAAAGTTCTAATGGGTTCTGGTGCATTAATACTGGTGTGATCACACCCAACAATACACAGACATTCTTTTTAAATATTTGAAAGATCTATCAATGATTCTCATATTATTTATGATTTATTATTATTTTTACTGTTTCAATTAATAAATATATATAATTATTAGTTAGAAATATTTTTAAACTGAAAACAAATATTCCATAAGTTGAAGAACGGACTTCGACATCAAATTACCATAACCTCTGATCCGGGAGTCCATTTCAGCTCCACAACCAGTCAAATCAAAGCTTATCAAATGAGATAAAACCATGTGAGATTTAAATCATGCGATAATGAAAGGGAAAAATATATATATGCAAACTTCACATGTCAAAAATCAAACTCGAAATTCAAACAGTTGTAACTTTTAATCCGGGTGCCAGTTTGGGCTCTACCACATATCAAATCGAAGCCTTTGACGAGCTCTACGCCTCTTAGGTCTGGTACCAACTCTTCGAGTATTTTACCCCTTTTTATTCCACCAGAGAGGCCCATAAGGCCTCCGAAACAGAGGGACTGTGGAGCTCCACCGTGGTCTATGTTGTTCTCTTATATTCAGTAAAATATTTTACGTACAATATCATAGTAATCATTATTATACTCACATAAAATTTGAAATGTACAGGGTGCAATGAAGAAAAATGGTGTAACACGAGTACTTCCCAGGAGTCCATCCATCCAAGTACTACTCTCACCCAAGCAAGATTTACTGTAAAGTTCTAATGGGATCCAGAGCATTAATGCTGGTGCGATCGTACCCATCAGTACACAGACATTATTTTTAAATATTTTAAAGAACTATTAATGATTCTTATACTTTATATTGTTATTTAATTTTTGTAAAGAAAATAAATTTAACTAATGAAACTATCATCCAACATTACAATTATTCGACGTGAAAATTTATTATTTCTATCATAACCCTAAATCGCAGTTGTTACAACATGTCGTGAAATATTATAATTATTATTATCATGAAATACAGTAACACTATGATATGAAAAATTATAATTATTAAAAAAATTTTATATAAACATGAAATATTATATTCATTTAAAAACGTTTTCATAAAATATTTTTATACGGACATGAGATCCTTAGTAATTTAAAATGTAAATTGTTTTAGAAAATAAAATGAGAAGAATATAAAAGGGTGAGACACGAGCACTTCCCAGGAGGTCACCCTTGCAACACTCATTATTATGAAATTTGATAATGTACACACACAAAAAAGGGTCTAACACAAGTACTTCTCAGGAGGTAACCCATCCTAGTACTACTCTCGCCCAAGCACACTTAACTACAGAGTTCTAATGGGATCTGCTACATTAATGGTGGTGTGATCGCACCCAAAAGTACACAGAAATTCTTTTTAAATATTTGGAAGAGATATCAATGATTCTCATATTATTTATTTTCATTTTTACTGTGTCAATTAATAAATATATATAATTATTATTTAGTAATATTTTTAAACTAAAAACAAATCTTCCATAAGTTGAAGAACGGACTTCAACATCAAATGATAATAACTTCTGATCTGGGAGTCCATTTCAGCTCCACAACCAGTCAAATCGAAGCTTATCAAATGAGATAAAACCATGTGAGTTTTAAATCATGTGACACTGAAAGGGAAAAATTTATATATTCAAACTTCACAAGTCGAAAATCGAACTTGAACTTCAAATGGCGGTAACTTTTAATTCGGGTGCCCATATGGACTCTACCACGTATCAAATTGAAGCCTTCGACGAGCTCTATGACGCTTAGGTCTGGTACCAACTCTTTGTGTATTGTATCCATTTTTATTCCGCGAGAGAGGACCATAAGGCCTCTAAAACAGAGGGATGATGGAGATCCTCTGTGATTTATGCTGTTCTGTTATATTCAGTAAAACATTTTATGTACAATATCATAGTAATCATTATTATAGTCACATAAAATTTGAAATGTACAGGGTGCAACGCAAAAAAAGGGTACAACACCAGTACTTCCCAGGAGGCCATCCATCCAGGTACTACTCTCACCCAAGCACACTTTACTGCAGATTTCTAATGGGATCCGGAGCATTAATGCTGGTGCGATCGCACCCATCAGTACACAGAAATCATTTTTAAATATTTTAAAGAACTATCAGTGATTCTCATACTGTATATTGTTATTTAATTGCTGTAAAAAAATAAATTTAACTAATGAAACTATCATCCAACATTACAATAATTCCAAGTGAAAAATTATTATTTCTATCATAACCCTAAATCGCAGTTGTTACAACACATCGTGAAATATTATAATTATTATTATCATGAAATACGGTAACACTATGATATGAAAAATTATAATTATTATAAAAATTATATATAAACGTGAAATATTATATTCATTTAAAAACATTTTCATACAATATTTTTATACTGAAATGTGATCCTTTTTCATTAAAAATGTAAATTGTTTTGGAAAATACAACAAGAAGAATATAAAAGGGTGAAACGCGAGCACTTCCCAAGAGGTCACCCATGCAACACTCATTATTAAGAAATTTGATAATCCACACACACACACAAAAAGGGTGCAACACGACCCATCCTAGTACTACTTTTTCCCAAGCATTCTTAACTGCAGAGTTCTAATGGGATCTGGTGCATTAATGCTGGTGTGATCGCACCCAACAGTACACAGACATTCTTTTTAAATATTAGGAAGAGATATCAACGATTCTCATATTATTTATTTTTTATTTTTTATTTTTACTGTTTCAATTAATAAATATATATAATTATTAGTTAGTAATATTTTTAAACTAAAAACAAATCTTCCATAAGTTGAATAACGGACTTCGACATCAAGTGACCATAACTTCTGATCCAGGAGTCCATTTAAACTCCACAACCAGTCAAATCAAAGATTATCAAATGAGATAAAACCATGTGAGATTTAAATAATGCGATAATGAAAGGGGAAAATATATATATTCAAACTTCACAAGTCGAAAATTGAACTCGAACTTCAAACGGACTTAACTTTTAATCCGGGTGCCCGTTTGGGCTCTACCACATATCAAATTGAATCCTTCGACGAGCTCTATGCCACTTAGGTCTGGTACTAACTCTTTGAGTATTGTTCCCCTTTTTATTCTTCCAGAGACTCCCATAAGGCCTCCAAAATGGAGGGATTGTGGAGCTCCTCCGTGGTCTGTGTTGTTCTGTTATATTCAGTAAAACATTTTACATACAATATCATAGTAATCATTATTATACTCGCATAAAATTTGAAATGTACAGGGTGAAACTCAAAAAAAAGGTGAAACACAAGTAGTTCCCAATAGGCCGTCCATCCAGTCACTACTCTCGCCCAAGCACGCTTTACCGCATAGTTCTAATGGGATTCAGAGCATTAATGCTGGTGCAATCGCACCCATCAGTACACAGACATTATTTTAAATATTTTAAAGAACTATCAATGATTCTCATACTATATATTGTTATTTAATTGCTGTAAAAAAAATAAATCTAACTAATGAAACTATCATCCAACATTACAATTATTCAACGTGAAAAATTGTTATTTCTATCATAACCCTAAATCCCAGTTGTTACAACACGTTGTGAAATATTATAATTATTATTATCATGAAATACGGTAACACTATGATATGAAAAATTATAATTATTACAAAAATTCTATATATACATGAAATATTATATTCATTTAAAATATTTTCATACAATATTTTTATACTGACATGTGATCCTTTGTCATTTAAAATGTAAATTGTTTTGGAAAATACAAAGAGAAGAATATAAAAGGGTGAAACGCGAGCACTTCCCAGGAGGTTACCAATGCAACACTCATTATTATGAAATTTGATAATGTACACACACAAAAAAGGGGTGCAACACGTGTACTTTCCAGGAGGTCACCCATCCTAGTACTACTCTCACCCAAGCACGCTTAACTGCATAGTTCTAATGGGATCTGGTGTATTAATTCTGGTGTGATCGCACCAAATAGTACACTGACAATCTTTTTAAATATTTGGAAGAGCTATCAAGGATTCTCATATTATTTATTATTTATTATTATTTTTATTGTGTCAATTAATAAATATATATAATTATTAGTTAGTAATATTTTTAAAATGAAAAAAAAATATTCTATAAGTTGAAGAACAGACTTTGACATCAAATGACCATAACTTCTGATCCGGGAGTCCATTTCAGCTCAACAACTAGTAAAATCGAAGATTATAAAATGAGATAAAACCATGTGAGATTTAAATCATGCGATAATGAAAGGGATAAATATATATATATTCAAACTTCACAAGTCAAAAATCAAACTCGAACTTCAAACGGCCGAAACTTTTAATCCAGGTGCCCATTTGGGCTCTACCACATATCAAATCGAAGCCTTCGATGAGCTCTACACCGCTTAGGTCTGGTACCAACTCTTTGAGTATTGTAACCATTTTTATTCCTCCAGAGAGGCCCATAAGGCCTCCGAAACAGAGGGAATATGGAGCTCCTCTGTGGTTTGTGTTGTTCTATTATATTCAGTAAAACATTTTACGTACAATATCATATCAATCATTATTATACTCACATAAAATTTGAAATGTATAGGGTGCAACACAAAAAAAGTGTGCAACACGAGTACTTCCCAGGAGGCCATCCATCCAGGTACTAATCTCACCCAAGCACATTTTACTGCAGAGTTCTAAGGGGATCTAGAGCATTAATTCTGGTGCGATCGCACCCATCAGTACACATACATTATTTTTAAATATTTTAAAGAACTATCAATGATTATCATACTGTATATTGTTATTTAATTATTGTAAAAAAGTTAATTTAACTAATTAAACTATCATCCAACATTACAATTATTCAACGTGAAAAATTATTATTTCTATCATAAACTTAAATCGTAGTTGTTACAACACGTCGTGAAATATTATAATTATTATTATCATGAAATACGGTAACACTATGATATGAAAAATTATAATTATTACAAAAATTCTATATAAACATGAAATATTATATTCATTTAAAAATGTTTTCATACAATATTTTTATACTGACATTCGATCCTTTGTCATTTAAAATGTAAATTATTTTGGAAAATACAACGAGAAGAATATAAAATGGTGAAACGAGAGCACTTCCCAGGAGGTCAACCATGTAACACTCATTATTATGAAATTTGATAATGTACGCACACAAAAAAAGTGTGCGACATGAGTACTTCCCAGGAGGTCACTCTTCCTAGTACTACTCTCTCTTAAGCACACTTAACTGCAAAGTTCTAATGGGATCTGGTGCATTAATGCTGGTGTGATCGCACCCAACAGTACACAGAAATTCTTTTTAAATATTTGGAAGAGATGTCAATGATTATAATATTATTTATTATTTATTATCATTTTTACTGTGTCAATTAATAAATATATATAATTATTAGTTATTAATATTTTTAAACTGAAAACTAATCTTCCATAAGTTGAATAACAGACTTCGACATCAAATGACCATAACTCTTGATCCGGGAGTCCATTTCAGCTCCACAACCAGTCAAATCGAAGCTTATCAAATTAGATACAACCATGTGAGATTCAAATAATGCGATAATGAAAGGGAAAAATATATATATTCAAACTTCACAAGTCGAAAATTGAACTCGAAATTCAAACGGCCGTAACTTTTAATCTGGGTGCCCATTTGGGCTCTACCACATATCAAATCGAATCCTTCGACGAGCTCTACGCCGCTTAGATCTGGTACCAACACTTCGAGTATTTTACCCCTTTTTATTCTGCCAGAGAGGCCCATAAGGCCTCCGAAACAGAGGGACTGTGGAGCTCATCCGTGGTTTGTGCTGTTCTGTTATATTCAGTAAAACATTTTACATACAATATCATAGTAATCATTATTATACTCACATAAAATTTGAAATGTAAAGGGTGCAACGCAAAAAAAGTGTGTAACACGAGTACTTCCCAGGAGGCCATCCATCCATGTACTACTCTCTCCCAAGCACGCTTTACTACAGAGTTCTAATGGGATCTGGAGCATTAATGCTGGTGCGATCGAACCCATCAGTACACAAACATTCTTTTTAAATATTTTAAAGAACTATCAATGATTCTCATACTGTATATTGTTATTTAATTGCTGTAAAAAAATAAATTTAACTAATGAAACTATCATCCAACATTACAATTATTCAACGTAAAAAATTATTATTTCTATCATAACCCTAAATCGTAGTTGTTACAACATGTCGTGAAATATTATAATTATTATCATGAAATACGGTAACACTATGATATGAAAAATTATAATTATTACAAAAACTCTATATAAACATGAAATATTATATTAATTTACTAATGTTTTCATACAATATTTTTATACTGACATGCAATCCTTTGTCATTTAAAATGTAAATTATTTTGGAAAATACAACGAGAAGAATATAAAAGGGTGAAACGCGAGCACTTCCCAGGAGGTCACCCATGCAACACTCATTATTATGAAATTTGATAATGTACACACACAAAACAAAAGGTCCAACCCGAGTACTTCCCAGTAGATCACCCATCTTAGTACTAATCTCGCCCAAGAACACTTAACTGTGGAGTTCTAATGGGATCCGGTGCATTAATGCTAGTGTGATCGCACCCAACAATACACAGACATTCTTTTTAAATATTTGGAAGAGCTATCAACGATTCTCATATTATTTATTATTTATTATTAGTTTTACTGTGTCAATTAATAAATATATATAATTATTAGTTAGTAATATTTTTAAACTAAAAACAAATCTTCCATAAGTTGAAGAACTGACTTCGACATCAAATGACCATAACTTCTGATCCGGGACTCCATTTCAGCTCCACAACTAGTCAAATCGAATCTTATCAAATGAGATAAAACCATGTGAGTTTTAAATAATTTGATAATGAAAGGGAAAAATATATATATTTAAACTTCACAAGTTGAAAATTGAACTCAAACTTCAAACGGCCATAACTTTTAATCCGGGTGCCCGTTTGGGCTATACCACATATCAAATTGAAGCCTTCGACGAGCTCTATGCCACTTAGGTCTGGTACTGTAACAATCCAAATTTTCACTAATGGAAATCCCTCTTGATCTAGTTAAATGTATCTTTATGGAAAATGTTTATATAAAACGTCAACTTCTTTGGTTTTATGTTAAGAATTGTGACCATTTATTTTATAGTCGTTGAACAGTGATCAGATGATTAGTATAAATATAGGGCTTTAACAAAACCAATTTACTCAGAAAAAAAGAAGAAATGGCCTCATCCAGTAGAATTGCTCCATATGAAGCCCATTTTTTAGAGCTCAAAAAAGAGCTGGCATCTTTGGGCTTCGCTCTTGACCAAGCCCAAAGTGAGTTTCACCATGTCAAGATCCAATGAGACTGTCTATGGGAAAAGTGGAAGTTGATATAGATTACCACTCGAGTGATGTTATCCGAGCCACCCCAAGAGTCTATCACCATCACACACCTTACCCTTAGGTCTTATGTGGCTTTTTTACGGGGTTATGTAACAAATTTCTAGTACTATGTTCATGTACGTTATTTTTGTATATAATAATGAATATACTTTCTTGTCATTATTGATACATTGTAAATAGTTTTTAAAGTACAAATAGTGTTTTTAGGTATTATTTAATTAAGAATTCTATTTTATTAAATTAATGGATTTTTGAAATAAATAATATTTTAATAAAATATTATTATTATTATTAAATTAATTTTATTATATATAAATTATCATATAATTTTAGGAATGCAATTATAATTTTTATTAAGGTTTGAAAGCCATTTTTGTCAAAACCCGTGAATTTTCGATAAATATCGGTTTTTATTTTAAAATTGAAAATTAACATATTTAGAAAAATATTTAGATAAAATAAATGTTATTTATGGAATCAGGATGTCTAAATTATCCAACAGTGAATTTTTCATAATTTTCTGAGATAGTCAATTTTTTGGGTAAAAATTAAATACTGTTTAAATATATAATGTGTTTTATGACATCATAATGACCCAATAGTAATGTAATAAAATACTATAAGCTTTATGTTCGGCCAATATATGTTTTAACATTAAAATAATTTGATTTTGGGTTTGTTTGACTTACTTTTAAAAGAATTAATGGACCCTTCAAGACCTATTAAACACCTTGTCTTTTTAAATTGTTTTCCATGGGAGTGTGACTCACCTCCACATAAGCAACCCTATTATTTTAAGAATTTAGGGATTTGGCCTTATAAAATATTTTATTCCTCTCCCCTTTTCCAAAAACCATGGTAAAAAACCATGATCTGATTTGTGGTTTGGATTAGTTTAATGTAAGGGGTCCCAAACCTAAATAATAAAGAATTCACTCACATTTCCTATATAAACCTACCCATGCTCCCACTTCCTCCTCACTAAAAGCCTTTGGAGTTAGTTCAACCTCTACCCTACTCTCTCGAGAATACTTCCATGGCGCCCCAAGCTATCAAGAAGCCTCTCTCAAGCCTCTTTCAAACCTTTGGAAGCACACTTCCAAGTAAGGGTTTTTTTCATCCTTTCTCATTTTTATCCAATTTTCTTTAAGTTATTTTTCCCTTTTAATTTCAATTATGAATGTTAAGGTTTGGTTTCTCACCTCCCTCATACTGCCATATTTATGTTTGAATGATGGGAGACCCTTTCTCTCTCATTAAATGCCTCCCATGTACACCTGTTACTATGCCGAAATTCCTAAAGGAAGTTCTCTCTCCTCATTTACATTCAAGCAATACTTTTGTATCATGAATTTAATTCCATTAAAATTGTTGGTACATGTATCTATATGACCTCCTTACGGTCTATTACATGTAAATATGATGAGGAACCCCTTTCTCTCTCATCAACTATTTTTATGAATTCTTATGTCACGTCGTTACGCTGCCGAAATCGCACCGATTTTCTAAGACAATGCCATTATGTAGTGAATACCATGCTCATTTCTCCATCAAGGGTATTCACCTTTATGCACATTTACTTATTGATTATAATGTTTCAGGTATGAGTTCCACATTCCTTTATCGTGGAATAAATGATTATGTTTTATGAATCCATGTTTTATGATCGATGTGGCACACATATGCATGAAATGAAATGTTTAAGAAGGGTGCGCCCTTATAGCGCTCCAATGCATTGGGTAAAGTATAGTATCATGATACGTCATGTGCAATGAGTATTGAATCATTCTAATTCAAGTGCAATGAGGGTTTACTCATGCTTCATGTGCAATGAGAATTTACTCATGCTCCATGTGCAATGAGTCTTGGCTCATGCTAATTCCATGTTAAGTGTTATTGCCACATTTCCATGTTATGATTATCATGATTTATCATGCCTTTATGTTCATGTTTCTCTTGTGCTCTATTGATATGCCTATTGTCTAACATGTATTGTACTCTTCATTTATTCCATGTTTATTCCCTTACTGGGCTTTATAGCTCACCCTTTTCTTATGCATGTCCTCAGTTTATCCCATGCAATGCTAAGTACGAGGGAATGCAATGGTCATGTAAAGGAATTTTTCAATAAAGATGTTGTATTTCATATTTTAAGTTGTTATGTAATGATCCTAAGCCCCAAATACACTATACCTCTCGATATTCCATGTTGTATCAAGTGAATAGTTTATGTAATAAATCATGTTTAAGTTTGTAATAAAAGTAGGGTTGTCATAATTGGTATCAGAGGATAGGTTTAGTTATTTTTGGGATTAGGATAAAAAGCCTTAGTAAAGCCTTAGATACAAGACTGAGTACAATAAAAGCGTCCCTATGTTTTGGTGAGTATTGAGTAAGTGGGTTATCAAGCAAATAAATCCTTGTCTGGATACGAGAAGGTAGAGGCGGCTCTGGAATAGATGTATCCTAGGGGTAAAACCCAAAAACACCGCTTTGAGCTAGACTCGAATGGGAACTGGTGCATGACAATGGGCCTTGCTGCACTCTTGGTTATGACACTCCTGGGTGATATGCTTTGGTAAATTCACAAGCTTAGTATGAACCCTTATTAAGGGAATAAAAAAAAACCCTAAGAATATATATTAGAAAGTAGATCATGAAAATCCTAGATTTAAGCCTATAGACTCATGAGTTAAAGAAATAAAAGTTTATTTATAAGTCATCAACTTTTGTCTTTGGATTACCCTTTATGTGTTACCCCCTATCTTTCCTTTTATTCCATCCAATGGTCGGTAATAGGAGGACTCGGGATAACAACCGATGTGAAGATCAATGTGATGATTGTACTAATGAGATACTCAATCCATTGGTAATGGGAATCGCAAACTTTGTCACACTTATCTCTCAGCTAACTCAAGCTTTGAATAGAAACACAGGTCAAGAGGAATGTCCAAACCCCCCTAAGAAGGAACAAGTTGCTATCGAGAGCTTCATGAGACATAGGCCTCCTACTTTTAGTGGATCATCCGATCCCACGATCGCTGAACAATGGATCAACTCCATTGAAAAGATCTTCTCCATCCTTCAATGTTCTGAACAAGAGAAGGTTCTCCTGGAAGCTTATCGTAAGGAGGGTGAATCTTATCAACAGTAGAGGTTGATCAAAAATATGAAGCCTGAGGAGGAGATCGAGGCGTTGGAATGGAAGGATTTTCGGAAGATTTTTTTCGATAAATATTTTCCGCGCACCCTCCGTCTTAAGATGAAAAGGGACTTCCTTTCCCTCAAGAAAAAAGATGAAGAATCTGTTAGAGCGTATGAGGAAAAATTCACAAGGCTTGCACGATATGCTTTCGGCTTTGTCGTTACCCCCGAATGCAAAGTTGACCACTTCTTTGGTGGGCTGAAGCCTAGCCTACGGAAAGCATTAGCGATCCGTGACTTCAACAGCTATGAGGAAATTGTCCTATGTGCCCTCAAGGTAGAAATGGAGATCGGGGAATCACAGGGGTTTAATGGGGACAAGAAGCGTAAGGTGGACTTCAATACTGGCGGTCCGATGGATAAATCCAATGGTTATAAGAAGATCCAACACCCCACTTTCCAAAAGTGCGGGAAAAAGCACCCTAGAAATTGTTTCAAGGGGACGTGGAAATGCTTTAGGTGTGGAAGAGAAGGGCACTTAGCTGTTAACTGTCGGTAAGAAAGACTCGCGGCTACGATAGAGGAGAGGAACACTCCGTTTGAACCTCAACGTATTGTTCATTGCTACAACTACAAAGAACTGGGGCATTTTGAAAATCAGCGCCCTAATCCAAGGGTTTTCGGAGGCAACCAACAACTTCCAAGGCAACAAGGAAGATCTTTTTCTATCACTTCTGCAGAAGTGAACCCCGAAAAAAAAAGTGGTGATAGGTATTCTAGTTATTCATTCAAGAATAGTGAACATACTTTTTGATTCAGGTTATACGCATTCTTTTATATCTCAAAAGTTTAGTAGAACAATCCCAAAACCACCACAAATCATGGAAGTGAATATGTCGGTGAGTACAGAAAATGGGGAAATCATTGCATCCCATGAATATAAGTCCTCCCCTGTTATAATCTGTGGATTGAACTTCCCAGAGAACCTCGTCATACTCCCTCTGATGGAATTTGATGCAATTCTTGGCATGGATTGGATTTCCTTATATAGAGCCAACATAAATTACCGGGAAACGGAAATCACACTCTATATGGAGAATCAACCCCTGATTATTTACAAGTGTAATGAGGAAGATGAATCTCATTTAGCTACATCATCTCAAGCATGGATATTATTTCCCTATGAGGACTCGTATCTGGCTCAGATGATTGAGTCCAAGGAAGAAACCATCCTTGAATAAATGCCTATTGTGAGGGAATTCGCTAAAGTGTTTCCTGAGGAACTGTCTGGTCTTCCTCCTAAAAGAGACGTTGAATTATCAATTGAACTTATACCAGGGGAACTACCAATATCCAAGACTCCATATAGAATGGTTGTCGTGGAGCTTGAAGAGCTAAAGAAACAACTACAGGATAATCTGGATAAAGGGTTTATACGCCCAAGTGCTTCACCATGGGGTGCACCAGTCCTCTTCGTCAAGAAGAAGGATGGGTCAATGTGGCTTTGCATCGATTATCGTGAACTTAAAAAAATCACGATAAAGAACAAGTATCCTCTTCCACAGATCGATGAATTGTTCGATCAGCTGCATGGATCACAATACTTCTCCAAGGTAGATTTACGGTTGGGATATTATCAAGTAAGGGTGAAGAAGGAAAATGTCCCCAAGACTGCTTTTCGTACAAGATACGGGCACTATGAATTCATAGTAATGCCTTTCAGACTCACCAATGCTCCAGAAATCTTCATGGACTTGATGAATAGAGTCTTTAGAGATTACCTAGACAAATTTTTGGTATTCTTTATAGATGATATTCTAATATACTCCAAAACCAATGAGGATCATGAGGAGCATTTAAGAACTGTACTAGAGACATTGCGCAAGGATAAGCTCTATGAAAAGTATATCAAGTGTGAGTTCTAGTTGAAGGAGGTCTCATTCTTGGGCCATATCATCACAAGCAATGGGATATCTATGGATCTCTCCAAAATAGATGCAATTGAGGGATGGCCAAGTACAACATTGGTAACAGATATCCGTAGCTTCTTGGGGTTAGCTGGATATTATCGACGATTTGTGAGAAATTTCTCACGATTGTCCAACCATCTTACCAAGCTAACTCGAAAGGGATTAAATTTTTCTTGGAGTGATGAATGTGAAGAAAGCTTCAAGGAGTTGAAAAGGAGGCTTATCACTGCACCTGTTCTCACATTACCCGCACGTGGGGAAATTTTTGTGGAATTCAGTGATGCTTAAAAGAAGGGCTTAGGATGTGTGCTGATGCAGAATGATAAAGTGATATCCTATGCCTCAAGGCGGTTAAAAATCCATGAGTGAAACTATCTAACGCATGATCTGGAGTTAGCGACGGTGATATTTACCTTGAAAATCTGGCGGCATTATCTCTATGGAGAGAAATGTGAGATATATACTGACCACAAGAGTCTTAAATATATATTCACATAAAAAGAGCTTAATATGTGCCAGAGAAGATGGATAGAGCTCATCAAAGATTATGATTGTTCAATACATTACCACCCTGGGAAAGCGAACAAGGTGGCAGATTCCCTAAGTAGAAAGGACCCAACGATTCTATCAATGATGAGAATTGAGAAGGATCCAATATTCTTAGACTTAACGAAGATAGACATGGTAATCATAAAGAAGGAAACATCATCAATTTTTTCACAAATTATTGCTCAACCATCTCTTTTGGAAAGGTTAAAGGATTCTCAAAAGGATGATGTAGGAATTCAGGAAAAAGTGGAAGCTATCGAAAAAGGGAAATCCTCAGAGTTTAATGTTAATGAAGAAGGAATTGTGAGATTTGGGAAAAGACTATGTGTTCCATCAAGTCTGGAGCTAAATAAGGAACTTTTGGATGATGCACATGGTTCAAATTTCTCTATTCACCTAGGGAGCACAAAGATGTATCGAGATCTCTGAGAAATATTTTGGTGGGATAATATGAAGAAGGAGATCGCTGAATATACATTAATGTTCCTGGTGTGCCATCAAGTGAAGTCAGAGAGGCATAATTCTAAGGGGATGATGAAACCATTGCCCATACCAGAATAGAAATGGGAGAACATCACCATGGACTTTGTCACCGGACATCCGAGGACAACCAAAGGAAACAATGCAATCTGGGTTGTGGTGGATCATCTTACAAAGACTGCACACTTCATTACTATTCGGAAGGATTTCTCATTGGATCAACTGGCATAGATATATATCAGGGAAGTGGTAAGGCTACATGGAGTGCCACTATCTATTGTGTCTAACCAAGATCCAAGATTCACCTCTATGTTTTGGAAGAGTCTTCAAAATGATCTGGATACAGAACTGAACTTCATTATGGCCTATCATCCTCAAAGTGATGGCCAATTCGAGCGGACTATCCAAACACTTGAGGACATGTTGAGAGCATGCTCAATGGACTTCAAAGGAGGATGGGATCAACATCTTCCTCTGGTTGAGTTATCTTATAATAACAGTTTCCACTCGAGCATCCAAATGGCACCTTATGAAGCCCTGTATGGGAAAAGGTGTAGAACACTGACATGTTGGGATGAGTTCGGTGAACGTAAGCTGCTTGGACCAGAAATGGTCGAAGAAATGGTGGAGAAGGTGAAAACCATTCAAACAGTATATCAAGGCAGCCCAGAGTCGACATAAGAGTTATGCAGATAACCATTAATGAGACCTTGAGTTTAAATATAGAGACATGTTTTTTCTACGCATATCTCCGTGGAAGAAGGTCGTGAGGTTTAGAAAGAAAGGGAAGTTAAGTCCAAGGTACATCGGCCCCTTCGAGATTCTTGATCGTGTCGGGGTTGTGGCCTATCGACTAGCACTTCCACCTACCATGGCCAAAGTACATGTTGTATTTCATGTATCCTTCTTAAGGAAGTACATACTGGACCCTTCACATGTACTCTCTTCTGAGGTGGTACAGTTGGAGGATGATCTTTCTTATGAGGAGCAACCAGTGAAGATCTTAGATCGTAGAGAAAAAGTTCTATGAAATAAGAAAATTCCCCTCATCAAGGTGTTGTGGTGAAACCACAAGTTTGTAGAAGCGACTTGGGAATTGGAGGAAATGATGAAGCTGAGTTACCCACATCTATTTTAGTGTGGGAAAAGGAAATTTCAAGGGAGAAATTTCTTGAGGGGGGAATATTGTAACGACCCAAAGTTTCACTAATGGAAATCCCTCTTGATCTAGTTAAATGTCTCTTTATGTAAAATGTTTATATAAAATGTCAACTTATTTGGTTTTATGTTAAGAATTGTGACTATTGCTTTTATAGTCGTTGAATAGTGATCAGATGATTAGTATAAATATAAGGATTCAACAAATCCAATTTACTCACACAAGAGAAGCGATGGCCTCATCTAGTAGAATTGCTCCATACGAAGCCCATTTTTCGAAGCTCGGAATAGAGGTGGCATCTTTGGGCTTCGATCTTGACCAAGCCCAAACTGAGCTTCACCATGTCAAGATCGAACGAGACCGTCTACGGGAAAAGTGGAAGTTGATAGAGATTACCTCTCGAGTGATGTTATTCGAGCCACCCCAAGAGTCTATCACCATCGCACACCTTACCCTTAGGTCTTATGCGGCTGTTTTAAGGGGTTATGTAACAAATCTCTAGTACTATGTTCATGTACATTATTTTTTTATATAATAATGAATATACTTTTTTGTCATTATTGATACATTGTAAATAGTTTTTAAAGTACAAATAGTGTTTTTGGTTATTATTTAATTAAGAATTCTATTTTATTAAATTAAGGGATTTTTGAATTAAATAATATTTTAATAAAATATTATTATTATTATTATTAAATTAATTTTATTATATATAAATGATCATATAATTTTATGAATGCAATTGTAATTTTTATTAAGGTTTGAAATCCATTTTTGTCAAAACCCATGAATTTTTTATAAATGTAGGTTTTTATTTTAAAAGTGAAAATTAACATATTTAAAAAATTATTTAGATAAAATAAATGTTATTTCTGGAATCAAGATGTCAAAATTATCCAACGGTGATTTTTTCATAATTTTCTGAGACAATCAATTTTTTGGGTAAAAATTAAATACTATTTAAATATATAATGTGTTTTATGACATCATAATGACCCAATAGTGATGTAATAAAATACTATAATCTTTATTTTAGGCTAATATATGTTTTAACATTAAAATAATGTGTTTTTGAGTTTTTTTGAATTACTTTTCAAATCATTATTGGACCCTTCAAGACTTATTAAACACCTTGTCTTTTTAAATTGTTTTCCATGGGAGTGTGACTCACCTCCACATAAGCAACCCTATTATTTTAAGAAGTTAGGAATTTGGAATTATAAAATATTTTTTTCCTCTCCCCTTTTCCAAAAACCAAGGGCAAATACCATGAGCTGATTTGTGGTTTGGATTAGTTTAATGTAAGGGGTCCCAAACCTAAATAATAAAGAATTCACTCACCTTTCCTATATAACCCCACCCAAGCTCCCAATTCCTCCTCACTAAAAGCCTTTGGAGTTCTTCCAACCTCTTCCATACTCTCTCTATAATCCTCCCAAGGTGCCCCAAGCTCCCAATAAGCCTCTCTCAAGCCTCTCTCAAACCTTTGGAAGAACACTTCCAAGTAAGGGTTTTTTTCTTCCTTTCTCATTTTTGTCCAATTTTCTTTAAGTTGTTTTTCCCTTTTAATTTCAATTATGAATGTTAAGTTATGGTTTCACACCTCCCTCATACTCCCCTCTTTATGTTTGAATGATGTGATACCCTTTAACTCTCATTAAATTCCTCCCATGTACACCCGTTACTATGCCGAAATTCCGAAAGGAAGTTCTCTCTCCTCATTTACATTCAAGCAATACTTTTGTATCATGAATCTAAATTTCATTAAAATTGTTGGGACTTGTATCTATATGACCTCCTTACTGTCCATTAAATGTAAATATGATTAGGAACCACTTCCTCTCTCATCAACCTTTTTTATGAATTCTTATGTCACGCTGTTACGCTGTTGAAATCACACTGATTTTCTATGCCAATGCCTTTGTGTAGTGAATACCATGCCCATTTCTCCATCAAGGGTATTCACCTTTATGCACATTTACTTATTGATTATAAAGTTTCATGTATGAATTCCACATTCCTTTATCGTGGAATAAATGATTATGTTTTATGAATCCATGTTTTATGATCCATGTGTCACACTTATGAATGAAATGAAATGTTTAAGAAGGGTGCGCCCTTATAGTGCTCGAATACATTGGCTAAAGTATAGTATCATGATACGTCACGTGCAATGAGTGTTGACTCATGATAATTAAAGTGCAAAAAGGGTTTACTCGTGCTTCATGTGCAATGATAATTTACTCATGCTCCATGTGCAATGAGCCTTGGCTCATGCTAATTCCATGTTAAGTGTTGTTGCCACATTTCCATGTTATGATTATCATGATTTATCATGCCTTTATGTTCATGTTTCTCTTGTGCTCTATTGATATTCCTATTGTCTAACATGTATTTTACTCCTCATGTATTCCATGTTTATTCCCTTACTGGGCTTTATAGCTCACCCTTTTCTTATGCATGTCCTCAGGTTATCCCATGCAATGCTAAGTACGCGGGAATGTAGTGGTCATGTAAAGGAAGTTTTCAATAAAAATGTTGTATTTCATGTTTTAAGTTGTTATTTAATGATCCTAATCCCCAAAGACACTAGACCTCTCGATCTTCCATGTTGTATCAAGTGAATAGTGTATGCAATAAATCATGTTTAAGTTTGTAATAAAAGAAGGGTTGTCATAGGTACCAGCTCTTCGAGTATTGTACCCCTTTTTATTCTGCAAGAGAGGACCATAAGGCCTCTGAAACAGAGGGACTGTGGAGCTCCTCTGCGGTCTGTGTTGTTCTGTTATATTCAAAAAAACATTTTATGCACAATATCATAGTAATCATTATTATACTCACATAAAATTTGAAATGTACAGGGTGCAACACGAGTACTTCCTAGGAGGCCATCCATCCAGGTACTACTCTCACCCAAGCACGCATTACTGCAGAGTTATAATGGGATCTGGATCATTAATGTCGGTGCGATCGAACCCATCAGTACATAGACATTCTTTTCAAATATTTTAAAGAACTATCAATGATTCTCATACTGTATATTGTTATTTAATTGCTGTAAAAAAATAAATTTAACTAATGAAACTATCATCCAACATTACAATTATTCAACACAAAACATTATTATTTCTATCATTACCCAAAATCACAGTTGTTACAACACATTGTGAAATATTACAATTATTATTATCATGAAATATGGTAACACTATGATATGAAAAATTATAATTATTACAAATATTCTATATAAACATGAAATATTATATTCATTTAAAAACGTTTTCATACAATATTTTTATACTGAAATGTGATCCTTAGTCATTTAAAATGTAAATTGTTTTGGAAAATACAATGAGAAGAATATAAAAGGGTGAAACGCGAGCACTTCCCAAGAGGTCACACATGCAACAATCATTATTATGAAATTTGATAATGTACACACACACAAAAAAGGTTGCAACATGAGTACTTCCAAGGAGGTCACCCATCCTAGTACTACTCTCGTCCAAGCATGCTTAACTGCAGAGTTCTAATGAGATCTCGTGCATTAATGCTGGTGTGATCGCACCCAACAATACACAGACATTATTTTTAAATATTTGGAGGAGATATCAAGGATTATCATATTATTTATTATTTATTATTATTTTTAAAGTGTCAATTAATAAATATATATAATTTTTAGTTAGTAATATTTTTAAACTGAAAACAAATCTTCCATAAGTTGAAGAACAAACTTCGACATCAAATGACCATAACTTCTGATCTGGGAGTCCATTTCAGCTCTAAAACTAGTAAAATCAAAGCTTATGAAATGAGATAAAACCATGTGAGATTTAAATCATGTGATAATGAAAGGGAAAAATATATATATTCAAACTTCATAAGTCGAAAATCGAACTCGAACTTCAAACAACCGTAACTTTTAATCCGGGTGCTCGTTTGGGCTCTACCACATATCAAATTGAATCCTTCGACGAGCTCTATGCCGCTTAGGTCTGGTACCAATTGTTCGAGTATTGTACTACTTTTTATTCCACCAGAGAGGCCCATAAGGCCTCCAAAATAGAGGGACTCTGGAGCTCCTCCATGGTCTATGCTGTTCTGTTATATTCAGTAAAACATTTTACGTACAATATCATAGTAATCATTATTATACTCACAAAAACGTTGAAATGTACAGGGTGAAATGCAAAAAAATGGTGCAACAGAAGTACTTCCCAGGAGGCCATCCATCCAGGTACTAATCTCGACCAAGCACGCTTTACTTCAGAGTTCTAATGGGATCCGGAGCATTAATGCTGGTGTGATCGCACCCATCAGTACACAAACATTCTTTTTAAATATTTTAAAGAACTATCAATGATTATCATATTGTATATTGTTATTTAATTGCTGTTAAAAAATTTAACTAATGAAACCATCATCCAACATTACAATTATTCAACGTGAAAAATTATTATTTCTATCATAACCCTAAATCACAGTTGTTACAACACATCGTGAAATATTATAATTATTATTATCATGAAATACGGTAACACTATGATCTGAAAAATTATAATTATTACAAAAATTCTATATAAACATGAAATATTATATTCATTCAAAAACGTTTTCATACAATATTTGTATACTGACATGCGATCCTTTTTCATTTAAAATGTAAATTGTTTTGGAAAATACAACGAGAAGAATATAAAAGGGTTAAACGTGAGCACTTCCCAGGAGGTCACCCATGAAACACTCATTATTATGAAATTTGATAATGTACACACACACAAAAAAGGGTGAAACACGAGAAATTCCCTAGAGGTCACCCATCCTAGTACTACTCTCTCCCAGCCATGCTTAACTGCAGAGTTCTAATGAGATCTGGTGCATTAATGTTGGTGTGATGGCACTCAACAGTACACTGACATTTTTTTTAAATATTTGGAAGAGCTATCAACGATTCTCATATTATTTATTATTTATTATTATTTTTACTGTTTCAATTAATAAATATATATAATTATTAGTTAGTAATATTTTTAAACTGAAAACAAATCTTCCATAAGTTGAAGAACAGACTTCGGCATCAAATGACCATAACTTCTGATTCGGGAGTCCATTTCAGCTCCACAACCAGTCAAATCGAAGCTTATAAAATGAGATAAAACCATGTGAGATTTAAATCATGCGATAATTAAAGGAAAAAATTTATATATTCAAGCTTCACAAGTCAAAAATCAAACTCAAACTTCAAACGGATGTAACTTTTAATCCGGGTGCCCGTTTGGGCTCTCCCACATATCAAATTGAAGCCTTCGATGAGCTCTATGCCACTTAGGTCTGGTACCAACTCTTCGAGTATTATACCCCTTTTTATTCCACCATAGAGTCCCATAAGGCCTCCGAAATAGAGGGACTGTGGAGCTCCTCCAGGGTCTGAGTTGTTCTTTAATATTTAGTAAAACATTTTACGTTCAATATCATAGTAATCATTATTATACTCACATAAAATTTGAAATGTACAGGGTGAAAAGCAAAAAAATGGTGCAACACGAGTACTTCCCAGGAGGCCATCCATCTAGGTACTACTCTCACCCAAGAACGCTTTACTACATAGTTCTAATGGGATCTAGAGCATTAATGCTGGGGCTATCTCACCCATCAGTACACAGATATTCTTTTTAAATATTTTAAAGAACTATCAATGATTCTCATACTGTATATTATTATTTAGTTACTGTAAAAAAATAAATTTACCTAATTAAACTATCATCGAACATTACAATTATTCAACATGAAAATTTATTATTTCTATCATAACCCTAAATCACAGTTGTTACAACACGTCGTGAAATATTATAATTATTATTATCATGAAATATGATAACACTATGATATGAAAAATTATAATTATTACAAAAATTATATATAAACATGAAATATAATATTAATTTAAAAATGTTTTCATACAATATTTTTATACTAACATGCGATCCTTTGTCATTTAAAATGTAAATTGTTTTGGAAAATACAACAAGAAAAATATAAAAGGGTGAAACGTGAACACTTCCTAGAAGGTCACCCATGCAACACTAATTATTATGAAATTTGATAATTTACACACACAAAAATAAGAGTGCAACACGATTACTTCCTAGCTGGTCACCAATCCAAGTATTACTCCCACCCAAGCATGATTAACTGCAGAGTTCTAATGAAATCTGCTGCATTAATGCCGGTATGATCGCACCCAACAGTAAAAAGACATTCTTTTTAAATATTTGGAAGAGCTATCAATGATTATCATATTATTTATTGTTTATTATTATTTTTATTGTGTGAATTAATAAATATATATAATTATTAGTTAGTAATATTTTTAAACTGAAAAAAAATCTTCTATAAGTTGAACAACGGACTTCGACATCAAATGACCATAACTTCTGATCTGAGAGTCCATTTCATCTCCACAACTAGTAAAATCGAAGCTTATCAAATGAGATAAAACCATGTGAGATTTAAATCATGCGATAATGAAAGGGAAAATATATATATATTCAAACTTTATAAGTCTAAAATCGAACTCGAACTTCAAATGTCCGTAACTTTTAATCAGGGTGCCCGTTTGGGCTATACCACATATCAAATCAAAGACTTCGATGAGCTATATGCCGCATAGTTCTGGTACCAACTCTTCGATTATTGTACCCCTTTTTATTCCGCCAGAGAGGCCCATAAGGCCTCCAAAACAGAGGGACTATGGAGCTCCTCCGTGGTCTGTGATGTTCTGTTATATTCAGTAAAACATTTTATGTACAATATCAATGTAATCATTATTATACTCACATAATATTTAAAATATACAGGGTGAAATACAAAAAATGGGTGCAACACGAGTACTTCCCAAGAGGCCATCCATCCACGTACTACTTTCGCCCAAGCATGCTTTACTGCAGAGTTCTAATGGGATCCGGAGCATTAATGCTGGAGCGATCGCATCCATCAATACACAGACATTCTTTTTAAATATTTTAAAGAACTATCAATGATTCTCATACTATATATTATTATTTAATTGATGTAAAAAAATAAATTTAACTAATGAAACTATCATCCAATATTACAATTATTCAAGATGAAAAATTATTATTTCTATCATAACCCTAAATCGCAGTTGTTACAACACGTCGTGAAATGTTATAATTGTTGTTCTCATGAAATACAGTAACACTATGATATGAAAAATTATAATTATTACAAAAATTCTATATAAACATGAAATATTATATTAATTTAAAAACGTTTTCATAAAATATTTTTATACTGACATGCGATCCTTTGTCATTTAAAATGTAAATTGTTTTGGAAAATACAACGAGAAGAATATAAAAGGGTGAAACACGAGCACTTCCCAAGAGGTCACCCGTCCTAGTACTAATCTCACCCAAGCACGCTTAACTACAGAGTTCTAATGGGATCCGGTACATTAATGCTGGTGTGATCGCACCCAACAATATACAGACATTCTTTTTAAATATTTGGAAGAGCTATCAAAGATTCTCATATTATTTATTATTTATTATTTATTATTATTTTTACTATATAAATTTATAAATATATATAATTTTTAGTTAGTAATATTTTTAAACTAAAAACAAATCTTCCATAAGTTGAAGAACAGACTTCGATATCAAATGACCATAACTTCTGATCCGGGAGTCCATTTCAGCTCCACAACCAGTCAAATCAAAGCTTATCAAATGAGATAAAACCATGTGAGATTTAAATCATGTGATAATGAAATGGAAAAATATATATATTCAAACTTCACAAGTCGAAAATCAAACTCGAACTTCAAACGGCCGTAACTTTTAATCTGGGTGCTCGTTTGGGCTCTACCACATATAAAATCGAAGCCTTCGATGAGCTCTATGCTGCTTAGGTCTAGTACCAACTCTTTGAGTATTGTACCCTTTTTTATTCCTCCAGAGAGGCCCATAAGGCCTCCGAAACAGAGGGACTACGGAACTCCTCCATTGTCTATGATGTTTTGTTATATTCAGTAAAACATTTTATGTAAAATATCATAGTAATCATTATTATACTCATGTAAAATTTGAAATGTATAGGTTGCAACACAAAAAAAAGGTTCAACACGAGTACTTCCCTAGAGGCCATCCATGCAGGTACTACTCTCTCCCAAGCACACTTTACTGCAGAGTTATAATGGGATCCAGAACATTATTGCTGGTGCGATCATACCCATCCGTACACAGACTTTCTTTTTAAATATTTTAAATAACTATCAATGATTCTCATATTGTATATTGTTATTTAATTGC
Organism: Viscum album; assembly: GCA_963277665.1. Classification (NCBI taxonomy): domain Eukaryota; kingdom Viridiplantae; phylum Streptophyta; class Magnoliopsida; order Santalales; family Viscaceae; genus Viscum; species Viscum album. The sequence continues at coordinate 198,171,680 of OY728131.1, read as the reverse complement.
TGTAAAATAAATAAATTTAACTAATGAAACTATCATCCAACATTACAATTATTCAACCTGAAAAATTATTATTTCTATCATAACTCTAAGTCGTAGTTGTTATAACACGACGTGAAATATTATAATTATTATTATCATGAAATACAGTAACACTATGTTATGAAAAATTATAATTATTATAAAAATTATATATAAACATGAAATATTATATTCATTTAAAAACGTTTTCATACAATATTTTTATACTGACATGCGATCCTTTGTCATTTAAAATGTAAATTGCTTTGAAAAATACAATGAGAAGAATATAAAAGGGTGAAACACGAGCACTTCCCAGGAGGTCACCCATGCAACACTTATTATTATGAAATTTGATAATATACACACACACAAATAATGGTGCAACACAAGTACTTCCCAGGAGGTCACCCATCCTAGTACTACTCTAACCCAAGCACACATAACTTCAGAGTTGTGATGGGATCTGGTGCATTAATGTTGGTGTGATCGCACTCAACACTGCACATACATTCTTTTTAAATATTTGGAAGAGCTATCAACGATTCTCATATTATTTATTATTTATTATTATTTTTACTGTGTCAATTAATAAATATATATAATTATTAGTTAGTAATATTTTTAAACTGAAAACAAATCTTTCATAAGTTGAAGAACGGACTTCGAGATCAAATGACCATAACTTCTGATCCGGGAGTCCATTTCAGCTCCACAACAAGACAAATCGAAGCTTTTCAAATGAGATAAAACCATGTGAGATTTAAATCATGCGATAATGAAAGGGAAAATATATATATATTCACACTTCAAAAGTCAAAAATCGAATTCAAACTTCAAAAGGTCGTAACTTTTAATCTGGGTGCTCGTTTGGGCTCTACCACATATCAAATCGAAGCCTTCAACGAGATATACGCCGCTTAGGTCTGGTACCAACTCTTCGAGTATTGTACCCCTTTTTATTCCACTAGAGAGACCCATAAGGCCTTCGAAACAGAGGGACTACGGAGCTCCTCCGTGTTCTGTGATGTTCTGTTATATTCAGTAAAACATTTTACATAAAATATCATAGTAATCATTATTATACTCACATAAATTTGAAATGTACAGGGTGAAACGAAAAAAAAGGTGTAACATGAGTACTTCCCAGGAGGCCATCCATCTAGGTACTACTCTCACCCAAGCACGCTTTACTGCTGAGTTCAAATGGGATCCGGAGCATTAATGCTGGTGCGATCGCACCCATCAGTACACAAACATTCTTTTTAAATATGTTAAAGAACTATCAATGATTATCATACTGTATATTTTTATTTAATTGCTGTAAAAAAAATAAATTTAACTAATGAAACTATCATCCAACATTACAATTATTCAATGTGAAAATTTATTATTTCTATCATAATCCTAAGTCACAATTGTTACAACACGTCGTGAAATTTTATAATTATTATTATAGGGAAATACGGTAACACTATGATATGAAAAATTATAATTATTACGAAAATTCTATATAACATGAAATATTATATTCATTTAAAAATGTTCTCATACAATATTTTTATACTTAAATGCAATCCTTTGTCATTTAAAATATAAATTGTTTTGGAAAAAACATCGAGAAAAATATAAAAGGGTGAAACGCGAGCACTTCCCAGGAGGTCACCCATGCAACACTCATTATTATGAAATTTGATCATGTACGCATACAAAAAAAAGGGTGAAACACAAGTACCTTCCAGGAGGTCACCCATCCTAGTACGACTCTCGCCCAAGCACGTTTAACTGCAGAGTTCTAATGGGATCGGGTGCATTAATGCTGGTGTGATCGCACCCAAATTTACATAGACATTCTTTTTAAATATTTAGAAGAGATATCAACGATTATCATATTATTTATTATTTATTATTCTTTTTATTGTTTCAATTAATAAATATATATAATTATTTGTTAGTAATATTTGTAAACTGAAAACAAATCTTCCATAAGTTGAAGAACGGAATTCGACATCAAATGACCATAACTTCTGATCTGGGAGTCCATTTCTGCTCCACAACCAGTCAAATAGAAGCTTATTAAATGAGATAAAACCATGTGAGATTTAAATCATGTGATAATGAAAGGGAAAAATATATATATTCAAACTTCACAAGTCGAAAACCAAACTCGAACTTCAAACGACTGTAACTTTTAATACGGGTGTCCGTTTGGGCTCTACCACATATCAAATCAAAGCCTTTGACAAGCTCTATGCCGCTTATGTCTAGTACCAACTCTTTAAGTATTTTACCCCTTTTAATTCCGCCAGAGTGGCCCATAAGGCCTCCGAAACAGAGGGACTGTGGGGCTTCTCCGTGGTCTGTGTTGTTCTGTTATATTTTTTAAAACATTTTACGTACAATATCATAGTATTCATTGTTATACTCACTTAAAATTTGAAATGTACAGGGTGAAACACAAAAAAAGGGTGCAACACGAGTACTTCCTAGGAGCCCATCCATCCAGGTACTACTCTCGCCCAAGCATGCTTTACTGTAGAGTTCTAATGGGATCCGGAGCATTAATGCTGGTGCGAGCGCACCCATCAGTACACATACATTATTTTTAAATATTTTAAAGACCTATCAATGATTCTCATACTGTATATTGTTATTTAATTGCTGTAAAAAAAATAAATTTAACTAATGAAACTATCATCCAACATTACAATTATTCAATGTGAAAAATTATTATTTCTATCATAACCATAAATCACAGTTGTTACAACACATCGTGAAATATTATAATTTTTATTATCATGAAATACGGTAACACTATGATATGAAAAATTATAATTATTACAAAAATTCTATATAAACATGAAATATTATATTCATTTAAAAAAGTTTTCATACAATATTTTTATACTGACATGCGATCATTTGTCATTTAAAATGTAAATTGTTTTGGAAAATACAATGAGAAGAAAATAAAAGGGTGAAACGCAATCACTTCCCAGGTGGTCACCCATGCAACACTCATTATTATGAAATTTGATAATGTACACGCACACAAAAAAGGGTGCAACACGAGTACTTCCTAGGAGGTCACTCATCCTAGTACTACTCTCGCCCAAGAACGCTTAACTGCAGAGTTCTAATGGGGTCTGGTGCATTAATGCTGGTGTGATCTCACCCAACAGTACACAGACATTATTTTTAAATATTTGGAAGAGCTATCAACGATTATCATATTATTTATTATTTATTATTATTTTTAATATGTCAATTAATAAATATATATAATTATTAGTTAGTAATATTTTTAAACTGAAAAAAATCTTCCATAAGTTGAAGAACGGACTTCGGAATCAAATGACCATAACTTCTGATCTGGGAGTCCATTTCATCTCCACAAATAGTCAAATCGAAGCTTATCAAATGAGATAAAACCATGTGAGATTTAAATCATTCGATCATGAAAGATAAAAATATATATATTCAAACTTCACAAGTCCAAAATCAAACTCAAACTTCAAATGGTCGTAACTTTTAATCTGGTTTCCCATTTGGGCTCTACCACACATCAAATCGAAGCCTTCGACGAGCTCTATGCCGCTTAGGTCTGGTACCAAATCTTTGAGTATTTTACCCCTTTTTATTCTTCCATAGAGGCCCATAAGGTCTCTGAAACAGAGGGACTATGGAGCTCCTCTATGAGGTTCCATCGGTGCAAAAATCATTTTGAATTTCGGGAACCAAAGTGAGATTGCATGAGTTTGAACATCTATAAATAGTGTTTTTGGATGTCTTCTATGTTTTAGGGGAACTCATAGAGGTTTTTGTAAAACACCATAGGAAGAATAGATGGCCAGGATAATGAAAACATCTACTATGAATTTTACACATCATGTAAAGCTTTTAAACAATGTGCAATGGTTCATGATGTGTGGCCCGATAGATTCATGATGTGCAAGCATGAGAGTTTGCCTCGAGGAATACATGACATGTATATGTTACATGTTGTGACCCTATTTCATGATGTGTAACAATTAAACACCATGTAATATGTGTGATGCCTTTTAAAAATAGTGAAATAGGGGATTGACCCCTCATTTCTTTATGCATAGGAATGATACCCGCTCGACAGCGCCTCCATCCCCACTCCAAGGTTTTCTCAAGATATCATCCACTCGGTGACCATTTTTATTTTCGTTGTTCTCGTTGGATGTGTAACAATAAGATCTCAACTTTTCTATGCTCTCTTTTTCATTTATTATTACATATTCATCGTAATTTTAGTGCGAACTAATTCACCCTATTTTTAGGAAGCTTGTCAAATCTTCCAATTTCTCTTTAACTAGCTCGATTCCAGGCTCGATAATGGATGAGTATAACCTCCTATGTAAGAGGTATGTGGTCTATGAATTTTCCCCTCAAGGTTTTGATGTTTTATAATTATTCATCATTGTTCTACACACCCTAATTTTCAATAATGACTCCTAAAATATGAAACACCTTAGTTTCATTGTCTAGAAATTGACCTAGACTCATTGTGAGAACTGTAGAATGGTTGGTGGTCTACGACTTCAACCTAAACTAGAACCTAATGTGTTAAAATTAAATACTTGAATTGAACATGGTTTCCCACTTTATAAACCCACCCCATGGGTGTGTTGGGCTTGTCTCTTACTAGATCCTTGTTAGGATGAATCAAATGAAAGGGGAGTTTTGTGATTACACACGATCCTATTTATAAATGGGTGAATGAAGTGGATAAAAAATCATGAATCCTTACACACAAACCAATTTAAATTAATTGTTAGGTGGGTTTGAAATGATGTTCTATACCCCTTGGACCTTAAACCTCCATAGTATACTGTTCTAATTAAGCTGTTAGATTATGTTATGACAGGTATGATAACATGGCCTAATTGTATAAATGAGTTGTAATTGGGAAATCTTACTTCCATTTCCTATGATATAACATTGCATTTTTGGTGTCAAATAATGATGAACATTTCACTTGGACCTTGATATATATATATAAATATACTTGTGATACTCAGGTAGGAAATCCCATATATTTGTGATACTCAGGTAAGGTATCCCATATATTTTTGATTACTCAGGAATGTCGCCCCATATATTTTTGATACTTAGGTAGGGCATCCCATATATTTTTTATTACTAGGATAAGGTGCCACATATACTTGTGATACTTGGGAAGGGTGTCCTATATACTTTTTATTACTCAGGAAAGGTGTACCATACATTTGTAATACATGATAATAGTGTCCCATATGATTGTGATACTCAAGAAAGACATCCCATATAATTGTGATACTTTGAAATGAAATCCCATATACTTGTGATTACTCAGGCAGAAAATCCCATACATTCATGATACTCAGACAGAGTTTCCCATATATTCATGATACTCTGGAAATGTATCCCATATATTTGTGATACTTGGGAATGGAATCCCACGTATTTTTTATGACTGTGAATGTAATACCTCGATACTCTATGAGATTTATACTACTACCCATGGAAGATATAGTTACGTCTCAGGTCCTGTATAGTATTAGTATACATATATATGGCTATAGACATCTCTATATATATAGAACATATATAAGTATACACATGTTTACTTGTTCAGAGATATTTTTGATTAGGACGAAGCAGGTTTGGTTGGTTAGGTGTCCCTGACGAACCTAATCCCAACCTATTACATTTATTTATTCATGGATTGTTTATCATACTTTCACAATGTTATATTTTATATTCATAGACTAGATTATGTTGTAGACACCATTGGTGGTGGCCTACAGAGTATATCTCACAACCTACTTAGGAATCTATTTAACTAGGGTACATAAGAAGACCTCATGTTCACATGTCTTTGGATTATTGTTTGTGATATACATTGTACATGGGAGCTTGGGAGTATAGGAATGAGCTATTACTCTGGATCCTCATGGAGATATCACTTAGGTATTCTTATTCTTTCTCATTTTTCATGTTTTGTATCATCTATACCTAGTTTATGTTTCCTACTTTGGATTTTATAGTCACATGGACAAACATGCATTTTTTGGCATTAAACATATTTTTTAATCTATTATATTCTTCTACTACTTGTTATTTATTACTACTACTTTCAATGTTGTTTGATTTATTTATTATCTATAATACTATTTTACTACTCTGATCATGAGGGTATATTCTCCCCACTGTACCAACATTGGTCCCTCATTTCTATTCACAAGGCTCTGGTATACATAGAGGTGCACTTGAGGCCATGTGACCTACTGGATTGGGGAACAATTATATTGACTCCTGGGTCAGGAAGTTACAAAGTGGTATATGATGTGTTTATTTTCCTTTTCCTTACTATTTTGGGTGGGTAGATAGGATATAAGGAATGTGTTTTTACTTAGAAATCGACTTTTTTTAGGAGTGATCAACCCATACATGGGGAAAATACCAAGTTCCTAGGGATGGGACTATTTTTTTGTGTTATTCATTGTTATAGATGATTATGATTTCACCTTGATTGAGTAGTGTACTTTTACACATTATTGATTAATGAGATATACAATATTTACCCTTGGCCTTGTATGGTAAGTTACATTACATGCATCATTCTAGGCATATTGAGATTCACTTTTCATTCATATTCTGTTCCAGGTAGGTTGTTGATAAGTGTATTTCATGCATATATTTTAGAATGTTTTAATGTTATAATTATATATTTAATTGAATATTCATTCCCATTTGTGAGAGAAATGACTTTTTTTATGTTTTATGGATGAAAACAATGAATATATGAAAATGTAATGAAAAGAGAAGGAAATATTAGCCAAAGAAGAGCTAGAAATCTGGGAGCAGAAAGATTACATGATATGTAATTCAATTAAATGTTGTGACTTCAGCCAAATAAGCAACCACTAAGGATAAGTCATGACACTGATACATGTTGTGAAAGGCAATTACACATGGTGTATTCTCATTACATGAATCGATTTTTTTGAGATAACTTTCTGGAGGAAATATGCCAAAATTCACGGCGCCTGTGAATTAAAGGATTACACGATGTGTGAATGCATTACACATCATGTAAATGCATTCATGTTTTGTAAAAGGTCGTGATGATATTCAACTTTCCATATTCACTATATCTTCAATTTTTTTAAAAATATTTGATGTGGGACCTGTTCAATACCACCCTTGGAACAAATCTTAATGAACCTCATTAATTCTTGAGCACCTGAGAGGCCTATAAAAAAGAGGCCAAGGTTCCACTCAATCCATTCATTCAGAGCTACCACCACCGGGATCAAGTACTGTTGTTTTCATGATGAGTATAATATGATTTTTATTTTCCTACCCCCTCATTACTAGAATAAAGGGGTAGAGCTTGTGCGAAGCAATAGTAATGAAGGGAGGATGATTGTATTAAGGTATTTTATTTATTTAATGCAATTCATTTTGGGTCTTTTGTTTCAACCTTGATTTCTAAAAATGTCTTCTTCACTTTATCTTTATTTAACATTGTGTGATCGATGAGGGAGTGATTATTTTAGTGTATTCAACTAGATAATGATTCACACCATGAAAATTGTGTGAATTATCCACTATGTTCAAAATGGTTTTGAGTCACCAAGTCAACAACTACTCGAAGTAACATGACCATCATGAAAAAGTAATTTTGGTGATTTTGGGGTTGTCTAACATGACCATTGGATTCAAATAATTCAGTTTTGACACAATTTAATTGCTATTTAATTATTTTATACCCTAAATCAATAATGAACCCAGATTTACAATTGTTGAGAATGTTTTTCCATTTTCTTTAAATTCAAATAAACCACCATCTCTTCTTCCAATTAATTATTTTAGATTTAAAATGTTAAATATCTTAGGTTTATTTTATTTGATTAATATTTTTTCCAACCCTATCTTTGTGGGTTTGACCTTATACTTTCATATCCTATACTACCCTATAGTTTAGTGGTTTGTTTGTTTCATATTCATAAATTTATAAATTTAGTAACTTGGTGGGAATTAATGATTCCCGTAGGGCTATCAGTTTCATTCTTAGATTGATTTATGATTGTGATATGTGCCTTTTGTGTTTATTTAGCATGCTTTGATTATATGGCATAAATTTTTGTTTTATTTATAATATTGGTTGTATACCATACTTGGGTGTTTTTACTTGATCAGGTAGAAGGTTTCCATGTTTATTGTCATGTTTTTGTAATTATTAGCATGTTTACTTGTATCTAATGCTTATGATAGTATAAATTGTAATAATTGTGATACACAATTGGTTATTAAAGTTTCAACATAAAACTTGTAATTAATTATATTTTACATGTATAATTTTTAAATATTATATGGATTATTTTTTAGACTAGGAGCTAAGACTCCATTCAATTTCAAGGCCTGGTGTGCCCGGAATAAATTTTTAAAATATATTAAATATATTAAATAGCACAAACTCATAGTTTTCCTGAAAAAGTGGAATAACTTCTAAACGTGTTCTTAGATTAGAAATTTGTGGGAACCTTTTAACTCATAATGTGAGGTTTACCCAAGGCATGACTTGACATTAGTTGGTGTGGGTTGTTTGTGGAAAAGTTATCGCATGCACATAAATGAATAAAATAATTTGAATAAATTATTTTATTTCAAATGTTTGATGAAGTGAATGGTTAGTTTTTAAGTAGATTATTATTCATAAATCTTAGAGATTTCCACATAACCCTAGAGCCTTTAGAGGATCATTAGAGAGATCCTTGGAGAATCCTCTCAGAAGAATGACATCGAAGTTGAAAATCAAAGATTGAAACACCTCAGATTCGACAAATCTTTCAAATAACAATAGCAGAGTATCGTTCTTTATCAGTGATCGAAACAAATTAAGGTAGGGAATGTGATTTAATTTTTTTATTACCCATTTTTTAATTCTACAATGAGATTGAATTAATCAATGAACAGATTGATCGACGGTTCGATCATCTTGTGGGATGGGATTATTTGTGGTGTGTTTGATGGTAGAATTTATCTTTTTTATTCAATTTTTTCATTATTTTTATAAAAAAAATAGATAGAGATCGATATAAAATTTTATCAAGGTTTGTCCCTCTTGATTGATTTGTAAATTTCTCCCCCACCCCCATTCATCGTTCTCCATGGGCGTTCTTCGTTTGGCCCGCGGCTCAAAAAATCTCGATCAATTGATCGTTGTGCACCAATTTCTTAGTGCAACACTCCAAAATAATATATCCTCAATCATCATGACATGATGGAGGTGAAATACTATATATAGAGAGATCCAGATGATGGTGGATCCTTGATCTCACATGATTCTGTTTTCTTCGGTGTGAAATGAAGAATGATTAATAGATCCATTTTTTGAATATATTGGACAACATAATTAGTTTTTCGAGCAATGAAGAGGCTAGAAAAAGATGATCCTATGCTACTGGAATGATTAGAGTTAGATTCTGAGGTGATGGAGGCAGGGGTACAAGTGGGAGGAAGAATAAGGGTTTATGTAAAATCCTGATACACACGACATGTATCCCTTAGATACATGGAATGTATCCCTATTTAAATGACTCATAGTGTACCTGGATAAGTACATGAACATGGGGTGGAGTACATGATATTCATACATGATGTGTACTCTCCCACACGACAAGGTCTAGATCATGTACATGGAAACCTCGTGTACTAGTACATGGGCACGGGTACACGGTCTAACGTTGTGTACTGGAACATGACTACAGTACACATACAGGACCTGATGTACAAGGATATTACGTGTAACCCCTCTACACACCATTTACTCATCTATACTACAAGAACACAATTTAAATGACGCAAGCTATTTACATAGGCAGAACCCAGGTTCAAGGGACCCAACGTGTACCCCCTCTACACACAGTGTACTCTTTCATAAATGGATTATTTATCTTTTCCTCTATATATTAGAAAAGTTTCATTGGGGTATGTTCCCCTTATATTTTCCCTAAAGGTCGGTATGAATCGTTTCCTACTCTTATGAATATGATCCATTCAACATTAATTCCTAGATAGAGTTGAAAGAATCCCCTCGATATTCTTGGAGTGGTATCCTCTATTCATCTTCATTCCCTTGGTAGAGTTCTAGGTATAGACATGACCAATACTATAAGGAACTTATTCTTTACTTATAGGGTTAATACAAATGGAGTTTTTGGTATCACCCCATGGCCCTAGCTATGATCCTCATCTGTGTATCATATTCACTTCAGACTATCAACGTGTTATTTCTCATGAGGAGACCTGACAAGTATTACCTTTAAGACAGGCGTCATCAGTGATATCAGACCGAGGAGTGTGTTATCTTGGGTGATTTCTTTGTGGAATCTTTGATCTAGAATCCTAGTCTATTATAATACGAGTGTGTCTTATCTATAAAATGTGTTTATTGAATTGAGTATATATGGATATTCTTATTATATGTGTTGTAGACATATATATGTATAGAACTGACTACATTTCCCTTTATTATATGCTTTGTGTCCTTTTAGGGTGTCCCACTAAGTATTGTTATACTCACCCCTGCACTGGATTTTCCCACACTTGTCGTGTCTTGTACTGACGATAGACCTATTGATAGAGACCAAGGTGGAATAGGACCAGATGGTGCATTGTGAGTCCAAACAGACTGAGGTGTGTTCCTAAAACATTTAGATAGTAGTCCCAGTACCATTACTTTTAGGTTGAACTTGTGTTACTGACTTCTTTATACTGGACCTATATTTGGCCTTGTTTACTTTCTTTAATTTCTATCATACATTGTTTTTGGGATATCGATATATGCATGCATTAGTTTTTCAGTTGTTTTTACATTTCCTTATTTTGTGGGCTTGGATATGTGTGTGTGTACAAGTACTTAGAAAATGCCTCCCATGTTAGTGACATGCCTACTCGGTGCTAGTCACTAGCCCATAGCCTATTGGAGGAGGGATTGGGGATTCATGGAATGGGACCCATGTGGTCAGGTCATGATAGAGTGGTATCAAGGGAGGATGGTTCTACTTTAGGACCGATACTCTGTGATATTGGTTTGGGGAAATAGGGTTAAGTGTTTTGAGTTCATATTTTGGGCTAGGGACTCCAGTGTTGCTGTGGAGGCTGACATATCCATACACTAGGACTATGATAATACACTTTTTGAATCGGTACATGAGAATGCTGGTTTTAGGGAAAACAATGCTACATGCATCATATAGAAGTGGATTGTGGTTCCATGTCCTTCTTAATTAAACTCTCTAGATATACTCATTGACTGTGTTACACTATGTTTGTTTTAAGATTCCACTATGATGTATACCAGCTAGGATTCAGTAGAAAGATCATGAGGATGATCCCCTCAGTGATGAGGCTTCAATACAAGGACTAGTTCTTGAGTTTTTACCTCCATGTGGTGCACTATCCACACCACCACCTGTAGAGCATCACATGGTACCCACAATACCAATAGTTGAGGAGTGTAGGATGATTGTGCTTCAAAAGTTTCTGTGAAAGATACCCCTTAGGTTCTAAGTCAATCCCTACCCACAAGTGGTTGAGGACATGCTTGAGGCGGTGACCCAAGTTTTCCATATAGTCAGGACACCAACAAACCAGATAGTTATCATAACAGTGAGCCTTTTTCTTGAATCTATAGGGAAATGGTGGGGTTTAGTTTCCATGTCTTATGATGAGGTGACTCTTTCATGGATAGAATTTGAGCATCTTTTCATATATGAGGTATCACCAGCTACACTTAGGAATGTATGTATCCAAGAGCTTCTGTAACTCCAATAAGGAAACCTGATAATGGTTGAGTATTCAATGAGGTTTACCAACCTTTCCAAGTACTAGATGGATATGGTTCGAGATCATTTATTCAGGGATTAGACCTTAGAGCGAAATTTGTATAGGGTTATCCAAGATCACATTATCCATTTGTACATTCCTACCTATGCTAGGATTCTAGATTGAGTTTTAATGGTTGATATTTTCTTGGATGAGTAGATACAACCGGTGGTTTTTAGAAATGGGAAAGCAATAGTAGAGACCTAGATAGTAGGGATCTGACATCAATCTCAGAGACCTGAATGTGGGAGATGTTTTATAAGGAGTTATCAAGGAAGAGGATCTATAGTACATGTCTCACTGGGTGGGTCCAGTCATCCCAGAGAGAGGTGGTGATTCTCATGTGATGGCATGGGACATCTCACTCAATATTTTCCAACACATCATACAAATGATAGAGAAAATGTGGATGGGATGATGGACTCGTGATGATCAAGAAATGAACCATATACCCCACCGACCCACCAAACTTTTGGATTGCTCTTAACTAGGCTACTAACCTAGTTTGGATAATGGATATCTCCCTTATCCAACTAGGGATTTATTTCACCTCCCTAGAGAATCAAACTTGGGTTTGACTGGCATTCAAACAACTAGAGAGCTTATCTGGTACCACTATTGGCTTCCCTAGACCCATCCATATAGTAATTTTGATCACCATATCATGTATAAAGTTACGTATACATGACGAATACATACCATTATAGTGTAGAATTTTTTGTTTCCACTATTTAACATTAATTTCCATAGGTTAATTATCATATAAAAAGGTTATAGAAGATCCCAGACTATAATGAGAACCTCAAGATACTATGAAATTAATCTCAAAGTAAGGTTCTATGGTCTAGATACATTTTACTGACTGTAAATAGTATATGTTTGACTATCAAATTTATGGGGATCATAAGCATTGAGACTTCTCCTCATGAAGTTCACACTATACTATACGTTCTTCCCCTTTATCTTTAATAAAAATTCACATGATGATGATGAAGTTCACACTGGGTGATCTTGAGTAGTGAGATCATGAGGACTGACCTGAAAATAGAAACACCACATGTTTTAAGTGTCATTGGTTGTTCCTATCTACAGACATGTGTAATGGTCTCCTAACATGAGATCATTTCTAATGTGTTCCATTTGATCATGTACTTTGAAACATGGTGAAAACCATGATGATTAAATCATGGTGAGGTAGTTTGTGTTGGGTGCATCATTGGTGGAATTACATTGATTGAATGATCAAGAAAGGATTTGTCGCTTCTAGGTTAAGGAAGTTATATATCTTGGGCCATTTGATTAGGATGAAACTACCCTAATAAATCCATGTCCATGGTAGTCTAAGATAAATCCATATAGTAAGATCAAAAAATAATAGAGCAAGTAACGGGAGATGACACGAGTGCGCGTCTTGCTTTATGATATATTAAAGACAAATTGATTATATTACACAGTGCATGTTCGTAGGTTGGTTGTCACTACCGTGACAATCCTTATCTATTTAGATTCCATGATGGGTTTATATATCCCACTTAGTCTATGAATAGTATTCACTACTATTGAGATAAGGGCCTAGAGGGTCACACAAAATTGGGTATTCAAGAATCTTCCCTATTTAGCTGAATAGGTATATTGGACATGGTGTGACCCACAAATGGGGTTCAGGCTTTGTCTAAGGAGATAAAATCACTAAAGTAATAAATAAATTCATATTATTAAAGTTATGAATAATAATAATTGAATTTATTTATTAAATGTATTTATATGCTAAAGTAAATACATGAAAATATTATTTGAACTAATATTATTTTAAAATATTCAAGGTTCATTTAATATTTGTGGGAAGTATAAGTGAATTTAATAGCTCAATAATTATCACATAATATATTTATTATATTATAGTTATGTGATAATAATAATAAATGAAATTTATGACTCGGTTTAGTAATCAAAATATATTTTATATATAGCGTTAATTATTCAGGGATCGAGAATGAATTACCGCGTATTTTATTAACACTTTATAAATAGAGGAGGGGAGGAGTTCAACATGGAATATTCATAGCCTCTATCTCTATACTCCTCTATCCTTCATTCTAGAGAGAGAGTCTTTGGAACTAGGAGCTCAGATTGTGCTCTCTCAGGAATCACAAGAAAGGTGATGCGATGATTATTGGAGCATCGAAGGAATTATCAAAACTCTGTGTGAGAACCCAGATTTTAACAATTGGTGCTCCTGTAGATTCTTAAAGCTCATTTGGAAGATCTAGAGGAATTAAGAATTAGATTCTTCGAGCAGTGATTACCAATAACAAGCAGATGTCAAGCACAAATTCATATATAAACTAGGTATATTATGGTTTTAATTTTGTGGTCAATCATCTTCACGCAAGATCCTTAGCATAAATTAGGCAGCGGTTATCTGATGTCGGAGAGTTCATGTCATTCGTCGGTGGTTTTTTTTAAATACCACCTTTTTGGGATCCAGTGCATGTCCAATACCTTCAATTTGTATCAGAGGGATGTGTGAAAATTTTAATCCTAGAAAATTATATTTGCATAAAATTTTAGTAGAGGGCTTTGATCCGGTCCCAAAGCCATTGATGGTGATTGAATATATCATCAGATAACCATGTTATGCCCATCAGAAGTTTTGAAAATGGATTGAAATCTCTTTTTTTGGGTTAATTTCAAATAAAATTTAATTTTAATATATATTTTATAATTACCTGATGTCTTTTCTTCAGAAGTTCAACGCCGATCAGATCTCATATCACTAGAATAGTGTTTTTGAATGATGGATAATAATAATAATAATAATAACAATAATAATATTTGTTTTTTAACTCAAGTGATAGGTTTTTATAAAATAACTTTTTTTAAAAAATAAATAAGGGGTGGTTGTTGAGTTTTTTTAAGTAAGTTAATAAAAAAAAATTAAACTTGCTAGGTTAAATGTTTTTTAAAAAATACTCCCCAAAGGCGGAATCCACGATGCCGCCTTTGGGCCAGGGTGAAAGGCTAAATCTTAGATGCCGCCTTTCTACTAAAACAGAAAAAAAATTAAAAAATTTATTTTTATTTTTATTGTTTTGTTTATATATATATAAACAAAACAAAAACAAAAAATAAAATTTTCAGCAGAATTTAACCACTATTTAAAATCCAGTAGTACTGTCAATACAACAGTCTGGATTCTAACAGAAGTTCTCACCCAGATCTCCCTTTTATAAGAGAACTTACCCTGGAAATCATTCTGCATTTCAGATGTGGGATTCTGGTTCTCCCTTTCCTGCGCAGAACATTTTTCATTTCCGATGTGGGATTCTGTTTCAAGTACGTGACTTATAAAGACTATAAAATACAAACTATAAGCCCAATATAAATGAAACTTAAAATATCGATTAAAAATATAAAAAATAGTTGAAAAAAAATAATTTTGTAAAAAAATGATGATAAAAAATAATTTATAAGCTTTCAAAACCACCTACTTGAAACTTAAAAACGTTTCAAGTATGTGACTTTGAAAGCTTTTAAAATATAAACTACAAGACCAATATAAATAAAACTTAATACATGGATTAAACATATAACAAATAGTTTAAAATAAAAATAATTTCATAAAAAATGTTGATGGAAAATAATTTATAAGTTTTCAAAGACACCTACATGAAACTTAAAAATTTATTCAAGCACATGGCTTTGAAAGCCTATAAAATATAAACTATAAGACCGATATAAATGAAACATAAAACATGAATTAAACATATAACAAATAGTTGAAAATAAAAATAATTTCGTAAAAAATGTTCATGAAAAATAATTTATAAGCTTTTGAAACCACCTACATGAAACTTAAAAATGATTCAATATGTGACTTTGAAATACTACAAAATTTAAACTATTAGATAGATATAATTTAAAGTTAAAATATGGATTAAACATATAATAAATTATTTAATTATTAAATTAATATTATTAATAATTAATTATATAATAATTAATTAGTTAATTAGAAATTACTAATAATTAATTATATAATAATTAACCAATTAATTAGTAATATAATGACTTAATAATTACAATTTAATAATTATAATGAAAAATTATAATTTATAATTATATTAATAATTATTTTACCAATTAACTAACTAATTACTATATAATAATTTTTAATAAATACTAATTAATAATCATAATGAATAATTATAATCTATAATTATATTACTAATTAACTAATTATGAAAAGGGCCTCAACTCTATCTATCTCAAAAAATTAACTAATTAAATATTATATATTTAATAATTATATTACTAATTAACTAATTAATTATTATATAATTAATGATTAATAATTACTAATTAACTAACTTCAAATTATATAATTAATAACTATATTACTAATTAATTAATTAATTATTATATAATCAATAATTATAGTAGTAAGTAACTAATTAATTATTAAATAATTAATAATTATATTAGTAAATAACTAATTATATTACTAATTAACTAATTAATTATTATATAATTAATTATTAATAATTACTAATTAACTAACTAATTATTATACAATTAATAGTTATATAATTGATAATTATATTAACAATTAATAATTAATAATTAATAATTAATAATTAATAATTAATAGTTATAATGAATAATTATAATGAATAATTATAATGAATAATTATATTACTAATTAACTACTTAATCATTATATAATAATTTTTAATAATTACTAATTAATAATTTTAATGAATAATTATATTAATAATTAACTAATTAAATATTATATAATTAATAATTATATTACCATTTAAATAATTAATTATTATATAATAATTTTTAAAAAATACTAATTAATAATTATAATGAATAATTATAATTTATAATTATATTACTAATTAACTAATTATAAAAAGGGCCTCGACTCTATCTTTCTCAAAAAATTAACTAATTAACTATTATATAATTAATAATTATATTACCAATTAACTAATTAATTATTATATAATAATTTTTAATAAATATTAATTAATAATTATAATGAATAATTATAATTTATAATTATATTACTAATTAACTAATTATAAAAACAGCCTCGACTCTATCTATCTCAAAAAATTAACTAATGAACTATTATATATTTAATAATTATATTACTAATTAACTAAATAATTATTATATAATTAATGAATAATAATTACTAATTAACTAACTTGAAATTATATAATTAATAATTATATTACTAATTAACTAATTAATTATTTTATAATCAATAATTATATTAATAAGTAACTAATTAATTATTAAATAATTAATAATTATATTAGTAAATAACTAATTATATTACTAATTAACTAATTAATTGTTATATAATTAATTATTAATAATTACTAATTAACTAACTAATTATAATACAATTAATAGTTATATAATTGGTAGTTATATTATTAATTAACTAATGAATAATTAATAATTAATAATTAATAGTTATAATGAATAATTATAATGAATAATTATATTACTAATTAACTAATTAACTATTATATAATTAATAATTATATTACCAATTAACTAATTAATTATTATATAATAATTTTTAATAATTACTAATTAATAATTATAATGAATAATTATAATTTATAATTATATTACTAATTAACTAATTATAAAAAGGGTCTCGACTCTATCTTTCTCAAAAAATTAACTAATTAGCTATTATATAATTAATAATTATATTACCAATTAACTAATTAATTATTATATAATAATTTTTAATAAATACTAATTAATAATTATAATGAATAATTATAATTTATAATTATATTACTAATTAACTAATTATAAAAAGGGCCTCGACTCTATCTTTCTAAAAAAATTAACTAATTAACTATTATATAATTAATAATTATATTACTAATTAACTAATCAGTTATTATATAATTAATGATTAATAAATACTAATTAAATAATTAAAAATTATATAGTTAATAATTATATTACTAATTAACTAATTAATTATTATATAATTTATAATTATATTACTAAGTAACTAATTAATTATTTAATAATTAATAATTATATTACTAATTTACTAATTATATTACTAATTAACTAATTATTTGTTATATAGTTAATTATTAATAATTACTAATTAACTAACTAATTATTATACAATTGATAGCTATATAATTAACAATTATCTTATTAATTAACTAATTAATAATTAATAATCAATAATTATAATTAGTAATTATAATGAATAATTATAATTAGTAATTATAATGAATAATTATAATTACTAATTATAATAAATAATTATAATTAATAATTTTAATGAATAATTTTAATTTATAATTATATTACTAATTAACTAATTAACTACTATATAATTAATAATTATATTACCAATTAACTAATTAATTATTATATAATAATTTTGAATAATTACTAATTACTAATTATAATGAATAAATATAATTTATAAATATATTACTAATTAACTAATTAACTATTATATATTGAATAATTATATTACTAATTAATTGGTTAATTATTATATAATTAATTATTAATTGTTACTAATTAACTAATTAATTATTATATAACTAATTATTAATAATATTATTTTAATAATTAAATAATTTACTATCTATTTAATCCATGTTTTTACTTTAAATTATATCAGTCTTATAGTTTAGATTTTATAATATTTCAAAGCCACATACTTGAATCATTTTTAAGTTTCAAGTAGGTGGTTTCGAAAGCTTATAAATTATATTTCATGAAATTTTTTTACGAAATTCTTTTTATTTTCAACTATCTGATATATGTTTTATCCATGTTTTAAGTTTCATTTATATCGGTCTTATTGTTTATATTTTATAGGATTTCAAAGTCACGTGCTTGAAACATTTTTAAGTTTCTTGTAGGTGTCTTTGAAAACTTATAAATTATTTTCCATTAACATTTTTTACGAAATTATTTTTATTTTCAATAATTTTTTATATGTTTAATTCATGTATTAAGTTTCATTTATATTGGTCTTGTAATTTATATTTTATAGGCTTCTGAAGTCACGTACTTGAAACTTTTTAAGTTTCAAGTACGTGGTTTTGAAAGCTTATAAATTATTTTTTATCATCATTTTTATGAAATTACTTTTGTTTTTAACTATTTTTTATATGTTTAATCCATGTTTTATGTTTCATTTATATTGGTCTTATAGTTTATATTTTATAGTCTTTCAAAGTCACGTATTTGAAACAGAATCCCACATCGGAAATGCAGAATGTTCTGCGCAGGAAATGGAGAACCAGAATCCCACATCGGAAATGCATAATGATTTCCAGAGTAAGCTCTCTTATAAAAGGGAGCCCTGGGTGAGAGCTTCTATTAGAATCCAGACTGCTGTAATGGCAATACTGTTGGATTTTAAATAGCGGATAAATTCTGCTGATTTTTTTTATTTTTATTTTTTATTTTGTTTTGTATATATATATATATATAGAAACAAAAAAAAACAAAAAATAAAAATAAAAAAATTTAAAACAAAAAAAAATAGTTTTTTTGTTTTAGTAGAAAGACGGCAACCCAGTTGCCGCCTTTCCACTTAACCCGAAAGGCAGCATCTGTGATGCCAACTTGGTAGCGTATTTTTTTAAAAAAATTAACCTAAACTATTTTCCAAAAATAGTTTTTTAAAAAACTCATTGAAAATAAATCTGATGGTTGTTTCTTCCTTGGGTTAGCAAGCTACCAACCGGGTAAAGGGGGTGGGGTGTTTTTGTGTTTTGTCAAAAGCAGACAGAAAAAAAACAAAAGAGGTGTGGTACTTGGATTGTCACATAAGAAAAAAAGGTGAAGACTCATAGGTCTTCCCCCTGGCCACCACGAGGAACCCCCCACTATCACCCTCACCCCGCCAGAAGGAAGCTCCACCGACCACCGGTGTTCCCACCTCCCATGGTGTCCTTCCATGCATTTTCTGCACCGTGCCTACCAGCTAGCGGCTCCACCACAGGGACCAACCTACCATCCGGTTCCCTTTAGCGGCCTGCCCTCGACCCTCCTACCAACTTTCATCTCTCATCCGGATACTCCTAAGCAAGGTAGTCAAACTCGAGAGTCTACCCAGACTCGTTTGAGACCAGTAAACTTGACTCGTAGACTCGACTCGTAGGCACGTAAGAGTCTACTTCAACCCGATCCATCACCACCATCATAAACTCCCTTACTAACCAACCTGGATGAAACCACTTAATAGTTTGAAATATTTTCAATTATCCATTCTTCCAAAGATTCATTTTCAATTTAAATAATGAATCATTAAAACCAAGGCATCTAAAATCTATGAAATAATTAAACCCCATTTCCAAAAATAAATTCAACAATGGATGAGTTCAAATTAACAATTCATTAATGCGCAAACCATGTTTAACTTAAATACAAGAAAAAATGATTTTGTTCACAAAGTATTTAGAAAATTAAGAAGAAAATAACATTTGGAATTTTAACACAAAACTCTCCATTTATAAATTGATTTTAATTTTAATTTTAATTCAATATTTAACACTAATTTAAAATCAATCAATAAAATACCATTTTCACTCAAAATTTAGCCAGAATATATAATGAAAATGCATGTGCTAAATATATAAGATAATAACCACATCAAATTCTTCCACTTGTAAATTTTCTTGTCCTTAAGAAATCAAAATTGAAAATTATGAATGACATGACTAGAATGATAAGGGTGGTTATCAAAAAAATCTCCTCCATAGATTTCATTTTACAAAAAAAACAAGTTATCATCAATTTTTGTTTATCACAATTTGGTTTCAAAATAATCTCAATTTAAATTAATTAATCAAGTATGGTTTCAAAATAATCATTATTTCTCAATTAAAGTTTCAAAAATTCAACACATGTAAAGAAAGATTAAGAGAATACATAAAAAAATTAGTCTAAGCTTGAAATGATATTAAATGTAGCCAAAACAAAATAATCCTTTTAGCATCCAAGAAGCCCCAACTAGCAAGAAAATCACCAATGAAGATAGTTTGGAAAAAAATCAAAGTGAAAATGCATGATTTTTTAATTCACAAAGATTGAAAATAATTAGCTCAAAAAATCAGCATGAAAAATGCCATGAAGATAGAACAAAATCGGCATGCAACCAGCCCAAATAAGACAGTCATCAAGAAGATTTCAGCATAAACAATTATCAATAAACACCTGAAAGAAATCATAATATGAGCAGAAATATTTTATCATTAAAAAGCTTCCAACCAGAACAAAATTCAGCAGCTAACAGAGAGCAAAATTCAAAAGGTTACACCTAAATTAAATTCAAAATTTAAGAAACAAGTGGAAAAGAAACCCCCTAAAGGTGAAGCATTAAGCTGGAAGGTTACCAACCAAAGTTGTAGTAGACAAACTGGATTCCATCATCATACTCGAGCCACATCAAAATCAATTATAGCAATTAAATAAGATAATAATTGGGCTTCATGAATCTTCAATTTTGCATTAATAATGTTAGGAAACAAACCAAAAAAAATACAGCCAAGACTTGCCTCTCGTAAGAAATTTCATAACAACAAGTTCAATCAGGAGCTGGTCTGAGGATGGAATATTTCAAGTTATTTACTGTATGAGGGGTTATTGCTGGGTGTCACCTAATTGTCCTCTGCTTGTGTCGGATGCTTCTTGTGTTCTTATGGGTGCAGTGGATGGTGGACTGTATGGGGGCCTATGTCTGGTGGAGAGGTGGGGATAGGTGAGGTAGTGGTCTGCTGCTTGGTGCATGGAGCTGCTACTGAGGCTTCCAGTCCCAGAGTGTTTTCTGTCCAGGTATGGTTGTAGGTGCTGGCCAGTTGTGGGGGTGTGTTGGGGGCCTCTATAGTGCAGTGTTCTTGGTGTTGGGGTGTTGTGGCTATAGTTCGGATGGGCTGTGTTGGTATGGTTGGTAATTGCTTCTAGCTTGTCTTCTACAGGTGGTGTTGTCAGTTTATTGACCGTTGACTTCTCAGTTGGATGTAGGCTGGAAGGTTGGTTTTTGGTGCAGTGCTAACTAAGCTCAGGCTTGGGTTGTGGCTGGTTTTACTACGGGAGAACAAATGACATCAACCTATCTACATCAATTAAAGAGAAGATAGAAAAAAATGACTCCTTTGAGCACCCAGATTGCTTGTATAGACACTGACCCGCCCACTATAGATAGCCACTTCTACCCCTTTTTCTAGAAAATCATCCACCTAACACAGACAAAAACAAAGTTCTTATTTATGATGATTTTAATGAAATACATAAATATGATCACTAGCATGTTAAATGGATTAGAGCATCCTACCTGGACTTCTGTGAAAGAGACAACCTGGGCGTGAAGCAATATTTTCCTCTTCCAGCCCCAGAACACCCCACTGAATATGCCTCAACTGGTCTATAAAAGAGCAGTAAACATTGAAACAAAAAGAAATAGAAGAATAATATTTCCATGAATGCATGAAGTATACAGGTCTAGAGAAGGAGACATTATAAAGCGCAAGCACAACCACTATACCAGACTTCATTTGATCCTGTCAGTGCAACCCCAAAAATTATAAAAGTTAAAAGAAAGAGTAGTTATTAAAGAGTCCCTCTTAGAAACAAAGCTCAAAACCAAAAAGCTGAGATATTAGAGAATTAAGCAAACAAATCAATAAAAAACCTGAATAGAATTGATTCTTCCATTACCAAAAAGATCGTCATTGTCGTCATCGTCATTTTTAGACTCACTAAAACCACGATTAACTTGAAGATTTTGAGCAGCATCCTCACCACCATCTCTATCACTATCATTTCCAATATCATCATGAATTCCCATATCATCTAAATTGGGATTAGAATCATCAAATGCATCATTTTCCTCATCGTTTTCTAAAAGTGCACAATCATCTTCTTTAGTTATCCATTCTTCATAGGAGGAAATATCGTCAACAACAGAAGACTCATTACTTTATTTTCTTATGGTCCTTCGCTCGTTCAATTTTAAATTGAACATAACGAACACCAAATCATTCATCTTGCTTTGGTGTAAGCAGTTTCTCCTCTTTGTATGAACATGAAAACACAAGAGAAAAATATGTTAAATGTATTAACTCAAAATATTAATGTAAGTAGATTAATTATCATTCTCAACTTACCATCTCAAATGCACTCCAATTGTGCTCACATCCAGAAGAACTAGATGTCAAAATCAAAACACGGATTGCAAATCTTTTCAACTCAGGGACATCATCCCCATATGAATCCCACCAATCAGCTGGCGTCTTTTTATCCCTCATCCTTTTTGAAAAATCCATACCCAACAAGCCTCTCGCATTTTTGAAGTGGTATATCTGCAAATCTATTTGGTCTCTCTCCTCCTGGGTGGACACCAATCTATTCAAGCAATCAGATAAGCCAATTTTGACTATTGCACCAGCCCTGGAGTTGGAACTATAGTGCAATTGAGGATTTAAATAATAGAAAGCAACATGTAATGGCCTATAGAGTTAGACAACCCACCTCTCATCAATTATTTCCCAAATAAAAAGATAACTGCATATATATTAAATTATAACAACATAAGATTAGTATTAAATGAAACCCACACAATAGTAATAAAAAAATAACTCTTTAAATGATGTACCTTTTCCTGGTATTACTGAAATTGTCCTTAATTTTTTCCTTTGCTCAGTCCATCTCCTCATAAAGGAATCCCATGGATTCTTTCTCATCAGAATCAACAAGACGAAGTACTTAAATTAGTGGGAATGCGGCCCTTAAACAAGTCACGACATCACACTAAAATGAAGTATCTAACACAGTTAATTTCACTTTCTTGTCATCTTTATCTTTTGCAAACCTACTACACCGCCATTTTTTGATGTAAACATATTCATAAGAGCACCCTTATGATCACTAAGTCATCACAAAGTCAAGTATGAGGTAGAAAACTGAGTGATACTCAGTCTAATCAAGTCTCTACCTTTTGTGAACTCTTGTAGAAAAGGAATGATCATAGTCATCGAATAGATATATATTGTGACCTTTTCCCCTAGAAATGGTAACCTTATGAACATCTAGTTTTTTCTCCAAATCCTCTATCATCAAATCAATACAATGAGCACCACAATGAGTCCAATACAAGTGCTTTCTTTTTAACATCAATATCTCTCCTGCAGCTTTATAGTTTGAAGCATTATCACTAAGTACTTGAACAACATTTTCTTCTCCCATAAAATCTACAATCTCATCTAACATTTCAAATATTTTATCAGCAGTTTTTGATATATTAGATGTATCAATTGATTTTAAAAATACAGACCCTTTCGGGCTATTTACCAAAAAATTACAGATCGATCTTCTCTTCTTATCTGTCCATCCATCATACATAATAGAACAACCAGTTTCTTTCCATTATTTCCTATACTCCTTGAGTATCTCTTGTGTGTAAGATACTTCATTCTTCAAATGTTTCTCCCGTATATCATGATATGATGGAGGTTTATATCCATTTCCACACCTTGCAATCATCTCACACATATTCACAAACTCTGGATTTCTAGCACAATTAAAAGGTATACACTATTGGAAAAACTACCTATACCCACGGTTCCGTGGGTATAGCCCCCAAAACTATGGGTATAGCCTATACCCACTGTTTTGGGAACCGTGGGGCTGAGTGGCGGTATATGGGTCTTAAGCTATCCCCACGGTTTGACAAACTGTGGGTTTTTTCCACGGTGTCAAAGCATTCTCCACCCACGGTTCAAAACCGTGGGTATAGCCCTCAAAACTATGGGTATAGCCTATACCCACGGTTTTGGGAACCGTGGGGCTGAGTGGCGGTATATGGGTCTTAAGCTATCCCCACGGTTTGACAAACCGTGGGTTTTTTCCACGGTGTCAAAGCATTCTCCACACTGTCAAAAGTCTTCTCCCCACGGTTTAAAAACTGTGGGTACAAAAATTCGAAATATGACTTGAACCCGCGCCAACCACGACCTGACAATTTCTTCCAACGGACTTCACCACTTCAGCCAACATATTTATATAAATATTTATCTATATTCCTAAATATATATTATATCATTGACCGTATTTCAAAAAATAGAAGCCATCGGGTTTCGAACCCGCATCTGCCGCAGAATTCTTACAGCACCAAACCAACTAAGCTGACTCGACTTTGACAATACAAATCTGTGTTTATAATAATATACTAATCCTTGTGTTTGTATTAAAAAAAAAGTAGCCAGTGGGATTGGATACCACAACTGCTGTAACAGCAGCGTAACACATAACCAACCAAGCCACATAATTCATTAGTTAATAAATTTCTATCAACTTAAATATATTAGTTGAAATCGTGGGTAAAAAATTTCCCGCCGAGTTGTTTTTGTTTTCCCGCGTCTTTTTTTTTTGCCGCCATAATGTGGGTGAGCTATCCCCACGGTTCTAAAAAACCATGGGGATAGGCCTTCAAAAAAAATATTTATCCCCACGGTTTTTCAAAAACCGTGGGGATAGGCCTTCATATAAATACCTATACCGACGGTTTTACAAAACCGTGGGTACATGCCTTCGAAAATATCTTTATACCCACGGTTTTTTTAAAACCATGGGTATAGGTGACCAATATCCACGGTTTTCCAGAACCGTGGGTATAGGTTCCCACATTGTATATATACCCACGGTTTAAGCAAACTGTGGGTATAGGGCACCCCTATACCCACGGTTTTTCCCAAAATCGTGGGTATAGATCTATTTTCCATTAGTGATAGCACCTGTGTAAAAAAACCAAGCTACTTGGGAATTTGTTTCCTCAAACAACTCCTTTTTCAAAAATTGATTCATAGAAGGTTGTGAATAATTAATTGAAGACTGAGCCTCACTAGATTTTTTCAAAAACCTATCAATCATTGTGTCATCTTTCCCTGAACAATAAGAATTAATTTCATCCCCAATATCATGAAGATATTTCCTTATTTTATTACTCAAGCCAATGTTTATAAGAAGCATACTTGAACATTCCTGTTTCGCTTCATCCGACACACTTCTGCATGGTGCTACATCCTTAATAGTTTGAGCTAAATGGTGTTTCAATCGACTAATCCCTCCTGAAAACAATTTTTCAAAAAACTTACAATTAACCTTTTTCCCATTTTTCTCAACATCAAAACCAAATTTCCAAGAAGAATAATACCTATTTACACTGCTATTTTTGCAAATAATTTTCTTTTGGACAGATGAGGAAGACATTATCCGGAACCAAAATCAACATTCACTGAATCATAAAAGGAAACAATCCAAAAAAAATTACATCAATTCACATGAGACCACCAATTAACATCACACCCATAACAATTAAAATCAAAAAATTTAAATCAGAATTCAGACCAATAATTCACATTAGTTCAGGCATAGACCAATGATTCATATTAAAATCATTAGATGTAAATAAAAAAATCAGCCACCGATAAATAAATTTAGAACGCCCCAAAAAATCATTAAGAGATTGCAATGGAGAACTTACATAAAAAATGAATGGATTATTAACACTAGGGATTCCAATCACACGTCACCACATTCACCACTTCTTTACTAAATGAAAAATATTTCTTATAGTATTTCTATTAAACTTCTTGATGCAACCACCAAAATAGTTGACTGAATCGGTGAAGTATTCCTCAATCCCAATATTTTTCTTACCAATGTACTATATGTACCAGATTTTAAATTCAATTTGTTTTCAGCTGGGTAAATACATAAAATCCATGCTCATAATCCTAACCATTTTCAGGGAGAAGGGCCACTGCTCACTCTGCGATGCGAGGTCGAGATATATGGCAGTATTCGAGCAAGGATGCGATTGATTTGTGCCGTGCAAGGTACTGCCGAAGAAACAGAGCAGTAGAGAAAGAGGAGTGTGCGGGAGGGAAAAGCAGAGGGGAAGAAATCTGTACCTGAAACCTTAAGCTGCTCTGCGATGCAAGGTGTTCCGCCCTCTGGTGGCGTTAAATCCACATCATTTGATTTTTTTAACATAATTTTGTTAACTCGTTTGACACGGCGAGTTTACCTGAGTCAAAAAGTTTGCTACGAGTCTGTCTATTTTTGCAGAACAAGTGTGCAGAAAATCGATTCCTTCAACGAGGTGAATCGGTGGGGGTGAGAGAAACCGTTAACTCATACGAGCCTACAAGTTGGATCGTAAGTTTAAATACCTTGCTCCCAAGTACCCCGAGACCCTGTGCTCTGGCTCCTACTCTTCGTCACGCACCTCCGTGTCGGCCTCCCGTGTCCGGCGGTTTCCGACAAACACCCCCCCCCCCTTTCAATGACTCGTCAGTTGCACTTCTGAGAAGATCCCACAGACTCAGCGCCTCCCGGTCGCCTGCCCATAGCTACTGTAAGGCTGAAATCGGCCACCACCTGTTTTGAGCAGCAGTGCCGTCTACGGGGCGCCACCGCGACCCACCGGATCCGGACACCGTAGGTAGATCGCGCCAAAAGTGGTTCAATATCCCGCTACAGCCGCGACCCCTCAAACCATCACTACGTGCTCACTGTCCGAGATCCGAACAACTCTAGTGCTTCCGGTTACACCACTGAACCAGGTGACACTGACTTCCCCGTGAAATTTCCGACATGTAGTACCCTATTACAAGTTCAATTGGACCTAGACCACCCTGAATCAGGACCGAGCGGGTCATACCAGCTCCGAACAGGTTTGGACGGGCCTACCCGGCCTAGAACCTCTTTGCACGGGTCAGCACAACCCAAAATGAGCTTGCGTGGTTTCAACCTGACCCACACAGGCCATGCTCGGTGTTTTATGGACCCGATTAAATATAATATAATCAGAAATTAATTAAATAAATTATTTTAATCTCTGTTGAAAATTAAATTAATTATATATTATTTTTTGGTTTTATTAGTTACGGCTTAAATTAATTTAATTTTTGGTGTTAAATTAAATTAAATAATTATTTTATTATTTTTAAATTAAATTAATTAATTGGACAGAAAGACGATTTTTTTTTTTGAATTAAAATAAGGGTGAAATTTTAATTCAATAAAATTTCCCTCAGATGAATAATTAATGCAAGCTTAATTTTTAATTATGCATTTAATTTAAATACACAAGTTTATGTGTATTGACTAATCATGAGCTTGTGACCGACCAATATTTGTATGGTGCTTGTTTTATTTAATTATTTAATTATTTTATGTTTTTTTTAATAATTAATTAATAAAATGGAATTCTGTGTATCCTCTTTGATTCATTATATGTATATGGACCTTCATGTCCAATTGAGAGTTGTATTTTATACTCCCTAGCTCCCCTCGCTTGCAAGCGAGTACTATTGTATAATGCAGAGATGAGAAGTGACACACATTGTTCCACAAGATGGAGACACACTAGACAGAAGTTGGATGCATTGGATGGGAAGATATTGCAACTCGGGTCGCAGGTGACACGAATCAATGTATTACCTATAGGGTATAGGTTGATCCATTATTCACTCAATGGATCAACCATTAGAATCGACACATGATAAGGTCATCATTTTATTTTTTCATGGTGTATTATTTGTATTAATATGTAGTTTATCCGCGATCACATAGAAATAATAAACAAGCATACAAGATAATATAAACATGTGATGCGCTAGATTTTTCTACTTCTAGCATGATCAGTTGTGAGTGTGATCACATAGTACGTTCTAATAAGATAGAAAATGATTTTTTTCATCACATTAATAACATAAAAAACCCTCAAAGAAATATTAAGTATAACCCGCTTTCTGTCACTTGAATTTGGAAAAAACTGGGTGTTTGGGGTGCTGGTCATGCCATAGCTAAGGGTGTCTTTAACTACTAGGGAGTTATTATGAGAATGGTGGGCCGACTTAGCTAAAGTGGTAGTAAGGATTATCCAAATATAACTTGCTATAATTTTAGAGGTAAGCATTGAGTAAATAAAGTAATGATTTTTGAAGCTGATACTTCACTCAATAGATCAAGGAACCATGATTTAATGTGGTTGGCTAGTCAAAAGCTTACCTGAAACCCTCTATATGGTGGCATATCCACAACTGGTAGACTATAAGGGGTGTTTTGGGGATCCTTTCCACTAGAATACTCTAGCAACAGAGTATTCCGATTCTTGGACAAAGGGTTCCTAGAATTCGATAAAATAGTGGGAGACATTTAATATTTTGATTAATAAAAAATGATTAAAATGCTAATCGGGATTAAAAGTACTAATCGTCCAAAATTTTCTTTTTTAGAAAATGGAAAATATACCACAAGAAATAATTGTGATAAATAATAGAAAAAGTAAATGCCCACACCATAACGAGTATCTAGGAATAGTACTGGTGCTTGCGCATAGTACTATGATATAGAAAACCCAAGGTGCACGTGTCCCCAACACATATTATGTCACCTTAAGAAGCAAGAGTGATGCATTTCTTACATGAGACTCATGTATAAATCATATGATGGTTATGTCATTATTCTATCATCAATTTCTAATGTTAGTTGCAGTCTCTAAATCAGGACATGTATGATATAACATGTAGTCTCATCTCTGAGAAGTCTGTGAGGAGAAAGTGAAGCAATATATGAATGATTGATTATTACACCGGAATGTATAAAATGAAAGATGGACCATGATCTTTCAATGGATCTATTATCATATCATTTTCACCTATTTACTCAAGTTTTTTTAGGTTACAAAATGAATAGTATAGAGTAAATTCTTCATTAACTTTTTAGGTAAGGATCACCAAGTAAATATGAATATAAAAGACATATTAGTATTTAATTCTTATGGAGAACAAATTGAAAGACAATGTGAAAAGGCCAAAGGAAAGTAATTCCAAGGGCATGTTTGCAACGTCTTTCAAGTAAGACGTATTAATAGGAGGTTATTTTCATCTCGTACCATGAAAGAAACAATGGAAGTTTAAATGCAATAAACTGAATTAGGAAAGCAGGTACCCAATTCTTCTTTAGTAATATTCATCATATAAAAGTAATGTTTAAATCTTAATTATATGGTATTAAATAATATATTCCACTCACATATTTGTATTTAAATATGGTAAACAAGTAAGTATAGAATGTTATTATAAGTCAAGTGTATTCTCCAAGTGGATGAGAAAGGGTTATACCATGGAGTAATTCCTAAATGAACATTACCTTATATACATCACAAAATTGGTGTTAATAAGGAGGATCAATGAAGAAATATTACATGATAACATTGATAAAAAAATGCAGTGTGGAGAAATTCCTATACACACATTTTATACATCGGATTTATGATCAATGTTGAAACCTTTAGAAACATCAATTATATTCCATGTCGTTCTTTTCAAATAATAGTGATATCCCGTAACCATATGTAAACTATCCCGAAAAATTGATATCATATAAGTCAAATTATGATTGAAATCCATTATTTCATCATACATGTGTTTAGATGCAATGATTTTTTCAGGTTATAAACATCCTTGCATTAGGAACAAACACATAGTGCATCTAAAGTATTTAACCTAACAATTGCTTAGGATATTACACAAATCCCTAAGATAGAAAATTGTAGTTAAGTGATGAAATATATTTCTATAAATGGGTGAACATATATTTTGAGATAGTGGGAGAAATATTGACTTGGGTTTAGTCAATGCTTGAGATGCACATGTGGTTGGCATAAGAACTAGTTCCACAAGTGCGTGTGGAACAAAGTATGTTCCAGATACACATACTTCGTAGGAAGGAAAAAAATCACGATGAAAGATTTTGTATTCATTATGGCCAGTGATCTATTATTCACTACGAATAATATTTCCTACAAGTAAGCAGTGTATGGGAATTAACATAGATTTACAAGACCTGTTAAAATTCAATAATGGATTCAATGTATCAAAGTGGAAAGGGGTTTATTATTATGAATACGATGGTGGGTATTTAGGTGTTTTGATACATGGATGGTACAAGTATAGTACCACAATGGATCGATTGATAATACTAGGTCGTTATGCCTAAATCCATTAGAATTTTAATTTTCATAGCTAATTTCCATGATCATTATATTAAGAATTCGACGTCATGACCACCAATCTTGGATGGTGTCTATACAACACAACCAGAAAAAGATGGGAAAATCATCAAATTCTAATAAATGTTTCAAGTTAATGAAGTTAGGTTTAGAATTTAAGTAAGGAACAAGATCATTGAATATTTATTTTGAATGAATTCTTGGAATTTGTCTAATAGAAGTTAGTGGGAGTACCCATATTTTTCAAGTAAAATATGTTCGAAAAAATATGGAAAAACACTTATTGGTCTTCAAGTTAGTTAAGACTATAATGAAATTTATTCTCCAGTGATTTAATTAATGAAGAAACCTAAGTTATAGGGAACATTATATATTAAGGTGGATCTAAAGGTTTATTGGACCTTGTTAATAGTATATATAGTGACATGGTATTTAAAAATACAAGCTGAAACAATTCAAGAGTGTAATTGTTTCCAATGTCACATGGCATAATATCTCTAGGTTGACATGTTTAGAGCATGGTGGGAGAGTAATGTGGTAAGTTGAAATCCATATGCTTATGAAATGGATTAATCATGCATGCCATGATATGTAAAAAATGATATAAGATATAATTTGTAGTGGTTGGATATACATTACATCTAGAAGCACTGTAATTGAAGTAGACAGGACTATCTAATTGTAGTTTGAAAAGTAAAAAAGATATATACCTGGTAACTGGAGAAGAAAGGATGTTAGTATCCAGGGGACAAAAACTAGTCTTCTATAGATCAATGTAATCTAATATATTAGTTTGGCTAAGTTGATAAGCGAGACAAGATCATATAAGCTAGTGGTATTCATACCCACAAATACCAAGCACGTTGCATCTTTTAAGGTAGCTAAGAAGCAGTTATATGAAACGATTTCTTCCAGTTCTTGGAATCGCACCTAGTAAGTTTAGCATTATGATATTCTTACTAGATAATATTCCAAGCTATGACAGTGGAAAAAAGGGATATATTCAGGGATAACATCTCTTGAGAAGTTTTACTCAAGTAGATGAGGTCACATATAACATAATATCCACATGGAAAAAACGTGGTAGAACTAGCATCTAAAGCCAATACTCAGTAGAAACATGATCTTAATCATGTGAGTGTTAACAAGTATGGTTATCAAGTTAGATATAGTGAAAGTGGGAGTTTTGAAATAGTAGGTTCCCTAGAACCAACTATGCAGTTTTGTTGATTACCATGTCGTGTATATAATTAGTTATACATGATGAATACTTACCATTATAGTGTAGAATTTTCTGCATCCATTATTTAATGGTAATTTCCATAGGTTAATTTTCATATCAAAAGGTTATAGCAGATCCTAGGCTATAATGAGAACCTCGAGATATATGAAATTAATCTTAAACTAAGGTCCTATGGTGTAGATACATCATATCAACTAGACACAATAGATGTTTGACTATCAGGTGTTGGAGGATCATAAGCATTAAGACTTCTCATGATGTTCACACTTGGTGATCTTGAGTAGTGAGATCATGAGGACTGGACCACCAATAGGAACACCACATGTTTCAGGTTTCATTGGATGCTCTTATCTACAGACTTGTGTAATGATCTCCTGACTTGAGATCATTACCAATGTGTTCCATTTGATCATGCACTTTGATGTAAGCTAAAAAACATGATGATAAAATCGTGGTGAGGTAGTTTGTGTTGGGTGCATCATTAGTGGCATGAAATTGGTTGAATGGTCAAAAATGATTTTTTTCTTCTAGGTTAAGGAAGTTATATATCTCGAGCCATGTTGATCAGGATTGTAGTAACATGATAAATCCATGTCCATGGTAGTCCAAGGTGAATCCATCTAGTTAGATCAACAAATAATAAAGTAAAGGGTGATGACATGGGTGTGTGTCCTGCATTATGAGACATTAAATAAAAAGAGATTATATTACAAAGTGTACATTCGTAGGTTGGTTGTTGCTGCTGTGAAAATCCTTATCTCTTTAGGGGCCATGATGTATTTCTAGATTCCGCTCTTGGTCTATGAATAGTATTCAGTATTATTGAGATAAGGGCCTATAGGGTCACACATAATAGAATATTCAAGAATCTACCCTATTCAATTGAATAAGTATATTGGACATGGTGGGCCCCATCATCAGAGTCTGAGCTTTGTCCAAGGAGATACAATCACCTAAGTAATAAATAAATTCATATTATTCATGCTAAGAATAATGAGCATTGAATTTATTTATTAAATGTATTTACAAGTTTTAAGTAAATACATGAAAATATTATTTGAACAAATATTAGTTTTAAATATTCAAGGATCATTTAATATATGTGGGAAGTACAAGACGAGTTAATAGATAAATTATTATCATGTAATATATTTATTATATTATAGGAAAGTGATAATAATAAAAAATTATATTTGTGACTTAGTTTAGTATTAAAAATATTGTTTATATAGAGTGTTAATTATTCAGGGGTTGGGAAGGCATTATCGGGTATTTTATTAACACTATAAATAGAGGAGGAGAGGAGTTTACCATGGACTATTCACAACCTCTATCTCTTTACTCCTCTCTCCTACATTCTATAGAGAGAGGTTCTGGATTCAAGAGCATGAATTAATCTCTCTCTCAGGCATCACAAGCAAGGGGATGCAGTGATCATTAGAGTGTCGAAGATGTCGTCGGAACTATGCACTATCGCCCATATTTCAATGATCGGTGCTCCCATGGATTCTTGAAGTGTGTGTGGATGATATATAGGAATTACACTTCAGAATCCTCATGCAGCGATTGCCAAAAAACGAGCAGATGTTGAGTGTAACTTCAGATCTAAACTAGGTATTTTACAGTTTTAATTTTATGATTAATCTTCTTCAAGGGAGATCCTCGACATAAACTGGGTAGCGATTTGCCGATGTTGATGAGTTCATGTCATTCATCAGTGGAAAATTTAAAAATGCCACATTTTAGGGTATCCAATATGTGTTAGGTACCTTCAATTTGTATTAAATGGACATGTGAAAATTTTAAGCCAAGAAAATTAAATTTTCGTAAAATTTTCCTAGAGGGAGTTGATCTGGTCCCAATGCGGCTGACGTCGATTGAATTCATCATCGGATGACCAAGTTATGGTCATCCGAAGTTATGAATATGAATTTAAATCACTTATTTTCAGGTTAATTTTGAAGAACAATTAATTTTAATATATATGTTATAATTACCTGAAGGCTTTGCTTCTAATGTTGAACACCGACCAGATCTCATATAACTAGAATAGTGCTTTCTGATGATGGATAATAATTGTTATTACAATAATAGTATTTTTTTTCTAACCTATGTGATAGGTTTTTAGAAAATGTATTTTTTTTAAAAGGGGTGGTTGTTTATTCCTCAGGTCAGCAAGTTTCCAATCAAGTAAAGTGGGTGAGGTTCTCATGTGTTTTATCAAAAGGAAAATAGAACAAAAAGAGGCGTGGGCCTTGGATTGTCACATAAGCCAAAAAAAGGAGAAGACCTATAGGTCTTCCCCCTAGCTACCGTGAGGGACCCCCCACCATCACCCTCACCCTTCCAGAAGGAAATTCCACCAACCACCAATGTTCTCACCTCACGTGGCGTCACTCCCTGCTTGGTTCGCGCATCACCCACTGGCCAAAGGCTCCCCTACCTGGACTGGCCTCCCATTCGATGCTCTTATGTGGCCCACCCTCACCCCTCTTACCAGATGGCCCCCCTCATTCGGCGACTCCGGAGTTCCCCAAAGACCTACAATCTGGATCCTCCCCTTCACCTTGTGCCTTCGTGCCACCCTCCCACATCTGAAAATTTCTGATGCCAAAACCCCCCCTCTCAGCAACCCATCAGTCGCACCTTCGGGCAGATCCTGCGAACCTAGTGCCTCTCGGCTGTGACTATCTTTTCCACCTAGGTGGTTCGCTGCCATTCTACCTGGAGGCACAACGCCACATCTACTATGGCCCACTCTGACTGCCTTCCCATAGCCGCTAAAAGGCCAAAATCAGCCTAGACCTGTTTTGAGAGGCAGTGCCACTATGACCCATCATATCTAACCACTACAGGTAGATTGCACCGATAGAGGTTCCAGCTCCCACTATAGTTGTGACCCCTCAGACTGCCACTTCATTCCCACTCTCCCAGATTGAGATATCTCCAGTGATGCTTGTTACACCCACTGAACTAGGGGAATCCAGTTTCCCCATGTGGTTTATGACATGTGGTACCCCTACTACAAGTCCAATTGGACCTAGACCACTCTGAATCAGGCCTGGGTGGGTCAGACCAGCTCCGAACAGGCTCGGCAGGGTCGGACCAGCTCCGAATGGGATTGGACAGGCCTGCCCAACCTATAATCCCTTTCACGGGGTCGGCACAGCCTGGAATGAGCCCAATTGGGTTCACCCCAACCGAAACAGGCCATGCCCAGTGTTTTTAGGGCCTAGTTAATTATAATATAATTATAAATAAATTAATTAATTAATTAATTTCAGTTTATAATTAAATTAATTATATATTAATTTTTGGTTTTATTAGTTGCGACTTAAAATAATTTAATTTTTTTTGTTAAATTAATTAATTAATTAATTAAATTTGTTGTTTTAAAATTAAATTAATTAATGGGAACGAAATATGTTTTTTTTGAATTAAAATAATAGTGAAATTTTAATTCAATAAAAGCAACCTCAGATAAATAATTAATGCAAGATTAATTTTTAATTCTGCATTTAATTTAAATACGTGAGTTTATGAGTATTGAATGATCATGATCCTGAGACCGACCAATATATGTCTAGTGCTCATTGTATTTAATCATTTAATTATTTCTTTATTGTTTATAATAATTAATTAATAAAATGAAGATCCGTGTATCGTCTGAGATTCATTATATGTATAAGGACTTGCATGTCCATTTTATAGTTGTATTTTATACTCTCCAATTCCCCTCATCTGTGAGTGAGTACTGATGTATAATGACAAGACAAGAAGTGACATATATCTTGCCGCGTGATGGCGACACACCAAAAAGGAGTTGGATGCATTGGATGGGTAGGTGCTGCAACTCAAGTCTCAAGAAATGTAACTCAATGTATTACCCATAAAGGCCTAGGTTGATCTATTATTCACTCAATGGATCAACCATTAGAATTGAATCATGATCAGGTCTTCATTTTATTTTTTCATGGTTTATTATTTTTGTGAATGTGTTGTTTATGCGTGATCACATAGAAATAATAAACAAGAATGCAAGTTAATATAAACATGGATGCGATAGATTTTTCTACTTCTAGCATGAGCAATTGTGAGTGCGATCACACAATACATGCTAATAAGATATAAAATTATTTATTTATTCACATTAATAACACAAAAAAACGCTCAAAGAAATAATAATTCTAAACCACCTTTCATTATTTGAATTTAGAGAAAACCGAGTGTTTAGGGTGTCAGTCATTCCATAGATGAGGGTTCTTTTTACTATCGGGGAGTTATTATGAGATTGGTGGGTTGAATTAACTAAATTGGTAGTAAGGATTAGCCATAGATAAGGGTGTAATTTTGGATCGACCCTGCAAAACATCAGGCCACATACCACTATTTAGGTCGGCCCAACCTGACCCAAACAACCCCATGAGGTGCCCTGAGCCCGACCTCGGTCCGTCCCAAACCATCAGGGCGGGCAAGGATTTTTCGGGCTAGGTCAGGTTTTTTTGAGTCGGGCCATGGTGATCTTTTATTATTTTCAAAAAAAATGTTTGTTTTAAAACTTTTTTTAAACGTTTTTATTTAAATATTTTTTTACATTTATTTAAAATATATTTTTTCATTTATTTTTAAAAGCATGTTTTTTGTAAAAATGTTTATTTTATTTTTTATTAACATTTTACAGTGGGTGAATATGTTATTTTTTTGTCTAAATAGATTTATATATTGTGAATCTAAATATATTATGTGCAAATTGTAAAAAAAAATTAATGATAGGTTGGGGGGTGCGCAACAGTGGGTGAGTTTAAAGCATTTTTATTTAAACATTTTTTAACATTAATTTAAAACATTTTTTTAAATTTATTTTTTTAACTTATTTATAATTTATTAAGTGTTTGTTAATTTTTTTATTTAAACTTTTCTTATTTAAATCATTTTTTAACATCCGTTTCAAATATTTTTTTTACATTCATTTTTAAATGATTAATTTAAAATGTTTTTTATTTTTTTTAAAATGCAGACTTTTTACAAGTATTTTTTTAAAACATTTAGCTTTTTTTTCAAATTTTAATGTAAAATGTTTTTTAAGTGTTTATTTAAAAAAAATTAATTCAAGTGTTTGTTTTAAATTTTTTTTTTAAAAATTAGTTTAAAACATTTTTATTTAAACCTTTTTGAACCATTTTTAACGCTTGTTTAAAATGTTTTTTACATTTATTTTTAGATGTTTAATTTAATTTTTTTTTGGAACACATGATTTTGAAACATTTAACATGTTTTATGAAAAAACATTTTTTTATTAACATTTTATAGTGGGTGGATATGTTATTTTTTTTTCAAAATAGATTTATATATGCCTATGAATTTATATATATTATGTGCAAATTGAAAAAAATAATGAGGGATTGGGAGTGTGCAACAGTGGGCGGGTTAAAAGCGTTGTTATTTAAACATTTTTTTATCATTTATTTAATACATTTTTTACATTTATTTTTTTAACTTATTTATGAAAAGTATTTTTAAGAATTTGTTTAATTTAAAAAAAATTAAACAATTTCTAAATGCATGTTTTTATATGTATTTTTGTAAAATTTTAAACAGTTTTTTTGTAAAAACATTTATTTTCTATTTTATTGACATTTTACAATGGGTGGATATATTATTTTTTTTTCTAAATAGATTTATATATATTAATCTATATATATTATGTGCAAATAAATAATGAGAAGTTGGGGGGGGGGTGCGCAGTAGTGGGTGAGTTATTTTTTTTCTAAATAGATTTATATATGTATATATAGTATATATAATATATACAAGTTTCATCAAAACTTAAAAAAAAATTAAGGAGGTTGCGGGGTGTGAAAACATAATTGGGTGGGTAGTTATTTTTTTGTTAATATATAATAAGTTATTATATATATATATATAATGTTAAATGATTGATATATATATATATAATATGAGAAAATTGTAAAAAAATAATTAGGGGTTGGGGGTGCGCTATAGTAGGAGAGTCAATTTTTCTTTCTAAATAGATTTATATATAATATTTGCAAGTTGTAACATACTTAAAAAAATTAATGAGGTTGGGGGACGTGCACGAACATCATTAGGTGAGTGTGTTATTTTTTTGTTAATATACAATAAGTTATTATATATATAATATTAAATAATTGATATATATATATATATTATTAATAGATTTGTTTATATATTTATTATATTAAATCATTTATACATACATACATACATATATCTATTATTAATGGATTTTTACAAGCCACACTTAATTGATATATATTATCAATAGCTGTCTATATATATATTTTATTAATGGCTTTGTTTATATATATATATATACATATTATCATATCATTGATATATATATTATTAATAATTTTTTTATATATCTATATATACATATATATAATATGCAACTTTTATCATATTTTAAAAAAATTAATGAGGTTGGGGGTGTGCGCGAACATCACTGGGTGAGTGTGTTATTTTTTTAATATATAATAAGTTATTATATATATATAATGTTAAATGATTGATATATATATATATATAATATGAGAAAATTATAAAAATAATAATTAGGGGTTGGGGGTGCACCGCAGTGGGTGGATTAATTTTTTTTCTAAATAGATTTATATATGTATAGTATATATACTATATGCAAGTTGCAATATATTTAAAAAAATTAAGGAGGTTGAGAGATGTGCACGAACATCATTAGGTGAGTGTGTTATTTTTTTTATTAATATACAACAAGTTGTTATATATATATAATATTAAATCATTGATATATATATATATTAATAGCTTTGTTTATATATACATTATATTAAATCATTTTTATATATATATATTATGTATGAATTTTTAAAAGCCACACTTAATTGATATATATTATTAATGGATTTGTTTATATATATACATTATTATTATTATATATATATATAATTATATATCATTGTATATATTATACACACACACACACACACATTATAATTATATATAATAATAATTATCTATATATATAGACATTATTATATATATAATATATATATATATTATTTTTTGTTAATATATAATGATATATATATATATACATACTGTATGTTGATAAGATAATAAGCGAAGCGCCTGGATCAGTTGGTCCAGACACAACCTTGGAAGCCTGAGGTAGGGGGATTAAATCTCATTACCAGCAGTTTCCCGTTATATTTTTTTATAGATGGGCTTCGCACGGGTTGGGCTTCACAAGGGCCTGGGGGTCGGGCCGACTCGGCCTGGCCTGTGGGCCTTCTTGGATAGGCCGAGGCGCAACCCGATGTACCTACAGCCCGAGCCCGGCCTGGCCCGACGTGAGCTTTGCTGGACCGGGCCGCTCGGGCCAGCTGTGCTGGGTTTTTTGGGCCAAAATTACACCCTTAGTCATAGATAAATTGCTATCATTTTAGAGGAAAGTATTATGAAAATAAGGTACTGATTTTAGAAGCTGTGACTTCACTTAACAGATCAAGGAACCAGGAGTTAATGCAGTTGGCTAGTCAGAAGCCTTCCTTGAACCCTGAAAGTAATGGAGTAACCATAGCTTTTAGTCTATTAGGGTTGGTTTGGGGATCCTTTCCACTAGAATACTCAAGAGACAAAGTATTCTGATTTTATTATAGAGGGTTCATAGAATTTGATAAAGTTGTGGGAGATATTTAATAATTAGATTAATAAAAAAAATGACTAAATTGGTAATTGGGATTAAAAGTTCCAATCTACTAAAAATTACTTTTATAGAAAATGGAAAATATACCACAAGAAATAATGATGATAAATAACGAACAAAGTAAATATCCACACCATCCTGAGTATCCAAGAATAGTACTGGTCATTTCTTATAGTACTATGATATAGGAAACTCAATGTGCCAATGTCCCCAACACCTGTTAAGTCACCACAAGAAGCGAGGGTGAGAAATTTATTATAGGAGACTCGTGTTTAAATCTTATGATGGTTATGTCATTATTCTACCATCAATTTCTGATTCTATTTGCAGTCTCTACATCAGGACATGTATAATATAATATGTAGTCTCATCATTGAGAAGTCACTGAGGAGAAAGTGAAGCAAGATATGAATGAGTGATTATTATACTATCATGTGTAAAATGGAAGATGGATCATGATATTTCAATGGATCCCTTCTCATATCATTTTCAATTATTTACTTAATTTTCATTTTAGGTTACAAAATTATTAGTATTGAGTCATGACCTTTTTAGGTAAGGATCACCAAGTAAATAAGAATATAAAATACACATTAATCTTTAATTCATATGGAGAAAAAATTGAAATACAAGGCAAAAAGGCCAAAGGAAAGGAATGGAAAGGGAAAATTTTCAATGTCCTTCAAGTAAGAGGTATTTATTGGAGGTTTTTAGAATCACATATCATGAAATGAAACAATGGAAGTTGAAATGCAATAAACTAAATCAACAAAGGAAGTACCCACTTCTTCTTCAGTAATATTCACTAAATAAAAGTAATATTTATATATTAATTCTTGGTTATTAAATACTATACTCCACTCACATATATGTTTTTAAATATGGTAAACAAGTAAGTATAGAAATTTTACTAGAAGTCAAGTGTATTCTCCAAGTGGCTGAGAAAGGGTGATACCTAGGCCAATAGAGAGAAGTACGTGAATTCTTTATTTCCAAGTGAAATATTCATATAGAACTATTATTGGGTATAACCAAAACATTAATCCCATGCATCCTTGGACATAAGGATACATTATTCTAAGTTCAAGAATTAATGTTGTCTTTGGTATTTAACACTCAATCAATAGTTCAGTAACACTTGAATTGTTGGAAATACCTCATGAATATAAAATGTTAGACTTTTATACATAGTTGTGAAAAGATAATTCTTTTCAAGTAAAACTAAAATTGGATTTCAAGGTTATATGTGGTTTGGTTTTTAGGATCGGTAAAGCTTAACAACTTTACTATTATCTACATCTTTAGTTTGGACAAATAAACCTTTAGAAATAAAGGTATGCCACAAGGATTTTGGAGTTAGTTCAATAAGTGACTGTGAACTATTCCAAGAATAAGATAGAGGTATATATATATACACTTCATAAGATTACTTTAAGTAATTAAGGAATGGTAAATTTAAGTATATGCATGGTTAGAAGATATGATTTGCTTCGAGCCGACATACTGAATAATATGTTGACCAAGCAATCATCGATCATGATAATTTTGTGTGGAGTAATTCCTAAATGTGGATTACCTTATATACATCATGAAATTGATGTTAATAAAGAGGTTCAATGATTAAGTCTTACATGTTATAATTAATTAACAATATATAGTGTGGAGAAATTCCTAAACACACATTTTATACATCAGAGTTATGATCAATGTTCCAACTTGTAGAAACTTCCATTATATTTCATGACATGCTTTGAAAATAACGATGATATCCTATAACCATATTCCAACTATCATGACAAATTTATATCATATAAGTCAAATAATTATGGAAATCCATTATTTCATCATACACGTTTTTAGATGGAAAGAGTTTTTCAGGTTATAAATAAACTTGTATCAGGAACAAACACATAGTGAATCTAAAGTAATTAACCTAATGGTTGATTAAGATATTACATAAATATCTAAGATAGAAAATTTCTAGTCATGTGATGAACTACATTTCTATAAAAGGGTGCACATCTCTTTTGAGATAGTGGGAGCAAGATTGACTTGGGTTTAGTCAAATCTCAAGATTCACATGCAGTTGTAATAGGAACTAGATCCACAAGTGCGTGTGGAAAAGAGTATGTTTGAGAGACATATACTGTGTAGGAATGAAAAAACCATGATGATGGATTTTTTATTAACCATGGATGGTGATCTATTATTCACTTAGAATAATATTTACTATAAGTAAGTAGTGTATTGAAATTACAGTAGACTAACAAGAGAAGTTAAAATTCAATAATGGATTCCATGTATCAAAGTGAAAAGGGGCTTATTATTATGAATACTACAGTGGGTATTCAAGTGTGTTGATAGATGGATGGTAGAAGTGTAGTACAAAAAAGGCTCGATTGGTAATACTAGTCGTTATGCCTAAAACCATTAGAATTTTACTTGTCATATCTAATTTCCATGATCATTATATTAAGCATTCAATATCATGACTAAATATCATGGATGGTCTATATGACGCAACCAGAAGAAGATAGTCACATCAAATAATGCTAGTAAAGGTTGCAAGTTACTGAAGTACAGTTTAGGATTGAAGTGAGAAAAAGGATCATAGAATATTAATTTGGAATTAATGTTTGGAATGTGTCTACCATAGGTTAGTGGGAGAGCCCATGTTTTCTAAGTGAAATATGTTCAACAACATATGGAAAAATAGATATTGGTCTTCAAGTCAGTTAAGAACAGGATGAAATTTATTCTCCAGTGATTAACTTAAAATAGAAACCTATGTTCTAGGGAACATGATCTACTAAGGTGGATATAAATGTTTCTTGGACCTAGTCAATCATACATATAGTGAAATGATATTTAAAAATAAAATATGGAAAATTCAAGAGTGGAATTGTTGCCAATGTCACATGGCATGATCTCTCCAGTTTGACGTGTCTGAGACATGGAAGAAGAGTAACATGGTAAGTTGAAATCAATATTCTTAAGTAATGAATTAATAACGCATTCCATGTTATGTAAAAAAAATGATATTTTTAGGGTATTTTTTTATTTTGGGAAGATGTTAATTATATCCAGGAGCACTGAAAGTGAAGCATTCAGAAATATCTAATTATACTTTGGAAAGTACAAAAGATATGTACCTGGTAAGTGGAGAAGAATGGATATTATTTTTCAGGGGAAAAAACTAGTATTCTATATAGAAATGTGATCTAATATCATAGTCATGCTAAGATGATGAGCGATACAAGATCATATAAGCTAGTGTATCCATACCTAGAAATATCAAGTATGTTGCAGAATCTGAGGCAACTAAGAAGCAGTTATTTGCAATGATTTTTTCCAGTTCTTGGAATCACACCTAGTAAGTTTAGCATTATGATATTATTACTAGACACGAAGTAAAGTTATGATAGTGGAAAAAAGTTATATACTCAGGGATACCATCTCTTGATAGGTTTTACTCAAGTAGATGAGGTCGCATATAATAGAATAGTTAGGCATTAGAAACAGGACAGACCTAGAAGCTAAAGCTGTTACTCAGTAGAAACATGATCTTAATCATGTGAGTATTAACAAGTATGGTAATAATGTTGGATCTAGTGAAAGTGGGAGTGCTGAAATAGTGGGTACCCTAGACCCAACAATGCAGAACTTTTGATTACCATATTGTTTATATAATTAGTTATACATGATAAATACTTTCCATTATTGTGTAGAATTTTCTATGTACACTATTTAATGGTAATTTCCATAGGTTAACTATCATATAAAAAAGTTATAGAAGATCCAAGTCTATAATGAGAACCTCGAGATACTATTTCAATAATCTAAAACTAAGGTTCTATGGTCTAGATATAACTTAATGACTGGACATAGTAGATGTTTGACTATGAGATGCTGGGGGCTCATAAGAATTGATACATCTTCTCAAGAATTTCACACTTAGTGATTTCGAGTAGTGACATCATGAGGACTAGCCTACCAATAACAACACCACATGTTTCAGGTGTCATTGGTTCTTCCTATCTATAGACATGTGTAATGGTCTTCTGACATGGGATTATTACCAATGTGTTTCATTTGATCACATAATTTTATGGAAATAAAAAAACATGATGATGAAATTATGGTGAGGTAGTTTGTGTTGGGTGTGCAATTGGTGGCATGACATTGGTTGAATGTTCAAGAAAGTATTTTTTTCTTCCAGGTTAAGAAAGTTATATATCTCGTTCCTTGTTGATCAGGATGGTAGTACCTTGATAAATACATAGACATGGTAGTAAAAGTTAAATCCATCTAGTTAGATTAAAAAATAATAAATCAAGTAAAGGGCGATGACATGGGTGTGCATCATACTTTATGAGATATTAAAGAAAAATTAATTATATTA
The DNA here is from genome assembly GCA_963277665.1 of Viscum album. Lineage (NCBI taxonomy): Eukaryota > Viridiplantae > Streptophyta > Magnoliopsida > Santalales > Viscaceae > Viscum > Viscum album. The sequence goes on along the minus strand of OY728131.1, from coordinate 198,127,282 downwards.
CACAATGTGTAACGACCTGAATCCGGAGACCCTCCACTGGTGCCCCATACCCGGTTCACCACATGACCTCAAGCATGTTTCCCCGAATGCCAGAGGCTGCCGACTAGCAGCGAGGGCCTTGGTGTGTCGGTGGGAAAACTATGCCCTCATTTGGTAAGGTATACATCGGAAAAATAATAGTCAATAGCGGAAGCAGTAACAACATGCATAACAACAGAAACCAAACAGTGAAAGTAATGAATATATATAGAAATTATGACAATGATGCAGTAGGTACAAGTATCTATGGAAAGCAGCAAACACAAAAACATGCTGGAAGACAACTGAAAACAAGTTCAAAAGAAAAACAAAATAAATTCCTCAGCATCGCGAGCCCTGGCTCAGTCCCATGCTCTCCAGCTCCAGTGAAATCAAGATCTTGAAGTAGAAGGGAGTTTTCCCTTATCTATACCTAGAGAAACATAGTCTTCTTGGGCCCAAAAGCATGGCCCAAACAGGGTGTAAGATAAAATCCCAGTAGGCAATCACCCAAATATTTGTGCCTAACAGTCAATGAATACAAGGCAAGTAATAAAACAGGAAGCAGTAAACAGGAAAGCACAAGAAGCTACAATGCATAGTTCTAACAAATAAAGTACACAAGTAACCAGCCAGAAACAAGAAGAAAACAGGTAACCCTCTAGGTAGCTCTCACAGCCTATCCCCTATGGTTCAACCTATAAGTACCAGCAACCCTCTAGGAGGCACACATAGTCTCACCCCTCTGGTTCAGCTCTAAAATTAATAGATTCTCTGGGGAAGCACTCACCGTAAATTCCCCCTATAGTCTCGTATCGTTCTAAAGGATCTTTGGGGAAGCACTCAACGTCTATTCCCCTTGTGGCCCATGTCGCGGAACTACAGACTCTCTGAGGAAGCACTCAATGTCAATTACCCCTTATGGTCTCGTATCATAATTAAAATACACTCTGGAGAAGCCCTTCTGTCAATTCTCCCTTTGGTCTACTACTCTAGGTTCTCACAGTCCTGAGTGAAACTAAACATGCTTAGCACACGTGTACATTGAAAGAGCGCTGTCGTGGGCACCCTCAAATGATTAGTGTAATTTGGGGTACTTAGGTGCAGCAGAGTGGCTGACCAAGGTCGTCTCTCAAAGGAGGAAGTGAATTTAACAACTTATTAGAGGTATTCTAAAAAATAAAATAAAATAGAATAGAATAAAAACACTACTTTAAAGGATTGGATTTTGTTGTAGTTTATGAATCTAGAAGAAGTTTGCTGGAAGAAGATTGTATATTTTTTTTTTGTTTTTAGTTTTGAAATGAATTTCAATTTAAATGACACAATAAGAAGATGTTTTTTTAGAAATCTATTTAAAAAGCGTAATCGATCTAACTCTACCTCTTCACTTTATTATTAATCATTATCATTTAAATTAACATTCACTTAATTATGATCCCTTAATTTTTTAAATCCCGAACCCTAAGAGAATTAACTTTACCACAAAGATGATGTGAATTTAAACCTAGGCTAACTTTGGAACGTGCAATCGCAGCACCCTGCTTTGATTGATATTCTAAGATTATATTATGATCAGTGGTAAATTAAGGCACATATCCATTCTGGAAAAGAGGATGAATTGTGTTTAGGGATTATATTTGAACTCTACAAATTTATCCCGTGTGGTCTTGTATTACTGATTAAGATCGCGCTCTCACAATTTACACAAAATCCCGACCTCACGTGTTTTTGTGTTAATTATTCAATTGCTTGCTTAGTTTCTTACAATTTAAAAACACAATTCATGGATCATATTAAGTGAATTACAGTAGCTCATTGATTCAAAATAATTAAATGAAGAGGGTAGAAGATAGATCGATTACTAAAAGACTACTCTTCCATGGGTGGCGTAATCATCGTAGAAGCGTTTTGTATGTGCAAAGGTTTAAAATGGGTATAACCCAATAACGCTTCTACTCAAGAATTCCATCCCAATTAGGAAGATTAAGAGAAGAAGAAATTTAAACAAAACAGAAGAAAAGATAAGAAATATAAGAAGAGCAATGAAGTTTATTACACAAATGAAAACATTACAAAATGAAGAAGAGAAGGAGGCTTCGATGAGGGGATCCTTGCTTCAAGAGCTACCCCTCCTAAAATGGTTGGAGAATTTGGGTGAAACAAATTCTCCTCTACCTCCAATCTTTCAATGCACGTCCCAACCCCTCCAAATGAGAAAAACTCCAATTTATAGAGGGGAGGGGAGGAGAGGTTACAAGTGGTTTCAAGTGTGAATGTGGAAATTCGGCCAAATATTTTATGCCAACTTGCACCGCCCATTTGACCACCAAAACGCGTGAATTGGCCGGCCTTCCAGAAGGATGATTTGTGACACATCATGTCCCCGAGCTTTCATCAAAATTGGGGCTCAATCCAAGCCCGTATGTAGAATATATGGCCCAAATACAGAACCTTCTCCATTCTGGCGAGCCCAGCCCAACTTTGACTTCATGGCCCAATTGCAACAACCAAATGAACTCTTTAGCTCTAGTGTTCTGAATTAAAGTTGTAGATAATTAAGTTATAAACACTGTTACAAAATTTCAAATTCAAATAAAAAATATAAAAATATTTATCTTCGAAATACTACAGTGCACTATTAAGGGTAAAACTGGAATTTTCACCAAATTTTCAAATGAATGATCAAATCCCAAATATTTTATAAATAAACATATTTAACACAATGTGAGGAAATTATATCATTTATTATCAATAAAATATTCAATAAAATAGTGTTTTATCAACTCCCCCACACTTACCCTTTTGCACACCTGGGCAAAACCTCATATCAAGTAAACATCAATATCAAATCAAAACCAATTTTAAAACACATATCTTTAAGATCAATCAATTTCACACCAAGAATAAAAAAGATATCATGCCTCATAAAAAACCTTATTTCAAGTTCTCCATTTATATCATTCAATATATTTCCACTTCATTTATCCTCCCATGCACAAAACACTTACCTCGCTTGAATTTTCTCTCATCACTCAAATATCAAATTTTTTTTTGCAATGTCTTTCTCATCCAAACTTATACAAGGGTCACCATAGGCTTGATAGATTCCTACATCGCTACCCGATGTGAGTCAAGGACATATGTTTATCATGAGGACTTTTCAGGGTTGTTCTGTGGCTTTCGGTTGGTAGGATTAAGATGTGAAAAACTCTGAGGCTGAATGAGGAGGGCTTGACTCTTTTAAAGCAAAATTGCATTAATCTAATTTTCACTTAAATATGGTCTTCTCTTCAATCCTCATAGTATCAATTCAGCTCCATCATCATGAAAAGTCATGAAAGGTTTACACCATTCATCATTTCAACATAAAAAATGTCAATCTTCTCAAACATGATTTTCTTGAAAGCTCCAGATGGGCACAGCTTTCCACCTCAATTAGAAGCTCCAGAAAAGGCACAGCTTCACTTGTCATGAAAGCTCCAGAAAAGGCACAACTTTCAATATAATGACTTTCTTTAGCAGAAAACACATCTCTTCAGAATTTAATTTTCCACCCAAAGTATCACAGAATGTGGTGGAAAAACCCAAGACAACTTCCCCCACACTTAAGCTCAACTAGATTATGCAATTTCACTTCAAGAGTTGGTTGGATAGGGAAAATTGGCTTGTAATGTGGCTTAACCTAACAGGCTGTGCATGGCTTCTAAGGGATAAAAGGATTAAATATTCAAGGTAGGCCATTATAATAAAAGGATTCTTTGAAATATGGGTTTTAATACCAAACAAATGCCTCAATCATTTAAACACAAGTACCTCAAACCCTCAAGTTTTGACAGGAATAGATCAAATTCTGGTTAAATCAAGTATGGTTTGGTTCTCTCAAGAAGTGAGGTGAATGTAAAGAATATGAAAATAATGGTTTAGAAGCCTCACAGGAAAGTGATTTCAAATATAAAGACAGTGAGATTGGCATGGGATTCAAAATTCAGCGTACTTTTCATGAAATTACTAAATGTTTGAACTTGAAACAAAGTCATTTCAGCATTCATTTAAGCTTAGTTTCAAGGGGTAAATTGTTTCACTGATTGATATGGATTTAAAAATGGTTATGAGAATCATTTCAGCTCAAAAGTTTCAAAAACACACAGAAAATTGTAAAATAAACACACAAATTTTGAAAAACACACAAAATTTTTTTGGTTTTTTTTAAAACAGGAAAACAATTGAGATTACTAAACTAAAAGGTTCCCTCCCCCACACTTAAAATATTGCATTGTCATCAATGTGAACCCATGAGATGATATATGCACATGAAATGCAGAATTTTTAAATAGGACAAATAATATAAAAGTGAAAGGGTTAGGAACAGCCTGATGTGATCAAGTGATGATGGGGTCATGCAGTGTGATAAAATCCACTGCATCAGTAGGATGTCCCTCAATGTATCTCTTCAAATGTTGCCCATTGACTGTAAAGCTCCTTCCATTGTCCTCTTGTGTGATCTCCACTGCACCATAAGGAAAAACATTAGACACAATATAAGTACCTAACCATCTGGAACGCAACTTACCAGGCATCAACTTCAGTCGTGAACTATAGAGAAGGACTTTCTCTCCAACATGAAACTCCCTTTTTTGGATCATTTTGTCATGAGCTGCTTTTGATCTTTCCTTGTAGAGCCTTGAGTTCTCATATGATGACAGACGAATCTCCTCAAGCTCTTGAATTTGCAACTTCCTTTGAATTCCAGCTTGGGCCAAATCCATGTTGCATTTCTTTATAGCCCAATATGCCCGATGCTCGACTTCCACGGGGAGATGACATGCTTTCCCAAAAACAATCCGAAATGGGGACATACTAATGGGGGTCTTGTATGCTGTCCTATAAGCCCACAATGCATCATCCAAGCGCTTGCTCCAATCCTTCCTATTTGGCTGCACGGTTTTCTCCAAGATTTGTTTCAACTCACGATTTGAAACCTCAGCCTGGCCATTTGTTTGGGGGTGGTATGGTGTTGATGTTTTGTGTGTCACCCCATACTTTCGAAGGAGGGAAGCAAAATTCTTATTGCAAAAGTGTGTCCCTTGGTCACTGATGATGGCCTTTGGTACTCCAAACCTGCAAAAAATTTGTGCTTTGACAAAGTCCACAACAACATGAGAATCGTCAGTCCTGGTGGCCTTGGCCTCCACCCATTTACTCACATAATCAACAGTAACCAAAATATACAAAAATCCAAATGAACTAGGAAAAGGACCCATAAATTCGATGCCCCATACATCAAAAATCTCACAAAATAGTATGGGTTGTTGGGGCATCTCATGTCTCCTAGAAATGTTCCCAGTGTGTTGGCAACGAGAGCATGACTTACAAAACAAATGGGCATCATGGAACAAGCTAGGCCAATATAATCCAGAGTCTAAAACCTTCCTAGCTGTCCGTTGGGGTCCAAAGTGTCCACCACATGCAAGTGTATGACATAAATGCAAAACAGACTCAAACTCATGATCGGGAACACACCTCCTAATGACTTGGTCACTACACATGCGCCAGAGGTAAGGATCATCCCACACATAATACCTAGACTCACTTTTTAATTTTTGGACTTGATGTTTCTTTAAATTTGCAGGGATTTCAGAAGCAACAAGGTAGTTAACTAAATCAGCATACCAAGGATGCGTACCTGAGATGGTATAGAGATGCTCATCAGGGAAAGTGTCCCGAAGTGGCACCTGATCCAAGGTGTCATCCTCTAGTGTGTGAGTAAGCCTACTCATGTGGTCTGCCACCAAATTCTCTGACCCCTTCTTGTCCTTTATCTCAAGGTCAAACTCTTGAAGAAGGAGCATCCAACGGATAAGTCGTGGCTTTGCATCTGGCTTCTTTAGGAGGTACCTCAAAGCTGCATGGTCAGAAAAAAAACTACTTTAGAGCCCAATAAATATGAACGGAATTTATCTAAAGAAAATATGACAGCAAGAAACTCCTTTTCTGTGGTAGTGTAGTTTGATTGGGCTGAATCTAGCGTCCTCGATGCATAGGCGATCACATGTGAACGTCCCTCCACCCTCTGAGATAAGACAGCTCCAACCGCGAAGTTGGAGGCATCACACATAAGCTCAAATGGAAGGTCCCACCGTGGGGGCTGTATGATTGGTGGAGTGGTCAGACACTTCTTCATCTCATCAAATGATACCCTGCATGAATCATCAAAATTGAAGTCAATATCTTTTTGAAGCAATCGAGATAAGGGTAGAGCGATCTTACTAAAATCTCTGATGAAGCGTCGATAAAATCCAGCATGCCCAAGGAATGATCGAACATCACGCACACATGTAGGATATGGGAGGGATGAAATAATGTCTACCTTAGATTTATCAACTTCAATTCCATGTTGTGAGACTATATGACCTAAGACAATTCCCTTTTCGACCATGAAATGATATTTTTCAAAATTTAAGACCAGATTCTTCTCAATACAACGATGCAACACATCACCCAAACTAGAGAGACATTCATCAAATGAAGACCCATACACTGTAAAATCATCCATAAATACCTCCATGCAGGTCTCAATAAAATCAGAAAAAATACTCACCATACATATCTGGAAGGTACCTGGGGCGTTGCAAAGTCCAAATGGCATCTTCCGGTAGGCAAATGTGCCAAAGGGACAGGTGAATGTAGTCTTCTCCTGATCCTCTGGAGCTATAGGAACCTGAAAATATCCATAAAATCCATCCAAGAAGCAATAGTGTGTTTTCCCAGCTAGTCTCTCGAGCATTTGATCAATAAATGGGAGGGGGAAATGGTCCTTGCGAGTGGTCTGATTTAGTTTCCTATAATCAATACACACACGCCAACTGTTTTGCACCCTCATTAGAACTAAATCATCTTTCTCATTTTTAACAACAGTAAAACCAGTTTTCTTAGGCACAACCTGAATTGGACTTACCCACTGTGAATCTGAAGTGGGAAAGATTATACCTGCCTCGAGCAATTTCTCAACTTCCTTTTTAACAACTTCCAGGAGGGTGGGATTGAGTCTCCTTTGTGGTTGTCTCACCGGTTTAGCCCCATCCTCCAAGAGAATCCTATGCATGAAAATGGAGGGGCTAATACTTGATATGTCAGCCATGGTCCACCCAATCACCCTGATGTTCTCCCTCAAAATATTCAAAAGCCTTTCTTCATGTTCAAAAGGGAGATTGTTAGCAATGATAACAGGTAATCTCTCACCACTCAACAAGTATGAGTATTTCAGATTTGGTGGCAATGGCTTGAGTTCTAATGAAGGAGGGTGTAGTATGGATGGAGACATTGAAGGAACTGAAATATGTGCACAAAGAGCATCAGTATCAGAATAGACATCATCAAAATCATAGAATAAAGCACCAAATCCATCAGCATACTCAACAGCCATTTCATAATCAGAGTGAACATGATCAAAATCAGAATATGAATCCACATCAAAATCAAATTTTAGAGAGTCTTGTTCATTAGAAACAGGTGTGGAAGTTCTCTTAGTCATTAAACCAGAACCAATACTCATAATCTTTCTAAGCATAGGACAATCCAATTCCATGATGTTTTTACTTGGTGGTTCAAAATGGGAGATAACAAAAGCAGAATGGTCCTCTGAGGGGTACTTCATGGAATCCATAACATTAAATATCACAACTTCATCTCCAAACTCCATGGAAAGTGTACCCTCATTGACATTTATGATAGTTTTTGCAGTTTTTAGGAAGGGTCTACCTAAGATAATGGGGGCATGAGAACTTACCTGATCATCCTCCATGTTAAGAACATAGAAATCCGCTGGAAAGATCATGTCTCTTACCCGGACAAGTACATCCTCAAGAACTCCCGCTGGATATGCCGTAGCTCTATTCGCCAATTGCACCACTACTCTTGTTGGCTTCAACTCACCAACCTGCAAGGAAGAGAATACAGAGTGAGGCATCACATTTATTGAAGCTCCTAAATCACAAAGAGCATCAGAGAAGTGCAACTCCCCTATGGTACATGGGATGGTGAATGTCCCGGGATCCTTGCACTTTGTTGGAATTGCTAGAGTTGGTGTAATGAGTGCCGACACATTCCTTCCAAGGTTGATCCTCTCATTTCCCTTGAGCCCTCTTCGATTGGTACAAAGTTCTTTTAAGAATTTCGCATACCTTGGAATTTGCTTAATGGCTTCAAGTAGAGGAATGTTGATCTCCACACGCTTGAATGTGTCCAAAACCTCCTTTTGCATTGCTTCTTCAGCCATCTTCTTGGTTTGAACAACCCTGTTTGGAAAAGGAAGGGGTTTAGGAGGAACATCATCAATCTTTTTCTTACCTTTATCTTTCTCCTTGGACTGCTCATCAGTTGGTTTGGAATGCGGCTTCTCTGGAGTTGAGGTGAATCCCGGTGGAATGGTTGGTGCAGATGTATCATTCATTTTCTTCCCACTTCTCAATGTGATGGCACTAACATTCCCTTTTGGATTTGGAGTGGGTTGGGAAGGTAGATTTCCAGAATTCTTACTCACAAGTTCATGGAGGGCGGTAGCAATCTGGCTCATTTGAGTCTTCAACTCCCTCAGCTCTGAACTTTGACTCTTCAGCTCATTCTATTGATTAAGAACAATTTGTTTCAAGAGATCATCAGTGTTAGAGTCTACCTTGTGTTGGATATTCCCTTGTTGCTGACTCGTTGATGTTTGGGCTTCGAATATCCTTTGGGGTTGTTGGAAACCCTGCTGGTAAGGCGGAGGCTGCTGGAAGTTTGGTTGAAAAGGGGGCCTTTGTTGTTGTCCAGAGCCATACCTCATGTCCGCTAGATCTTTCCACCCTTGGTTGTATGTTGGATCAAACTTCTTTTGGGGATATGGTTGTTGTTGTTGCTGCTGAAATGGTCTCCCAGGGAACACTGCTGCACAATCTTCTGTTTCTTGGAGTTGTGGGCAACAGTCAGTTGGGTGGCTTGTCTCAGTGCAAATACCACAAGGCCTTGAAGGAGGGGGTAGAGATGTCTTTTGTGCCAATGCAATCTGCCTCACCATAGTTGTCAATTCTTCTAACTTAGTATCAATCAAATGACTTTCAAGAGAAGAAGGACTTACTTGATGTACTCCTCGAACATGTGGTGTACCTCTATCACCAAATTGTTGGGAGTTTTGGGCCATCTTGTCAATCAATGCTCGTGCAGCTACTGGTGTCTTTTCCACCAATGCTCCTCCAGCTGCAGCATCCACCATGCTCCTCTCCATGGGTGTGAGTCCTTCATAGAAGTACTGGATGAGTAATTGCTCACTGATTTGGTGATGCAGACAGCTTGCACACAACTTCTTGAATCTCTCCCAGTACTCATACATTGACTCCCCTTGGGCTTGCTTGATCCCCGAGATCTCCTTACGAATGGATGTGGTCCTTGATGCTAGAAAAAATCTCTGCAAGAAAAGACGTTTCAAATCGTTCCAACAAGTTACATCTTCGGGTTGTAAATAATACATCCAGTCTTTTGCAGCTCCATCAAGTGAGAATGGGAATGCTCTTAATTTGATTTGATCTTCAGAAACATTTCTTGGTTTAAGGGTTGAGCAAACCACATTAAATTATTTCAAATGTTTATTTGGATCCTCACCAGAGAGGCCATGAAACTTTGGAAGTAAGTGAATTAACCCAGATTTTAGTTCAAAGTCCGATTCGAGATTTGGGTATGCAATACAATTTGGTTGATAGTTAATATCAGGTGCAGCCAATTCTCGAATGGTTCTATTAAGTTCATTTCCATTGTTTCCAGCCATTGGTTCTTGTTTTATGGTTGAATTTGAATTGCTTCCAATTTCAATGTTCTGATATTGGAGTAATTCTCCAAATGGTTGAATGTTGAAACTTCCCGTAGATTGAGAATGTCGGATTCGTTCCCTAAGGCTACGTTCAATCTCAGGGTCAAGATCTAAGAGATCTTCGGGATTAGTTCGTGTCATCAATCAATGAAAGATGAAAAGAAGGAATGTGGACCATAGTAAAATAAAAATTAGAAGTTTGAGTTGATGGTCCAAAAAGAAGTAGAAAGAGATAAAAGAAGAAGAAGAAAGAAAAAAAAATCAGATTGGGTAAAGATGGAAGAAAGAAGAGAGGAAGAGAATTAAAATGTAAAATAAAATAAATACCTCTAATTGGTTGAAATAATTACTTGCCTCCCCGGCAACGGCGCCAATTTGAAAGAGCGCTGTCGTGGGCGCCCTCAAATGATTAGTGTAATTTGGGGTACTTGGGTGCAGCAGAGTGGCTGACCAAGGTCATCTCTCAAAGGAGGAAGTGAATTTAACAACTTATTAGAGGTATTCTAAAAAATAAAATAAAATAGAATAGAATAAAAACACTACTTTAAAGGATTGGGGTTTGTTGTAGTTTATGAATCTAGAAGAAGTTTGCTGGAAGAAGATTGTATAATTTTTTTTTGTTTTTAGTTTTGAAATGAATTTCAATTTAAATGACACAACAAGAAGATGTTTTTTTAGAAATCTATTTAAAAAGCGTAATCGATCTAACTCTACCTCTTCACTTTATTATTAATCATTATAATTTAAATTAACATTCACTTAATTATGATCCCTTAATTTTTTAAATCCCGAACCCTATGAGAATTAACTTTACCACAAAGATGATGTGAATTTAAACCTAGGCTAACTTTGGAACGTGCAATCGCAGCACCCTGCTTTGATTGATGTTCTAAGATTAGCTTATGATCAGTGGTAAATTAAGGCACATATCCATTCTGTAAAAGAGGATGAATTGTGTTTAGGGATTATATTTGAACTCTACAAATTTATCCCGTGTGGTCTTGTATTACCGATTAAGATCGCGCTCTCACAATTTACACAAAATCCCGACCTCACGTGTTTTTGTGTTAATTGTTCAATTGCTTGCTTAGTTTCTTACAATTTAAAAACACAATTCATGGATCATATTAAGTGAATTACAGTATCTCATTGATTCAAAATAATTAAATGAATAGGGTAGAAGATAGATCGATTACTAAAAGACTACTCTTCCATGGGTGGCGTAATCATCGTAGAAGCGTTTTGCATGTGCAAAGGTTTAAAATGGGTATAACCCAATAACGCTTCTACTCAAGAATTCCAGCCCAATTAGGAAGATTAAGAGAAGAAGAAATTTAAACAAAACAGAAGAAAAGAGAAGAAATATAAGAAGAGCAATGAAGTTTATTACATAAATGAAAACATTACAAAATGAAGAAGAGAAGGAGGCTTCGATGAGGGGATCCTTGCTTCAAGAGCTACCCCTCCTACAATGGTTGGAGAATTTGGGTGAAACAAATTCTCCTCTGCCTCCAATCTCCCAATGCACGTCCCAACCCCTCCAAATGAGAAAAACTCCAATTTATAGAGGGGAGTGGAGGAGAGGTTACAAGTGGTTTCAAGTGTGAATGTGGAAATTCGGCCAAATATTTTATTCCAACTTGCACCGCCCATTTGACCACCAAAACGCGTGAATTGGCCGGTCCTCCAGAAGGATGATTTGTGACAAATCATGTCCCCGAGAGTTCATCAAAATTTAGGCTCAATCCAAGCCCGTATGTAGAATATATGGCCCAAATACAGAACCTTCTCCATTCTGGCGAGCCCAGCCCAACTTTGACTTCATGACCCAATTGCAACAACCAAATGAACTCTTTAGCTCTAGTGTTCTGAATAAAAGTTGTAGATAATTAAGTTATAAAAACTTTTACAAAAGTTCAAATTCAAATAAAAAATATAAAAATATTTATCTTCGAAATACTACAGTGCACTATTAAGGGTAAAACTGGAATTTTCACCAAATTTTCAAATGAATGATCAAATGCCAAATATTTTATAAATAAACATATTTAACACAATTTGAGGAAATTATATCATTTATTATCAATAAAATATTCAATAAAATAGTGTTTTATCATACATCGTCCAAGTAACCTCAAAAACTACTTGGCTATCAACTAAGGCTCAGCAGAAAAACAAGGCAACAGTCCACAATCCTAAAACTAGACATGGAAACTGAAAAAATGCCAAACAGGCAGAACAAGCATAGTAAACATTCAATGTACAATAAAGATACCATAATCATAGGCTAAACATCTACTCTAGCAATCAAGCAAAGCAGGAAATACAATAAGGGCAAAACAGGAACATGCAATACCCCGTTCAAGGGTATTGGTGGAATTTGTACAAAATATTCATCAACTTTCTACAGAAAGACACAAACCATCTACCTTGATCCTAGGTGATCGATATAAGTGAACCACAATGACAGATTCCCCTTGGAACGACGTAGATCTGAGAAAACGCAAAAAATGCTCAACCTACGATAACATGGAAACCAGGAGGAATCAAGATACAATACTCAAGAAGAAGGGAGAGCTCACTGCTGTGATTCCAACGCAATCGACCGCACTCAAATCAGAGAACGGACTAAGAGGCGGGAGCTCGTCGAAGGTCCGACCATACGGTCGCTCTCGGGCAAACGAAATCTAGAGAAGAAGATGAAATTGTGGGTTAGGCGTGACCCCGGTCCGTTTAGTAAAAAAAAGAAAGTACACGGCGTGTACTGGGTCCTTTCCATAATCCGCCAAAATTGGCCTTCACGTCACCCCTACACACCGTGTGTGTGGCCCGGGCACGACCATCACACGGATTCGAGCCGGATCAGAGTACACGGCGTGTACTCAGAAAGTACACGGCGTGTACTTTGAAAATTTCCAGAAAATTGATTTTTCTTAAAAACTCCAGAAAAAAGGAAAAACATACCTGATTGAAGATCCGGGTTCTTACAAACTTCCCCCTTAAAGAAATTCATCCCCGAATTTCCCTAATGGGGCGTAGAAGAAGAATCCCCAAACAGTTCCAGCCACTGCTATCATAAATCAGCCTCCCTCTCCCAGGTCATGTCATGTACTCGCCCGTGCTGCCATAACACCTGTACTAGAGGAACAGAATGCCCACGGAGAACCTTCTTACTACGATCGACAATCTGGATAGGATTCTCCTTGACCAACGCATCCTCTTCAAGGTCGACTTCCTCGGGCTAAAAGGCGTGAGATAGGTCTAAAAAGTAACGTCGGAGCTGAGAGACGTGGAAGACGTCGTGTATGGCCCGATACCTATGAGGTAGCTGCAACCAATAGGTGACCGGTCCCACTCTCTCCATGACCTTAAAAGGTCCGACGTACCGCAGTGAAAGCTTACCCTGTCTCTGAATCCTCTTGTGTCCCAACCTCGGTGCGACGCACAGGAAAACCTGATCCCCAACCTTGAACTCCAGAGGTTGTCTCCGCTGATCATCATAAGACTTCTATCAAGACTGTGCTGTAGCCATCCTCTTCCGAATCAACTATATCTATTCTGAGGTCTCCTGAATGGGACGAGGTCCCAGCAAAGCTGCCTCTCCTGCCTCCAGTCAGCATAAGGGTGATCGGGATGGCCTACCGTAAAAAGCCTCATATGGTGCCATCTGAATGGTCGCCTAGAAACTATTGTTGTAGGAGATCCCCACCAGAGGGATATGATTCTCAAAAGAACTACCAAAGTCTAGGATGAAATCTCGGAGCATATCCTTAAGCACCTGGATCGTACGCTCAGACTGGCCATCAGTCTGGGGATGGTATGCTGTACTCAAAAGTACCTGTGTACCCAAGGCCTTCTGAAGTCCCTTCCAGAACCTAGAGGTAAAGCGCACATCCCTGTATGAAACAATGGAGTGTGGAACTCCATGCAGACGAATGATCTCTCAAATGTAAAGTCATCCCAGATCATCAACACTGAAGGTCTCCTTAATTGGTAAGAAGTGCGCAACCTTTGTAAGCCTGTCGATGACAACCCAAACAACATCGTTCCCTCAAGGCGACCTCAACAACCCAGTCACGAAGTCCATCGCGACATCGTTCCACTTCCACTCCGGAATGGGTAACTGCTGTAAAAGGCCTGCTGGTCGTTGATGCTCTGCCTTCACCTGCTGACAAGTAGAACATCTCATGACGAAACCAGCAACATCCTTCTTCATACCTGGCCACCAGTACTGGAGATGAAGATCCTGATACATCTTGGTGACACCAGGATGAACTTCCCAAACTAAGGAATGAAAATTCCACATCAGCTCCTCGCGTATGTCTGCTAGCACCCATACGCGTCCCTGGAACCACAAGATCTCATCCTCGCCCACTGTCCATCTGGGAAGAGGGTTATCTCCTGACACACTCTCCCGTAGGACTAAGCCTTAAGAGTCTGATAGCTGCCTCATCCATACCTGATCAAGAAGTGTAGAGGTAACAGATACAGAAGATAGGAAGGTCTGTCCCTGTCTGTCGTGCACCTCTAGATGCATCTCAGAGAAAAGAGCCATCATCTCCCACTCACTGCTGGCCTCCTGAACTGCCTGATTCTGAGTTCTCCTGCTCAACGCATCTGCCACTACGTTACCTTTTCCCAGTATATAGGTAATCTCGAAATCAAAAGACTGAAGGTACTCAACCCACCTGCGCTGTCTCAGGTTCAGATCCCGCTGAGTGAAAATATACTTGAGACTCTTGTGGTCAGTGAAGACCACAAAGTGATCTCCCAGCAGATAGTGTCTCCAATAGTGTAAGGCATGAATAACAGCTGCCAACTCCAAATCATGCATAGGGTAGTTCCTATCATGTGGCCTCAACTACCGAGACCCGTACGCAACGACTCCATCCACCTGCATAAGCACATCTCCCAGCCCGATACCTGAAGCATCACAGTAAACAATGTAGTTATTGCCTGGCTCCGGAAAGACTAGTATTGGTGCTGACATCAATCTCCCTTTAATCTCTTGAAAGGCTGAATCACAAGAATATGACCATAAGAACTTCTCCCCCTTCTTGGTCAGACCTGTCAAAGGTGCTGCTAGACGAGAAAAGTCCTGAATGAAGCGCATGTAGTATCCAGCCAGCCCTAGGAAACTCCTTACCTCAGACATTCTTCAGCTGCTCCCAGGAAACTACAGCTCTCACTTTCTCTGGGTCCCCTGATACTCCTGCCTCTGAGATGACGTGACCCAAGAAGTGAATCTGATCCATCCAGAAGTGGCACTTCGAGAGTTTAGCATAAATCCGATGGTCTATCAGTGTACTCAGAACGATCTCAAGATGTGTGGCATGGTCGTGTCGAGTGTGAGATTACACCAAGATATCATACATGAAGACCATGACAAAGGAGTCCAGGTAAGGATGGAACACTCGGTTCATCAGTGCCATGAAAACTGCAGGCACGTTTGTGAGACCGAACGGCATGACTGTATACTCGTATAGACTATACCTGCTCCTGAAGGCTGTCAGAGGTATATCTAATGGTATAACACACAACTGATGATAACTGGATCTCAAGTAGATCTTTTATAACACTCGGGATCGTCGAAGATGATTGAAAAGGTCGTCAATTCTCGGAAAAGGATATCGATTCTTAACCGTCAACTGGTTTAGCTTCCGATAATCCACACAAAGCCGAAGGGTACCGTCTACCTTCTTTGAAACTAGGACAGGTGAACCCCAAGGAGAAGTACTGGGTCAGATGAAACCCTTATCCTGTAGCTCATCCAACTGTTTCTTGAGCTCCTGTAACTCTGGTGTGTCCATCCTATAGGGAGGAATGGACACTGATGCCGCTCGTGGCACGAGATCAATAAAGAAGTCTACCTCACGCTCCGGAGGCAAACCTGAAAATTCCTCTGGAAAGACGTCCCTGAAGAGATCCACCACTGGAGGAAAGTACAACTGTGGAGTCCCCTGGTCATCTAGATAAAGACTAGCAATCTGGGTTGTCACCCCTCCTAGCCCAAGATGCTCGAGTCCTGCCCGACTCTCCCGAACGTCCCACTCGCCTTTATGAAGAAAAGACTCACCCTCTGGTGAAACGAAACTCACTCTTCAGCAATAACAGTCGACGACTGCCTGAAAGGGAATCAACCAGTCCATGCCAAGGATGACATCATAGACTGTCATCTCTAGGTTATAGAGATCCCATAAGAAGCGATACCCTGCGACCTCGAGAGGGCACTCTCTACACTGGCGTACACTAGATGTCCTCGTCCCCAAAGGTGTGTCCAGTGTCAACGAGTCAGAAGAAGAAAAGACGTAGAGTCCAAGGCTCTCCACAACAGAAATAGAGATTAAGTTATGCATATCACCAGTATCAAAAAGGGATGAAGATAAAACTGAGGCTACTAAAATCGTACCTCGAACAGTAGAAGGGTCGGGATCCTGCTCTTGATAAGTCTGCTCCACAGTAAAAGACTGGCCTGTACCGTGGCCCTGTGCCCATGACTGACCACTCTGGGCTGAACCTCCTTCCTGGTGCTGAGGAACTGGTGGCTGACCGCCACGGCCTCGACCTCCACCTCGGATCGAACGACTGAAAAAACTCCAGTTCCCCGACTTGTGAGAAACTAGCGGTGTTGCTCCTGAACAAGGAGTCATGGAAGAACCCTGGTCACCAGCTGCTGGTGAGAAAAACTAACAGAAACACTGCAGGTGACCCATGTTGCCGTAAGATCGGCACTCCACGGGGTCCCTCTAGCACTGCGGCCTCATGTGCCCTGACCAGCAACACTGGTAGCATATCACCTGGCTGCCTGACGATGCATCTCGCTTCCTCGGATCACCGTGTGTAGGCTCTCTATGATGCTTCTTGCTATCATCTGGAGTCAAACTAGATCTAGAAGTAGAACCGACCTGGCTCTCAGCTCCAGAGTCTCTCAGATTGCACTCCACAATCAGTGTCTGGTTGACGATGGATGTAATGGAAATCAACCAGAAGATGTTCACCTGTGAGAGGATCTCCCGTCTGAGACCATCCTCGAACTTCCTTGATAAGAACACCCCACTCCCATCCCAGAGGGGTGTGAAGTGCTGCAGCTCAGTGAAACGAGTGGAATACTCCCTGACAGAAAGAGTACCCTGCTCTAAGCTCATGAAATCCCAGGCTCGATCGGCCCTCAGGGTCTCCGGGTATAAGTAGTCATAGAACACACGCTGGAAATCCTCCCAAACCATAGTCTACTGCTGACCTGCCTGTGAGATCACATACCACCACCTCTTGGCAGAGTCTCGGAGCATGTAGGTAGTGAGCTTGACCTGCCTCTCTGGAGGCGTCTCCAGATGCTCGAATATAGTCATCATGGCTTCCAGCCATGACTCTATAGCCTGAGGTGCTCCTTCCCCTAAGAACGTGGGAGGATGCTGCTGGTGAAAAACCCACGTGAAATCTTCCATAGAAGTGGCAGGAGGCGATGCTCCATGGAAGGCCTGCATCATCCTCATGAAACCTTCCATGAATTACGCATCAGCACCTACAACTGGTATAACAGCCAGTGCCAAGGTTGGCCCGACTGGAGGATCGGCAGGAAGTCCCTGATCAGCCCTATCTAGCATCTGATCACTGCCCGACGGCAGACTCATGACCGAAGGATGTCTCGGAGGCATATATCTGAAAGATCAAAAGCACACCTCAGATCAGAAAAAACAAGGACAGAGAACACAAGAGTATAAAATGGAAAAAGGGGAAGGAAAACACACAAGTTTAAAAAACTTGACTACACGGCGTGTATAAAACTACACGACATGTCTTCTTAACCCACTGACATGGGCGTGTACTCTTTCCCTAAAATTCGTGTACACTTTAAACTACACGGCGTGTTCTTAACACACACGGAAAGTACTAGACAAGGCTTCGGAAACTCATGTTTGTGAAACACACGGCCGTCTACACGACTGAACCTTACACGACGTGCTCTGAACAAACACAACGTGCATAGGCAAGGTGAACCCGTCCCGTGTAGTTCGTGACACGGCTGGGTACCTGGACAAGACTACACGGAATTTTCCGAACAAACACGGTATGTGGAAAAGAAGGTAACGCCGGCCCGTTTTGTTCATGACACAGCCTGGTACCTGGACAGGACTACACGGCGTGTTCCCTAAGGACACGACGTGTTCTACCCGAGCTTCTCTGGCCCGTGTTGTTAGTGACATGGTTGGGTTGACGGCTCCGAACTTACACGGCTTGTTCCCGAAGTTACTCCCACGACACCGTGTTCTACTCACACGGTTAGTGACATGGCCTGAAAACTACACGACGTGTATTCAAAAAGTACACGCCGTGTATTCTGGGTAGTAGCTCAGAAACTGCTCAGACTCCTAGAAACACTAAAACAAGGGAAAGGGGTGCCAAATTTTGATTCGTGAGGGCCCATACTCTTCGCTAATCAAAGCTCGACATCTATTGTAGTCACATACAAGGGAAACAACAACTCTCTAACATAAAAGCAGGGATTCTATCAAGCATCTATCACAACAGCATGCATAATCTACACAAATCCTATCACAACAGCATGCAACCGCTAATGCACCCTAGATGGCATGGAAAGAATGCATGGAATGTGATTTCTGGAAGTGCCTATATGATGCATGAGATATCACACCCTCATCTCATCGGGTTGTGACAGAAATAGAACTGAAATATCAAAACAATAACCGCACAAGTCATGCGAATCACTCTAGGTGAAAACATATCAACCATGAAAACTCAAAACCAGCAAACTGCAATTAACGAGGTAGTAAGAAATTTTCCTATACACGGGTTAGCAACTCCCGAGCACATCTTAATACCAAGTACCAAATCCGTCCTATCCCTGGCTAAAGTCTCCAAACAGTAAAGCAAGAGAAAAGAACTCCTCTGATACCACTTTGTAACGACCCGAATCCAGATCCCCTCCACTGGTGCCCCGTACCCGGTTCACCAAATGACCTCAAGCACGTTTCCTTGAATGCCAGAGGCTGCCGACTAGCAGCGAGGGACTTGTTGAGTTGGTGGGGAAACTATTCCCTCATTTGGTAAGGTATACAGCGGAAAAACAACATTCAATAACGGAAGCAATAACAACATACATAACAATAGAAACCAAACAACAGAAGCAATGAATATATATAGCAATGATGACAATTATGCAATAGGTAAAAGTATCTATGGAAAGCATAAAACACAAAAACGTGCTGGAATACAACTGAAAACAAGTGCAAAAGAAAAACAAAATAAATTCCTCAGCATCGCGGGCCCCGGCTCGGTCCCATGCTCTCCAGCTCCAGCACAATCAAGATCGTGAAGTAGAAGGGTGTTTGCCCTTATCTATACCTGCTGCAACATAGTCTTCTTGGATCCAAAAGCATGACCCAAACAGGGTGTGAGATACAATACCATTAGGCAATCACCCAAATATTTGTGCCTAACAGTCAATGAATACAAGGCAAGTAATAAAACAGGAAGCAGTAAACAGTAAATCACAAGCAACTACAATGCATAGTTCTAAAAAATAAAGTACACAAGTAACCAGCCAGAAAAAAGAAGAAAATAGGTAACCCTCTAGGTATATCTCATAGCCTAACCCCTATGGTTCAACCTATAAGTACCAGCAACCCTCTAAGATGCACACGCAGTCTCACCCCTCTGGTTCAGCTCTGAAATTAATAGACTCTCTAGGGAAGCACTCACCATCAATTCCCCCTATAGTCTCGTATCGTGCTAAGGGATATCTGGGGAAGCACTCAACATCTATTCCCCCTGTGGCCCGCGTCGAGGAACTACAAACTCTCTGAGGAAGCACTCAACGTCAATTCCCCCTGTGGTCTCGTATCGTAATTAAAAGACACTCTGGAGAATCCCTTCCGTCAATTCTCCCTTTGGTCTACTACTCTAGGTTCTCATAGTCCTGAGTGAAACTAAACATGCTCAGCACGTGTGTACATCGTCCAAGTAACCTCAAAAACTACTTGGATATCAACTAAGGCTCAGCAGCAAAACAAGGCAACAGTCCATAATCCTACAACTAGGCAAGGAAACTAGAAAAATGCCAAACAGACAGAACAAGAATAGAAAACATTCAAGGTACAATAAAGCTACCATAATCACAAGAAAAACATCTACTCTAGCAATCAAGCATATAAGGAAATACAACAAGGGAAAAACAGGAACACACAATACCCCATTCAAGGGTATTGGTGGAATTTGCACAGAATATTCATCAAATTTCTACAGAAAGGCACAAACCACATACCTTGATCCTAGGTGATCGATATAAGTGAACCATGATGACAGATTCCCCTTGGAACAATGTAGATATGAGAAAACACACAAAACACTCAACCTATGATAACATGGAAACTAGGAGGAATCAAGAAACAAGACTCAAGAAGAAAGGAGAGCTCACCACTGTGATTCCAACGCAATCGACCATGCTCGAATCAGAGAACAGACGAAGAGGTGGGAGCTCGTTGAAGGTCTGGCCGTACGGTCGCTCTCGGGTGGACGGAATCTGGAGAAGAAGATGAAATTGGGGGTTAGGCACGACCCCGTTCCATTTAGTAAAAAAAAGAAATTACATGGCGTGTACTGGGTCCTTTCTCTTCTCCTCCAAAATCAGCCTCCACGTCACCCATACACACCGTGTGTGTGGCCCGAGCATGGCCAGCACACGACTTCGAGTGGGATTAGAGTACACGACATGTACTCAGAAAGTACACGACGTGTACTTTGAAAATTTCCAGAAAATTCATTTTTCTTAAAAACTCCAGAAAAAAAGGAAAAACATACCTGAACGAAGATCCGGATTCTTACACAATGCATGTTCGTAGGTTAGTTGTCACTGTTGTGACAATCCTTATCTCTTTAGGGGCCATGATGGGTTACTAGTTCCCACTCTTGGTTTGTAAATATTATTCACTACTACTAAGATAAGGTCCTAGAGTGTCACACACAATAGTGTATTCAAGAATCTTACTTATTCAGTTCAATAGGTATGTTGGAAATGGTGGGACCCACACTAGGGTCCGAGAATTGTATAAGGAGATACGATTACCAAAGTAATAAATAAATTCATATTATTCAAGTTAAGAATAATGAGCATTGAATTTATTTATTAAATATATTTACAATTTTTAAGTAAATACATGAAAATATTATTTGAATGAATATTAGTTTAAAATGTTCAAGGTTCATTTAATATTTGTGGGATGTATGAGCCAACCTAATTGATAAATTATTTTCACATAATATATTTATTATTTTACAATTAAGTGATAGTAATAAAAAATGATATTTATGGCTCATTTTAGTAGTAAAAATATTGTTTATATAGAGTGTTAATTATTTGGTGGCTAGGAAGGCATTACCAGGTATTTTATTAACACTATATAAATATAGGAGGAGAGGAGTTTGCTATAGACTATTCAAAATATCTCTCTATACTCCTCTTTCCTATATTCTAGAGAGAGAGGATTTGGATCTTGGATATCATATTGAGCTCTCTCTAAGGAATTATAAGTAATGCGATGTAGTGATCATTTGAGCATCAAAGGCATTGTCGGAACTCCACGCTGGCACCTAGATTTCAACGATAGGTGCTCCCATTAATTCTTAAATCATGTTTGGATGGTCGAGAGAAATTTGGATTTATATTCTCTAATAAGGAATCGATAATGATGAGAAGACATCGAGCATGGATTCAGATCAAAACTAGTTATTTTATGGTTTTAATTTTGTGCTTAATCTTCTTCACATGAGATCATCTATATAAATCAAGAAGATATTTTCCTATGTAGATGAGTTCAAGTCATTTTTTGGTGGCAAATTTAAAAATACCACTTTTTTGGGGATTCTTCTATGTGCCTGGTACCTTCACGGGCCACCGACACATATACACCTATAGGAGAAATAAGGTTCGAAGGGAGGAAAATTTGGTAGATGATCTGGGAGAGCGGCAGGAGTTGGTCTAAATTTTGACTTGTTACTACCACCACCCCCAGATGGTCCACACCAGGCTCAAGAAGCTAGAGGAAAAGGGCAAGGACAATAACAACTGGTCAAGGATTACAACCTAGGGGCTCTAGAAATTATTTATGGTATGATATGTATCTTTTATACCTCAATTATAGTATTTATAGACATATATTATATTCATTCCTTTCTCACCACATACATTGTTCAAGACTTAGAGATTCTGATTGAACCATTGACTTGACCATTATGCTTGGAGACTCTTACTAGAGAAGAATCAGTGATTATGTAGTTGTGTTGATAGTGTACCTTGATCTTTGGAGGCCAGATTTTTAGTTGGAATCTCTTGGTAGCAGCATCGAGGCCTTACAATGTAATTTTTTGAATGGTTTGGTTTTCTACAGTTCATGCCCAAATTGACTATTTTAGGTGAAGGGTGCGATATGTCCATAGTGATGGTGTAATGTTTTCCTTTATTGGTGAAAATAAAACCCAGATAGTGAAGGATTGACTCATTCATAGTAGGGTTCGACTGATTACTCACCAGTTGGATAGACTAACCCTTGGTGTAATGGATGTTATGATTTCCCAGTTTCCTAAAATGGTGGAGGAGTATGAGGAAATAATTCCAGAAGTTGTTCTAGGTCTAAATCCACACTAAAATATAGAATTATTCACTGATCTACAGCTGAGGATGACACCGATATCTGTTCCAACATATTGAATGGATCCCATAGAGATTCATGAGTTAAGGGTATAGTTTGAGGACTTATATAGGAAGAACATCATGGAACAAGTGTTTCACCTAGGGCAGCACCAATTTTGTTTTCCAAGAAGGTAGAAAAAAACTAGAGGTTGTGTGTGGAATACTGGCACTTGAAGTAGGTGACTATAAAAAACAAGTATCCACTATCGAAGATTGGTGAACACTTTGATTAGTTTAGAGGGGTTAGATGGTTCTCTAAGTTTGAACTTTGATCATACAATCACCAATTACGAGTATGGTATGCGGATATACCGAATAAAACATTTATATGTATCTAAAGTCACTATGAGTACTTGGTAATTCCATTTTTCATGACAAAACCCCTATAATTTTTCATGGGACTTATGAACTAGATCTTCCAGCCTTTCTCAAAGAAATTTTTGGTAGCCTTCAACGATGATATATTTGTGTACCCAAAGTCATAGGAGGAGAACTCAATACACTTAAGGATATTTCTAGATGTATTATAGAAGAACCATATTTATAAAAATATCACTAAGTGTAAGTTATGTATTTATGCGGTCCACTTTTTGGGACATGTTATCTCATCAGATGAAGTGTAAGTGGACCCAGCCAAGGCTGAGGCACTATTAGCATGGGAGATACCTAAAAACATGACAGAGGTGAAGATATTACTTGGGTTGGTAGGCTATTACCTGAGATTCATACATTATTTATCCATAATATCAGATCCCATGACAGTTTTTACTTGAAAATGGTTTCCTTTAATATGGAAAGAGAGGTTCTAGTAGTATTTTCATCAATTGAGGTTGTGTTTAACAAGCTCTCCCATATTAATATTTCCAAAGGAGGGTGTTAAGTAAACAGTGTTTTGCGACACATTAGGAATTGGGCTTGGATGTTTTCTAATGCACAGAAAATCATTTATTTCTTATGGTTTACACTAGTTAATACCACATGAGTAGAACTATGCAAGCCAAAATATTGACTTAGTAGTAGTATTCACTTTGACGGAACTACTAGATGGGTGATCTGCTTATCATTTATTCCGATCAAAAGATTCTCAAGAATATATTTTCTAAGAAGGATCTCAACTTGAGGAAGAGGTAATGGCTAGATTTTCTCCAGGATTATGACTAAAAAATTTTCTATACAACTGGGAAGGGGAATGTGGTAGAAGATGATCTCAGGAGAAGGTCTTGTTCGCAGTTGCTGAACAATGAATCAGATTAGTTTTCCTCTTTATAGTTATCCTTTTTGGATGGACATGGATCATATTACCTCCAGTAGATGGTTTCAACACTCTAATCTTACCACGAGTTAGGGGGCATAGCTTGGGGATACTGACTGTGAGACACTAAGTGATCAAATATCCACTGGGTGTGCTCCTAATGGATTTTCAAAAGGTGGGAAACATGTCATTATTTTCTAAGGATGAATGATGGTACCCGTGACATTGTAGGAAGAGGTTCTGATAAAGTTTCACACATATCCTTTTATCGTACATCCATGTGTGAAAGAGATGTACCAGGACCTCTGATGTCAGTTTTGGTGGCCAGGGATGAAGTAAGGAGTTTTATAATTTGTCTCTCCATGCCTTACTTGTAAGAAAGTGAAATCTGAACAACAAGTTTTAGAAGGTTTGAACCAACCCCTAGAGGTTCTAGAATGGAAGTGGGATGGGATATCTATGGACTTCATGATGAAATTACCACGTACGTACAAGGGATATGATTCCATCTGGGTGGTCGTAGACTAGATCACCATGTCGACCCACTTACTATCTATATGAGAGAAGAGTTTAGTAGAGATATTGGGAGGCCTCTACATGAAATAGATAGCCAGACTCCATGGAGTCCATTCAATGTTTTTTTTCATATCATGATTCTCTCTTTACATCCCAGTTGTGGAAGGTATTACATGAGGAGTTTGACACCTAGTTATGATTGAGCACAGTGTTTCACCCCCAAACTGGTGGCTAGACTGAATGGACTATTCAAGTTCTGAAGGAAATTCTATGAGATTGCATATTATAGTTTTTAAATAGTTGGGAGGATCACCTACCACTAGTAGAGTTTTCATACAACAGCAGCTACCATTCCACAATTGGTATGACACCATTCAAGGATTTGTACGGGTGACCCTACAGGTCACCACTTTGTTGGATTGAACTAGGAGAGTCAACACTCACATGACTAGGGTTAGTGTGAGATATAAAAGAGAAGGTTCAAATCATTCAAAAGTAGATGAAGACTATGTAGATCCATTATAAGTCTTATTCTGACATGCGATAGAGGCCTTTGGAGTTTGAGGAAGGAGACCATGTGTTCCTACGAGTTTCATCTTGATGTGGATTAAAAATATTTGGTTGGGGTGGTAGGCTATCTACAAGGTTCATAGATATTTTACAGATACTATTTAGAGTTATAGAGGTTGCATACCAATTACCACTACCTCCGTAGTTAGACAGGGTACATGACGTCTTCCACGTGTCACAGTAGAGAAGGTATGTGCATGAATGATCACATGTTATCATCTGGGGGGAGATGGACATTGAAGATGGAGTGAATGTTGTTGAGTAACCAGTGAAGATTGAGGATTGACTTAAGAGTACACTTATTGGTAGATCTATTCCTTTGGTTCATGTATGGTGGAATCATAGAAATCTCCAAGAGAGAACTTTGGAGAGAGAGGATCAGATCCGTGATCAGTACCCACATATTTTTGAGTATCCCTTATTTTGGGGTTTTGGGGGAATAAATATCCAAGTGTTGGAGAATGTGATGTCTCATTTTTCTCATATATAATTTAAAATATTATATGGATTATTTTCAAGACTAGGCACTGAGATGACGTACAATTCTAAGGCCCGATGTGCTCATAATAAATGTTTGAAATATATTAAATATATTAAATTGTAGGCACATGTAGTTTTCCTGAAAAAGTGGAATAACTTATAAATGGGTGATAGTATCAGAAATACGAGGGCATCGTTGAACTCAGAATGCGAGGATTACACTAGGCGTGACTTAACATTAGTCGGTGAGGGTCATTTGTGAAAACTTCATCGCAGGAAACAAATTAATAAAATAATTTTAATAAATAATTTTATTTCAAATGATAGATGCAATGATTGGTTAGTATTTAAATAGACTATTATGTAGAAATCCTAGGGTTATCTGCATAAACCCGGATCATTTAGAGGATTGTTGGAGAGATCCTTGGATAACCCTCTCAGGAAAATGATGATGATGTTTCGAATCGAAGATTGACACACCTCATATTTGACAGATCTTTCTAATGATGAAAAAAGAATATTTATATATCAATGATAAAAAAAATCAAGTTAGGACATATGAATTAATTTTTTTATTCCCCATTATTGAATTCCATGATGAATGTGAATCGATCAACGAACAGATTGATCGGTGATTTGATCATCATGCGGTATGGGATTATTTGTTGGGTTTTTGATGGGAGAATTTATCATTGTGATTCAATTTATTCATTCTTTTTATAATGAAAATGGATTGAGATCGACCTAAAAATTTATTGTTTTCTGTCCCTCTTGATTGATTTATTCTTTTCTCCCCCTATTTATCGTTCTTCATAGGAGTTCTTTGTTTGTAATATGGTTCGAAAAATCTAGATCAATCGATCATTGAACACATGTTTCTTGGCACAATTATCCAAAATTTTATATCTAAGATTGGCATGACATGATGGAGGTGCGATGATGGAGATAGAGTGATTCAGATGATGGTGGATCCCCGATCTCACGTTCTTCAACGTTTGTCAATGGGGAATGATGAATGATCAATAGATCTATTTTTTTGAATGGATTAGATACTAGAATCAGTTGTTTGAGTGATGTCAAGGCTCATCCAAGATAATCCTAGGCTACCCGGGTGATTGGATCAGGATTCTAAGGCAACGATGACACAAACACAAGCACGAGGAAGAAGAAAGGTTTCTGAAAAAACTTGATACACATGGTGTGTAGCCCTTGACTATACAACATGTATCCTCCTTTGAATGACTCGGTGTGTACCTAAAGAAGTAAATGGAAATGGTGTGGAGTACAAGATTTTCCTACACAACGTGTACTCCCTCAAATGAAAATTCCTAGATCATATACACAGCTACCCCGTGTACTAGTACATGGGAATGGGTACACAGTCAGATGCATTGTACTAGAACATGGATGGAGTACATGGATAGTACCCAGGGTATAGGGACACAGTGTGTAACCCCTATACTTGTTGTGTACTCTTCTATACTACATGGACACAGTTTTAATGACACAGTCTATTTACATAGAAAGAATATGGGGTCAAGGTACATGGCATATACCCCCTCTACATGCCATCTACTCTTTTATACATGGCTTAAACATCCTATAATCCATATCTTGAATGATATTTTTTAGGGTTTGTTCCCATTATCGTTTCCCTAAAGGTTAGTAATAATCATTTCCCACTCTTAGGACTATGATCCCTTCAGTAGAAAATCCTGGATATATTTTAAAGAACCCCTCGAGAGGCCTGGAGTGAGATCCTTTGTTCATCTTCATAACCTAGGTTGAGTTCTAGGTATCAATGTGACCAATACCACTGGGTGCCGATCCTATACTTAGCAGGTTAATCTAAATAGATTTGTTGGTGTCACACCATGGACCTAGATGTGATCCTCATATGTGTATCATATTCTCTTTGGACTATCAGTGTGTTCTTTATCATGATAAGAACTGACAAGCATTACCTCTCAGACAGATATCATTAGTTTTATCAGAATCAGGAGTGTGTCTCTTAGATGAGTGCTTTATGGAATCTTTAAGCTATAATCCTTGGCTGGTATACTATGGGTGTGGTTTACCTCTAAACTATGTGTCTTGGATTGAGTATATCTATATTTTATTATTATATATTCTGTTAAAATATACATATGTATAGATGATTTTATTTCCATTTATTATAAGTTTTTTGGTTTTTTTGGGGTGTCCTATTGAGTATTATTATACTCATACATGCATGGGATTTTCCCGCATGTGTCGTGTCTTGTGTAGACGTTCAAACTTTTGATAGAGTCCCAGGTATACCAGGACAAGAATGTGCTTTGTAAGGCTGGATAGACTGAGGTGCATTCTTGTTGATTTCAGATAGTAGTCCCAATATCATTACTTTTAGGTTGGACTTCTGTTACATACTTCTTTTTGGTGGTATTATATTTGGACCGATTTACTTCTCTTACTTTCTATCGTACTCTGGTTGTGAGATATGGGTCTATGCATGCAATGGTTGTTCAATTTTTTTTTTACATTTCAGTATTTTTTGTTGGATTGGAGATGTGTGCATATGTAAAGGTACTTAGGCATTATATTCCATGATAGTGATATGACTACTCGACGCTAGTCTTTATCCCCTGGCCTATTGAAGGTGAGCTTGGGGAGTCACGACATAGGCCCCCCTAGGATGGGTTGTGAAAAACCAAAATGATTTTTTTCCATGTAGATTGATGGTGGAACCTTAACTAACCAATCATGACATGCTTGATACATGAAAAATTGGTTGTAAGGGCTAAAAATATTGGTTTTAATTAAATGGGAGACAATTTTCAATTTATAAAGTGTACAAGTTATTTATAAATTCGGAAAGGGAAACCCATATAATAGAACCATCATATATGAGATTCATATACCTTGAGACTTTAGTAAATATAAAAACTATTAAATTTTGATTTTAAATGAAATGGTGTCCTATTAAAAGGCTTGTACCTCTATTATTTGGGCATGAATAACGATATGGATAAATTTCTAAATTCACAACTATACCTTAGTAGGTTAGTTGAGGAACATTTCTTATGAGATGAACCACTAAATTTGTTTAAATCATAATAATTAAATCATCTTCTATGGTTTATGGACCTAGGATGAATATGATGGGACCCTTTTAGGTCTCCTTTGTTTCGATATTCCTTAATATTGAATCCCATGGGGGTATACTTGTGCTATATAGTGATGGTCATTTGAAGTATCTACAACCTCTAATATAGTGTTACATATAAACTTATGGTGTAATATTACTTGAAAAATCCTCTCTTTAATTAATAAAAAAACCATTATCTACTTTTGAAATTCATTTATATGAGGCCTTAGTTAATTAAAATTCCAATTGCAACCTAAAGGGTGATTTCCTCTCTAGATTGAAATTGAAATTTTCTTTAAATATTCCCAATGGTGATAAACATATTGATAAATAAAATGGATAAGGAATTTATTTGATAAATTTCCTAATTATAATATTATTTCAGTTAAATAAATAATGCTTGAAATGAATTTTGATAAAACTTGCATGTGTTTCCTTATAGAGATAATTGAATAAATTATCGAATATGTTTTTCTTATAATTGGTACTTGATCCTATTTAAGAATTGATCCTTGATATATTTAAAGAGATAAATGTAAATAAATTAATCATTATAAATAAATTCTTAAAGTGGTGATATTAGTTTTTACCATTGTGTAAGGGTAGTTTTTGTGCAAAAAAATGATTTTTTATTGGTGAGGGGAAAGAGGAACATGCAAGGGTGACTGATTATGGGGGACAAAAAAAGTGAATACCAAGATCATCCTTGATAAAAATTTCATCATTTCTTGAGGGAGGGATCCAGTGTTAAAAAACAACACAAGGGAACACTCATAGGAAGAACTAGTATTAAAAGAGTCGGCAACAAAGATCCATTTGTTCTATGGGTGAAGAAGATCAATACAATTGAAAATAAAGGTATTTCATTTGAAGATAAAATGAGTAATTTTCCAAGGAGTATATATGATACCATTAAGAGAGTTTCATATGATATTATAGTCATTTTCCACTATAGTCAAAGGAATGTTGTGTGATATGTATATGCCAATGTCATTGAGGATATAATTATCCTCCACTCGAAGAGAATCACCTTTCTAATAGAATGAACAGAAAGAAAAAATCACCAAACCTTTGGAATCACAGAACAAACCTCTCTATAAATGAAACATTAATATGAGAATTACCCATAGTATTCTTATTCTTCTATAACTCGAACCTGAATAACAGGAAATATATCCTAAATATCTTTTTCAATCATAACCTTCTTGAAGGATTGCTGCTTTATGTTTTAGCAAGGGGCTGTCCTCTAGTAGGTAGTGTCCTTAGAACCTTGAAAACATTTCAAAAATGATTATAAATTGTTTTAGATGTTAGGTTTCATTCAGACACTATGGTCCCAATTTGGACTTCAGTTTCTAAAAAACACCCACTTTTGAAGAGATTTCATGAATTGTTTGACCCTTGTTAAGAGAACAAGAATAATGTAATTCTTGATTTCAGTGGATTAGACATGGTTAGGGTATGACCGACCCCTTAGTGGGTTATGTGACCCTTATTCTATTTCCAGTGATAGAAGAATCAGTACATCACAATCCGGGTTAACACTCATATGATATGATTTGACTTTGGTATAAATATTTTTGTGGGAAATCGAATATTGGAATACAAAAGCCTAATAAGACTATGGATAGTATCAAGGATGTTCCATTTTTTGGTAAAATATAAGGGTAGTGTGTGTTTTTATACGTGGTGCCCATCAAGTTGTTAAAAAGATACCCCAAACCATATGGGTTCGGTGGAATCGTTTAAACTGTGGGCTATTACACTTTTTACATGGGTCATCTATGAAGTACAATGTCCTAGACGTTAAATGGAAATACGACTCATCCCCATGATTGGGATGAACTTATAAAGAGGATTGGATGTTTTGAAATGTCAGTTAGTTTTTTTTTGGATTTTAAGCACAGTGATATGGTTCATGCGGATGTAACTCAAAAGGAGAGTTAAATGTACATATAATTGTGAACATGATCTAGTGTGATTTTATACAGCTAGTATATATCTCCTTCAGTTTAATACATACCAAAAACCTATTTTCCACATCCAGGATCAGCTATTAGTGGTCGAAGGAGCTTGTGCTGTGGAGTGATTTCCCCTTTTTAGTAAATATAACTATAAGGACACCCCAAGGTGGTGTGAATCACATTAATTATAGTAATAATTTTTCCTCAAAAGTATAAAAAACACAACTACGGGGGACTTTATGAAGATGGTCAGTACTTATTTTGAATTCCCTTGAGGTTAGTAATCTTTAGGATATGCTGGTGCTTTTTAGATAGCTCAAGGATGAAATGGTTGGATCTATATAAAACATTTGAAACACCATCATTCAGGGATGGAATTTGTGGTTGTGATTGAGTAATCACAGAATGCCTTAGTAGTGGGGGAATAATGGTTTGGAAATAACAATGCGTCAGCTGGTGCAATGAAGTGATTTTTTTTTAAATTTTTTTACCACTGGTGGTTCAACTAATATTCTTTCTATAAGTTGGGTATTGTTGGTTGTAAACCTTACCAATAACTTCATTTTTGATATAGAGGAATTCAATTTAGTCTACCTAGAATTAGAGATATCCTCTTTCTATAATCTTGATTTAGAAATGATCTTGACCCCTATCCGGATGTTGTCTAGGATACACTAAGAGAGTGTCAGTTTCAATCCATGATAAATTAAATGTAATTGGGATTGATAAATAAAATTTGTGAGAGTTATTATTTGAAAGTTTGGTTATTTTAGAGGCATGGTTAGTCCTAATTTATACTTGGTTTCACAAGTAAGAACTCTTTTGATAGAATCATGGACATCATTTGTCTCTTTGGACTTGAATGTCATTGGGATTAGTCAGTGTTATGATGTGTGGAAATTTAATCTATGTATTGACATCTAACTTGTATTTGTCAGAGTATAGACTACCATAAATGAGATCCCAGTTCACTATTTGATGAACCTGAGGTTACCTCAAACTTCAGTCATTCTTGGATGATATGTTTTAATGGTGACGATCCAAGCATGAAGATTGGGTATACACCAATGTTCATGATGAGGCATGGAGAATTAAAGGAATAGGTGATGTTTTAGCCTAGAAACATCACCATAAGTCGGTATGGGATTTATTTGATGTGCTCTAAGAAAATGAGAGTATCCTTAGCTGAAGGCACTGTGTTTTTAGTTGTTTTACACTGACCATCTAAGCTGATCGTTTTTATAATAGTTGGTCATAAGTGGATAAAATTGATTCCCCTTTTTTAATTGAATGTGGTCGATGAGGAACCACTTCAGGACAAGTCATTCAGATGAGGCAAGTACATTTTGGGTCAGTCAATGTATTTCATGAAAGGATGGATTGACCAGGTTAATTAATGTTGATCCAGAGTTGACCATTTGATTGAGTTGAGAATCATGTCGAAAGCATCATTAGAACTCTAAAAATGATTCTTCATTAAGAAATTACATCTGTAGAGAGGAACATGACATGATGTTATCCTTTAAATTCTAGAAACTGTATTAGGGAGAAACATAGACCGGTTGGTGAAAGACATAATGATGTGATCATGTCTTGAACTAGTTGGATTCAGGAAATATCGGTATCAATGTTTCAATTTTAAAGTGTGAGCATTGAATTGAGTTTCTATGGATTATATATCATATGATTAATGGGATTATTGGATGTGCGTTCGATGTTGGAAATGAAAAAAAACCCGTTTAAATTAAACTTCATGACCCTTTTAGGTTGGTTTTTGTTTTCATGTTCCCCAAGGCTTCTCAGGGATGAGAAGTTTAAGGTGGTGAGGTTTCAACATTTCATGTTTTAGATCAGGTTGAATTGTTTTTCCAAAGTAATCTAAACATATAAATTGGTGAACATATCATTTTTAATTTATGGTACTAGAGTGATTCTATAAGGGTTTGAATGTTTGTAAATTTTGTTTTTGGACAATGTTTACATTTATAAGGAAGTCCCAGGGTTTTTGGGAAAACACCGAAGGATGAACTGAAGTCCATACTACTGAAAACAACTTATCTGAGTTTTAAATTTTATGTAAAACCTATATATAGAATTTAATGTTTCATAGGGTGAAGTTCAGTGGATTCATGATGTGAAATCATGGGTTTCTTCCACGAGGAATATACAACATGTATCTGTTACACATCATGGACTTGTTACACGACGTGTAACAATTACATGTCATGTAATATGTAGGTATCCTTTTTAAGAAAGGGGAAATATGTGATTTATCCCTCATTTATTCACATACAGGAAGGTAACCCTCTCAACAGTTCATCCCTCCACTTTCCAAGGGTTTCTTGATATCTCCTCCATCAGATGTAAATTTTTATTGACATTGGTCTCATTGGATGCATGGAAGTAAGCTCTCAACTATCCTTCCATCTATTGGTTGATTATGTCTATATATTCGATGTTATTTTGGAGTAAACTCATTCATCCTAAGTATGTGGTAGGAGGTATATGACTTTTTTTCTCAAGGTATTAGTGTTTTCTAAATTTTCACAATTTTCCCAAATGGATGAATTTTCTAGTGCTTCTCCTAAAATGTGAAACTCTATAGATTAATTATATATTAATCAAAATAGATCTGTTGTGAGACCTGTAGCATGGTTTTTGGTCTAGGATTTCAACATTAACCACCAAATAATTAGTTAAAATTAAATACTTGAATTGAAAATGGTTTCCCAATTTAAAAATCCACCCCATGGGTGTGTTGGGTTCGCCCATTACTAGTAGCTTGTCAAGGTGAATCAAATGAAAGGGGAGTGTTTCAATTACAGATGACCGTATTTATAATTGGTTGAGTAAAGTGGCTAATAAAATTTAATGAAGTCTTAAATGTAAATGAACTATACTTATCAATATCCAAGATATTATATGTAAATACTTGGATCTTCCATTCATGAAAGATAAATGTTAAATAGACTTAAATGAGTTGTTTAGTTGTTTGTACATGATGTTCCATACCCCTTGGACCTTAACCCTCTATAATGGAATGTTCTAATTATGTTATTATATTATGTTGTGAAATGAATATTAACAATTTTTAATTGTATAAACTAGTATTAATTTTTCATGCTTAATTCCATGGTGTATGATATACATTTTCATGTATGATTTCAACTACTAATGAACAATTCACATGCCCCTTTATATATATATACTTGTGATAATCAGGTAGGAAACCCCATATATTTGTGATACTCGAGCAGGGAATCCCATATTTTTTTGATACTTGGGAAGGGAGTCCCATATATTTATGATTAATCAGGCATGGAATACCATATATTTGTGATACATGGGTAGGGAATCCCATATATTTGTTATTACTTAGGTATGGATTTTTATATACTTCTTATACTCAGGTAGGTCATCCCATATAATTGTGTTTTCTTGGGCAGAGAATCCCATACATTCATGATACATGGGATGAGCATACCATATATTTGTGATTACTTAGGAAGGGTATCCCATTTGATTATGATACTCTAGAAAGCCATCATATATACTTATG
The DNA here is from genome assembly GCA_963277665.1 of Viscum album. Classification (NCBI taxonomy): domain Eukaryota; kingdom Viridiplantae; phylum Streptophyta; class Magnoliopsida; order Santalales; family Viscaceae; genus Viscum; species Viscum album. The sequence goes on along the minus strand of OY728131.1, from coordinate 198,093,249 downwards.
ATTACTTGTGAAGGGTGTCCCATACATTTCTGATACCTAATAATGGTTCCCCTTGCATTCATGATACCTGGGTAGAGAATCCCATATAATTTTGATACTTAGGCATGGCATCCCATAGATTTGTGATGATTGGGAATGGTGTCCCTTGATACTATATGAGGTTTATACTATAGACCATGGACACCAAAGTTACACCTAAGGTCCATGATAATATTAGTATCCATATATATAACTATAGACCTCACTACATATATAGACCATATATATATGTATACACAAGGTTATTTGTTCAGATATATTATTACTTAGGCTGAAGTAGGTATCACCATCCAGGGGTCCCTGAGGAACCTGAGCCTATCCTTTTACAATTATTTATTTATTTATGGCATATTTATCATTCTTACACACTTATGTATATTATATTCATAGACTGAATTATTCTTTTGACACCATTAGTGGTGGCCTATTGAGTATATGTCACACCTTTCTCGAGCTGTCGTTGCATTGGGGTACCCGAGAAGACCTCATGTTTACAAGTCCTTAGATTATTTTTTGCTCTATACATTGTACATGAGAGATTAGGATAATAAGAATAAGCTCATACTCATGATTCATATTGAGATCACCCTCAATTTTTTTATTATTGTTCTCTATTCATCTATTTTATCGTATATACCTAATTTATGTTTCCTAATTTTTATTTTGCAGTCAAATAGAAATTAATGCAATGTTTTATTTTTTATTAGCCACATTTATTCAGTCTATTATATTCATCCGCTTCTTTTCATTTATTATTACCAATTCCATAGTTTATTTATTTATTTATTATCTCTTATACATCTATGTTACTATAATCATGGTGGTGTATTCTATCTACCGTACCATCATCGGACCCTCACTGCTAGTCAATAGACTCTAGCATATATTAAGGTTAATTTGAAGCCATAGGACTAACCTGCTCATGGAATCATTATAGTGGTTCCTAGGTTGGTACATTACATTACAACAATAATATCACTTTTCTTTAGAAAATATTAATTCTAAATATTCTATAAAATGTTGAGATCAACCTAATCACTCAACACCATATAATTTTAATTTTTATTACCCCACACAAAACCTATTCATGTGGGATAATCTCTGTCACATAAGTATTACAATGCTATATCAACCCTATACATTAAACATTATGATGATTAGAAATAAAGATGAATGGGAAGAAGAACACAATAGTAGTGAAAGTTGGGTGCTTCTTACACCACAAACAGTTTCACCACTTTTGGAATTATCAGAAAAGAATAAAATGAACAAAATTATGCATAATGAAATAAAAAAATCACCCCAAACAATGATGATGGTCAGTTTTATATTTTTATATAGTTGAGAAGGATCATTGTGAGGGAAACATAAAAGATAAAAATGGAATATAAAGTGGGATGAAGATTAGACAAATATATAATATATATAAGCTAATTTGTTAAAAAATACCACCAATATACTGAATATTCCTATCTAAAATGGAAAAATCAAATTTCCAACCCTTTTTAAAGGAGGTGGAGACACATTTTTATAGGAAATAGGGGCGACCAATTTTGTCTTTGAATTTTACCTATAAATTATTTCACATGGTTTCCTAACTAAATGAAATAATTTAAAAAGTTTTATTCTTGAAAGATGTTCTAAATTATCTTCTATACCTACCAAAAAAATTTAGGCTCATTTGAAAAGGTTTATGGGTTTTTATCAAAAAATTTAAAAATCATTCATTTCTATATAGGCAGATTAATTAAATTCACTTCTCCATTTTACAAGGAATTTATAGACATGAAAATGGCTGAATCACACCCAAACAAATTTAATTAATTTGTTCCACTAACTCTTATAGATTTATATATAAAATATAAACTCAATTGGACCGGTATATAGTGAGATATGGACACATATTCAAAGTATACAAAAACTAGGAAAATATTCCAAAGCTTGAATTTCATTATTATTCTGTTCTATCTATGATTAGATTCATTTCAAGTTCTAGTCCAATTAAATTTATACCATAATTTATTAAATCCCAATAAAAACTAATTTCACACTTTTGATTAGTGTATAAAATGTTATGGCTGAAATAATAGTCTCATATTAAAATATTTAAATTCCTGAATTATGAAATTTTAATAATTATTCTCAAAATATTAATAAAACCTAAAATTGGGACAATTAACCTTAAATAAAAAAATTTTGGATTAAAAAATTTTAAATCTAGAATAAAATATGTGAAATTATGAGTTTCATAAATCCCCTACAATTAAACATTAAAATTATAGACAATATAATTAAATTTACTAACAAAAAAAAATATCATATGTAGGTACCAATACACATACTAAAACAGAAAGAAAATGAGAAACCCTTACATTACTAAAAATTTCTTGCCTCTTATGTTAATTTCAAACTCTGAATCACTTAAATCCAACTTCATGTCACAATTTTGTGAGAGAAAGAAATAAATATAATTAGAATAAAAAATTTAATAAGAACTTTTAAAATATTATCCTTCATTACCTTCCTTATATATAAGTTTTATTTTCCAACTCCTTGATAAAACTCAAATGATATTCTTATAATTCAATTTACATTTATTTATCTAGTTTTCAATATTCCCCTCACACAAGAAAGTTTATTTCTGATAATTTGGAAGTTATTTAATTTTTATCAGCAATGTCATGTAAAAATAATTGTATTATATAATGAAATTTATTTAGACCCACACCAAATGCCTAATGTCTCATAGAATCATTATGGGATGCCAAATTACAATTTTACTCCAATTTTAAAGGCCTTCTATGATTATCTTTTGGGTTGGATCACTGAGGTTTTATTTTTCACAGAGGAAAATCTACACATGATTGAGTTCAAAAATACAATTTCCTCATGTTATAATTAAAATTAATCATATTTCTCTTTAATCACCCTCTATTTCCTTGTTCTAAAGTATAGTTTTCATGAAAAAAAGAAAAAATTCACTCAGTAGCCATTGAATTCCAAAAAAAATTATTACCAATGAAATATAAAAAAACTATCATTCAATTTACATAATGTAGTGAAGCTTTGATACTTAATTTTCTTTCCATAAAAACACTCCAAAAAATTAAAAAGTCGGAAAAACATTAAAAATTATTAAAAAAATGTAGATAAAAAAATTAAAATGATTTTTTTTTCTAAAAATGGTTGACAAAATCCCACCCATACACAAACAATTAATATTTAACTACCCTTCTATTTAAGCTCTAACATAATTTATAAAGATAAGGGTAAGAAAAAATCGAGTGAAAGATACAACATGGATTTATTTTTTAGTGACATCCTTGAGTTAAGATCCACGATGACACTACTTGAAAACCAAAAAAGAAAGACCAAAATTAAACATAAGATAATTAATGAAAAATAAAGTGAATGAGAAAAGATTATATAACTTGGTTTGAACCCCACAAGCGGGTTCTAGTTTTTTATTACCTAAAGTTGGAATTTCCAGTGCTCACCTAAAATTTGACGGTGGTCGTGGATTGTGTGATTTGAACCACCACATTGTTTTACTTAAAAAATCAATCCATTAATACTAGTTATTTAAGTAACCATGGATAAATTTTATTATATCAAACTCCTTAGAAATTTAATTTAATATACAAGAATATGGGAGGAAAAATAATGTTCCCTCTTTTACTTTTAACACAACTTCATTGGCCTCTTCTTCCAATTCATCATCTATATCCTATTCATTTGAATTTGTATTAGAAATATAATTATAGGGAAATAATATGGAATTTTCATTTTGAATATAATTAAGTAATGATGAATTAGTATATTCATATTCCCCTTTAATTAGTTCAACTTAGAAATTGATATCTTCAAGAAAGAATATTGGTAACTCAGTCTTTGTAGGTGTATCTTAAAATTATTCACCCTAAAAGGAAATCGACGTGTTAGTTGAATAAAAAAATAAAAAGTATTGGGGTTTAATACATAATTAGTTTTCAATAAAATTAAAACTAAACAAGTTATAAGAAATATTATCTCCCTACGTAATCTAATCTTTAATCTTCTTTTTGTTAGCGGCTCTTGGAGTTGGGTTTTTTCAGTTGGAGGTAGGTAGTAAATTTGCTCCATATTTTCTTTAAATTCAATTATCTTAGTATTTTCTTCATAAATATCCATATAGAGGTATATAGGTTCTAAATTTTCATAATCAAACATTATAAAATCACATAACTTTTCAGCTTCTACAAAATCATCCCAATATTTATCTAAATCATATTGATCTCCAATATGTGTATTAGTTGAAAAGTATTCTTATTAAAAATCATATAGAAATTTTATAGATATGTTCAAGTATATTTCCATGATAGTGTATTCCTAAAAAGGTTATTTAATTGAAAATTTTGAAAAAAATAAGATTTTATTCTTTTTTTTATGAAGCCTTTTTTGAGCTTCCAATTCTTTTAGTAAAGTGAAAACAATTTCCAATTTCTTCCTCAATTATTCAATAATTTTGGAATTCAATTGAAATTTATTCCTCCATTATTATTTCCTAATGGGATCCTAAATTTCTTTAGTAGGCCATGAATTGAAAAAATTCTGATTAAATCCCATTGTTGACCTAAGAAAAAAAACATATGCAATAAAGTTTTATTTGTTTTTTTTAATTTATGTTTTTTTGTTTTATTTTAAAAACAGTTTGGGAAAGCACTTGGAATCCCCAAAAATGGTTCCAAATTTATAACATGTATTTTTATAGAATACATAATTAATTAAATATTTTATTTAATAGAATTTAGTATAGTGTAATCCTAAGGTCGGTCTTACATGGAGGCCACTCACACTCAACTATTCTACTATTGTCACAATTATATTAAACAAAAATATACAAAAATGGGTTTTTCATAAAGTATATATATGATATATATAATTAAATAAAAATATAGTTTCATGAAAAATATTAAATACTAATGAATAAAGTTATAATTAAAAAAATCTTTCCCCTTTGGATTTTATAGTGATGCCATCATTATTATTTAAAAATATTAAATCTAAATATTATATAAAATGTTAAAATCAACCCTATCACCCAAAAACCTCTCATTTTAATTTTATTTACCCTATATCAACCCTCTATATATAGGATAATATCCCCCAAATATTCACCATAATTCTAGACCAACACTTTGTATGCCACATTATGATGATGAAAGAGTGGAATAAAGATGAATAAGAATAAGAACATAATAGTAGTGAAAGTGGTGAGATCCCTTCACCAAAAATGGTTTCGTGATTATTAAAATTCATATAATAGAATAAAAATTATAAATTTATATATAATTAACTCAAAAAAATTACTGATCTCCCCCTTGAGCAACAAAAAGGGTTTATTATCCACTTTCATAGAGTTGAGATAGAGTACAATAGGGGAAAGATGATAGATAAAAATGTAATAGAAAAGATATATGGAGAGAAAAATAATAATATATATATATATATATAAGATTATTACACATAAAAAATACTAATATAATTGAAATTACAAACTAAAATGGCTAACTCAAATTTCCAACCCTTTGGAATGAAGATGGTGATGCATTTTTCTAGGCAAGAGGGGTGAACAATTTTGGATTCAAAAATGTCCTCCAATTTTTTTGTATGTTTTACCTAATAAATGGACCAATTATGAATAGTTTTATTATTAATAGTTGTAAGATATTATTTACAATATATTCAAAAACAATGTATCCTTATTTGGTCATGTTTAGACAATGTTATCACTGAATTACTAAATACTTTTTTACTACCCTAGTAGACTCCTAAAATTACCTTACTTTGTATTACAATGAATTTTTTGGCATGAAAATAGCTGAATCACATGAATCCATATTCAAGTTTCTTTTCCCCCATCCTATTATATATCTAACCTTAAATTTTAGATCAATTGGACCTATATTCAGGGAGAAATTTTCTTGTATAAAAAATTCACCAAAATTGGGCACAAATTCCATGGCCCGAATAATATGCTTTTCTTTCCATCTAGGATTGGATTAATCTCAAGATACATTTTATTTAAATTAATCACATGATATATTAAATCCAAAAAAATAATTAATTTTTCACTTTTGATAAGTTTAAAAAAATTATGTCTTAAATACCAAGCTGATTTAAAAATATTTAAATTCCAAAATTAATCCATTTTTATAATTGAACTAAAAATATTAATAAAATAATTTAATTTTAAAATCACAAAAAAATAGAAATTTTATGGGATTAAAAACATTTTATTACAAAACAAAACATGTTAGATAATTAGTTTCATCATAATACATAAGTCACTACACTTTCCATAAAAAATTTTAACAAAAATATATGGATAACAACTTTGAAGGTGTATAACCATGGAAAAATTGATTTAAGATTTACTAACATAACCCTAAGACTTGAGTTGAATATTAATAATTCTCTCATAATGAAAAAAATACACTTTTTAATTCTATAATAATACCAGACTTAGGTTTTCACTTTATATATCCTAAAATTTTCCTATGTTTAATCGTGTTGTTGAGGGAATCAAATGAGGTGTTAGTTTTTTACTAAAATTTGTATAGTATAGAAGGAATCCTAGGTCATCTCTAGAAGAAGCCTTAGATAAAAAAAATTAAAAAGAGATTTCTAAATTATATAATATATATTATATTAATGAAAATTTAGGGTTTTTTATTTAATAGACAAGAATATATAAACAAGTGAGAAAGGAAATTAGAAATTGATAGTTTTAATTAAACGTGATCAACTCGGGTGAATCCCTTGATTCTCATCCTTCATCTCTTTAAGGAAAGTGTTTAGATAGTTTTAATCCTTTATTTAAAGTAATTTAAGGAAAAATTAAATGTTAAATATACTAGGATACCTTCTAGTTTTTTTTGGGAAATGAAAATGGATTCATTGGTTATCAGTGATGATAGAGTGATTTTTACCAAAAGTTATAACCCCAACTCCTCAAAGAAAAACATGAAAAAATAAAGATATTGTCCATATTTTTTTGTTATTTTAGTGTGATACCAAGAAATAAATTTCTATTGCCATTTAATTATTAATTTTATTTTAATCTTCCAATTTTAACCACACAGACACCATAATTGAAAAGGGGAAGGATTGGTTAGCAATGTGTGGAATATCACATGAATGGGTACCCTAAAACATGATAAAGTGAGTTTGAGTGTGACATAAAAATACATAAATCAATTAAATAATAATATAATATAGTGAAAAAACATAAAATCCTATAAATAAAATGATCATATAATGATAACATGATGAAGCTTGAGAATTACACCATGTTCCTCCTCAGGTGACTATAAAGAGATTAAAAATTCATTGAATGGGAGGAAGACATATATAAATAATAATTAAGACCCAAGAACTAAAAAATTTACCTATTTTTATCATATTTTTTAAACTATATAGAGGAGTATTTTTATTAATAATTAATGAATTTTTCTACCAAAGAAGTCAAGTATCAATGGGACTAGGTGCACTATTCATGGAAAACTTTTATCCCTAATTAATATGAATAGTTAAATGATTTATCCACCGATTAAGGGATTGAAATTAGATGGAGATGTAAATATTTGAGTTATATATAAAATTAAGGTAGAATCATACTAATTGGACATCTGTATCTCAATATATGTCCCAAATATAGATGGTTGTTCTAATATACCTCACCTTGTTTTGCTTCTCATTAAGAGCCCCCATTATGACACTTGTGATTGGATCCATCACTTAGTTCCATTGATGAAATTGTCTACTAATATATATTTAATCCTAAAAAAAGAGAAATTTTATAATATTTATTAGTGTATGTAATGTTATGATAAAAATACAATATTGCTTCCAAATTAGGTCATAATGTAATTTTGACATTTTGAATTTTTTTTCCAGCTAATGTATATAAAATACAGACTGGGTGAAAAATGATTTAAAAATGGGATAATAAAACCCATAAAAATTATAAAAACAATTATATGGGATAAAATATATGGGATATAATTTTTAAATTAATCTTTATCATCTTATATCTTCCAATTCATTCATTTGTAAAAGGCCTTTTCATGGGAAGTTTTGAAATCCATGTTCAACTTCTATATAACCTTATAAGATTATTATTATAGATCTAAAATTAGGTGATATGTTTTTACAAATCCTAATAGGTATGGGGATATTCTAATTGGTGCATTTTATGTTTTATTATAAGAAAAAATTTCTTCATTTAGTTTAGTATCTCAATCATTTCTAGTAGTATTTATAATTTTCTCAAGGATTCCTCTAATCAGTTAGTTTGAAATTTTCGCTTATCTATTTTATTGTGGATTATATGTGATTATAAAGTAATTATGGAATCCATTTTGAGTAATTAATTTACAATACATATCATTTTTTAGTCAGTACCACCATCACAAATGATGAGCCCTGGAATTCTGAGCTGGGTAAAATTGTGTTGTTTCAAAATTTAAATTAACACTCATGCATTATTTTTCTCAATTGATTCTACTTCCACATACTTTTATATGTACTAAAAATTGAATCAGATGTATTAATTTCCAAATTATTTGGAATAGAACTCATGGTATCAATCCCCCATATGTCAAAAATTTCAATACCCATAATGGGATGTTATAGAATATCATGCTTCTAACTAATGCCTCAAGTTCATTGGAATTAATAAAAACTCATGATGAACCCTAGAATATCCATAGGTATAGTGGGGAATATAAACTTAATTATAATTTTTTTTAATTTTATAAATAACTCCATGATATCCTTTAGCTTTACCAAAATTAAAATGATTCAAAACACTATCAACTTCTTCTAATAATTCTGTCTACAAAGTCCCTGAAAAGTAATAGATCATCCCAATATTAAGGGAATGATTCATTCAAAAAATATTATCATATTCTACATTTATTTATCTAGTTACACTATACATAAAGATATATTATTCAAAAAATTAGCATAAAAAGGCGTGATAGTCTTGGTACTATAGAATTGTTCATCAAGAAATGTTTCATTGATTAATTAGATATTTATATCACTTATTTCTAGTTCTAGGAATGATAAATTATTAATAATAACTCTATGAGTTTTCTTTTTTACATTTTATTTCAATTGAAAGTCCCCAAAGTATCAATATCTACAGAATTATCCTAGGTTAAGAAACTTTTTTCTCATAAAATATCATAAGGAAGAGTGATCTGTATACAAAATGACTTTTTAGAACAACAAGAAACACCAAAATTCCTTGAATATGAATAAATATTATACAAGATATTTTTTAGTTGTTGTGTAATTGTGTTTAGTATACATAAATTTATGGTTATCATAATAGATTAATCTGAAACTTCTTTTTTAATTTATCATAAGGCATCACCAACTATAAATTCACTTGTATTACACATTAATTTAAATGGTTTTTAGTCTTGTGCAATCATTTTTAGAGATCCTACAAAGTGTTTCATTGAAAATTGAAAGTATTCCTGGCATTCTATCCCAAAATGAAAGGTGATATATTTTCCTAACATAGTGATAAAGTAGTGGGAAATAATAAGTAAATACTTAATGAATTTTCAATAGAATCCTAAATGTCCTAGAAAACCAATAGTAGAATAAAATTATGTAGGAATGGTTAAATCCAAAATTATGCTGATGTTGGATGGATCAACTTCAAAGAATTTATTTGAAATTTTATGGCCTAAAACTAACCCAATTTTTCCCATGAAGTGATATTTTCCCATTTGAGCCCTAAATTCTTTTCTTCCCATATTTCAAAAAAATTATCCAAATATTCTCGACATTAATTAAAGGAATTTCTATAAATAGAGAACTCATCCATGAATATTTATAATTAATTTTCAATCATATCATGGAATATTACCGTCTTTAATTATTTAAATGTATAAAGTTCAATGCACATTCCAAAAGTCATTCCCTGATAATAAAATGTACCATATGGATATGCGAACATTATTTTATCTTGATCCTTTATTGTGAACTCTAGTTGATTATAATCTGAGCATCTATCCTGAATATAATAGTTATATTTTCATACCAGTATTTTAAGGAATTGATCAATGGAGGGTAATTGTGTATGTCCTAGTGGATTAGTGCATATATACCTGAGGGGTGGGGTGAATCAGGTGTGGTCTAATTTTTATAAAATTTTAAATCCTATATACATACTTAAACCCTCTTTAGTATTTTGAACCAATGAATTTGATTATAACTCATTTGGATCATCTTTTATTTACCCAAAACACACATAACACATTCGAGAAATTAAATTGATAAAGTAATTAATGTGGTATTTTTAAAAGGATAATCCTTTATGTGTGAAACACCCTAATATTTTAATAAATATTTCTCTTTAAATAATCTTAATTCTATAATAGCTTGTGTTGCACGCAACTGTAATTTTAAACAAACAACGATATACTATTAGTATAAAATTACTATTATAACCTAGCCATTACATTTGAAGTAATAGATTGAATAAATAATTGATGAAATAAATGTAATGCTCCAACTCAATATGAATGTATTGGTAAGTTCTTAGAAAATGATCACACAATTTTTAGTAAAATCACTTTATTTTTCAAACAAATACGCTTTCTTCAAAAATGACCATTTATTATTTTCATAAATTTTAAGAATTTATAGAAAAAATATTTAAATAAATAAATCTAATTTTTAATTCACTATGTCAAAATACTCTTAAAATAAATTTTTCTAGTTTTTTAAGGAATTGTGAAAATACTGATTTTTATTGAAAAATATATTTTATTTTAAGTCATTACATGGTATAATTATGTTTTGTATTAGTTTTCAATTTTTAAAAATTAATTTTGATTTAAAATGTTTATATTATTTTTTTTTGAAAGGATTTTATATACAAATTTATTATTAAAACATTCTATGTTTTAAAAGGAATTTTTTTCGAAAAAAACTATTTTTCATGGCATTTTATAAGTTTTATGTTAAATTAAATTAAGTAACTTATGTGTTTTGAATTTTTAAAAATGGATAATAAATTTTTATTATAATTTATAAATTTAGTAAATAAGTACCTTTTATTTTTGTCCAAAATGAACAGTAATCTTGGTAAATTTTGTTACCATAGTAAAGTGTAAATTGAGTAATTTAGGTTAAAAATAAAATAATAAATACTATAAAATAACTCTAACATATGAAAAACTTTAATTGGAGAAAAAAACAATCCATGAACACCTAAGTATCTAAATAAAGTTGTTTAATGTAGACTTGTCTATGAAAATGACATATATAATATGTAAATCAAACAAAGTCGCAAAATGTCACTTTCTTTGTCTTTAATTTCCCTTATGTGTCCACCTGGGGAAAAAGTTATGTTAAGAAAAAATAAACCTATAAAATTTTAAATTGATACACATATTTTAATTATATAAATTTATTTTATACTTTTTGGGTCACTTAGATGAAATTGTGGTATTTATAATATTTTATTTGATAAAAATTTAAAGATGTCACATTCATGTTTTAGATACTATATCATTTTTTATACAGGTATAAAAAAATATATATTCAACTATAAATATTATTTTAGAATCAATCATATTTATCCTTTTCAAGGTATTTTTTTAATTTTTAGTGTACAAATAAATATATTAAATAATTACACAATACTTATGTAGTAATTATTTTATTAAAGTAAATATCAAATAAATGATACTAAAAATATTAAAATAAATATAATTTATAATAATTAATGTGGTAAATGAATTTTAAAGATTAATTTGACCTCTTATGGATATAATGAAACCTTTTTTTAGAAGTTAAATTTTAATCTTGATACTTTTAAAAGTCAAAGTAATGAATAGTTTCAAAAATGAGACTAATGATATTTTATCAAAATAATATTTCATTAAGTTATTTAAAAATCATAAAACACATTTAAAAATAAAAAATATTTATAATTTGGTCTAAAATGTTATAAAATGTTAATTTATGATTTTATTTACATCATATAAATAAAATTTACAACGTTTTAATATTTAAAAAGTTGTTACCTTGGTTAAAATTAAAATAGGTTAACTAAGGATTATCAAAATTATAAGGTTTAAAATAATCCTAAAACTTATATAAAATCTATTAATTTATGATATTAAAACCTTATATCATATTATGTTATAATAAATTTAATTTTTAAGGTATTTGGATTCATATTTAATTTTCTATAAATTAATATTTTGAAAAAATACCATCACTCTTGCGTACATATGGCCTACCGTCACCATGACGTGGTGAGATACATTTTCCATTATCACCAATAAAGAATGATTATATAAATTTATATAATAAATACAAATGATATACTTTACCTTAATATAATTTTGTAAATTGTGGAACTATATCTTATGAATAATAATTGGGACTTATACAAAAAAACATGCATAAGAAAATTATATAGTTAACACCCAGAAAAATAATAATAATGTAATATTATTAATGGGTGACAATATGATCGTATATTATATCATAAAAATAAATATTATTCTAGAATAATTTAATAACATTATTTAATCCATTATATTTAAGTTTTTGATACATAAAAAGGAAATCAAACCTTAGGTAATGGTTAATTTTACAATATCTTTATCATCCTAGATTATTTATACATAATTATTTATCGGGGAGTATTTATCTTCCATGTTCATGTTTCTTAAATATGTATTCCAAAATATTTTAAATATTATTCAAAATTTTTTTAAATTCATTTTTACCCATGTTTGAATTTATACTAAATGGGTTTAAAGGAATATTTTTTTAATTTTTCTAAGGTGGTACTTTTTGAATTTTTTGGAAAATGTATGGGGATAATATTTTTTAATTTATACAACATGAATGGAGTTTTCTAGTTTCTTGATTCAAAAATTCCTTGAATATTCAATTTCAATATCAAAAGTTTATTTTCAAATAAAATGTTTTCTTTTAATATTTCATGGCATTTTAAGAAAATAAAACCTTTTCAAAGAAGAAAATATATTTTCATCAAGAAATAATTTCAAGTGACATATCATGATTATTTTCCATTTACAATAAAAATATATGATGTTACTTATGTTTTAATGTGGATGCTTTTCAAGGATTTTATCCCTATTATTATGATTCTAGGTTTATGTTTATGATAGAATGATATTTATAAAACCCATTTCTTTCCATGGGTTATGTTATGATTAAATTTCTCTTATGAAACCCATTTTTTTTCATGGGTTATGATATGATGAATGAATTATGTTCTGGTGACACACATATGTATGATTTTAATTATGTTATGGGTGGGACCTATATCTCCCCCCAATTCATTTGGTAATGATGTATATATCATGAGATATACAAGACTAGAACTAGAAGTAAACTTGGTTCAGTAGTACAAGACTGGAGAAAGAGTAATCTTGGTTCAGTAATACATGGAATGAAAGGGGAGTGGGCCCAATTTAGTGAGGGACTTTTTCCACTATAATGGTCTTGTAAATGGTCCTTTACTAATATAAAAATGATTTTTTATGCTTTTTTGTATTCCAAAATTCCATTTCATATTTTATGATCACATAAAATATATATTTTTTGATTCTTTATAAAGTTTTATGATTTATTTCATGACACGATATCATGATCTTTGATATGTAGAATATATTTTTCAAAATTAATTTTCATGTTCTTATGACCTCATGCTTATGTTATCTCCCATTATTAAACTTACTTAGAATTTGAGCTCACTTTTTCTTATGTTTCTTTTCCCTAAGATATGAAGAAATTAATTATATAAGATGTATAAAAAATGGGTTCTAGTTATGAATGAATAAGCGAGAGATTATGTAAATGTTTTATGAATTAGTTGTTTATATTTTCGAGTTTCTAAATACACTAAACCTATATAGTTTTGTCATGGTTTTCTATGTTATGTAATGTATATTCATTTATTTATATGTAATATCTATAAATGAAAAGTATGGTATGCTATAGTTGGTATTATAGAAAGGTTTATTTAACCTTTGGAAATTAGGATGAGAAAAAATTAGAAAAAAAACCTTAGGAAAAGTATATGTATAGGATACAATCCTAGATTTTGGTAATGATTAGAAATAACCTAGTAATTAAACCTAGGGTTTAATAAATTTAAAATTTTAATTTCCCTTGATTATGTGGTTTTATATAATGATTAATGTTTTTGACATTATGTTTTTTGGTTTTAGACAATAGATGAAACCCGAAAGAGCCACGTTAATACTTAATGTGATGGAAAATACAATACTTTTTCCTCCTTAGAAACCGAATGTTATGGGAGATGGATTGAAAAATATTGTTTCTATGCTCACGCAACTTTCTCAAGCTATAAATCATACAGGAATTACAAACGAGAAAAGGAGGGAAAAATATTCTTTTAAGTCCTTCATGAGGCAGTATCAACCTTCATTCAATGGGTCTTCTGAACCACTAGTGGATGAATAATGGATCAGTACCAGTGGAAAGATATTTTCAGTTTTCTAATGTTCAAAACATGAGAAAGTCATTTTGTAAGTTTATAATTTGGAAGGTGATGCAGATCAATGGTGGAATCCCATCAAGAATATGATACAATGAGATGAAATTGACTACATAAAATGGGATGAGTTCAAGAAAATATTTTTCAATAATTACCTTCCAAAATATCTTTGTACAAATATGGAGAAGGCGTTACTTGATCTTAATAAAAAAATATGATTAATTTGTTGGTACCTATGAAGAACATTTTACAAGAATCGCAGGGTATGCGTCTGGAATTATAATCCAACTTGAGTGTAAAGTTGATTAATTCTTCCATGGATAAAAACCAAGTCTTGGAAGGGAATTAACCACAATGTACTTCAATAACTATAAGGAAATTGTTTTATTTGATCTCAAGGTTGAGATGAATATTGGAGTCACCCATCAATCATATGGGTTAAATACGAAGAGAAAAATTTAATTAAAGGGAAAATCTAAAGACCACGGTGAAAAGAAGATGATCTTTCCTTTATGATCAAAGAGTGAAAATAAACCCAGATGAAAATGTCTTAAGGGGACTAGTAAATGATTTATGTACAAAAAAAAGTCATTGGTAAATTGGCTGTCAAAGTGATAGGAAAAGGTCTCTAGTGATGAAAATAGAGAAAATGCTACAAAAAATAAAGCTCCCATAGTTCAATGTTACAAGTTTATGAAAATTGGTCATTAATATAATCAATTCTCTAATCCAAGGGTTATCGATGATTATCGAAATTAGAAACCTTCTAAGATAAAAGAAAAAGGAAAATCAAATATGACCACTACTAGTGAGGTGGAGAACAAAAATATAATGGTGAAATGTACACTTATCATCAACTCTAAAACATCTAATGTTTTATTTGATTCAGGATCCACCTAGTCATTTATTTCTAATTAATTTTATAAGGGCGTGACCATATTACCTCAACAATTAGATATTGATTTAGCTGTGAAAACTCCTAATGAAATAATGGTTTCATCATAAGTTTATAATTCTTATCTACTTGAAGTCTATGGGAAAGTGATTCTAGTAAATCTTGTGATCCTTCCTTTATTTGAATTTGATATGATTCTTGGAATGGATTGGATTTCCCTATATAGATCTCATATCAAATACCGAGGAAGGAAAGTCACATTTCATATTATGAATAAATTAATGACCATCTATCGATGAAAGGATGAAAATGAACTTCAAGTGGAAATTATTTCCATATTGTGGATCTTAATTCCCATAAACGAAGGTTATTTATCTCATATGGTTGGGGATAAACTCACCATTAAGGATACACCTATTGTAAGAGAGTTGATGTATTTCTTAAATAATTTCCAAATATTCAAATGAACCATGAAGTTGAGTTTTCAATAGAACTCATATCGAGTGATATTCCTATTTTAAAGACTCATTATAGAATATCCAAAATTGAGTTGTGGTAATTGAAGAAGAAAATCCAAGAGAATCTTGACAAGGTATTCATACACCCAATTGTGTCACATTGTGGTGCACCTATTC
This sequence comes from Viscum album, assembly GCA_963277665.1. Lineage (NCBI taxonomy): Eukaryota > Viridiplantae > Streptophyta > Magnoliopsida > Santalales > Viscaceae > Viscum > Viscum album. Next base: position 198,077,108 of record OY728131.1, on the reverse strand, counting down.
TTTTTTTATGAAGAAATATGGATCAATGAGACTCTACATTGATTATCGAGAACATAACACGGTCACTACCAAGAAAAAAATATTCTATCCCCTATATTTATGACTTATTTGATCAACTATTTAGAGATCAATACTTTTCCAATATTGATCTTCATTCTCGATATCATCAAATACCCAAGATGAAATTATACACAAGGTATAGACACTATGAATTTATAGTGATGACTGTTAGTCTTAATAATCCCCCGCTATCTTATTGGATTTAATTAATAGAGTATTTGGGGACTCTCTTGATTAGTTTGTGGTGTTCTTTGTAGATGTTATTATTATTTATTCAAATAGAAAGGAAGAATATGAGGATCACTTGAGTATTGTACTGAATACCCTAATAAAGGATAATCTTGATGAAAAATTTACCAAGTGTGAATTTTTGATTAAAAAAGTTTCATTTTTGGGTCACATAATTTCAAGAGAGTGTATATCTTTGGATCCATCAAAGACATAAGTTATTAAATGTTGTCCTAGAAAAAAAATGGTAACTGAGATCTAGAGTTTGCTTTATTTGGATTGATATTATCAATGTTTTTTGAAATATTTATCATGATTATCTAATCCACTCACCATTTTGACTCAAAAAGCAGTTATGTTCATATGGATAGAAGAATGTGAAGTGAATTTAGAGGAGTTGAAAAGAAGGTTAGTTAGTGCACCTATGCTTACAACACCCTATAATAGAGATAGTTTTGTGATCTATACTGATTCATCTATTAAGGGTAAATATGTGCTCTCATGAAAAATGATATGGTGATAGATTATACCTCACAACAATTGAAAGTCTATGAGAAAAATTACCCAAGTCACGATTTGGAGTTAGTTGGAGTAATCTTAGTAGAATAGACATGAAGGTATTATATTTATGGAGAAATGTCTGATATATATACTAATCATAATATTTTAAAGTATATTTTCACTCAAAAGGAGCTGAATATGCACCAAAAAAGATGGTTGGAGGCGATTAGAGGTTACGAATGCTCAATAAATTACCGTCTTGGGAAAGAAAACAAGGTGAAAGATGCTTTGAGTCAAAAGGACCATGCTAGCCTATCTATTATGAGGATAAAAAAGATCCAATATTTTTGGATTTTCAAAAGATGGATATAAAAATCATAATGTAAGGAGATAACTCCTATCTTTTTCGAATGAATATTCAACCATCTATACATGTAAATATGAAGGAGGCATAAAAGGAAGATGTAGAGGTAAAAAAGAAGGTGAGAAATTTTCTTAAGTTCAATATTGATTATGATAGAATAATAAGGTTTAGTAATCATGTTTGTATTCTTCCCATACTCGAATTAAATAGGGAACCATTGGATGAGTCTCATAGTTCATAATTATCTATTCATCCTGGAATCACAATGATGTATAGGTACTTGAAAGAGTATTTATGGTTGGATGACATTAAGAAAGATATTATAGAGTATGTTTCTCGGTGCTTGGTTTGTTATCAATTTAATGTTGAGAGACAAACATCTAAGGGGATGTTACTACCGTAACCCATAATATAATGGAAATGGGAAATGATCACAATGGTCTTTATCATAAGAATTCCCAAAACATCTAAAGGGAATAATGATATATGGTTTATAGTTGATCAACTTATGAAGCTATAACACTCCATCAAAATCAGATAATACTTATCTCTTAATCATCTTTCTAAAATATATATTAATGAAGTGGTGAGACTACATGGAGTATCACTTTCCATTATATATGTTTGGGATCCAAGGATTACCTTGAAGTTCTAGAGAAGCCTTCAGTAGGCTCTAGATATATAGAAAATTTTTGGCACTACTTATCATCCTCAGTCAGATGGTTAGTTTAAGAGGATAATTATCACTCTATAATACATGTTGATAACTTTATCAATGGATTAAAAATGTGGGTTGGATCAACACCTACATTTGGTAGAATCTTTTTAGAATAATATCTTTCACTATAATATTGAGATGGATCATTATAAAGCCCAATATAGTAATAATTGAAGAACTCTAACATGTTATAATGAATTTAGGAAAATAAATCTATTAAGACATAATCTAGTTGAAGATATGGAAGAGAAGGTCAGATATATTCAACAAGACATAAGATCATATTAGAGTTGGTAAAAAAGTTATGTTAACAATTGATGAAATGAAATAGATTTTTAAGTGGGTGTTAATTTATTTATATGAATATCTCCATGGAATAGGTTGATTATATTTTTAAAGAAGTGAAAGCTAAACCCTAAGTATTTTGGCCCATTTGAAATTATGGATCATGTTGGGAAGGTTTCTAATCGATTGGTGCTTCTAGTGAATCTCTCTTAAGTTCATGATGTGTTCCATGTGTCTCCCCTGAGAAAGTACATACTTGATCCTTCACATGTACTAAACTCATTAGTCATACCACTGGAGAGAAATATTTCTTATGAAGAAAAATTTATTGATATTTTGGATCATAGATAGAAAGTTCTATGAAATAAGACCACTCACTTGGTTAAAGTTTTATAGAAGAACCACTACTTTGAGGAAGTTACATGGGAACCTAATGACATTGTTGGCCTCTCCTTATGTGGAGTATGTTTAACACTATCTTATTTTAATGATCACAAACCATGATGCTTTTAGTACTAATGATTCACATGTTGTTTGATAGAATTTTATATGGTAAGATTGTTTCTATGATTATTCTTCTAAGTTTAATGGTGATTCCCCATCTCTAAGGAGTCACTATCAACACTTGTTACCGCTAGTGGAGTCACCTTCATGATTATTATCTTCAGAGGAGCTACCTCTTGGATGATCTACCACTAGATTCCGAGTTACCATTACCACCATTTTGAGATACTAATAGTTTGAGATACCAACAGATGACGAGTCACCGCCAAATTCTTGCTACCACTGCTATCAGAGGACTTTGGCATAAATGGATCAATGTTTATTTCTATTTGAAGATATTTTTACAAAGTATTCATGTCATAGTAAAAGACCAATTTGAGTATTGTGTATCTAATGCTACTATATATATGTAAAGTATCTCTCTTTGGATATATTGTACATCATTACAAAATTAGAATGAATATTACTGACTAAAAATTACATAAAAGTGTGAGATTGAATCTGGAAATTCCCACAAGATTACCAATTCATTTTCTATAAATATAAAATGACACAAAAGCACAAAATTCATTACAGATATTGATTGATACACTTAAAGAGATCAATTGAAACATTCTTGTATATTTTCTACCATCCTCTATTCTGTTATAATTTTCCAGAATGAAGCTCGTACTTCTTACTAATGGTGATCTGAGGACTACGAACATTCTGAATAAATCATACCGATCTTTACTCTATTCTTTATTATTCTTTCTATTTATGTCATTCTACTTTTAGTAGTGTATTGTTAATATGTTATCAAATACACACTATCTCTTACACCTAACAGAATAATACTTGTTATTATCTCATTTACTTACATTTTTTCCCCTATGTTTGTGGAAGAGGTCTCTGTGTTACCTGTTCTATTCTTACTTCCCTTGAATAAATGTGGAGGATTAATTTTAGCCTATACATCTTGTAGTTTTTGATTGTTTACTAGATCCGGCTTGTGGATTTATTTTATTATTATTATAATCTAATCAGTAGTAGGTTATTACCGAGTATAGGGGAATAAGTCTCCTCTTTATACTAAACCTATTATTTATTCTGCTATTTCATTGTGTTTTAATTTATTCTCATATCCTCGAATGTTTTTAAATCTATGAAAAAACTATTAATTTGATAATTAATCATAACTAGTTTTTATATTTTTTTTCTAGGTAAATTGATTTCAAAAGTTAGGATATTTTTAAACATTATTTTAAGTAAGACTTAATCACTATTTAAAAAATATTTTGAAAGGACATATCTTATATCAATATGTTTTTTTGATTAATTGGACAGTTTGTTTTTATTAAATGAGTTTTTATTTTAGCTTAATCTTTAATAATTTTTTTATTGGGAACTCAATTTACCACCCTCTTAAGTTACTCACTCCAACCAACATTTGGTATCAAATGTTGGTTTACATTAAATTTCCAGCTGTGATTTTAGTTATATTCTACATATCTCAAATTTCCATCATTTCTATTTTTTTCTTTATGGATAATAGGCAAGAAGGATATGATACCAATATACCTCAATATTTTAATGGTAAAAATTATGCTCAATGTAAAATCAAAATGAAAATTCATTTATAAAGTATGGGTTTTGACATTTTGACTGTAATAGAAGATCAATTTGAAATACCAAAAACTGCTATACAAACATGGAGTGATGCTACAAAATCTACTTAGAATAATAATTTTAAAGATTTTAATGCTTTTTGTGTGCATTGGGTGATAATGAATATAATAGAATATCTACTAGAAAATATTCTTTTGAAATATGGGACACCTTATCAGTTTCACATGAAGGAACATCAAATTTCAAATGAATTATATTAAATACATACAAAATCAAGTATGATACTTCTAAAATCAAATCTGATGAACCTATTTCCAATATGTATATTAGGTTCAATGAAATATTAAATACCATGCACTGTAATGACCCAAAATTTTATTAATGAAAATTTATCTTGATCTAATTAAATGTATTATTATGTAAAATGGTTATATAAAACATATAAACTTCCTTGGTTTTATGTTTTTGGATTTTAAAATACTATTTATAATTGTTACCATTGCTAATATAGCCATTGAACAGTGATCAAATGATTAGTATAAATATAGGGCTTTAATAAATCCAATTTACTCAGACAAAGGAAGCATTGACCTCATCTAGTAGAATTGATCCATACAAAGTCCATTTTTCAGAGCTCAGGAAGGAGGTAACATCACTAGGCATCGCTCTAGACCAAGCCCCAGCCGATCTTTAACACGTTAATCTTGAACGGAATTACGTACGGGATAAGTGGAAGTTAAAAAGAGATAACCACCTGAGTGATGTTATCCGAGCCGCCCCAAGAGTCTGTCACCATCACACACCTTACCCTTAGGTCTTATGCGGGTGTTATAAGGGGTTATGTAATAAGTCCCTAGCACTATGATTATGTTTATTATTTTTTGTATAAATAATATACATTTATTTTATTATTGTTACATTGTAAATAGGTTTTAAAGAACAAATAATATTTGTAGTTAATATTTAAATTAAATAAAGAAATATATTTTGATGAATTAATGGATTTTTGAATTAAATAATATTTAAAAAAGATATTATATCTAAATTAGTTTTTATTAAATATAAATGATCGTACAATTTTTATGAATACAATTGAAATTTTTATTAAGGTTTGAAAATGGTTTTTGTCAAAACCCACAAATTTTCAATAAATGTCCGTTTTTGTTTTAAAATTAAAAATTCACACGTTTAGAAAATTATTTACATAAATTGAATATTATTTTTGGAATCAGGACGTCGAAATTATCCAATGGTTAATTTTTCATAATTTTCAGAGATAATTGATTTTTTGGGTAAAAATTAAATACTAAATAAATATGTAATGTGTTTTATGACATCATAATGACCTGATAATGATGTGATAAAATACAATAAAAGGTTTATTTGTCCAATAGTTGTTTTTCCTTTAAAATAATGTAATTTTATATTTTTTCCATTAATTTTATGATTCCTTAGTGGACCCTTTAAAACTTATAAAATATTTTAACATTTTAAAATTATTTTCTTGAGAGTGTGACTCACCTCCACATAAGAAAGACTAATATTTTAATAATTTAAGCCATTGGAATTATAAAATAAATTTTTCCACTCCCCTTTATAAAAAACCATTGGTTGGTTTATGGTTTTAAATATTTAATTATATAGATTCTAAAACCTAAGTTTGTGAAATAGTAAAGAATCCCTCTCTATTTTCCTATATAAACCCACCCAAGATCCCACTTATCTTCACTCAAAACCCTTGGAGAACGTCCCTACACTACCCTCATCCCTCTAGAATCCTCCCAATGCACCTTAATCTCCCAACAATCCTCTCTCAAGCCTCTCCCAAGCCTTTGGGATCACACTTCCAAGTAAGGGATCCTCACTTTCCATCCTTATTTATGTCCAAGTTTCCTTATATTGTTATGCCCTTTTATTTTCAATTAAAAATGTTGGGTGTATGATTTTTCACCTCCCCTATACATCCCTCATTATGTTTTAATTATGATATACCCATTTATCTCTCATTAATGCCTCTAATGTACTCCCGTTACCATGCCGAAATTCCGTAACAGGTTTCTTACTTTCTCATTTTTGTCCAAGTTTCATTATGTTGTTATACCCTTTTATTTTCAATTAAAAATGTTGGGGTATGATTTATCACCTCCCCCATACTTCCCTCCTTATGTTTTAATGATGATATACCACTTTATCTCTCATAAAACATTTTTATGAAACTTTATGTCACACCATTATGCTTCTGAAATTGCACCGTGATTTTTCAATACCGAAAATATTGTATAATGAATACCATACCAATTTCTCTATAAAGGGTATTCACCTTAATGAACGTATACTTATTTAATGGTACTTACATATATTTATTCCACATTCTTTAATAATGGAATAGCTTATTATGTTGGAATATTTCATGTTATATGATCCATGTGGCACACTTATGCATGAAATGAAATGATTAAGAAGGGTGCACCCTGATAGCGTTCCAATGCATTGGGTAATGTTTTGTATCATGATACAAAATTTTCAATGATGGTCTAATCATGATAATTAAAGTGCAATGAGAGTTTACACAAGATAATTCAAGTGCAATGATGTTTTTGTAAAGAGGTGTAAAATTCAAGGGAAATTTTTTTTTCTTAATTTTCTTTGGGATTTTACAAGAATGCAGTTTCTGACGACACCTGATTCCGAGGCCTAGTGTTACCAGAATCATTTTATAAAGTTTAGCTCGGGTATGTTCAGTGAACGAACGAGCAAGTTTTCCTAACTTTTGAACCGGTACTCGAAATCGAATTCTGAGGGCACCGATGGAATTGCAGCGCCGATATTTGATTAGAAACACCTTTTCTAGAGTTGCGTTTACTCGGGTGTGGTTATTAAAATTTTGGGTTAAGTAAAAGAATAAAATAAAATGGTGTAACCAATTTTATTTTATTTAATGTTGTTTAACCTAAGCTAAGTGGTTGGAGTGGGACCCACTATATCCTACTCCACTAGGTAGGATATTTGTGAGATGGGGCCCACACGAACCCCAACCCTTTCAACTTCCTCAACCCCTATTAATTAGGCAACACACCCACACCCCCCAATTAATGAAAGTCAACTCTTGCATTTAACTATTTATTAAACGCCTCTTTAATTGGACGGTTTAATCTTCTCAATTAATTCAATTAATTGATTGATTCAATTTTGAATTTCAAAATGTTTGGCGTGTGTAATAAAATGAGGTAACACTTATTTTTATTAGTGTTTTTTTGGTTGTATGAGAGGATTTTGGAAAGAATTGCTCAAAGTCTTGAAGTTCTTCTTCCTTGACGAAGAACGCGAAGAACACCGACCTCCGATGATGGATGACGGTGAGAGACGCCTTCCTCGGAGATCGACGACCCGACGTGCATCCCTTCATTCCTTATTTCCGTGTCAAAGTACGGGAGGCACCGTTCCTCCTCGTACGATCTCCGTCAACGTGTATGGAACCTTCTTCCGCGACGCCTTCTTCCGCAACGTTCAATTCCGCGACAAGCCTTCGTTCAATAACGCTCGAGGTAGGGGTTATTTGTTTGTTCGTTTTTACCTTTGTCGCCTTTCTTCGTTTCAATTTGGGCCGCCTATTACCGCAATAACGGGAGGAGGTCGGACCGCACGAACATGGCCGCCCCTCCTCCCCACTTGTTTGTTTGAGTTTGTTGTGGCACGTGTAAGGCGGCGCGGTGCCGTTGCATCGCGTGGAAACTATGAGAATGGGTGAAGAAGCGTGGCGCCGTCACGCCGCGCCGTTGAAGTCGAAAAAGCCGCGGCGTCGTCGCGCCGCGCTGGAGAACCTGGAAGAGACCGTGGACAGAGCGAGGATGTGGCGGAGGGGCGCGGCGCCATCGCGCGGCGCCGGTCAGACCAAGGCCGCGGCCTGTGGCTGCGGCGGACCAGGAAGCGGCGGCCGGCTTCCGGTTGCCGGCGCCGGAGCAGGATGGCGGGACGCCGACGGTCCCACGGTAGCAGCAACCGACCGGCTGGACCGGGCTGGCCGGATTCCGAGAAGGTCCAGGGGTCGTAACCCTCAGCTGGCCGACAGGAGCGACCCCCCACATGGGGGCCGCGGTTACACACAGGGGGGCAGCACGCCCCTCCCCCCCTTCCGCTCGGCCGTTACGGCCGAGCTGCCTGGCCACGCTCGCCAGGCCGAGTGAGCCAGGCCGGGCTGTGCCCCGGCCGGGCCAGGCCGTGCCCTAATGGGCCGGACCAGGACCCAGGTCAGGTCGACCCGGTTTGGGCCGACCCAGGTGGTATCGGGTCGGGTCGGACCGGGCCCGAACCCCCTATTCATGGACCTCTTTCGGTATTTTGCCCATAACATGGGATGTGGACCTCCGATCAATGCACCGTTAGCTGTGATGCCATCCTTGGATCGAGACGGTCATTTTGGTATATTACATTCCGTGTTTCGGAGAACTTTGCGTTCGTCCAGGTTGGTTCGTACACGAAACCAACTGGGCCCTCGGAGCAGAAACGCTTATAACTTGAGCTCCGAACATCCGATTGACGTGCCGTCAACTTTGTTAGATTAATCTTAGTGAGACGGATCTTTTGGATTACTCTGATCAAGGTTTGGATGCAGTTGGAGTAAGTTCAGGTTGGTTTTGACTTAAAAACCAACCGGGCCCCTGGGATGAAAAAGTCAATAACTCTCAGACCGAACGTCCGATTGACGCGCCGTCTGTGACGTTGAGTTCCTGTTGACGATACAGAACTTTTGGATACATCAACTCCGGACTTCATGTCAGTTGAAGTATCAGCCCCTCGGCTCATGGAGCAGACCCTCCCGAACGAGCTTGCTGTGTGAGGGAACCCTAGAGCTGGCTGTGACTGCGACGACGATGACGAATGTACAGAAATCCTCTGTGGATTCGATGGCGACGACTACAACACTCTGCAATCCTCAGTGGATCAGTGCTACCGATCCTGTGTGGGTCAGATCCTGTGTGGGTCAGCGCTCAGTGGTCCTATGTGGGCCAGCGCATACCGATCTTGTGTGGGTCATTGCGGGGGTTAGTACCTATCGATCCTTTGGGGGTCATTGCGGGGGTTAGTACCTATCGATCCTTTGCAGGTCATTGCGGGGGTTAGTACCTATATATCCTTTGTGGGTCATTGCGGGGGTTAGTACCTAACGATCCTGTGTGGGTCCGGCGGCTTAGATGAATCAGTGGCTACATCTGATCAACTCTATTGTCTTACGAAGAACTATATCTGTGTGAGCTGATTCTTTACTTTCAATCATTATCTTCGATATGATTGTCTTGACATCCTATGTGGATTTTGTTGTGTTATCCTATGTGGACGTGATCGAACATGGGATCGGATGTTGGAGCCGAACTGTAATTGATGACTTAGGTATATGTATGGGCATATACCTATGTAGTGTCAGATGTTACTTCTTGATTGTATCTTTCCTTTGTGGATTATCCTTTGTGGATTCTGGGAGACCTTCGGGGGTCTTGGGGTCCCTACTGAGTGGAGTATACTCACCCCTGCATGGGATATGCCCACACTACATTATGTTGGATGCAGACGACGGACATCGCTGATCGTGGTAGAGGCTAGTGGAGCAGTCAGTACCTGGAGGTGTACCACTGGGCGAGACGTACACGGAGCGGACGGCTGGACCCAAGGAGCTAAGGTGGATATCTGTACCCACCCTTCAGGTGGGACTACCAGTGGATGACTCGACGTTGTGGCTTTAAATTTCAGTTGTTGTACTTCCTTTTTCAGTTGTACTTTACTTCAGTTTGGGTTTGTATTCTGGCCCACATACTTTACCTCACTTTCTATTGTACCCAGTTTACTTAGTATTTACTTCTGCTTGCTTGCTCTGTGGTGTTTGTTTACTTTACAAAGGCAACCCCTTCCCTTTTTATCGAGAATTATGCATTGGTGCTAGTCAGCATCCCCTGGCCTATGGAAGACGAGCTTGGGGTAGTCACGACATGAGCCCCAAGGATGGGTCGTGACAAATTGGTATCAGAGGAGTTCGGTTCTACCGCAGAACTCTGGGCTCTGATCTTTCTTCTATGTGAAGAAATATTGTTAAGGTTATTGGGTGTGGTTATCAGTCTAGGGAGTCCAGTGTTGGTACAGTGGCCAACGTATCCGTACACCAGGACCCTGACTTCTGATTTCCGATTTAATACACGAAAACATTGACTGCATGTGTGTTTCAAGTTTTCTTTGTAATTACTTTGTGTCAGCTCACCAGGTATACTGTTTGACCGTGGTGCACCTGTTTCTTTTTAGGATGGCCCCATGATGACAGCCAGCTAGGGTTCCGAGCGTTGTGCGGGACGACAGCCCACCGGGCGACGAGGCCTCGGTACAGGGCCCTTTGACAGCAGATGCATCGGCGGTACCTCTACCCACCGAGCCACCGATGCTACCAGCCCCAGTCGCTGACAGTGCATGTCGCCTTAGTGCACTGCACGAGTTTCAGCATCAGGGAACACCCAGGTTCCGCGGGGAGACAGACCCTCAGGCAGCCGAGGATTGGATGTAGGTAGTTGTACGAGTTTTCCGATTAGTAGGGACACTAGCAGACCTCATGGTGATCCTTGCAGCGAGTCTCCTGCATGCGGCAGTAGGAAGATGGTGGAGCTTGATGTTCCAGGTGCACGACGAGGCATCACTCCTCTGGACAGACTTTGAGAGCCTCTTTCGCTCGGAGTTCTTCCCATCCACCCTCCGTGCGGTGCACATCCAAGAGCTTTTATAGCTGTGGCAGGGCAGCTTGACGGTCGCCCAGTACTCGGCGAGATTTACTGATCTCTCACGCTATTCGACGGACATGGTACGAGACCCATTCTTCCGGGCCCGGACCTTCAAGTAGGGATTGAGGCTTGAGATCAGGGCATCGATGATATCCCTCAGCATTCCAACATAGGCAGGGGTACTGGAGCGAGCCCTTCTCATTGAGAGCTTTCTTGCTGAGCCTACATCAGCAGCGAGACCTACCGCAGGGCGACACGTAGCAGAGTCTTCTGCAGCTGGCAGTCAATGGATGACACATGGGTCCAGGAAGACCAGACCCTCAGGCGGACGACCTCAGGACACTGGCTCAGAGGTGCGGGGCACACAGTGCAGAGCCAGTCTTACGAGAGGCAGACAGTGCTACGTATGCGGCGGGTAGGTCCACATGGCTCGTGACTGCCCGAACCGTCGTGCCGAGGTGTAGCAGACGGTTGAGGGACCACCCAGGCAGAGGCAGAGGGTCGACCGTGGCGGTCCGCAGGGAGCAGGTGGATGAGTCAGAGGAGCTGGCCGAGGAGCAGGTGGTGGGCGACGCTTTGAGGCTCTACCACCACCACCACCAAGAGGTCCACCCCGACCATAGGGGGCTGGCGGGAAGAGGCAGACACAGCTTCAGGCAGCGAAGGCCTACGACCACAGTGCGCCTGAGATGATTCGAGGTACTATCTGTGTCTACTCCACCATTTTTGCAGTTCTTATAGACATAGGAGTGAGTCATTCTTTCATTTCCGCTGCCCTTGTTCGGAGCTCGGAGATTCCGACGGAGCCGTTGGCTCGATCCTTACAGCTAGAGACTCCTACGGGAGTAGTCTAGACGATTACGCACTGGTTCTAGCAGTGTGAGCTTACTCTAGGAGGCTAGAGCTTCGGCTGGGATCTTATTGTAGCTGTATCGAGGCCTTGTGACGTCATCTTGGGCATGGATTGGTTATCTACAGTCCATGCTTAGATTGACTGCATTAGGCGCAAGGTGCGATGTGTTTGCACCGATGGGAGCAGGTTCACCTTCCTCGGTGAGAAGGGAACCTTTGGAGCATAGGATGGACTCACACAGAGGAGAGGACATCCCATCACTCATCAGTTGGCTAGCCTTATCCTTGGAGTAGTTGACATGCGGAGTCTGAGCTTACCTGCAGTGGTGGATCAGTTTGCGGACGTTTTTCCTGATGACGTTCCAGGACTACATCATCGCAGAGAGGTAGACTTTTATATTGACCTGTACCCCAGGACAGCCCCGATATCCACCCCATCATATCGGATGGCTCCCACCGAGCTTCAAGAGCTACGGGTACAGCTGGAGGACTTGCAGGGCAAGGGATTCATCCGACCCAGTGTTTCACCCTGGGCTTCCCCGATATTGTTTTCCAAGAAGGAATACGGGAGCTTGCGACTGTGTGTCGACTATCGTCACCTGAACCAGGTGACCGTGAGGAACAAGTATCCGCTACCGAGGATTGAAAACCTCTTCGATCAGCTTAAGGGAGCACGGTGGTTCTCGAAGATAGACCTTAGGTTAGGCTATCATCAGCTCAGTGTTCGGGATGAGGACGTGCAGAAGACGGACTTTAGATGTCAGTATGGCCACTATGAGTTATTGGTTATGCCTTTTGGAATGTCCAATTCTCTAGCAGTGTTCATGGGCCTTAGGAACAGGATCTTTCAGCCTTACCTTGATCGATTTGTCGTGGTCTTCATCGACGACATATTGATATACTCGACGACTGAGGAGGAGCATGCCTACCACTTGTGGGTTGTACTGGACACACTTCGAGAGCACCAGCTTTATGTTAAGCTCTCGAAGTGTCAGTTCTGGATACGTGGGGTCCACTTCTTGGGACACATCATCTCTGAGGTGTGAGTTGCAGTAGATCCTGCGAAGATCGAGGCAGTGCTAGCTTGGGAGCCACCCAGGAGCGTGACGGAGGTGTGGAGTTTCTTGGGGCTAGCTGGGTACTACTGGAGATTTGTGCCAGACTTCTCCAGAGTTTCAGCACCACTCTTAGCTTTGACAAAGAAGGGGAAACCCTTTGTGTGGTCAGACAAATGTCAGCAGAGATTCCAGGAGCTGAGACAGAGATTGACCAGCGCGCCTATCTTGAGGCTACCAGAGGAGGGAGTTGGGTACGTAGTTTACTGCGATGCATCAGGGACCAGACTCGGGTGTGTACTGATGCAGGAGAAGGCTGTGATCACCTATGGATCATGTCAGTTGAGGCAGCATGAGCAGAACTACGCTACCCATGACCTGGAGTTAGCTATAGTGGTCTTCACTCTGAAGATGTGGCGACACTATCTGATCGGTGATCACTTTACAGTCTATTATGACCATCATAATCTCATGTACATCTTCTCGTAGAAGGAACTGAACCTGAGACAGTGGCGATGGATCGAGTTTCTCTAGGACTATGACTTTGAGATAGTCTATACTCCTGAAAAGAGGAATGTAGTAGCCTATGCTCTCAGCAGGAGAACGAGCATTCAGCTACTTGGGGAGGCGACAGAGCAGCTAGCCACTTTGAAGATATCCTTCATGGATAGTGATGGATCAGCCTTCCTACAGTCACTCACAGTCACTCCTCCACTTCTACATCGGGTCAGAGAGGCACATCATGGGGACGATGACTGTGAGACGCGGCATTCACAGATATCCTCAGGACAGACACCTGATGGATTCTCTGTGGGAGGAGAGAACATCAACCTTTTCAGAGGACGTACCATGGTACCAGTTGCTTTACAAGAGGAGTTGTTGAGGGAGTTTCACACTTCCCCTTTAGCGGTATATCCAGGAGTGGCGAAGATGTACCAGGACCTCAGACAACAGCACTGGTGCCGGGTATGAAGAAGGTTGGGGCAGAGTTCGTTTCTCGATGCCTCACCTGTCAGCAGGTGAAGGTAGAGCACCAGGTACCAGCAGGCTTGGTACATCCTTTGGAGGTCCCGGAGTGGAAGTGGGACGGGATATCTATGGACTTCGTGACTGGACTTCCACACACTTCCAGAGGTCACGACTCCATTTGGGTGATTGTCGACCGACTCACCAAGTTGGATCACTTCTTACCCATCAGAGAGCGGGGCACAGTAGAGAGCTTGGGACGCCTCTATGTTCAGAAGATTGTATGGATTCATGGTGTGCCATCATCTATCATCTCCGATCGAGATGCTCGCTTTACTTCCCGGCTTTGGAAGGGGTTGTAGGAGGAGTTTGAGATGCAACTACGTCTGAGCACTGCCTTTCACCCTCAGACCAATGGTCAGACAGAGAGAACCATTCAAAGTCTCGAGGACATTCTTCGTGCATGTGTCCTCGAATTTGGTTGCAGCTAGGAGGATCACCTACCCTTGGTGGAGTTCGCGTACAACAACAGCTACCACTCCACCATCGGGATGGCACCATACGAGGCGTTGTACGGGCGGCCTTGCAGATCACCACTGTGCTGGACAGACCCTGGGGAGTCAGCACTTGTGGGACCGGAGATGGTCCAGGCCACAACGTAGAAGGTCCAGGTCATCCAGGAGCGGATGAGGACAGCTCAGAGCCGACAGAAGTCTTATTCTGATAGGAGGCAGAGGCCACTAGAGTTCGAGGATGGCGACCATGTCTTCTTGCAGGTCTCACCTCGACGTGGATTACAGATATTTGGCTGAGGCAGCAAGTTGTCTCCGCGCTTCATCGGACTATTCCAGGTCCTCAGCAGGATTGGCGAGGTGGCTTATCGTCTGGCTCTACCACCTCAGTTGCACCAGGTGCACGACGTCTTCCACGTATCTCAGCTGAGGAGAAACGTGCACGACCCGACACATATCATTGACCATGGGGAGTAGGACATTGATGATGGGGAGACTTTTGCAGAGGTCCTAGTGGAGATCGAGGATCGACAGGAGCAGGTCCTACGCGGACGGTCGATTCCTCTAGTGCGCATCAGATGGAAGCACGGGAACCTCCAGGAGAGCACTTGGGAGCGGGAGGCTCAGATCTGTGCACGATACCCAATTTTTTTCCCCTAGTTTATGATGTATCTTTACGGGGACGTAAATCCCTAAGGTGGGAGTAATGTAAAGACCCGTAAAATTCAAGGGAAAATTTTCTTTCTTAATTTTCTTTGGGATTTTACAAGAACGTAGTTTCTAACGGCACCTGATTTTGAGGCCCGGTGTGCCCAGAATCATTTTTTGAAGTTTAGCTCAGGTACGTTCAGTGAACGAGCGAGCGGATTTTCCTAAATTTTGAACCGGTGCTCAGAATCGAAATCTGAGGGCACCGATGGAATCGTAGCGCCGATATTTTCTTAGAAACACCTTTTCTGGAGTTGCGTTTACTCGGGTGTGGTTATTAAAATTTTGGGTTAAGTAAAAGAATAAAATAAAATGGTGCAACCAATTTTATTTTATTTAAAGTTGTTTAACCTAAGATAAGTGGTTGGAGTGGGACCCACTATATCCTACTCCACTAGGTAGGATATTTATGAGTTGGGGCCCACATGAACCCCACCCCTTTCAACTTCCTCAACCCCTATTAATTAGGTAACGCACCCACACCCCCCAATTAATGAAAGTCAACTCTTGCATTTAACTATTTATTAAACGCCTGTTTAATTGGGCGGTTTAATATTCTCAATTAATTCAATTAATTGATTGATTCAATTTTGAATTTCAAAACGTTTGGTGTGAGTAATAAAATAGGGCAACACTTATTTTATTAGTGTTGTTTTGGTTGTGCGAGAGTATTTTGGAAAGAATTTCTCAATGTCTTGAAGTTCTTCTTCCACGACGAAGAATGCGAAGAACGCCGACCTCCGACGACGGACGACGGTGAGAGACGCCTTCCTCAGAGATCGATGATCCGACGCGCATCCCTTCCTTCCTTCTTTCCGCGTCAAAGGAAGGGAGGCACCGTTCCTCCTCAGACGATCTCCGTCAATGTGTACGGAACCTTCTTCTGTGACGCCTTCTTCCGCCACATTCAATTCTGCGAAGAGCCTTCGTTCAACAATGCTCGATGTAGGGGTTATTTGTTGGTTCATGTTTACTTCTGTCCCCTTTGTTCATTTCAATTTGGGCCGCCTGTTACTGCAATAATGGGAGGAGGTTGGACCACACGAACACGACTGACCCTCCTACCCACTTGATTGTTTGAATTTGTTGCGGCACATGTAAGGCGGCGCGGTGTCGTTGCACCGCGCGAAAACTATGAGAATGGGCGAAGACGCGCGGCGCCGTCGTGCGACGCCGTTGAAGTTGAACAAGCCACGACGCCGTTGCACCGCGCCGGAGAACCTGGAAGAGACTGCGGCCGGAGCGGGGCCACGGTGGAGGGTCACGACGCCATCGCGCCACGCCGGTCGGACCAAGGTCGCGGCGGAGCAGGAAGCGGCAGCTGGCTTCCGGCCGCCGGCACCGGAGCAGGAGGGCGGGACCCCGGTGGTCCCGCGGCAGCAGCAACCGGCCGGCCAGACCGAGCCGACCGGCTTCCGACAAGGGTCGGGGGTCATAACCCCTGGCTGGCCGACAGGAGTGGTCCCCCACCTGAGGGCTGCAGTAACACACAGGGGGGCAGCGCCCCCCCCCCCTTCCGCTCGGCCGTTACGGCCGAGCCGCCTGGCCACGCTGGCCAGGCCGAGCAAGCCAGGCCAGGCCGTGCCCACTGGGCCGGGATACACCCTAATGGGCCGGACCCGGACCCGAGTCAGTTCGACCCGGTTTGGGCCGACCCAGGGGGTATCAAGCCGGGTCGTACCGGGTCGGACCGGGCCCGAACCCCCTATTCACAGACCTCTTTCAGTCCCTTGCCCATAACATGGGATGAGGACCTCCGATCAAGGCACCGTCAGCTGAGATGCGATCCTTGGATCGAGACAGTCGTTTCGGTATATTACACTCAAGGTTTCGTAGAACTTTGGGTTTGGCCGGGTTGGTTTGTACACGAAACCAACCGGGCCGTCGGAGTGGAAACACTTATAACTTGAGCTCCGGACGTCCGATTGAAGTGTCGTAGACTTTGTTGGATTCCTCTTAGTGAGACGGACCTTTTGGATTATTTTGCTCAAGGTTTGGATGTAGTTGGAGTATGGTTTAGTTGGTTTTGACTTAAAAACCAACCGGGCCCCTGGGACAAAAAAGCCAATATCTCTCAGACCAGGCGTCCGATTGATGCGTCGTCTGTGACGTTGAGTTCCTGTTGACGATACGGAACTTTTGGATACATAAACTCCGGAATTCATGTCAGTTGAAGTATCAGCCCCTCGGCTCGTGGAGCGGACCCTTCCGAACGAGCTTGCTGTGTGCAGGAACCCTTGAGCTGGCTGTGACTATGACGACGATGACGACTGTACAGAAATCCTCTGTGGATTCGACGGCGACGACTACAACACTCAACGATCCTCAGTGGATCAGTGCTACCGATCCTGTGTGGGTCAGCACTCAGTGGTCCTGTGTGGGCCAGCGCATACCGATCCTGTGTGGGTCAGATCCTATGTGGGTCATTGCGGGGGTTAGTATCTATCGATCCTTTGTGGGTCCTTGCGGGGCTTAGTACCTATCCATCCTTTTTGGGTCATTTTGGGGGGTTAGTACCTATCGATCCTTTGTGGGTCATTGTGAGGGTTAGTACCTAACGATCCTGTGTGGGTCCGACGGCTTAGATGAATCAGTGTCTACATCTGATCATCTCTATCGTCTTACGAAGAAGTATATCTGTGTGAGCTGATTCTTGACTTTCAATCATTATCTTCGATATTATTGTCTTGCCATCCTATGTGGATTGTGTTGTGATATCCTATGTGGATGTGATCGAACTTGGGCTCAGATATTGGAGCCGGACTGGAATTGATGACTTAGGTATATGTATGGGCATATACCTAAGTAGTGTCAGATGTTACTTCCTGATTGTATCTTTCCTTTGTGGATTATCCTTTATGGATTATAGGAGACCTTCGGGGGTCTTGGGGTCCCTACTGAGTATAGTATACTCACCCCTGCATGGGATTTGCCCGCACTACCTTGTGTTGGATGCGGACGATGGACAGTGCTGATCGTGGTAGAGGCTAGTGGAGCAGTCGGTACCTGGAGGTGGACCACTGGGTGGGACGTACACGGAGTAGACGGTTGGAATCGAGGAGTTGAGGTGGCTATCTGTACCCACCCATCAGGTGGGACTACTAGTGGACGACTCGACGTTGCGGATTTACTTTTCAGTTGTTGTACTTACTTTTTCAGTTGTACTTTACTTCAGTTTGGGTTTGTATTCTGGCCCACATACTTTACCGCACTTTCTATTGTACCCATTTTTACTTAGTATTTACTTATACTTGCTTGCTCTGTGGTGTTTGTTTACTTTACAAAGTCAATGCCTTCCCTTTTTATGGGTAATTACACCTTGGTGCTAGTCGCCAGCCCCTGGCCTATGGAAGGCGGGCTTGGGGTAGTCACGACACGGGCCCCGAGGACAGGTCGTGATAGTTTTACTCATGCGCCATGTGTAATGAGCCTTGGATCATGCTAATATCACATTAAATATTGTTGTCACATCTCCATGTTGTGATAATCATGATATATCACGCCTTTATGTTCATGATTATCTTATGATCCATTGATATGCATATTTTCTAAAATGTATTGTATTATTCATGTTATTCCTTTTTTACTCCCTTACTAGGCTTTATAGCTCACCCTTTTCTTATGAATGTCCTCAGATTATCCCATGTAATTATAAGTATGAAGGAATGTTTAGGTCATATAAAAAAAGTTTTCAATAAATATGTTGTATTTTTATGTCTTAAGTTTTCATGTAATGTTCCTAATTTTCCCAAGAAACTAAAACTCTTGATCCTTAGAGTTTTCTTAAGTGAAATTTTATGTAATAAATCATGTTTAAGTGTGTAATAAAGAGAAAGGTTGTTATAGTTGGTATAAGAGGATAAGTTTAGTTTTTTTGGGATTAGGATTAGAAAATCCATTTTAAAGCCTTAGAAATAATACTAAGTATAATAAAAACATCTTTTTATTTTTGTGAGTATAAAGTAAGTGGTTTATCAAGAAAATACTTCCCTCTCTAGATATGAACAAGTAGAGGTGGCTCTGGCATAGATGTATCTAGGGGTGAAACCCAAAAGTAACGCTTTGAGCCTGACTCGAATGGGAACTGGTGCACGAAAATGGGACTTTCTTCACTTTTGGTTTGAAAATCCCAGGAGATATGGTTTGGTAAATTCGTAATATTATCATGAACCATTATTTAGGGAATAAAAAAAAATTCCCTAAGAATATATGTTGGTAAGTAGATCATGAATAACGTAGATTGAAGCCTATAAATTCACAAGTTAAGGAAATTAATGTAATTTATAGGTTATTACTTGTTTTCATTGGATTAACCTTTATGTGTTACCCCTAAATTTCTTTTTATTACAGCCAATGGCTGGAAATAGGAGGACTCAGGCTAACAACCAATGTGAAGATCAATATGATGATTGTTCTAATGAGATGCCCAATCCGATGGGAGCGGGAATCACAAACTTTGTCATGATACTCTCTCAGTAAACTCAAGTTTTTAATAGAAACATGGGTCAAGAGGAGAATCCCCTCCTAATAAAGAATAATTTGAAATCAATATCATCTTGAGACAAAGGCCTCAGACTTTCAATTAATCATCTAATCCCTCAATCTCCGAACAATGGATCAACTCCACTGAAAAAATATTATCCATCCTTCAATGTTCTGAACAAGAGAAGGTTCTTTTGACTACTTATCGTATGGATGGTGAAGCTGATCAATGGTGGAAATTGATAAAAAATACGAAGCCTTATTAAGAGATTGTGGTATTAGAATTATAGGATTCCTTGAAAATGTTTTTCGATAAATATTTTTCTTTCACCCTTCGACTTAAGATGGAAAGGTAATTCCTTGAAGTCAAGAAAAAAGATGAAAAATTTATCAGAGCATATAGGGAAAATTTTACAAGGCTTGCACAATATGCCTCCAGCTTTTTCGTTACCCCCAAATTCAAGATTAACCGCTTCTTTGGTGGGATAAAACCTAGCCTATTGAAAGACCTAGCGATTCATGGCTTCAATAACTATGATAAAATTGTCCGATGTGCCCTCAAAGTTTAAATTGAGATTAAAGAATATCAAGGGTATCATGGGGATAAGAAACAAAAGGTGGACTTTAATTTTGGAAGTCCAATGGATAAATCCAACGATGCTAAGAAATTATAGCACCCCACTTTCCAAAGGTGCATAAAGAAGCACCATAAAAATTTCTTGAAGGGGATGAGGAAATGATTTAGGTGTGGAAGAGAAGGGAACCTGGATATTAATTACTGATAAGAAAAACCCACTTCTATGACATAGGAGAGGAATGATCCATTCTACCCTCAACACATTGTTCATTTCTTAAACTACAAATAACTAGGGCACTTTTCAAACCAGTTCCCTAAGATAAGGGTTTTCAGAGGCAACCAACAACCTCTAAGACATCAAGGGAATGATTTTTCCATCACTATTGCTGAAGAGAACCCTAAAAATGAAGTGGTGATAGGTATTCTAGTTATTTATTCAAGAATAGTGAATGTAATTTTTGATTCTGGTTCTACACATTCTTTTATATCTCTAAATTTTAATAGAACAATCCCAAAACCACCACAAATCTTGGAAGTAGAGTTGTTAGTGAGAATGAAAAATGGGGAAATCATTGCATCCGATGAATATAACTCCTCCCCAATCACAATATGTGGATTGAACTTCTCAGAGAACCTCTTCATACTCCCTCAGGTGGAATTTGATGAAATTCTTGGCATGGATTGGCTTTTCCTATTTAGAGCTAACATAAATTTCAGTGAGAGAAAAATCACTCTCCATATGGTGAATCAACCCCTCATTCTGTACAAGTGCAAAGAGGAGGATGACTCTTCTTTAGCACCATTATCTCAAGTGTGGATATTACTTCCCTATGATCACGTGCATCTTACTCATATGATGGAGTCTAAGGAAACAACCATCCTTGAATACATTCCTATTGTTAGGGAATTCTTTGAAGTATTTCCCAATGAATTGCCTGGTCTTTCTCCTAGAAGAGATGTTGAATTATCAATTGATCTTATACCTGGGGAATTACCAATACCCAAGACTCCATATATAATAGCTATTATAGAGCTTTAGTATCTAAAGAAAAAACAATAGGAGAATCTAGATAAAGGGCTTATACTCCCAAGTGCTTCACCATGGGGTGCACCAGTCCTCTTCATCAAGAAGGATGGGTCAATGTGCCTTTGCATTGATTATTGTGAGCACAAAAAATCACGATAAAGAAAAAGTATCCTCTACCACGAATCAATGACTTGTTCAATTAGCTACATGGAACACAATACTTATCTAAGGTGGATCTGACATCAGGATATTACCAAGTAAGGGTGAAGAAGGAGGATATCCCCAAGACAGATTTTCGTACAAGGTACGAGAACTATGAATTCATAGTAATGACTTTCAGACTCACTAATGATCCAGAAATATTCATGGACATGATGGATAAAGTATTTAGAGATTACCTTGAAATATTTGTGGTAGTATTTATATATGATATTCTAATATACTTCAAAACCAAATAGGATCATGAGAAGCATCTAAACATTGTACTAGAGACCTTGCAAAAAAAGAAGCTCTATGAAAAGTACAAAAAGCGTGAGTTCTAGTTGAAAGAAGTCTCATTAATGGGTCATATCATCATAATCAATGGGATATCTATGGATCCCTCTAAGACAGTTTAAATTGAGGGATGGCTGAGACCAACATCGGTGAAGAATATCTGTAGCTTCCTGGGGTTAGCTAGATATTATTGCCTATTTGTGAGAAATTTCTCAGAATTTTCAAACCCTCTTACCAAGATAACTCAGAAGGGAGTCAAGTTTTCTTGGAGTGATGAATGAGAAGATAGCTTCAAGGATTTGAATAGAAGGATTATATCTACACCCATTCTCACACTACCCATTAATGGAGAACATTTTGTGGTATTCAATGATTCTTTGAAGAAGGGCATGGGCTGCGTGTTGATGAAAAATAAAAAATTCATTTCCTATGATTCAAGAAAATTAAAAGTTCATGAGAAAAACTATCCAACACATGATCTAGATATGGATATAGTAATCTTCAAATTAAAAATTTGGAGACATTACCTCTTTGGGGAGAATTGTGAAATATATATAGATCACAAAATCCTCAAGTATATATTCACACAGAAAGAGATAAATATGTGCCAACGAATATGGTTAGAGCTCATCAAAGACTAGACTTCTCAATTCACTACCATATGGGGAAAGCGAACAAGGTGGTGAATCCTCTAATTAGAAAGGATCTAACAACTATTTCATTGATTATAATTGAAAAGGATCCAATCTTTTTATATTCGATGACGATAGACATGAGAATCCTAAAGAAGGGAACATCATCAATTCTTTCGCAAATGATTGCTCAACCACCTCTTTTGAAAAGGTTAGAGGATGATCAAAAGTATGATGTGGGAATTCAGAAGAAAGTGAAAGCTTAGAAAAAATAGAAATCTTTGGAGTTAAATGTTAATGAAGAAGGAATTGTGATATTTGTGTCAATACTATGTGTTCCCTCAAATACGGAGTTAAAGAAAGAACTTTTGGAAGATGCACATAGTTAGAATTTATCTATTATCCTAGGAAACAAAAAGATGTATCAAGATATATGAGAGGTTTATTGGTGGGATAACATAAATAAGGACATCATTGAGTATACATCATAGTGCCTGGTATGTCAGCAAGTAAAGACTGATAGGAATAATTCTAAGGGGATGATGCAACCGTTACCCATACCAATATAGAAATGGGAGAACATCACCATAGAATTTTTGACCGGACTTCCGAAGACATCTAAAGGAAACAATGCTACCTTGTTTGTTTTGGATTGTCTTACAAATACGGTACACTTAATTTCAATTCAATAGGATTTATCATTGGATCAAATGGAACTGATATACATTAGAGAAGTGGTAAGGCTGTATGGAGTACCACTATCAATTACATCCGACCAAGATCCAAGATTCACCTCTAAGTTCTAGAAGAGTCTCCAACACGCTCTGAATACTGAGATGAACTTCAGTACAACTTATCATCCTCAAACTAATGGACAATCGAAGAGAACTATCCAAACAATTAAGGAAATTTTGAGATAATTCTCAATGGACTTAAAAAGAGGATGAGATCATAATCTTCCTCTAGTTGAGTTCTCTTACAATAACAATTTCCACTCAAGAATCCAAATGGATCCTTATGAAGCCATTTATGGGAAGATGTATAGAATGCCGACATGTTGGGATGAAGTTGGGGAGAGAAAACTCCTAGGTCCATAAATGGTCGAAGAAATGGTGGGGAAGTTTATGATCATCTATCAGTACAATAAATCCGCTCAGAGTCGACAAAAGAGCTATACTGATAATCGTTGACAAGACCTAGAGTTTGAGGTTGGAGAAATAGTATTCCTCCCCATATCAACATAGAAAAGATTTATGAGATTTGGGAAGAAGGTAAAGCTTAGTCCAAGGTAAATTTTCCCTTTTTAGATCCTTGATCGCATTGGAGTAGCGACCTATTGACTATCACTCCCACCAAACCTATACCAAGTACATGATGTATTCCATGTATCACTCTTGAGGAAGTACACTTGTGACCCATCACATATACTCAATACAGAGGTTGTACAATTGGAGAATGACCTCTCATATGAAGACAAGTCAGTGAAGATCTTAGATCATGGAGAAAAATTTCTACAAAATAAGACAATTCCCCTCGTCAAGGTGTTGTGGAGAAACCACAAGTTTCAAGAGGTAACGTGGGAATTAGAGGAAGTGATGAAGAAGAGTTACCCTCATCTATTTTAGTGTGGGAAAAGAAAATTTTGAGGGTGAAATTTCTTAAGGGGGGAATATTTTAACGACCCAAACATTTATTAATGAAAATTACTCTTAATATAATTAAATGTATTATTATGTAAAATGGTTATATAAAACATATTCACATCCTTGGTTTTATGTTTTTGGATTTTAAAATACTATTAAGAATTTTTACCATTGCTAATATAGCCATTGAAAAGTGATCACATGATTAGTATAAATATTGGCATTTAACAAATTCAATTTACTCAGAAAAAGGAAGTGATGGCCTCATCCAGTAGAATTGCTCCATACGAAGCCCATTTGTCAAAGATCGAGAAGGAGGTAGAATAACTAGGCTTTTCTCTAGAACAAGCTCAATCTGATCTTCAACATGTTAATATTGAATGGAATCTCCTATAGGAGAAGTGAAATTTAATAGAGATTACCACCCAAACGATGTTATCTGAGCCCCCCCAAGAGGCTGTCACCATCACACACATTACCCTTAGGTCTTATGCGAGTGTTATAAGGGGATATGTAATAATACCCTAGAACTATGATTATGTGCATTATTTCTGGTATACAGAATATACATTCATTTTATAATTGTTACTTTGTAAATAGGCTTTAAAGCATAAATAGATTTTTTAGTTAATATTTAAATTAAATTAATAAATAAATTTTGATGAATTAATGAATTTTTTAATTAAATAATATTTTAATAAAATATTATATCTAAATTAATTTTTATTAAATATAAATTATTGTACAATTTTTATGAATACAATTGAAATTTTTATTAAGGTTTGAAAATGGTTTTTGTCAAAACCCATGAATATTCAATAAATGTTAGTTTTTATTTTAAAATGGAAAATTCACATATTTAGAAAATTATTTAGATAAAATGAATATTATTTTTGTAATCAGGATGTCGAAATTATTCAATGGCGAAGTTTTACTAATTTTATGAGACAGTCGAATATTTGGGTAAAAATTAAATACCGTATAAATATATAATGTGTTTTATGACATCATAATGACAAAATAGTGATGTGATAAAATAATAAAAATGTTTATTCAGACAATATATGTTTTACCTTTAAAATAATGTGATTTTATTTTTTTTGATTAATTTTATGATTCCTTTGTGGACCCTCCAAGACTTATAAAATATTCTAACATTTTAAAATGATTTCCTTGAGAGTGTGACTCACCTCTACATAAGAAAGCCTAATATTTTAATAATTTAGGACATTGAAATTATAAAATAATGTTTTCCACTCCCATTTGGACAAAACCATGGGCAAAAACCATGGTTTGGTTTGTGGTTTTAAATATTTAATTATATAGATTCTAAAACCTAAGTTTGTGAAATATTAAAGAATTCCCCTCTCTCTTCCTATATAAACCCACACAAGCTCCCACTTCTATTCACTCAAAACACTTGGATATCATCCCTAATATACCATCCTATATCTATAATCCTCCCAAGGTGCCCCAAGTTCCCAAGAATCATCTCTAAAGACTCTCCCAAGTCTTTGGGATCACATTTCCAAGTAAGGGATCCTCACTTTCTTTCCTTCCATATTTATGTCCAAGTTTACTTATATTGTTACACCCTTTTATTTTCAATTAAAAATTTTGGAGGTATGATTTCACACCTCCCCTATACATAACTTCTTAATTTTTAATGATGAGAAACTCCTTTCTCTCTTTTTAATACCTTCCATGTACACCCGTTACCATGACAAAATTCCATAAGAGATTTCTTCCTTTCTCAGTTTTGTCCAAGTTTATTTATGTTGTTATACCATTTTATTTTCAATTAAAAATTTTAGTATATGATTTTTAACCTACCCCATACTTCCCTCCTTATGTTTGAATAATGATATACCTATTTCTATCTCATTAATCCCTCCCATATACACCCATTACCATGCTGAAATTTCATAATATTTATTCTATTTCTTCTCTTTATTCAAGTTTCGTTTTTATGTCACACATTCTATTTCAAAATAACATGTGTTGGGACATGTATATATGTGACCCCCTTACTATCCATTTCATGTACATATAATGAGATACCACTTTCTCTCTCATCAACTAGTTTATGAATCTTTATGTCACGTCGTTATGCTGCCGAAATTGCATCGTGATTTTCCAAGATGAAAATATTGTGTAGTGAATACCATACCCATTTCTCTATCAAGGGTATTTAAATTTATTCACATATACTTATTTAATGGTAATTAAATGTATGTATCACAAATTCTTTAATCGTTGAATAACTTATGATGTTGAATGATTCCATGTTGTATGATCCACGTGCCACACTTATGCATGAAATGAAACGATTAAGAAGGGTGCGCCCTGATAGCGCTCTAATGCATTGGGTAATGTTTAGTATCATGATACTCCATGTTCAATTAGGGTTTAATCATGATAATTCAATTGTAACGAGGGTTTACTCATGATAATTCAAGTGAAATGAGGGTTTACTCATGCTCTATGTGCAATGAGCCTTGGTTCATGAAAATATCATGTTAAATGTTGTTGCCACATCTCTATGTTTTGATAATCATGCTATATCATGCCTTTATGTTCATGTTTCTCTTATTACACATTGATATTTTTATTTCCTAACATGTATTGTATTTTCCAGGTTATTCCTTATTTACTCCCTTACTCTGATTTATAGATCACCCTTTTCTTATGTATGTTCTCAAGTTATCCCATCCAATGCTAAGTATAGAAGAATGTTGTGGTCATGTAAAAGAAGTTTTCAATAAATATGTTTTATTTTTATGTATTAAGTTGTCATGTATTGTTCCTAATTTTCTAAAGACACTAGTCCTCTTGATCCTCAGAGTTTTCTTAAGTGCATGTTTATGTAATAAATCATGTTTAAGTGGGTAATAAAGAGAAGGGTTGTTATATGCACTGACTTGGAAAACAGGTGATAAAAAATATTAAGTGACGATATTGCTCATATACATACCAAAAAAAAATATAGGAACATATGTGTCAATTAGAGACTCTTGTAATGTGAGTAAACCTATCAAATAATTTATAGGAAAACTTATGATGGATGAAGAAGATATTAAAGTCAAATAAGATATCGATGAAGATGAACCAAAAAGAAAAATAATATCTTTCAATACTACTACCACTAGGCAAAGAGAAAAGGTACAAGCTAAAGATACCATTTAATAAGAATATACTGATGATGGTGATGAAGAGATGGACCACATGGCCAGAATATTCAAGAAATTTTATAGGAAAAAGAAGTTCTTCAAAAAATATAATTTAATACGAAATTATGAGAAAACATGAAATTGGAAAAAGGATTGGAAAAGGATGACACTAAAAATGAAATCACTTTCTATGAATGTAAGAGGAAAGGACACATTAAAGTTAACTTTCCAAAATTGAAACATAAAAAGAAGTTTGACGATAAGCAACGAATATATAAGAGAGCCATGAAAGCAATATGGAGTGCCTCTAATGATAACTCGAGTGATTCAGACACTAATAAAGATGATAAGTATAACAATAAAAATATGTGTTTTGTAGAAAACACATCATAGGTACAAAATATTATTTCTATTTCTCCTACTAATATTTCAAACATTTCTAAAAATGAAGAAAATGATGATAATGTGGAAAACATGACCAGTAAGATCTATACGATTACTATATCATGTTATAAGATACTTTTCATGAGATAAAAGATAAATATAAGTCACTTAAGAAACATCATGATTTAACAATAAATGTTTAAACCAAAATTAATATTTAAAAAGAGATAATTAGTCAACTTTTGAAAGAGAACAATGAATTAAAATTGTCAAATGAATAGTTAAAGATAGAAATATAATGTTTTTCCAATGGTAAAAAAAACTTTAACTCAAATAATGGGAAATCAAGTTGCTCCCAAGTATATAAATAGCATATTTTACCAACCAAGATATTGAAAAATTGAAAAAACCATATTTACATCAAGTTATAGTTATAAAAATTCATAAATGCCAATACCCACTCAATTGGACCTAATAAAGTATTTATTTCTAGAAACTTATAATATGCCTATAAGATACCATATCGAAAATTATAGATTTTAAAATATCTTATTACTAATATAATTAGACCCAAGAGGATTTGGGTACCAAAATCATTTCTGGAATAAACATTGTTTTATAAGAAACCTATTTGAAAAACTCTAGAAAAATCCTATGGTATCTGGACAGTTGATGTTCCAGACATATAATTGGTGAGTATTCAAACTTTAATAATTTGATCAAAGTTGATGGTGGTCATGTCACTTTTGGTGATAATGATGAAGGGAAAATCATCAACCTTTTCAAAATTATTAATTTTAATTCAGTATTAATTTCCAAATTTTTCAATGTAGATGGTCTAAAATACGATCTTTTTAGCATATCTCAATTATGATATGATGAATTTTATGTAAAATTTTAAAATAACGCCTTTCTTTTTTTATTGATAATTTTTTTAAATTTTCACTACTTTAAGAAATGATAATATTTATTATATTAATTTAATTTCTTTATCCTCTAAAAATATTTCTTAATTAAGTTCCTTTCACAAAAAATATTTTCTTTGGGATAGAATACTAGGCCATTGTAATATTTATTCACTTAGAAATCTAACTAAGAAAGGGTTAGTTAGAGACCTACTAAAGCTTTAATTCTCAAATGATAGAGTTTTTAATACCTTCCAAAAAGGAAAAGTTTATAAGATTTATTTTAAATATAAGAAAGAAGTTTCAACCCCTCAGCCTTTAGAGGTAGTTCACATGGACCACTTTGGACCTTATAGAGTATCTAGTCTAAATGAAAAACATTATCTTTATGTCCTTGTATATTATTTCTATATATAGACTTGGTTATTCTTTCTATCTCACAAAATTGAAGCTTGTGATTACTTTCTTAAATATGCCAAATCTATAGAAAACCTTAGTGGACTTAGGATTAAGACCTCAAGAAGTGATCATGGTCAAGAATTTGAAAATCAAGACATTGAATCATTTTGTTCACAAAATGGTTATAATCATAATTTTTATGATCTTATGAGACTACAAAAAAATGTCATGGTAAAAATAAGAAATAAGACTTTTCAAGAGATATCCCAAACATTGCAAAAAAAGTATGACCTACCTGTCTACTTTTGGCCTAAATCTATTAATACAACCTATTATACTATAAAAAGAGTATTAATTAGACCTATTTTAAAAATAACACCTTATAATTTATGGAATAATAGAAATACAAAGGCTAATTACTTTAGAGTTTTTGGTTGTGAAGTTTTTATTCTAAATACAAAGGATATTTTGGAATAATTTTATTCCAAGAGTGGTGAAGGAATTTTCCTTGGGTATTCAAATTCTAGTAAAACTTATGGAGAGTTTAATAAGAGATCCAGAATAATAGAAGAATATTTACACATTAAATTTGATGAAACCAATCCCAATAAAACTAATAATATCTTAGATAACATTGAGGATAATATTTCAACTCTGAATTTAAATTCAAAATCCTTCGTAATGGTCTATTAAAAAAGAAGATAATTTAGATATTAAACTACCAGAACCTGAACTAGAAGAATATCTTGAGTCTACCATCCCCTCTTCTCAAAGACCCATTAGGACTCATAGAAACCACCCTTTATAAACTATTATAGGAAACCTAGACAGAGGTACACGGACCAAATATTCCCCTAGAAATCAAATTGAACACCAAGCCTTCTTGTCACAACTTGAACCTAATAATATTAATGACTTCATCAATGAAAATTTATAGGTAATATATATGCAAGATGAACTTAATAAATTTGAAAGAAACAATGTTTGGTAACTTGTTGACAGACCTAAAGACACCTTAACAATTAGAACTAAGTGAATGTTTAGAGACAAGGTTGATGAGTCAGGTACTATAGTAAGAAACAAAGCTAGACTAGTTGCACAAGGATATAATCAAGAAGAAGGCATTGATTATGAAGAAACTCTTCCACCTATATTAATACTTGAACCCATTAAGATACTACTTTCCTATGCAACACATTTGAATTTAAAACTATATCAAATAGATGATAAAAGTTAATTCTTGAATAGATTTACAATTGAGGATGTTTTTGTTGAAAACCCCCATTTATTTCAAAACAAAAATGTTCTAAATCAAGTTTTTAAATTAAAAAAAGATTTATATGGTTTAAAATAGGCTCTTATATTTTGGTACGATAGTATTAACTATTTTCCAATTTCAAAAAGGTTTTTAAAAGGTATGGATGATCCATATATATTTATAAAAATAATTTTAAATGATGTTTTAATAGTAAAAATATATGTAGATGATATTATTTTTGGATCTACTAAAGATTACCCATGTACTGATTTATCAAAACTAACACAAAATAAATTTGAAGCAAGTTTAATATGTGAACTGAAATTCTTTCTTGGATTTCATATTTTTCAAAATAAATAAGGAATTTTCTTAAATCAAAGTAAACATACTAAATATACTTTAAAACGTTTTGTCCAAGATAGCACTAAAAGTAGTGATACACTCATGAGTACCACCTATAAACTAGATATCGATGAGCTAGGAAATCAGTAGATCAAACTAGTTATAGAGGTATGATTGGTAGTATTTTGTTCTTCATTGCTTGTTAGCCTGATATTATGTTTAGTGTGTGTATGTGTTCTCACATTCAAGAAAATAAAAAATAGTCAAATTTATCAGATTCCAAAAATAATTTTTAAATACCTTAAGTATACAACCAATTTAGGATTTTTCTTTCTAAGAGAACATGCTTTTGATTTAGTAGGTTATTCTGATACTGATATTGGTGGCTGCAAGTTAGATAGAAAAAGAACATCAGGAACATGTCATCTTTTAGGAAAATATATAGTATCATGGTGTAGTAAGAAACAAAATTTAGTTGCAATGTCTACTATTGAAGACAAATATATAGCTGTAGGAAGTTGTTGTGCACACATCATGTAAATGAAACATAATTTAATAGAATTTGGATACCTATTTATACATGTACTTATAGATTGTGACAACACAAGCATGATAAACATTTCAAAAAATCAAGTATCTCACTCTAGAACAAAACATGTTGATGTAAGACATCAATTTTTTAGAGATCATTATCAAAAAGGTGATATAACATTAGAATTTATTTGAACTGAACCTTAGCTTACTGATATCTTCACACGACCTTTTGAATTTTGAGACATTAAACTACATTGAATATGAATTAGGAATGATAAATTTTGGTTTATGATTCATCGTTTATGATTCACCGTTGATGAGTCACCATTGATAAATCACTATTAAATGAGTCACAATTCATTTTAGTTACTATTATTTTATTACTATTTATATTATTTTACTAACTAAGTTTTTAAATTTTTAAATTTATTGTTACTTATTTAAAATCCATAAATGATAAATCTACAGAGATAAATAAAATTGTTTAACTTCCCCAAAAATCATTGATCTCCCAAACCTTTTCCTACCTCTCAAACCGATCATATTTCTCCCATGTTCCACCTAAGCCTGCAACTGATTCGAATGGACTATGTTAAGAAAGTAGTATAATTGAATTTGTAAGAGATGAGGTAATGTAAGAAAAAAAAAGTATCTACTAGAAGTTTAGATATTGAATCACAGAACCCAAATCTGGTAAAATGGGTTGTCGAAGTAAAAAAATAAATCAATGATACAAACTAGAAATACAGTAGTATTAATGATTATAGAAAATCAAAAATTGATAAAATGTTTCACATAAAATCATTGAATTTATTATCTGAGGTATGTTTATGATTTCTATCAGAATGCTGTGTTTATTTTCAGAAATAAATGAATATGATAAGAAGTTGCATTGATGGATATGAGATTCTTTCTCTTCAATGGAATGATAAAATAGATTAAAATAACCTCATAAAGGAGTATATGAGTATTTTAAATGTATTATACCAATTGATAGTGAAATATTAAAATACAAAGAGGTTATACTATAATTTACTAGATATGGTACCCTAAAAATACCCACTGAGGTAGAAATTAATGGTGAATGTAAGCTATTATTCAAGTTTGTACAACATGTTTTATGTCTTAAAAAGGATATTTAAATACCAAGCGATATTATGATGTTTATTTTCTGTATATGATGAAAAAAGGGAAAAGAATTAATCTGAGGTGATTTTTGAGGATTCATATGTATGAGATGTGCAAGAAGAGATCAAGATTTAACTCCCTAATATATCCTAAAATGAAATATTCCATATTATATTCTAAGGGATATTTTAAAAAAGGAGAATAATATGAAGATAAGATTTTTCATTTTTTATTGTCAAAATGTTTTTTAAAAGGATTAAAGTGAGTTGGAATCCCTGGAAGAAATGTTGGGTAAGAAGCAGTGAAAAATTGTATGATGAATTCAACTCTACTGATCATCCAACAAGACCTAAGGACACAATGGATCATGGTATGGATCCCAATGAGTTAGTTGAGTACTTTTATGAAGATAGTGAATAAGACAAACTAGAAGTGGATGAAGAAGAAGTTTTTTCAATGGAAATGTGGAGTGATCCAAAGATTTCTAAATATCATTCTAAAGTTTCTATTTGACCTGTCAGTTTTTCAGGTTCCCTTCCTACCTGATAATCTCTTTAAGATGAAAATGATGATGAAGTCAATGAAGTAACTGGATAGGACCAGTTTAAGTTATCTTCCTCTAAAACATTGAGTGACCAGAATGGTAATGGAAGTAATGAAAATACTTTTATGTAAGAAAATGATGACACTGTAGATATTTTGAAATATGATGTAAATTTAAGAAAATAATATGAGGATCATGTTGATGGAGGAAATTATAGAGTCAATTATCATAGATATGGTCAAAATGTTGAATGTGGTGATCATCATGGCCACACTTGTTTCCCATCAGTTGGCTAGCCTCATCCTAGGAGCAGTTGACGTGCAGAGTCCTAGTTTTCCTGCAGTGGTGGATCAGTACGCGGACGTCTTTACCGAAGACGTTCCAGGACTACCTCCTCGCAGAGAGGTAGATTTTCATATTGACCTATACCCCGAGGCATCCCCGATATCGACTCCAGCATATCAGATGGCCCCCGCTGAGCTTCGAGAGCTACGGGTACAGTTGGAGGACTTGCAGGGCAAGGGATTCATCTGACCCAGTGTTTCACCCTGGGCTTCCCCAATATTGTTCTCCAAGAAGGTGGACGGGAGCTTGCGACTTTGTGTCGACTATCATCGCCTGAACCAGGTGACAGTGAGGAACAAGTATCCGCTACCAAGGATTGATGACCTCTTCGATCAGCTCAAGGGAGCACGGTGGTTCTCGAAGATAGACCTCAGGTCAGGCTATCATCAGCTCAGAGTTCGAGACGAGGACGTGCAGAAGACGACCTTCAGATGTCAGTATGGCCACTATGAGTTCTTGGTTATGCCTTTCGGTGTAACCAATGCTCCAACAGTGTTCATGGGCCTCATGAACAAGATATTTCATCCATACCTCAATCAATTTGTCATGGTCTTCATCGACTACATTTTGATATACTTGACGACTGAGGAGGAGCACGCCTACCACTTATGGGTTTTACTAGACACACTCCGAGAGCACCAAATTTACGGAAATCTCTTGAAGCTTCAGTTCTGGATACGTGAGGTCCACTTCTTGGGGCACGTCATTTCTGAGGCGGGAGTTGCGGTGGATCCCACAAAGATCGAGGCAGTGCTAGCTTGGGAGCCACCCCGGAGCGTGACAGAGGTGCGGAGTTTCTTGGGACTAGCTGGATACTATCAGAGATTTATGCCAGACTTCTCTAGAGTTGCGGTACCACTCTCAGATTTGACAAAGAAGGGGAAACCCTTCGTGTGGTCAGATAGATGTCAGTAGAGCTTCCATGAGCTGAGATAGAGATTGACCAGCGCCCCTATCTTGAGGTTGCCTGAGGAGGGATTAGGGTATGTAGTCTACTGCGATGCATCAGGGACTGGACTCGGATGTGTCCTGATGTAGGAGTGGGCAGTGATCGCCTATGGATCACGTCAGTTGAGGCCACATGAGTAGAACTATGCTACCCATGACCTGGAGTTAGCAGCAGTGGTCTTCGCCCTGAAGACGTGGCGACACTATCTGATGGGCGAGTGCTTTACAGTCTTTTCTGACCACCAGAGTCTCAGGTACATCTTCTCGCAGAAGGACCTGAACCTAAGATAGCGGCGATGGCTCTAGTTCCTCCAGGACTATGACTTTGAGATAATCTATACTCCTGGGAAGGGGAACTTGGTAGCCGATACTCTCAGCAGGAGGACGAGCATTCAGCTACTTGAGGAGGTGACAGAGCAGCTAGCTGCTTTGTAGATATCCTTTGTGGATAGAGATGGAGCAACCTTCCCTCAGTCTCTCATAGTCACTCCTCCACTACTGCAGTGGGTCAGAGAGGCACAGCGTGGGGACGCCGACTATGAGACGCGGCGTGCGCAGATATCCTCAGGACAGGCACCTGATGGTTTCTCCCTTGGAGCAGAGAACAACATCCTTTTCAAAGGACGTACCTTAATACCAGTCACTTTACGAGAGGAGGTGCTGAGAGAGTTTCACACTTATCCTTTGGTGGTATATCCTGGAGTGGCGAAGATGTACCAGGACCTCAGACGACAGCACTGGTGGCCGGGCATGAAGAAGGCTGTGGCAGAGTTCGTTTCACGATGCCTCACCTGCCAGCAGGTGAAGGTAGAGCATTAGGTACCAGAAGGCTTGGTATAGCCCTTGGAGGTCCCAGAGTGGAAGTGGGACGAGATATCTATGGACTTCGTGATTGGACTTCCACACACTTATAGAGGTCACGACTCCATTTGGGTGATTATCGACCGACTCACCAAGTCGGCTCACTTCTTACCCATCAGAGAGTAGGGCTCAGTGGAGAGCTTGGGGTGTCTCTACGTTCAGGAGATTGTAGGGCTTCATGGTGTGCCATCATCTATCGTCTCCGATCGAGATGCTCACTTTACTTCCCGGCTTTGGAAGGGGTTATAGGAGGCGTTCGGGACGCAGCTACATCTGAGCACTGCTTTTCACCCTCAGACTGATGGTCAGACGGAGAGGACCATTCAGACTCTCGAGGACATGCTCCGTGCATGTGTCCTCGACTTTGGTCGCAGCTGGGAGGACCACCTAACCTTGGTGGAGTTTGCGTACAACAACAACTATCACTCCACCATCAGGATGGCACCATACGAGGCGTTGTACGACAAACCTTGCAGATCTCCTTTGTGCTGGACAGACCCTGGGGAGTTAGAACTTGTGGGACCAGAGATGGTCCGGGCCACGACAGAGAAGGTCCAGGTCATCCAGGAGTGGATGAGGACAGCTCAGAGCCGACAGAAGTCTTACGCTGACAGGAGGCGGAGGCCACTAGAGTTCGAGGATGGTGACCACGTCTTCTTGCGGGTCTCACCTCGACGTGGATTACGGAGATTTGACCGAGGCGTAAAGTTGTCTCCACGCTTCATCGGGCCTTTCCAGGTCCTCAGCAGGATCGACGAGGTGGATTATCGCCTGGCTCTACCACCTCAGTTGCACCGGGTGCACGACGTCTTCCACGTATCTCAGCTGAGGAGATACGTGCACGACCCGACACACATCATTGACCATGGGGAGCTAGACGTTGATGATGGGGAAACTTTTGCGGAGGTCCCAGTGGAGATTGAGGATTGACAGAAGCGGGTCCTACATGGACGGTCGATTCCTCTAGTGCGCATCAGATGGCAGCACGAGAACCTCCAGGAGAGCACTTGGGAGCGGGAGGCTCAGATGCGTGATCAGTACCCACACTTGTTTCCCTAGCTTTTGATGTATCTTTACGGGGAAGTAAACCCCTGAGGTGGGAGTGATGTAAAGACCCGTAAAATTCAAGGAAATTGATTTTATTAATTTTCTTTGGAATTTTACAAGGACGCAGTTTCTGAAGGCACCTGATTTTGAGGCCCGGTGTGCCCGGAATCATTTTCCGAAGTTTTTCTTGGGTACGTTCAGTGAACGGACGAGCGGGTTTTTCTAACTTTTAAACCGGTGCTCGGAATCGAATTCTGAGGGCACCGATGGAATCGCAGCGCCGGTATTTGCTTAGAAACACCTCTTCCAGAGTTGCGTTTTCTTGGGTGTGGTTTTTAATTTTTGGGCTTAAAGTTAAGAAATAAAATAATTGGTACGACAAACTTTATTTTATTTCACTTAAAGCCACTTAAAAGCCACTTTAAGCTGCTTAAGCTGAGTTGAAGTGGATAGGGTAGAACCCGAAATATCCTACCCTCCTGGTAGGATATTTGTGAGGTGGGGCCCGCACGAGCCCCACCGTTTCTTTTCCGCTAATTAACGCACCCGCGAAAACCCGTCATTATGAAAGTCAACTGACGCGTTTTCTTAAATTCTTAACGCACCAATTAATTGGGTGGTTAACTTCGTTAAATTAATTCTATGAATTAATTTAATCGTTTCTTGACCTGTTTACAATCCGTTGGCGTAATAATAAAATAAGACCAACGCACGACTTCTTGAGGATTTATCGTTGAGAGGTTTTTGAAAAATTTTGTGCCTTCATCCTCCTTCGTGAAGAACGTGAAGAACACGAAGAACTCAAAGAACACGAAGAACGCCGTCACCCTCAGAAATTGACGACGCTTTTTCTGAGACGTTCTTCCCCACAACGATCTCCGATCACCAACTGCTTGAGGTAGGAGGTTTGAGGTTTCTTCTTTTAAATCTTCTTTGTGGTTTATAACAACATCATGGATTTAATTAATATAATTAAATCTGCATGTTCTTGAACCTCGGAGTTCGACGACGCGATGCCCTTCTGCGACGCGACGGTCCCCTCCTTCTGCGGTGATCAATTCCGCGAAGAACGCACGTGCGTCGACTTGATGAGGTAGGGGTTTTGTTTGTGAAATGAATCTATTTCTATGGTTGTTTCCTCCTAAAAACAAAGAATCTGAATCAAGAGCAATTTTAATCTATTAAAATTGTATATTGTTTTGTTTTCCATGTGTGGATTATTTTCTTCCCGATTGTTATCACCTAACGCGGAGGGTGCGAGCCAAACAAACACGGCCCGAAAACCCTCTGCAGTTCTTCATTGATGCACGGATTGGCGGGCGATGACAAAACATGCCGTAGGGGTGATTCGTTGATTCTGCAGTGAAGAACGGGACCCGGGAGGAGCTACGACGCAGACGGGAGTGGAATCGGACCACCGGAGAAACTCCGGTGGCCCACGGAAACCACCGGTGGCGCCCCGACGCGCCGCCGGACAGAGCTGCCACCGCGGTGGCGGCACTAGTGGACCTGCGGCCACGCGGGTCCGGCGCACACGGGATGCGGCAATGCCGCGTCCGCTGACCAAGGGCGGCCCTCGCGGGGGGGGGGGTGGGGGGTGGGGGTGTTCCCACGCGGGGGCAGCGCGCCCCCGCCCCCGCGGTTCCTTCGCTCGGCCGAGCCGACCCGCCGGTCTGGGTCGCGCCCAGGCCAGGCTGGGCCGCCCTGGCCGGGCCGGGTCGTGCCCAACCAGGTCGGGCCGGGTCGGTCCAGGCCCAGACCCCCCGTCTTCGGACCGTTTTCGGTCTTTTGCATGTATCTTGAGCTACGAGCCTCCGAACGACGCGTCGTCAGCGGCGATGCGAATCTTGGATTGAGACGGTCGTTTCGGTATATCACACTCAAGGTTTCGGAATACTTTGTGTTTGGCTGGGTTGGTTCGTACACAAAACCAACCGGGCCCTCGGAGCGGAAACGCTCATATCTAGAGCTCCGGACGTCCGATTGACGTGCCGTCGACTTTGGTGGATTCCTCTAAGTGAGATAGATCTTTTGCCATACTCTTACCGAGGTTTAGACACATGTGGAGTACGGTCGGGTTGGTTTTTCCTTAAAAACCAACCGGGCCCCTGGGACAAAAAAGCCAATAACTCTCAGACCGGGCGTCCGATTAACGCGCCGTCTGCGACGTTGAGTTCCTGTTGACGATACAGAACTTTTGGATACATCAACTCTGAACTATGTGTCAGTTGATGTATCAGCCTCTTGGCTCGTGGAGCGGACCCTCCCGAACGATCTTGCTGTGTGCGGGAACCCTAGAGCTGGCTGGGACTGCTACTGTAATGACGACGACTGTGCAGAGATCCTCAGTGGATTCGACAGCGACGACTACATCACTCAGCGATCCTTTATGGGTCAGTGCTACCGATCCTGTGTGGGTCCGATCCTGTGTGGGTCAGCGCTCAGCGGTCCTGTGTGGGCCAGCTCCTACAGGTCCTGTGTGGGCCCGATCCTGTGTGGGTCTTTGCGGGGGTTAGTTACCTATCGATCCTTTGTGGGTCAGATCCTTTGTGGGTCATTGCGGGGGTTAGTACCTATCGATACTTTGTGGGTCCGACAACTTAGATGGATCAGTGATCATCTCTATCATCATTCGAAGAAGTATACCTGTGTGAGCTGAAACGCTGTTTTACTTTCCTTCGTGGATTGTGTTGTGCTATTCTATGTGGATTTACGTTTTACTTTCCTTGTGGACTGTGTTGAGCTATCCTGTGGGGATTTTATGTTTTGATTTCCTGTGTGGACTGGGTTGTACTTGAGCTCATATGTTAGAGCCGAGCGAGAATTGATGACTTAGGTATATGTATGGGCATATACCTAAGCAGTGTCAGATGTTACTTCGTGATTGTATCTTTCCTTTGTGGTTTATCCTTTGTGGATTTTCGGAGACCCTCGGGGGTCTCGGGGTCCCTACTGAGTAGCTTATACTCACCCCTGCACAAGCTATGCCCACACTACGTTGTGTTGGTTGCAGGCGACAGACATCACTAATCGTGGTGGAGGCTTGCGGAGCAGGACGATACCTGGAGGTGGACCACTGGGCGGGACGTACTCGGAGCGGTCGGCTGGACCCGAGGAGTAGTGGAGGATTTCTGTGCCCACCCTTCAGCTGGGACTTCCAGTGGACGGCTCGACGTTGCGGCTTTACTTTTCAGTTGCTGTTTTCCCTTTTCTAGTTGTACTTTACTTTAAGTTTGGGTATGTATTCTGGCCCACTTACTTTCCGCACTTACTGTTGTACCAGTTTTTACTTAGTGTTTATTTTTTTTCCGCTTTCTTACTCTGTGGTACTTGTTTACTTTACAAAGGAAATTCCTTCCCTTTGCCGGGATTTACGCCTTAGTGCTAGTCGCCAGCCCCTGGCCTATGGAAGGCTGGCTTGTGGTAGTCACGACATGGGCCCCGAGGACAGGTGTTGTTAGTGGATCAAATTGATCAATCTGGGGAGTTGTATCATTTTACTCCCATTGAAATAGATAAATCTACTAAGGTTGAAGTGCCTCATGAAGAAAGAAAACATCTTTCTGCTCAATATATTATACTTTATGATGTAGTAACCCTAGATAATTTAGATTCTTTTCAAAGGAATGTGAATTCTGACTTGGACACTTTAAGAATGAATTTAGTTTTAGATTTTTCAAATGTCTTGAACTCTCAACCATCTACAATTTCTCATCTCAGTAAAGAAATCAATCAATATTTGGTTGAATTGGTTATATCACATATACAACCAAGAGTATGATTTCATATTCAAGAAATGGAAGTAGCGAATAGAATATTTTCAAAAGAGGAAGAATGTTTTAAAACTTCAGTAGAGGGTCTGATATCATATTTTTCAGAACATATAAATTATATTTCATAGAAGATGGAAATCATGACTGTAGTTGAAGGTTCTCACACACACTCTGCAAAGATTAATGGACAAGAAAATAGATTTCATTAGTTCCATATAAAGGGGAGGTAATACTATTATAAATTTTATCAACCTCATGAAACCCTTACTCCATGTCCATAGTTAAAATTTTATTACAAAAGAAGAAATTCCCATGACAATAGTTCTTTCCACAATATCTATAGATCCTATTCCATACAGACCTACAGCGATAACTCAGTCATACGGTCTTTTGCCTTTGCAATTTCAGCCTATGAGTTTGTCACTAGATAATGAAATCAGGAACCTCAAACATGTTCTTATATGTTAGCTACTTCCTCATGATACCATAATACCTTCCATTATCTCATATTCTCTAACTTTCACTACTACTTTCATCTCTCAGGACAGAGAGAAAGACATATGGAAAGACAAAATTGATCAAACACCAACCTCTAACTAGTGAATCTTATCAGATGTAGTCTTTTGAGAAGGATCATGTGTTTTTTCTTTTAATCAGTATATATTTGTACTCAGTTTTTTTTCTCTTATTAAATTCAATATCACTGTGTTCTTATACTTTATTTTTTCATTTTATTTAATTCTTATTTTTCTTTTTTATAATATCATAGGGAGAGATAAAATGGGTATTTTTTTATACAAGGAAAGCATATAAAAGTTCTAAATATTTTGTGACATATTCATTATAAATTTTTAATTATTTTTCTAAGTTGTTTATATCAATCATATATCATCTAAAATGTTAATAAGATTATATTTAACTTAAATACATGTCTAATTATTTATGATTACTTATTTAGTACATGTCTTATAAAATTCCATGTTTTGTGATCATCAAAAAGGGGGAGAATATTGGACTTTAATTGTATGAAGTAAGTTTGAAACTCTATTATTTTAATGAGAAAAAACCATGATTCTTTTTTGATAGAATTTTATATGGTAAGACTATTTCTATAACTATTATGATAAGTTTTTGGGTGAGTCACCATTGCCCAGAAGTCACTATCAATACTTGTTACCACCAGCAAAGTCATCGCTAAGATTTTTACCACTAGAGGTGCTACTGCTGGGATGAGTTGTTACTATACTCTGAGTCATCATCACCACCAGTTTGAGATACTGCCAGATGTTGTTAGCTTCTTTCTACCGTTGATGTCTAAATACTTTTGAATGAATATCTCAATGGATATTTCTATTTGAAGATATTCTTAGAAATTTTGTATGACATAGTAAAATTCTATTTGATAATTTTGGATATGATGCAACTATTTATAAATGAAGGATATATCTCTATAAACATATCATTACATTGTTACAATGTTCCAATGATGATTACTGAATAAAATATATAGAGAAGTGTGAAACTGAAACAATGAATTCTAACCATATTATTGATTCATGTTTTGTGAAGATAAAATAAAACATAATCATAGAATCCATTACATATATTGATTGAGACACTGAAAGAGAACTACTAAAACATTCATGCAGATTTTCTATGATCCTATGTTATGATACAATTTTCAAGAATGAAGTTCGAAATTCTCACCAATACTAACCTAAGGACTATGGATATTCTGAACATATCAGACCGAGATTTACTATATTCATTATTTATATTTCTATTTATTTCATTCTACTTTGAGCAGTGTGTTGTTACATTGTTATCAAACAAAAACTTTCTCATACACCTAACTCAAAAATACTTGTTATTCTCTCCTTCCCTTAAATTTGTTTTCCCACTATGTTTGTATAAGAGGTACCTAATTTAAATCTACTATTATTAATTCATACAAATAACTATAGAGGATAACTTTTATCTTGGACAAATTGAAGATGTTGATTGTTTATCAGATCCATGTAGTGGATTTATTTGATTATTATTATAATATATTTGGCAATAGGTGATTTATAAGTGGAGGGGATTAAGTATCGTATTGAGAATAATCCTATTATTTATTACACTGTCATTGTGTTTTGATTTATTGTTATATACTAGATTGTTTTTAAATCTACAAAAAAAACTATTACTTTGATAACTAATCTTAACTAGTGTTTATATTTGTTTTTGTCTATGTAAATTAATTTCAAAAGTTAAGGTATTTCTATACATTAATTTAACTAAAACTTAATCATTATTTAAGAAATATTTTTAAAGGATAGATCTTATATCAATATTATATTTTTATTAATTGGATAGTTTGTTTTTATTAAATGGATTTTTTATTTTATCTTAATATTTAATAAAAATTTTATTGGGAACTCAATTAACCCCTATTGAGTTACTCACTATGACCTACATATGTGATGAGGCAGATTTATCCTCATCTATTTTTATCCAAATGATGAATTTTGAGGGAGAAATTCATTTTAAGGGGGTATAATTTAACAACCTAATATTTTAATAAATATTTATCTTTAAATAATTTTAATTCTTCAATAGCTTGTGTTGCACACAACTGTGAGTTTAAATGAACCACGATACACTATTAGAATAAAATGACTATTATAAACTAGCTGTTAAATTGGAGGGAATAAATTGTATAACGAAGTTATGAAATAAATATAAAAGTCTAACTCAAAATGAATTTATTGGTAAGTACTTAGAAAACGAACACACAATTTTTAGTAAAATCACATTATTCTTAAAAAATGATTTTCTTCAAGAATGCGTTATCTTATTTTAATTAATTTTTATAAAATCTAGTAAATATATTTGAAAAAATAAATTTAATTTTTCAATTCATCATGTCCATATTATCTTAATTTTTTCCTGATTTTTTTAATTAATAATGAAAATACTGATTTTTATTGAAAACTATATTTTCTTTTAAAATATTTAAATGGTAAAATATTTTTTGTTTTAGTTTTAAATTTTAATTAAATAATTTTGATTTAAAATAATAGTATTGTGGTTTTTGAAAAGGATTTTATACAATAATTTATTATAAAAACATTTTATGTTTTAAAAACATATGTTTTCGATTTTTTTTCATGGAATTTTACCAGTTTTATATTAAAATAAATTATTAAAATTATGTGTTTTTAATTTTTAAAATGGTTTCCAAATTTGAATTACTAAGTTATAAATTTATTTAATATTTATTTTTTATTTTTTTTCCAAAATGAATAGAAACCTTGGTAAATTTTGTTATCATGGTAAAAGGAAAATGAAGTAATTTAAGTTAAAATTAAAATTACAAGGACTATGAAATGACTCGAACACCAAAAAAAACTTTATTAGATGAATAAAAATAAACTATTAACACCTAATTATCTAAATAAACTTTTTTAATAGACACAAGTATATGAAATTGACTTATATAATATTTAAATCAAATAAAGTCACAAAATGACAATTTCTATATCTTTAATGAACATTTTGTGTCCCAATGGGGAAAAATTTATATTATGAAAAAATATTACTATAAATGTTTAACTTTATAAACATATTATTCCTTATATAAATTTATTTTTAACTTTTTTTGTCACTTATATCAAGTTATGATTTTTTAATATTTTATTTAATAAAAATCTAGAGACGTCCTATTCATGTTTTTAATACTATATCATTTTTATATAGGGTTACAAAATATATATATTAAACTATAAATATTATTTTAAAATATAGAGGATTTATATTATTCATTATATTTTATTTTTAAATTTTAGTGAAAAAATAAGTATATTAAATAATTACATAACACTAATGTAATAATTATTTTATTAATGGAAATATCAAATAAATGTTAGAAAAAATATAAAAATAAAGATAATTTTAGCTAATTAATGTGATAAATGAATATTATAGATTAAATTTACCTATTAGAGATATAATAAAATATTTTTTTCTAAGTTAATTGCTTATCTTGATCTTTTTAAAAGTCCATGTAATGAATAGTTTCAAAACTGACAATAATGATATTTTTCTAAAATAATATTTTATTAAATCATTTAAAAATAATGAAACTAATTTAAAAATAAAGAAACCAATTTAAAAATTAAAAAAAACATAATATGTTCTAACATGTTATAAATTTTTCATTTATTATTTTGTTGACATCACAGAAGTAAAATTTACAACCTTTTAATATT
This sequence comes from Viscum album, assembly GCA_963277665.1. Lineage (NCBI taxonomy): Eukaryota > Viridiplantae > Streptophyta > Magnoliopsida > Santalales > Viscaceae > Viscum > Viscum album. Next base: position 198,033,245 of record OY728131.1, on the reverse strand, counting down.
TAAAGAGTTATTACCTTAGTTAAAATTAAAATAAGTTTACCAAGGGTTAATCAAAATGAAAAGGTTTAAAATAATAAAAAAAACTTATATAAAATCTATTTTATTATGATATTAAAGCTACATATCATATTATATTTGAATAAATAAAATTTTTGAGGAATTTTGTTTGAGATTGAATTTGCTATAAATTAATATTTTGTGAAAATTCTAAAAGTTCCCCTCACCTCAATTATAAAAGGGCACTTCCTCCCTCACTTCATCACATCACATTGATCCCTCAATCTTAACCATACCATGAAAATATCCCTTCCCAAATTTTCTAGACCCATTATAGATATTATGGTCATCTCAAAATACCAACCCCAGTGTCCCTAAGAGGTGATCTAAAAAAGTTATCCAAAGAAGAGGTAATCGTCTTTATCGACTCTTTCTTGATTATTTATTCTCATACTTCCTCTTAATGTGATTATTAAATTATAAATTAAAAAATAAAAAATAAAATATATTATGATATGTTATTTTGATTATGGATCAAACATATTCTATATTTTATCTAGCCTATGAAAAATAAAAGCACCACGCGTGCGTACATATGACTTACCATCTCCACGCCATGGTGTAATCTGTTTTTCACAACTACTTTATTTGAATGGTTATAATGATGGAAATAATTTATACATATGATAATTATAACATGATATTTATTATGTAACAAAATATTTACCATATATTTTCATACCCTTTTACTATTAATGGAATGATATCATTGCTCGTGCGTACATAGGTTCTACTGTCTCCACAATGTAATGCGATTCATTATCCATATTCACCAATCAAGAGTGATTATATAAATGTATATAATGAATTAATATGATATATTTTACCTTAATATAATACTTCAAATTATGTAACTATATCCTATGCACAATAATTAGGAATTATAAGACAAAACATGCATAATAAAACGAAGGAGTTAACACCCGAAAGAAGAATAATAATGAAATATTATTAACGAGTAATAATATGATTATATATGATATCATAAATATAAATTTGGTTATGGAATAACTTAATAACATTTTATAATCCATTATATACACGTTTTCTATACATATGATCGAATTTAGACCTAAGGTAATGATTAATTTAACAATCTCATTATTATCCTATATTATTTATACGTAAGTATTTATCAAGGAATATTTATCTTTCATGTCCATATTTCTTAAAAATGAATTCCAAAATATTTTTAGTATTATTATAAAATTTTTTAAAGACATTTTACCCATATGTTAATTTTTACTAATTTGTTTTAAATGAATATTTTTGTCATTTTCCTAATAGGGTACTTTTTGACGTTTTCAGAAAAAGTATGAGAGTAATATTTTCTTAACTTATAAGGCATGAACAATTTTTTTTTCAATTTATTGACACCTTAATTACTTGAAGCTTCCCTTACAATATTTAAAGTTTATTTTCAATGAAAGTGTTTTCATTTAAAATTGAGCTGTATTTTATGAAAATAAAACATTTTCAATGCAAAAATAATATTTTCCTCAAGAATTAATTTCAGGTGACATCTCAAGATTATTTTACAGTTTCAATAACATTATTTAATGTTACTTATGTTTTAATGGGGATATTTTTGAAGGATTCGATCCCTATTATTATGATGGTTGGTTTTTTATGATAGAATGATATTTAAGAAACCCATTTCTTTAAATGGGTTATGTTATTTTTGAATGATGTTTATGAAACCGTTTTCTTTTAAAGGGGTTTGAAATTATGAATGAAATGGGTACTTATGGAACACATATGTATGGTTTTCATTATTTGATAGGTTGAACATATATCTCCCTCTAATGCATTAGGTAATGATCTATATGTCAAGATATAGAAATGACTAGAAGGGGAAGTGGACTCGATTCAGAAATACATGAATGGAATGGGAGTAAACACGATTCAGTAATACATGGTAAGAATAGGGAGAAAACCAGGTTCAATAAGGGACATTTTCCATTATGATGGTCTTTTAAATGATCTTTGATTAATATGGAATTTATTTTCAATTATTTTGGGTATGCCAAAATTCCTTATCTTATGTTATAATCTCATAGAATATGTTATTTGATTCTTTATAAACTTTTATGACTTACTCCATAACACGATATCATGATATTTTATATACAATATATAATTTTTAAAAGTTATTTTAGTGTCCTTATGCCCTTATACTTATGTTATCTCCCATAATTACACTTATGAAGCATCTAAGATCACCATTTATTATGATTCTTTTCCCCAGGATATAAAGAATGGTATTAAGTAATATGTATCAAAAAGTAGTTCTAGTAATAAATGAATAGATTGGAGATGATGTAGATGTTTTAGGAATTATTTGTTTTTCAAGGACACTAAACCTGTATGGTTCTGGAATTTTTTTTAAGTTATGTAATGTATATTATCATATTTATATTTAATATCTATATATAAAAATTAAGGACCTTTATAGTGTGGGAAGCCAACTACTTTCTATAGTCATTATTATCCAAGTAAAATATTTTACACTATAATATTTCTATCAATTATAATAGAATTTTTTTTGTTAACCTAACACACACTTTCACTGTATTACATAGGTGAGGGGTTCACAATATTAAAAAAATAAACTAATCAATATATTAAACAAGTGATCTAACACACTCACAAGTTCTTAATACTCTCTCCTACAAGTTCTCTTGAAATATCTCCCTTCTTCTTGAAGTATATCATGAAGTCCATCCATATGACACAACATCAAGAAAGTATGATCAATTTCCTTAATCATTGAGTCATTGACTGCCTAAAAATGATCTTACAAGTCTAATAAAGTCAGTATATATGAAATTTAAACTCCTAGATCTTATTTAAAATTGCTTACTGGCTTATCAACACTACTTTGAACAAATCACGTTGGTCAAATTCTTTCTCTTCTTATATTTTTATTATTTTTTTTCAAAACCATAGAGGTGGTATCTCTTCAAAAAAATCTCAAGATCACCACTTCTTCCCCACTTAAGTATACTTTGGCTTATCCTCCTCCTTTTCCCTTAATATTTCAAGTTCTGTTGGATCAATTAGACTCACTATCTTATTCTCTTGAGTATTATATTTTATTCATGAAATCAAACATTTCATTATTTAGATACATCTTTCCTTGAATTTATTGAAAAACTAACATATTTTTATGGAGTATTATCAAATTTACACAAGCAGAAATATATATATGACATGCTAAATGTAAAATAAATCAATTTATCATTAAACACAAGATCTCTCATATATCTTATTTTTGATGCAGAAACACATGAGGTATTCCCATATTCTTTTATATTCTAACTAATTTCCACAATAAACAAAAACACTGCCCTTGTTTTGTTTTCTTCTTATTTGTCTCATCCTAAAAAAATATTAACTTTTCTATAAGATAATAAACTTTTTATTGATCAAACTATGCTTTAAAAACTTCACAATCTAATATTTCCAACAAAATGAAAATAAAACAACATAACATTTATTATGATAAGGAACTCTCTATTTGTGGTGTGAGAGATTCCTATAAAAACCTATACAGATTTTACTTGAACCCATACACTATTTTTTTTTCATTCTTCATCCATATCTTGAATCAAATTGTTTTATTTAATATATTAAATTTCCCCTTCATCATTAATATATATTCATCTAAATTATGATTGAAAATAAATAAAATAAATTCAACATAATTAATTTTGTGAAAGTTCTTCGATTACATTATCTTCTTCTCTCTCAAATTAAAGATCAAATTAAAAGGTTCTGATCAGAAATATTCAAAGTTTTATGATATTTTATATATTATTTAATAGATCTATCATCAACTAGATTATTTTACTCTTTAGAATCTTCAATTTTTAAATCTCTAAAAAACATCACCCTATAGGTTCCAATTGTTTTTCTATGTAAAAGGTCATATTATCAGTCTTATGATTGTCCTCCTTCATATGAATTTAAAATTTATATGGTATTTAAGTAAGATGTTTGAACAAAGTTATACCCTCTACTATAAAGTCTTATAAAATGAAATCAAATTCATACATTTTTTGAAAATCCATATAAAACTTCCAAAATTTCATACAAAAACTCACCAAGTCTTATGATCTATTCAAAGTCATACACACTAACTCAAATTCATATATTGGGAATGTAATAGACAAAAATTTTATATTTATTAAAATTTCCTTATAAATAAATAATTTTTTGAATATTTTGGAATATAATGTAGTATAATAACATGAAATACATAATGGTTTATTTCAAATTGATAAAATTACATTTATAGAGTACATATAGCCATAAAAGTGGAAAATGGTATAACAGGATAATAAAAAAACTATAACTAGAAAATAGGGATCACATTAATCTCCATGAGTTTTTACACTCAAGAAAAAAACTGAAAAAAGAGTCAAAACATTATTAATATAATTGATATTTTAGAAATTATGACTATAGGACCTGGAGAGAATTGAAGTGAATGAGTAATTAAGTAATTAAGATGGATTTATAAGAGGTAATATGAGCATTTAAATAGTAATATAGTAATTAGTAATAGTAAAATGACCATGAGGGAAATTTACATGATCGTTAGGAATTGTAATGTGGATTTTGGGATAGTAAAATGACCTCAAAATAGTAAAACTTTATATAAATAATTAAGGGACTAGTTAAGATATAAACTGAATTGAGAGGGGGTGGGGGGGGGGGTTAGTGTTGGTATGTCTTGGTCCAATTTAACTTTCAAGATTTTTAAATTTACCTCTATCGCTTATTAGGGTAAACATGTCACTCTTTATCTCTATTTCTCTCTCTCTCTCCTTCTTTATTGTAGTAAAACTAAAAACACACACACAAGGAACATATAAATTTATAAGGTTCACCACCCAATGTAAGATGACCACTACTTGGTGAAAACTAGATTCCTCCTTGATCCCAAGACCAGTATATTCTCCCTTTGAGAAACACTAAGTAGAGTATAACCTTGAGAACAATGTTTTCAGTTTTGGTTCTAGAACTAGGCAGACAATTTGGTGGGATTCCTTTGGTTCTTGGTCCCAAACATGACTTTTAGATAGTTCAAGGAACTGTAACAACCCAAAGTTTCATTAATGAAAATCCCTCTTGATCCAGTTAAATGTCTCTTTATGAAAAATGTTTTTAAAATATGTCAACTTCATTGGTTTTATGATAATATTTGTGACCGTTACTTTTATAGTCATTGAACAGTGATCACATGAGTAGTATAAATATAAGGCTTTAACGAACCCAATTTTACTCAGACAAAGGAAGCGATGGCCTCATCCAGTAGAATTGCCCCATACGAAGCCCATTTGTCAGAGCTCGGAAAAGAGGTGGCGTCTTTGGGCTTCTCCCTTGACCAAGCCCAAGCTGAGCTTCATTATGTCAAGCTTGAACGAGACCGTCTACAGGAAAAGTGGAAGTTGATAGAGATTACCACTCGAGCGATGTTATCCGAGCCGCCCCAAGAGTCGGTCACCATCGCACACCTTACCCTTAGGTCTTATGCGGCTATTTTAAGGGGTTATGTAACAAATAAGTAGCACCATGTTCATGTACATTATTTTTGTATATAATAATGAATATAATTTCTAGTCATTTTTGATATATTGTAATTAGTTTTTAAAGTACAAATGGTGTTTTTAGTTATTATTTAATTAAGAATTATATTTTATTAAATTAAAGTATTTTTGAATTAAATAATATTTTAATAAAATATTATTATTAAATTAATTTTTTTATTAAGTATAAATGATCTTATAATTTTATGAATGCAATTAAAATTTTTATTAAGGTTTGAAAGCCATTTCTGTCAAAACCCGTGAATTTTTTTTATAAAGGTCTGTTTTTATTTTAAAATTGAAAACTCACATATTTAGAAAATTATTTAGATAAAATAAATATTATTTTTGGAATCAGGATGTCGAAATTATCCAATGGTGAATTTTTCATAATTTTCTGAGACAGTCAAATTTTTGGGTAAAAATTAAATACCATTTAAATATATAATGTGTTTTATGACATCATAATGACCCAATGGTGATGCAATAAAATAACATAATCCTTATGTTCGGCCAATATGTGTTTTATCATTAAAATAATGAGGTTTTGGGTTTGTTTGACTTAATTTTCAAAGCATTAATGGAGCCCTCAAGACTTATTCAACACTTTGCCTTTTTAAATTAATTTCCATGGGAGTGTGACTCACCTCCACATAAGCAACCCTAATTTTTTAATAAGTTCGGACCTTGGCCTTGTAAAATATTGTTTTCCTCTTTCCTTTTCCAGAAACCATGGGCAAATAACATGGGATGTTTTGGGGTTTGGATTATTTTAATATAAGGGGTCCCAAACCTAAATAATAAAGAATTCCCTCACCTTTCCTATATAAACCCACCCAAACTCCCACTTCCTCCTCACTCAAATCCCTTGGAGTTCGTCCAACCTCTGCCCTACACTCTCTAGAATCCTCTCAAGGTGCCCCAAGCTCCCAAGAAGCCTCTCACAAGCCTCTCTCTAGCCTTTGGAAGCACACTTCCAAGTAAGGGTTTTTTCTTCCTTTCTCATTTTTGTCAATTTTCTTTAAGTTGTATTGCCCTTTTAATTTCAATTATTAATGTTGGGGTATGGTTTCACACCTCTCCAATACTGGCCTCTTATTTTTTGAATGATGGGAGACCCCTTTCTCTCTCATTAAAAGCCTCCCATGTACACCCGTTACTATGCCGATATTCCGAAAGAAACCTTTTTCTCCTCTTTTATATTCAAGCAATACTTTTGTATCATGAATCTAAATTCCTTTTCAATTGTTGGGACATGTATCTATATGACCTCCTTACTTTCCATTACATGTAAATATGATGAGGAATCCCTTTATCTCTCATCAACCTTTTTTATGAATTCTTATGTCCCGCTGTTACGCTGCCGAAATCACACCGATTTTCTAAGCCAATATAATTGTGTAGTGAATACCATGCCCATTTATCCATCAAGGGTATTCACCTTTATTCACATTTACTTATTGATTATAATGTTTCATGTATGAATTCCACATTCCTTTATCGTGGAATAAATGATTATGTTTTATGAATCCATGTTTTATGATCCATGTGGCACACTTATGCATGAAATGAAATGTTTAAGAAGGGTGCGCCCTTATAGCGCTCCAATGCATTGGGTAAAGTATAGTATCATGATACGTCATGTTCAATGAGTGTTTACTCATGCTAATTCAAGTGCAACGAGGGTTTACTCGTGCTTCAAGTGCAATGAGGGTTTACTCATGCTCCATGTGCAATGAGCCTTGGCTCATGCTAATTCAATGTTAAGTGTTGTTGCCACATTTCCATGTTATGGTTATCATGATTTATCATGACTTTATTTTCATGTTACTCTAATGCTCTATTGATGTTCCTATTGCCTAACATGTATTGTACTCCTCATGTTATTCATTATGTACTCCCTTACTGGGCTTTATAGCTCACCCTTTTCTTATGCATGTCCCCAGGTTATCCCATGCAATGCTAAGTACGAAGGAATGTAGTGGTCATGTAAAGGAAGTTTTCAATAAAGATGTTGTATTTAAAGTTTAAAGTTTTTATGTAATGATCCTAATCCCCAAAGACACTAAACCTCTCAATCTTCTTTGTTGTATCAAGTGAAGTTTTATGTAATAAATTATGCTTAAGTTGTATTAAAAAGCAGGGTTATCTTAGTTGGTATCAGGGGATAGGATTAGTTATTTTTGGGATTAGGAAACCCTAGTAAAGCATTAGATACAATACTAAGTATAATAAAAACATCCCTAAGTTTTGTTAAATACTAAGTAAGTGGTTTATCAAACAAATACATCCCTGTCTAGATACGAGCAGGTAGAGGCGGCTCTGGCACAGATGTATCCCAGGGGTAAAACCCGAAAGCACCACTTTGAGCTAGACTCGAACGAGAACTGGTGCATGACAACAGGCCTTGCTTCACTCTTGGTTATGAAACTCCCGGGGGATATGCTTTGATAAATTCACAAGCTTAGTATGAACCCTTAATAAGGGAATTAAAAAAAATGCCCCTAAGAATATATGTTAGAAGGAAGATCATGAAAAGCCTGGATTGAAGCCTATAGACTCATGAGTTAAATAAATTAAATTTTATTTATAAGTCATCAACTTTTGTCTTTGGATTACCCTTTATGAGTTACCCACATTTTTTTAGTGTGGGAAAAGGAAAATTTCGAGGGCAAAATTTATTAAGGGGGGAATATTGTAACGACCCAAAGTTTCATTAATGAAAATCCCTCTTGATCCAGTTAAATGTCTCTTCATGAAAAATGTTTTTATAAGATGTCAACTTCTTTGGTTTTATTATAATATTTGTGACCGTTACTTTTATAGTCGTTGAACAGTGATCACATGAGTAGTATAAATATAAGGCTTTAACGAACCCAATTTTACTCAGACAAAGGAAGCGATGGCCTCATCCAGTAGAATTTCCCCATACGAAGCCCATTTGTCAGAGCTCGGAAAAGAGGTGGCGTCTTTGGGCTTCGCCCTTGACCAAGCCCAAGCTGATCTTCATTATGTCAAGCTTGAACGAGACCATCTACAGGAAAAGTGGAAGTTGATAGAGATTACCACTTGAGCGATGTTATCCGAGCCGCCCCAAGAGTCGGTCACCATCGCACACCTTACCCTTAGGTCTTATGCGGCTATTTTAAGGGGTTATGTAACAAATAAGTAGCACCATGTTCATGTACATTATTTTTTTATATAATAATGAATATAATTTCTAGTCATTTTTGATATATTTTAATTAGTTTTTAAAGTACAAATGGTGTTTTTAGTTATTATTTAATTAAGAATTATATTTTATTAAATTAAAGGATTTTTGAATTAAATAATATTTTAATAAAATATTATTATTAAATTAATTTTTTTATTAAGTATAAATGATCTTATAATTTTATGAATGCAATTAAAATTTTTATTAAGGTTTGAAAGCCATTTCTGTCAAAACCCGTGATTTTTTTTATAAAGGTCTGTTTTTATTTTAAAAGTGAAAATTCACATATTTAGAAAATTATTTAGATAAAATAAATATTGTTTTTGGAATCAGGATGTCTAAATTATCTAACGGTGAATTTTTCATAATTTTCTGAGACAGTCAAATTTTTGGGTAAAAATTAAATACCATTTAAATATATAATGTGTTTTATGACATCATAATGACCCAATGGTGATGTAATAAAATAACATAATCCTTATGTTCGGCCAATATGTGTTTTATCATTAAAATAATGAGGTTTTGGGTTTGTTTGACTTACTTTTCAAAGCATTAATGGAGCCCTCAAGACTTATTCAACACTTTGCCTTTTTAAATTAATTTCCATGGGAGTGTGACTCACCTCCACATAATCAACCCTAATTTTTTAATAAGTTCGTACCTTGGCCTTGTAAAATATTGTTTTCCTCTATCCTTTTCCAGAAACCATGGGAAAATACCATGGGATGGTTTGTGGTTTGAATTATTTTAATATAAGGGGTCCCAAACCTAAATAATAAAGAATTCCCTCACCTTTCCTATATAAACCCACCCAAACTCCCACTTCCTCCTCACTCAAAGCCCTTGGAGTTCGTCCAACCTCTACCCTACTCTCTCTATAATCCTCTCAAGGTGCCCCAAGCTCCCAAGAAGCCTCTCCCAAGCCTCTCTCTAGCCTTTGGAAGCACACTTCCAAGTAAGGGTTTTTTCTTCCTTTCTCATTTTTGTCAATTTTCTTTAAGTTGTATTGCCCTTTTAATTTCAATTATGAATGTTGGGGTATGGGTTTTCAACTCTCCCATAGTGCCCTCTTATTGTTTGAATGATGGGAGACCCATTTCTCTCTCATTAAAAGCCTCCCATGTACACCTGTAACTATGCCGAAATTCCGAAAGAAACCTTTTTCTCCTCTTTTATATTCAAGCAATACTTTTGTATCACGAATCTAAATTCCTTTTCAATTGTTGGGACATGTATCTATATGACCTCCTTACTGTCCATTACATGTAAATATAATGAGTAAACCATTTATCTCTCATCAACCTTTTTTATGAATTCTTATGTCACGCCGTTACGCTGCCGAAATCACACCGATTTTCTAAGCCAATATCATTGTGTAGTGAATACCATGACCATTTCTCCATCAAGGGTATTCACCTTTATGCACATTTACTTATTGATTATAATGTTTCATGTATGAATTCCACATTCCTTTATCGTGGAATAAATGATTATGTTTTATGAATCCATGTTTTATGATCCATGTGGCACACTTATGCATGAAATGAAATGTTTAAGAAGGCTGCGCCCTTATAGCGCTCCAATGCATTGGGTAAAGTATAGTATCATGATATGTCATATGCAATGAGTGTTTACTCATGATAATTCAATTTCAATGAGGGTTTACTCATGCTTCAAGTGCAATGAGGGTTTACTCATGCTCCATGTGCAATGAGCCTTGGCTCATGCTAATTCAATGTTAAGTGTTGTTGCCACATTTCCATGTTATGGTTATCATGCTTTATCATGCCTTTATGTTCATGTTACTCTATTGCTCTATTTATGTTCCTATTGCCTAACATGTATTGTACTCCTCATGTTATTCATTGTGTACTCCCTTACTGGGCTTTATAGCTCACCCTTTTCTTATGCATGTCCTCAGGTTATCCCATGCAATGCTAAGTACGAAGGAATGCAGTGGTCATGTAAAGGATGTTTTCAATAAAGATGTTGTATTTCAAGTTTAAAGTTTTTATGTAATGATCCTAAGCCCCAAAGATACTAAACCTCTCAATCTTCTTTGTTGTATCAAGTGAAGTTTTATGTAATAAAGTATGCTTAAGTTGTATTAAAAAGTAGGGTTATCATAGGAACACCCTTCCTTCTCCCACAAAGTTCTTAACAAAGAATAATGTGACATTTTCAATATCATTGAAAAAAATAATGAAAATGATAAATATGTTTCATTGGTTCATTTTTAGGATATTTCACAGGGAGAGATTTCCATACATTGCATGTTAGTCCTTCAACAGAAGGAAACAAGGAAGTTTCCCTTTGGTGAAACACTCTTCTAGACAATCTCAAATTTTTGGTATGGTGAATTTAGAATAAATCTGTCCCCACTGATGAGCGTATAAATAAAACATGTATTCTCAAAGTGTCATAGTGATCCTGGTAAATAACATGATCCGAAGAATCTACATATCATCTCTTTTTCGAAAGAGATTGGGCTCAAATTTCTTGGTTTGGATTCAGCTAGTTCACAAGGATCTCCTCCCAACCATTGTCTTCCAACTTTTTCTTCTCCATGTGGTTTCAAGGGACATAGTCCAACAATTCTCATACTAAGGATAGAGTAGTGGTTTTCACGATAGGATGTTGGGTGATTTGGCAGGCTTGATACTAAGCTCGGCTCAAGAACACATCATTCTTACAATGCGACCTAGAGTGTGGAATCAAGTGTATGATTCTAGACATGTCACCACTTTCTAGGGAATAGTGGGACTCTCCATCTCATAGTGTTTTCATGCTAAGGGGTACCCCAAGTTTCTTTCCCAACTCTCCCCAGGGGAACTGGGTATGATGGCGCCCTCATAGGCATGACCATAAATTACACTCGGAAAAGTCCTATGATATGAGTAGCATGCGCAAAGGTGGGGTGGTTTGAAACACCCAAGGAAGTGTCATTATTTCCTTCCATGATTTTTAAAGACTTGGGGATTCTCTTCAAGATAAGGTGAGGGCAGATCTCACTAGCCTCAAGTTATATAACCTTCAAAACCTTGTGTTTGGTGATATTGAGATGGACTCCAAGATTATTCACTCATTCCTCATTGTCTAATGCAACATTCCTTGGAATATCATTTATACCATCTAGAAGTGTAAGGGCTACATACTTGAAAATATGTATGTGGTCCACACCTAGCACGAAGGTAACAAAGTGGCTGACTTTCTTGCAACTAAATCTATTCCAGGTTCTTCTATCACTTGTTTTTCCAACATGGGTGATTTTCCCCCAGAAGGGATAGACATGGTCTGAGGAGATTCTATTGGACTCCACTATTTCATACCTCCTTATTTTTTCTCTGTTTGGATTTTAGCCACCCCCTTTTTAATAAAAATTATAATGATCAAGTTAATGCATCTTTCTTCTTCTTCTTCATTCACTTTCAAAACATTATGAAAATAATTTCTCTTCTTCTAAAAAAAGTAAAAGCACAAATAATCTTCGTATTCTTCACTTCACTTATAATAGAAATTAATTATAATTTCTCTTCCACTTCCACTTATTTTTTTATTACTTTCAAGACACTTATTCAATCTATGCAATAATGGAATGCACAAATGTTTCTTATCTTTTACACTTCTTCTTCTTATTTTTTCTAATTTAGTGCATAAAAAGGCTACATTTGATCACTTCATACACCAATATTCAACTTTAGTGTACAAAAAAAGAGAAAAAAATTATTCTTCATCTTATTTGATATAAAATAATTTATATGATAGAATATCATATCAAATATTTCCACCCTTACAACATAAAAACTATGAATGATAATAGTGTTGAACTTGTCTAGCATCATTACACACTTCTATGATTCTTCTATGTATAAATAAATCATGCACAAAAGCTCTTTTCTAGTTTGAATTTTAATTTCAAATTCAATTTCAAAACATGAACTTCCACAAAATTTGATCTCAAACTCACCCTTTAGATCATATTCAGCTTAATCTTGACCATCAATTAAATTTTAGTTGGTAGTGATATTAGAATAAAATAACCACTAAAGATCATAGATTATTCATAGTCAAACTACCCATAAAACTACTCAATAATATACATTAATGGAATATACTACTCCTATATGGAATAAATTTTTATTTAAACAATTTATTTTTTAAACTGACTAATCTTATTATGTAACCATATTTATGGCATATAAGTATCAAATTTTATAGGTCTATCAAATTCTATTTAACTGAGAATTACAACATAGAAGCCTATCCTGTTATGTGGACCACATTGCATTCAACTGGTTGTGGTATATCCACTTATTATAGTGTGAAGGCCCTCAAACTTCTATGGAACCAAAAATAAACCTAGCCTTCATTATGAAATATTAGTGTCTTATAACATTGAGGTCCTAAAATTTAAGGGGACACTAATAAATTGATCGAGTATTCTCTACAATATTTCCCTCATTATATGACCTAAGCACCTATATAGTCTACCCATTGTAGTGTTTTACTTAACAATAGCATGGAGTTCCTCCATTTTCCAGGGCTATCATAAGACTTACTTAGTTACCTATGTGGTGTAACTTCTTGTTTACAATATTTACAATATTTTTCAATCAAATTTTATGGTTTATAAACTACTTACAATACAAGTCTTCTTCTTTAGACAACTTCCTTGAAGAAAAACCTATATTTCAACATGGAACACCTTATATTTCTCCCTTCAATCTTCTATCATCATGAAATATTATCATGATATATAATCAATTTAAACAAGATTAATAATAATCTAAATAATTCACAAAAGATCTTCACCTCACAATAAATGTGAGTTTGAATATTATTGATACATTGAAAGTAAAATCCAACATAATTAATCACATAAACTTCTTTAGTTAAATAATTTAAATCAATTTTACATATAATAAAAAGGTAACCTCCTAATGATTTCAAGGAATAAGAATTAACCAACTTCTAAACCAATATTATAAGGTTTGTTATCCAATCTTCAAACACATTTCCCTCTAATATAAAAATAATTTTTAGGTAAGAACTTTATTCATAGCTTCAAAATAATTATTTTAAGACATGTGTGTTTATATCATTAAACACTATACCAAGTAACAAAATACTTATGATCTTATTAAACTCCTTTAATTTTATTATATAATTCAGCCAAACTTCTAAGATACTACTTCTTTATAACATATCAAATATATTTAAATCTATTAAGTCTTTATTCATTGAAAACCATTGAAAAAATACATATCCCACAAAGTGGGATAAACAATATCACCCTTTGTTTTAGATTTCAATACCCTCATAAATGAACATGTAAATATATTCTATTTAATATTACACTTCTTTTGAATATTAATTTCATTTTACTTCCTCCCCTTTTCTCATCAGTATTTTCATTTTTATCTCTCTACCACTTATTGAGATGAAATACCATATACTTGAAAAATGGTATCAATTTATACATGTAAAATAGTCATCAAATATTCCACTCTAAGTAAACTAATCCATGATTGAGGCAGAAAACAAGATGGTTTGATTTATACAACTATGTTATGCCTTACAATTTGAAATTTTACCAAAGTAAATGCTACAACTCAATAATTTGTCTTCAAAGAATATTCAATTTAAATTAGGCTATGAAAAGAGATATATATAAATTTACATATAAATGTATCAGGAATATCAACATGAGTTTCCTACACTCACTTCAACATGTAAGTAAAAAACTTTCAATCACAAATGATAGGATACAAAAAATGTGGAATGTATTAAAACCTTTACTTTTATACCACTGATAAAAATCAATTTCTCCCATTTAAGTGAGAATATAATTTTAATTATCAAGTATAAGTAATAATTAATACAAAACTATATAATTATTTTTTCATAAATCATTGTATGGAATATTCATATTTGTATGAGAAAATAATTATGGCCTATTCTTCAACATCATTAATTTGTATCCCCTTATATGAGGAACTCATCATGATCTTAATAATGTTTAATCTCTTGAATATATATTATATAGGATTTATATGATGAGAATAAATCAAAATAGAATTATTCATGTGTTTGTATACATTTGAAAACTTCCATATCTTCACCAAGGATAACCACTTTAATGTATTCCCATTAGAATAATGACTTGTGAAATAAATATATGACGAGGTAATCATATATTTTATATCCATTATTGACATCACCTAATCTAAATTCATCAAATATGACCCTTAAATATATCTACATTTCAATTCCAAAAGAGGGTTCATACTTGGAAGACATATTATTCATATTTAGTATCCAAAATTAATTGCATAAAAAATTTCTTAACCTCTCCCCCTTAGAACACTATTCACTATAAATTATCCAAATTTTATGTATAAATACCATAAAAAATTTAAGTTAATATGGTGGATCTTCTCCATTCCTTAATCGGAAAAACATGGTTGAGAGGATTATCTTAACCAAGATTCTCCACCCTTATTGATTCCACATCTTATTTTCAAATCTTATTTGGACTTTGGATGCCTAAATATAATTAAATATACTATTTCTTATTTATTATAGATATCTACTTTCATTCTCAATGTATCTTGAAATATTTTAAAGGATTAATCTTGTGCTAGAAAGACGGTAAAACAACCTTTAAAATTGTTTCCAATCATCTTTCATCTCCCACACAAAACTTATCTAACAAAATAGTTTTTATTTTTGGACAAACTCTCATAAAATTATACTTCTTAATGTGTATCCTTATTGAACCATTAAAACTATATTTTTCTTTTTTCCCTTTATATTATTATATATTTTCAAATTTTATGGAAAAATT
This sequence comes from Viscum album, assembly GCA_963277665.1. NCBI lineage: Eukaryota > Viridiplantae > Streptophyta > Magnoliopsida > Santalales > Viscaceae > Viscum > Viscum album. The sequence continues at coordinate 198,017,533 of OY728131.1, read as the reverse complement.
ACTGAAATATCATTGGGATTATTGGAATCCTTCATAAAGTTTCTGTATGGATTCTTATTGAGAGTGTTTTTCTTCACATAAATCAATCTTAATGTTATACTCCTTTTATCTTTCTTGAACTTGAACTTGATTTGAATTTTATTTTTGTTCAACTTGATGTCCAATGACCTCTTTATAGTCTTTATTTATATCTTCTTAGAATAATATTGATTTTCATCCTTTCTATAACTTCTTCCCAATTATTCTTCTTCATTATTATTGTTTGGTATTTTCTACTTACTTTAATCTGATACATATTGAGTTAAGAATGCATATCTTCTATGAAATACAGTTTTCTAAATTTCATAGATATCTTACATGCTTTGAATCTATTTCATAGGGGTGTATTATTTATCATCTATGAATATTTCTTCTTTATCATCTTGATTACCCTTGAAATAGGATTCATTTGTGCTTATAAATCTAATGTATTTGACCAATAATCCATTTCACAATTCCAAAATCATTTTCACAACCAAAATTTCTGAAAAACCTTTTTTTTTCTCTTAAAACATGCTTTCTGTATGGAATTTATAGATTTTTAACCAAGATATTTTTAGACTTCTTGACCATTTAATAGGATGTTCTTAGGGAAGAAACTTCCTCACACACTACTCTACTGGTCATAGACATGGTGGTAGGCTACTCATCACTTTTTCTCATCCAAACATGTACACGTTTTTTATTTAAACATGCAGTTAATGAAAATAGATTTAGTATAATCATGAGATTTAGATATGGATGGTACCACCTTCATTAAGGATACTTGAGAGAGATATTAAAATGATGTAACTATATTTTTACTACATAATAGTGGACCTTTTACATAATTGAGGTGTATTAGGACCATTTCAATAATAATTAATTGAACCTGAAGGCTACATGGCCTCAAGTATAAATCCCTGTATGCCAGAAGCAGCTGACTAGCAGTGTGGGTCTAAGATGGTATGGTGGGTAGAATATACCCTCTTTTATCATAGTAGAGAACAATAGTGAAAAATAAATAAATCAATATAAATAATATAATAAATATAGCCAAAGTAACATAAATCACCAATGGAATAAAATATCTAGATAAATAATGACATACATCATCAATAATCTATATCATATACACAAGATAATGTCATGATGCTGTACAAAAAAGAGAATAAGGGGAACATGGAAACATGTATAAGATAGTACATGTGACACCAAAATATAAAAAAAAATACCAAAATAGAAAATCCCATAGAATTAAGATAACTTTCCCAATCCTCTACTCTCATTCTCTATCCTAGTATAGAAATCAAACATCTATAGCATAACACTTGACTTTATCCTTAAGCGTATCCAAGAAATCTGTCTTCATACCAAATGAAGAACCAAACAAGGTATTATTAAAACTCATTAGGCAACCACCATTAGTGTTTTAAAAAATATAGACTATAAATATAATAGAAATAGTGTACATCTATATAAAATGTAAGAAAAAACATAAATATAAAACTTATCAAGCTCAGACTCCTTAGGGGATACCTATCCAACTAAAACTACTTTGGCCAAAGATAGGTGTCTCGAAATATTTTATCATTAGTTTGGTTAGGGTATAAGGAAACATAATAAACATGCCCTTGTAATAATAATGGTTATGTAGAACCTAATCTTACACTAAGGAATTCTTGATCTTATAAGATCTAGACAGATCATAGTAATAAACCATACAACCTTCCTACCAGGGTCAATGTGTAATATAAGGAATAATACATGGAATTACACAAGAAATGTTTCTAATAGAGTCCATATAGTAATTATAATATAATCTTGGGATAATCATGATTGGAGCATAGGGAGATAATATAAGGCATCACATGTCTAAGGACATCAAGCTGAATCCAAGGAGACAATCCAAGGAATTCTAATTTTGGAGTATTAGAGTGAATCTATGATGACACATTGAATCATTAATTTGTATATGACATTGAAAAAACCATAGTGTGGTATATCACTTAGTGTTATTATCAATGAATAAGCGTGGATTCCTCTTAGTGATCAAGGAATTTTCCCAGGAATACATGGATGGATCAATTCAGGACACTCCTTTAAATAAAATGATAGTGTCATAAATAGTTGTAACCATACCAATTATAAGTGATCACATGCCATGTAATATTTATTCCAATTTACAATCAATTAAGATTCATGTATGTTATTACATTCACTCAGAAGTGATAAAAGATCCAAGTAAAGGATACTTTCCATTTTACAATTCATTAGTTCCATTTCTAAATTCAATTACCAATTCCAAAAGGGGTGAAGTGATATTTCCAAGACACCTAAAATTCATTAAATAAATTTACCCCTTTATATTTATCAAGAGACAATCCAAACACACCCAAGTGGTGTTTTAGAAAATAAATGTAATGGTCATCAATGGCGTATAAAAATACATTCCCAAAGGGGTGTTTCATGTTGAGGTATCAACCTCCTATAATGTCAATGGGTCTCATAAAGGTACTAGGATGTATTCTAAACAATTAATTTAAAGAGTTTCATATTTAAGGAGCAATACAAAGAACACCTAGAATACAACACAATGACAAAAAATGAAAAGTGATGATACTTTAAGGGAAAAGTAATAGAATACCTACCTTATACTGGTAGTGGCATCCTTGTCCAATATTGGAATCTGATTCAGTATGGAATGAGAGAAATCAATAAACTAGGAAAGAACACTAAAAATAGGATTTATGATCTCACATGTAATTAACATCAATTATAGTGAGAGAAATTAAAAAAAATAAAGTGTAATAAAAGACTTCCTAAGGGGGATCCAACTTAATGAATGATGGTCAAAATAGATCATAGATGAAGAAGATATATCAAATAATATGTGGATAAGTGGGAGCTTCCAATGAGTGAGATGATTTTCATGGAATGAAGGAGAATAATGGAGGAAATAATATTAAATGGATTAATGAAAAAATGTTAAAATCACCATTTTAAAGGGTCCCATGGTTTGTCCATACAGTTTTCGAAACTGTACTCCAATTTTTCATTGGAAAATATATAGGAAAAACCCCTCACATGGTCTATGCACAAAGTTTGTAAAACCTTTCACAAACTATGCACTCGACATTCTCCCATGGAACACACTCCACACTGGCTAGGAACATAATTTATACCAATCTTGCATAAGCCATGAAAAATAAAACTGAAATATATTGGAGATTTTCATGGACGTGCGACCCTCATTTAAAGGTTATGAAAACCATGTGACAACCCTTATGGCCATCATGGATAAGGGACACAGTTAGCACTAACTATGTGCTAACTGTGTGCCTCATTTGTTTCTTTGAAAACAAAATCTCCAGGATCTAAACAAAGCTTGAACACTCAAAACTTCTATAACCATATTTGGAATTTTATTTAGATAAAATTTAAAGTTTTAGATGGGAATTTAAATGATTAAAAACTAATATAAAAACTGGAATCTTACAACCTTCACTCCTTATAAGAAATGATCCACGAGTTCACTTTCTTATGTCGGTTGATTGGAATCCAATAATAACTTCAGCCATTGAGCATGTATATCAGCATGTCTCTCCCATATCTAATTTTTCACATGAAAGAGATACCATATCACCTGATCTAGAGGATCATACCTACCATGAATATCCTTTATGCCATGGTCAAAAATACAAATATGATAATAATCAAATGAATTATTGATCTATAACTTAACATCCTCAAAAATTAAAACATGATACATGTAATATTGATAACGACAACACTGAGAAATATGAAATAAATCATGCATGTAACACTACCTATGAGGAATAGATATCTGATAGGCCACTAGAAAAAATCTCTCGATGATCAAAATGGGTCCAATGAACCTAGGTGACAAGTTCCTTTTCTTCTGAATCCACTAATGAGCTAATCTAGGTGAAACACACAGGAAGACCCGATCTCCCACCTTAAACTCTATAGGTTAGCAAAGGTTACTGGCATAAGAAATTTTCATAGATTGAGTTTTATCCATATGTTTCTTGATCAAATTAACCTATTATTATGTATAATGAATGAGATGAGGTCCTAATAACTCTGACTCTCATTCTTCTATCTAACATTGGGATGAATGAAAAGGATTACCATATATTGCCATGTATGGATACATCATAATAGTATCTTGGAAATTGTTATTATAAGTAGACTCATCAAGAGTTAAATGTTTCTCCCAAGAACCTCCAAAATCAAGGATGGATTCTCAAATAATTTCCTCTAACTTCTATATGGTATTATTAGAGTGACTGTTGATCTTAGGGTGATAGGATACGCTTAGAAGCACCAGTGAACCCAAAGCTTTATGTAACCCCTTCTAGAACCACGACATAAAATGCGAATCGCTATCCTATTTGATGTTACATGGAATTACATGAAGGTGAATAATCTATCAAACATAAAGTCTCCCATTTTCATCAATTCATAAGGTCTCTTGATAGGTAAGAAGTGGGAAAACTTCATCAGCCTTTCCATGACTATCCATAATATTTTTCTGCCTTGGGGTGACCCTAGTAACCCCATCATAAAATCAATAGTGTCATCATCCAATTTACACTTTGGAATAGGAATTGATTGTAAAAGACCAACATGCCACTGGGGCTCCACCTTTACCTACTAATCAGTGGAACATATTTTAATAAAACATATAATATTATTTTTTACACTAAGTTAACGATATTGGATGTTTCAATCATGGTACATCATAGTGAGTCCTATATGTAATACCTATTTAAAGGCATTTGACTCATGAATTAATTATTATGACATGTAATCAAGTACCTAGTCAATCCCATTAATACACAATATCTCATCCTCATCAGTAACCCAACCTGAAGGGGAGTCCTCACCAGAAACACACCCCCTCTGGAAAAAGCCTTCAGGATCCAAATTCTACCTCATATTCAATCTATCCAAAAGTGAATAGGTAAATTATAACAGTGTGAGTAATGGATACCTATGATGGTCCTACACATCCAAATTCTTCTCAAAAAATAGGTCCATCAACTGCCAATCACTACTAGCAAATTAAACTAATTGTTTCTGGGTCTTACATGTTAGAGAATATTCCAGTTTATTACCTTTCATAGGAGTAAAAGAAAGATAAAAATATAAGTACTAAATATATTCATCCCATATTTACTATCTTAGAACCAAACCATGATGATTAAAAAATAATTTTATGATCTTATGGTCTATATAAACCACAAACCTATATCCCAACAAGTAATGTCTCTAGTATCATAAGGAATATATAAATGATGATAACTTAAGGACTTGTGTTAGGAAATTTCACTCATGAAGCCTCAATCAGAAATTATCATATTCCATGAATCAATCCCCTTATATTAAAATAGCCCATCTCCCTTTTTCATTTGAATCAAAATATAAGGTGTATCTAGTACTAGGCTTAGGTACAATCAGAATCAGTGATGGGGCCAACATTACTTTCAACTCCAGAAAGGTTTTCTCAAAATATTTATAGCTTCATAATTTAATTCCCATTCTATTCAATCCTATAAGTGGTTTTTAAATCCATGAGAAATTACAAAATAAAGTAAATATAGTAAAAACTGGACCCATGAATCTTCAAATATCAAATATATTCTTCGGATGTTCCCATGAAACCATGGATCTCACATTCATTGGATTCATAGATACCCTTGATTTTGATATAATGTGACCCAAGAAGTAAACCTTTTTAATATATAAGTGAAAATTTTCAATCTTAGTCAATTAAAGGTTCTCTCATAGTGTATTAAATATGATGTAAAGGTTTTTGGAAGGATAAAATAATTTTTGAGAATACAATAAGATATTTTACATGAAAACCACTATAAAAGAATCAAGGTATGGGTGGAAAACATTATTCATTAAATACATAAAAATATATTACAACCAAATTAAATTAATAAATACTCATAAAGGAAATATCTAATTTTGAGAGATATACATGGTGTATCCAGAGGCCTAACTCACAAATAATGATAGAATGCACTCACATCAATATTTTAGAAGACCCTAGCTCATCAGATATTATCAAATAGATAATATATACATGGAACTAGGTTCTAGTTATTAATGGTAATTTGATTCAACAATAGATAACCCACACAATTGTCCAGGGTCCCATATGCCTTCATGGAAAAAATCACATGTGAACCCCAAGTATATGTTTTGGGTCATTTAAACCCAATGACTTCCAGGTCCTCTAATCACCTCTTGAGTTCCCAAATATAAATATGAAATATCATGTTTAGAGGAATAGATACTAGTACTACTACTAGAGATAACTCAAAGGTGAAATCTACCTCTATCTCAGGAGGTAGTCTATAAATTTCATTAAGGTATACATCCCTTAATCACTTTAAAACTAGAAAAAAACATATCATACTCCCGGATCATTTTGGAAAAGACTAGTAATCAGGGATGAAACTCCACCAAACCCGTGATGCTAAGGTCCATATTTAATTTATTGGACATCACATTCACCATTTAAAACATAGTTACCATCCTTGGGTTATAATAAAGACACCCTCTGGTGATAACATTCAATATGGGATTGATAGGGAACCAATATATCCATCATGATAATAATGTCGAATCCATTCATCTTAATGGTGAAAAGTCTCCATAAGAAGTATTAACTAAAAAACTCTAGGGAAAATCCTTAAATGGGCATTCACATTCAGATCATATTAACAAAGGAGTGTAAAGGGTCATCACTCCATATAAATATTCAATTTTGAGCCTAATACATTCTAAAATGGATAAAAATAAAACTGGATATGAAGAAAATATATCAAATAAAGTAGTTACTAAAGTTAGGGTTACTAAAATCATACCTCACACTGTAGATGTCCCAAAACTCTACTCCTCAAGAATAGGTTGTGAATAATATAACAAGACAGATCCCTAACCCAAATCTATATCCTAATGACCCTGAGAAGATCCACTACGTAGGCTCTACATCTCATAAGTATGTCTTCCTCAACCACATCCACCTCCTCAGCCTCAATGACAAGTATTACTCCATCTCCATACCTAGAGTGGAGCTAATAATCATACATCAGCATATAGAGCTCATGTGGATATTCTACAACAAGGAACATAATAAAAAGTCCTAAAAACTCTATATAGGTGGCCCATTGAGCTATAGGGTTGGCACTCAATTGGGTCCATATTTTACTGAGGTTTCACGCGACCTTTCTTTTCACACCGATGTAATATAGTATAATTTTCAATATGGAAACTCTGGTTGGAAATTATCTAATTAGAACTCTCTAGGTGATTCTTCCTACTGCTGGATGAAGCACTTTCCTACCTAGGGGATAGAATATTATTCCATATACCACCATCTTCCCTAAAATTTGATCCAGAGATAAGGTCCTAGTTCATAATTTTTTAAATGGTAGTCTCTTGGAATACATTCACCTATAATCAGAAGATGTACATGAGGCTATCCTCAAAATTTATTATTCTCAATAGATAATCACTAGAAAAGGTCAATGAAAAAAACTAAAGATCAGGTAAATGAAATGAATATTCTAGAATATACATAGCACCCTACTCCATGTGTATAAAATCTATAGCTAGATCAGCACTCAATTTATCTAAAATGTAGAAATCATAGAATCAAGATTGTAAATACCTTGAAACCATGCCCTGGTGCTATTCTTCATATGTAATACCATCCAAAAATTATTTAGAAGATCCTAAAATCCTATAAGTAGTGAGATATACCCTCCTTTTTAGATGTGTTTGTATAAAATCAATGATTTCTAGAATATACTATAGTCATGAATCAACAACCTAGGGGACATCATACCATAAAAATATAGGTGGATTATGCTACTGAAAATATCACTTCAACTTATCCACATTTTATGTAGGGAAATGATTTCCCTCTATAGAGATCACTAGTCATAGTAAACCCTCTCTACATTGAGCATTGGTTCCCAACATTGGAATAACAATAATTTTTGTAAGTGGAACTATAGGAGGTAAAACTAGTGGTTTAGGACCCACCACCTCTGGAGCAAGTTATTCACTACCTCAATGGTGCTCGACCCCATTCCTTCATAGAGTTATATAACATCAAAACCAAGAACACGCCTCAAAATGCGATTGAAAAATGAAAATTTTTCTAATTTGAAATAAGATGTCATGAAGCCTAACTACATGATAATAGAACTGAAGAGATTCAATTATGATAACAAGATAGTTGTAAGGGTTCACTACCCAAAACATACTAACCTAACTACCTTAATCTATGGTTAGGGTATTGGTAAGATTTCGAGTTTTTAATTACATGGGTTTCATTATATGGAGTTTCAATTACATTTTTTTAAAGAAGGTGGTGCCTCATTCAAAGACCAAGGAAAAATTTAATCAACAAGAAAAGGGTTACATGAGTCTGAAGGATATAATATTATTACAATATTTATAATAAAGAGGGAATAAATCATCGGGAAAATCATCCTTCTAAGTTGTGTCGTGGTTGACTCCCTAATTCAAAAGACTATATGCAACCATGTTCTCTTCAAAAAAGGCATGAGTGACAATGAAGTTAGCCTCTAGAAGCAAAGAAAGAATATTCATCCAATGGGAAATAAGCGACCAAGCTAGATGCACCAAACCAATCCAAATATCCTAGACAATAGTAGTCGAATCACTTTCAATCCAAATATTGTTCCAAACCTTTTTTTGGCAAAGTCAACAACATGGATAACAACCACCATTCCCTCTTCTAGAGATGAGGCAACACTATAGCTGCCAAAGAAGCATCTGTAGAACTGACCAAAATAGTCTATGTAAATAGAACCATAACTTGTAGGGCTCGAGTTTCCTTTAGATGTTCCATCAACATTCACTTTGATCCATCCTAGAAGTGGGGATTTCCATAACACCTCAAAAGTGATTCTAGGTTGTTTGTAGATACCATCAATTCGGAGTCAATGGAGGATCTCAAAGTCTCCAATAGTGTTTTCACAATTATCCTTTTGAATCGAGGCAACATATGGAATGACAATGAGAATATGCATCCGACATGAATTAAGAATGAATGCGAAATTATTATGAAGAATAGCATTACTATCATACCAAATCACGTGGAGGAGCTTAGCAACCATAATTAAGAAAATATTCTTAATTTTATAAGAGGTTTCAAAATCTACACAACACTTTAGTTGGGAGATTATTGAGTCAAGGAGTAACCATATGCAAGAAAAAATGTCAAAAATATAGTTCCAAAGAGCCAAATCTATAGAAAAATACAGAAATAGATGATTGAAATATTCTCTATGTTGGTTAAAAATATGACAATTGGAACAAATTTAGATCCCAAAATACTGAAGAAAAACCTTAGCGGGGACTCTTTTGTGAGAAATACACCACACAAGAATAATTCTTGAAGGTTTGATCCAAGGTTTTTCAAGGGATTTCAGCCAAAAAAAATTAGAGTCAGAGTTTAAAAAATTGTGCTTATAAAAACTTTTGGAATCAAGGGTGCCATTATGAGCAGGTTCCCAGACAAGGAAGTCATCAAAATTAGAGAAGGGATACTTTTCAATCACATGAATGATGTTATCCGGAAGGTTATTGTTATGAGAATGAAAAGGATCCCTAATTGTGCATTTAGTGTTCTCTAGAAGAGAATTGGGAGGCAACATGGAGATTAAATGATAATCAGTCCAGTTGTCCAGCCAAATTCATTAATGATTCATAATTTAACTACGTTTTATATTTACAATATGGTCTAATTAGGTTAATTACCATTTCTATGTTATAAATTCATAAAAATTATAGGTTATAATTGATATATCATGTAACTGCAACCAGAACTACCACATTTAGTCTCATCATATAAGAAGATATATACGATGTTTATATTATATAGATCAACATTCCCATTTTATAGAGGAAAAAAATTGAAAAATTATATTTGAAATCCATTTAATCAAACCCAACTAATGTTTCATCTCATGAAACCATAGTTAGATTGCTCAAACTTTTGACAATTGGTTAGTTAAGGTTCCACAATCAATCCATGTGGGGAAAATCCATTCAGGTTGATATAGATATATTATGTAACCAATTTTTTTATCCTTTTTTTGTAAGAAATGTTAGTTCAATTTCAAGTATAAAAGTTAAGGAACATATGATATGAAACATAAAATGCACTCAATAATGGAAACATGGCATGGAATATTTATGACATAGAAATCCTCAGGTGACTATAATGATGCTTGAAAAATACTTCCTTTCCATAATGGGTTAAGGATAAAAATCCACAATCATAAAAAACATTATAAATCATGTGTTTCTCCCAATATTGAAAACAAATTCAACTGTAATAGGAAAAAACTAGAAAAAAAAGACCCATCCCTGGAAACATGGATTTTCCTGATATGTTGGTTAACTACTCCTAGGAACAAGATCATTATGAAATTTTGATACTTCCTAATATCCTTTCTACCAACCAAAAATAATATTGTGGAAAATAAAACACTTCTATGAAACCACTTTGTGTCATCATGGGTTTGGATCACTAATTTATAACTGAACTTGAGGGCCCCATGGCCTTAAGAACACGTCCCCATATTCTATAATCTTATGACTTTTAGTGAGGGTATATGATGATATATTGGAGAGACTATACCCTCTTTTATTTGAGTGGTTCATAATGGTAAATCATATATAAATTAGTTGAATTAGTATAATGAAGACAATAGAAGTAATATAAATCAGAAGGGGAATAAAATATTTAGATAAATATTGAAAAACATAATCATTAGTTGGAATCATATACAAAAGACAATGTCAAGATGCTGTAAAAAAATGGGAATAATAGGAATAAGGAAAAAGACATACAATGGTACATGCAATAAAAAAATATACAAAAAGATAAAAAGCTAAAATCCTATCGTATCATGAGAACTATTTCAGTCATATTCTCTCATAATTCATCCTAGTATATAAATGAAGCATATATAACTAAAACAAATACCATTATCCCTACCTAAATATTTGAAATCTATCGACTTACCAAATAGAAGCCCATACAGGGTGTGAGTAAAAATCAGTTTTCAACCATAAAATGTGTCTAAAAATAATCCATACTGTGAATATAAATGTAACAGTGTGAAGGAATATCAAATGTAAAGAAACAAAATAATTATAAACAATGTAAAAATCTGAATCCTTATGGGATACCTAGCTGACCATACCTACTTTTGGTAAAGATGGGTGTCTATGAGTATGTGATCATTAGTTTGGTCTAAGCCCAAGGAAATATAATCATGGTTCCCATGTAATAATAATAGTAATTTAGTACCCAAGGATAAACTAAGGAAACCATGACCTTAAAAGGAATACCCAACTCATAGTAATATACTATACAATCTAACTATAGATTTGTAAGTCAAATAAAAGGGATAAGCCATGTAATTCCATTAGAATATTTTCTAACTGAGCCCATGGAGAAAGTCTAAACTAATTCCTTGAAATCCTAGGAATCATCTGTTTGAGGAAATCAAGCTGAATCCAAGGATATAATCCAATGGATTATAATTATGAACAATGTGAGTGAATATTAAGTGACACACCAAGGCATTAATGTATATAAGACATTATATGAACCCTAGTATGGTATCTCACTTAATAGTTGCATAGATAAATTGAGGTGAAGTCCATTGAGTGCTCAAATAAGTCCCTCAAGAATCCAAGGAAAGATTAAGTCAGGGAACTCCATTAAATTAAAATAACGGTTCATAAAAATTAGGCACCTTATATATAATAAGTGAAAATTGGACATGTAATGTCAATTCTATTTTATGATGGAAGAGCAAGGGGATACTCTATTGAGAAGGGAGTCCACACAAAAATTGGATTTAATGATGCTTCAGAGAAATCTAGGGCATGAAAGGATTCATCCAAGCTTTATTTTTTGAGACATAAGGACATATTACACATTTTTTCTCCGGGAAAATGCATGTCACAAAATGGTGATATACCCATAGAGTCTTCTGGGCTGATGAAAAATATCATAGTTATCATCAAATCCGTAGTTATTCCCTCTTTACTTGAATTTCGTATCCCCTCTCCTAGAAGGATCATCAGGAAGGGTTTGGTTGCACATGTTTCATCCAACCAGAAAGTTGTTGAGAAAAGGATAAACCTATATAAATTATCCATCATTACGTGAGTCTTGACTCCTAAGGGTGAGAAGACATGGAGGTTTAATGATCTTTTTGATAAAATTTATGCGGTCTGGGGTTTTGGGGACTGAAGAATGATTTCTATGGGAAGGGCCTACTTACACATTATGTTCCCCTCTGATGATATGAAAAAGAAAGTGTGGATCTTTGGTGCCATTAAATTGAATCTTCTATTTCTAAGGATAGAGTAGTGTGATTGAAAATTTGATCCACTGAATGTGAGAACACTAACATGTAGATATAGATCTGGATATGAAAGCAACATTAGCTGGATGGGCACCTGACAATTCTGTGGGATATTTTCTCTTTTATCATCAATCCAATTCAAGTTGATAAACAAATGAATAATCCAAATTTTGGACACAATGCCCAATTTATGGTGGAAGTGGATATGGAAAACATATTGGTGGAGGAGGTTGTTCACACCACTAGATATAACAGTATGAAGCTGGAAATACATTATGAAAGGAAACCAAAGTTCTATAAGGGATGTGGTGTATTTGGATACCAATATTATGAATGAAATAGGTCCAAATTTTGTAATACATGAAATATAAAAAGGCATGGTGACCAATCTTGTAGGAGGTCTAATGATAAATATAAAGAAAATATAAGAAACTTTAACAATATTGCAGGTTCCTCCCTTGGGAAGTACCCTCATTATGAGGCTATGGAGGATGCTTCTCCTCACACTTCAGAGGATTATCCTATACTGGATCCTTAGGTGGCTGCATTCATTGGAATTATTGAAATTCAAGATATTGAAAATGCCTTTAATGTTCATAAATTTGACACACAACTGATGATGGTGGAAATGGATGTCTCATATCCTTCAGAGAATGCAGTGAATAATTACCACACTTTTGGAGAGAAGAATCTATATGATAATAATGAAGGCCGCCTAATGTTTTGTTCCCCCTCGGATACCCAGATAGTCATTGATGACATTGATCCTATCAAAAATAAGCATGAATTGAAGCAGTATAATGCATGTGTTTTTCAGAACATACGATTCATGGATGTTACCCATCATGGTTAGTGTCTTTTACATGATCATCTATGTTCTGCAACTATCTTTCAACACAGAAAGTAAAAACAAGATAATGTGGATGACATTGTTGAGGTAGGCCTTGAGAATCACCAATTTACTCCTCCTCATGTCATTACAGATACCACTACTATACTGGGTGAGATGGTCTCTTATGATAGTATTGATCAAGAGGTATTTCATGAGGATATAGAAATTCATCACCCCATTTAGACTCTTCCACTTGACTAGTCCACTACCCCAGGGGACATAATTCTCATCAAAAAGATTTTCCCAACCTATTTATGTGGCTTGGTTAAAGATTTGTTGTATGGTATGGAAGACTCTTTCCAACAGGTTCCCAGTAGAAAAGATGCAGAGACAAGAACTCTTCAAGACTCACCTTTGGGTATTGATAAATCTCTTAATAAATTCACCCCAATTAGTGGATGGATATAGTTTGATGAAAATGAAGACTGTGTCCCCTCTGAGGCTCAAACTAACCCCTCTAATGCTACTAATCCTAGAAATGGGAAAGAAAAAGGGAATGGAATGAAGAGAAAGGTGGTGCCACCATAGAAAAGAGGGCCTCAAACAAGATGCATGTCTTCTATTAAATAAAGATTCACTACTTGAACTATAAAGGCCTTGGTAATTTTCCCATAGTCAAAGCCCCAAGATACTTTCTTATGACCAAACAACCATTGATGGCTGCAATAGCTAAAAGATGAAGTTTGAAAACTAGAATGCCTTTAAATGGTATTCTCTCAGTTATTATTTTGTCTCACAAAATTTAAATGATATTGGTTCTACATCCCTTTGGGTTCTCAAGTGTCACGACCCATCCTCAGGGCCCGTTCCGTGACTACCCCAAGCCCGACTTCCATAGGCCAGGGGCTGGAGACTAGCACCAAAGGTGTAAATCCCAATAAAAGGGAAAGAATTTCCTTTATAAAGTAAAAAAAACACAACAGAGTACGCAAGTGAAGTAAGCACTAAGTAAAAATGAGTACAAAGTAAGTGCTGAAAAGTAAATAGGCCAGTATACAAACCCAACTGAAAGTACAGTACAACTGAAAAGAAAGTACAATAGCATTAAAGTAAAGCAGCAACCACCGAGTCGTCCTCCGGATATCCCACCTGAAGGGTGGGTACAGATGGTCTCCTCAGCTCCTTGGGTCCGGCCGTCTGCTCCGTGTACATCACGTCTAGTGGTCCACCTCCGGGTACTATCCAACTCCACAAGCCTCCACCTCAATCAGCGCTGTCCGTCGTCTACATACAACACAACGTAGTGCGGGTATATCCCATGCAGGGTTGAGTATACGATACTTAGTAGGGACCCCGAGACCCCCAAAGGTCTCCCAGAATCCACAAAAGATAAACCACAAAGGAAAGACACAATCATGAAGTATCAACCGACTCTACTTAGGTATATGCCCATACATATACCTAAGTCATCAATTCCAGTTCAGCTCCAACTCTCAAGCCCATGAAAATCCCATTCCACATAGGAAAGAAGTCAATCACACCGTTGGTAATGACTGGAAGATAAGAATCAGCTCACACAGGTATACTACTCACGAAGAAGGGTGGAGATGGTTAGATGTAGCCTCTGAATCATCTCCTATGCCGAACCCACGTAGGATTCTAGTACAGAAGTCGTCGCTGCCAAACCCACGTAGGATCCAAGTAGAGTAACCATCGCTGCTGAACCCACGTAGGATCCAAGTACAGTCGTCATCGCTGTCGAAGCCACAGAGGATCCAAGTACAGTCGTCCTCACTGCGGAACCCACAGAGGATCCAAGTACAGTCGTCATCGTCGTCGAACCCACGGAGGATCCCAGCACGGTAGTCATCGCAGTCGTAGCCAGCTCTAGGGTTCCCGCACACAACACACTCGATTTCGGGAGGGTCCGCTCCTCAAGCCAAGGGGGTCAATACATAAACTATCACAAAGTCTGGAGTTGATGTATCCCAAAGTTCCGTCTCGTTAATAGGAACTCAAAGCGACAGACGGCGCGTCAATCGGATGCTCGGTCTAAGAGATATTGGGTTTTCTGTTCTAGGGGCCCGGTTAAAAATACGCTTTTTTCTAACCTGGCCATTTCCCAAAGTCATCCAAAACTCACTTAGAGTATTGAAAAAGGACCGCATCATCGCAATGGTCCCAGTGCCGTAGACGGCGCGTCGATCGGATGCGCGGTCTTTAAGATATTCACCCTTAAGTGTAAAACGGGCCCGGCCCGTTAAGCCCAGTGGGCCGATGGGTCGGGTTAACCTAGTTTTGGAGGGTCCGACCCGGTAGGGGTGTCGAACCGGACCAAAGAATCGTGCGCCCCGACCAGGTGTGGCGCGACCCGACCCGACGGGGTGCAGCCCGGCCTGGCAGGGCGTGCCCCGGCCTAGCCCGGCGCGGTGCGACCTGGCGGGGCGCATCCCCGCTAGCTCGGCCCGATGGCCGAGCGGTCTGGGGGGGCACCCCCTGGCTGCCCAAACTGGTGGCGCCAAGCGGTGCCGCCCTCCCTAACCGACCGGATGAAGCCGACCAGCCTCCTGGCACAAACGGGCCACTCAGGCGGGCCGCGGTTCGTCTGGCGTGGCGCCCTCGTGGCGCCACAGGTTGCCTCGGCCCGGCCGACTGACCGACCGGACTATTCTTCCACCGAATCGGCCCATGAAGCGTGCCACGGTTCCTTCCACACAGCCGGTGCGACGGTGCCAACTTCCTCCGCCGTGGCCCGCTTAGCTGCGGCTTTTCATTGCATGTGCGATGGTGGCCCTTGAGCCGCCGACCTCTTCTGTGTTCCGCCTCTGGTTGCCGATTCAAAAAATAAATAAGATCCAGCCGAGGGTCGTCGGGCCGTGTTCGTTAGGCCCCTTCCCTCCACGTTAAGTGATAGAAATAGGCTGGGACAAACAAAGATGTTCAACATCAAACAAGGCACAATTTTAATGCATTAAAATTTAACATAATCTCCCTACCTCGAATATGGTTGGTTCGTCGTAGACGCGTAAAGTGATGTCGCTCTGTCAACACCGGGAAAGAACCGTCGACGTTGGCGAGTTCCCCGTGTTGGTGTCTCCTTCCCTAACACGAAGGAAGAAGAGGATTGGAGAATCATGGATCATTCTTCACCGAGTCATTCTTCGTTGAAGGTGGGTGTTCTTCATCGAAGAAGAAAACCATTCTTCATTGAGGAGAGGGATAATTTTCTCCCTTTCTCAAGAGCTCTCTCCCAACTCTCCTTAACACAATGAATACCCTCCAAAAATAAAATAATAGACTAATTCTATTATTTTATTAACACATGCGACTTAAAATTCAAAATTCAAATCACTTAATTAATTAAGTGAAGAGGTTGAATTTATTAATTTGGGTGTGTTGGCAAACAATAAAGGGAGAGAGGGAGAGGGAGAGGAAAAGTCATCATAAATTAAGGGGGTTTTCATGAATTAAACATGGGAGTTTAAAATAGAGTTAGAAATGAGTTATGTAAGATGAAAGGTTGGGGATCATGTGGGCCCCACCTTCAATAATCCACGCATGGGAAGTTGGGCGGGTTTGGGCCCCACCACTAATATCCCATGGGAGAAATTAACTTCCATAGATATAAATAAAATTTTTCTAACAATTTTATTTAACTTCTTAATTTAACCCCAATTTTATCTTTCAACCCGCATAAAAAGCAACAACGGTAAAGGTGCCCTCAAGAAAATACTAGCGCTGTGAGTTTATCGGTGATCTCAGATTTCTATTACGAGCACCGGTTCAAAAGATAGAAAAACCCGCTCGTTCGTTCACTGAACGTACCCGATCTAAAATTCATAAAATTATTCCGGGCACATCGGGCCTCAAAATCAGGTTCCGTCAGAAAATGTGTACTCGTAAAATTCCAAAGAATATAAGAAAAAAAAATTTCATTGAAATTTATGGGTCTTTACATTACCCCCACCTCAGGGCTTTACATCCTCGTAAAGCTACAACATAAACTAGAGAAACAAATGAGAGTACTGAGCACACATCTGAGCCTCCCGCTCCTATGTGCTCTCCTAGAGGTTCCCATGCTGCCAACGAATGCGCACCAGAGGAATCGACCGTTCATGTAGGACCCGCTCCTGTCGATCCTCGATCTCCATTGGGACCTTCGTAAATGTCGCCCTATCATCGATGTCCATCTCCCCGTGATCGATGATGTGTGATGGTTCATGCACGTATCTCCTTAGCTGAGATACGTGGAAAACGTCGTGCACCCAGTGCAACTGAGGTGGAAGGGTCGGGTGGTAAGCCACCTCGCCTACCCTGCTAAGGACCTGGAATGGTCCGATGAAGCACAGAGATAACTTGCAACCCCAGCCAAATCTCTGTAATCCACATCGAGGTGAGACCTTTAAGAAAACGTGGTATCCATCCTCGAACTCCAGTGGTCTCCATATCCTATCAGCATAAGACTTTTGTCTGCTCTGTGCAATCCTCATCTGCTCCTGGATGATTTTCACCTTCTCCGTCGTAGCCTGAACCATATCTAGTCCTACAAGTGCTGACTCTCCAGGGTCAGTCCAGTACAGAGGTGATCTACATGGTCGGTCGTACAATGCCTCGTATGGTGCCATCCCAATGGTGGAGTGGTAACTGTTGTTGTACAAAAACTCCACCAAGGGTAGGTGATCCTCCAAGCTACGACCAAAGTCAAGGACACATGCACGGAGCATGTCCTTGAGAGTTGGAATGGTCCTCTCTATCTGGCCACCCTTCTGAGGATGGAAGGCGGTGCTTGGACGTGGCTGCGTCCCAAAAGCCTCTTGTAACCCCTTCCAAAGCCGGGAAGTAAAGAGATCATCTTGATCGGATACAATAGTCGATGGAACACTGGGAAGCCGTACGATCTCCTAAACGTAAAGGCATCCCAAGCTCTCTACTAAGCCCTACTCTCTGATCGGTAGGAAGTGGGATGACTTGGTGAGTTACTCTACGATCACCCAAATAGAGTCATGTCCTCTGGATGTACGTGGAATCCCCATAATGAAGTCCATGGATATCCCGTCCCACTTCCACTCTGGGACCTCTAAGGGTCGTACCAAGCCCGCTGGTACCTGGTGCTCTGTCTTAACTTGCGGACAAGTGAGGCATCATGAAACAAACTATGCTGCAACCTTCTTCATGCCCGGCCACCAGTGCTGTCGTCTGAGATCCTGGTAAATCTTTGCCACTCCTGGATGTACCACTAGAGGGGAAGTGTGAAACTCCCTCAGCACTTCCTCTTGTAATGCAACTGGTACCATAGTACGTCCCTTGAAGAGGATGACGTGCTCAGCCTCCTTCAAAAAACCCATCAGGCGCCTACCCGATGGATATCTGAGCACATCGCGTCTCACAGCCAACATCCCCAGACTGTACCTCTCTGACTCACTAAAGGAGTGGAGGAGTGACTGTGAGAGACTGCAGAAAGGCTGCTCCATCTCTATCCATAAAAAATATCTGTAAAGAAGCTAACTGCTCCGTCACCTCTCCAAGTAGCTGAATGCCCGACCTCCTACTGAGAGCATCTACTACCACGTTCCCCTTACCAGGTGTATAGACTATCTCGAAGTCATAGTCCTAGAGGAACTCGAGCCATCGCCGTTGTCTCAGGTTCAAGTCCTTCTGCGAGAATATGTACCTGAGACTTTGGTGGTCAATGTAGACTATAAAGCGCTCTCCCATAAGATAGTGTCACCACATCTTCAAGGAGAATACCACTACTGCTAACTCCAGGTCATGGGTAGCGTAGTTCTGCTCATGCTGCCTCAACTGCCGCGAACCATAGGCGATCACTGCCCACTCCTGCATTAGGACACACCCGAGTTCGGTTCCTGATGCGTCGCAGTAAACCACATACCCAATGCTCTCCTCTAGTATCCTCAAGATGGGCGCACTTTTAAATCTCAGTATCAGCTCCTGAAAGCTCTGCTGACATCTATCTGACCACACGAAGGGTTTCCCCTTCTTCGTCAAAGATGAAAGCGGGGCTACAACTCTGGAGAAGTCTGGAACAAATCTCCGATAGTACCCAGCCAGACCAAGAAAACTCTGCACCTCCGTCACGGTCCTGGGTGGCTCTCAAACAAGTACCACCTCGATCTTCACTAGGTCCACTACAACCCCATCCTCCAAGATTAAGTGTCCTGAGAAATGAACATCATGAATCCAGAACTGACACATCGAGAGCTTACCATAAAGCC
Organism: Viscum album; assembly: GCA_963277665.1. Taxonomy (NCBI): domain Eukaryota; kingdom Viridiplantae; phylum Streptophyta; class Magnoliopsida; order Santalales; family Viscaceae; genus Viscum; species Viscum album. The sequence continues at coordinate 197,997,983 of OY728131.1, read as the reverse complement.
GGTGCTCTTGGAGTGTATCCAATACAACCTACAAGTGATAGGCGTGCTCCTCCTCAGTAGTCGAGTATATTAATATGTCGTCAATGAAGACTATGACAAAACGATTGAGGTAAGGCTGGAAGATCCTGTTTATGAGACTCATGAACACTGCTGGTGCATTGGTTACGCTGAAGGGCATAACCAAGAAATCATAGTGGCCATACCAACACCTGAAGGCCGTCTTCTGCACATCCCCATCTTGAAATCTGAGCTGGTGATAGCCTGACCTAAGGTCTATCTTCGAGAACAATCGTGCTTCCTTGAGCTGATCAAAGAGGTCATCAATCCTCGGGAGTGGATACTTGTTCTTTATAGTCACCTGATTTAGGCGATGGTAGTCAACACACAGTCGTAAGCTCCCATCTGCCTTCTTAGCGAATAAAATCGGAGAAGCCCAGGGTGAAACACTGGGTTAGATGAATCCATTTCTCTGTAAGTCCTCCAGCTGTACCCGCAGCTCATGAAGCTTAGTGTGATCCATCCGATATGATGGAGTAGATATCGGTGTTTTACCGGGGTACAGGTCAATGTAGAAGTCTACCTCTCTGCGAGGGGGTAGTCCTGGAACATCGTCAGGAAAAACATCTGCATACTGATCCACCACAATAGGAAAACTCGGACTCCGCACATCAACCGCTTCTAGGATGAGACTAGCCAACTGATGTGTGATCGGCTGCCCTCTACTATGCGTAAGTCCATCCTACGCTGCAAAGCCTCCCTTCTCACCGGTGAAGGTGAACCTAGTCCCATATGTGCGGACACACCACACTTTGCGCCTAATACAATCGATTTGGCATGGACTGTAGATAACCAGTCCATACCCAAGATGAAGTCGTAAGGCCTTAACACTACTACAAGAAAATCCCACCCAAAGCTCTCTCCTCCTAGAGTAAGCTCACACTGCCAGAACCAGTGTGTAATCATCGAGTCTGCTCCCATAAGAGTGTCTAGCCGTAAGGATCGAGCCAACGGCTCCATCAGAATCTCCGAGCTCTGAACAAGGGCAGCAGAAATAAAATAATGACTCGCTCCTGTGTCTATAAAAACTACAGTAAGGGTGGAGTAGACACAGATAATACCTCGAATCATCTCAGGTGCACCGTGGTCGTTGGCCTCGACTGCCTGGATCTGAGTTTCTTCCTGTCTTCCAGCTCCCTGTGGTCGGGGTGGTCCTCCTGGTGGTGGTGGTGGTAGAGCCTCGAAGTATCGTACACCACCCGCTGCTTGGTTAGCTCCTCTACCTCGTCCGCCTGCTCTCTATGGACTACAACGGTCGAACCTTTGCCTATGCCTGGGAGGTCCCTCTACTATCTGCTGCTTATCTGCATGGCGGGTCGGGCAGTCATGAGCCATGTGGCCCTGCCAGCGACATGCATAGCACTGCCTGTCCCTCATATGACTGGCTCTTCTTCGTGTGCCCTGCACATCCGAACTAGTGTCCTAAGGTCGCCCACCTAATGGACTGGTCCTCTTGGACCTCTATTACATATTTCTACTGCCAGCTGCATAAGACTCCACTAAGTGTCACCCTGCGGTGGGTCTCACTACTGGCATCGGCTCTGCAAGAAATATCTCCATAAGAAGGGCTCGCTCCAGCACTCTTGCCCGTTTCAAAATGTTGAGGGAGATCATCGAATCCCAAATCTCATTCATTAGTCCCTGATCAAAGTTCTGGGCCCATAAGAATGGGTCCCGTACCATGTTTGTGGAGTAGCGTGAGAGTTCGGTAAATCTTGTTGAGTACTGAGCTACTGTCATACTGCCCTGCCGTAGATGAAGTAACTCTTGGATACGCACCGCACAGAGGGTGGATGGAACAAACTCCATGCGGAAGAGACTCTCGAAGTCCGTACAAAGTAGAGATTCCACGTCATGCACCTGGAGCATCAGGATCCACCATCTACCTACTGCTTCGTGCAGTAGACTCGTGTAAAGGATCACCATAAGGTCAGATGGTGTCCCTACCAATCTGAAGACTTTGACGATAGCCTCCAGCCAATCCTCGGCTGCCAGAGGGTCCATCTCTCCGTTGAACCTGGGCAGCCTCTGTCGTTGAAATTCATGCAACACACTCAGGTAGCATACACTCTCTGCTGATGGGGCTAGTGGAATTGGTGGCTCAGCAGGCAGTGGTACCACTGGTGCCTTCACTGTAATGGGGCCTTGCACCGAGGCCTCGTCGCTCAGTGGGCTTCCATCTCGCACGTAACTAGGAACCCTAGCTGGATACCTTCGTGGGTCCATCCTGAAAAGAAACAGGTGTGCCACAGTTAATACAATATACCTGGTGAGCTGCCACAAAGTAATCACAAAGAAAACTTTTGAAACACACATGAAATCAGTGTTTTCGTGCACTGAGTCAAAATTCAGAGTTTAGGGTCCTAGTGTATGGATACATTGGCTGCCACACTAACACTAGACTCCCAAGACCGAAAACCATACTCATTACTCTTAACACTATTGCTTCACAGTAGATAATGATTAGAGTCCTGATTTCTGTAGTAGAACCAACTCCTCTGATACCAATTTGTCACGAACTATCCTCGGGACCCATGCCATTACTACCCCAAGCCCGCCTTCTATAGGCCATGGGCTGGCGACTAGCACCAAAGGAGTAAATTCTAGTTAAAGGGAAGACATTTCCTTTATAAAGTAAACAAACACAAAAAAGTACGCAAGTGAAGTAAGCACTAAGTAAAACTGAGTACAAAGTAAGTGCTGAAAAGTAAATGGGCCAATATACAAACCCAACTGAAAGTAAAGTACAACTGAAAAGAAAGTACACCAACAGTAAAGTAAAGCAGAAAACACCGAGTCTTCCTCCAAATATCCCATATGAAGGGTGGGTACAGATGGTCTCCTCAATTCCTTGAGTCCGGCCGTCAGCTCCGTGTACGTCCTGTCTAGTGGTCCACCTCCGGGTACCGTCCAGCTCCACAAGCCTCCACCTCAATCAGTGATGTCCGTCGTCTGCATCCAACACAACGTAGTGCAGGCATAGCCCGTGCAGGGGTGAGTATATAATATTTAGTAGGGACCCCGAGACCCCCGAAGGTCTCCCAGAATCCAAAAAGGATAAACCAAAATGGAAAGATACAATCACAGAGTATCAACCGACTCTACTTAGGTATATGCCAATACATATACCTAATTCATCAATTCCAGTTCGGCTCCAACTCTCAAGCCCATGCACATCCCAGTCCACACAGGAAAGAAGTCAATCACACCATTGGTAATGATTGTAAGATAAGACTCATCTCACACAAGTGTACTACTCATGAAGAATGGTGGAGATGATTAGATGTAGCCTCTGAATCATCTCCTCTGCTGAACCCATGTAGGATCCTAGTACAGAAGTCATCATTGCCGAACCCACATAGGATCCAAGTACAGTAACCATCACTGCCGAACCCACATAGGATCCAAGTATAGTCATCATCACTACCAAACCCATGGAGGATCCAAGTACAGTCATCCTCAATACCGAACCCACGGAGGATCCAAGTATAGTCGTCATCATCGTCGAACCCACAGAGGATCCCGGCACGGTAGTCGTCGTAGTCGCAACCAGCTCTAGGTTTCCCACACACAGCACGCTCGATTCCAAGAGGGTCCGCTCCTCGAGCCAAGGGGGTCGATACATCAACTATCACAAAATCCAGAGTTGATGAATCCCAAAGTTCTGTCTTTTCAATAGGAAGTCAATGTGGCAGACGACGTGTCAATCGGACGCCCGGTCTGAGAGATATTAGCTTTTCTGTTCTAGGGACCCTGTTAAAAACATGCTCATTTCTAACCCATCCATTTTCCAAATTCGTACAAAACTCACTTAGAGTATTGAAAAAGGGCCGCCTCGTTGTAAGGGTCCCAGTGCTGCAGACAGCGCGTCGATCAGACTTGCGGTCTTTACGATATTCAACCTTAAGTGAAAAATGGGCCCAACCCGTTAAGCCAAGTGAGCCGGCGGGTTGGGTTAACCCAGTTTTGGTGGGTCCGACCCGGCAGGGGTGTCGGACTGGCCCATAGAATCGCGCGGCCCAGTCCGAAGAGGTGCATCCCAGCCCGGCGCGGCTGGGCGCATCCCCGCTGGCTCGGCCAAAAGGCCGAGCGGTCCGGGGGGGGGGGGCTGGCTGCCCAAACTGGTGGTGCCAAGAGGCACCACCCTCCTTAACCAGTCGGCCGAAGCCGGCCGGCCTCCTGGCGCAAGCGGACCACTCGGGCGGGATACAGTTTGTCCAGCGCGGCACCCTCCTGGCGCCGCAGCTTGCCTCAGCCCGACCGGCTGACGGGTTGGCCGGTTCTTCCACTGAAGCGGCCCGCAAAGCGGGCTGCGGTTTTTTCAGCACAACCCACGTGATGACACTGGCTTCCTCTGCTGTGGCCTGCCCTGGCCACAGCTCCACGTTCCCAGCATGACGTAACGACACCGTGCTTCCTCCACCGCGGCCCGCTTGGCCGTAGCTTTTCTTTGCGTGTGCAATAGTGGCCCTTCTGCCACCAGCCTCTTCTGCTTTCCGCCTCTGGTCACCGATTCTTAAAATAAATAAAATCCAGCGGAGGGTTGTCGAGCCGTGTTCGTTTGGACCGCGCCCTCCATGTTAGGTGATAACAATAGCTCGGGACAAAAAAAAGATGTTCAACATCAACCGAGGCACAATTTTAATCCATTAAGATTTAATATAATCCCCTACCTTAAATATGGTGAGTTCGTCATAGACACGGAAAGCGATGTCGCTCTGTTAACACCGAGAAAGAACCGTCGATGTTGGCGAGTTCCCCGCATTGGTATCTCTTTCCCTGATGCGGAGGAAGAAGAGTATTGGAGAATCATGCAGCGTTCTTCACTGAGTCGTTCTTCGTTGAAGGTGGGTGTTCTTCGTCGAAGAAGAAAACCATTCTTCATTGAGGAGAGGGATACTTTTCTCCCTTTCTCAAGAGCTCTCTCCCAACTCTCCTTAACATAATGAATTCCCCCCAAAAAATAAAATAATAGACTAATGATATTATTTTATTAACACATGAAACTTAAAATTAAAAATTAGAATCACATAATTAATTAAGTGAAGAGGTTGAATTTATTAATTTGGGTGTGTTGGAAAACAATAAAGAGAGAGAGGGAGAAGGAGAGGAAAAGTCCTCATAAATTAAGGGGGTTGTCATGAATTAAACTTGGGAGATTAAAATGGAGTTAGAAATGAGTTATGGAAGATGAAAGGTTGGGGCTCGTGTGGGCCCCACCTTTCAATTATCCACACATGGGATGTTGGGTGGGTGTGGGTCCTACCAATAACTTCCCATGGGATAAATTAACTTCCATAGATATATATAAAATTGTTCTAACAATTTTATTTAACTTCTTAATTTAACACCAATTTTAACTTTCAACCCGCATAAAACACAACTGTGGTAAAGGTCCTCTTAAGCAAATACCGGTGCTGCGAGTTCATTGGTGCTCTCAGATTTGAATTCTGAACACCGGTTCATAAGATAAAAAACCCACTCGTTCGTTCACTGATGTACCCGAGCTGAACTTCAGAAAATTATTCCGGGCACAACGGGCCTCGAAATCGCATGCCATCAGAAACTGCGTACTCGTAAAATTTCAAAGAATTTAAGAAAAAAAAATTTCCTTGAAATTTTCGGGTATTTACATCATGCATGAAAACATATGTATTCACTATTATATTAAGAAGCAGAAGATAGTCTTAGTTTATATTGAAATTCATGGAGTTTTTCTCACCCTAACTTTTCTTTATACCTCCAATTTTTTACATTAAGATAAGGGATCTATGTAAGGATCATGATACCATATTTGATCAATTGTCCAAGTCTTGGGTGGTTTTAGGTGACTTCAATACTATCCTCTGGCTTGATGAAAAGACTGGTACTCACTTCAATAGAGTGGTAGCAGATGACTTCTCTTTGTGTATTGAAAAATGTAACTTTTCTGAAGTCCCAATTGTAGTGGTAGACTAAACTTGGATAAGGTATACTCTGAATGAGATTCAAGCTAGTAAACATGATAGGTTCCTTGTGAAAATTGATGAAATTAATGATGCTATTACCATCTCTAGGCTCACCATACCAAAGTGCCACTCTGACCATAATCCTATTCTGGTTGATATATTCTCTGGTAAGATGAGGTCATATCCCATTAATTTTAAGTTCAACAATTCATGGATTGTTGTTCCCAGATTTAGGGAGGTCATATCAAATTTCTATATGATTTAACCCATTAAAAAACCACTTAAAATAATTTCTATAAAGCTGAAAACAGCAAAAAATGATCAAAGAATGGAGAAAAGCCTCTTTCTCCAACCTATAAAATGAGATTCAGACTACTAAACAATAACTTCTTCATTTCCAAAATACATGTCATAATAAATATGTCCTTTCAAGGGATAAGATTAAGGAACTTTCCCATCTTGATGACCTTCTCCTTATTCAGGAACATATTTTCAAGAATCAGTACAATTTAAAATGGTTAAATGTGGGTGATAAGAACTCAATGTTATTTCACTATTTACATAGGGAAAAGTAGACATGGAGAGATTTCACTGTGATTTAAGTGAATGGTTATCTATATAGCTCAGAGCAATAAATCTACATTTCTATAGTGAATTATTTTTATGATATTTAATTAGAAAAATGTATTGATGGAATGATAAATTTGATGGATAATATTTAACCCTCTATTAATAATCATTAGAACAAGATGCCGGTTGAAGATCCAAGGAAAAAGGAAATAAAGTATTCACTCTTCTCATTGAATATTGATAGTGTGGTAGGTCCTTTACCAAAAAATTATTTATTTTATACTGGGATATTCTGTGCCATGAGGTTATCAATGTTTTAAGGGAATTTTTAAACCATGCATCTATGCCTTATGGGGTCAATGCCTGATTTATTTATATACTTCCAAAAAAAGAGAATTCCTTAAACATCAAGGACTTTAGGCTAGTGGCTATTGGGAACATAATCCCCAAAATAAGTAGCATGATCATTACCTTAAGGCTTGGGAACATTTTTAGTTCTATAATAAATCCAAATCAGTTTTGATTTTTCCTTGAAAAGAATATTCCAAATTTTCTTCTCACTACTTTAGAATATTTCAATGTCATGAGATTTTCCCTAAACATGGGCATTTCTAAGGCCTTCAACACCTTAAAATGGAGATTTATTTTTACATTTCTTAGAAAATATGGATTCTTTAATCCTTTCATCATAATTTTCAAGAAAATATTTAATAGTGTCAGGCTTTCTATACACATTAATGGATCACCTATGGGATATTTACAATTCTCTTGGAAAGTAAGACAAGGTAACACCTTATCTGAACTCCTCTTTTCTTTGGCTAAAGATTACTTGAGTGTTTTCCTGAATGAACTGGTGCAGGCTGAAATTTATAGGAAAATTATGGTCGGAAGGGATATTTTCACACCCTTTCACCTATTTTATGTGAATGAAATTATACAATTTTGATATAATAATAAAATAACAATTTCATGAATCTGGAAAATCTTCGCTCATTATGAGGATTTCTATAGATAGGTGTAATCTAGAATAAATAATCTATTATGTTTGGGAATGAAATGATTGTCTATAAAGAAAGGAACCTTTCCCTTAAAGTACCTAGGGGTTCCTTTATTCTAGTTTAGGGTGAAAATATGTTATCTTGATAACATATACTCTATAATCATTAATCAACTGGCCACTTAGAAATGGGAAACCATCACTCAAGCATGGAGAATTTTCCTTGAGAACTCTCTTATCACATAAATGTACGTCTATGATTTGTCTATTTATAGGTGTCCTAGAACTCTTATTAAATAGCTCCAGATTCTAAGAAAAAATATCTTTTTGGATTGGTTCCATACATGAATATAAACACATCACTATTTCTTAGAAAGATTGTATCAAACCCACTAATTTGGGGGGAATGGGTCTTAAGGATTTAAAAACATTCAATGATACTCTTTTTAGTAATTTAACTTGGAACATAATAACATCCAATGATTCATCTCTATAATTTCTAGCACAAATATTTATATCAATTTTTCACAATGGTTATTCCATGTATATGTCCCCTTACTTTTAGCCTCCCATCAAACATGATTACAATGAGATAATGTACTGTGCAACTTGTCTTGTTTTCAAATCTTCCAACCTCAATCTTTGGACAACAAAATGGATATATATTCCTATAATTCAAAGAATGGATGTGTCTCCACTATAAAAAACTCAACCCATTACTAAAATTTAGTGAAATCTTAGCCTATAGGGCTACCTATCCACTCAAATTAAATCCGAAGTTTAGCGATACATTTTCATGGATTATGAAACCCTATTCTGGACCCATATCTCCAATGATAGGTTCAATTTCATGGAATAATATTGGAATTTGTGTGATAGAACTACCCCCTCTCTTGTTAGAAGAATTTTAGAAAGCCTTTAATTTTCCCTTAAAACTACCTACTAATATGGAAGGTCTAGAAAGGAATCTTACTTGTGTAGTACCTCTTATAGGGCATCCACCTGGATCATGTATGCTATTTGTGTATACAGGATGAAGAAAAAATTTATCACTTATTATTCTCCTACACTTTCCCATGAATATTTTGGTGGTTCCCTCAAGATGTGTTTGGCATTACCATACCAATGGCCACCCGTGAGGACTTCATGGCCTTGGTCACTACTACTAATCAAAACGAGTAAGTTTTTTCTCTTATTTTTACTAATGTAGTGACTATTTTCTATCAAATATAGAAGGCCATAAAACACAATTCTTTTGATAACTACAATCCATCCTTGAATAATGGTACAGGTACTATTTATAGGTATGTCCATGCTTCTTCAAAGATCCAAAATGGTGTCATGAATAATAATATCTCTGATCTAAATACATTGAAAAATCTTGGTGAAACTAGAAGGGTAATGAATCTTCTGATGTTGAAATAAATTTGATGAATCCTTCTAATCTCATTATGGATAAAAGTGAATGTTGATGAGAAAAACTCCAGTGCACTTGGACCTTGAGGATGTGGTTGGGTCTTCCACAACCATCGGGGAATCGTTATTGGATATTTTTATTATTACATCTGGATTGGATTCACAATTGAAGTCGTGTTATGTACGATGATCAAAGATTTCAAATATGTTATCCATCACAGATGAAGGAACATATGGGTGGAATATGACACAATCACAACAGTGAAAATTCTGAAGATAAGGTTTAGGAATGTCCCTTAGAGAATTATTCCATCATGGATTTCATGCCTAAATATTATTGAATATCTTTAGTTGGATTTAACCCTTGATTATGGGAGTAAAACTAGGTTGTTGATGCTTTTTCCAAGAGAGAAATTATAGAGGCCTCCTTGATATGGTCCTTTGTTACCCTGAAATTTTTCTCACATCTTGTTGACATGGATTAACATGGTGTGTTCTTTTCTTTCATTTGTATACCTGTTACTCTACCACTTTTTTTATTATTTAATAATTTTATATGGACATGTTTTTCTCAGACCCTATACCTGTTTTTATGTTATTTTTTACAATTCATTAAAATTAATATACATTAGTCCATTCACTCAGAAGTGATAAAAGGGAAAAGTGAAGGATACATTCCATTTAACATTTTACTGGTTCTATTTTTAAATTCAATTACCAATTCCAATATGGGATAAAGTGATATTTCCAATCCTCTTACAATTAAATAAATCAATTTACCCCATTATCTTTATTGAGAGACAACCCAAACACACATAAGTTGTGTTTTATAACATTATATACAATAGTATTTGAGGGATTATAACAACATACTCTTAAAGGGGTGTTTAATGTTTAGGTGTAAACCTCCTATAATGTTAATGGGTCTCAAAAAGGTTCTAGGAAATGGTCTAAAAAATTAATTTGAAGAGTTTAATAATTAAAAAGAAACACATGTAAAGTAAGATATATATCAAAATGATAAAAATTTATAAATGATTATAATTTGAGGGAAAATTTATTGAATACCAACCTTATACCTATATTAGAATCATCTTCAAATATCAGCTTTTGGTTTGTGATTGAGTGAGAGAAATAATAGAAACTAGACAAATGATTTGAAAATATGGTATATGATCTCTCATGGAAATAACACCAATGAAGGTGAGAGAAACTAGTAAAAGTTACAAGAGGAAAAAAGAATTACCAAGGAGATCCAATAAAAAAATAGTGGTCAAAATGGAGCGTGGATGGAGGAGATATCTCAAAATCTAGGTGGAAGAGGGGGATAATTCTACAACAGGGATATTGTGTGTGGAATGAAGGAGACAAAAAGAGGAAATAAGGTTAATGAGATGGAGGGTAAAATAGAAAAATCACCCTTTTTAAAGGAAAGCATAGTTTACCCACACCATTTTCCAACCATGTGTTGACAACTATATAGGGACAAACCCCTTACATGGACCATATTGAAATTTTAGCAAATATTTTACACACTATATAGTTAACACTATCCATTAGCACAAACCCTATATGGGCTAGGTTCAGTATTTGTACCAACCATGTAAAAGCTATAAAAAATACTTTTACAATCTATTATAGGTTTTTTATAGACACATGGACCACCATACAAGGTTAAAAAACCCATTTTTTACCCCTTATGGACCACACTACGAAGGTACATGGTTGATACTAACCATGTTATATTAGTGTACCTCACCAATTTCTATAAAAAACAGAGATCCATGCTCTTAATTATTCCTAAACTATTTCGAAACATCTATATCCCTCCTTCTAAACTTCATTTTAATAAAACCAAAAGTTTTAGACTAAAATTTAAAGTATTCATACCTAATATAAGAAGTGATATATTACAATTAGAATCCTACTTATAATTATATTTCACAATAGATACTTCTTCCTTCAATTTTGAAGACTCAATATTTGTCATTTCATGGTTGATAAATTTAACATTCAATTCAAGACACTTCATATTATGTGAATTATTTTGAAATTTTTTGAATGAAATATTATATTCATAATCCTTCTTCATTATATTGACTTCTTCATCATGTATTCTACTATTTTCTTAAAAAAATTCACTAATATTATTTATCTTCTTGTATTTAATATCCAATTTTATATTCTTGATTTCATAGATATTTCTAAATGTTTCTTCCAATGCATGGATCTTCCTCTTACAATATTTAATGTAATCATCCTTATCTTGTATTTTATTGTGCCAATTATCTTAAAATTTGGATCATCTCTCTTCAAGATCCTCTTTCATATATTCTTTTATAGTAACATTTTTTGAGAAATTTATATATGTTAGAGATATTTCTTTTAAATATTTATCCAAGTTATTTTTATGACCACAAATATGGGTGAAATATTACAAGTGTCTTTCCAAAATCCAACAAATTAATGTAATAATTTTTTTAGGAAAAGAATACATAATATAATTTATTACTTCAATAGATAAATATATTGACATATGATCACACCCCCTTGAATCTTCTTCTTGAGGATAGCTTTGAAAATTATATTCACATAACTTAGTATCAATTTTATCCCTTGATACATTTTATTTAGAATGGTTATATATATTATTTATGGTATATCAAAACACATGCTAATATCCTTACAATCTTGATCGGTATTCCTTTCTTGGATCACCTGAAACTTGTTACTCATTTGAAAATATTAACATTTACCAATTTCTTCTACCATTATTTTTCTATTTCAATAATATTTTCATAGAAACTATGTTTTGATCTAACATGGAAATAATTTTTCCAAAACTACAATTCATTAAAATTTTATGAAAGAAACTTCAAATGTTTAAATAGAATAATTTTGATTGATAATCCAATAGATATGAAACTTCACTCTAATACTAATTATGGGGAATTTTTAGGATATGAAACACACTGAGAGGGGGTGACTTAGTAATGATATGACTTGATTCAATTATAACAATATCTTTTATCCCTTTTCAGTTTACCTCTATCACTTTTTAAGGTGAACCAATCACTCTTTTTCTCTATATCCTTATTTCTTTAATGTATCACCAATGAACAAACACACACACACACACAAGGAACAAAAAAATTACAAGATTCACCACTGAATTTGATATTTTATGTCTTTGATGTGAAGTGGATTCCTCCATGATCAAACAACCCATTAGATTCATCCAATGAGATAAAATGATTATAGTATAACCTTAAGACTCATGTTGTCATGTCTATTGACTATAATTTGGTACATCCAATACATAGGTTCATCTCACAAATTATATTAATAATCATTTGGATATAAAAATAGATTCTAATACTATTGTAAAATTATATATTTTTATAAATTTTCTACCTCTTTATTATTCTTATTTTAATTAAAAATCTACATAAAAGGACTTCATCTTCTTATATTAAAATTATAAATACACATAATCCCATCATTCATTACTTAACTTATATAAAAAGTGAATTATTAAATAAATTATTATTATTCTCTTTCATTGGTTTCAATAAACTTCTTATATATGTCCAATTATTGAATTCACATCCACTTATTATCCATTCCAATTATTTTTTATTTTTATATTTCATCACACAGTAAAGATACACTGGATATCTTACTTCTTTAATCAATTAATTCAGTACACAAATAAGGATACACTAGTTCCTCTTCATATTATTTCATAAAAAATAATTTCTCTAATATAATATGGTATTAGAACTTATCACTATTGATAGAAAAAATTATCTTACTAATAATAGTTTTGAACTACTATTTCATCATTACACCCTTCTCTGATTCTGCTATGTATAAATAAATCTTTCAAAATAGTCATCGTTTATTTAAATTTTATTTTCACATTAAAATTCAAAATATCTAATTCCTTAAACTTTGATTTCAAACTTATACCTTAGAACATTTTCAACATAATCATGTACATCTATGAAATTTTATTTGGTAGTTATAATATACTAAAATAATCACCAAATATCTTAGATGAATCCAATTCAAACAACCTAGAAATCCACTTTCCCAGTGTAGACTGGTCCTTTGTGGAATCACATGGCTATTAAGACCTATTATTTTTCAACTTCTTGAACATATTGTGGTATGAAACATCTCAATATCCTGGAGGTATCTAATTTATTAGGGCCACCAAAATCTTGTAAACTGATCATTTCAACATAGACGCCCCTCCTTTAGTAAGGACCACCTTTATTATAATTGGTTATGGAAAATCCAATTATTATGGTGTATTAGTCCTTAACATTCCAAGGCCACTAAAAATTGACCTTTACTTATTCTTAGTGTATCTATGTCTTAAGGTGTGGAGTTCCTAAAATTTATTGGTCCACTAAAAAATCAATCAACTCTTCTTTGTGGTGAAGTACTACTTCTATGAACTAGACAAAAAATGGTCCACCAATTATAGTGTGTTACTTCACTATGGACACTCAGTCACCTACACAACATAGATTTTGGTTTGAAGTGTAGTCCATATTCTATAACTAACTTCTAAATAATAGAAACTACTAATGGAGAAAGCCTAGTTATTTAAAAAATGTCTACATTACATACCTTGTTTTCCAATATGTAACTCCTTCAACTAATCCCTTAAATATTATAGCATCATGGAATCTTTTCATGCAATATAATCAATTAGAACTAGTTTAAGAATTATCTAAATTAATCAATTAAAATATTCACCTCATAAGAAATGTAGGTTTGAATATGGTTGATGCATTAAAAATAAAATCCAATATAATTAAAGACATCCACTTCTTCGTTAAAATTATACAAATCCCCTTTTCCTATAATAATAAGGTAATATATCAATTATTTCAACGCAAGTACATCAACCAACCTCCAATCCAATTTCCTAAGGGTTCACATCCAATCTTAAAGAATCTTTTTCCTCTAATAAAAAAAGAACATATGATGAAAACAATTCATTGAAAAATACAAAATCAATCTTATAATATAAATGTGTTTAAATTAATAAATACCATACCATGTAACACATTTATTAGTATATTCTATATCTCCTTAAATAGGCTTGGATACTTCATACAAAGTCCCAAGATATTACTTATTTACAACATCACCAATATATAAACATTAACAAAATCATTCTTCATTGAAAACCATTGATAACAAATACAACTCACAAAAATCGGGATCAAAGATAATAATTTTTATGAATAGTTTAATAAAATATAAATATTTTAATTCCATAAAATAAATTTCATGATTAATAACTAAATGAAATTATAATAAATTTTTTAATATACTATAGTTTAATGTATTTAATAAAAATAATAATTTTTATGTGAATAATTAAAATTAACTATGTTTAGAAAAATATTTTGATAAAATTAATATCATTTTTAGAATTAGTATGTAAAAATTTTCTAAGGGATTTTTTAGTAATTTTTTTGAAAAGATTCGATTTTTAAGTGATTTGTAAAAGTAAATTTTTATGTAAGTGGAATATTTTAATTACATAATTCAATATGTAATAATAACATAATTAATTCTAGTGTTTTATGAAAAAAAAGTTTAATAACTTAAATAAATTATGAAAGTCAAATTCCAATCCTGAAAATTATCTTTCAAAATCTAAAACATAATGTATTCCATTAAGAACACAATATTTAATTTTTCCACTTTACTTTTTAACAAACCAACAAATTCTAATTATAAAGTGTTTTAATGTTTTTTAAAAACATATTTTTAATCAAATTTAATTAATAATGTTAAAAAATATAATAATGACAATTTTTACTTTGTAAATTATATTTTATTCAATTTTTTAACTCAAAAATAGTCATATCCTCAAGTATAAATACACCCTCTCCCTCCTGATGGAAGACCACTTCTCATACACTTCTCAAATACAAAACTATAACAAAATTACCTCTCTTAATAAACATATAAACCTTATGAATATTATGGATTCATGGAAATCTAATATTTTAAGTTGTTAAATGCCAACAAAAATAACAACACCAATAAAGAGTTAAGATTATTTTATCTTTTACTTTCATTTTACTCTTCTCTTTCTCAACCAATCTATTCTATTCTTACCAAAACAATAAAAAATTAATTAAATATAATTTTAAAATTATTTTAATGTTAGAAATATGAAATAATGATTGTATTTATAACATATTTTTTTTGCATTATAAAAATCTCACCTCCTCTTTTGTTAATATACCATTAATGATTAGTTAATCACCCATGAGGACATTTATAACTCTCTAATTATCAACACATTTATGGATAGTTATAATAAATTATTTTTAATATATAAATGTATAAATATATGAATTTATAATCTTCTATAGTTTATTTTACTAATGTATAAATAGAAAAAATTCATGAAATGGAAACAAGACATGATATTTTAAGAAGAAGATAACATCAAAACATTTCATCTTTAGTTGATTTTACCTTTCATTTTTGGGTATATGCATGTTTATACTGAATTGAGATGATTTCTATAGTGCTTAAAATTATTTTTCAAAATGAATATTTTCCAAAACAACTAATTGATTCATATTGGGTTATTTCACCTTCTCACCACAACCTATGATCTGTTAGACAAGTATTTAATGTTCAAAAATATGTTTTATCTTAATTTATTTGGAATATTAATATTTATTAATTGAGATATACTTTTAAAAAAATTATTATAGTCATTACTTTCCATGTGTTTATTTCATGACTACGATTGTTATTTTTTTCTTTCCAAATTCCATGAATGATTATAATAATTTTACAATGTGAAGGTATAACCAAAATTATATATACCCCAATATTATTACATAATGTGATATATCTTTTGAGATTATTTGTATTAGGTTTGAAAGTGATGATATATTTTTTCAAACATAGGATGTCATGATTTTCACATGTATGTTATAAGGAGTTTATCACGTACAAGGATTGTAGAAGAATTTTATTTCAGTTAGTCAACTAAAAAAAGTAAGATTTGGAACAAGCTTTGAAAATGGATTATGGAGGAGTATTTCTGGTTCCATGGGTTTTTTTCAAAGGTGTTAATGGTGGTAAATTGTATCTAATGGGAATATTAGATGGAATAATAATTACTAAAATAAATAATTTTAAAATTTCAGAGTTGTGAAATTGCCTCATGGTTACCTAAGTGAGAAAATCATGTAAGTCTTTGTGGCTATGGGTATAATAAATCTCAGTAACATGAATTTATGATATTTTTAGAGTTATATGCTTATAAATTAGATAATGGTTTCATTTAAAATAAATTGAATGAACCATATGTCTTAGAGGAAAGAATTTTTGCATACAGATGTTTGGAATCATTAACCAGTTTTTTCTCATTTCAGGTCAATGTATTTTGTTACATTAATCGATGATTCAACAAATAAATTATTGGTTTAATTCATTAATAATAAATATGATGTTTTGGGTATTTTTTAAAGGATGTACATAGTGAAGAAGGGACTTGAAATAATCTCAATTTCCCAAGATTCAATAATGGTGGAGAATATAGAAAGAAAGTGTAACGACCCAACCCCAGTTACCCAAAGTCGGTGAATTAGTACATAACATTGGCATGATCACAAAATATCAAGCCTCGAAAGGCCAATTAGTTTAGTAGCCTTGCAATCACTAGATACATTCATAAAGTTTACATTTTGTCATAAAATGAAAAACTACAACAACTTCTTTTCTCCACAGACCACACTCATATCCCCTCATACTATCTCTGCAGATCATTCATAAAATATTTCTTCACATACTGGGAAAAATAAAACATAGAAATGGGTGAGCTCAGAAGCCTATTAAGGATAACAATATAGCGGAAATGTAACACCCCAAAATTTTATGAAAAATATTTTTTTTAATTTCATTAATGTCTTGTGTTGTATGCTACACCAAAAGGATCTTTCACAACACGCATCCCTAACATGGCTTGCATTACACGTAATAAAGACCTCCCTCGATAGCGTGTGTAGTACCCAATACCGAGTTTCACTAAATGCGATATAATTATAATATTATTATGAACTAGCCGTTATGAATAGTAATACACAATTTTTGAAATTTTATAAATTTTATCTTTCAAAATGGACTTAATTTTTGGATTTAGAATATCGAAATTAGCTTAGGGTGAAATTTTGGTACTTTTTGGATAACTTTCATATTCTGATGAATAGTGAAAATTACTAAATTTTAATTAAAAACAACTTTTTAATCAAAATAATTAATAGTGATAAATTATTAATTTGAGTTGTTTTAAAGTATATTTAGAATATATTTTTACAATTTAATACAATTTTGGTCATTGGAGGTAATTTTACATTTAAACCAGACATAAACAAGTGTCAATCTTTTGATAGTTATTATCTCTTAAACACACGCTATTTGTTTTGACGACGAGAATTAATTTTTAAATTAATTAATGAAACCGATATGTTTTGAATTTGGTAAAATAGAAATCATTTTTGAATTTATAATATCAAAAATAGCTTAGGCCTAATTTTTGGTATTTTTCTGGAAATTTTCATTTTTTTGATGAATAGTGAAACCACTAAGTGGTAGTTAAAAAATTGAATTTTTCATAAAACTTAATTTTACCGCTTCTGTGAGTGGAATTTCAAAAATCTGAGAGACATGGTTAATATCAAGGACTAAAATTTGGTTCAATGAGATGAAAATATTTTTTTGTGAATAGTAACTTTTTACTTTCATTTACCACTGTTAAAAGTAAATAGGATAATTAAGGGTAAAATGATATTATTATTACCATAAAACATTTCATAATTCAATTGGATAAGTGTAATAAGACCAAAAACAACCTTAGGAATAAAATATGACTATTTAGGCCCACTTGGATTAGATTAGGACATTTAATATTAATTTATTTAAAGAAGGGTTAAAATAGTTAAAATCAAAGTTTAATAAGTAAATAATTTTTAATACAGGGTTATACATAAGATAAATTCGACTATAAATATTAATTAGAAATCTAAAACTATTTCCTACATAATGGTATTTTATTTATAATTTTTAGACATTAAATAAGTTAATTTATTTATGACACAAAGATGACGCAGTAATTATCTTATTAATGAAATATTGACATAATTGATGTTATAAATACCTAAATAAATGTAATTTGATAATATTTATGAATTACACTAATTTTATAGGTTAATATGACATGTTAGTATTGATTTAGTGAACTTTTTTTGAACTAATAATTCTTTTATGATTTTCACAAAAATCAATTACAAAATAGTGTCAAAATTGACATAAAATAGTTTTTAAAACAAATATTATATTATTAATTGTTATTTTATTCCAAAAAATCTAAGGTTAGGCCAAATTAATTAGATAATGTTATATATATTAATTATAAATAACTTGGGGTTCTTTTGTCTTCTTATAGTAAATTTATTAACCTTATAGTGTAAGAAAACAAGAAGACACGGTAAAAGTAAAATTATTTATCTTAAGGTTAAATCTAAATGATAAGATCAAAATAGAAACCTAAACTTGTCTAAATTCTATTGGATGAGAGGATTTCGACCCAACCCCTCTTAGCTTCAAAATAACTCAATTGGGAGCTATTAAAAACCTAATATGATTTTATAATAAAATAATATTTTTAGTTTTTCTAAACGTGCCCCTCTCCTCCCATATAAAAGGGCACCACCTCCCTCTCTTCCTCACACCACTTTGAGCCTTCAAGCTTATACAAACCCTGCCAAATTATCTTATCCACTTCCATAGAAACATCCTAGAGGTTCTGGTCTTCTTCAAAGACCAATTTTAGTTCCCTAAGAGGAGGTCTGAAAGAGGAGCTTCAAAGAAGAGGTAATGTCCGTTACTGATTCTTTCAACTTTATTTCTTCTTCCACTTCTTCTTCTTAGATTGTTTCATTATGAAGTAATATAATCAGTATCACTCATATAATGATATGTTATTATAAGTATGAAACAACCCTATTTCACCATCTATCCATCCTACGAAAAATGAAATCACCACGCGTGCGTACGTACGGAATACCGTCTCCACGCCGTGGTGAAATCTGTTTTTCCATCAACACCTTACATGGATGGGTATAATGGTGTAAAGAATAACTATGTATGGTTATTATAACATCATAATTATTCTGATTTATTATACCATCCACTCCAATTCTATTCAATAATTATGGGAACGATATCATCGCTCGTGCGTACGTACGGACTACCATCTCCACGACGCGATGAGATTCATTCTCCATGTTAACCATACATGAATGATCATAAATTTTATATAATGAATAATAATGAAATATATGAATGATACTGGATTTATGTATATATATATATATATGTATGTCATCTATTTAGTTTCATTCAATTCAATAAGGAAACGAAAACAGCGTTCGTGCGTACGTACGGCCTACCGTCTCCATGAACAGTGTATTTCTTTCATTTTATCGATATATAATATATATATGTATATTATGAATATATATTATATATAAATCATGTTTTACATTCTGTAATTATGTAAATCAGGATATAAGTATTAATATCAAGAAGGACAAGTCGAAACACATACGATAAATGAAATGATTTTACCCAAAACGCTGCTTTATCATGGAATTTACAAAAGAACGGGTAATATAAAGTCATAAGTGAAACATATATTATATCATAACAATGAATATGATTCTGTAATAAGTCAATGACGTTATTTAAATCATTATACAAGAGGTTCAGATACGTACGAAGCATATCGGACCTAAGGTAAGGGATAACTTTTCCAATCTCGTTCTTATCCGAGATTGTTTATTCATATGTATATACTGGGGTTATTGTTCTCATCCATGTCAATGTTTCCTAAAAATGGTTTCATGCATGTTTAAAGTACTTTTTACCCATTTTGACTTTTACCCAATGGTATGGAAGGAATCTTTCTTTTATTTTCCCTACAAGGTACATTTTGACTTTTTTGACAAAAGTACGAGAAGAATGTTTTTTTAACGTATACGGCATGAAAGTATTTTTACGGTTTTATAAAGCCTTATTTTCATGAAACTTACTCCAAAAGATTTCATGAATATTTTCAACAAAATCCCTTTCTTTTAAAATTTCACGACATTTTGTGAAAGGAAAATGATTTTGATGAAAAAAGGATATTTTCCTCAAGAATTCATTTCAAGTGTTTTATCAAAACCATTTTTCATCTAAGATGACATTATTTCATATGTGTATGTCTCAAGTACCATGTCTCTATGATTTACATGGTTTCACTTTTCTAATGATGAAATGATATCCAATTTTTTTGTATGTATTACGTCATGATGGAATGATGTTTATGAAACCCATTTTATTCGTTGGGTTATTATGAATGATGTATGTTTATTTTGTGGCACAAGTAAGAATGATTTCATTATGAGATGGGCTGGAACTATATATCCCTCAAATGCATTGGGTAAAGATTTATATCTCATGAGATAAACATGGCTGGAATGACAAGTTAAACCGGTTCAGTAATACAGGACTAGAACGAGGAGTGAACTCGATTCAGAAAAGGGACTTTGTCCACTAAGATGGTCTTGGCAGCAATGCATTGGCTACTATGGAAATAATATCACGTGAATAATGGTTTCCACAATTACATGTTTTATTCCTATGCTATTTTATCATGATTTATGTTCCCTTATGATATATGCCTTACCTACTTCCAAGATTCATGTCTTTGCTCAATATTTTGATGTTTAGATTTTATGTTCAAGTTTTTGCATTCAAATGATTATGGATTGTTTTATGTTCTCTATTTTTACCCTTAATGGGAATTTCAGATCACCCCTTTTATGTTTTATTTTCCCCAGGATATAAAGAAAGGTTTTAGGTAAGAAAAAAAGGGGAAGATCTTTATTAGGAGATGTTGAAGATCTTTCACCATGACTAGAATATTTTATTCCGAGTTTACAAAGACACTAAACTATTACGATCTTTGTGTGTCTGTTTTTGTTATGTATTAAGTATTCCGAAAAAGTAATATATTGTCCATGTATGTCAAGCTTCGGGTCTCTACATTTGGTATCAGAGGAAAGGTTTAGTCAACATTTGGAAACTAGGATGCAAGAACTTTAGTGAGATCCCTAGAGATATTTCTAAGGTATGTCTAGGGATGTCCCTAAGGTTAAGTATAAGTATAGGTTATAGTCTTATAATTATTGTAATGATATTAGATTAAACCTAAGATGTTAGATATTTAAGTTACTCCCCATTTATTATGATTTTTTCCTCTCACACTATTCTTTTTGGGTTTTAGAAAATGGCTGGAAGCAAGACGATTCACGATAATGGAGGATTTTATGGACAATGGAATGATATTATTCATGAGAAACCAAATGAAATGGGATTTGGAAGTCCAAACATCATTATTATGCTGAATCAGCAATCTCATAATATGATCAATAAAATCAAATTTGGTAAGTTTCCTTACTCGGCTAATAAGAGAAAGATGGAGTTTAATGATGATCATAGAGGAAATAAAGTTCAATTTCCCCTATGTAAATCATGTGGGAAGAGGCATCAAGGAGAATGTTTCAAAGGAACTGGAAGATGCTTTGGGTGTGGAAGAGGACATAAAGCCAGTAAGTGCAAAGGAAAAGGTTCAGTTAACACCATGGATGAGTATAATGGTATTGCTACGACATCAACAATGGTTAAATGTTTTAAATGTGGAATGTATGGGCATTATGCAAACCAATTCCCTAATGGAAAGTCTCATGAAGAGATTCAATATGGTTGTATGGGTAATATTTATGTTGATGATGATGAAGAGACTACAAATGATATGTGAGATGAAAGAATTGTTGGAGCTCGGTCAATGGTTTAAGAAGGTAGTGGAATGATTACATGTTTATCAATTTTAATGTTGTATAAGTAATCTCATGGTACTATAGAATAAAGAGACATATAAGGATTGTTACACTGTTGTCTTTCCTTAAGTTTTGAAAGTGTGTGGTGAATGGTACCAGTATTTTTGGAAAGTAGATGATATGCGCATAATGAAGGGATAAGGATAAAATTAAATGTTTGATAGTATTCATGAGCTCATGACTGATATAAGGAGAAGGTTATATCATGGTTTGAGTATATAGAATTTTTGGATTTTGCTATGTGGAAAGAGTTAACTTTTGACAGCATTCATGTTTTAACTAAGGTTTAATGGGTATTCATTTTTCAATAGAACACAAGATTAAGGTATTCACATGATTGGAATGTGACCAACAAGATAATGGGGGATAAATGATGGTTGGTTGATGACATTTCAAGTAATCATTTTCTTTATACTATGAGCTTGGACTGAAGTATTTTAGATAAAGATTGGAAGGGATTATGATGGACATAAGATAGTATTGTTTAAGGATAGAACTTTTTTTGATATTATTGATGAGATGTTATAGTAATGTAGTTTTAGAAAAAGGACAACCTACTGGATGGGCGACAGCCCACCGCGTCGGACAAGGCTGTGGGAATAGAACCCACAACCGTAGTGCGACTGGCCTTTATCGCCTACCACTGGCCTACAGGAAGTCCCTGTTTAGTAGAAACTATTTTTATTATATTAAGAAGTATGATATATGAAGTATAAGTCCATTTTTAGAACCATATATGATTAATCTCACTATAGATCGACTTATGTATATTTAATAACTTTTGCTAACCTTTTGTTTGAGACAGATGGAATGACCCGTCATTCTATCACATGATCTGCTAACACTTCACAAATAACAAATTCAACTTCATTTCTTTAATAGATGAAGTGGAAATTGTTCAAGGAACGAACAATAGTGAGATTGTAACAAAATAAAGTAAGTATTTATTCTAATTCAAATTCTTCAACATTAGGGAAATGAGCTTGAAAACAAAAAATGTTGTCCTAGTGCTCTTATATCTGATGAATCAGATGGTACCCTAGACCATCACAAATTTATGGGTTTTTGATTGTTGGTTTTTTCATAGCCATGTTCTCTACCACTCTCCATCAAAACATGATGGTTATATTTTTCTTCCATATCCTTATTTTCACCTATGTTCTCCTATGTGAAAACCCAGTGATGAGTTAATTTGCGTAATCGTTACGTTTCATACTTTATTTTTTAAAGACATGTTTTGGTATTCCTTTTTATGATGTGGGTTTCTATTAAAGAAACTTTCGAGTAGTAAACCATTTATAACCCCGACGAATTTTGAGGGCGGAATTTATTTTAAGGGGGGTAGAATGTAACACCCCGAGATTTTATGAAAAATATTCCTTTTAATTTCATTAATGTCTTGTGTTTTATGCTACACCAAAAGGAGCTTGAGCAACACGCATCCCTGACTTGGATTTCATTACACGCAATAAAGACCTTCCTCGATAGCGTGTGTAGTACGCAATACCAAGTTTCACTAAATGAGATATTATTATAATATTATTATGAACTAGCAATTATGAATAGTAATACCCACTTTTTGAAATTTTATAAAATTTATCTTTCAAAATGGACTTCATTTTTGGATTCGGAATTTCGAAATTATCTTAGGGTGAAATTTTGGTACTTTTCAGATAACTTTCATATTCTGATGAATAGTGAAAATTACTAAATTTTAATTAAAAACAACTTTTTTAATCGAAATAATTAATAGTGATAAATTATTAATTTGAGTGGTTTTAAAGTATATTTAGAATATATTTATACAATTTAATACAATGTTTATCATTGGATGTAATTTCACATTTAAACCAGACATAAACAAGTGTCAATCTTTTGATAATTATTATCTCTTAAAAACACGCTATTTGTTTTGACGACGAGAATTAATTTTTAAATTAATTAATGAAACTGATATGTTTTGAATTTGGTAAAATAGACATTATTTTTGAATTCATAATTTGAAATATAGCTTCGGCCTAATTTTTGGTATTTTTCTGGAAACTTTCATTTTTTTGATGAATAGTGAAACCACTAAGTGGTAGTTAAAAAACTGAATTTTTCATAAAACTTAATTTTACGGCTTCTGTGAGTGGAATTTCGAAAATCCGAGAGACACGGTTAATATCAAGGACTAAAATGTGGTTCAATGAGATGAAAATATTTTTTGGTAAATAGTAACCTTTTAGTTTTATTTACCACGGTTAAAAGTAAATAGGATAATTAAGGGTAAAAATGATATTATTATTACCATAACACATGTACTAATTCTATTGGATAAGTGTAATTTGACAAAAAACAACCTTAGGAATAAAATATGACCATTTCGGCCCACTTGGATTAGATTAGGACATTTAATATTAATTTATTTAAAAAAGGGTTAAAATAGTTAAAATCAAAGATTAATAAGTAAATCATTTTTAATATAGGGTTATACCTAAGATAAATTCGACTATAAATATCCATTAGAAATATAAAACTATTTCCTATATAATGGTATTTTATTTATAATTTTTAGACATTAAATAATTTAATTTATTTATGACCCAAAGATGATGCAGTAATTATCTTATTAATGGAATATTGACAAAATTGATGTTATAAATACCCAAATAAATGTAATTTTAGACTTTTTATAAATTACACTTATTTTCTAGGTTAATATGACATGTTATTATTGATTTAGTTAACTTTTTTAGAACTAATAATTCTGTTATGATTTTCACAAAACTCAATTACCAAATAGTGTCAAAATTGATATAAAATAGTTTTTTTAAAAAATATTATATTATTAATTGTTATTTTATTTCTAAAAATCTAAGGTTCTGCCAAATGACTTAAATAATGTTATATATATTAATAATAAACAAACTGGGGTTCGTTTGTCTTTTTATAGTAAATTTATTAACCATATAGTGTAGGAAAACAAGAAGACACGGTAAAAGTAAAATTATTTAACTTAAGGTTAACTATAAATGATAAGGTTAAAATAGAAACCTAAACTTGTCTAAATTCTATTGGATGAGAGGATTTCGACCCATCCCTACCTTAGCTTATAAATAACTCAATTTGGAGCTATTAAAAACCAAATATTACTTTATAATAAAATAATAGTTTTAGTTTTTCCAAAGGTGCCCCTCTCTTCCCTTATAAAAGGGCACCTCCTCCCTCTCTTCCTCACACCACTTTGAGCCTTCAAGATCGGCCAAACCCTGCCAAATTTTCTTCTCCACTTCCATAGAAAAATTCTAGAGGTTCTGGGCTTCTTCAAAGACCAATTTTAGTTCCCTAAGAGGAGGTCTCAAAGACGTGCTTCAAAGAAGAGGTAATGTCCGTTACCGATTCTTTGAACATTATTTCCTCTTCCACTTCTTCTTCTTAGGTTGTTTCATTATGATTTAATAACATCAGTATCACTCATATAATGATATTTTATTATAAGTATGAAACAACCCTATTTCACCATCTATCCATCCTACGAAAAACGAAATCACCACGCGTGCGTACGTACGGAATACCGTCTCCCCGCCGTGGTGAAATATGTTTTTCCACCAACACCTTACATGGATGGGTATAATGGTGTAAAGAATAACTATATATGGTTATTATAAAATAATACTGATTTTGATATATTATACCATCCACTCCAATTCTATTCAATAATTATGGGAACGATATCATCGCTCGTGCGTATGTACGGACTACCGTCTCCACGACGCGATGAGATTCATTCTCCATGTTAACCATACATGAATGATCATAAAGTTTATATAATGAATAATAATGAAATATATGAATGATACTGGATTTATGTATATATATATATATGTATTTCATCTATTTAGTTTCATTCAATTCAATAAGGAAACGAAAACAGCGTTCATGCGTACGTACGGCCTACCGTCTCCATAAACGGTGTATTTCATTATTTTTATCGATATATAATATATATTTGTATATGATGAATATATATTATATATAAATCATGTTTTATATTCTGGAATTATGTAAATTAGGATATAAGTATTAAAATTAAGAATGACAAGTCGAAACACATACGATAAATGAAATGATTTTACCCAAAATGATGCTTTAACATGGAATTTACAAAAGAACGGGTAATATAAAGTCATAAGTGAAACATATATGATATCATAACAATGAATATGATTCTTTAATAAGTAAATTACATTATTTAAATCATTATACAGGAGTTTCTTATACGTACAAAGCATATCGAACCTAAGGTAAGGGATAACTTTTCCAATCTCGTTCTTATCCGAGATTGTTTATTCAAAGGTATATACTGGGGTTATTGTTCTAATCTATGTCAATGTTTCCTAAAAATGGTTTCATGTATGTTTAAAGTACTTTTTACCCATTTTGAATTTTACCCAATGGTATGGAAGGAATCTTTCTTTTATTTACCCTTCAAGGTACATTTTTGATTTTTTTGACAAAAGTACGAGAAGAATTTTTTTAACGTATACGGCATAAAATGATTTTTACGGTTTTATAAAGCCTTATTTTCATGAAAATTACTCCAAAAGATTTCAGGACTATCTTCGACAAAATCCTTTTCTTTTAAAATTTCACCACATTTTGTGAAAAGAAAATTATTTTGAAGAAAAAAGGATATTTTCCTCAAGAATTCATTTCAAATGTTTTATCAAAACTATTTTTCCTCTAAGATGAAATTATCTCATATGTGTATGTTTCAAGTACCATTTATCTATGATTTACATGGTTTCACTTTTATAATGATGAAATGATATCCAATTTTTTTGTATGGATTGCATCATGATGGAATGATGTTTATGAAACCCATTTTATTCGTTGGGTTATTATGAATGATGTATGTTTATTTTGCGGCACAAGTGAGAATGATTTCATTATGAGATGGGTGGGACCTATATCCACCTCCAATGCATTGGGTAAAGATTTATATCTCATGAGATAGACATGGATGGAATGGCAAGTTAAACCGGTTCAGTAATACAGGACTGGAATGAGGAGTGAACTCGATCTAGAAAGGGACTTTGTCCACAAAGATGGTCTTGGCAGCAATGCCTTGGCTACTATGGAAATAATATCATGTGCTTAATAGTTGCCACAATTACATGTTTTATTCCCATGCTATTTTATCATGATTGATGTTCCCTTATGATATATGCCTTACGTACTTCCAAGATTCATGTCTTTGCTCAAGATTTTGATGTTTAGATTTTATGTTGAAGTTTTTGCATTCAAATGTTTATGGATTGTTTTATGTTCTCTATGTTTACCCTTACTGGGAATTTGAGCTCACCCCTTTTATGTTTTATTTTCCCTAGGATATAAAGAAAGGTTTTAGGTAAGAAAAAAAGGGGAAGATCTTTATTGGGAGATGTTGAAGATCTTTCACCACAACTAGAAGATTTTATTATGAGTTTCCAAAGACACTAAACTATTACGATCCTTGTGTGTCTGTTTTTGTTATGTATTAAGTATTCTGAAAAAAGTAATGTATTGTCCATGTAAGTCAAGCTTCAGGTCTCTACAGTTGGTATTAGAGGAAAGGTTTAGTCAACCTTTGGAAACTAGGATGCGAGAACTTTAGTGAGATCCCTAGAGATATTTCTAAGGTATGTCTAGGGATGTCCCTAAGGTTAAGTATAAGTATAGTTTATAGTCCTAGAATTATAATAATGATATTAGATTAAACCTGAGATGTTATATATTGAAGTTACTCCCCATTTATTATGATTTTTGCCTCTCACACTATTCTTTTTGGGTTTTAGAAAATGTCTGGAAATAAGATGATTCATGATAATGGAGGATTTGATGGACAATGGAATGATATTCTTCATGAGAAAACAAATGAAATGGGATTTGGAAGTCTAAACATCATTATTATGCTGAATCAACAATCTCATAATATGATCAATAAACTCAAATTTGGTAAGTTTCCTGACTCAGCTAATAAGAAAAAGATGGAGTTTCATGATGATCATAGAGGAAAGAAAGTTCAATTTACCCTATGTAAATCATGTGGGAAGAGGCAACAAGTAGAATGTTTCAAAGGAACTGGAAGATGCTTTGGGTGTAAAAAAGGATATAAAGCCAGTAAGTGCAAAGGAAAATGTTCAGTTAACACCATGGATGAGGATAATGGTATTGCTACGACATCAACAATGGTTAAATGTTTTAAATGTGGAATGTACGGGCATTATGTAGACCAATGCCCTAAGGGAAAGTCTCATGAAGAGAATCAATATGGTCGTATGGGTAATATTTATGTTGATGATGATGAAGAGACTACAAATGATATGTGAGATGAAATAATTGTTGAAGCTCGGTCAATGGTTTAAGAAGGTAGTGGAATGATTACATGTTTATCAAGTTTAATGTTGTATAAGTAATCTCATGGTACTATGGAATAAAGAGACATCTAAGGATTGTTACACTGTTGTCTTTCCTTATGTTTTGAAAGTGTGTGGTGAATGGTACTAGTATTTTTAGAAAGTAGATGATATGCGCATAATGAAGGGATAAGGAGAAAATTAAATGTTTGATAGTATTCATGAGCTCATTAATGATATAAGGAGAAGGTTATATCATGGTTTGAGTATATATAATTTTTGGATTTTGGTATGTGGAAAGAGTTAACTTTTGACAGCATTCATGTTTTCACTAAGTTTTAATGGGTATTCATTTTTCAAGAGAATACATGATTAAGGTATTCACATAATTGGAATGTGACCAACAAGATAATGGGGGATAAATGATGGTTGGTTGATGACATTTCAAGTAATCATTTTCTTTATACAATGAGCTTGGACCGAAGTATTTTAGATAAAGATTGGAAAGGATTATGTTGGACATAAGATAGTATTGTTTAAGGATAGAAATTTTTTTGATATTATTGATGGGATGTTATAGTAATGTAGTTTTAGAAAAAGGACAACCTACAGGACGGGCGAAAACCCATCGCGTCGGACAAGGCTGTGGGAATCGAACCCACAACCGTTGTGCGACTGGCCTTTATCACCTACCACTGGCCTACAGGAAGTCCTTGTTTAGTAGAAACTAGTTTTATTATATTAAGCAATATAATATATGAAGTATAAGTCCATTTTAGGAACCATATATGATTATTCTCACTATAGATCGACTTATGTATACTTAATAACTTTTTCTAACCTTTTGTTTGAGATAGATGGAATGACCCGTCATTCTATCACATGATCTACTAACAGTTCACAAATAACAAATTAAACTTCATTTCTTTAAGAGATGAAGTGGAAATAGTTCAAGGCATGAAAAATAGTGATATTGTACCCAAATAAAGTAAGTATTTATTCTAATTCAAATTCTTCAACATTAGGGAAATGATCTTGAAAACCAATAATGTTGTCCTAGTGCCCTTATATCCGATTAATCAGATGGTACCCTAGATCAACACAAATTTATGGCTTTGTGATTATTGGTTTTTTCAAAGCCATGTTCTCTACCACTCTCCATCAGAACTTGATGGTTAGATTTTTTCTTCCATATCTGTATTTTCACCTATGTTCTCCTACGTGAAAACCCAGTGATGAGTTAATTTGGGTAACCATTATGTTTCATACATTAGTTTTTAAAGCCATGTTTTGGTATTCTTTTTTACGATGTGGGTTTCTATTAACCAAACTTTCAAGTAGTAAATCATTTATAACCCCGATGAATTTCGAGGGAGAAATTCATTTTAAGGGGGGAAGAATGTAACACTCCAAGATTTTATGAAAAATATTCCTTTTAATTTCATTAATGCCTTGTGTTGTATGATAAACCAAAAATAGCTTGCACAACACACATCCCTGACTTGGCTTGCATTACATGCAATAAAGACCTTCCTCGATAGCATGTGTAGTACGCAATACCGAGTTTCACTAAATGAGATATTATTATAATATTATTATGAACTAGCCGTTATGAATAGTAATACCCATTTTTGAAATTTTCTAAATTTTATCTTTTAAAATGGACTTCATTTTTGGATTCGGAATATCGAAATTAGGTTAGGGTGAAATTTTTGTACTTTTCGGATAACTTTCATATTTTGATGAATAGTGAAAATTACTAAATTTTAATAAAAAACAAATTTTTTAATCGAAATAATTAGTAGTGATAAGTTATTAATTTGAGTGGTTTTAAAGTATATTTAGAATAGATTTTTACAATCTAATAAAATGTTGGTCATTGGATGTAATTTCACATTTAAACCAGACATAAACAAGTGTCAATCCTTTGATAGTTATTATCTCTTAAAAACACGCTATTTGTTTTGACAACGAGAATTAATTTTTAAATTAATTAATGAAACCAATATTTTTTGAATTTGGTAAAATAGAAATAATTTTTGAATTTATAATATCAAATATAGCTTATGCCTAATTTTTGGTATTTTTCTGGAAACTTTCATTTTTTTGATGAATAGTGAAACCACTAAGTGGTAGTTAAAAAACTGAATTTTTTATAAAACATAATTTTACCGCTTCTGTGAGTGGAATTTCAAAAATCCGAGAGACACGGTTAATATCATGGACTAAAATCTGGTTCAATGAGATGAAAAATATTTTTTGGTGAATAGTAACTTTTTACTTTTATTTACCACAGTTAAAAGTAAATAGGATAATTAAGTGTAAAAATGATATTATTATTACCCTAACACATATCATAATTCTATTAGATAAGTTTAATTCGACCAAAAACAACCTTATGAATAAAATATGACCATTTAGGCCCACTTGGATTAGATTAGGACATTTAATATTAATTTATTTAAAGAAGGGTTAAAATAGTTAAAATCAAAGTTTAATAAGTAAATCATTTTTAATATTGGGTTATACATAAGATAAATTCAACTATAAATATTCATTAGAAATATAATACTATTTCCTACATAATTTTAGTTTATTTATAATTTTTAGACATTAAATAATGTAATTTATTTATGACACAAAGATGATGCAGTAATTATCTTATTAATGAAATATTGACATAATTGATGTTATAAATATCCAAATAAATGTAATTTGAGACTTTTTATAAATTAAACTACTTTTCTAGGTTAATATGACATGTTAGTATTGATTTAGATAACTTTTTTCAAACTAATAATTCTGTTATGAGTTTCAGAAAAATCAATTACCAAATTGTGTCAAAATTGACATAAAATAGTTTTTTAAAAAACTATTATATTATTAATTGTTATTTTATTACTAAAAATCTAAGGTTCGGAAAAATGACTTAGATAATGTTATATATATTAATAATAAACAACTTGTGGTTTGTTTCACTTGTTATAGTAAATTTATTAACCTTATAGTGTAAGCAAACAAGAAGACACGGTAAAAGTAAAATTATTTAACTTAAGGTTAAATCTAACTGATATGGTTAAAATAGAAACCTAAACTTGTCTAAATTCTATTGGATGAGAGGATTTCGACCCACACCCACCTTATCTTCGAAATAACTCAATTTGGAGCTATTAAAAACCGAATATGACTTTATAATAAAATAATATTTTTAGTTTTTCCAAAGGTGCCCCTCTCCTCCCTTATAAAAGGGAACCTCCTCCCTCTCTTCCTCACACCGCTTTGAGCCTTAAATATCGGCCAACCCATACTAAATTATCTTCTCCACTTCCATAGAAATATCCTAGAGGTTCTGGTCTTATTCAAAGACCAATTTTAGTGCCCTAATAGGAGGTCTCAAAGAGGCCCTTCAGGGAAGAGGTAATGTCAGTTACCGATTCTTTCAACTTTATTTCTTCTTCCACTTCTTCTTATTAGGTTGTTTCACTATGAAGTAATAACATTAGTATCACTCATATACTAATATTTTTTTATAAGTATGAAATAACACTATTTCACCATCTATTCATCCTACGAAAAACAAAATCACCATGCGTGCGTACGTACGGAATACCGTCTCCACACCGTGGTGAAATCTGTTTTTCCACCAACACCTTGAATGGATGGGTATAATGGTGTAAATAATAACTATATATGGTTATTATAACATCATAATTATTCCGATATATTATACCATCCACTCCAATTCTATTCAATAATTATGGGAACAATATCATTGCTCGTGCGTACGTACGGACTACCGTCTCCACGACGTGATGAGATTCATTCTCCATGTTAACCATAAATGAATGATCATAATGTTTATATAATGAATAATAATGAAATATATGAATTCTACTAGATTTATTTATATATATATGTATTTTATCTATTTAGTTTCATTCAATTCAATAAGGAAACGAAAACAGCGTTCATGCGTACGTACGGCCTACCGTCTCCATGAACGATGTATTTCATTCCTTTTATCGATATAAAATATATATGTGTATATGATGAATATATATTATATATAAATCATGTTTTACATTCTGAAATTATGTAAATCAGGATATAAGTATTAATATCAAGAACGACAAGTCGAAACACATACGATAAATGAAATGATTTTACCCAAAACGCTGCTTTAACATGGAATTTACAAAAGAACGGGTAATATAAAGTCATAAGTGAAACATATATGATATCATAACAATCAATATGATTCTGTAATAAGTCAATTACATTAATTAAATCATTATACAGGAGGTTCAGATACGTACGAAGCATATCGGACCTAAGGTAAGGGATAACTTTTCCAATCTCGTTCTTATCTGAGATTGTTTATTCATAAGTATATACTGGGGTTATTGTTCTCATCCATGTCAATGTTTCCTAAAAATGGTTTCATGTATGTTTAAAGTAATTTTTACCCATTTTTACTTCTAAGCAATGGTATGGAAGAAATATTTCTTTTATTTACCCTACAAAGTACATTTTGACTTTTTTTGACAAAAGTACGAGAAGAATTTTTTTTTAACGTATACGGCATGAAATGATTTTTATGGTTTTATAAAGACTTATTTTGATGAAACTTACTCTAAAAGATTTAAGGACTATTTTCAACAAAATCCTTTTCTTTTAAAATTGCACGACATTTTGTGAAAAGAAAATGATTTTGAAGAAAAAAGGATATTTTCCTCAAGAATTCATTTCAAGTGTTTTATCAAAACCATTTTTCATCTAAGATGACATTATTTAATATGTGTATGTTTCAAGTACCATGTCTCTATGATTTACATGGTTTCATTTTTCTAATGATGAAATGATATCCAATTTTTTTGTATGGATTACGTTATGATGGAATGATGTTTATGAAACCCATTTTATTCATTGGGTTATTATCAATGATGTATGTTTATTTTGCAGCACAAGTAAGAATGATTTCATTATGAGATGGGTGGGACCTATATCTCCCTCCAATGCATTGGGTAAAGATTTATATCTCATTAGATAGACATGGATGGAATGAAAAGTTAAACCGGTTCAGTAATACAGGACTAGAACGAGGAGTGAACTCGATTCCAAAAGGGACTTTGTCCACTAAGATGGTCTTGGCATCAATGCCTTGGCTACTATGGAAATCATATCATGTGCTTAATGGTTTCCACAATTACATGTTTAATTCCCAAGCTATTATATCATTATTGATGTTCCCTTATGATATATGCCTTATGTACTTCCAAGATTCATGTCTTTGCTCAAGATTTTGATGTTTAGATTTTATGTTGAAGTTTTTGCATTCAAATGTTTATGGATTGTTTTATGTTCTCTATGTTTATCCTTACTGGGAATTTGAGCTCACCCCTTTTATGTTTTATTTTCCCCAGGATATAAATAAAGGTTTTAGGTAAGAAAAAAAATGGGAAGATCTTTATTGGGAGATGTTGAAGATCTTTCACCATGACTAGAAGATTTTATTCCGAGTTTCCAAAGACACTAAACTATTACGATCCTTGTGTGTATGTTTTTGTTATGTATTATATATTCTACAAAAGTAATGTATTTTCCATGTACGTCAAGCTTTGGGTCTCTATAGTTAGTATCAGAGGAATGGTTTAGTCAACCTTTGGAAACTAGGATTCGAGAACTTTAGTGAGATCCCTAGAGATATTTCTAAGGTATGTCTAGGGATGTCCCTAAGGTTAAGTATAAGTATAGGATTTAGTCCTAGAATTATGGTAACGATATTAGATTAAACCTAAGATGTTAGATATTGAAGTTACTCCCCATTTATTATGATTTTTGGCTCTTACACTATTCTTTTTGGGTTTTAGAAAATGGCTGGAAACAATATGATTCACGATAATGGAGGATTTTATGGACAATGGAATGATATTATTCATGAGCAACCAAATGAAATGGGATTTGGAAGTCCAAACATCATTATTATTCCGAATCAGCAATCTCATAATATGATCAATAAACTCAAATTTGGTAAGTTTCCTGACTCGGCTAATAAGAGAAATATGGAGTTTCATGATGATCATAGAGGAAAGAAAGTTCAATTTCCCCTATGTAAATCATGTGGGAAGAGGCATCAAGGATAATGGTTCAAAGGAACTGGAAGATGCTTTGGGTGTGGAAAAGAAGGACATAAAGCTAGTAAGTGCAAAGGAAAAGGTTCAGTTAACACCATGGATGAGGATAATGGTATTGCTATGACATCAACAATGGTTAAATGTTTTAAATGTGGAATGTACGAGCATTATGCAAACTAATTCCCTAAGGGAAAGTCTCATGAAGAGAATCAATATGGTCGTATGGGTAAATTTATGTTGATGATGATGAAGAGACTACAAATGATATGTGATATGAAATAATTGCTGAAGCTCGGTCAATGGTTTAAAAAGTAGTGGAATGATTACATGTTTATCAATTGTAATGTTGTATAAGTAATCTCATGGTACTATGGAATAAAGAGACATCTAGGGATTGTTACACTGTTGTCTTTCCTTAAGTTTTGAAAGTGCGTGGTTAATGGTACCAGTATTTTTGGAAAGTAGATGATATGCGCATAATGAAGGGATAAGGAGAAAATTAAATGTTTGATAGTATTCATGAGCTCATGACTGATATAAGGAGAAGGTTATATCATGGTTTGACTATATAGAATTTTTGGATTTTGGTATGTGGAAAGAGTTAACTTTTGATAGAATTCATGTTTTCACTAAGGTTTAATGGGTATTCATTTTTCAAGAGAATACATGATTAAGGTATTCACATGATTGGAATGTGACCAACAAGATAATGGGGGATAAATGATGGTTGGTTGATGACATTTCAAGTAATCGTTTTCTTTATACTATGAGCTTGGACTGAAGTATTTTAGATAAAGATTGGAATGGATTATGTTGGAAATAAGATAGTATTGTTTAAGGATATAACTTTTTTTTATATTATTGATGGGATGTTATAGTAATGTAGTTTTAGAAAAAGGACAACCTGCAGGACGGGCGACAGCCCATCGCGTCGGATAAGGCTGTGGGAATCGAACCCACAACTGTAGTGCGACTGGACTTTATCGCCTACCACTGGCCTACAGGAAGTCCCTGTTTAGTTGAAACTAGTTTAATTATATTAAGCAGTATGATATATGAAGTATAAGTCCATTTCAGGAACCATATATTATTAATATCACTATAGATAGACTTATGTATATTTAATAACTTTTGCTAACCTTTTGTTTGAGACAGATGGAATGACCCGTCATTCTATCACATGATCTACTAACACTTCACAAATAACAAATTCAACTTCATATCTTTAAGTGATGAAGTGGAAATTGTTCAAGGCACGAACAATAGTGAGATTGTACCAAAATAAAGTAAGTATTTATTCTTATTCAAATTATTCAACATTAGGGAAATGATCTTCAAAACCAATAATGTTGTCCTAGTTCCCTTATATCCGATGAATCAGATGGTACCCTAGATCATCACAAATTTATGGCTTTGTGATTGTTGGTTTTTTCATAGTCATGTTCTCTTCCACTCTTCATCAGAACTTGATGGTTAGATTTTTCTTCAATATCCATATTTTCACCTATGTTCTCTTACGTGAAAACCCAGCGATGAGTTAATTTGGGTAACCGTTACGTTTCGTACTTTAGTTTTTAAATCCATGTTTTGGTATTCCTTTTTAAGATGTGGGTTTCTATTAAAGAAACTTTCGAGTAGTAAACCATTTATAACCCCAACGAATTTCAAGGGAGAAATTCATTTTAATGGGGGTAGAATGTAACACCCTGAGATTTTATGAAAAATATTCCTTTTAATTTCATTAATGTCTTGTGTTGTATGCTACACCAAAAGGAGCTTGCACAAAACACATCCCTGACTTGGCTTGCATTACACGCAATAAATACCTTCCTCGATAGCGTGTGTAGTACGCAATACCGAGTTTCACTAAATGAGATATTATTATAATATTATTATGAACCAGCCATTATGAATAATAATACCCACTTTTTGAAATTTTATAAATTTTATCTTTCAAAATAGACTTTATTTTTGGATTTGGAATATCGAAATTAGCTTAGGGTGAAATTTTGGTACTTTTCAGATAACTTTCATATTCTGATGAATAGTAAAAATTACTAAATTTTAATTAAAAACAAATTTTTTAATAGAAATAATTAATAGTGATAAATTATTAATTTGAGTGGTTCTAAAGTATATTTATAATATATTTTTACAATTTAATACAATTTAGGTCATTGGATGTAATTTCACATTTAAACCAGACATAAACAAGTGTCAATCTTTTGATAGTTATTATCTCTTAAAAACATGCTATTTGTTTTGACGACGAGAATTAATTTTTAAATTAATTAATTAAATTGATATGTTTTGAATTTGGTAAAATAGAAATCATTTTTGAATTTATAATATCAAATATAATTTAGGACTAATTTTTGGTATTTTTCTGGAAACTTTCATTTTTTTGATGAATAGTGAAACCACTAAGTGGTAGTTAAAAAACAGAATTTTTCATAAAACATAATTTTACCGCTTATGTGAGTGGAATTTAAAAAATAGGAGAGACATGATTAATATCAAGGACTAAAATGTGGTTCAATGAGATGAAAATATTTTTTGGTGAATAGTAACTATTTGCTTTTATTTACCACAGTTAAAAGTAAATAAAATAATTAAGGGTAAAAATGATATTATTATTACCCTAACACATGTACTAATTCTATTGGATATGTGTAATTTGACCAAAAACAACCTTAGGAATAAAATATGACCATTTAGGCCCACTTGGATTAGATTAAGACATTTAATATTAATTTATTTAAAGAAGGGTTGAAATAGTTAAAATCAATGTTTAATAAGTAAATCATTTTTAATATTGGGTTATACATAAGATAAATTAGACTATAAATATTCATTATAAAGATAAAACTATTTCCTACATAATGGTATTTTATTTATAATTTTTAGACATTAAATAATTTAATTTATTTCTGACACAAAGATGATGCAGTAATTATCTTATTAATGAAATATTGACATAATTGATGTTATAAATAGCAAAATAAATGTAATTTGAGACTTTTTATGAATTAAACTAATTTGATAGGTTAATATGACATGTTATTATTGATTTAGTTAACTTAGATAATGTTATATATATTAATAATAAACAACTTGGGGTTCGTTTGGCTTGTTATTGTTAATTTATTAACCTTATAGTGTAAGCAAACCAGAAGACACGGTAAAAGTAAAATTATTTAACTTAAGGTTAAATCTAAATGATAAGGTTAAAATAGAAACCTAAACTTGTCTAAATTATATTTTATGAGAGTATTTTGACCCATCCCCACCTTATCTTCAAAATAACTCAATTTGGAGCTATTAAAACCGAATATGACTTTATAATAAAATAATATTTTTTGTTTTTTCAAAGGTTCCCCTCTCCTCCCTTATAAAAGGGCACCTCCTCCCTCTATTCCTCACACCGCTTTGATCCTTCAAGCTTGGACAAACCCTACCAAATTCTCTTCTCCACTTCCATAGAAACATCCTAGAGGTTCTGGTCTTCTTCAAAGACCAATTTTAGTGCCCTAAGAGGAGGTATCAAAGAGGCGCTTCAAAGAAGAGGTAATGTCCGTTACCGATTCTTTCAACTTTATTTCTTCTTACACTTCTTCTTATTAGGTTTTTTCATTATGAAGTAATAAAATAAGTATCAATCATATACTGATATGTTATTATAAGTATGAAACAACCCTATTTCACCATCTATCCATCCTACGAAAAACGAAATCACTACGCGTGCGTACATACGGAATACTATCTCCACGCCGTGGTGAAATTTGTTTTTCCACCAACACCTTACATGGATGGGTATAATGGTGTAAATAATAACTATATATGGTTATTATAACATCATACTTATTCTGATAGATTATACCATCCACTCCAATTCTATTCAATAATTATGGGAACGATATCATCGCTCGTGTGTACGTACGGACTACCGTCTCCACGACGTGATGAGATTCATTCTCCATGTTAACCATAAATGAATGATCATAAAGTTTATATAATGAATAATAATGAAATATATGAATTATACTTGATTTATGTATATATATATTTATGTCATCTATTTATTTTCATTCAATTCAGTAAGGAAACGAAAACAGCGTTCATGCGTACGTACGGCCTACCGTCCTCATGAACGATGTATTTCATTCCTTTTATCGATATATAATATATATGTGTATATGATGAATATATATTATATATAAATCTTGTTTTACATTCTGGAATTATGTAAATCATGATATAAGTATTAATATTAAGAACGACAAGTCGAAACACATACGATAAATGAAATGATTTTACCCAAAACGCTACTTTAACATGGAATTTACAAAAGAACGGGTAATATAAAGTCATAAGTTAAACATATATGATATCATAAAAATGAATATGATTCTGTAATAAGTCAATGACATTATTTAAATCATTATACAAGAGTTTCGGATACGTACAAAGCATATCAGACCTAAGGTAAGGGATAACTTTTCCAATCTCGTTCTTATCCGAGATTGTTTATTCATAAGTATATACTGGGGTTATTGTTCTCATCCATGTCAATGTTTCCTAAAAATGGTTTCATGTATGTTTAAAGTCCTTTTTACCCATTTTGACTTTTACCCAATTGTATGGAAGGAATCTTTCTTTTATTTACCCTACAAGGTACATTTTGACTTTTTTGACAAAAGTACGAGAAGAATGTTTTTTTAACGTATACAGAATGAAATGATTTTTACGGTTTTATAAAGCCTTATTTTCATGAAACTTTCTCCAAAATATTTCAGGACTATTTTCAACAAAATCCTTTTCTTGTAAAATTGCACGACATTTCGTGAAAAGAAAATGATTTTGAAGAAAAAAGGATATTTTCCTCAAGAATTCATTTCAAGTGTTTTATCAAAACCATTTTTCATCTAAGATGACATTATTTCATATGTGTATGTTTCACGTACCATGTCTCTATGATTTACATGGTTTCACTTTTTTAATGATGAAATGATATCCAATTTTTTTGTATGGATTACGTCATGATGGAATGATGTTTATGAAACCCATTTTATTCGTTGGGTTATTATCAATGATGTATGTTTATTTTGGGGCACAAGTAATAATGATTTCATTATGAGATGGGTGGGACCTATATCTCCCGTCAATGCATTGGGTAAAGATTTATATCTCATGAGATAGACATGGCTGGAACGACAAGTTAAACCGGTTCAGTAATACAGGACTGGAACAAGGAGTGAACTCGATTCAGAAATGGACTTTGTCCACTAAGATGGTTTTGGCAGTAATACCTTGGATAATATGGAAATCATATCTTGTGCTTAATGGTTGCCACAATTACATGTTTTATTCCCATGCTATTTTATCATGATTGATGTTCCCTTATGATATATGCCTTACGTACTTCCAAGATTCATGTCTTTGCTCAAGATTTTGGTGTTTAGATTTTATGTTCAAGTTTTTGCATTCAAATGTTTATGGATTGTTTTATGTTCTCTATGTTTACCCTTACTGGGAATTTGAGCTCACCCCTTTTATGTTTTATTTTCCCCAGGATATAAAGAAAGGTTTTAGGTAAGAAAAAAAAGGGAAGATCTTTATTGTGAGATGTTTAAGATCTTTCACCACGACTAGAAGATTTTATTCCGAGTTTCCAAAGACACTAAACTATTACAACCCTTGTGTGTCTATTTTTTTTATGTATTAAGTATTCCGCAAAATTAATGTATTTTCCATGTACGTCAAGCTTCGGGTCTCTATAGGAAACTTTCATAAATAAGCATAAACATTAAAGGAAATGTATAAAAACAAAAGCCCTTTAAACTTGAACTTCAGCATAATATGGAAGAAATAAAATGAAATAATTCCATTTACCTATTCACATGGATATTATACTAATCAAATAATCACATGCATTATCAATAACTACTTTTATAATGATGGAATGAATAATGCCAGACTATCATAACCACATAGTCAGGGCCTTATGCCAAGACTACAAATAAGATTTTGTCAAGGCCTTATGCCAAGGCACTAGTCTGTCTCATGAGACCTACCGATGCATTTAGGAGATATAGAGGGCTCCACCCATCACTTACTAAGTCTAATGCATTCCTAATATGAACAAGTTTAAGCATAACATAAACATTCATATAAAAACTAGCAAACGAAATGTCAATATTTTCTCAATAAACCATGAATGGTATAAAAATAATACATCCATGTTCAAACATATCACAAAACCTTAAATACAATATTTAAGTTTTGTATCATAATAAATCAACATCAAATAATCTTAAAATCCATCAAATGATGTTGACATAAATGAAATCAAAACTATTTGAGAGAAATATCTCTTTTTTTAAAATCATTTAAAAGTCACATAATTTTGAAATAAAACATTTACTTTGAAAATATTATTATAATATTGAAAGGGAAGCTTCGATTATTTTATAATGGTGGAAAATAACCGCACCCGCCGTATAAGTTAAAAAAGACATTCTTACCTTAATTTTGTCGAAAAGTTTAAAAAGGACCTTGTTTCGAAAATGACGGAAAGATTCCTTTAAAACAATTTTATAAAAAGTCAAACAAAGGTATAAATGAATTTAAACCATAGTCTATAAAATAGTAAGAATGTTTCGAAATAAATTTTTAAGAATCATGGATTTGTATGATAAAGAGGTCCTAGTAGATAATTTCGTATAAACAACCTAGGATAATGAAGAGATTTTGAAATAAACTCTTACCTTGTACTTTTCCTTGGTAGAGGTTAGGTTAACATCTTGTATAATTGTGAAATAATTGTTATTAAATTATTCAAGAATCATATACATTAACATGATATCATATATGATCTTTTAATATTGCCTTTTAGTATTATCTTTGTTTGGGTGTTAACTGATTCGTTCTCCTTTATATGATTGGTTACGTAAGTTTTGTTTGTTATGAATAGGATATATTTGATTTATATACAGAATGATATTATGTCATTAAACATTATTTTTAACCATCAAATGAAAATTAGTCTTGAATGGATATGATGGGGAAATGAATCTCATCACGTTCGTGGAGACGGTAATCCGTACGTACACATGAACGCTACTTCCATTTCATTTTTCATTTTAAAAGGAATAAAAATCAAATGATACATAATTATATTATTATTCCAGTATAATATAATATCTTATATATGTTATTTAAGTTCATTAACACCATACTTTATACGTTCCATGTATGGTATGAACGAGTCATATCACTTTGAGGGGGCGTTAGTATGCACTTCCTCAAATGAAATTATCGTATATATATACAACATGAAACGAATAATGGTATGCTATAAATTGGAATTACATAAGCTTATATATAAAATTAATATCATTAATATCATATTTAATTATAGTTCCATCCTAATGGACACCATGAGAGGTGGTAGGAGATAATTGAACAATCATCGTTTCGTGAGGCGTTTGGTTGCCATCCACAGAAATATTATGTTCTTCACCCATTAGATAGAGGTGTGTGTAAGTGTATTTCGAATACTTATCAAAGAAATATACTATTATATTGAGTTTACTAGTGTTTTTACAAAAGAAAAGAATAATAAGAGTTTAGGGGTTGGAGAAGTAAAATAAAAGAAAAAAAGCTAAGAGAAATCGTTACCTTTAATTTGGTTAACTCCCTTTGATTTGAACCAAAAAGGACTCTTGAAGAGCCTTCTAACTAAGGTAAGGCTTCTAGGAGGAGTAGAGAGATGTAGGGAGATTAATTTGGCAGAGGTTGGATGATCCAAAAGGCTTGAGAGGTGTGAGTAATTGGTTATAAGTGGTGTCCTTTTATAAGGGGGAGGAGGGGCTCTTTAGAAAAGATTGAAAATATTATTTTATTATATAATGATATTCGGTTTATAAAGGTACAAAACTCATTAAAGTTGAAGATAAGATGACTCATGATAGAAATGAAATCATCCAGTAAGAATTGGATAGGTTTTTTGTATTATTTTAGTCTTTATAATTTTATTTATTTAAATCATTTATTAATGAGGTAAGCACTACATCATTATTGTGTCATAAATAATTTAGTTTATTAGATGTCTAAAAAATATTAAAAAATATCATGATGTAGAAAATAAATTTATATTTATAAAGAATATTTATAGTCGAAAATATGACATATATAACCCTATGTAAATTTTTTTTACTAAAAGATATATGCTTATGTCATTTTTGTATTTACTTTAACTTAATTAATATAAAGTGTCATTATCACTTACAAGTGGCTCCATGGGGTCACAAAATCGACCCAAAAATTTCAATGGTCCAAAATGTATCAACCAATAGGGTTAGGACACATTTTAGGGTAATTTAGTATTATTATAATATTATTTTTTACAATTATTTACTAGATTTACCCTTTAACCATGGTAAATAAAATATTTACCGAAGTAATTATTCAAAATGTATAAAAATAAAAGTTACCTATTTAAAAAATTTGGACCTCCTGATTATAAATATGGAATTTATTTTTCTAAATTCAAAACACAGAAGTGGAAGAAATTAATTTAAAATTAATTCCCGTTGTCGAAATAAAAAGCGTGTTTTTAACAAATAATAACTATCAAAAGATTGACACTTTATTATGTCCAGTTTAAATATAAAATTATGTCC
This sequence comes from Viscum album, assembly GCA_963277665.1. Classification (NCBI taxonomy): domain Eukaryota; kingdom Viridiplantae; phylum Streptophyta; class Magnoliopsida; order Santalales; family Viscaceae; genus Viscum; species Viscum album. Next base: position 197,954,799 of record OY728131.1, on the reverse strand, counting down.
AATGACCAACATTGGATTAAATGGTAAAATTATAATCTAATTATACTTTAAAATCAATAAAATGCATAATTTATCACTATTAATTATTTCGATTAAAAAAGTTGTTTTTAATTAAAATTCAGTAATTTTCACTATTCATCAAAATATGAAAGTTATCAGAAAAGTACCAAAATTTCACCCTAATATAATTTTGATATTCCAAATAAAAAATGAAATCTATTTCACCAAATTAAAAACATAAAAGTTGCATTTATTAATTTAAAATTAATTGCTGTTGTCAAAACCAAAAGGTGTATTTTTAAGAAATAATAACTATCAAAAGTTTGACACTTGTTTATGTCCAATTTCAAAGTGAAATTACTTACAATGAACATAATTGGATAAAATGGTAAAAATGTAATCTATTTTTACTTCCAAACCATTAAAATTTATAATTTAACAATATAAATTATTTTGATTAAAAAAAGTTGTTTTAAGTTAAAATATAGTATTTTTCACTATTCACACAAATATGAAAGTTATCAGAAAAACACCAAAACTTTATTGAAACTAAATAATTATGTCCCGATTATAAATAATAAGTTTATTTTTTCAAATTGAATATATAGAAGTTTCAAATATTGGATTTAAAAAGGCTTCACCATTAAAAGGTGGTAAAATTGCATTTTTTAAAAAATACTTCTTTTATCTGAAAAAATGTATTTATTCTTACATTATGTCTAAGAAAATCATAATATGGATTCTAAAATTATAAGGATTATATAAAGTTCAAAATTTAGTTAATACTATTCATAACCGCTTTTGAACGGCTTGTTTGGTAAGTCATGGTGCGGTAGAACTCGGTGTTGCGTGTAGTGCAAGTTATTGAATTACATTGAATAAATGACATATTATGATATATTGGGGTGTTACATAAATAATTATTGATAATTTTCTATAGAAAATTAATCAGGATTGAGAAGACTATTCTCATAATTTTAGAAAAAAATAGTGTAGCATAAATAATTAAATGGACATTGACTAGTAATCTTCCAATGATGACACTAAATTCTAGAATTTATAATGAGATTTTGGAATAAATAGTAATTTATGTAGCTTATATTATGAAAAATTTATGTAGACACCATTGGAGTAAGATATTTAAGAATAGTTATGGTATAAAAAACTATTGGAATATTTCAACCTAATTTTTTTAGTCTCCCTAACATCCATATTGATCCTAAGTATTTGGAAAACCTGAAATAACAGATTCATTAAGGATTCTTTATTGTTTATAGTGATGAAAATTTTCATTTTATTTTGTGATAATGATAATTAGAAGAAAATTAGAAACCAGAATGTTCTATTCAATGGGAAGTTATTGTAAAAATATATGAACTTGGTGGAACATGTAGTTTAGAATAAAGATTGAACTAACTATAGAAAAATTGATCTAAATGGATGTTCTAGATGGTTAAAATCTCCATAAATCCTATGAATCATGAATATTATAAAGGAAACAATAATTATATATGATATACCATAATTATAAATAACTAAATAATATTTTTAACGTTAAATTCCAAAAATAGTGGTTTTAGAAAGTGAAGATCCACAAGTTGAATTAAAAATATCGACAATAATTAGATGACTAGTTTATAGGTTTTGAACAGATTTTCATTACCTTAATCTTGTTTATAGAAGAAATCTTAAGATCCCAGATTAAGTTGTGCATCACAATGATTCTAGAGAGTGGTAGTAATTCATGAAACATGAAAATGATTTCTTTTATTAAAATAGAGCATGAGAGATAACATAATTACCAATAGTGAAGAAAGAACTATATATGAAATAGTTATTTTGGTTCAAAGAAAATATAGATGGTAGAAGAATGTATAAGTATAGGCTGGTTGTCAAAGTGTTTTAGTATAAGGATGAATTAGACTCATCTAAATTATTTTCATCCATTTTAAAAAAACATATGTATAGATGATGTTGAGTCTTATTTCATCTGAATTTTAAAATATAAAATAGTTGGATGAGAAGATGAAATTCGTTCATGGTCATTTAGAAGAGAAAATCTATATGAATCAATCTATATGTGTTGTTGAAAAACAGAATGAGGGATTGGTGTGAAAACAAAAAAGTGGCCATTATGGTTTGAAAGAATGGACAAGGAAATTGAACTATATGTTTGATGGATTTATAGTAGTGAATAAGTTATTCCAAAGTAACTGAGATCATTATTTATAAATTATGGTATTTAGGAATATGAGTTTTATCATCATTATCTTATATGTAGTTGATAAAATCCTCTTGGGTATAGAAATGGAATGGATTAAATAATTAAAAGATTTTTTCCCTAGAAGGTCAGTGATGGAGGATCTTAGGGTGGTTAAAAAGATTTTATGGATATATATTGAAAGATATATGAAGATAAAAATATTGATTCTAAATCTAAAGGAACACATATAAAAGGTTATTTAGTGGTTAAAAATGTCCATAAGTAAAATCGTGTTAACCCCATAGGTAAAATATATCTATATTTCTAAATAGAAATAAATGAAATGGAGTATGGGGCTAAATAAATGGGAAAATTCTTTTCTAGTTGTGGTAAATAGTTTCATATATGCTATGGTTTATACAGGACATAACATTTCACATTTATTTGGTGATTTTGATTAGATTTTGGAAAATATAGGAAAAGATAACTGAGAAGTTGTGATGTGAATTATTTGATATCTAAAATTTTTAGAGTATATAGACTTATGATCCAGAATGGGTGATTTATTATGTGGTTATTTTGATGTGTAATTTGAAGGGTATATAGATACACATAAAAGTACTATTATATTTGTGTTTAACTTGAGAGGTAAAACCATAAGTTCAATGTCAAGATTGAAATTAGTTTTTTAAGCTTTGTACAATATAAGAAAAGTATGAGGCCATAATGGCAGGAAGGAATAAATTAATCTAGTATATGTGTTTATTTGAGAAACTCATAACAATTCAGGAAAGTGTATTGTTTTTTTGATAGGTAAAATATAATTCATTTGGAAATAAATATGATGTTTCATTCATGGAAAAAGAATATTGAGTTGATGTATCATTTCATCCAAAATATGCTAGAAGATACGATGATGAAGATATAAAAGGTCAATAGAAATAAGAATCTAGATAAAATGTTTTCAAATCATAGAGTTTAAGAAATTTTAAGGAATAGTCTTTATTCATTTATACTAGGGTTTCTTGATGGTGGATAGAGACATTGTCATTTTATACAGTAGTTTGAATGAAAAAAGTTTCCTAGGTGTTGGCTACTTTATAGTTTCCTTGAAATGTTTCTTCATGTAGGATATTATTAGGAGATTTTAAGACTCTATTCATATTTTAATAGTCCATATCTGTAAGGATAGTTTTTTGAATTTTGGAATCAGACGTGGAGGGTGCATAACAATAGTAGAAGTCTATTAGAGGCAGGATGGTCTGGAAGAGAATGCTCTAAAACTTGGAGTGAATGTGGTCATTATCTATATGATGAATGAGTGTATGTTCTAAATTTCATATAAATCATAGATGGAGTTACATAAGATATTACTAGTGGTTGACAAAAGGGGTAACATATCAATCATTAGTTAGACATATATGAATGAATTTCCCAGTTCATTGAAAGAAAGTGGTTGGGGTAGTGTTAACTATTAGAAATCAGAGGTGAAAAAGACCAATGGTGGGTCCTTTGTAGTTCTCAGAATGTGGTGGAATTGGTGGACCGGTAGGGAATCACTATTAAGGTAATATGGGAACACTTTTATATGCCATTAAATTTGTGTGATTAACTCATAGTGATCTAATATCAATTATATCTACTGATTGAGATTGTAATATTATATCTTCATGGAAAATAAATAAAGAAGAAGTTTTCTTCAAAAAATCTAAAAATAAGTATTAACCACATATGTAACGACATGATATTTCACTATGTATTTATTTTAAATAAATATTTTGTTCGATAGATTTATTTACACACGACAATGAACTAAAATGATTTGCGACATATTTGATGAATATTATAAAGAAAATTTAATAATAATAAAGTCAGTAGTAAATAAAAATATTTTAATCGATTAGAAATTCATACAAAATTGGAATAAGAGCACCTAAAGTTTTAAAAGACCATTTTTAAATAAAGTGTTTCTTTATATATTGTACTTTCACCTAAAAAATAAATTTTATAATTTTATAATTTTAAATTTCTAAAATGAATTTTATTTTTAAAATTTTCATATTAACATTTTCTTATGATGATTTCATTCTAGATTTTTATAAAATAATTGATTTTTAAGTGAATACTGAAAATTACTGGTTTATCCCGAATTATAAATCTTATGGCTTTATCTATATATGAGAAAGATATAGAAGTTTATATAACATTTTTATTTATTAAATATCAATTTAAGGAGTACAAATATGTATTTTAAAATTTATTTTTGAACTTATAAAACCAGTTTTCAATATTTTATAATAGAAGTAAAATTTTATTCTAATAATTTTTTTTCATTATTTTCTTTTAATTATACATTTTTACAATAATATCCTATTTTTGGTTTCTTTGGAAGACACATAAATTTTATTTTATTTATAAAAAATCAATTCATATCATGAATGTAAAGGAAATTAAAAAATTTATATCACACATAAATTTAAGCTTAAAAACCAATTTTTTCTCAAAATGGGTTTTTATACGATATATGTGAAAATATTAAAATTATCTTTTCCTAAATTTAGAAATATTATTTTATAAAATAATTTTTATATTTTAGATCAAAATATTCCTTTAATTTAATATGGAAAATTTTATTTTTAGTTATAAAATTAAGGTACCAAGATAAATATTAGTTACTAAGGTAAAAGATTTATTTCTCTAAGAAAGATACCTTTCTAAATATTGTGTAATTTTTAAAAATTAAATGAAGATATTTTAAATTTATAATATATTACGTATATAAAAATAAATTTAACAACCATTTAATTTTTAATCAATTTTAAATAATATTAAGATCATATAATGATTAAAATTATGTTTCTTCTACAAATTTTTTTTTCCAGTAAATTATATGTTTAATTTAAAATTAAATTTTGTCATATTTATAAATTTAATTAGATTAAATGAATTCCAAATTAAGATTCATGGCATTTATTTTTTTATCAAGGTTAATTTTATATTTTTTTAATAAAATAGTGATCGTGATTAATATTTAATTAAGATTAATTGGTGTTAAAATGGGTAATCTAATGTAGGTCGAATTGTACTAAATAAATTTACAACATATTCGTTATATAATACCATTATTAGGTTTTAAATTCATACCTAAATATCTCAAAATAAATTCCCCACCTAACTCAATTAAATCTCATGAATTTCCATTCTTACCCCTTACCAAACATCCTTTTCTAAATATTTGTCCCTATTTTTTCACATATAAAAAGATCTCACTACCACCCTTTTCAAGACACACCCATAGTTTTAAAATAAAATGAAACTATAAAAAATTTACTTCATATATATCCCCTTTATACATTTTTAAGTCCTTATCCTAAAAACAATTACTCAGTCACTTCATTTCCAAAGGATACTTCCATAGAAGATTTGTATTCCTAACGTAAGTATTACTTACCCTTTTACTTCCTTTCTTTGTCATTCTCATCCACTATCCTCAAAACAATTATATAAATTTGTATATAATTACATATTTATAAATAATATAATTAAATTTTATTATATTTATGGTTAACCATTATATATTCCCCTCTCATTCAATCGAAAAAATGAAAACATTGCTCATGTAAGTGTGTAGACTTCTACCTCCATGAATGAAACATTTTGTTTTTGATCACAAAATACCATGGTTGGTTATAGAAATTGTTTTAGTAAATGGATATGTTATTTATTTATTATTTTTATTATATAAATATAAATTATGAACTCTATAATTTATCTTATAAGTAAGTGGTTACTGTAAAACTAACCTCCCAAAATGAATATACCATGAGGAAAATAAATTTATTTATAAATGAAAAATTATTTTTAAATTAACTTTTTATAATAACCCATGCCAATGATGATTGATAAAATTAATAACATATAAAAAATATCACTATACTTTTGTGATAATGATATTATAATAGAATAATCTCTTTTATAGCCATACTCACACATAGATCGTATCATGTTATTGTTTGCTCAGTTTTACCACCTTCATAAAAAATATATATAAATTTATATCAAAGATTGAATTTAAAACCTAATATTAGTTATTAATTATCAAAAAAATAATTATTATTTTTAATAATGTTAATATAAACATTTAACTAATTAATTAAGCCAACATCATCAGATTTTTATAAATTATCAAAACATACTCATCACTAACATCATCATAAAAAATAATAACTGTAATATATAAGAAATGAAATTATAAAATTATAAATAATTAAAAATAAAAAATTCTAGTACCTTTTATGATATTTTACTCATGAAATTTATGAGAATAATGAATAACAATATCTTAATTATGAAACTAGTTCAAAACGATCAAGATCACTCGCACTCGATATTGAAAATGGATAATAAATAACCAACATTCTTATAGAGAATAATTTTAAATAAAGTTTATAAAAGATTATGTATATGATATATCTTATTAAAAAGGTTATTAATCTATTTATGTTTTTCATACTGGATAATATAGTTCATTTGACTAAGTGGGGAAACAAGGTAAGTGTGTTTCATATCAAATAACTTTATTTGAGACATGTTTTGTTATATAAAATATTTTTCATTGAATGGTGTATTTAAAACCCAAGAAAGTATCTTAATAATATTATATATATATATATTAAATAATAAACTAAATTTTTTCCCTATATTCAAATTGAATTTAAACCAATTATTACAAAAACTGCAAGGCTTTTTGGTAATACATTTTTAAATCATGATGTTATAATGTTTCAAATTTTACATTTATTGGGTTATTCAACCCTTATATTTTACAATATGGTATTATATATTCTTATTTTTTAAAATGAATTTTAACGAAAAAAAGTTTTACTATGTGGGTTTTCAATAAATGTATTTTCAAAGTATTAAAATTCTTTATTTCCTTTATTTATCAAATGTTTTATCATTGCTTCCACATTTCCTAGAAAAAAACTATTTCATTTTCAAGGATCTATTATCATTTAATATTTTTAAAAGTTAAATATTTCAAAATATTTTACTTCTGTTTTTCAAAAGTTACTTTTTAATGTGACATGTAATTTTTTATTTTATGTCAATGTAAACAATATTTTATAGAAGCTCCTTTATGATTTCACATCAATTTTTCATTTTCATATTCAAGATTACCTACCCTCATAGAATTTATATTAGATGATTTATTGTCTAATAAATATATACATTTATAATTTGGGGGATTAAACTCATCGTATTAGAGGATTTAGTTCTTGATCCCTTCTAACATGATACCGTTCGAAGTATTTTTTTCGAGGATGTTTTTTTATCTTTGTCAACTTTTTTACGAGTTTCCTTTTTCACATTAGAATATGTTATTCTTAAACCATCAAAAATATTTATCTATATGTATTATTTAATTTTACTTTATTTCAATGATATGATCCCTCACTATATTTTTCTTTCCTAATAAAACTCTATTTATAATCCCAACTATTCACCTAATGAATTTTCTTTGTGAATACCCTATTTCTGATTCCTTTGATTGAAGGGTGATCACCATGATTTCATTCATCAATTGATTTAGTAAACTATTATCTTAAATAAATAACCATTATTTATAGAATGTAAATACCAAATGTTTTATTATCTTTATTGAATGGTTTTTACCAGGAATATTACTTGATGTCATTGGATAACCATTTATTTTCCATGGGATTATCGTATTTTTATTACTGACAGAATCATTAGTGATATCCTTATGTGAATCCATTTCAAATGGATATGAAACCCATTTTATTTACATGGGTTATTTATGATTTGTTGAATGAAATAAATTTTATTTCCTTGGGTTATTTATACTATAAAATTGGATGATTTTCAATTAAATGTTTTATAAAACCTATAATTATTCTTGGGTTTTAGTTATGTGATGGTTAAATGTCTTCTTATACCACAAATGCATATGGTTATTCATTATGCGATGGGTGGGAACTACACATACATACAATTCATTGGGTATAACATTAATTATCATGATATTATGGTAAAACGTGTAGTGATGCTTGATCCGCTATGGGAAACAAGTGAGTGAAGCCCGATCCACCCTTAGAAATATGTGAGTGTAGCCTAATTAATTAATGGAAATAGGTTATGTTACCTGATCCACTTATTTCTATACTTATGTGGGTGATATATTGTTATGTTATATTATTATTATTCTATTATGAATCATATTTATTTTCGAATGATTCCACAATATTTGGATTCATGAATTTTTTCTTATTTGATGACCTATTATCTACGATTTATTGGGTGTAACGTTCTAATATACCTTGATTATACTCATATTCTCATTTTATCCCCACTTATGATGTTTTATTTTTTATTTCCTATGTTTACCCTTATTGAGCATCGAAGATCTCCCCCTTCTTAGGATAATTGTCCCCCAGGTTACATAAGATGTTTCTAAAAGGTTATCTTAAGTGAAGAATCTTTTGAAGATAAAAAAACGAATTAGTTTTTTATATAGTGAAAAAAATGTCCATTAGTTGAAAAATACATGAGTTTTATTAGTTATTTTCTTCCTTAATTCTCTAAAATTATAAACCTAAAAGGTCATGGGAATGAATTATAATGAAATATTTGTTTTAAGTCATATAATTTAGGTGGTTATGTTAGTGGGATCTTTAAAATAATTCTTTATTATTTTTACTTATTTTATATTATTTCTATCTTATGTGTCTGCTTCTATGAGTTATTTTTTATTAAGTTTTTTAGTGTTTTAATCAGGTTTAGTGACTTGGATTTAGTTTAACTTCTATTTTTTGGAACATTATACTCTTTATATTCTTCCAATAATAGAGGTTCTAGATATTTTTTTCATTTAAATATTCTAGTGTTTTTGCTTCCAATGATCTGTGTTTCTGAATCTTAATTAAAATAAAACTTTTGTTAACCAAATGTTATAAATATTGGTAGGTAAGTCCCACTATTATTTACTTGTGAGGTACTTACATAATTTATAAATCTGTATATCCCCCAATTATTAAGAAAATAGTACCTTTACTTACTCATTTGATACATTTTTATTTAGGATGATTTCATTTGGTTTTTGTAGTGATCTTGGTACCATCTGACATTATATTACTAATATCATCTCAAAGTACATATTACATCTCATGAAGGTTTTTAGGGATGATTTTACAATTTATATATTCACTATTGATGAGTACTTAAAACACTTTGATTTATTCCGCCATCCTTGAACTAAAAAGAATACATTATTAAATTATATGAAAATTCATTTGGTGATAATGCGAACAATATTTTTTAGTAATTCCATTTCATGGGAGGGAATATGAGTTGATAAATCAAAATTGAAATAATATCTCCCAAACCATGCAAAAAATGTATTTCTGAGGTGGAATATTTCTTAATACATGAAACTTTTTTACAACTGATTCATTTAGTGATTAAGTAAGATTTCACTAAAATTACTATGATTATTGAAAAAGGATTATAAGTTCCTATTTTATGAAAATTTGGAGGATTATTTTATTTCTATAAAAAGGGGACTCACATTATCACCCATAATAAAAATACTAACGCGAGTTCTCCAAATTGATCATAAATTTAATGTCTATAATAATATGGTTTAGATAATTTAATCAAAAAAGTGTGATAGGGATCGTCATGTATTCCTCATGTACCTTAAAAAATTTCTTAAAAAATACACTATAAATAAAAATTCCTTTATTTTTTTCTTTAGGAAAATTCTAATCCTATATTCTTTGGTAAAAGGTCATCATGTTTTTGGATCGTGATAGTTATCATTAAGAAGTCTAAGATGAATCTCGTCGCATATAGTGGATACTTATTCTCTAAGATATTAACTTAGATATATAGAAAATATTGAAATAAACATTTTGATAGATGAGAACATTTATAAGATTTCACCACTATTGGATAACATGTCAAATCACCTCTCCCCATTGTATATTTATTCTCTAATGAGTATCTTCTTGGAATAATAGTCCTTACCCCATGTAATATTAATATTGTAAATTATTTGATATCATCTAGGGTACCTACTGATTTTACCATTGTATAAACTTAGTAGATTGGGAATTAGTATCACTAGTATATTTGGAATATCCCCTAGGTTTTGAGGTAGTGTGTATCCAATAATGATCTCACATTTTTTTTATATTTTTTTCACAACTTAACTTTCAGTGTACACTATGGTTCTTAATATATATTACTAGAGGCTATTGAATTAGAAATTTATTATCCAAGAGTATTTAGGAATTCCCATTAGTTTGGTAACTCTTATAAAAAATGTCAACATATTGGTAATATCTCCTAAGGATTGAGATTACCTAAGAGGAAATGATCTTCATTGCGATATTTCACACACAGAGTATTTCCTTCATAGGGTTATTCTCAAATTTATTTTTTATTTATACACATTTAATTTTATTTTGAATATGTATCCAAATGGGTGGATGTAATAAAAATAATATATTATATATTATATTTAAAAAATATCCAAGATTAATTTTCAAATTGTGAAATTAATAAAATATTAGGGAAAATACTATTACCCAATTAGAATGATTAGAGTGTACACTTAGATGATAGACTTTGGGAATGTTTTTCTTATTTTAAAACCCCTAACTAAATGTTAAATTATAGGACATTATTCAAAAAATTCCCCCCAACTTTACATAGAGGAATATAATTATGAATAATTGGTTATTAAATTATTCCATATGAATCTATCATATGAAGGAAATCACATAAAATTTGATATTTTAGAGTTGGAAGGGATTTTATCTGATAAATATGATAATTATTTAATTTTTAATAAAATGAAAAAAGTTTTCTATATTTATTTGATTCTAAAATGGATGTTCCATGTTTGTGAGAATATCCTCATATACAATTCTATTCTAGATCTTCTCTAAGAGATTATTCATTATGCATTGTCATATCTATATGTTGTTACATATGTTTATAATTAGTTTTTAATATAGGTTTTAATGGTTTGGGTGGATAAACATTTATCATTTTTGGGAAATTAATTAAGCAACAATATAAGAATTTTCTAAATCATCCTATGGTGGATCCCAATTTATAGATGCTATATTAGTCACCACATAACAGGTTATCCCATCACCCTAACTATATTTACATATTTACTTATTTAAATTGAATTAATTGAGTATAATATATATTTTATCTATGGTAGAAATAATTTAGTTTAGGATATTTTAATTAAAATGAATAAGGAAACAAATAAAAACTAAAAACATACATTTTCTTCTTTTATTTTCATTATATATATATTTTGTGAGTTAATAACTTATTATCACTCGACCTAATTTTTTTACCTTCTTTGTACTCTCATGAAATGTATTTTTTTAATTGATCTAAATGTTAAGAATAAAAAAACATTAATGATAAACTATTTATTATTATATATGGTCATAAATATATATTATTCTCAGATTCTATATTTTTAAATTTTGTAATTGATCAATGATATCACTTGTTGTATTTTTTTAAATCCCATATATGTTAAAAATATTATGGTATTTTCACATATATCATTATTTTTTTTATAATCCCTATCTTTATTTTATTGATTCTAGAATTTAATGAATGAATTTTAGGGGTTTTTAATATTGTGATTTATATAATTTAATTAAAATTCATTCTAAAATTTGGACAGTTTAGCTTGTTTTGTGATTTTTGTGAGGGAAAAATAATTATTTTAAAAAGGAAAAAGGGAAAAAATTTAGGGTGATGATGGTCACTTCGCATTGTGACACTTCATTTCATGGCATGAAACAAAAATATGAAAGTTGGAATCTAAATTCAAATGGAGCTAAAGAATACTAGGGGACCTGGTGGAAGATGTTTTCACATCATAAACCCAATACACATTGTGACATTCATTAATGGGGTCGAGATTTATATATGAGAAAAATCATGGTTCCCTATCATGTTATTATAGTTTATTTCATTGAAAATGTGTACACCATTCATGTCGTGAGGGTATAGGGCTATACATATTTGGAGAATCCACTTCCACTCATTACACATTGTGTAACCAATACACATTATAAACCCACCAAAAAGTATGAATATTTAATGCACTAGTGGGATAATATTTTGTTAAAGTATTATTTATTAAGACCTCCAGATGAAAAATAGAGAGGCTACAAGATATAGATACATGGGCAACTTTAAGATGATGGGTGCACCACTATTGATCCCTACTATTACTTTTCTTCACTTCCTTTCTTCAGTGAGTATCCATTATTCTCATTTTCACCATGTCTAGAATGAGTGAGAATTTATTGTTGTGTAAGGTGGTGCTATTTCATGGGTAAGTGTTGTAAGGGATTATTTCTATTTTCTTCATATGATTTGGATTCTTGTAACCATATTTATCATTTTCAATTCTTGTTATTTTTGTATTTTGATTCTTGTAACCATATTTATCATTTTCAATTCTTTTTATTTTTGTATTTTGTGACAATATTTGTGATATGAGGAGTTTCATTTTGTTGCATCAATTAATATCTATACTTTTTTTATCACCATTACACAGTCGAGGTCAGTTATGTTTAGATAAGGTTTTGGGTCATGTAGTTCTGTGATTAAACCTAGTATATTTCTATTTCTATGGTGTAGTTATAGTATTAGTATAGCTTACCAAGACTAAGGATCCATAAATTCCTAATTCTAAAATTGAAAATGAGTTTAACCCGAACCAATTGAATCCCTAACACAGAAACTTGAAAATCATGGAACGTAGAACACCCCATTTATTAATTTCAAACCTTTTCATTTCTATAGTTTTTTATCTCTCTCAAAAGAACAATCAATTATGATTTCAATTACTTTAATTAATTTAGGGTATACAGACCGTCCTTGTGGTGTTGACACATTTTCATGCTGATTACAACAATTTAAGTTAGATTGTATGGGTTTTTATATTATTAAATTTTTGTATACACATAGGAATATAATGATTGCATTTAGACTGTCATGTATCCAGGTAAAATTATTTTTCTTTATTAATATGGTATTAAATGAAACTTAAGTAATTTTTTGATACTTTTTATAGGGTTTTACACTATCTAATTATTACATAAACGAAATATATGGAAATTAATTTGATGTGATTACAAATTAACCAAATCATGTATACCTATTGTAAAAGTATTTTTTACCCTCTAAAACATTATTAATTAATATATTGGGGAGTGAATACATGTACAACATAATACACATTGTTTTATTTAAATTGGCTATCTAAATTTTATTAGTAGATATGGAGAAAGTTTGAGATTTATTTATTTTAAGTAAATAACATAGGGTAGATGATTAATTTATTAGATTAAAATTATTATTTTATGAATATATTTAGGTATTTTTTGAATATTTTAAGACAATTTTGTGTAATTTATAATTTAATTAGGATTCTAAAAGGGTTGAAATTGGGAATTTTTTATAGACTACCACAATCAATTTCTTAGAGGGAGAGAAATGAGTTAACTCGAAAGTGAGTTAGTTATACATGAAGGATTTATACTGGATAGAAATAATTGGTATATAAATAAGAGATTTTACTGCCAAATTTTCATTAAATTCTAATAAATAATTTCCTTTCTCTATTGGTACCTCAAGTGAAATTCAGTGGGTGGAGGAAAAATTAATGGATGATGAATGAAACTTTGAATTTTGAATTTCTGGATTAAAGTATATATAAGATTAATACATATTATTTAATGAAATAATTATTATAAAAAATAATAATTATTCATTCAAAAAATTATGGTGGAATTCCATTACTACATTTCGGTGTATCGATGTCATGAAACCAATAGTCTTTCACAATTTTTGGTAGGGATTTCATGATTTTAAAATTTAGTATGGGGCCATGCCAAATTGAATAAGTACCATTCCAATTTCTATAATTTCAATTTCAGGATATTATTCTTCCAACCCTTGATATAGTGATTGAAATAGGATTAATTCAATATATCATAAATTTCTTACCTCTTACTAGAACCCATGAACATTACTCTTCAAGAATAGCATGAGTGTTAAGTAAAAAAATTATTCCATGAGAAAAGGGAACAATTTTATTCAAAAATTGAGAGAGTAGTTTTTTATACAGATTATAAACATGAATTAATATTTGGATTTTTATGGTATATATTAGTTGATCAATGTTATCCAAGATCATCAATTTTTAAAATTCTTTATTTTATAGAATCTCATATGATGCTGGTGGATCTAATATATTATTTTTTTGTTACTTGTATAAATATGGTTTGTTAATGGTTATTTAAAATAATTAATTATCTATTATTATTAATTTTTAATAAACATTTAATGTGGGTTTTGAAAATATTTATTTAATGAAATATTTATTTTACTGATAGATGGGGCATGAAGTGCAGGGACTCACCTCTTATGAGAAGATTGGAAAATCCTCATTAATCCTATTCACTATGGTTTATTACCTAACATTAATTACATAAATTTCAATTAGTTCATATTTACTGAGATATGGTAAGTTTTTTAAACAATCAAGTTGTCTAAATTATTGTTTGTGGATGTAATTGTTATACACTAGTACATGTTGATTGTAATGTTCAGTTCCCAGTGGCCCTTAATTAATGACTTTGATAAAAAAAATTAACTATGAAATTTAATTTAGAAAAATGATTACCATGGAGTTTTTTATTTATTTTCTTATTTCTAGTAGATGCTCAAATGATTAGGAATTTATACTTTATTTCTCTCAAACCACTAGGTCATTCAAATACCATCATTTACTTAATGTATAATAGAATCCAGTCATCTATTAGAAGAATAATATCCCATACTTAAATCTTTGGTTAATAATTCCCCACCTTCTATTTCATTATTATAATGATTAAATTACTTAAATGTTTTTTACGCTATTTCTAATCTCCTTAGAGTGAATCGATACGACAACACAAAAATCACCCTTGGAATGCTAGGGTCTTCCATGAATAAAATATATAACATCTAATCCATGAATATTTTTTTTAATATTAATATCTAATCAACTTCTAACTTTGGGAACTAAGGAAGAAAATATTTCATTTGTATCTTTCTCCATGAATAAATTTTTTGTTTAATATGTCCCTAGTTTTCATATTAGGTGAAAACCCAATACTATAAAAGTTTTAGTATGATTTATGGTTAATATATATGTTTGGGTTGACTAATCCTTCTATTATAAATTTTTCCTGGATGGAACCCCAAAAGGGATTATATTTTAGGGTTATATTTTCAAGGATGAGTAATATTCTTCACTTGTGGTATCAAATCCATGGTTTATAATTGATATGATTTAGATATAATAACCCTAATTTTACCATACAATGATGATGTTTTTTGGTTAGAGAGCTTATATATCCATGTGTGTTCCATGCATTAAATGTTTTATTCATAAAAAAATTTTGTGGAATGTATTGGTGTTGAAGATGGTGTTGTAAGATGATTTAATATGGTGAATTATCATTGAAGGAATGGCTAAGATGTATGGTCTTTACCATGAGGGGATAATTATCAGATGTAAACCCAATACCGTCCAGTTTAGTGAATAATGGTGGATAACATATAATCTTAGATGTGTTACTCATCCTATCCCCAATTGGTTTTTGGATGGAACTAGAGAAGGTGTTATGTTTTTGTCTTACAAAGTGTAAGATAATATAAATTATATTAACAATCACATCTATTAAAGTGGGTTCTAAGAATAAGTAATCTAAGAAGGGTGTAAGAAGAAAATTAATTTCATTATAATTCCCCTCTATCATCTTCTGGGATCATGCTCAAATGTTCTTGAGTGTTACAAAGCACTGGTGGGGAGTATAAATTATATTTATATAATTCATAAGGTCCTTCATCCATTTTTTTTTGTGAAATATCTCCAAATTTTAAGATGATATAATATTAAATTCATACATTATACATCATTTACATAATTTAAACATTACATCTATTATATAATCTCATAATTAAAGTACATAATGTTTTAGTGTATTTGGTGATTTGATACATAAAAAACTTATTTTCCAATATATTTTATATTTTACATAATTAATATTCATACATGACACCATTTTTAGATATATCATACTTAATATCCTTCTTTAGTGTCTAATGTTCTATATTTCTTTAACCCTTAATGGACAACCCATCATGGTCGACCCCATTTTGTTTGGGATCGATGAGGGTTTCAGGTTATCATGGGATGGTTTTGTATGGGGGATGATAGTTGTATCAGTCTTGTTATTTGTTAGTGTTGACTTCCTTTCCTCCTTGGCTTGGTTCTTTATTTTCCACTAATTTGTATTTTCTTCCTAGTGATGGGTTTCTTTTTGTTTTTGTTTTTTTATTCATATTTAATGATTCTATTAAGATTTATTTTACTATGGAAAGTTTGAAATGGTTATGGTGTTTCTGGTCTTGTTCATGGTGAAGGTCTTGACTCTCCGTGGCGGCTTAAGCTTCTTAAATCTACTGTAGACTCTGGAAAGCACTCCATGGCTAAATAAGGTTTAGACATGACAAAGCGAAGCCATATTTGGAACTGGAGATCCGTTTCGGGGGTCCTGAAGGGGAGGTGCGAAAAAAATGTTGAGTTTCATGAAAAAAATGCCCCGTGCGAAAAGCATAGGGATTCGAGAGAGTTCTCCGTGCGGGCGTGGAACTATTTTGCGCCACCCCTCCATGCTATTTATATTTGTGCTGTTGATATCTGGGTGCACACTATTTCATGCTGAAGTGTTTTTCATGTAGAACTGTGATCCTGAGCACCTATAAATATAAGGCCACCCCCTACGACTTCAGCCTGATGAATCTGAATCGCCTCTCCTGCGAAAATTCCTCTCTCGTGCACGCAAAGAAGATGGATCTCAGGTACTAAATTTGTCACGCCAGGTCGCCCGGGGGTCTGCCTTTGTGCGTGACTACTCAAGTTTAATCCTTATCTAAATAACCTCAAACTCCTTCCCCCATGCACAATTCCTTCTGATTGCGCACAATTAGGTCTTCGGTGCGCAATTCCTTTTGCACGTCGACACACTCTATTTTGCACCCAATCCTCAATTGCGCACCGGCCTGGGCATTTTTGCGCACACTGGCCAGACCCCTTTTTCTCACAAAATCCCCTTTTTCACTCGAGCCTCCTGCCTTGGGCGACCGTGATGTCCCTCCTCTGGGCATCATTTTCGGGCACCTCCCGCGCCAACAACACCTTATCCATATACTCATTAGACGTGGAACCTTCTAGGTTCGCACGAATAAACTTCAAAGTCCACTAGACAATAAATCCCATTGCATTGCTTCGCCTCATGCTTATTCTCATAGGCATGCTAATGGGTATTGCTTCTTTGCATAGACAGGCTAACATGGACCCCTCGATGGTTCGCTCCATGACACCCCCTCACCACGGATTTTCCTGTCTGCTTTCTGTACCAAGAAGCAGAGGGTACCGGTTATGTAAAACCTATGGGTGCGGAGCAAACCCAACTCATCTAAGCTACAAGATGTTAAACTTCCAAGGACCATCGTCCTCAGCACATGACGTTAAATTGTGACCTCGCCCCGTGCCTCACATGTGGGGTACCCCCACCTTGGACATTCTCCAAGCCCACTGGTCTCCATAGGGGATGATATCCTCTTTATGGGAGTGGTATTTGTCCGTAGGGAAAGGGAAACCATCTCGGTGTAAGCCCCTAGATTTTTTGTAGGAGGTTACATCCCAGCTCCTCCTCTATTCTTCTGTCCCTAGGGCCAGCGAATGGAGTGGTGGGGAACAATGCTTCTCCTTTCTTCAGTCTCAAGTCCCTCTCCCGCTACACTTTGTCTCCATCAGGCCTCCATCCTGGAGTAAGTACCGATTTCTCGGGCTGCTAACCACGCATAAGCCCCTATTTCCTCTTTGGGCTTCTAACTATGTGTAATACCTATTTCACTTCCCACGGACGCACCTTTTACGACGTGATCATCGGGTCCCTGCTATCTATTATTTCTCACACCAAGCCTGACTCACGTGGGCTTAGAGTGAGCACCAACAATGACATCTTCCTTGGTCAGCCTAAAGTGTAAGCCACACACCCACCATTATGAACTATGTGGACTTTGATCCTTACCAAGGCAGGGTACGTAGGAGCCTCCCTAAGGTTCAAGCCCACCAACACCCGGTCGCTCTGACCGCCTTAACGTTGGTTCACCAACACCTTGGGCCACCATAGAGCATAAGTGCCAAATTCCCCCATATCCTGAAATATGAGGACTTTGATCCTCTCTAAGGAAGGGGCGTAAGAATCCTCCACAGGGTTCAAGCCCAACACTCCAGTCGTTTTGACCTCCTTCACGTTGGTTCACCCCCATCCCGCATGACGTTAAACTGTATCCACCATTTTGAACTACATGGTATTTGATCATTGCGAAGGCAGGGTATGTAGGAAGCCTCCATGAGGTTCAATCACACCACCATCCATTGGTCTCTACCATCTTCACGTCGGTGCACCAAGCCCACCACCCATTGGACCCCAGGTCCACCTTCACGTCGGTTCCCAACCACCTGAACTACAAAGCCTTTGATCCTTGCCAAGGAGAGGTACATAGGAAGCCTCCACGAGGTTCAAGACCAACACCCAGAATTTCCAACCCCCTTCATGTCAGTTCACCCCCACCCTGCATGACATTAAACTATGGACCTCTTTCAGTGGTAAGCCGTCGTCACTCCATTTAGCAGTAAGCCATTTGCATTCCATTCAGTGGTAAGCTGTTGTGACCTTAATCAGCTGTAAGCCATTATGACCCTATGCAGCAGTAATCCGTTGTGAACTCATCAGTGGTAAGCCACTGATAGCCCCATCCAGTGGTAAGACGTTGTGACCTTATCCAATGGTAAGCCATTGCGATCTCATCCAGCGGTAAGTCGTTGAAAACCCCAATCGATAGTAAGTCGTCATCACATGAACTACGTGGACTTTGATTCCATTCCACAGGGATACGTAGGAAGTCTCTTCGATGATCAAGCCCAAAACCATTTTAATCATCATGATGGTTCCATCCCATTCACCATCCAATTCACAGAACCTTCTATCATCCATCCTGATTCTTACCCAGTCCGCCACATCCCGGTGGGATCATGCCACCCCATTCCCCATTCCAACTAATAGCATTCGAGAGACCACCCACACGATGGCCCCAGTATCAGTGTTACCTCTAGGGGGTTCCTCCATCTGATACACTCTAGTCAGTGTTCTGATCAGCCCGATCCATCTTCGTTGGACGTTAAACTTATGGCATACCTTGTGTTAAACATGGGAAGCTGAGGAAGACCTTAGAAACATGCCCATGGAATACGATTCCCCACGTTCGATGTGGGATTACTCGGGCTTCTGTGCCCTCGAGAAGCCCTATAATAAGAGACAAAAGACAGACACACCAATTCCCCAGTGTCTAGACACGCCAGTGATGCCCAACATGACTACTCTCCTAACTGGAGGTTGCTGCCCTGACCGGACCCCTTGGAATGTCCTGAAAAAAGTAGTGTAATTAACTGATGTCCATGAAGATATGGCACCATAAAGAGTTTCACGAACAATGTCTTATGTCAATGAGGTAGACCAGACTAGGTGACGAGTTCCTAGGAGGAATCCATAGAAAGAAGAACCGATATCCCATCATCTCGTTTCGATCAAGGAGCCGACGTCCCTAAATAAGGAGCGGATTACACCCGCCTTTGGAAAGTGGGAATGCGGGGCAACAAAAACCATGCCTCTTGTCCCCAAATGAGATGAATGCGCGCACCCCGATGAAAGCATCAGAAACAGAAATGGTGAGCTCGACGTGAAGTTAGTCTCCCCAATATAGAGATTAGTAGCGCTCGAGGCATCAATAGATTGACGTGTCACCAGATCCAGTTATTCGGGGCTGGGTCCCACCAAACAAATAGCAGTCCTAGTGTGAAACTCACCAGAAGACGGGGCAGTAGAATGTTGGACATCCCGTTCGGTGATGTTGTCAGTGTGGATCCCTCTTATCGGTCATGGAAGACGAAATGGCATTGGGGCATTGGTCATCAATTCCTTTTTCTTCTAACACTTACGAGTTCATCTCCCTACTTCTTAGAAATTAGGTTGCTGCCTCAGGAACGCGATCACCACCTGCCCGTCTACGCATGTGCAGGGGCAACACCAGCACAACCGCTCCATGCGGCTTCATCGCTCCTGTGACGGCCTCTGTGTCCGTGACCGTGGGGCGCCCATGCCCCATCTCCCTATAATAATTTATCCAACGAAGGGTAATTAATGACCTCGTGCGTCGTTACAAGGAGGAGGGTATCATCCCTATGTGGGATATGGAATTCCTAGATCTGGAGGCATCCACACCTCATCAACAACGCCACCCCAAGGGCCGCGCAGGGAGCCAATTATCCCCACCCCAACATACAACCGCTTCGGGAGCCTGTCTCCATAGAGCCTTGAAGACTCCTAGCCTTATGCTGATGAGGTAGGTGATTTTCGGCCCAGCCTGGTCAGAGTCCCATTCCGGGGGCTCCCAGTAAGGGCTCCAACCTGGCCACGTCACCACTACCACCCGGTCTTGCTGGACGGGGAGCAGGTAAACTATACACATGCACCACCATCCTCGGTTTGTCCGACCCGATGCCAGCATCATGCGCAAGATGAGGAGGATGCCCACCGAGGGGAATCAACATCGACATCTACTATGGCCCGAGCCACCACCGATGGATATCATCAGGTCCCTACATACACCGAGAATTGGAGCTTATATGCACAACCAGGATCGAGGCCCCAACCACCCCACAGGCAGGTTGGGTCGACTCTCCTGGTCACAGGCACGAGTAGTGGTCACTACAAACCAACCCGCAGCGATGCCACCCCATACAAAGGTCCTCCCCATACCACTATCACACAGAGTGTGGGCCTTCCCCACTTTGAGGCTCAACATGGAGGTCTGACCCATGCCACCCCCAATCCGAATGAAGCTCTGGCTTGTGGCAGTCATACTCAGCACGTAAGCCTCTTTTGTGCCCATTACACAGGGTATGGAGTCATTCCTCCTGCTCCCAACCGCCAGGGCAGGGACATTGCACATCCGGTCTCTCTTCAATGTGGGGATCCTCCCTGCATCCTCTCAGCAGCCGATGAGGGTCCTCCTCACCCCAAAAACCAAAGGGGTGAAGGCTATCCTCGCTCCACCCGCACCAAGAATGGAGGTCCTCCCCATGATCCTACCGGTCTCAGCGGAAGACTTTCCCGCTCTAGTGCTATCCATGGAGGTCCTCCTCATGTACCCTTCGACATTTTTCCCAGTGCTCCTCGCACCCTGGCTTTCTTAGGTGGAAACCCTCTCCGCCCCAGCACCAGTGCGGCCGAAGGACCACGTTTCAAAAATCAGCCCCATCCCGAGGAGCCACCCAGGGGAAGGAAGGCAGGACGTCGCCACCATAAAATGAATTATGAGAAGGTCTGGAAAGAGATCAAACTGGTCCACTTCTCAGACTATGAAGCGGAGTACGACTCTACGTGGGAACCTTCCTCTCACCCTTCTGATTCAAGGGCCGGGATAGGGATGAGGCGCATCATCTTGGTGATTCCAGAATGCGAGGTTGATATGACTCCATCTTCCCTCCGCAGGTATATCCAGGAGGATGAAAATCGGGCGACCCCACAGGTTGAGGTTGTGCAATCACCACCATCGTCACCAGAAGCGCTCTCTACCTCCACAAGATATCACATACATATATTCTGGGGACCAATGGCAGGCGAGCAACATTGCAGCCTATCACCAGTAGCCCTAGTCCCTGAGCCAGGAAAGATGACTATCATCCCCTCTTATCGTGACGCAGGGGCTAGGTCGCTACACTATTCGGTTGACAACCTAGGAATTAACAGCCATTCAGTCTGCTCAACGTACTATCCACCGGCCAGCCTGTCATCCCAGTGGTCATCCTCAGTACCGCTACTAGTTCCTCCACCACCCCCAGTTGACGAGTGGGGAAATCAAGGGATAGACCCTGAATCTGAGCTGAGGAGCTTCTAGACCATCCTTGCAGTGGACCACTTCCCCGAGTAGTTATGGCCCATGGCAGCACAGAATTTTGGCATATCGGAGTCCCTCACCCCAGAGGAAGTTGAGTGTTTCTGCTACACCCTTTGGGAGAAACATTTCAGTCTTCATCATCAGCGAGTGGTTTACCCTAGGAGCCAAGCGTATTTCGAAGACATCAGCGAGCAGTGTTGTCTAGTCGATCTGACCGCACTCCCTGTGGCCCAGCACCTCGAATCACCAGGTTTTCATGAGGACCTCTAGTAGCAATTCATTCAAAGTATCAAGGTACTCCACCAAATTATCAAGGTGGTTACCCCACACATGCAGATCTGTGGCTAGGGGCAGTACACTTCCCTCCTCTTCAGTCCTATTCAGCGGCAACCCGAATCACTATGCGATATTGAGGACATGCCCCCTGGAAGGGTCACGATCAACATGGCCGATATAGTGGACGAGGAGGAAAAGCTAAAGATTCTTGATGGAGACTTACCCCCTGAGAGTGTGCCACCACTATTGGACCCATCAGAAATGGTTATGCACCAGTAGAGGAACCTACTAGGTCTCCCTATGCCCACCGAGGCATTGGTACTCAACAGGAATTCTGGTAAGGGAAAAGAGCACGTCAGAGCTGTCAAGCACTCCGACCCGTCCGCCTTAGTGTAGAAGACGGAGGAGGATACTGAGAAGGCCACGTTGTTCCAACAACTTACTAAGTAGAAGAAGTTTTTCGATGAACTCCTGGATGAACATGTTGTATAGCAACGGCCCGACTATGACAATCCTAGGATAGGGCAACAGGGGAAGGAATAACTTCCCCTCGGTGAGCTGCCCCAAGAAACCATTATCATGCCGCTCCTGTAGTCAGGACTGAAGCTGTAGATCATAGAAATAGGGCATAATATGTCTCTCCAATCTGTCCTGAACGGTGCAGAAATCCAAGGAATCCTGCTGGGGCACCCCCGACCGCCCCAAGGGTCGCTCCACGAGCCACTGAGCCTGTCTACCGCGTTGAAGAACCCAGAAATTCACTCGTAGTTAGGGATCCCCATGAATAAAGGGACCCCCGCCCAGATGATCCTATGGTGGAACTCATAGCCCGCCTTGAGGCATTGTAAATGCGACAGGTGGAAATCCCACTAGATGGAAAGCCATACACGGCATGGGATGATGACATGCCAGCACCTCTGGGTTTCAGAAATCCCACCTTCTCCCCCTTTAACAGGATGGAGGACCTGCCGCAGCACCCGACCCACTTAAAATCAAGGTGTGGGCCCATGTTAGGGACTCCAGCATAGGAGGAGGCCACTATGCTCTGCTATTTTGTTCATACATTGGAGGGGCCGACATTCGTCTGGTACAACCAGCTCTCCGTCGGATCCGTAACCAGCTGGGAGGACCTTCATAGGCAATTCCTCTACCAGTTCAGTGCCAACACCCGAAATTCGAGCATTGTAGACTTCTTCAAGTGCAAGCAAAGGTCGGGTGAGTGATTCATAGAATTTATCGCCTGGTGGAAGGTGCTTACATACTCCCTTGACATGCCACTGACTTAGAAGCATTTACTGACGATGTGCATAGAAAATGTTAGGACGAAACTGGTACCTTCTCTAATCAACCAGAACTACCCTATAGGGTTCCGAGATTTCTCCGATAAGGACTAGCACCTAGAGGAATCCCTACAACAGGCCAGCCAGGCACGTCCGTTGCCCCCTGTAATTCCATCAAGAAGATCTTCCAGAGCCGAGCCCACCATGGTGGCCCAAATAGAATCCCCCAGACAGTTGGAGTTACTACCAGTGGCACCAGTGGCACCAGTCCCACAGCCTCGTAGAGGCCCTCCTCCTTAGGCGCAGCCTCTGGCTCAGCAGTGTCCACCTCAGAATCAACAAGCGCCACCACGGAATGCGCCGCCACCACCCATGCAGGACAACCAGGCTCCGCCTTTTCGACAGGCCCCTGTAGCCCCTTGTCAGGGCCTTGGCCCAAGGCCCCCTTTCTAAATAGAAGAAACCAAACCTACTTGTTCAGCGAGAATCAGATTCCAAGCTATTTAAAAAGTGTTGTATAGAAGGGTATTGTACGCTTGCCTGAGCACAGAAGGCCGAAAGAGGTGAACCTCTCGAATCGCCCCAACTAATGCCCCTATCATTGGATTATGGGGCACACCCTCAAGCAGTGCTATGTGTTAAAAGACTGGCTTCAAGACCATGTTGATAACAATATAGTCAGGCTGGGCCCAACCCTGACACAAGTGGAGGGTGTCTTTGTAAGGCCAGACAATAGTAGAAACAACGAAGGCAAGTGGAAACAGGTTTCTAACTGCGGGTCTAGAAGTATGATGACTGGATGGCTCGCAAGACGGTTGATCACGCCCATGGAATCATTTGGGAACGCCTGAATCAATCGAAGCCTTCAGAAGCTATGGCCACCAATTCTACATCATCATCTCAGCCAGCCTCTTCCCAGAGGAGCAAACATCGGCAGTGTAAGAAAAAACAACACGCCCTGCCGATGCCGTCATCGTCCCATACTCTCGATGAATTTATGCCCCCACAAAGATGGTAATCCCTCCCAGAATTTGCCCAGTAGTGGATGAATCTTCAAGTGATAGTCAAGGGTATGATTCGGTTAATACCATGGAGTTGGTAAACCCCTATATGACTCCCGATGACGGGGAGTGGCAGAAGAACCTCCCCAATGTCCCTAGACGATGTCAGCGTTGGCGGAGCTGCGACCATATGGGTCATCAAGGCGCATCAGTTGGAACCTTCAGCTAGGTTGTGCATGCCACTGAGACTATACAATAGGCCTAGTGCAGAGCTCAGCATGCACAACCTCTTCATCCTGTGTCGTCGGGCCCACCTCCACCACCATTTTTGCTACTAGATCAGGTAGAACCACTTCGGCCATGCCATGACCAGCTTCACCTGGTCACAATATGATCTCATTCATCCAGTTCTCATTTGGAAGCTACTCTTTAGGCTTAGAATAGCAAGTAACGGGACATACCCAGCACCAGTCAGCCGCCGGTCCGACCGGCAGGGCCTGCCATGCCTCCATTCGCAAAACAACTTCCTACAAGAAAAAGTTCATGCCTGGTGCAGAAGTATGATTATCTCAAGCACTTGGCCAACATCCCAGTGAGTTTTTACATTCTTGAAGCCAATATCTTGTTATCAGATATGTGTGAGGCCCTTGTTGAGGCTTTAAAAACCCCCCTACAGTTTAAGACAGAGGTAGCAGCTGCAGAATCCTTTCATGCTGAAGTGGTCGAGAACGCCGAATGCCAAGCCATCATCTCGTTCTCTGGAGAGGATGAAGGCTCTACCATAAAAGGGCACATCCTCCCACTGTACATCACTGGCCAATTTAACGGTGTGGAGGTTCGCCGCTGTCTCGCTGTCACCAGCTCCAGGATTAACCTTATCCTAACATGGACGCTATAGAATCTAGGGTTATTCGAAGATGACCTAACTCCCTCCAATTTAAGAATCCAGGGATACGACAGGACCAAGAATACCCCAGTTAGTAAGATCCATTTGAAGACCTAGATCAGTGGCCTAGTCACTAGTACCGAGTTTATAGTTGTCTTCTAGGACACCGCGTACAATGCATTGATGGTCAGACCATGGATCCACCTGCACGCGGTGGTCCCCTCATCATATCACCAATGCCTCAAGTACTCCCTAAATGGTCGAGTAGGCATACTTCAAGGTGATGAATCTCCTTTCGCCTCTTGTGAATCCTGTTACATGGATGATGGCTATTACAAGAGCAACTATAAGCAGATTCAGGAGAGTGAGGTTGAGCCCATCACGGCCGTAACTAACCCCTGGGAAGGTCTGGACAACGCCTATGTCTTCCCGATCCATCGATTGGAGGCCATGACCCCCGACATGGGGCAATGTTTTGTTGTATCTAGTACAAGAGGAAATCATATTCCCAATTCCAAGTTATGGAGTAAAATCACCTCATACTACTACACAAACGAGGTTCAGGTGATCCCGAAACCTCTTACCCCCATACGATATCGGGATGTCCGCCCCATGGAAATGATAGCACGTCATACGTGTCTGTTTCACCAGGCTGGGATTAACCAACTCAAGCTGACGCACAATTATTTCTTTGATATCATAAAGTGTGGACCCTTGGGCCAAAGAATAGATGGGATCAGATTTATTTCCTTCATCACCATGGTCTCAACAGCGCGTGAATCTCTTGATATGTTGTCCACTACTGTCCAGGATGGTACCAGCCTCCCGTCAGGATCTGTTAAACTAGAGGAAGCTCCTACTACTAGGGATTCCTCTGAAATTGATGAAGAGGATTTGGAGGTTGATCCACCTGCCTTTGAAGAAGACATCTCCGCCACAGTCGATGAACTGGTACAGGTGAACCTTGGTAGCGAAGAAGATCTGACACCCACATTGATCATGCCTCCATGTCCCTCGAGGAGCAGCAGCGGTACATAGATTTCTTGAAGTAGCACCATGATGTATTCTCCTAGAGCTACAAAGAGATGCCAGGACTAGATCCTCAGGTATCCATCCACCTCCTCAGTTTCCTTGCAAATCATCGCGGGTTCAAGCAGCCTCCCAGAAAGATGCTCCCTTCTCACGGTGCCATGGTCAAGGCCGAGGATGACAAGATCATGAAAGACAACTTCATCAAGGAGGTCCAGTACCCCAAGTGGCTAGACAACATTGTGCCAGTTAGTAAGAAGAATGGACAGATCAGATTCTAAATAAACTTCTGGGATCTCAACAGTCATTGTTCGAAGGATGAATTTCCCCTTCCAGTGATAGAATTGTTGATCGATGCTACGGATGGGTTCCAAGCCCTCTCCTTCATGGATGGTTACTCTGGATATAATCAAATCTGGATGGACCTCGAAGATGAAGAGTCAACCACTTTCAGGGTGCCCCAAGGTACTTTCTGTTACCAGGTTCTGCCCTTCGGCCTGAAGAATTCAGGTGCCACCTATCAGCGGGCCATGCAATGCATATTCAATCCAATCCTCAGGACATTGGTGGAATGCTATATGGATGATCTGGTGGTCAAATATCTCCAGTGCCAGGACCATCTCAAGGACCTTGAGAAAGTGTTCATCTTCCTTCGTTCTCACTATCAGAAGATGAACTCACTGAAATATGCCTTCGGGGTCACCTCTAGGAAGTTTATTGGCTTTGTTGTCAGGTACCGGGGCATCGAGATCGACCCAAAGAAGATTAAGGAAATCAGTCAGATTCCTCCCCTGAGAAATATTTGGGAGCTTCAGGGTTTCCAAGTCCACTTATCCTACATAAATCGATTCATTTTGAATCTGTATGAAAAGTGTAAGCCCTTTTCTCAGATAATGAAGAAATGATCTTCCTATGAATGGGATGAAGAGTGCCAAACCGTGTTCGAGGAAATCAAGCAGTATCTGCTCCAGCCTCCGGTCTTGATGCCACCCATCTTCGGAAAACTACGAATCCTATATGTGACTTCCCTCAAACGATCTCTTAACACCCTTCTCGCCCAGAAGAACAATGAGAGAACAGAAAACAGTCTCTAATACCTCAGCCGCATGCTCCTAGACACGGAGACCAGATACCCCCCATCGAAAAGAGCTTCCTTGCACTCGTATTTTCTGTGAAACAATTGCGACATTACATGAAGCACCACGAGGTATATATGTTGTCTCGGGTAGACCTGATGAAGTACATTATGAACTGCCCCATGTTGAAATACCATCTAGCACATTGGGTAGTAATCTTCCAGCAGTTTGACGTCAGGTTCGTGCCTCATAAGGCTGTCAAAAGACAAGCATTGGAGGATTTTCTAGCAGCCCATCCAACTCCCATGGACCACTCCCTTGACCTGAATTTTCCTGATGAGGCAATCCTATTGGTAGATAATTCCATACCATGTTGGAAGATGCACTTTGATGGTGTCTCCTGAAGCCCCACCGGTAGGAAACTAAATGATCCTAGACTCAACAGAGTAGACCTGGGTATTGTGTTTATTACCTCGACACAAGACATTCTTTCATATTCATTCCTGTTGTCATAAGGATGCACAAAAAAAGGCAGAGTATTAGGCTCTTATCACTGGCCTCGAGCTGGCCCTTGAGATCGATGTACCCCATCTACATGTGAAAAGGGATTCCAAACTAGTCATAAAAAAAATCAACGATGACTATGTCGTCAGAAATCCAGAGATCGTACCGTTTTTGGAGTGCACCCTCCAGCTAATTTCCTAGTTTCCATATCGGGTGGAGGTTACTCACATCCCTCAATCTTAGAACGGTTGAGCTAATGCCCTGTCCTGCCTAGCTGCATCACTTGCAGAACCCGAGTAGGATGATCTAATTATACACGTGGCCAACCGGATATTCATTAATCCCGTCACCCTAGATGATGATGATGGCCTGCGAGTAAGCCATATCACTGCTGGATCCTCCACATCAGGACCCCTAGGTTCTCTTGATTCATTGGTTGAAGTGACTCCTGACTAGAGAGCCCCTTTTTCAAGTATCTCCAAAGTGGTTTCCTCTTGGATAATCGGGCCTAGTGTGAGCAAATCCGACGCCGCGCACTGCAGTTGACCCTCCAGAGTGGTCCCAGTCTTGAGAAGATCCTCTACAAGAGTGGTTTTGATGGTGTTCTCCTCCGTTGCATCCAAGGAGTTGAGATTTCTCAGGTCATGCAGGAGGTTCACGCCGATTCCTGTGGGGCTCACCAAACTGGGCTGAAGCTATCCCATCAGATCTAGAGACTGGGGTACTTATGGCCCTCTATGATCCATGATTGTATCGAGTTCTCCAAGAGATGTCACGCATTCCAAATTCATGATAACTTCATGTATTGGCCACCAGAACCTCTCCACTACACCAATTACTCTTGGCCATTTGCGGTATGGGGACTCGAGGTCATGGGACCATATCCACCAGCGACAGCTCGCCAATGCAGGTTTATCCTGACTTCCACTTATTTCTTTTCCAAGTGGGAAGAGGCAATTCCACTCAAGGAGGTCAAGGCCCGTTCTATCATCGACTTCATGAGCTCCAATATCATCTACCGATTTGGGGTCCTTCATGTCGTCCTCACTGATAACAACACCAACTTCCGTGCAGTTGAGTTGAATAAATTGTACACTAAGTACAACATCTGTTTGAACCATACCTCTCGCTATGACGCGTAGGAGAATGGACAGATCGAGGTGTTCAACAAAACCCTCTGTAACATTCTGCAGAAAATGGTTGGTCAGAACAAGAAGAGTTGGCCGGAAAAGCTCCCCAATGCCCTCTAGGATTATCAGACAATGACTCATAATCCCGCCAAGGTGACCCCATATTCCCTGGTGTATGGAGATGAGTCCGTCTTTCCCATCAAGATCCATTTTCCTTCGTTATGCACAACGTTCTATGACCAGCAGGCGCTAGATAAGGTAGCTGAAATTCATCTGCCTGAATTGGAAGCACTTGATGAGAATAGGTTCTGTGCCCTGCACAATCTGGAAAGGCATCAGAATAATATAGATAGGGCCTTCAACAATAAGGTTTTCCTATGCTCTTTTCTGCAAGGCGGCTTGGTATTGACCTTGAGGGAACTAATGATCCCCGACAGGAAACCACCCAAATTAGAGCCCAAATGGGAAGGACCTTGCATAATTCATAGTGTCTACCCCAATGGAGCATATTACCATGTGACCATGGATGGTGAGCGTATAACTCCTCCCACCAATGCCATGTTCCTCAAGAAATACTTTTCCTGAGCCTACTGGTCCTACATGACCTTAAACTGGATGGTCCCGCATGACCCTAAACTACACACCGGTCTCGCATGACATTAAAATGTCTGGTCCTACATGATTTTAAATTGTGCATCGTCCTACATGATGTTAAAATGAATTTTGATAACTACATATGGATTGATTCCCATCCTCATAGGATATGTAGGATCGCTCAGATGCCTCATCTTGATCCCAGCCCCCGAACTCTTCTCTTTGACTATCCCCCTGGGTATAGTTCTCTCAGAGGATCCTTGCATAATATGGTGTAGGCTTCCTTAGCCCCACTCATACCAAGATTATAATGGTAGAACCATGTGACCACTCTCGTTATTCTATCCTCCCACGTTCTCACCGCATGACGTTAAACTGCATGGCCTTCTAGAACTATGTATGGCTTGATTCCCATCCTTATGGGATACGTAGAAATGCCCGAACATTTCGTCTATTGGTCCCGCCCAAACACCAGATCTTCCCCTAGGGTCAAGACATATGGTAGGGGTGCAGACCTTTTACCCATTTCACATCAAGATAACCTTGATACGGCCATACATCCCACTCCCTGGAGATGTTCACCTCTTTTATAGATGGGTACAACTATGTTTCACCCACTCCTTTGATTGGGACTTCATCATCCTTCCCATCTAGAAGGGTTCCCGAATGGCATGGATTCTAGGCCTAAGGGCTATCCTATCGCTTCGGGCCAACACCCTCGAGGATGTTGAGGAACAAGACGATACAAGTCCCATGTTGTTAATATGGTCAGCGGTTGATGCTCATTTGTTCTTCCCAATTTAGGTCACTATGGGGACACTGTGTTTCGAACATGGTCAACAGCTATCCTATATCATTAGGACCACCCAAAGATGTCCCAAACATTGAGTGTAGTGGTTCATTCTGCCCCATTGTATCTCCAATAGACGAACTCCCTTCAGGAAAAGCCAGCTTTTTGACCCCCATATGATGGGGGACCCGAGACCAGCTCCTTGTTTCCCACACCGAGCACTGCTCGCGTGGGCTTAGGAGCTGTGATTAGGTGGAAAACATACAAGAGGACATATGGCCTTCCCATCTGAGGCCCAACCTCAAGCCCCTTGGCCTTTTCGGGCCCTCGGACCAGGTTCTCACTTATGGGAGTGTGTAGTGTGGTATGATATTATGTCTTCATTCCCATCGGGTTACTCACCATTCGGTACATATCCCCAAATGAGATACCTTACCCTCTCTTCGTCCTCACTGCAATATGTTAAACTGCAAACTGGTCGGGCCTTTCCGACCGAGGCCCAGCCTTAGTCCCCTTGTCCTTTTCAGGTCCCAACCCAAGTTCTTATTTAGGTTTGTACAGTGTGGTATGGGATTATGTCTTCATTCACGTCGGGTTACTCACTGTGTCGTACGCCCCCCGTTAGGGTATCTTACCCCCATGTGCATTCAAGAACTACGTGTTGATTGATTTCCATCTTCATGGGATATATAGGACCACCTGAATGTCTAGACTTTGGGTCCAGCCCCATCTCTCAAAAATCTCCCTTTCACCTTGGCCCCGTGGCCTACCCTTTCCTGGGGAGGGGAGTATATGGTGTGGTATGGGATTGTGTCCTCATTCACGTCAGGTTTGTAACAATCACTCCATGTACCTCTCCCTCCTGGGAGTTATCTGTCCCTTATTATATACTCATCCCTTCAAATGGGTTACTCTCAAGTTGATCACCCTCTTCGACCCTCTTTGTCAATTCACCAATGTACCTAAGGGTACTCTAGTTTAGTACCTGGAATGTTGGGCTCTACTCAGACATGCTTACACCCGTTTCTCAGGCTTCGTGTTCCCCTTAATTAGGGCTTCCATAACCATTCACACCTGAAGGGACCCCCCCAAGTTCCATGGATGCTAGGAATAAGGGATCTCCTACCATTATGGACCAACATCCTCGAGGGTCTCAGACAACAAATTGATACAAGTCCCCTGTTGCGAATATGGTCAGCGGCTGACGCTCATTTGTTTGTCCCATTTTAGGATAACACGATATTGATGCTATGTTTCAGACATGGTCAACAGTCATCCTCCATCATCATGCCAACCCCATTATTCCCAAAATGTCGCTTACATGATTCACATCCTTCTCTACCTCATCATGTCCAAGTATAAATTCGCAACTATTGGTACCATTCCTTAGTGCGCATCCGCACATTAGGAGGAAAAAATATGTGATAAGGTAATCACTCAGGGCTTCACCAGTTCCCCCTTTTCTTGTATTTCACGTATTGTGAATACTTTATCTTCCCTTGTTTCCTACACCAAGTTCAACTCAAGTAGGCTTAGGGATTGGGTTAAGGTCCACCTTTACATGGGATAGTCCTGCTTCTCCATGGTCTAAGTTCTAAGACCTTAAACTAAGATCTTTTCATATTGACCCTTTGTGAGAACTACGTATAGCTTGATTCCCATACTTATGGGATACGTATGAGAACCCATACATCTTGTTTTCGAGTCCAGATCAATTGGGATCTAGTTTCTCCTACCCCTTACCCTTTCACCTCTATTTTGGCCCCTTGTCCTGAGGTTTATTTTGTAAAATTGTGTGCGGTGTTACGTCTGTACCACATGATGTTAAAATGCATGCCTGGTCATATCACATGACCCTAAACTATGACTTTATCATCCAGGATGCACGATGAAAAATGACACCACATTGTGATGTCCTCACTTAAGGGGATACCAATTTTAATATTGGTCACACGCCATACCATTTTTCAATTCTTATACATGGATTGATTCTTGTGGCGATGGTGGGACTTTCTACCCTAGGTGTTTCGCTTCACAAAAAAACATTCACCTTAAAGGAAAAACAAGATTCATCAAATACTGCTTCTTTTGGTGTGAGGGCCACACCCTAATGCCCCTTTTATCCCTGGTATTGGTACCTTACCGTGCCACCTCTTAGAACTACATGCGGCTTGATCCCCATCCTCATGGGGTATGTAGGAATGTTTGTTCACCTTGCCTCGAGCCCATTTTAACTCTCATTTTTAGTACCTTGACCCAAAACCTTCCCAGGGAACACGTGGTGGTTGGAACCCCCGGTTCTCATTCATGTAGGGTTTTATAATTACCACACCATGTGTCTCCCACGTTTCCTACCATCCATGGTCCGATCTCTAAGACCATAAACTAAGATCTCTTTTAGAACTACGTATGGCTTGATTCCCATCCTCATGGGATACATATAGATACCCAGGCATTTCACCTCGGGTCCAGCCCCAAAAATCATAAACCCTATTCCTCCTCATTTCTGGTCCCCTAGCCTAACTCCTTGTGGGGAACCATGTAACTGAATCTTTTCCCTGAACAAGTTCGGGATGCCCCACAATGACATTGGGAAGTGGTAGCTCCCTCACCAAAGAGGCCCTATCTGAATAAAGGAATGATCCATCATCAAATCGATGCGGCCATCTAATGTGCTCCCACCATGGTGGCATGATTTTGAGTGTTAGATTCTATCCAAACTGACCATAATTCCACATTCCACACTTTACGTACCCCTTATTCGGACCCTCTCCTCTTTCATGTCTAAGGGAACCCCCTAACACTATGGATTCTCAGCCTTTGGCCCACCTATTGTCCTGGGCCAACGTTCCGAAAGACTAACATATGACATTTTGAGTCAGGCCCCATGTTTCGAACATGGTCAATGGTCGTCCCCCATTATCTATCCCCACTCCAGGATAACACAATAAGGATACTGTGTTTCGAATGTTGTCAATAGTTATTCTTCATTTCATGCCACCCCCACAGTGTTCCGAATCCTAAGTATCGTGATTCACACCTTCCATTCCCCTGTTCGGATTTATTCCAATGCCCCGGCGTTATCCCGTTCGTGCATAAGAGAATATTGAGAAAATGATAATTCAGCTATTTTGAGAGCTTCATCCTCCAGTCAGGTCTCTCCCATTTCCTCCCAAAAATCCGGGCCGGTTATTCAAACCTCAGATGCACGAAGATAGGTTGACTCTCCCACGATCAAGTGAAGTAATAGTACGAACATCCCTTGTTTCTCACATTGGGGATGAACCACGTGATCTTAGGAATGGATTGATATTTATTTTAGGATTGTGGTTGGATGCGTTAAAACAAATAGATAGGTAAATAAATTCATCCATACATGCAATTCAAAATAAGAAGAAGTAAGAAGAAATGAGTTTATGAGTTTGGCCAAAATAGGTCCCTTAAAGGTCATCTTCTTGGATGGATTCTTCCAGCACCACTACCCTTTCACTGGTGGCCGCCATGATTGTTTCTTGCCCCCTTAGGACTCTCTCTTTATCAGCGACCGTAGAGCGCGGTCCACTGACTCTAGCCTGTGCTTGCGCCTGTTCAGTTTGAAGTGCTTATATTTGGTGACCCGCCTCCACTAGTTTCTCTTGGGTGTCTTCCAGCTGGGCCCTCAACTACTCCACAAGCTCAGAACAGTTTTCCATGAATATCCCCTTTTATTTCACCTGTTCGTCAAGGAATCGGGCCTCTTGTTCTGCCTGGATGAACGTCTGGGTACTCCCTAACTCCTCCCGACACTGGGCAACGTCATAGCATCAGATTCTCTCACATAGCTTCTCAACCATGTAGTCATGGACCGTCGAATGAAGGCAATGAGAATCCACCCTTACAGTATAGAGAAAGCGCAGCCAGGTTTGGAGTGATCCCATCCATTTCATCCATTCTGAATGGGGGTGACTGAGAAAGCGCTTGATGCACTTCCACTATTTTCACCACGTCATTCAGCTCTCCTTGGCCGCCTCTGATTATGAATCATCAATCTCCTTAGGGTCTACCGGCCGATAGTTAGGGAAAGTAGCCAACCGACTAGCAGTGGGGTCTTCTTCAGGTGACCCTTCCAAGGGGTTGGGCTCTTCAATGCCTAGGCGACCATCCCCCCTCACCTCAGTCTCGGTAGCTCCCTCGCGGACTTCCAGCCCTGCCCCAACATGAGTAACGCTGATTTCCACCACTCCCTACTCACCGAGTTCCAGGGTTATCTCAGTTTGAGTTGTGTGCCCAGAATGGGAAGACTTGTTTGAAGTTGAATCAATTGTGGACGACCCGGGTTCGACAACCCGATGAGCCTCCAAGGCTGTGATTACTGTCCAAACAAGGAATACCCTGATTAATTGAGCTCTCAAATGGTGATTAACTGGCATTGAAGTATTGAAAGTATAGGATCCCAATGCATCATCCTGTGGTGTTCTAGCTGTTATAGGAGCTGCCATTGTGGGGGATCCCTCAGTGCTCGTCAATTCAATAATGGGTGTCGGTTTCCCACTTTGTTCTACCGGCACCTCCTCCCCTTCACATGGAGACCCTTGGTCAGCGCCCATATGCTCTTGAACTAGATAAGGATATCTAATTGAGGGATACAAAATATTATGAGGGGAAAAGGATAGATAAGGGCTGAGACGTACCTCAAGGAGCTCGGTTATATCCACATCAGAGCCGATGATCTCGCTTCTCTCCCAGAGACTCCCTTGGTGGGACACCCCCTGAGACCCTCCACCTTCAAGATCCTTTTCTTCTTCTAACCCTACTTCACATTCTTATTCTTCCTCCACTTTTGTCTTAGTGACTTCCGGATCATCGTCACTATCATCATCCTATGAAGACATCTTTTCGGGATCATGCTCTTGGCTGAGCATTACTTTCACAAGAAGGCTGTCTCCATACGCCGACCCTGTTGACATGCATATGCATCCATGGACTTTAGGTACATATACCGACGATGAAAATTTTCCCTATCAACAACCCTAATGAGTCCGACCTCCGGAAGCTGGATTCCATCTCGCATTATCTTCTGCCAAAGAGCTTCAGTACCCATCGACTGTCGTAGGGTCATCCAGGCCGACCATAGAGCTGGGAAGATCGTGTCACTGGAAGGTTGAAGAAAATATCTTATCTGATTCCCTGGGAGTTCCTTGGCCGCTACATGAGCCTCTCTCCCCCTAGGCAATGAGGGCCTGGCCGCGCTGCTTGATGTCCCCGCTACTGAAGTACCGTCCTATGCGGGCCCAATTTCCTGATGTGCTTCCGACTGTTCCCACCAGCAGCACCCTGCCTAATCTATT
Source organism: Viscum album (assembly GCA_963277665.1). Lineage (NCBI taxonomy): Eukaryota > Viridiplantae > Streptophyta > Magnoliopsida > Santalales > Viscaceae > Viscum > Viscum album. The sequence continues at coordinate 197,918,552 of OY728131.1, read as the reverse complement.
GCAACCCAGGTTCTACACTAGCTACCTTGAGTTGCCGAAATCACCTCTGCAAAAACCCCTCAGGGTATGCTATGGACTAGTGCTTGGAATATTCAGTTGAGAGGCCAACATCAACTCCGGTCAGAGGAAAGGTGATAACATCACCAGATCCCTGGGCTGTGAATATCGGCCACATTTGGAGAAGAATGCAGGGGTGACTCTCTTCCCAAACATCCATTTACACCTTCTTTGTCATCCATTGAAGGCATCCGAATTGCCTGGAAAACCTGGACGACATGTAGGGCTCGCAAAAGACCTTCCCATCAATCCGATCCATGAGAAACCCACCTCTGATGCTCTGGAAATATTCTATTTGCTCCAGCGAGCCTTCCCCGTTATCTATCGTCTGTCCTGTTGGGGTGGGGAATGGGCTGAAAGTGAATTTGTCATGATTTCCGATCCTGATTCTTACTCCCTCCTCATTAAGCCTCAACGACATGACCCCAATGATGTTTAACAAGGAAGGGTGCAGTCCATTACCTGGAAGACTAATGTTGTTCAGGAAGGTATACTCGCCACAATGGACCATGAACCAGCCATAAAAGATTTGGGAGGGGCCACATATCCTCCTCAGTGACCCTCCTCTCGAAATGCATCCCAAAATGGCATATAGACGAGCCAACATGGGGACTCCCAGATTGTATCTTTGATTAGAGGCCATGATGTTGACCATCACCAGGGTCACTGGACGAACCCCCATCCTTACATCTCTCATCGGTAGGATCTATCCACTCAGGAATGTGGAAAGGAATCCGGCGTATCGGACGTTCGGGTCCCGAATCTCATTTATGCTGAATCCCCACGAATGATAGTCCCCCACCTACAGGATCCTTTAGTACGATATTCTTTTGCTCCATTGTGTCGCAGTCGGACACCATCTTCCTCACCCCGACATCTTGAATTCCAGATCTTTTTCCAGGAACAAGATGAACCATTTCCTGTAAGCAATGTCCTTTAATAAATCCTTGACCCCCAGCCTCTCCTTGGCCAACTCCAGTAGGTGCCATGTCAGCATAGGGGTTCATGATCTGTCACCCTAGGTGTTACTCATCGAGAGGAATTCATCGTACTGATGCCCATCCAGAGGGATACCCCTGATGCAATGGATGTCCCATAGGCTGATGCTGACTTCCCCATGATGAAGGTGGAATGGATTGGTGTTAGGATACCATCGAGTGAACAACTCTGGCCCGAGCTCAGGCTAGCGATAGAAATGAAACTACGACGTCCACACTGCCTCGAAAAAACCGATGTGCCGAAGTTTGGCCCCAAACTGGTCGCATGTATGGCGGAACCAATATGCCTAGGCCCATTCATTGGTGAAGTTGCCTCTAGAACATAGATCCCAATCCTGCAGCTAGCCTTTGGCCTCATCAGTAACACTCTGACGGAAGGTTCTTGCGTAAAGAGAGGGTTTCTCTAGCAGGATGAACTTTTTAGGTGATGTTATACTAGGGTAGGTCATCCTCGCAGGTCACCCATGACTGCGGTGTGTCGACCTAAAACCTGGGCAGGGTACCTCCTCTAGGATTTTGAAGTCCCAGATCCACATATTGGAAGATAGTGCATACTCCTTCTGCACTGGGGTCAAAATGTTTAAGAGAGTATGCAAGATGTATACGATCTTTCGGGTTCCATAAACCTCAAGGTTGGCGACCATCTTATCCATTTGAGCAGCAGATGCAGCTTACCTCTCACCGTTAGCCCGATTGGCAGCCATCTCCTGCTGGCAGGATTTTAAGGAGGTGGTGTGAAAAATCAGGTGTGGGAACAAAAAAATCAGGAGCCGACGTAAAAAATCAGCGACCGTCATGAAAAATCAAGACTGGCGCGGAAAATCCCGGGTTGGCGCGAAAATAGATGACTGATCATGGAAAATTACGTGAAAACGAAGAGTTTTTCGCATAACTGGAGGATTTTTCGTGCATGAGAGCTCCAGGATTATCGCGCAAGAAAATCCGTATGGAATAGGGGACCCACGGGGCCTTTTATAGGCGTGAGGAGCGGTTTCCGCGTGGGCGTGAAAAGCAGATTGCACGCTTCTGATGGGTTTTTCATGCCGCCTTAGTTTTAAGCATGAGATGGCCCCAGGGAGTCTTGTACCTCATCGTTTCCCTTGGAATCTGACCTTTGCGGCCCCTCGTCGATCCGATTCCGAGGGGGGGCATTTTTAGACACCAAAAAGTTCTCTAAGGCTAAAGAAACTTCGGACGCGACAGAGCAAAGCTGTATTTGGAATTGCCGATCTGTTCTGGGGGTCTCAGAGGGGCAGTGCGAAAAAAATGTGGATTTGTGTGAAAAAAATATGCCCCATGCAAAAAACTCTGGGATTCACGAGAGTTTTATGCACGGGCATGGAACTATTTCGTGCCACTGCTCCGCATGGTTGATCTTCACACTGCCGACATCGAGGCACACAATATTTCACGCCGAAGTGTTTTTCACATGGAACTGTGATCCCAAGTGCCTATAAATATAAGGCCACCCCCTTCAACTTCAGCCCAATGAATTTGAACCACCTCTCCCGTGCTAAATTCCTCTCTCATGCGCGCAAAGAAGATGGATCTTTGGCACTAATTTTTTCCCGCCAGGTCTCCCGAGGGTCTCCCTTTGTGCGTGACTACTTGAGCTTGATACTTTTTCAAATCCCATCAAACCCCTTCCCCCGCGCGCAATTCCTTCTGATTGTGTGAAATTAGGTCTTCAATGCACAATTCCTTTTGCACGCTGGCACGCTCTATTTCATTCCCAATGCTCAATTGCGTGCCGACCAGGGCTTTTTCGATTGCAAAGTTCCTTTTGCATGCTGGACAAGACCCTTTTTCAGGAAATGACCCCTTTTGTGTGTGAGACTCCCACCTTGTGCAACCGTGATGTCCCTCCTCTAGGTATAATTTTTGGGCACCTACCGTGCCAACAAAACCATCACCATATACTCATTACCTGTGCAACCTCCTAGGTTTTCACGAAGTAACTTCAAAGTCCCCTGGACGATACCACCCATTGCGTTGCTTCTCCCTATGATTCTTTACATAGGCACACTAATGGATATTTCTTCTTTGTATAGCCACGCTAACGTGAACCCCTTAATGGTTCACTCCATGACACCCCCTCTCCACGACTTTACATGTCCCCTTTATGCACCAAGGAGCAGAGGGTACCAGTTATGTAAGTCCTAGGGGTGCGGAGAAAACCCACCTCATCTGAGATGCATGACGTTAAACTTTCAAGCACCATCATCCTCATCACATGACGTTAAACTGTGACCTCTTCTCGTGCCTCACATGTGGGGTACCCCCACCTTGGACATTCTCCACGCCCACTGGTCTCCATAGGGGATGATATCATTGTTATGGGAGTGGTGTTTGTCCGCGGGGAAAGGGAAAACATATCGGTGTAAACCCCTAGCTTTCTTGTAGGAGGTAGCATCCCTGCTCCTCCTTTCTTCTTCGGTCCCCAAGGCCAGCGAAGGGTGTGGTGGGGAATTGTGCTTCTCCTTTCTTCGGTCCCAAGTCCCTCTCCCGCTGTTCTTTGTCACCATCGGGCCTCCATCCTGGAGTAAGTCCCAACTTTTCAGGCTGCTAACCACGCATAAGCCCCTATTTCCTCTTAGGTATGCTAACTACATGTAAGCCCCATTTCACTTCCCATAGACGCACCTTTTGCGACGTGATCGTCGGGTAACTGCTATCTCTTGTTTCTCACACTCAGCATGACTCACATGGGCTTAGAGCGAGCACCGACCATGACATCTTCCCTGGGAATCCTAAAGTGTAAGCCCCACACCCACCATTCTAAACTACATGGACTTTGATCCTTGCCAAGGCAGGGTATGTAAGAAGACTTCTTGAGGTTCAATCCCACCAACACCCGGTCGCTCCGACAACCTTCACGTCAGTTCAACAATACCTTAGGCCACCTCAGAGCGTAAGCCCAAAACTTCCCCATATCCTAAACTACCAGGACTTTGATCCCTTCCAAGGAAGGGTACGTTGGAAGCCTCCACAAGGTTCAACCCCACCACTCTGGTCACTCCTACCTCCTTCATGTCGGTTCACCCCTGTCCCGCATGACGTTAAACTATATCCACCATTTTGAACTACATGGAATTTGATCCTTACCAAGGCAGGGTATGTAAAAATCCTTCATGAGGTTCAAGCCCAACACAATTCATTGGTCCCGACTATCTTCATGTCGGTGCACCAAGCCCACCACCCATTAGACCCTAGGTCCACCTTCACGTCAGTTCCCAACCACTTGAACTATGGAGTATTTAATCCTTGCCAAAGCGAGGTACGTAGGAAGCCTCCACATGGTTCATTCCCAACACCCAATAGTTCCGACCCCCCTTCATGTCGGTTCACCCCCGTCTCGCATGACGTTAAACTATGGACCTCTTTCAGCGGTGAGTCGTTGTCACTCCATTCAGCGGTAAGCCATTTTCATTCCATTCAGCGGTAAGCTGTTGTGACCTTAATCAATGGTAAGACGTTGTGACCCTATGAATAAGTAAGCCCTTGCGACCTCATCAGTGGTAAGCTGTTGACAACCCCGTCCAGTGGTAAGCTGTTGTGACCTTATCCAACGGTAAGCCGTTGCGATCTCATCCAGCAGTAAGCCGTTGAAAACCCCAATCGACGATAAGATATCATCACATGAACTACATGGACTTTGATTCCATACCATGGGGATACATAGGAAGTCTCTTTGAGGATCAATCCCAAAACCATCATCATCCTCATGAAGGTTGTATCCCATTCACAATGCAATTCACAGAACCTTCCATCATCCATCTTGATTATTACCCGAGCTGCCACATACCTGTGGGATCATGCCGCCACATTACCCATTCCAACTAATAGCATTCGTGAGACCACCCACACAATGGCCCAAGTATCAATGTTCCCTCCAGGGGGGTTCCTCCATCTGATCCACTCTAGTTAGTGTTCTGATCATCCCGATCCGTCTCCGTTGGATGCTAAACTTGCGGTATACCCTGTGTTAAACATGGGAAGCTGGGGAAAACCTCAGATACATGCCCATGGAATACAATTCCCCATGTTCAATGTGGGATTACTCAGGCTTCCACACCCTTGAGAAGCCCTATAATAAGGGAAATAAGACAGACATGCCAATTCCCCAGCGTCCAGACATTCCAGTGATGCCCAACGTGACTACTCTCCTAACAGAATGTTGCTGCCCTGACTGGACCCCTTGGAATGTCCTGACAGAAGTAGTGTAATTAACTAGTGTCCATGAAGAGATGGAGCCAGGAAGAGTTTCATGAACAATTTCTTAAGTATATGAGGAATACTTGGACTAGGTGATGAGTTCCAAGGAGGAATCCACTGAAGGAAGAACTGACATCCCATCATCCTATTTCGATCAAGGAGCAGACATCCCTGAATAAGGAGCAGATGTTGCCCGCCTTTGGAAAGCGGGAATACAGGGAAAAAATAACCGCACCTCTTGTCACCGAACGAGATGGACACGAACGCCCCAACGAAAGAGTCAGAAACATCTACCCTATCCCTGAGTCCCATATCTCCTCCCCAGTTTGGTCTAGTTAGGTGGTTCTCTAGAGCAATGGGAAGTGGTGTTTTGGTGGAAAATAGTATTCTAGGAAGTGAGTTCTTCATTTGGATGTTCGGTGTGTTGGTGCTTGGTGGTGTTAATGAAGGGCTTTTGGATTTGGGTTCTGATGGTTGACAATATAGATGTTCACTATGGTAAATAGTGTTAGATTATGAAGACATCGATGATGGAAGTATGATTGTGATGTTGAAATGGTTGAAGGGGTCTTCTAAGTTCTAGTTGACCCGGTCATATTTTATCTTCTCATATTGATCTAGAAGCAATGGTAAAATAACAATATGGTGATTTTAATTCATACCATGTGTTCTTATATATCTGAACATTGATTTTTTACATGCTACAATTATCCCTTCACTGATGCCAATGTATTGTTGAGTCTGATGTTGTATAGAACATCAAGGTGTGTTTCTCAAGGCATATCACTGTTTGTGGTATGATGTGCCATATTTTTTTAATTTGAAATTTGAATTTAAATTTTTATGTTTTTGGGTGATTTTTGAATCCTATTTTTTTATTAATGTTTATGGTGTTTTAAATTTGGTATCTAGTATTCTGAGGTTCCCACTCAACCTTAAAGTGGTTTATTCAGAAAATAAAAAAAGGATTTGAGGGAGGTTGATAACATAAGCTTCAAGATGTATCATAAGAGTGTGAAATAAAAATAATCATAATAAATAAAATCCTTTTTCATGGATAAATTCTATAAACATCATCACATCATGGAAAAATTAACTTAGTGGATTGGATTCTTTCCCCATTCCCATTGAACCCTGGTGGATAGAGCTCCATAGTGGATTGGGTTCACTCACCATTCCCTTACAAGTTATATCATGAGAAAAAAATATTTTTAATAATGAATTATAGGGATATATTGGACCCATATATCACATAATTATAACCATACATTTTTATTCCATAATAACTTAATAACATTCATTATTCCTTCATAACTTAATTAACCCCTAGAAAAGAAGGGGATTTTATGAAAATTCCTTTAAAACATCATCACAATACATTTAGATAAATATAGTGAATGATATCATTAGATCATATCTCTAGTAAATCATATCCATCATTAAAGGATATTGACATAAATGAATTGTTTTTATAAAATCATTATAAACATTCTTTAAAAAATAAGAATAAATATCCTTTTATTTTGGTAGATTTTAAATATAGAATTTTCCCAAAATAATGGGAATTTGATTATATTTTTAAAAACCATGGAGAAATATATATATATAATAATAAAAATTATTAATGATGATGATAAAAGTTAGTTAAGTGATAAACAATAAAAATATATTATTTTCACACCTTTATAAAGATGTTTAAAAATATCCTATATATAAAATATTGAAAATAATCCTTTGAAATAAATTCTAAGATAATTTAAAATGAACATAAAACATCATTAAGTTATATAGAATAACATTATTTGAGAGTATAAAGAATATAAAGATAGAGTAAAAATAGTTGGGTAAAAGGCTTCAAAACTTTTAAAGAATTGATATAAAATAAAACCCCTTATGACTTTTAAAATTAAAACGCCCTTGAATGATAGAACATGATAAGGAAGGTAAAATAATATCATTATAAATATATTCATTATATAATATGTCAAATAGGTTGTAAATACAACATATAACTAAAAATATGTTCACAATATGATACATGTTTCAATGAAGTTAAATTGAGATGAAAAACCTTTACCCATACTTCATATTAGTCAAAAAAGATCTAACATAGCATTATAATAAATTATTTTTTATTCATATGTATAATAACCTTATTCATAGTAATTTTACCTTATACCATCCATTAATAATTCTTTATTACCCATATATTAATTGATTATTTTCAAAATTAATATATTATTGTTAACTGTTTTGTTTCCCTTACTTTTTTATGTTTCTTGATTTTGGAACATGAGTCTTTTTAATAGGTTAATCACATAAAAAATGTTCATTATAAGTTAATACATGTTTTTTATATATTTTTAGGCCCATATCCATTTTATAGAACTTATATAGATGATTCTAAAAAAGTTTCTAAAAAGTCCCCTTTGGGTGATTGCCGAATTAAAATAAGAATTGATTCTATAAGTAAATATAATTTTAAATATCACCACTCTAAAAATATTAAAAAAATTAAATAAATAATTATTATATAATATAATTTTCTTTAATTTTATTAATAATTTATGGAATAAGAATTATAATATCATTCATGCGGGTGGTAAACCAGACCATAACAACACATTATAACATTATAAATGGGTAAGAAAATGTTTTCGTATAGTGATAATATAACATTTAAAAAAAATTAATAGTTTTTAAATCATTTTTTAAAGTGATAAATCAAATTAAAGAAGTGGTATATAAAGAATATATAAACTAATAATCATGAAGTAGATATCACTTATAAGTGATCATTGTGACATTTTTGTAAATGCATTATTTTTAAAATAAAAAGGAAGTCATTCTATAGGAAAATTGATCTAAATTATCCAAATTTTAATTATAATATAGTATATAAAGATAATAGAATCATGAAGTTGGTGGATGATGTGAATACAACATTGTTTATTGGTGATGGTGGTGTTACAATGACGATCGTTGCGACAACGAGCTATACAACGCTAACCGAAGATGGTGAAGTGAGTCGTGCGGGAAGATCCACACCGGTGGCTGGTGCTGGAGGTGTGGAGGGATAATGTCTTTTGTTGGTGACAGATGTTGGTGGCACGGGTGCTGTGACCGGGATGGTGGCTGAGGCATAGTGTGGTTCTGCAGCAGATGGAAATTTAATTGTTACTGCTGCAAGGAAATCAGAGGTTGAGAAACCGATTTTGGCTGGTGTTTGCACTCCTAGAGTTGTTGCCAGAGATACATCCACGCACCCACCTGAGGGTGTTCCTGGAAAGTTTGGAAATCTAAGGATTGGAAAGTCCCAATCTGGAACTCTCAACCAGAGGTATTTTTCAGAGGTAAAGGATTTCGCTCTGGAGTGAATGGTCAAGAAAGGTGAAACTACATGTGTGAATGCTAACCGAGGAGCGATTCTTGATATATTTAAAATCTGTTAATTCTACATAATTTCTAGGATTCTTCTTCCCATTAGAGGTAAGTCTTGGAACCATGATGATTTAGTTCGAAAGTTGGTCTCTATTTGGGGGTTTTCTGGTTGGAGATGTATTCCCTTGGGTCGTGGTTTATTTCACATCATTTTCCCATCCTAGGACTTAAAGCGAAGGGAATGGGGGTGCAGCTCAATTTACTTGAAACCAGGTATGATTTGTTTTTAGGAGTAGGATTTTAATTTTAATCCCTTTGAAATAAATAATACTAGGGTTTAAGTCTGGATCAAAATTATTGGCCTTAATTGGATTTTGTAGAATCCTTAGATCTTATTTCATATCGCCTCTTCTGTGGGAATTCTGATCAAAATGGATAGAAATACTAAGATTGAAAATTTTGGGCATTATGCTAGGGTACTGGTGGAGTTTGATTTGATCTCTAGATTGATCCATAATGTTGTTTTATCGGCATTATATGACAACATTCCTTTAAAATTGGAGTATGAAAGACTTCCTAATTTGTGAACAGAGTGCCAAACTATTAGTCATGTTAAAGATAAATGTCACAGGAATGTGTTTTACTCCTTTTGTTCTTTAAAAGGGCACCAGGAAGCTTCTTGTAGGAAGAAACTGAGGAAGCAGACCTCACAAAACAATGTGGTCCCGCCTTGTGATGTACAACATTCCAATGCCAATGTGGGCAAGGGATTGTCACAAGAGACCCATGGGTCAGGGGAGATGGACGATATGTTAATGCCAGGAGCGATTGAGGGAGACCCCATACCAGGATCCGCCCCAGCATTTGAGGGCCAAAAAAATCCTAATGATGATGGGAATCTCTCAAGGATCCAAGAGGAAATCAATAAGTTATGGGAATATCAGTGCATTCATTGAAAATGGGATGATATTGAGGACAACTCCTAAAAAAAATCATCTTATAGTCAGGTATTGTCCAAAGAGAAAAATGTTGTTGTGGATGATGGAGGTTTCTAACCTGTTCCTCCAAGGAAAGTGGGACGTAGAAAAGATTACTCCTACCTGAACCCGACTTTGGTTACCAGGTCCCATGGTCCTGTTGATTTTGATTTTGATTGGTATGGTGATGAAGACTCCTATCAATATGAATATGATTTTTGAATTGGCATGCGGGAATGAATGCTTGTATTACCCCAGCCTTCTACTTTATGTATTTTCTTTTTATTAATAAAAGGGCTCTGCCTTAACCTTTCTAGTAAATGGAACAAAAAAAGAAATTTGAAATATCACCTTTTAAGCATGAAAATGAATTTACACGCATTTAATTCAAGATAATAATCATTATATGATTGGTATTTTTTGAATATAAATATAAATTATTAATTTAATTAAACCACTATTTAAAATATAAGAAGTTTAATGTTTAAAAAATATAATATAATATATAATAAAACAATGTTTTTAGATAAAACTTTTTTGTTTTGACTTTAATAAAAAATGTTGTAATCCTCATAATTACTTAATTATTTCTTAAATGTTACTAATTGATTTTTCTAAAAAATAATTGAATTTCTTCAATTCATTTCATGGTTAACATTATTAAAAAGTAATAAACTTAACACAAAATTATAATTTATTAAAATAGTTTCTTTAATACCAATGGTATTTTTTATGTGAATTAGAACCCTTTTATATTAAAAAATAATTTATTTTACTAATTTTGTTTCATTTTGATTTATTATTATATATTTCAGTTTATAATGGAGAATTATTGAATTTATTTTAGTGTTTCGTGTATCATAAGCTATTGAACAAAGTGAATTTATTTAAAGGGAGGTTCATACTAAAATAATAAGGTATTACTAAGGTAGTTCAACATGGTTATGTTTCCTCCCTAATGGTGGATATCATTTAGCATTTCAAACTTGTGGCCTCAATGTTAATACAATTTATTTCAATCCCAATCTGGGTATGGAAATATTTTATATTACATTATAAGGGCCAGTTAATGGTGTTGAACCATTTTTTTCATTTGTTTAAAAGATATTTATTGGAAGGATGGACCAAAGGATGTGAATATAGTACAAGGAACAAATTTTTAGAAGTTATAGCAAGATTCTAATCATAGAGATTAGTTCATAGATCCTACATCTTTAGTAATGAATTATATTTTGTTTGGTATCCTCTTTAATATCAAGGAAGTATTTCAATCAGTAGTGGAGTTAGAAAAGTAAATATCGAAAAATAAACTCAAATTGGTTGAGCATGGGGATTTTTCTTCAGTATTGTTTCATTCTCAAATTTTCTATAGTATTTTCAATATAGAATATCATTATAGTTTTTTATCAATCAAGAAGAATATTATCCCACCCATTATAAAGATTATTTATCTACCTATTTTTTTTATTTTATATTTTTACTAGAATTCCAATTCTAAAAGAGTATCCTTTTAATATATTTAAAAAAATGTTTTGAAAAAAAAAATAAAAGGGGAATTTTGTAAATAAGTAATTACTTTTATTTATTGATGTATTTTATAACATTATTTTAAATGGGCAGGCTATGATGGACAAATTTTTATATTTTCATTTGAAATGTTTATTTTAGAAAAAAAATCATTGAGGGTTATTATCTTTTAAAATTTTTATATAAAATTTAGTTTTGGAAAATAGTTGTGAAATTAATTTCTTGGTGGGTATTTCATTTAAAAGTGAATTTATAAACTCTAGGTTTTTTATATTTTTAACTTATTTATGAGTTAATATTTTTTTCTTGAGTAGTGATTTATGATTGGGCCATATGGCTAGATTATATTATGTTTCTATAATGGGCTATTGGTTATATAATGATTCAGAGTATGGATATATGTATGTGTGATAAATTTATTTGATATAACTGGTTAGAATGGGATGAATTATTTTGATTGTGATTTACCCACTAGGTAGTTTATTCAATTTTATTTTTTTATTCTTACAAAAATATTAGAAACATGTGAATTTTGAAAAGTTTTTTTCAGTATATTATGGGTTCATAACTATTAACCTGGGTTTGAGTTTGGATTACTTTAATGAATTGTAACTTTTGATTATATATATTTTTTAAATGTTCAAGTAAATGATGTTTTGAAGGTGTTTTGATGGTTTTTGTGAAAAATAAAATATTGTTTTTCTAATATTTTCATTAACATTTCATGTTTTAGATGCACATTCATGGGAACACATGGGATTAATTTGGGAAAAACCTATTGTGTATCAGCACTCACTACATGAATGTATAACCCAGTTTTATATAGATGTTTTTATTCATGATTCAATTAAAGGGAAAAAATTAATATTCATCAGTGGAAGACCATGGATTATTAAAAGTCTATATAAGATATGCGATGAATGTTTCTATTATATTTTGACTTATTAGAGTTTTTATATCTAATTATCCCTTTATGTTACATTTTTCTATTGTAATATGTATTGGATTTTATTACATACTTTAATTTATATATCAAATTTTCATTCAAGTCATTATTTTTATTTTAAAATATTTCATTTATTTCCTCTAATAGTTTTATTTTATCAATAAACATAAGATAAAATCCTTAAAAGATTGAGGAGAAAAATTGGGGATATGCAATGATCTATCTTGGGTCATATGATTTAGGTATCTGGTTAGGGTTGTTACCAAATGGTATTAGATCCACTGTTTGATATGAGTTTTTGGAAGTATGTTTATGTGTGGGAATAAAATGGTTAAGAATCAAAATATATTTATATAATGGAATAATTAATCTCTTTATAGAGAACTTAAATTTATTTGGATGTTTGGGTAGAAAAATTGGTTAGAGAATCGCTTGTAGGATATTTTTTTATTATACCATTTAAGCGTCTTCAACCATAATGGGTTGAAATGGTAAAGTTTTCATGTATAATTTTATAAATTTTAATTTTTTCATCACTTGAACAAGTTCCTTAAAAAAATTTATTTCATTGAAATTTATTTTAAAATACTCTAATGGTTTATGATTTTTATGGTACATTTTAATTTTTTTGAAAAGAAGGCAATTATTTTCATAGGGAATTTGATTAATAAGGGATAAGTAAATATATTTTTAGATAAATTTAAATCTATTTTATAATTAGGCTCAATATAATGATATATGAATATGTATTTTATTTATTTAAATGTTGTTCTCATGGTTTTATTAGGGAACTTAATGGATAATGAAAATCATTATATATTGTAGAATAATACGATGCTTAAAAGGATAATTGTTGGTCTAGGAAGATGATCTATAGGGAATGATCCTATGGATACTCAAACTATGAGAATAATTATTTAATTTATTCTCATTATTATTAGGGATTAATTTTATAATAGGCCTATAGACTGGGATAGATCATTGGATTTTTAGAGATAAAACCCACTTTTATTATGTAGTAAAATTTGGATTCAAATAGAAAAATTTGTGGGGGAAATAATTAAAATAATTTTTTAATTCATGAAAACCCCCATGACTTCAAAAAGGTATTTACATTGTACAAAATGGTGGTATGTTCATTAAATTGGTGGGATACTATGATTGAATCTAAATTTTATATGAACATACTTGGGAAGGTTCTTAGAATATGTTAATTTTTTTATCTTTCTATTAAAGTATTAAATATATCTAAATTATGTGACTTTTTTGTGTCTATAGTATAGGAATTTATCTTTATAACTATATATTTTATAATTTTCACAAATCATTTTTATTACACTGGAGTTGATTATGAATGAAAGTCACAAGATGCAAAGGTTCAAGATGAGGTTTTGAATAGAAATTTAGTCATAGTTTATCATTTTTAATATGTTTTATTATGAGTTAGTTGTTTACAAATTTTTGATGTTAGTGGCTGAAATAGATAAAATTATGAGTGAAATCACTTTTCTTCCATTACATAGTAGAGGAAAGGGTTACTTTAGTGGTTAAAAGATACAAATAAATTATTTACAAAAGAAATTTATGGTGGTTTCATTATGTTTTTACGAGGATATAATCCATATATATGGTATTAATGTAGTGAGTTAGAACTTTTTAGGAATCATTATAACATTACACATAATCCCTGATATTAATATAGTATGATTGTTCATCTAAATAGGTTTTGTGACTTTTATTTTGAAAAAATAGTGGATGAGTACTCAATGTTATGAAATTTTTATTGATGATAGTAGATACCCAAAAAGCTTAGTCAGAGGAAAAACCCCTGACCATTTATTAAAATAACAGAAAATTACAGTAAAAAGACCCAAAAGACCAAAACAAAAACTAGATACCATCAGGATCAAACCCGTCACCACCTCCATGGACAAAAGCTTCATCCGTAGTCGCCGATTCCCATTCCGAGATTTTGTAATGCTTAAGAACCATGACCTACTTCCTCCTAAGATTCAACCGCCCCAATGAAAGGATTTCATTATTAGTTTTCATACCTTTACTAAAAGACCGACATTGGAAGATAAGAGTAGTCCTTCCTCGGAATTCTTCACGGTGAAACAAGAATATCCTCCTAAATCTGAGACACCACCTTCTTCCCTCCCTGGAAAAAATCACTGTATGGGGGCTTGATAAAGGCACCATAATTCTCTTTGTCACTATCAAACGTACCCCTCCATTTACCAGGGATCTGCATATCCTAATAAATCTCTAATTTTTTATGATGGATTTGGTAATTAGTGTCAATCATAGCTAAGCATTGTGGGTTTTCCACCAATTACTCGACTTCACATGGCCCTTTTTCTTTGTAAGAACCCGGTTCTTATTCTGGAGGTATGGGTTTCTTCTTTTATCTTTTACTTAATTGTTTTTGGAGAAAATATGGAAAATGGGAGAAAATTCTAAATTTTGTGACAAAACACCCTATACTCTTCCACATGTCGTGTACTTTGGCAGTGTGGAAGGAGTACACAAGGCCTGTAGTCCGGTCGGTGATGAAAGGTGTAACAACTGACTACATGCAGTGTAGTGGGTATTTACACGCCATGCAGTCAATCGGAAGGAAAATAGTAAGGCGGTGAAAGGTGAGCGATAGGACACATCATGTACTCAAATATCACACGCTGTGTACTCATGTCGACAGATGAACAGTGCCGCCCTGGCGAGAAGCCCCCATAGGAACAGTTAAATGAGAAAAGTACACGTTGTGTACTTGAGAGTACATGATGTGTAGTCTATTTTTTGGCTTAAAATGGGCAGTATCCTCCTCTTTCAGCAGAGGAGGTGTTTCACTTCATTTGGAGCTCAGGAGGATGGCCGGATCTTGGAATCTCTCCCACTCACACACCGGGAAACCGATTTCTGCACCATCGATCTCCTTGGAACCGCACGGGTGGGTTCTTCCTTCCCCTTGCATAGCTATTGCCAATTCTTCCCATAAAAGAAGTTATTTTAATTTGAACGATATTTCTTTTACCTCAAATATACGTCGTTCTCGGGAATTTTGAGGAGCGTCGTTCACATATATTGATCAGGGGTGATTGAGGTAGGTGGTCTACTGTTTATTTCAAACTGCTATGGTGAATTTGTGTACCGTTTTGATACGCTCCCATGAATGGGGTGTTGTATGGCTGAGGCCTTGAATAATTAAATACCTAGAATTGTATATGTAGTTTAATGAACATATATAACTGTTTTTTGTGATCAATGATTGGATCCAGGACCACCCCAGGGGTGCGTTACTCTGTTTAGCCATTTGGCCAGGTTATAAGAGGGTATAACCTAAAATGTATCATGCTTAAAATTGCCCTGAGGGGAATTTTATATAATTTATTTCTTATCTATAGTGCTCAGCCTGATTACTTGTGCCTGAGGGTAGTATTCTATTTAGCCTGAGGGTAGTGTTCATTTTAGCCTGAGTGCAGTGTTCTATTTAGCATGAGGGCCGAGTTCTGTTTAGCCTGAGGGAAACTCCTTTCATGCCTGAGGGTAGTAGATTCTATGCCTGAGGGAGACACTTCGTATGCCTGAGGGAAATATCTATTATCCCTGTGGGCAACAACCTACGGGTTGTGACTTTGATTACCTGAGGGTAAGGTTTGTATGTCTGAGGACAATGTTATCATTAAATGTTCACCATGGTGATTTTTATCTATTATACCTATCAAGATAAAGCACAAGCTTGGCATGGTTAAATAAATATTAAAATGGAAATAAAACTGGTAAATTTAGTTACTTTTGTGTATTGCTTAGTTTATTGCATTTATTACTGCACACTACTATTGCACATTTACACTAACAGTTGGGCACGAACCTTTGGTGGGTGCCTACTGGGATTCATTTCTCACACCCTGTTTGGGTCGTGTATTTGGCCCAAACAGACTATATTTCTACATGTATGGATAAGGACAAGAGTCCCTATATAGGTACATGAGTGTTTTTGAGGTGTAGGGGAGCATGGGACCGAGCTCAGGATCGCGATGCTGCCGGCTATTCTGTTTTGTTATGTTGTACCTGTACTTCCATTATATCGTATTGTACTTTTGTGTAACATGTTCTGGCTATTTTCATAGAACATTGACATGCTGCATCTTGATATATATATATATATGACTGCTGGTTCTTTTTACTATAGTTGTTTATTTCAATTATGTATGTTTTACTTCTTCCACTGTTGTTGTATGTTTGTTCTTGTATTCCACTGCACTACACTTTGACAAATGAGGGCATATTTTCCCCACTATCAGACTTGGGCCCTCGCTGCTAGTTGGCAGCCTCTGGAGATTGAGAAAATGCACTTGAGCTCATTTGACCAACAGGGTTCGGGGCACCCGTGGTGTGGCACCCGGATCCAGTACGTTACAAAGTGGTATCAGAGGTGTTCGTTTCTTTGACTTTCTATTTAAATCCTTAGTCAGGGATAGGACGAAAATGGTAGTTGGTAATAAGCTGTGCTCGGGAGTATCTAACCCGTGTACAGGTAAAATCCAGTCTACCTCGTAATTTTTTCAATTATTCTAATTTTGCAATTTACAGTTGATCTGATTTTCACCGTTGGGAGACACACTTGTAATTGTGCTATTTATATGTTATTCATGGGTTCTATTTAGTTGAAACCCGATTATATGAGGGTATTCTATCTCATGCATCATTTAGGAACATTCTAGAAATCACATTCCATACATAGATTCATGCCATGTAGGCACATTAGAAATTGCATGCTGTTGTGATAGTCATTGTGCTATAAAAGCATGTTGTTGTGATAGCTGCTTTGATAAATACCTGGTATGTGATAGGGTATTTTTGTGTGATCCTATTGGGAGGATGGACGAAAAACTTTGGTTTTTGGGGAGTATGTCCCCCCAATGACTGGAATTTGGTGGATCATTGACTTTTTTACTTGCGTATAACATGTATAAGATTCCAAGCTTTGATTCGCGAGGAGTATGGGCCCTCACGGATCAGAATTTGGTACTTAGGTGTTGTTTTTCAGTATTTTCTGGGTTCTGGGGTAGTATCTGAGGCTTACTATCCCGAAAAACCAGGATACACGCCGTGTAGTTCTATGGAAACACACCATGTGTTCTTCTGTTCATGAAGAAATGAAAACTTTTTGAGTATACATCGTGTACCCTCAGTACACGCCGTGTAGTCTCTTCCCTTATCAAAGACAATGTGGGCAGGGACACGGGGTAGGGAATGGTTTTGGGAAACAACACACCGTGTACCTGATGTACATGCCATGTAGTGTTGACCTAGAGTCTTCCAGTGTAACTAACAACACGGACGGAGGAGACCTTGAGACATACACGCCATGCCCACCTTTGAACACGCTGTGTAGTCTGGCCTAGGGACCCGGCTGTGTAGATAACAAACACGGGTCAGTGTTACCTCTTATTGAACCCGTCGTGTACCTGAGGGAAACACCTTATAGTCCTTACCAGTGGGAGACTATGTGGAATTAGCCATGTGGCTTGGGAAACGAGGTGGTGTACACGCCGTGTGCGGGTGTCACACGCCATGTGGTGTTAGCCGAGTAGTCGGCCGTCTCACGAACGACACAGGTAGTTGGAAATTAAACCATAACACACCGTGTAGATGCCATACATGTCGTTTAGTCTTGTTAAAAGTGATCTGTGTGGATTAGCCATGTAGAAGGACTTAGGCAGGGAGGGAGGATTCAGGTACACACCATGTATTTAGAAGGCACACCATGTGTTTGGGGTGTTACACAACCAGTTTGAGCTGGGGTACACACCCATGTGAAAGGCTTGAGAGAAAATGCCGTGTAGTTTTATACATGTCGTGTAGTCAAGTTTTGTAAATTTTGAAAACTTTCCTTCTTCGTCTCCTTGTTTTTGGCCTTTGATAATCTTGATCTAAGGGGTGCGTTTGACCTTGTAGATTCATGCCGCCAAGAAGACCACACGTTGTTCACCAGGAGAGAGGCAACTACTATACTCTAGAGATGGTAGGACATGAGCTACCAGTGGATCCTCCAGCATAGCCAGATGTGGTGAAAACCATTATACTAGACACAGGCGCGGAAGCGCAGTTCAGTGAAGGCTTCATGCGGTTCATGCAGACCTTTTAGGGAGCACCGCCGGCTGCCACATCTATGGCAGAGATGACACGTATCTTCCAGCAGCAGCATCTGCCTATGTTTTTAGAGGATGATAGACCACTGGCTGCAGATTCCTGGCTAGATTCATTGTAGACTATTTTTGAGCATCTTGAGACGCCTCTAGGGAGGAGGGTCAAGCTCGCAACTTATATACTGCGTGATTCCGCCAAGAGGTGGTGGGATGTTACCACCCAGTCAGAGCATCACAGAGACATGGCATGGGAAGATTTTTAGACAACTTTCTTTGACTTCTTCTTTATAGATACACTAAGGTCAGATAGAGCTCGATAGTTCATGAATCTGCAGTAGGGTGCTATGTTGGTGATGGATTATTCTGCTCGTTTCACTGATCTTTAGCGTTTTGCACCCGTTTTGCTGGGTGATGAGACATTGAGGGCTAGACACTTTGAGGATGGTCTTCGATATGAAATCCACGCACTGGTGAATGTTTTCAGGTTGCCTACTGTGCATGCTATTGTGAACCAGGCACTGATTACCGAGTGGAATCTGTGGGAAGCTAGTGGTGTGGTCCAGGGTGGTTCGACACCAGTTTCTGGTACTATTTCTACTAGTAAGAGGAAGAGACAGATGGAATTCTCTCATGGTGGTAGTACCAGCCAGAAGAATGTTTCAGGTGGCTAGATTATATTTTACTAGTGTGGTAAAGAGGGGCACAAGAGGCCTCAGTTCCCACGTGACCCAGTGGAATGCCGAGCTTACAGCAAGATGGGTCATCTGCAATGCTTTTACAGGGCGTTTCTACCAGTGGATAGGGATAGGGGTTCTGTACAGACTCCGCATGCAGGAGCAGGACCAGCAACTTCTTACCAGTCGGGAAACTGGAATATGTCAGGGCGTGCAGGCAAAGATGGTGGTTGTGGGCATTGTAGCCAGACACCGGGATCTCAGAGGTAGCAGGGCGGGGCAGCTCAGGGTAGCCAAGTTGTGTCGCAGGGCCGCAACACTGGGCATGCATATGCAGTGCAACAGACCCAAATTGAGTAGGATCTCGGAACTTCTACTGTCAGAGGTACTATTCTAGTATCTTTTGTCTTATCTTCAGTACTTTTTGATACAGGTGCTACACATAGCTTTGTATCTGTGCCTGTTGTGGAGAGCCTTGGGCTATGTGTTTCTTCTTCTTTTGATGGTATGACTCTAGTCACTTCATTGGGGATTAGAACAGCTGGTGTGCATCAGTTCAAGGAGTGCCCCCTCGAGGTTGGTGGGTGTCACTTCTTTTGGGACCTCTATCTCTTTGAGATTACGAGCTATGATGTCATTCTCGGGATGGACTGGTTGGTTCCCTTTTGAGCCTTTGTAGACTGATATCGTCACAGGGTGTGTTTCACATCACCAGAGGGCAGACAGTTTCTATACAAAGGTGAGTGGGATGTTCAGGCGAGTCGAGCTGGACCAAAGCATCGTGGGCAAGGTGGAGTCACAGCCTAGATTATGAGTTTGTATCTGGATGATCAGGGGACTTGTCATAAGGACTTTCCTCCAGTGGTTGATCATTTTAGGGTTGTCTTCTTGGAAAAATTTTCAAGTATACCTCTAGAACGTGAGGTGGATTTCTCTATTGAGCTTCTTCCAGGAGCGGCACCGGTATCCATTCATCCTTATAGGATGACTACACCTGAGTTACAGGAGCTCAAGAGATAGTTAGAGGAGTTATAGTCAAAGGGTTATATCTGACCCAGTACTTCTCCTTGAGGGTTCTCTGGTACTTTTTGCGAAGAATGTGGACGGTACCCTTAGAATTTGTGTGGATTATCGGAAGCTAAACCATTTGACGTTTAAAAACGAATATCCCTTACCAAGGATTGATGATCTTTTTGGTCAACTTTGAGGTGCACGAGTGTTCTCAAAGATTTACTTGAGATCCAGATATCATCAGTTGTGCATTAGACCATCAAATATACATCTGAAAGCCTTCAATAGTAAGTATGGTCTATATTAGTACTTGGTTATGCCGTTCGGACTCACGAATGCACCAACAGTTTTCATGACTCTGATGAATCGTGTGTTCCACCCTTATCTATATTATTTTGTGGTAGTATTCATGGGTGATATCTTGGTGTACTCTCATAATCGACATGACCATGACACCCATCTTGAGATCATATTGAGTACACTGAGAGAGCATCAGCTATATGATAAGCTCTCCAAGTGCCACTTTTGGATGGACCAAATACATTTCCTGGGTCATATTATTTCAGAGGAAGGAGTTGTAGTAGACCCAGAGAAGGTGAGAGCAGTAGTTTCTTGGGAGTATCCTAATAACGTGTTTGAGATATGGAGTTTCTTGGGGCTGGCTGGTTACTACAGTAATTTTATACAGGACTTCTCCCGCTAAGCAGCGCCGTTGACGGGTTTGACTAATAAGGGTGTGAAGTTCATTTGGTCAGAATCTTGCGAGAAAGCCTTCCAGGAGCTGAAGAGAAATTTGACATCAACACCAATCCTAATACTCCCAGAGCAGGGAAAGAGTTATACAGTTTACTGTGAGGCATCAGGTATTGGTCTGGGAGTTGTGTTGATGCAGGGTGATCAAGTTGTTGCGTATGGGTCTCAGTAGTTGAGGCCACATGAGTGTAATTACCCAACGCATGACCTCGAGTTGGCTATAGTTGTTCATGAATTACACTGTTGGAGACATTATCTCTTGGGAGAGCATTTTTTGGTTTTCATCGACCACAAAAGTCTCAAGTATATCTTCACTCAGCATGACTTGAATATAAGGTAGTAAAGGTGGTTCGAATACCATTAGTCATTTGATTTTGAACCTGCCTATACACCTGGTAAGGGTAATACAGTTGCTAATGCACTGAGAAGGAAGACTCAGACACAGGTGGTTCATGAGGCTAGTGGTGAGTGGAAGCTTATGGATTTGTTATCTGAGATTCATTTGGAGGTGCACGAAAGTCATGAGAAAACCTATCTTTCTTCGTTAGCTGTGACTTATACCCACCTGGATAGAGTGAGGATGAGACAACTATCTGTTTCGGAAGGCCTAGTTCTACGGGAGTCGGTGGAAAGTGAGGACCCTCCTACTAGGTGGACTATAGGCGATGATGAGGTATTTTGTTTCCATGGACGAGTGTGGGTTCCAAGGGATATATGCAAGGATTTGATGCGAGAGTTTCATACTTCATCTTGGGTAGTGCATCCTGAAGTTACCAAAATGTACCGTGACTTGAGACGTCAAAATTGGTGGGCGGGTATGAAATGGAAAGTAGCTGGTTTTGTTCTAGATGTTCCACCTGTCAGCAGGTAAAGGCGGAGCATCAGAGGCCAGCCAGACTATTACAGTAGTTACCCATTCCAGAGTGGAAATGGGATGATGTCACGATGGATTTCATGACTGGGTTGCCGATGTCACTTCGAGGCAATGATTCCATGTGGGTTGTGGTGGACAGACTCACTAAGGTGTCTCACTTTTTGCCGATCAAGGAGACCTTCGGTGTTGATGAGATCGAGAAGTTGTATATCCGAGAGGTCGTACGTCTTCATGGGGTCCCTCGTTCTATCGTTTTCGATAGGGACTCCCGTTTTATGTCTCGTTTCTGGTAGAGTTTTCAGAGGGAACTGGGTACACAGGTGCTTCTGAGCATAGCTTACCACCCTCAGACCGATGGTCAGTCCGAGCATACGATACAGGTGCTTGAGGACATGCTGCGCACATGCGTCCTAGACTTTGGGGGCTCTTGGGAGAAGTATAAACCCATAGTAGAGGTTTCCTATAATAATAGTTTTCAGGAAACTATTGAGATGACACCATATGAGGCTTTATATGGTAGGCCATGCCGATCACCCTTGTACTGGATGGAGGCAGGTGAGACAGCTTTACTGGGACCTCATCTCGTGTAGGAGACATCAGAGTAGGTTCAGTTGATACGGAAGTGGATGGCTACTGTGCAGTCTCATCAGAAATCTTATGCTGATCGCCGCATATGACCCTTGGAGTTCGTGGTCGGGGATCAGGTGTTTTTGCGTGTTTCACCGAGGTTGGGACACAGGATAATCATGAGATAGAGTAAACTTTCACCAAGGTTTGTGGGGCCGTTTGAGATTCTGGAGAGAGTCGGGTCGGTTGCCTATCGGTTTCAATTACCACATAGGTACCGGGCCATGCACGACGTCTTCCATGTATCTCAATTGCGCCGTTATCATTCAGACCTGTCTCATGTCTTTCAGCCCGAGGAGGTTGAGCTTTATGCCGATGCATCCTTTGAGGAGCATCTGATTCGTATCATGGATAGGAGAACAAACTTTCTCCGAGGCCGGTCAGTTCCTATTGTACGGGTGCTATGGCAGTATGGACGAGTGCAGGACGAAACCTGGGAGCGGGAGACCGACGTACGTGCTCAGTGGCCAGAGTTGTTCTAAGCTTATTATTACCACCCTTGGAAGGGCAATTTAGGGACGAATTTATTTAAGGGAGGATGTTTGTAAGAACCCGGTTCTTATTCTGGAGGTACAAATTTATTCTTTTCTCTTTTCATTATGTTTTTTTGGAGAAAATAAGGAAAATGGGAGAAAATTATAAATTTTTGACTACACGCCATGTACTTTTCCACACACCGTGTACTTTGGCCGTGTGGAAGGAGTACATAGTGCATGTAGGTCGGTCAGTGATGAAAGGTGTAAAAAATAACTACAAGCCGTGTAGTGGGTATTTACACGCCATGTAGTCTGTCGGTAAGAAAATAGTAAGGTGTTGGAAGTTTAGCGACAATACACACCATGTACTCAAATATCACATGTCATGTACTCATGTCGACAGATGAACAGTTCCGCGCTGGCGAGAAGCCGCTAGAGGAACAGTTAAATGAGAAAATTACACGCCATGTACTTGAGAGTACACGCCGTGTAGTCTATTTTTTTGGCTTAAAATGGGCAGTAGCCTCATCTTTCGGCAGAGGAGGCATTCCAATTTGTTTGGACCTCAGGAGGACGATCAGATCTTGGAATCTCTCCCACTCGCACACCGGGAACACGTTTTTTGCATTGTCGATCTCCTTGGAATCGCAAGGGTGAGTTCTTACTTCCCCTTGCGTAGCTCTTTCCAATTCCTCCTCTAAATGAAGTTATTTTAATTTTAACGACATTTTTTTACCTCATATTTACGTCATTCTTGGGCGTTTCGAGGAGATTCGTTCTCATATATCGATTAGGGGCGATCGAGGTAGGTGGTCTAGTGCTTATTTCCAACTTCTTTGGTGAATTTGTGTACCGTTTTGATACACGCCCATGAATGGGGTGTCGTATGGCTAAGGCCTTGAATAATTAAATACCTAGAATCGCATAGGTAGTTTAACGAACATGTATAACTATTGTTTGTGATCACTTCTTGGATTCAGGACCACCCAAGGGTGCGTTCCTCTGTTTAGTCATTTGGCCAGGTTATCTGAGGGTATACCATAAAATGTAGCCCGCTTTCAATTTTCATGAGATGAATTTTATATAATTGATTGCTTATCTTTTGGGCTCATCCTGGTTACTTGCGCCAGAGGGAAGTATTCTATTTAGCCTGAGGGAAGTGTTCATTTTAGCCTGAGGGCAGTGTTCTATTTAGCCTGAGGGCCGAGTTATGTTTAGCCTGAGGGAAACTCCTTTCTTGCCTGAGGGCAGTAGATTCTGTGCCTAAGGGCGACACTTCGTATGCATGAGGGCAATATCTGTTATGCCTGTGGGAAACTACCTGCGGGTTGTGACTTTGATTACCTGAGGGTAAGGTTTGTATGTTTGAGGAAGGTGTTATCATGAAATGTTCACCGTGGTGATTTTTATCTGTTATACCTATCTAGATAAAGCATAGGCTTGGCATGGTTAAATAAATATTAAAATGGCAATACAACTGTTAAAGTTAGTTACTTTTGAGTACTGCTTAGTTTATTGCATTTATTATTACACACTGCTGTTGCACATTTACACTGACAGTTGGGCACAAACCTTTGGTGGGTGACTATTGGGATTCATTTCTCACACCCTATTTGGGTCATGTCTTTAGCCCGAACAGACTATATTTATACAGGTATGGATAAGGGAAAGAGTCCCTATACAGGTACATGAGTGTTGTTGAGGTGTAGGGGAGCATAAGACCAAGCTCAGGCTCGTGAAGCTTCCAGCTATTCTATTTTGTTCTGCTGTACCTGTACTTCCATTGTATCGTATTGTACTGCTGTGTAACATGTTTTGGCTATTTTCATAGAATAGTGACATGCTGCATCTTGATATATATATATATATATATATGACTGCTGTTTCTTTTTTACTACAGTTGTTCATTTTAGTTATTTATGTTTTACTTATTCCGCTGTTGTTGTATGTTTGTTCTTGTATTCCGCTGCGCTACACTTTGACAAATGAGGGCATAGTTTCCCCACTATCAGACCTGGGCCCTCGCTGCTAGTCAGCAGCCTCTGGCATTTGGGGAAACTCTCTTGAGGTCATGTGACCAACTGGGTTTGGGGCACCTATGGTGTGGCACTCGGATCCGGGACGTTACATTCTACGATCTCATTTGTTGTAGCGTCCTCTTTCAAAGTGATCTTGGTTTACATATTGGAACCATCCTGCATATCCCCCTCCACACCCTCCTGCTCCAGCCCTTGAAACCGATTTCCTGTGGGAACGGTGACCATCACACCTTCATTAACATCAGTCTGGCCCTTCAACCCAACATCACAGACCTCTGAAATCCCCATAGATAGACGACCATCACATACAAAAGACTCCAAATTTCCCACGGCTTCAGAATGCTACCCTTTAGACCACGCGACATCCTTGCCGATACCAATCCACTGGTCTTTAGAACTAGGAGAATCCTTATCAGAGGTACCCCTGTCAACTACCTTCTCTGCACCATCCCCCACCCCCAAATCAGATTTAAGCCTATCAAGAACTACAGTGACCATCAGATTAGAATATGCCACTACTTTTTTTCCCACTTTCAATGCACCTCGGTTTACAGAACCAGAATCCTTCCCGTTAACCACATTGGGAAATTGTCCCTGCCCCTCTTCTATCCTCACATTCAGATCAGACCTCATTCGCCTACCACTACGGGAAAAATGGTTAATAGCGACGGGGTATTTGCGACGGGAATTATTCCCGTCGCAAATACTTTTCGCAAAGGAGTATTTGCGACAAGAAACTATTCCCATTGCAAATAATCTATTATTTGCGACGGGTTTTTTTACCCGTCGCAAATATTTTGGCGCGAAATGCGCGCGAAGTTTATTTGCGACGGGGTTCTATCTCCGTCGCAAATAACCGGTGGCGGTTAAAGACTATTTGCGACAGGACTGCTATCCCGTCGCAAAAACCCCGACGGCAGGGGTTATTTGCGACGGGTCCCGTCGCAAATAACCGTTTTTAATGCCGCCCATTTTTAAATGCGGTCAGGGCTATTTGCGACAGGGTTCTATCCCCGTCGCAAATAAACGGCGGCGGTTAAAGACTATTTGCGATGGGGCTGTAGTCCCGTCGCAAATACCCCGGCGGCAGGGGTTATTTGCGACGGGCCCTGTCGCAAATAACTGTTTTAATGCCGCCCATAATTAAATGCGGCCAGGGTTATTTGCGACGGGTTTTCCGTCGCAAATAAGCCCGTTGCAATTAACCTAACCTATAAATACTGCCAACCATTACAATTTTCTCACTCTCAACTCTCAACCGTTCTAATTTTTCCATTCTGAATCTTTTACGACTTTCAGTTGTAAATTTTTTTTCCGACTTCGAGGATTCAGTTGGTGGTGTTCTACAATTACAGCGGCTCGACATTGACATCAAGTTTAAGGTTTTTATCTGAATTTTAATTTAATATTTATTTTATTTATTATATTTATTTAGTTTAAATTTTTAGAATTTTTTTTTTCTGATTTCTAATTAGAAATAATTATGAATAAGTATTAATAATTAACAGAAATTAGAGACAATTAAACACTAATTAATTTAAAATAGTTAGCTGTAATTACAATTAATTACCAGTAATTATGAAAAAATAAAATTAATTTGAATTAATTAATAATAATTAGAAATAATTAACATTAATTAGTAATAATTTATAATAATTACCAATAATTAGTAATAATTACTAATAATTAGTAATAATTACTAATAATTTCCAATATTCAATATTTGCCAATATTTGTCAATATTTGTCAATATTTTTTCCAATAATTATCAATATTTACCATTAATTGCAAATAATTGTCAATATTTACCAATAATTAGGAATAATTACCACTAATTAAGAATAATTACAATAGTTAGGAATAATTACCAATAATTAGGAATAATTACCAATAATTAGGAATAATTACCAATAATTAGGAATAATTACCAATAATTAGGAATAATTACCAATAATTAGAAATAATTACCAACAATTAGTAATAATTACCAATAATTAGGAATAATTACCAATAATTAGTAATAATTCGTAATGATTACCAATAATTCGTAATGATTACAAATAATTAGTAATAATTACCAATAATTAGTAATAATTTTCAATAATTAGTAATAATTACCAATAATTAGTAATAAATACCAATAATTAGTAATAAATAGTAATAACTAGTAATAATTACCAATAATTACCAATAATTAGTAATAATTACCAATAATTACCAATAATTAGTAATAATTCGTAATAATTACCAATAATTATTAATAATTAGTAATAATTACCAATAATTAGTAATAATTACCAATAATTACCAATAATTAGTAATAATTCCCAATAATTATCCCTAATTAGTAATAATTACCAATAATCACAAATAATTAGTAATACTTAGTAATAATTATCACTAATTACCAATAATTAGTAATAATTAGTAATAATTAACAATAATTAGTAATAATTAGAAATAATTACCAATAATTACCAATAATTAGTATTAATTAATAATAATTACCAATAATTAGTAATAATTAGTAATAATTATCAATAATTAGTAATAATTAGTAATAATTACCAATAATTACCAATAATTAGTAATAATTAGTAATAATTAGTAATAATTATCAATAATTAGTAATAATTTCCAATAATTAGTAATAATTAGTAATAATTAGTAATAGTTAGCAATAATTAGTAATAATTAGGAATAATTAGTAATAATTAGTAATAATTAGTAATAATTAGTAATAATTACCAATAATTACCAATAATTAGTAATAATTACCAATAATTACAAATAATTAGTAATAATTACCAATAATTAGTAATAATTAGAAATAATTACCAATAATTACCATTAATTAGAAATAATTACCAATAATTGCCATTAATTAGTAGTAATTACCAATAATTACCAATAATTACCAATAATTACCAATAATTAGTAATAATTACCTATAATTACCAATAATTACCAATAATTAGTAATAATTTGTAATAATTAGGAGTAATTACCAATAATTAGGAATAATTCGTAATAATTAGTAATAATTAGTAATAATTAGTAATAATTAGTAATAATTAGTAATAATTACCAATAATTACCAATAATTACCAATAATTACCAATAATTACCAATAATTACCAATAATTACCAATAATTAGTAATAATTACCAATAATTAGTAATAATTCGTAATAATTAGGAATAATTACAAATAATTAGGAATAATTTGTAATAATTCGTAATAATTAGTAATAATTAGAAATAATTAGTAATAATTACCAATAATTACCAATAATTACTAATAATTAGTAATAATTACCAATAATTAGAAATAATTACCAATAATTACAAATAATTACTAATATTTGGTAATAATTACCAATAATTACCAATAATTACTAGTAATTTGTAATAATTACCAGTAATTAGTAATAATTACCAGTAATTAGTAATAATTACCAATAATTAGTAATAATTACTAATAATTACCAGTAATTACCAATAATTAGTAATAATTAGTAATAATTAGTAATAATTAGTAATAATTAGTAATAATTAGTAATAATTAGTAATAATTACCAATAATTAGAAATAATTACAAATAATTACCAATAATTACAAATAATTAATAATAAATAGTAATAATTAGTAATAATTTGTAATAATTTGTAATAATTAGTAATAATTAGTAATAATTAGTAATAATTAGTAATAATTACCAAAAATTAGTAATAATTAACAATAATTACCAATAACTAGTAATAATTACTAATAATTACCAATAATTACCAATAATTAGTAATAATTAGTAATAATTAGTAATAATTAGTAATAATTAGTAATAATTAGTAATAATTAGTAATAATTAGTAATAATTAGTAATAATTTCAATAATTAGTAATAATTTCCAATAATTACCAATAATTAGTAATAATTACCAATAATTACCAATAATTACCAATAATTAGTAATAATTAGTAATAATTACCAATAATTAGTAATAATTACCAATAATTAGAAATAATTTGTAATAATTAGGATTAATTACCAATAATTAGGAATAATTAGTAATAATTAGTAATAATTAGTAATAATTACCAATAATTGCTAATAGTGTCAATATTACCAATAATTCCCAATACTTGTCAATATTTACCAATAGTTAGGAATATTTACCAATAATTAGGAATAATTACTAATAATTAGGAATAATTTGGAATAATTACCAATAATTAGGAATAATTACCAATAATTAGGAATAATTACCAATATTTAGGAATAATTACTAATAATTAGGAATAATGACCAATAATTAGGAATAATTACCAATAATTAGGAATAATTACTAATAATTACAAATAATTACAAA
This sequence comes from Viscum album, assembly GCA_963277665.1. Classification (NCBI taxonomy): domain Eukaryota; kingdom Viridiplantae; phylum Streptophyta; class Magnoliopsida; order Santalales; family Viscaceae; genus Viscum; species Viscum album. The sequence goes on along the minus strand of OY728131.1, from coordinate 197,889,477 downwards.
TAATTACCAATAATTAGGAATAATTACCAATAATTAACAATAATTACCAATAATTAACAATAATTACCAATAATTAGGAATAATTACCAATAATTAGGAATAATTAGCAATAATTAATAATAATTACCAATAATTAGTAATAGTTACCAATAATTACCAATAATTACCAATATTTACCAATATTTTCCAATATTTACCAATATTTACCAATATTTACCAATAATTACCAATAATTACCAATAATTAGGAATAATTACCAATAATTAGGAATAATTACCAATAATTAGGAATAATTACCAATAATTAAGAATAATAACATTATTACATTATTAGTATATTTTATTATTAATATTAAAAAAATATAATTTTCTATATTATATACAATTCTCCTTTCATTTGTGTGTTTTCTGTCTCCACATGTAATATTTGCATTCTTTTTCAAAATTATCAACCAACTCACCAATGGAGAGGTGAAAGTGAATTCAAATATTACATGTGGAGACAGAATGTTAAACACACAGATGAAAGGAGAATTGTATATAATATAGAAAATTATATTATTTGAAAGATGGATGTACCCATTTGAAAGATGCATGGAAAAATTGAAAAGAAAAGTATGTAACAAAGCATCTGTTGAAGGATCTATTGCAGAAGATTATTTGCAAGAGGAAATATCTTTTTTCTGCTCCCATTATTTTGAATCTGAGTATCCTTCAAAACACAACCGAATGGGACGGAACAAGAGGAATATTGATGAAATCAACAATCAATTATCTATTTTCAACAAGCTAGAGCTTGGTTTTGGTGGAGTTTATGAACGCTGGCTTTCGGATGATGAACATCACAGAGCTAATACGTATGTTCTGCTCAACTGTGAAGAGATGACATCAGTTGTACTGTAAGTGTTTATATCACTTATTCTATCATTTATGTTATAGTAAATAACTTTGTTTTTTATAGGTTGTATGATAATCATATCAAGAAACAAATTCCACAAATTACAGCAGCTGCTCTTGAAGAACGCCAATAGAAAAATTTCTCTCAGTGGTTTCAAAAACTGGTATCATAAATTCTTTATCTTTTAGCAACTCATTCAATGTATAGTTTACTATATTGATAATTATTTCACAAATTTTCAGGTGTCTCGACATGCTGATAAAATTGACAAACAGCTGTGTATATTGAGTAACCCATCTTCTAAACTTGTTAAAACTTATAATGCATATGTGGTGAATGAATTTTGATTTCACACACATGTATATGGGGAATTAAAAAAAAACAATGAATAGTGGAGTTAGCTTGAGAGGGTCTCATCATCGAGAAAATGAAGTTGACTTTTATGGCATACTTGATGAAATCATTGAACTCTGTTATATTGGACAAAATTACATAACCATGTTCAAATATTGGTGGTTGGATACAGAGAGAGGCGTGAGTGTTCATCCGACTCATGGAATCATCGATATTAAATGTAAAAGTGTTCTCGCAGTAAATGAACCATTCTTATTGGCTCAACAGGCACATCAAGTTTATTACGCAAAGTACTGTGCTACATCAAGAGGCTTGACTGATTAGTGGAGTATAATAAAAATCAAAATTCGAGACAATCAGTTTAGTCAAAGTGAATGTGCTTTCACTGATGTGCAAAGAATTGAAGTTTTTCAAGAGAGTACTCAATATCAATCTTTTTTACAAAGAGACATGAGTATCGATGACGACACCCCACATTTAAGAGTCGGTGATGACGATGATGTTAATGATGTCACATATGAATTTGAAATGGTAAGAGATGAAGCAACTGAAACTCGAATGGATATCGATGATGTTGAGGAGGAATATGAAGATGACACTGACATATATGAAGATGATGATGAAGATGAACACTGATAGAATTCCATGGTAGTTATATACAATCATAACTAATATATATGTATATAAAATAGTAATTGTCAATTATTTGCTAACAACATTAACATTTTCTGTTTCAGATCGACGACGACGCATTTCGTGAGTTGGAGGATGCTGACCTACCTTTCGATGCGGATGAGTTGCTGGCAGATGACCCTCAGCCTGCAGGCGTTTCAGGGAGTACGTAGAGGGGGCGCGGTCTTGCACTATTGATGATTCCTGACCCCATCCCCGGGCGACGTCCACGTCTTGGGTTTGATCCACGCAAACAGAGGTGTGATAACCTGTGTGATAACCTGTGGATTTTACTAAGATTTCATTAATCTATTCACATAATAAATGTTTATTATTTTTACAGTTTTCCGCATATAGCAGTCGGACAGGGCAGCGCTATTTTGCGCAACTATTTCTCTCAGCCTTGGACCACATGGGAGTAGATTCCCATTGATGTGTAGTAGGCCATGTTTGGCCATTGTTTGGTACGTACGTAAATAAATAATTTTTATTTTGAAAATTATTTCATTTCTAACTTGATATTTTGATTTATTTGTAGGGTTTATGGTATCCGATTGAGGATACCATGCGTGACGCCATCCACGAGGCATGGGAGGTGGCCATGCGTGATCGCTTTCGTCAGTTTATGCACAATTTAAGAAAATATACCACGAAGAAAGCATGAGTGTCAGATTTTGACGAGTCATGTAGAGTACACCGACCAGAGTACATTTCATTCCACGTATGGGATGGATTATGTGCACACTAGTTGAGTGATGCCTTTCAGAGGAGATCATCGGTGGGGAGGCAGAATCGAGGGAGACAGGATGTGACTCATCGATCTGGGAGTCGTACTTTCAGAACTCATAGACAACATCTGGTACGTACATTATTTATAAATATTTTATATAACTATAAATATTAATAGTTTATTTTTTATTCTTATAGGCTGTCGAGCACCCCGATATTACGGAGTACGACGTATATCGGAGGATGTATAGTGATCCTGCTACTGGGGAGCTCAGAGGTGATCATCAGCGTCACATCGTGGTCAGTATTATTTGTTTTCAAGTTTAAAAATTAACGGCATATAATATATTCACAATTTTAATTTTAAATTGCAACTACAGGAGTCATATGAGACCGCAGCGTCACAGACCCGGCCTGAGAGTCAGGCCGAGTCATCAGATCAGACCACTGGTCGTCAGTTTGATGAGGCGACATGGATGCAGGCCACCCAGTATGCCTTCGAGAAGGGTCGGGTAGTTGGTATCAGCTCTTGACTGACTACCGGAGATTATTATGGCAGTGCTGCGATGTCGGCGTCCAGCTCGAGAGGAGCTCGTGCATATTCTTCTGCTACACAATATGAGGATCAGTTGCGATCTCAGACTGCACTGATAAAGAGTCTCCGACAGGAGCAAGAGCAGATGCGTCCGTAACAGCAGCAACATGAGGAGGAGGGTCGATGCCAGCAACAGCTGTACGAGGAGCTGATGAGTCGGTGGCAGCAGCAGCAGCATGAGCAGATGGAGTACATGCACCGACTCACTCATGCTTTAGGTATGGAGTTTCCTCCACCAGCATCTGCAGATCCCCCCTCCCCTCCCCCTCATTCAGATTAGAGTTTGTTTTTATGTTATAAAGTTTGTTAAATCAAAATATGATTTTTTTTCTATTCGTAGTTTCTGTCTCATTATAAAATATTAATAATATTATATTTTGAAATAACAATCTTAATATGAATAATAATATTATTTATATTTTATAATATTAAATTATATATATATTAAAATTTTATAATATTATAATTGAATTATATTTTTTTTGTAATATTAGAATTATTTTAATATTTGAATGTAAAATAATTCTATTATTTTTATATTAATTAAAATAACTTATTAATATTTTTTTATTTATGAATTATAATTATAATTTTATTATATTAATTAAAATCATTTATTAATATTTTATTATTTTTTATTTTTGAATTATAATTCTATTATTATTATATTAATTAAAAAAATTTATTAAAAATTTATTATTTTTATTTGTGAATTATAATTCTATTATTATATTAATTAAAATCATTTATTAATATTTTATTATTTTTTAGTTTTGAATTATAATTCTATTATTATTATATTAATTAAAATAATTTATTAATAATTTATTATTTTTATTTGTGAATTATAATTCTATTATTATATTAATTAAAATCATTTATTAATATTTTTTTATTTTTGAATTATAATTGTATTCTTATTATATTAATTAAAATAATTTATTAATAATTTATTATTTTTTATTTTTTTATAGTATTTGTGACGAGATACTATGCCTGTCGCAAATAGTATTATTATTATATTAATTAAAATAATTTATTAATATTTTTTAATTTTTTTAAAATACTATTTTCGATGGGCCCGTCGCAATTACTATTTTAAAAAGTTTTTACAAATATACGGACTAATATTTGCGACGGGAAGGATCGCCGTCGCAACTAATACTTTTAGCGACGGGCCCGTCGCAAATAATTGTTTTTGCGACGCCGTTTTCCGCAACGGGATATTTGCGACGGACCCCCATCGCAAAAGCCTATTAGCGACGGGATCTTGACGCAAATGCCCCGTCGCAAATGCCATTATTTCTAGTAGTGTACCTTCAGCATGATAGTGCGACACCAGATGCCCCAAATGACAACAATTCGAGCAATATCTAACCCAGGATTCAAAGACCATAACCTGTTTTCATCTAAGTTCCGCACCAACAACAATCCAAATCAAATCCACTAGGGGCTTCGACACATTCACTTCAAAACAGATGCGCAGGTTGATGGGATGACTCATAGTAGAGGTACATACATCAGAATAGAGAAATAGACCAACCATATTTCCAATCATACAGATAATTGCATGATTTTTAAAGGGTAAAGTAAGGTGAGGAAAGATTACCCATGTCACAATGGAGGATGGGTCGCAATTCCTGCATAGGTTGGACAACCATCGAAGAAGAAATAACTTTCACCCGCTGCAATGACGAGGGGCGTTGGACCAGGCCTAGATCAAATCATCCTCTAAGGCATACCGAATCATGAGATACCGCTTATCAAGAAGACCAAAAATCATGTGGTCTTGAACGTCCAATTTTTTAAGCACAACCCGATCAAACTCATCGACTAAGGGCTGAAGATGGTTGAAGTGGGAAACCAGAGTCAAATTCCCAAGGATTGATGCTTCGTAGAACTCTGACAACGAAATAGGGAGCTAAGGGCCACCATGATGATGGTCAGGAACCTTTGGACTTATCCAAATTATCGAGAAGTCTGGGAGGAAGCTAGTCTTAGAAAATATGGTAAATAGTTTCCTTGATCTCGGAGGAAAAAAAATAATTCCATCCTCCCCCCTCCCGCCATCGGGGAGGGGGGGGGGGGGGAACTCTGCCACGATCATCTAGGGTTGAATCGCCGCGAACCGCCTCCGCGAATCCCCGCCAAGTCCTGATAGTGGATAGTTCAAAGTAATTAAATTTTTTAACCCAAGGTAGAGTGGTTAACCCTCAAAATAAGGAGGTATTTACAACTTTTAAGGACCATGATAGAATTTTTGTTTTTATACATGTACTTTAGGAGTACGGGGTTCAATTTGTACCGCCTACCATTTAAAAAACATCATATTGTATAATGAATATTTTTTTGGATATGGGTAAAACAAAACATTATATTTATATATATAGGAATTTTCTAACTAAAAATAAATTAACTTTTTATTCAATGATTATTGATACCCAATTGGGTTAAATGAATGAGCAGGAGATCAAATTTCTATCATGAAATATCATTAAAGGTGTAGTGGATTTATTGTTGGAATTCATTTTTATTTAAATGAGAATAAATGACCTTATAATTATAATATACTAGTTAATTAGGTACAAAGTTAATATGAACAATTATAATCAATGATTTATTTCTGTATCTCTAGATAGAACAATAAAAAATTCAGAATGAGAGTTGGATATTTATGTGAGTACTGTTGGTCTAATTTTCCAAGAAATTCATCCCAAAATTTTTTAGTGGAATATAATATTTATTAATTATTTAGATATAGCTGATATGTCTAAAATTTATACAATTTTCGATAGATACCATGTGGATTTTTTAAATTATCATTGAAGATATATGTGAGATTTTCTACTTATTTATTTCCTAGATCTCTCCTTATTTATTTCTTTTGTCCATATAAAATCAATGAAAACCCTAGATTTGAATGTTTAGTAGTATGATATGAAGGTAAAAGGATTTTTTTGATAGGTTGTTGTACTATCGGAAACAACAGTATTATTTTCCAAGAGGGTATAGGGTATTTTATGTTTATATAATGTCTACAAAACATAAATCAATAATAAACATGAAAACCCCCTTTACTTTTTTGTTTTTGATCTATTTGGTCAACTATTGAGATTTTGGTGGTTTTTAAATATTAATTTATTATTTAGGTATCATCAATTTATGAAAACGTTGTAGGATATTCAGAAAAATGGATTTTAAAAGTTTTTTATGTGAATCATGAGAATTTGGTATGTTACTATTTCTCATTTGATATTTACAAAATTCATTTATTTCTATTTCTATAAATACATTGATACAATTTTTTTTTGAAAATCAGGTAAGGATTCCATCCTACTCGTCAACTAACCCGATCTAAGACAAGGCCTGAGTAGTGTTCCTGATCATCTTAGGCAGGCGACTAGAACAAGGCATCAAAGTTAGCATAATGGGAATGATTTATCCTATTATTAGCCTAGAATAAATAACAAAAAAAGAGTACATAGCATACGAAAAATAATAAATAAACATCAAATATTAAAATACAACCATAGTAGAACAAATATAATCTAAAAAATGATACTAAAACCAAATCAGAAACAACTCAATCTCCATATATGTGACCTCTTGGTCACCGCCCACTATAAGGACACCCTACTACAAGGAAGACTCAATCCCAAAACCTAAACCTTCATAATAGATCATGTATATTGACACTAAGTGAAACAAATAGGGTGTGAGCATAAACAATTTAGTAGGTAAGAACAACATATTCCATAAATTTACTTTCCTGAAATAGTCCACAGACACTAGCTTTAAATACATTTATAAAATAGGGGTTTATCATTTTTATTGAACCAAATACAAATTTACCTTTTTAAAATAGTTTTCCATTTCAAAACCCAGTTTAAAAAACCCAAACCCAAATAAGAGCTAAACTAGGTTTAAATACTATGATAAAGATCAAGGAAATGAAACTAGAAAACATAAACTACCAGTGATAATAACCAAAGTCCAATAGAGTAAAGCAGAAACATATAGACGAAAATCTTGGAAATTTCATAAACATATATAGAAGAAATCCCTGTATGTACTTGGATCAGACTCAAATACTAGTGTATGGTGCATATCTATAATCAATAACCAACTGGCCACTCTAAACTGGCCACACAAGTGGCACACCACACATGGTCTTTCAGTAAATTGGGGGGGGGGGGGGGGTACCAACCCATCTAATCGGGGTCGATAAAAAACCATCACTAAACCCTCTAGATGATACCCAAGAATCCCATGATAATATTACATGGTGAAGGAGTTGGTCCTCACATACATGGAATAAACAAATAACCCACTGATTCCATTATGGTTTTATATCCCAAACACCAAAACCACCAACATGACACCCCTCCCCTAGGATGGACTACCATAGAGGTACCCATCACACATCAAGTAATTTCAAGGTTCCAAATGGACCTACACATCATGTCACTTTAAAACCCATTTCCAAAACATCCCAAAATACTAACTGGGCCTTAACATATACATTTCCAGAACCACTTACAAAGCATTTTACAAAACCAAGATAAAAATGAACAACATGATCTAAAGGTTACAAAAGTTCTTTTGTTACCATTTAGTTATGATTTCACATCATAAGGTTTCAAAAAATAAAAACTTTAAGAAATAAATATGGGAATCACATTTGAATTCATTTGAAAATCAAGTAACCATTTAGGAACCATTGGGTTTTAGAATAACCATTTTAAATGAGGATGGCTATAGAGGGGAAGTAGGATGAATGATAAGTATTTAGAAATATGAGGTTTATGATGAACAAATCCATTTCTATTTTTGTTCCTATCCATAAGTTCACCCTATGCACATTTGGATATTCCCACATCCAATAGAACACAATTTGAAGAAATAAAAGTACCAAGAGTTTTATTTAAATAAATACTAATGCCATAACAACCAATAAAAAGAATCCACACTTAATTACTAAACAAAAAAAGACAAAAACATCCCCTCATAAGCCTAAATTCATAGAAAAATGAAGTCATTAAAACATAACCAAGGTCAAAACCAATTTAAAAGTGATTTGTTTTATTTTAAAAGATCAATTTTCATTTCATATAACACTTTTCATGCATATACATTTAGACACAATTAAATAAACCATTTGAAACCCCGTTTTCTTCAAATTTATAATATAAAATCACTATAAGAATTCATACCAATACATCAAAAGTATGCAATTTTTTTAAATTAACTAGAAATAATCAAGAAATAAAGGGAATGTTCCCGAAATGAAGTTGATGGAACCACATTCTTTAATATAGTGATCATATGATAAAACCTTTGGAGAGGGAATAAATAATCCCAAAGAATAATCCACACATCTTAACACCAAATAAATCATCTAAAATTTTTCTACCCTCACCCTAGGGTTCGACCAAGAGAGAATCCCACTAAAGAAAACAAAGAAACCAAGAAAAGAAGAGATGAATAAGAGAAAATTGACCAAAAAACATGAAGAAATAACCTAGTAACCCCAATAGATATTCGATGGAGGAAATAAAGAAATGTAATTGGGTCTTGGGAGCCCACATGGTGCACCTAATTTGAGCAAGGTATAAGAAACATGAATGGGGGTTAAAAAATAAGAGGGGAAAAGTGGAAAATTTAACTTTTTAAAGATATAGACAATGTGAATGATTTTTTTGAATGGTTTTCCAAACCATGAACCAACTGTGCACACCCCACTAGAGGAGGAGTAAACCCACATGGTTTGGCTGCACGGTTGGGGAATTCATGCACCAACCATGAAAAATGGATCTAGAAAATTATAGATCCTTCCCACATGATTTTTGAATGTTTTCTCTTAACCATATGAAATCTGTGTTCCTTGTCCCAAACACCACATAGGTGATAAAATTTTGTCTTGTAACTCGCATGGTTTGGCACAAATTGTGCTCAAACCATGCATGGGGCCAAAAACAACACGAAATATTAGAAACTCAAATTATTTTGCTAAGAAGTCGAACTGAACTTTGACAAAAAAATCCAACATAATAATAATAATAAAATAAAATAAAAACCATGGGTGGGGTGTGAAAATTCTCCCTACTAAAAAATCTTTCCACCCCCATAAATTCACTAAGCTATATTAGAACCAAAACATAACTCAAAATAGAACGAATCCCAATAGAACCATGAAACTCAAGGTGAACTTTAAACTCCACAAGTCATATACAACTAGATCTTGGGAAAAACATAACAAGGATAACCATGGGGGATATAAAATATGGTTATTCCCACTGAAAGGAATCAGAAAAAACCATGGTACAAAAAAGGGAATCCCACAAAAAATCCACTCAGAAACACCCATCACAAATCAACTAGCACAACCATTGGGAACCCCCAACCTAAACAACAAACCGAACCATGATTAATCAATTAAACAATGATAAAACATCTCCAAATCTAGCACCACCCAAAAAAACCTTTCCATAAGAAGGAAGACCATTCAATAATTCATCAATATCTGGAATAAAAATTTCAACTACAGGAAAACAAGACCACCAATATTTTCATAAAAAATAAAACATAAAATAATTTTGGAAACTACAATATGTAAACATATAACATTACCAATCCAAACTAAAGACAAAATATAGGCCAATGTTCCCCACAACCCATGAATATAACTATGTAATAAACTTCATTTCAGGGACTATGGATAGAGCCCAAATGTCTTGAAGCATATTCTTCCCCATAGTTAGGAACTGAAAACCTCTAATTGATACTTTATCTTTTATTGACACTGCTTTTAGAACTTCTACAAGTGGCCCAAACATCCACATTGATGATAAGACTTTAGAAGATTACAACAATACAGCATCAATTTCCCGAACCTTACACACTGAAGGAAAATGAGTGATTGTCCCAATGAGAAATAAGATGGAACCAAAATTGAATAATACTCAAGAAAAGGTTCCTTTTTTATACACTTATCTCTAGAAGGGGAGCCTTCACAAGTACCAAGATACATTAGATCACCAACTATCACAGACTGCACTCTATGAACCACCTTAGCTAGAAATTAGTCATCCACAAGATTCACAAATAGAACTTCCCCATATGAGAGAATTTTATCCTTCATTTCTAGATGAAGAATCTAAAATAAGAGAGGATCCTTTAGCTGACCCTATAATGCTATATCAGGAGAGAAAGAAATCATATCTTTAAATAAATCATTATAGTCCTTAAACATTCACTGAATTTTTTGAATTTCTAACAGATACACTATATTCTTCACCTTCACATCCCTAGGAATTAAACATTAGATAAAAAATTATTAAAGACATCCTATGACATCCCATATTGCAACGATTCTGAGATGATCACCTTTCACCAATCCAAACTGGGACCTTAAAATGAACTCAGAATATCATAGACTCTCACAGCTTCGTGAGTTCTTAATTACCTTAAGACTCCCTCAACTTCCTCAGGAAACTCTTAAGCCTCTAACGGACATCGACCACTATGGAAAAAATGAAACAACAAAGAAAAACCAAACTCTGGTACCCCACTAGAATTTTAGATAGGGAAAACATCCAGAAGATATACCCTATAAACTTTCGAGACCTTTCTGGGAGACATACACTATAAAACACAAAAACAAAAATATGAAATAAAAAACATAACACAAAATAATATCTAAGTTCAGAACACCTAGATCATAATACAAACATAAAAAAAACTAAAATCCAATTTAAAAACCATCATTTTCTTCTAGGTCCACTTTCTCAAAATACCAAAATCGCTTTCAAATTCAATTTCTAAATATCAATAAAACATCATTTTAAACAAAACAAAACCCAAAAATAATTTTCATCTAGAAAATACCTTTCCAAAAAACACTTTTCCATTTCAAAATACACCCACACCGACTAAAATCAAACCAAAACCTAACTCACACAAAAACTCCCTGAATTGGGAACTAGTAGCCATGCATAACCTTGCCACATGGTTTAATAGATCATGTCCCAAGAAAGCACCATACACTATGATGACATTAAAATATGTTCTTAGGATTCACATGGGTTACTAATCCATGTAAGTTTATCCTACATTACTAGTTCACATACATTGTTATTCCCCATCCACACACCCATAACCAAAACAAAAGAATCAAAAAACAGACTACTCCTAGAAACTCAAGACTCATAATGAGTAATAGTTCATGATGCTCTTCCTATACCTACCTCACGAGTCCCAATAGTAGTAATCTATGAACTACCTAATTCCCCAAATAACAAAGGGATCCTCTAATACCATTTTTTAATGAACTAGGTCGGGTTACCATCCATCCCAACACCCAACGTGGTTAAAGATAAGACCTGAGAGACTTTCCCATTCCTTGTGGGCCAAAGACTAGTATTGGGCATCAAATTCATCACTATGGGATTGATTTATCCCAATATTAGCCAAAAATAAATAACCAATATAGGGTAAATAAAATAAACACATAATAACTGAACATAAATAAATACATAAAAAAGATCCAAATAAAGCCACATCTGAACAACCAGAAACTTCAAAATAAAAATAAAACCAAAATAGAAAAAACTTGATCTCCATGTGAACTCTTGGTCACCACCAACAATAAGACCACCCTACTCCAAGGAAGTCTTGAGCCTGAAACCTAAACTTGTAAAACCGATCAAGTCTACTGATGTTGAGTGGGTGTGATCATAAATAGCTCAATAAGTAAGTAAAATAGAGTCCACACATTTAATTTCCTAAAATAGTCCACAAACACTAGTTTTAACTATATTTAGAAAATGGGATTTTATCATTTTTAAAGAACCAAATACATATTTCCCTTTTTATAATTTTTTTATACTTCAAAAACCCAATTTACAAAACCAGAATCCAAATAAGAGACAAACCAGTTGATAGAAAGACTATGATGAAGATAAAGGAAACAAAATAAGCTTGCATAAAATTGGAGCGATAACAACCAAATAATAAACAAGTAAAGCAAGAACATACATATAATAATCATAGGAATTTCCTAAACATATATAGAATAAATACTTGGATGTAATCAGATCAAAATCACATACTAGTGTATGGTGCCACTTCATAATCAATAACCAATTGTATTCTCTAATATGGACTCACTAGTGGCACATCCCGCATGGCCTCTCAGTAAATCCTAGGGTTCCAAACCGTCTAATTGGGGTCAATAAGAAACCATCAATCAACCCTCTAGATGATTCACATGAATCCTATGAAAATAGTACATGGTTAATGAGGAGGTCCTCACATATGTCACATTATCCAATAACCAATAGATTCCACCAATCTTGCCTAGAAAAAACACCAAAATCACCTATGAGATGACCCTATCCTCGGAGGGACTACCATTGAGGTTCCTATCATAAATGAAGCCATTCCAAGGTGCCAACCAGGTCTACACATCATGTGACATTAAAACCCATTTAAAAAAAATTAAAAAATACCAACCAGTCCTTACCATATTCATTTACAAAACCATTTCTGAACTATTTTCCAAAACCAATATAAATAAATACAACATGATCAAAAGGTTTTAAATGGTTCTTCATTACCATTTTGTTACCATTTAACATATTAAGGTTACAAACATTTCTAACTTTAAGAAACATAGTTGGAAATCACCTTCGAATTCCTTTAAAATCCAAGTAACCATTTAAGAACCATTGGGTTTTAGAAGAACCATTGGAAATGAGGATTTATTTGGAATAGAAGTAGGAATAATGATAAGCATTATGAGATTTAGGGTTTAAGATGAACAAAGCCATTGTCATTTTTGTGCCTATCCATATGTGCACCTATTTCACATATAGATATACCCACATACAATGGAAAATAGGTCTAAGATTCAAATGTTCTCAGGGTTTTATTTTAATTAATAAAAATATTAAAATAACCAATCATAAGAATCCAAACATAAGTTCCAAACCACATAAAGGCACTGAAATTCACTCACAAGCCTCAATTAATAGACAAAACAAATTACTAAAAAATAAAAAGGTAAAATCCAATTTCAAAGTGATTAGTTTTATTTTAAAATAATAATTGTAATTTCATCAAACACTTTTAAGAAATAAACATTTATTTTTAATTAAATAAACCCTTTGAAATCCAATTTTCATTAAATTTACAATATTAAATCACTATAAAAATTCATAGAAACACATCCAAAGCATTTTTTTATAATTTAATTATAAACACTCAAGAATCAAATGTAATGTTATGGAAATGAAATGGATTGAAACACCTACTTTAATGGTGTGTGAACGCAAAGAAACCCTTATAGAGGGAATAAATAAGCTGAAGGAATGATCCTCACACCCTAACATAAAATAAATTTACCAACACTAGCCAACCCTCACCCTGGTGTTCATTCAAGAGAGAATACAACCAAGGAAAACTAATAAACCAAGTGGAGAAAAGAAGAAGAGAATAAAATTGACCAGAAACCATGAAGAACTCACCTAGTAACCTCAATAGTGCTTCAATGGTGGAATGAGATCAAGGGAGGATGGTCTTGGGAGCCCCTACAATGCAACTAAGTCGAGAAAATGGGAAGAAATTCAAATGGGAGTTAAAACATAAGATGCGAAAAGTGGGAAATTCATTTGTTTTAAAGATCTAGGAATCTCCCATGGTTTCACCACACTATTTTTCATTCTATGCAATAACCATGCACACCCCACTAAATAATGATGACACTTGAATGAAATAGGTTAATGGTATAGGAAACTCAGTGCCAACCCTACAAAATGGCTTTGAAAAATTATAGAGTCTCCAAACATTCTCTATGCATGGTTTCCCCTAAATGTGCGCAAGCCATTAGCCTTGTCGTAAGCATCACCTTGGAGATGCATGGTTTTTCATAGGACTTACATGATTTGGATCAAACCATGATAAAAACATTAACATGCCAAAAAATCACCTGTAATCTTTGAAACTCAAAAATTATCATCGAGAACTCAACTGAATATTCAACCAAAAGATCCAACATCATGATAGGAATAGAATAATAGAAAATAAGGGTTTAGGGTGTGACAATTTTGGTAGTTTTTTCTGAATGATATTATGATTTATTTAAGATCAGAGGTAGGAAATGAAAGGATATTTGAGATCATTATAAATATTTTTTTAAGAATTAATTATATAAAAAATTCTCTAAATGTAACTTATAAATGTAATAATATAATATTTTAGGTTATATTTTTTTATATATACATTTTTATGGATCTTGAAAAGTATAAATTCATGACGAATTTTGAGAGGTCAAATAATTCCTTTTTAATCCATTTATTTCCTTCTCCTAGTCAATTAATACTGGCAATTCATTAAAATTTTAATTAATTGGATTCATTAATGAAAAAATTAATTCATATTGGAGTTATGTTTAGTTGTAATGAGTAGTTTTAGGGCCATTTAAAGATTTAAATTAGTTAACTATTTGTGATCCATCCATAATATTACCTAAAGTGGGTGAGGTTTTTGTGGTGTACTATGATGATTTCTGTGTAATATCAGGTTTTGTTATTATGAATGTAGAAAATTTTGTGTGATGTGGATTGAGTTAGTTGTAAACTCAGAGAAATAACTGTCCTTCCATGATATAGTGTTATTTTTAGTAGTTCATGCTATATGGTATTTATTATGTTATATTTTTGTGAGAAATTAATAGTTTACTCAGATCAAAAGAGTTTGAAATATATATTCTCATAGTGGGTTTTGGATTTTATTTTGTAAATGTGGGAGGAATATTTTTTGACGATTAAAAATTATATATTATTATAATATTAAATTTATTATTATATACTTTGGGTACAAAAACTCGAGATTATATAGTTAATAAAGTATAAGGGTTGTCGTAGTTGATGGGTATGTTAAATTATTTTCACTTTAAGGTAGAATATAAAGGGTATTATATGATTTCATAACATATAAAAATAATATTCATTCTTCAATAATGATTAAAATGAGTAAAATATTTCATCTTGAGAATATATGGAAAAAAATATATTATGTAGTGTGGAAACCTCTTTTGGATAGGTCTTAGAAATAAAATTATACTCAATATTACAAGAAAAACATGTTGGGTTTTTTTGGAATCAATGAAAGAGGTGATAAATAATTTTCACCATTAAATTAGGTCAATATATCATAGAGTTATGTAGATATAAAATCATTTTATGCGTTAATTTTATGGTTCTATAAAAATAATGAAGTGTCCATTTTTTTTCAATATTTTTTTTTCAATAAGAAAATTCATAACATAAATAATTATCAAGATTTTTATAACCATTATCATTATTGATGTATGAAGGTGAATACATTTTTATAGACATCATGATTGGGTTACCGAAAATACCATGGAAGTATTATTCTATTTGGGTAGAGGCATATTAGATTATAAATCTAACATAATTCTTTCTTATAGAAGAAATATATTTGGTGAAATTTAATAGGAAATTATATGTAAACTTAGTTTTTAGATTTCATGGAATTTCTATGTCTATTATCATAGATTAATATTATGGTTTCGTATATAAATTATAGTAGGGAGTTTAGAAGTATATGATAATGGAGTTAATGTTTAGTTTGACCTATCATACTTAGATGGGTTTACAATTGAAATAAACCATTTGAAATTTTAGAGGATATTCTATGTGCTTGTGTGCATGATTTTTTAAGGTCTTAGGAATATATTATTCCATTGGTGGAATTTTCATATAATAATAGTTTTTAATCATCAAGTGTTGTATAAAAATTAAAAAAATTATATTGAAGGTTGTGTTGAACATTATTTTATTGGATAAGTATCATAGAAAATAATATTTTTTGGTTCTAATTTAGTATAATAAATAATAGATTTAGTAAATTTTAGTAGGAATATAATTTTGATTAATTTTTTAAGTTGATAGAATCATTATGGTAATCATTACTAGTGACCCTTAGGATTTGAGTAAAGAGATCAAGAATTTTTAAAAGCGTCTCCCAGGTTGGTTTATTGAGGACAAGAAGGAAAGGAAAAGTGGAACCTTAGTATATAGAGCCTACTGATATATTATAATGAATTTATCAAGTGTATTTCCATCTAAAATTAACTAAAAATAACAATGTGGTTCATAAATTTTTCTCTATTTTTCAATTAAAAATATATAAACCCAATCGATATCATGTTCTATATTGGGATATAGTTTACTTGGAATAATATATGTTTTTTTATTAATAGACTAGTGAGCCTTATATATTGGTGAGAAAATATCACAAGGCAAAAAATTATTCTATTAGTTTGAGTATTATATGAATATAATCAAGTTTATACATAAATGTTTGAGATGGAATATCATTTCCAACATTAATTGATTTTTTTTATAGAAGATGAAGATGAGTGAATTTGTTGTGTTGTAAAGTCTTGTAGTGGGGTGAGTTGAAGCAACCATGTTTTAAATTTATGGTTATTTTCTAGATTTTATTAATAAATTTATAGAAATGAATGAATTAATTTATTTTAAGTGAAAAATATGAGGTATATTATTATTTTATTAATTTAATATTATTATTTAATAACTATATCTTTATGGTGTGCTAAGGTAAGGATATGAGTTGGTCAAAATTGGTGTATAAGAATTTAATTGGTGTTTTGAAAGGGGTCTGTGAAATTGAATTTATTATAGTACCACATAGTCAATTTGGGAGAAAGTGATAAATTATTAGAATTCATAATTAGTTGATTATATATGGAATATTTATAATAAATATGGATAAGTTTTGTATAAATAGATTTTTTTTCACCCTATTTTCCCACAACTCTCATCTGTTATTTATTTAATGTATCTATTTCTCTCAATAAATATGGTGGGTAGTGGAAAAATTAATGGATGGGGAATCATAGATGTAATTCTAACTTGAGGATTTAGTTATGTGTAAGACTACTTTGGGTTATTTATAAGTTAAATAAATATGATAAATCATGATTATTCAGTGTAAGTGAATTATGGTGTTACATTAATATAAGGTTTCATACCAATTCCATAAAATTAAGAATTTTATATTCTTAAATTTGTGGTGACGATTTCTTGATTTCAATATTTGAAAAGGGGTCATATAGAATAGAATTGTTTTCATACTAATTTTTCAATTTTACTTTTCATACATTATCCTTTAAAACCTTGATATGTTGATTGTAACTGGTGCCATTCTATATGGAATAAGTTTCTTTAAAATTACCCATGTACACCAATTTATAAGAGTAGTAAAAAAAATTATAAAATGGATTTGTGTCATGATAAAATAATAATAATATATTTTTTTTCATGTGGGTTATGAATGTAAATTAATATAATTATTTTGGTGGTAGACCCTAATGGACCACCTTGTTATCCATGAAAATTATTTTATTAAATTTGTTTTTTTGAGATCATTTTTGGTTTCTTTATCTAATCTATTTCTATCTTGATGAAAATATGAATATGTATTTCTAATTTTTGTTTAATAAAATTATTATTTTATCATGATTTATGTTCAATGCATTTTTATTGTGGGTTTTAAAATCATGGTTTTCACAAAATAATGATTTTTAATCAAAAAGGGATTTTATGAACATTGGTTATTTTATTTGAAAGATGCATTTGGAAATTTATTTTCAATGGATGAGATGACTTAAAATTATTTATTAGATTTTCATTGTAAATATGGATTGAATTTTTTTTATTTTATCATCAGTTATTTTTTTCGCAACATTACATTGAAAGTTTGTTTTGGAAATTAATTGGTATATCACTTTTATGGTGGGTGTTGTGTTTGAAAGTGAATTTATAATTTTTGGGTTTTGTTAGCATTTTTTAGAAATATATGTGACCATATTCTTTTTAGATTTAGGTACACTCTTTGACTAGAATCATAAGTATAATCTTTTTAATTTCAATATAATTGGTTATTAGTTATGAAAATAGTTTGAGTACAGTTATAGTTATGAGTGATAATGTTTTCTATACAATTTATTGTGACAACCCTGAACTCTATCTATGGAAATTCACGTATTATAATAATTTCCTATAGTATAAATCATATAAAATCACAAAGATAACCTAATACAAACAATATAAATGAATAATCAATGAAATAAGTAGTATTTATAGAAATTAACAAACCTAGACCAATGTAATAGTAACATGACCTTTGGAATAGTAATATGAACCTTACAAATAGTAATCCAGCCAATAAAATAGTAACATCACATATAAAATTATAAATACCATTTCAATATCTTATAAATAGAAATATGAAATATTTATATCTTGGAATAAGTAAATAAATGTTTTAAAAAAGATAAATTAAGTGTTTGTATTTTTGTAAGTCATAAATATTTAATTAAAAATTTATAATTAATATATTAATTTAAAAGAAAATATATTTTCATAAAATGAACTCATAAATTAATAATTTTTTGTCTTATTATTATAAGATAATTTCATGATGCTTTAATTAATTTTCCAAAGTTTCATAAAGTCAGTTATAATATTAAAATCAATATTTTTCAAATAAATGATGATTTTAATTAAAAATTAAATTTCTCATATTTAAAAAATTATTTTCATAAAATTTATTTCATTTTTAAATTCTACAAATTGAAAAATGGTTAGGTAAAATTTTTGGGTTTTTCTAAAATAGTAGAATATTTGGTGAATAGGAAAATACAATAATTTATAGTATATATACATTATTGGTTAAATACACTATTACTTGGGTCATCACTAATGTAAGAACTATGATATTATACTATAATTTTATATTTACTATAATTAGTCATATAATCATCACTCTTACTTTTATTAAGCTAAAATAATAAACTAATGAATAAAATAATCAAAAATCACCCCTCTCCTTCACTATATATACCACGCTTCACCAATTACTCTCTTAACACACCTTGAGGATTGAATATTATCCAATTTATTTTAAATCCTCTTCACAAGCCTCTTACCCATGTCTAGGAGGTTCTGTTCTCAACAAAATACCAAAACCAATTTCTCAATGAGGTTATCAAGGAGAAGAATTCAAGTGGTAAAATCCTCATTCTTTTTTGTTTTAATTTATTTTCAATTTATTTTTTTTTTCTTTTCCTCTACTAACCTTTAATTATAAAAGTTAAATTAAAAATATATTATCTTTTATATACAAGGACTTTTTTTGTTTTAATGTAATAACTAATCATTATTTATCTTCCCCTCACCTTTTATTCTGAAAATGAAAAAAAATTTCATGATGTGCAAATTTACCTTCTTCATGGACAACGTGTTTTTGTTTTACACTTCCCCCTTAAATTCTGGTCATAAAATCATTTTTATGGTCAAAATAGATTATAATAAATGTATTAAATACAATTTAATGTTTATAACTAGTTTATTTACATAATATTAATTAATATAACAAAACTAGTTTCTGATGTTCAAAAAACCGCCAAAATAATCTAAATGATTATCACTAACATAATATCTAATGACTCATACTCAAACCAAATAACCAAATAAATTATAGGAGAATTTAATATTTAGGATTTTTAATTAATATCATATCATTTCAATTCTGGGCAACAATTCTCATTTTACATGATTTTTTCATATAAGTAAGTCGTCCATGAAAACCAAGGAAACGAACACTCCCAAACGATAAAATTATATCTTATAACTCATAAAAAAGCCACAAATAAATTTTATAAAATTATAATAAATAAAAAACATGTATAAATGGTTTTTAATTAATTAATTAATGGATTTAATTTTATTATCCAAGACATTAATATCATGGGCCGAATACTTTCAGACATAAGGTATGGATTCTGTCGAAACCTTTATTTTTTCCTCTGGGTTACACTTTCACTCTCTAACACAATGTACATATTATTTATTTTTATATAATTATTATAAATTATGTGTATATGTTTCATAATCAAGTATCCAGATCATTTAATCCTTCTTTTTCTGGGATATAAATGTTCTTTAAAGGTTCCATTCTCAATTTTTCCCGATAAACAAGCCCAATTAAAGGAAATTTCAGAATTTCTTACCCATTTTCAAGTGAACTATATAATTAGTTTTAAGAAACAATTGTTTTTATAAAATCACTAAATTTATCATTAAAAACTATATTTTCTCATTTTTGGTTTTATGAATAAAAATTCCCCATTTCTACTTTAAATGCACTTTAATATTTTCCTAAAACCAGACTAAAATGATTCACTTCTGAAGTTTCCTAAAGACTCTTTTGATATGTTTCCATTAGAAATAATTTATCATGATCTATGAATATTTTAAATTATAAATTTCCATGTATATTTAAATTTATTATTTCATTGACACCATTATGATATTACATTTTTTATGCCATTATTATGATACCCAATTCTTTTCATGGGTAGCCCTTATGTTTATGATTTATTCCTTATGAATGATTCTTGATGTTTATCACATATTCATGAAAACGTTATAATATATGTGCCTAGATATATCTCTAATTAATTAGGTAATGTTTAGTCTCATGAGAGGTCATTTTGGGATAGGGAGTGAACCTAATTACTTTTTGGGAATTTCTCATCCATGTGAAATAGTCTTGGAAATTATCCTTCAATCATGCTTATGTGATGTTGTGTGTTGTATAAAAATACCTGTGATTCCATGATTATATTTATCCATGCTTTAAATACCAATATTATTTATTTATTTGGGTTCAATTAATTTTTATGTCATCAGGTTATGCCTTCTAACCCATGTCATTTTATTTATTCGTATGTTTATTCCCATACTTTTCTTTTTAGCTCATCCATATTTTTCTTGTATTGCCTAGGTTATCCTATGAATATGTAGGGTATCAATGAGAGGTAGAAGATCTTTATGGGTGATTAAAATGAATATTTTTTTATTCTATTTCCTTTTTTTCAATTTTATTTACCTAATCATCCAAAGAAAATATAATTTATGATCTATAGATTATAATTTTATGGTTAATTATTCTTAAAATCATTTAATAATATGTGAAAAAGGACAGGGTCACTATAGTTTGTTTCAATTCATGGTCTAGTTATTTTTTGAGATTAGGACTGTATCACTTTAGTAAGAATAATAGGGAAAATTCAATCACTATGGAAAACCAAGATTGAAACATTGGGAATAAAAATATATGATATGGTTTTCATTTATAAATTTATTCATCCATGTTTAATGTTTCCTTTTATTATTCTTATTATCTAAATATTCAATCCCCCTAATTGTAATTTATTTTTCTTAGTTAATGGATGGAAATATGAGAAGTCATTCCAACAATCAATGTGATAAGAAATGTGAATTTTTCATTAATTATATTCCAAATATAATGGAAAGAGGTGATCAAAACTTCATTAAAGTACTTTATTAGCTGTATCAGGTTATAAATAAAGACTTTAATCTTGTGTAATGACCTCCTTATCCTAAGAGAGAGCATGTAGTGGTCGAATCCCTTGCATGTCAAAGGCCTATTATCTTTAGTGGATCTTCTAATTCTTTCCTCACAGAATAATGGATTAACTCCATTTAGAAGATATTCTCTGTCGTCTAGTGCTCAGAAGAAGAGAAATTTGTGATACTGGTATATCATTTTAATGGTGAAGTTGATCCATGGTGAACACTAATCAAGAACACAATGTCCAATGAGGAAACTAATTCCATGGATTGGTAGGAATTCAATAAAATATTTTTCAACAAATATTTTCCCCAAACCCTCTATCTCAAGATGTAAAGAGAGATCATTGGAGTAAAATTGAAGGAAGATGAGTATATCAACGTGTATAAAGAAAAATTTTCAAGGTTTTGACAATACACCTCCGACATTGTATTGAACACCGAAAAAAGGTGGATATATTATTTAGCAGACTAAATTCAAGTTGAGAAAAATTGTTGGTGATCTGAGACTTTGACAGTTGGGAGGAGATTTTTTGTTCTGCTGTTAATGTTGATATAAATATTGGATACTCTCAGTGGTCTCAAAGGACTAGTGACTAAAAGAGAAAAATGGTGTTTAATATGGTTGGATTAGTAGATAAATTCAATGACGAAAAGAAGTAACAATATCCCACGTGTCAAAAGTGTGCTAATAAGAATACTGAAAACTTCCTAAAGGTAAAAAGATATTCTTTATATGTGAAGGATATGGGAATATGGATAATAACAGACAAAGGGATATGGATAATTCCACTAATACGGAAGAAGAAAGGATGATTTAGATCAAAACTCAACATAGTGTAGTGTTTCAACATCAAGGAACATGATAATTATGAAATCCATTTCCATAAGCTAGGGGTTGTTGGTGGAAATGAACAACAAAACTCTCCAAGGAAATAATGAAGGGAATATTCTATCACTATTGTAACACCCCCAAATGACAAAGGGTTAAATGGATAAATGATATGACTCATGTCAACAAGGTACACCTTCCTTTTCGGAAGCCTACCTGATTATAACTCTACATTTAAGTGTGCTTGTCCTGGAGTAGTGATAAGGATGGGTGACCTTCTGGGAAGTTTCCCAGGGTGTGTGTGAGTGAGGACAAAACACACTGTAAAGAAAATTTGTTGGCCTGTGGGGACTGTCATTAGTCAGATGACCCGTTCGGGCACGTGGGTGTGCCTCAGGGTGGGGACCATGTGTCTGCAGGGTAACTGGTGGTACCTGGCGGGGCAGGACCCGACGACCATGTTAAGGCGGGGTGTCTGTGCTGTCACCAGGACCAAGTTGATACATTTGATATCAGAGGGAAAACCCAGCCTTAAGTGTGGTGCACTTCCTGGGTTGAGATGTAGGGCCCACAACAAGGACGTTGTTCCATGGGGTGGGGGGGGGGGGGGGTTGTAACACCCATAAATGATAAAGGATTAAATAGCTAAATGATACGACTCATGTCAACAAGGTGCACCTTCCTTTTTGGGAGCCTACCTGATTAGAACTCCACAGTTAAGCATTCTTGGCCCGGAGTAGTGATCAGGATGGGTGACCTTTTAGGATGTTTTCCAGGGTGTGTGTGAGTGAGGAAAAAACACACTGGAAATGACATGTGTTGGACTGTGAAAAATTTCATTAGTCAGATGACCCGTTCGGGCACGTGGGTGGGCCTCAGGGTGGAGACCACATGTCTACGGGGAAACTAGTGGTACCTGGCATGCCCGGACCAGACAACCATGTTAAGGTGGGGTGTCTATGCTTTCACCGGGACCCAGTTGTTACAACTACTGCTAAGGTGTAACCCTATAATGATTTGGTGATACGTATACCTATTATTCATTCAAGAATATAGAACTTACTATTTGATTCTGGTTCTAAACATTCATTTATATTTTTAAATTTTAGTAGAACCATTAAAAATACACCTTAAGATATGGAGGTTCAGTTATCCGTGAGAATAGAAAATGGAGGAATTATTGCATCAAAAGTATATAACTCTACCCTGGTTAATGTTTGTGGACTGAGCCTCCCAAAAAAATCTTCTTACTTTGGTGGAGTTTGATGCTATATTGGGTAAGGATTGACAATATTTATAGAAAGACGACATCAACTATTGGGAAATGGAGATCACTCTTCACATTCCAATGCATCCTCTTATCCTATACAAGTGTAAGGAAGATTATGAATCTCTTTCAGTATCAATGTTTCAAGTGTGGATATTAATTCCTTATGAGAAATTAAATCTAGCTCAAATTATTGAGAAAAAGGATAGAATCATGCTCCAAGACATTTCCATTGTGGGGGACTACTCTGATGTATTCCCTAAAGAATTTCCTGGTCTTCCTCATGATTTATAGGTTGAGTAATCTATCGAACTTATTCCTAGATCTATGCCTATATCAAATAAATATTATAAAATGGACACCATAGACTAGAAGGAAGTAAAGAAGAATTTATAGGAGAATCTGGACATGTATACGCTTATGTGATTTTCCATGGGGTGCACCATTGTCTTCGGGGCACATGGGTGGGCCTCATGGTGGGGACCGCGTGTCTACGGGGTAATTGGTGGTACCTGGCGGGCCAAGACCCGACAACCATGTTAAGGTGGGGTGTCTGTGCTGTCACTGGGACCCGGTTGTTACAACTACTGCTAAGGTGTAACCTGATAATAATTTGGTGATAGGTAAACCTATTATTCATTCAAGAATATAGAACTTACTATTTGATTCTGGTTCTACACATTCATTTATATTTTTAAATTTTAGTAGAACCATTAAAAATCCACCTTAAGATATGGAGGTTCAGTTATATGTGAGAATAGAAAATAGAAGAATTAATGCATTAAAAGTATATAACATCACCCTGGTTAATGTTTGTAGACCGAGCCTCCCAAAAAATATCTTCCTACTTTTTTTTTGTGGAGTTTGATACAATATTGGGCATAGATTGACAATATTTATACAAAGACAACATCAAATATTGGGAAATAGAGATCACTCTTCACATACCAAAGCATCCTCTAATTTTATACAAGTGTAAGGAAGATGATGAATCTATTTCAGTATCAATGTCTCAAGTGTGGATATTAATTTCTTATGAGAAATTAAATCTAGCTCAAATGATTGAGAAAAAGTGGAGAATCATGCTCCAAGACCTTCCCATTATGGGGGACTACACGGATGTATTTCCTGAAGAATTTCCTGGTCTTCCTCATGATTGAGAGGTTGAGTTATCAATTGAACTTATTCCTAGATCTATTCCTATATCAAAGAAATATTATATAATTTCCACCATTGAGTTGGAGGAACTAAATAATAATTTATAGTTGAATATGTACATGTATACGCTCGTGTGATTCACCATGGGGTGCACCAGTCCTCTTTGTCAAGATGAAGGGAATATCAATTTTTTTCTACATTGACTATCTTGATCTCAATAAAATAATGATAAATAAAAAGTATCCCCTGCCAGAGATATATGAATTATTTGATCAACTACATGGGGACAAGTATTTCTCAATGGGGGACCTTCGGTCTGGATATCACCAATTAAAGGTGAAGAAGGCATATATTCTCACTATTGCCTTTTGAACGAGGCATGAACACTATGAGTTCACAGTGATACCCTTTAGAATCACTACTTCTCTAGAAATAATCATGGAAATAATTAAGGGGGTATTTACAGATTACCTAGACAAATTTTTGATAGTATTTATTGATGATATTCTGATATACTCTAAGATAATGGAGGAACATGATGAGCATTTGAATACTATGTTGAAGACATTATGTAAGGAGAATGTATATATAAAGTACAAGAAATTGTGAGTTCTTGATGAAGGAAATATCATTTTTGGGGAATGTTGTCACAATTAAAGGAATATATGTCGACCCATCCAAGAAAAATGAAATTGAAGAGTGTCCTAGGAAAACATTCATAATGGTGATCTATAGTTTCCTTGGTCGATCTGGGATTTACCGATGATTTGTGAAGAAATTTTCATGATATTTAAACCCAATAACCAAGCTAAAATGAAAGGTATTGAATTTTATCTAGATGAGTGAATGTGAATACTTCTTCAAAGGGTTGAAAAAGCGGCTTATCATAACACCGATACTCACACTACCGACAAGTGTGGAACTACTTTTGGTATACAAATATGATTCAAAGGATTTATTTAGATGTTTACTAATGAAAAATGATAAAGTGATAGCTTATGCCTCAAGGAATTTGAAAATTCATGAACAAAAATATCATATGCATGATCTGGAGTTGGCAATTGTGATATTTGTATTGAAAATATGGCGGTATTATATCTTTGTAGAGAAATGTGAAATATATAATGATCATAAAATCCTAGAACATATATTCACACAGAAGGATATTAATATGTTCCAATGAATATGGTTATATCTCATCATGTATTACAACTAATCATCTCACTACAATCCTAGTATGGAAAATAAAGTGGTAGATGCTCTAAGTAGAAAGGACCCTACAATGTTATTGATTATTATAATTGAGAAGGATCCAATATTATAAGATTTTCAAAGAATGGACATGGGAATAATTATGGAATGAGAATCATAAATTATTTCTCAAATGAATTCTCAACCGTCCCTTATGGATAAAATAAAGGAGGCTCAAAGAAATGGTGTAGAAATTCAGAAAATGGTGGAAGCTATCAGAAATGGGAAATCCCTATAGTTAAAAATGGGTGAGGAAGGATTTATGATATTTGGGTCATGACTATGTGTACCATCCTATCCAAAGATAAATAAGGATATTTTGAATTACGTACATAGATCAATATTCTCTATTCATCTAGGGAGCACAAAGTTGTATCAAGATATCCAGGATAACTATCGGTGGGACAATATGAAAAGGATAAAATTGAATATACATCAATGTACCTGGTATGTTAGGAAGTGAAGGATTAAAGGAAAAAGTACAAGGGGATGACGCACCCATTATCGATACCAACATGGAAATCGAAAAAATTACCAAGGAATTTGTCACTAGACTTCTAAAGACATCCATAGGAAACAATGCTATATGGATTGTTGTGGATCATCTTACAAAGATGGATCACTTTATGTCAATTTAGGAGTACTTCTAACTTGATCAAATTTAATGAATATACATCAATGAATTAGTAAGGATATATGGAATACCATTATCAATTATATCTGGTCGAGATCTAAGATCTA
Source organism: Viscum album (assembly GCA_963277665.1). Classification (NCBI taxonomy): domain Eukaryota; kingdom Viridiplantae; phylum Streptophyta; class Magnoliopsida; order Santalales; family Viscaceae; genus Viscum; species Viscum album. The sequence goes on along the minus strand of OY728131.1, from coordinate 197,862,493 downwards.
CCTCCAAGTTCTTGAAAAGTCTAAAACATACTCTAAACACTGAGTTGAGATTTAGTATGAATTATCACCCCTAAACTAATATCTAATATGAAAAAACAATTTAGACACTAAAAGACATGTTGAGAGTGTGTTCTATGGATTTCAAGTGAGGATGGGACCAACATCTACCTTTTATTGAGTTCTCCTACAATAATTGTTTCCACTCGAGCATCCAAATGTTTCCATATAAATCTTATTATGGGAAAAGATACATAACACCATCAAGATTGGATGAAGTTGGTGAACTTATGATGCTAAGTCCTAAAATGGTTGAAGAAATGGTGGAAAAGGTCAAAACCATTCCTCAATATATCAAGGAATCCCAAATTTGATAGAAGAGTTATTTAGAAAATCATCAAAATGACCTAAAATTTATGTTTGGTGACATTTTATTCATTTAGATATATCTATGGAAGAGGATCATGATATGTGGAGGAAAGGGAAGATAAGTCCTAGGTACATCACCCCCTTCGATATTATTGATCATGTTAGAGATATGGCCTATCAACTGGCACTTCCAACTACCACATCTCAAGTACACGATGTATTCCATGTATCCCTATTGAGGAAGTACATACCAGATTCTTGACATGTACTGAATTCATAGGTGGTACAGTTGGAAAATGATATCTCTTATAAGGAGCATCTGGTGAAGATCTTAGACCATAGAGATAAGGTTCTATAGAACAATACTACTCATTTGGTTAAAGTATTATGTCAGAACCATTAGTACGAAGAGGAAACATGGGATCTAGTGGAATTAAAAAAGTAGAATCACTTTAACCTATTTTCTATTTAGTTTGTAAAACACAATTTCAAGGGAGAAATTTCATAAGGGGGAAGAATGTAATGATTCTGAATTATATCAAAAAAAATTATTTTTTATAATAATTTCATATATAGTAATTCACATAAAATCACATATATAAGATAATACAAACTTTATAAATGAATAATTAATGAAATAATAAGTATTCATAGAAATTAAGGAACCTAAACCAATGAAATAATAACATGAGCTTTGGAATAGTAATATGACCCTAATAAATAGTATACTGGCTAATAGAATAGTAACCTCACCTATGAAACTATTAATAAAATTTGGTCCTTATAAATAAAAATATAATATATTTATATCTTGGTATAAGTAAATATGTGATTTAAAAGTGATAAATTAGGTGTTTGTATTTTTATAAGTGATAAATATTTAATTAAAATCTTATAATTAACACTATAATTTAAAAGAAAATATATTTTCATAAAATAGACTCATAAATTAATATATATTTTTCTTATGATCATAAGATAATTTTATGAGACCTTAATTATTTTTTAAAAGTGTCATAAAATTAGTTATAATTTTTAAAATCGGTATTTTTTGAATAAAAGATGATTTCAATTAAAAATTAAAATTCTCATATTTAGAAAATTATTTTAATAATATGGAGTTCATTTTTAAATTAGAAATGTTTAAAATGTTTTGGATGATTTTGTTTGATTTTTTTTAAAAATAGTTGAATTTTTGGTGAATAGTAAAATACGGTAATTAATGTTATATATACATTATAAGTTAAATACACTATTATTTCTTCTCATCACTTATGTTCACACCCTAATATCAAAATAATATTCCTTATTCATTATATTTACTCACGGAATCATCAATATTTATTTTTTGAGCCAAATTAATAAACTAATTAATAAAATAATCAAATAAACTTTTCACTTCTTCAATATAAATACCACCCTCATCACTTCTTATCATCACACATCTTAAGCCTTGAAGCTTGTCCAATTTCTTCCCAATAGTATTACCAAGACTCTTCCCCATGTTGAGAAGGTTATTTTCTCAATAATAGACCAAAACCGATTTTTCAATGAGGTTCTCAAGGAGAAGAATTCAAGAGGTAAAAACCTCATTTTTTCTATTAATTTATTTTTAATTTATTTTATTTAATTTTCCTCTCATCACCTATACATATCCATGTTACATGATAACTCTATCATCATTTATATATTTTTATTTTTTTGTGTTAATGGAACAACCCATCATTATTTCTCCTCCCTTATCCTTTTATTCTAAAAATTAAAACATCATCCATGATGTGCCGATTTACCGCCTTCATATATGACTTGTTTTTATTTTTTACATCTGCCTTAAAGGATGTTGTAAAACCATTTTTATGGTTAAAAATAGTATAATATATGTATTAAAAACTATTTAAGGTTTTGGAACCAGTATATATACATAATATTATTTAATAGAACAAAAATAATTTGTGATGATCAAAAAACCGCCAAAATATTCTAAATGATTATCACTAAATTATTATCTAATTATTAATCATCACCCCAAATAAAAAAATTAATTATATAACTATTTAATCTTATTAATGTTCATTAATAACATATAATTTCATTTTTGGAAAACTGTTATCATTTTACATGATTTTTATACAGGTAAACAGGTAAACTAATCAGGAAAATGATGGAAGCAAACACTCCTAAAAAATAAAATTATATCTTATATCACCTCAAAAATTCCATAAATAAACATAATAAAATTATACTAAATAAAAAAAATGTAGAAAATGTTATTATTTATTTAATTTATTTATTTAATTTTACTTTCAAAGACATTAATCTAAAGTGAGAAACACTTTAGAACATAAGGTATAAGATTCTCTCCGAACCATCAATTTTTTTCCATCGGGTAACACTTTCTCTCTCTACAAAAAATATAACTGTAACTCTCCGATATTTTTATGAGATGGATTTTTTTAAAATTTAATTGATGTATTGTGTTATACGATACACCAATATAATCATGTGCTACACAAAACTCCGACTTAGCTTGCGGTATAAACAACCCTATTCTTGAATTTTGTACACACAATTTTAAGTTCTTTTAATAGAATTTATTTCACGTAAGGGAGAGTTTAAGAGAAGAACTAAATATTATTTTGTTAAATTATAACCTAGAAATTATAATAATGGTTATGAATAGTATTATATAAATTATTAAAATATTTTTTTATAAATTTATATATAATAAATTCTTTGGTGATCAATTAATTATTAATTAAAATAAAATCCTTTTTTAAATAAAAGGAAATGTTTTTATAAAAATATATTTAAATGAAAATAAGGGACTTTATAATAAAATAACTCTTGATAGATTTTTACTAATGAAATATATATGTAATATATTAAATTAAATGTTTAAAATTCATTTTATATGTTTTCTGGACATAATATAAGATCATTTTCAGCTTTTCAGATAAAAGAAGTATTTTTTTGAAAATGTAGTTTTGCTGCCTTTTGATGAAGTTACCGTTTAACTCTATTTTTGGGTAAAAAATCTTCTTCTTTGAATACAGAGTATCAAATTTTAATTTGGTTGATTTTTTGGTATTTTTCTGATTAGTTTCACATTTTGATGAATAGTAAAAAAAAATAATACATTTTAATTGAAAACTAAATTTTCGTTAAAATTATTTATAGTTTTAAATTTTAAATTTTAAGGATTTTAAAGTATAAATAGATTATATTTTTATCAGTTAGTATAATTTAGTTCAATAACAGTAATTTTAAATTAAATTTCGATGTAAAAATATTTCATTATTTTGTATGTTTTAACTTTTAAAACTCATTTTCTCATTGCAACAACGTGATTAATTTTAAATTAATTACTAAAAATTCTATGTTTTGAATATTTAAAAATTTATTCCATATATGGAATCAGTGGTTCCAAATTATTTAAATAGATTTATTTTATTTTTTGATATTATGAATAGTAACTTTAGTAATTTTTATTAATACTATAAAAAGGTAAATCAGGTAATTATGGGTAAATATAATATTATTAAATTACCCTATTATATGTACTAATTTAATTATATGATTGTTTTTGGATCTAAATCATTATTTTTTCTAAATGGTAACCTTTAAAAGCCACTTGGATGAGATTAGAACGTATGATATATTTTATTTAATGAAAAGTTAAATATGTATCACTCAAATTTGATAACTATTTCATTTTTAATATAATGTTATATAGATGATAAGTTCAAATATAAATACTCATTTGAATTCTAATTGTTTTTATTTATCATGGTAATTTAGTTTTAATTTTTAAGAAATAAATAATTATCTTAAAGGCTTATATATTGATGATGCAGAAATTATTTAATTGATAAAAAATAAAAAACATAATTTTTATTAAATTGATAATAACCATGAAAAGATAAAAAAAACTTGAAAAAATATTATTGGTCAAGTATATTGTAGTTTTAATCATCAAAGGTTCGAGGTATTGACCATTTGAATCCATATTGAAATGGTTATGATGCTTATAATATTTTATTTAAAGTGATGTTAAAGTTGTCACATTCATGCTTTAATAAATATTAAAATTTTAATTTAGGATTTTAAGAATATATTGTATACAATAAGTATTTTTCTGTAATCTAGAGGATTTATCTTCTTCATAAATTTTTTTTTAATTTTTATTCAAAAAATAATTATATTAACTAATTAAACAATACTAATGTAGTAATTATTTTATTAATGGAGAAAACAAATTAATTTTATTAAAAATATTAAAATAAATTTAATTTGGAATAACTAATATATAAAATTAATTTTATATATGACCTTTAACCCTTAGTAATATAATAAAATATTTTTTTGATGATAAAATCTTATCTTGATATCTTTAAAAATCCATGAAATGAATAGTGTCAAAAGTTCCACTATTGATATATTGTAAGAAAAATGTTCTATTAAATTATTTAGAAATCATAATACATTTTAAAAAATATAAAATAATTATGATATTGTCTTATATTTTATTATATTTTCATTTATAGTCTAATTGAAATCAAATAAATACAAATTACGTTATTTTAATATTGAATAATTTGTTAAGTTAGTTAAAATTAAAATAGAATAACTAAGGGTTAATTAAAATGATAAGGTATAAATTTATATATTTTTTTATAAATTTTGTCGGCTTACTAGAATAAAAAATTATCTCATCTAAAATTTGAAAATATTACATTTTTTTATTTTTAGATGGGTTTTTAATTTATTATAAATTAATATTTTCAAAGATTCAAAAAATTCCCCTCACCTCAATTATAAAAGGGCACATACTCCCTCACTTATTCACTTCACTTTTAGACTTAAATCTCATCCATACCCTACCCATTTATATTATAAAATTACCTAATCACATTTTTGAGGTTTCGGTCTTCTCCAAATAACAAATCTAGTGATTTAAGAGGTGATCTAGAGGGAGCTCATCGAAGAAGAGGTAATCTTCTGTATCGATTCTTTCAAACTTATTTCCTCTTCTAATTCCTCTTTATAAAGTAAAAATATAGTATCAACTATATTATTATATGTTATTATGATTATGTAACAACCATACTTTACCTTCTATCCATCCTATAAAAAATGAAATCACCACACGTGCGTACGTACGACTTACCATCTCCATGTCGTAGTGTAATATGTTTTTCACCACCAATTTACTTGGGTTGGTATAATTTTGAAAATAATAACTATATATGATTATTATAATAAGATATTTATTCTAAAATAATATATATACCATCCAATTCCATACCATTTCAGAATTATGAGAATGATATTGTCACTAGTGTGTACGTACGACCTTCCGTCTCCACGATGCGATGCAATTCATTCTACATGATATCCATTAAATCCTGATTATATAAATGTATAGAATGAATAAATATGATATATAATATATTAATACCATTTTGGAAATTATATAACTATAAAATAAGATGGAGAATTATAACTTATATGAAAAGACATGCATAAGAACATGAAGCAGTTAACACGTGAAAGATGAGTAATAATGTTATTAACAAACAAGTAATAATATGATCACATATGATATAATAAAAGTGAATATGATTATGGAATAAGTTAATAAAATTATTTAAACCATTATATAAAATGTTTGGACATGTATTATGGATCCCAAACTAAAGGTAAGAGATTTCTGTCTCACCTTTATTCCTGTGAGACACATGCCTTATACACCACTTGTTTCTTCTACAAGGTGTATATAATTCCCCTAAATTTATTTTATGAGTTTTATTTATATTATTATTCTATTTGAATATCCTTATAATTTTATTTATTTTATAGGGAATACAATTATACTTATTTCAATTGATAATTATTTATTTCACAAACTCTTCAATATTTGGAATTGTTTCATTTTTAAGTCTCTATAGCGAAATATCTATAATATATGTCCATGTTTTCCAATTTTTTTAAAAATAAAAGTTTCACTATTATCTTATGAATGTTTAAAGTAATTTTTACTAAATTTTGACTTTTCAATACATGGTTTGAAAGAAATATATATTTTTTGTTTTCCAAATAAGGTACTTTGTGAATTGTTCCACAAAATTATGAGAATCATGTTTTATTTTAACTTATACGACATTAATTTAATTTTCTGCCATCATGAAGTCTTTGCATATGGGATTTGTGCTTATGCAGAGAGAAGGAGTCGTTGCATATGGGTCTCGGCAGTTGAGGCCACATGAGAGGAATTACCCGACTCACGATCTTGAGTTGGCAGAAGTTGTTCATGCCTTACACTGTTAGAGACATTAACTTCTGGGAGAGAATTTCGTGGTTTTCACGGACCACAAAAGTCTCAAGTACATCTTCACTCAACGTGACCTGAATTTGAGACGGCGAAGGTGGGTTGAGTACCTTCAGTCCTTTGACTTCGAGCTTGCCTACATTCCTGTGAAAGGAAACGTTGTGGTTGATGCCCTGAGTAGGAGGACTCAGATACAGGCAGTTCATGAGGCCAGCAGTGAGTGGTATCTTATGGATCTATTCTCTGAGATTCATTTGGAGGTGCATGACAGACAGAGGCTGACGTTTCTTTCTTCGGTAGCTGTTACCTCTACTCTTCTTAACCAAGTGTGAATAAGGCAACTATCATATTCGGAAGGCCTAGTCCTCCCGGAAAGTGAGTCAGGAGAGAACCCTATTCCTGGATAGACCATAAGTGAGGATGAGATCTTGCGTGTTCATGGGCGTGTATGGGTGTCAGAAGACATATGCGAGGAGTTTATGCGGGACTTTCATTCCTCAGTTTGGGCAGTTCATCTTGGTGTAACCAAGATGTATCGTGATCTACACTGTCAGTATTGGTGGCCAAGTATAAATAAAGATGTTGCTGGGTTCATCATGAGGTGTTCCACTTGTCAGCAGGTGAAGGTGGAGCACCAGCGACCACCAGGGCTTTTGCAGCAGTTAACCATTACCGAGTGGAAGTGGAATGATGTCACGATGGATTTTATGAAAAGTTTACCAAGGTCGCCTCAAGGGAATGATATTTTATGGGTTTTCATTGACAGAATCATGAAGGTTTATCACTTCTTTCCGATCAAGGAGACCTTCAGTTTTGATGATATGGGATGGTTATACATCTATGAGATTGTACATTTATATAGAGTTCCACACCCCATTGTTTCAGATAGGGATGCACATTTTACTTCTTGGGTCTTGCATGGGATACAGAAGGCTTTGGGCACACATGTACTTTTGAGTACAACTTACTATTCCCATACAGATGGCCAATCCGAGCATATAATCCAGGTGCTTGAGGACATGCTTCAAGCATGCATCCTGGATTTTGGAAGTTCTTGGGAGAAGCACATACCTCTTGTGGAGTTTTCCTACAACAATAGTTTTCAAGAAACTATTCAGATGGAACCTTATGAGGCTTTGCATAGTAGGCCATGCCAATAACCCTTATGTTGGATGGAGTTAGGAGAGGTAGTTATGCTGGGACCTCATCTTGTCCAGGAGACCACAAAGTAGATAAAGTTGATTCGGAAGAGGATGGGTATTGCACAGTATCGATATAAGTCTTATGATGATCGATGGAGACGACCTCTAGAGTTAGAGGTCAGAGATTAGGTTTTCCTACATGTCACACTGAGGTTGGGACACAGGAGGATTAGGAGATAGGGTAATCTTTCACCGAGGTACGTCGGGCTGTTTGAGGTTTTGGAGAGAGTCGGGCTGATTACCTATCGACTGCAGTTACCTCATAGGTACCGGGCTATGCATGACGTCTTCCACGTTTCTCAGCTTCGACGTTACTTCTCAGACTCATCTCATGTTTTTCAACCCGAGGAGGTTGAATTAGAGGTGGATTCCTCATTCAAGTAGCATCCTATCCGGATTGTTGATCGAAGTGCGGAGGTTCTCCATGGATGGTTTGTTCCTCCGGTATGAGTGCTATGGTAGCACAGGCGAGTATAGGATGAGACTTGGGAGAGGTAGGTCGATGTACGATCACAATGGATGGAGCCTTTCAAGTATTATTCTTCTATGCCACCTTACTAGAGAAATTTGGTGATGAATTTCTTTAAGGGGGAAGTTTATAAGAACCCAGATCTTCTTTTCAGGTATGTTTTTCTTTTCTGGTTGTTTTTTAGAAAAAGAGGTTTTTCTATAAATTTTTTAAGTACATGTCTTGTAATTTATGAGTACACACTGTGTACTCGGTTAACGTGGGTAGCCATGTGCTAGCCATGTAACGGTCGTACACACAGCCATGTATGGTGACCTGGAGACCGCCTAATGCGAGGGCCGGTAAGGTCAAGTACAAGTCATGCACTTCTAAAGTACACACCATGTACTTTTTTTTTCATTAAACGTATTGTGGTTGTGTATGATAGAGAGAACCATCTCCTTCTTGGTCTGGTTCGACCTAGAAAGACCGTACGACCATGGAACTTCTCTAAGCCCCCAACCAAGCATCCTTTCTCTGATCCGATCACTTTCAGTTGCGTTGGGATCACCTCAGTAAGCTCTTCCTTCTCCTAGAGCTTCGTTTCCTAATTCCTCCTCTTTCTCAAATTATCTTCGATTGATAGTTTTTAGCATTTTTGTAGGTCTACTATGTTCTTGGGAAATTCAAGGCTTGAGGTTCACGTATAATGATACTACAACACCGAGGTAGGTGGTTTGTGACTTTTCTTAGATAGTCTTTGAATTTTATGTGCAAAAGTGCCCAATACCCTTGATCAGGGTATTGCATGTTTACAGTTTTAGCCCTGATAATTGCCTGATGTGCTTGTATTTTTTATTAGAGGTTAATTGAATGTGAATAGAGTTAATTTCTATGATTTGGAAGTGTTTTCCCATGCATGTTTTGGTTATGAACATTTGGTCTTGCTTAGACTGTTAGGCTACCTTGTTTGTTCCCATGCCTAGTATTGTTAGGATGGAGTGATTGTTTATCTGTCTTGTTGTCATGTTGTAGACTAGTTATCCAAGTATTTCTTGAGGTTTAGCTTGGTCGCCTTACATTGATATGCTTGTTTGACTTACACAGGGCCGTGAGAACCTAGTGTAGTGGACCATATGGAGAATGGACGTAAGGGCTTCTTCAGAGTGTCCATTATTATTGTTATGATGCAAGACCATAGGGGAAATTGATGTAAGTGCTTCCTCAGAGTGTCTGTAGTTCCTCAACGTGGGCCACAGGGGCAATGAGACATAAGTTATTCCTCGGAGTGCCTTTTAGTTACCGACATGAGACTATAGGGGGAATTGATGGTGAGTGCTTCCCCGAAGAGTCTATACTAAAGCTGAACCATAGGGGTTAGATTGTGTGTACTTCCTAGAGGGTTTCTTGTGTTTTCTAGGTAGGACCAGAGGGGATTAGGCTATGAGTACATTCCATAGGGTTACCTGTTTGTGATTATCTATTTACTTTCTATGTGGAACTGAATGCTTTGAAACTGTGGAATTGTTTACTGTTGAGTACTTCCTTGTTTACTACTTCTTTTGTTTATTGGCTGCCATATATATTCACTGACTATTAGGCATAGATCTCTTGGTGGTTGCCTACTGGGATTTAGTCTCACACCCTATTTGGTTCATGATTTTGGGCCCAAAAAGATTATATTGTTGCATGTATAGATAAGGGAAAGTGCCCTTCTACTTCAGGTACTTGACTATGTTGGATCTAGAGAGCATGGGACCAAGCTTAGGCTTGCGATGCTGCGAAGCTATTTATTGCATTCCTTTGTACTTTGGTTTAGTAATGTATTTCATCATTGTAACTTGTTTGGATGATTTATTAAACATATTTATTATGCATCATTTATATATATATGTGCTTTAGTGGTTATTTCTTCAGTCTTCCATTGTTTTCTTTCATATGGTATTATTACTACTTCTGTTATTGATTTGTTTTTTTACTTCCACTGTGTTACTCTGCCAATGAGGGCATAGTTTCCCCACTATCACACCCAAGGCCCTCACTGCTAGTCGGTAGCCTCTAGCATTTGGGGAAATGCGCATGAGGCCATGTGACCAACCGGGTACGGGGAGTCTCTGGGTGGCTTCTGGAACCGAGGCGTTACATTCTACATCGTATGTTATATGGAATATAAGGAGCTTATCCCAACATTCCTAATCAATAAATAACCTGACTTCCCTAAGGATTTTACATTCACATCAAAATCATTTTCTGAAGGGCCATATCAATTTACCATTTTAAATGGAATTTACCACTTCATTAGATATTTACCACATATATCATTTCACACTTTAACATTAACCAATTCATTTTATAATTTTAATTAATTTTAAAAATAGTTAATTCATATAATAACATTCATTACCCATTAAAGAAAAAATGCTTTACCCATTTATCTAGTCGATATAAAAACATAAACTCACCTTCCATTTCATCAAAGTCTCTCTCTTTTTACCCATTTTCATTTATCCATTTGTCCCCCCCTTATTAAACCAAGACATTCCATTGGAATCACCCTTTACATAGGTTCATTAACATATAAGGTGTATCAATCTCGAATAACTTTTCATTATTTCTGAATTCATAATATAATCAAGGGCCAAATCTACAACCACTTATACCATTGATAAAACCTATTAACTTAATTACAACCATTTTAATTTTCCAATTTTACATAACCATTTCATAGGGTCTAGTTTACAAGTGAGGCATCCCATGGGTATCGCTATAATGGTAACTGATTAGTGTTACATATAAGGGAATAAAAACAAGGAAATTTCATATTTAAGGTTAAAATTTTAATTCTAAGGTCAACACATGAAACATATACATGATAAACAACCCGTTCACTTTGAAAATAATCAAGACTATGGGAAAGTCTTAAGTACCACCTACATTAACAATAGAGACATACAGTCTTTGAGTATCAGCTGTCAGATCATCCTGAATCTGGAGAAATAAAGAAAGCAGGAAAAATCTCTAAAAATAGGGAGTATTAAATTTAAAAGTAAAGATATTTATTGATAAAATATAAATAACGAATAGATAAATGCAGAATCATATACTTACTCTAGATCACTAAATACATAGATAGAAGTGAAAATATATTCTGGATAATGGAGATCCACCATAGTGGATGAAAGGGAGAAAACCCCCTTGGGGCACTACTATTGGCAAGTGAGTAGGGATAAAACCAAATGGGATACTAAGAAGGTGTCCCTAGTAAAATTATCGGGTTAATCCTATTTTAATAAAATTACATGGGGCTACTGGTTAGCCTCTCACCCCACCCAGCTATCCATTGTGTCCAATAGCCCTCCCTGAGCTACTGAACATGCCACTGACTAGCTAGTTGCTCTGAACTAGAAAGATGGTGGCACTACAATAGACTCATTTTAGGTCATAGATCCTAATGATCCCTTAGTACACCTCCATGACCACGTATAACCCCCAATACGTGTCTAAAAACACCCATTGAAGTTGTTCAAAGCCTTATAATTCCCTTCTAAACTACGATTCAAAATCCAACATACCAACTAAACTAAAAACTCGAATTCCTCTTGAATTTTAACACCTATACAGAACATTGAATCTTATAAGGGTGATCCTATAAGGCACCCACTCATAGGTTCTTACCTATTATCCAACCTCAATCTAAACCAAACTCAATGGGTGAACACTCCCATATGACCTAATCAAACAACACAATCCATGCTCCCATGAGTCGTATATCATCTAAACTAGGATCATGTGTCCAATAAACTAAGCATGATTCTCTCACATGTAAATCAAATCTAACTAATCAAGGAATATCACTTGTGATAAGGCTAACCACATGATCATCATCCAAATGGGTGTCATTCAAAACCATGAGCATCTACCCATGCTCTTATCACACCATCGAAGCACATACAGAATCAAGGTAAGGAATCCAACTTGTCCCACCATCTCACCTGAAATTAATACCAGGAAAAATTCATTAATATCCCTTTCCTCAGACCTCTAATGGGTATCCACATCCGCAAGGAAACCTATGGTCATCCTTAGATTATCTCTCAGATATCCAATGTGTGATTCGGCCCACTAGGGGTCTTTATACAACCATTCCATGAAGGGACTATATAATCACCACCATAGAATGTACTTTTGTATAATCCACAAAACCTAACATTAAATATATAAAACTATGGTCCATATAAGTAGAATTTCACCAACAATTTATATATAAAAATGTTGCATAAATTATTATTGGAACTTTAAATGACCAAAACCCATTATTAGTGAATTCAATCACATAGAAGCACATGAATGACATGTGAATACTATGTGGAAAATATGATGAATGTGCATTAAAATATTTCCAATGGTAAAAGAGAAAAAAAATAAATATCATCTTCGATAAAAACATTATATTTAATAAACATCTCAACCAAAATAGTGAAAAGAAAAAACAACAATCTTACACCCCTAGTAACCATGACTTCCCACAAAAAATGTGTTCATAATGCACCAATATGAGGTCCATAAAAATCTCCAAAAAATTCCAAAATCTCTTATATACCATATCCTCAAATATAAAAACAAAATAAAATGCTCTGGTACCACTTTGTAATACCTTGACATATGGACCATTCCACAGTTCCCAGATTGAGAATGCCATACGACCTTAGATGTGCCTCCCTATATATCAGAGGTTGTTGACTAGTAGTGAGGGAATAAATTGTTACCATGGGGATACTATATACTTATATTAGAGTAAAAACATTAAAAAATAACCAAACAATACCAATCTCTAACATTATATTACACATAATCAAATAAAAACAATTCTATAAAAAAATTAAACCCTGTCATACAAGCACACATCCCCTAATTTTCTATTGGGACAATCACACATAGAAAACAAAAAAAAACATTAGGCCCTACTTCCATTCTTTGGAATCAAAAATACTATATCCAAATCACTGTTGATATTTCTCATTCCAATCAACTAAAATTCTTATTCTATAGCCTCAAAGAAAATATAAGGTATGCATGTGCACTAGGGTTACCATTTATGGTGTGATAAATGCATCTTAGTAGGGTATAACAAAGTTACCCTAGTATATGACACCATATATGTGTATTCATAAAAAAAATAAAAAATCTGTAAAAGTACGTTTGACATCATGTGTTAAACAGGATACCAAGACTCCATGCAGATCAAGTCATCATATGCTAACTAGGCCACTACAACTCTTAAAAATACCTACTTAGTAACCATGTTATAATCTTATCATCACCTCATTCCATAAAACTTATAACCTAGCCTTTACCCAAAGACATGGGGTAGGTAATCCAAAAAGCCTCAACCACTACCCAAAGGTGTAGGGTATGGTCATGCATCAAAGTCCTAGAATTATATTTCTCAATAAATGTGATCCTACCAACACCTTCTCACTCAAGGTGGGGTTTTATTATCCTAGTAACTACCTTATATATCATGGTAGTGTCTAAAATCTATGTCTCATGTCATATCATCTTCAGACTGGGTCCTCTCACTCAAGGGTGGTCACAGACTCTGTTCATGATAGAGATAATATTTTTTTTAATATGTGTTTCAATGATTTAACCCCTTACAATTAATGAATTTGAGCTAATTTGTATCATTTTAGTGTTTTGGTTAGTTATGGGCTTAATTGTAGAAATTGGTTAATTCTGGAAATTTAGTAGTTTTGTGTAGCTTCTGTATTTTGGGAATATCTTTTACATTTTTTATCCATATTGTATTATTATTTTTTTTATAGGATTTATATGCTCGTGGGCTTCAACTTTTTCTGCTGGACCTTGATCCAATTCCAAACACACTGGCCCAGATAAATCAATCAAGAGAAGAAAGTTTTCTGGCTAACAGAATGGAACCCACCATAATTAATGAAATATATCTCGGGCTACACATGTCCAAATGAGGTGATTATAGATTAAATAGAAATACAACTCCGCGAATCATGTTCACAATAAATTTAATGAAGAAATTAGGTTATTTAAGCATCCATTTAATGAGGACAAAGAGAGGAAGTTGAAGAGTCACCTCGGGCAGAAAAAGATGTCATTAGTAATTCGAGGATAAATATTGTTCCACTTGTCCAAATTCGCTGAGATTTTGAGTAAGCATGCACACGACATAGGGGAAAAAATTTATGAAGACTCCTTCCTGATATTCAGAAATTTATTATTCCAACCAGACTCAAACTTTTGGTGGAGTAATTTTCAAGGGAAATTCTCAACTCCAAAAGTCTATAAATAAGAGTGTTCACTTCCATTCAAAGGGGTTGAAGAAGGTGAAAGTAGGGCTGTGATGGAGGATTAAGTTCTTGAAGTTATTTTTATTTTCTATTTTATCTTTTCTTTGTTTAATCATTCTCTATTCTTCCCCTTTAAACTCTATTACCCATCACATGGAGGGGTAAAACCTTTGAGTGATCGGGGAAGGGGAAGTTTCACTTTTGTAATGTCGGAGTTTTGTGCTTAAATATAAAATCATTTTTTTCTTTTTAATTAATTATATTATCATTGTTTCCCAATTATATTAATGTGATCATGTTTTGAGTTTGGTGTATTCATTTTTAATAGCTTTGGTTAAAGACTTTTAATCTCCCTCTGCCTAGTGCAATTTGTCTCAATTGAGCATATTGTGTTAGGTGGTGAGTGTCCAGCGATCGTTGGAACATGTGTGGAACTAGTAAAATTTTTCAAGAGTTATATGGAGCAACAATTATCGATTGGTACTTGATTTAGTTTTTAGGGATTGTTTATGAACTTCCATGCACATAAGAGTGAGTTCCATTTGTTTCTTTAACCAAGGGTGATTGATAACTCGATCGAGGAGTGTTTCATTTTTCATTCAAAGTGAAGAGGGGGAATATGATCTTTATTACTATGATGACATTGAAAAGGTTAATCCTACCCTGAACCTATAACTCTCTTCATCCATTAGTGTTCAACCTTTCTTTTCAATTGCTTTCTTTATTTTTAAACTTAAACATTTTCAAAAACAACCTCTTCTTCTTTCTTTAATTTAAGTGACAAACATAATTGGTGTGCACTACTCTCTGAATATAACTTAGGTTACCCACTTTACTACATTTTAACTTATGTTTTTTTTGTTTTTGTCACACCCCACGACAGGCACGTAACAGTCCACTACCCTTTTAGTCATGATAGGATCACAACCTGACCACTCTCCTCTTCTTGGGTGGATCTTACATGCACAGGTGGACCAATACCCTCTCAATTAAGGCAGTCTATGCCAGTGCCTTGTCACTCAGGTCAAGGCCCTGAATTTATACACAACTAAGACTCAATCTCACTAAATTTGAGTCTAGTTATTAGGATTCTTCATCACACAGTCCATTTCCAAATATGTACATGTGAAAAATGGTTCACACAACCCATCTCATAAGATCAAAACTCACCAAAGGGTTCCATTAACTTGGGACTTATACCCTCACCTAAAACACATCTTTTTATCCATCCAATATATGTCGGCACTCTTAGAATTCTCACCTCACCCACCATGGCATCCCTAGGATCCTTTAGACCTACCTTGATATCTTCTTATTGTCACAAAGACATATTCATCACCCCATGAAACTCCCACAACCTGTAGGTTCTACTAAAATTATACCATAGGATATTTCTATACATCCTTGTCTAATTCCCACACTTCGAACCTCGCTCAGGTCTCATATCACATCGCTATTGGAATAGCTATGAACCCATCACTTAGAGTAAAGACCTCTCTATCACACCCCATTTAGTCTTAGAGAACTCATACCACTCACTGAGACTCAATTCATCCTCAGGAGGGTTATCCTTACTAGGTATGAGATAGACAATCATCACACCCTTCCCACCATGCCTAAGTCTCTCATAACCACCTAACTATACCTAGGAAACCAACCTATACTACTTATAACTCATCTCACATCTTGAAACCTACCCAAGGTCTATCTTCAACTCAACCAGCACCTCCACCCCTTAGTGATATATTTTTCGTATGATCCCAAATTATGTAAGTGATAAAGGGAACTTATTCCAGCCTAAAGATAATCAATACCATCCTATTTCTTTCTATAGGTTACTCATTATCCTTATCCCTTTTACCCAATCATATGAAACATGCATTCAGGTAATAAATCATGCATAAATAACCATATGGTTTTTTATTAAAGGGACCACATACCTCCATAAAAGAGTTACTATCCAAGATAATCTTTACACACTGTCAACTAAGCATGCCCATGCCTCATCCAAACTTTTACCACCATATGAGCTCCTATATTACACCTACAACACAAATAATTAATTATAAATATTTATAATTAATTATACAAATTAAAAAATAAGGAATAACCACCAAAACACTCACCAAGAATCAATACATCATTGAAACTATGACCAACCACACTTGGAAGGTCTATGACACATCCTGAGAAAAATCTTTATCTCCTGAAACCCAATCAATCAAAAATTTAATCCAATTTAATAAAAAACCCTAAATAAATTAGGGAAGTGACATACCAAAACCAAAATGGTGAAATACATCATAGAATAATCCTCCTAAGATACCTTCTAGCCATGCCACATGAAATCTCCATTATTTTGGCTCGATACAACCATGCTCTAGTGGAATTAGTGTCAAAACCCTAGAGACAATCTACTAGAATCAGTGACTATCAATAGTGAATAAGAAAGGAAATAAACATAGAGAATAATGTTGATGAAATCATTAAAAAGGCCTTAAAATCCCCTTGACATAGGAGAACCATGGGGGGAAGGGGAGGGGGAGATCCAACTAAGATCGACCTCTCTCGATGCCCAAAGTTATCAAATAATTAAGGGTTATGACCCCAAAAGATAGGTTTTCCCCAACTAAAAAATTCAGTAGGGTATCCTTGAAACATGGACATAGGGGAAAAAATAAAATCCCCTTACATGGGTAAGTCTTATAGCATAACCCCTTGGGTTTTGATGCAAAGTCTCACCACTGGACATCAGCTATGGTATAGAGCGGGGCTCCATGATGCATGAGACCTCCAAGGAGAAACGTGAGGTGTAGCCTCCCAAAAAACCTCCATGGAACAAGACTTGGGATATGATATAGTGATCTTCACCATAAAATTACCAAGTTTTATCCCTTCATGACTGCACTATATCCTCCTTGTCCACAAGCCACCACGCCATAGTTCCCTTAGTTGCATTGTGGTTCCTAGCTTGAAATTGAAATTTTAGCTATAAGGCCACCCAAACACTCTTTGATGATCACCTGAATCACCGACCAAGCCTTATTCCACATCTAAATATATCTCCTTGAGATTCTACAATACTAATATTCTAAATAAAAATTCCAATTCACTAAACATCTCTTGCTATGAGACCAAAATTTGAATTTCCTAAAAAACGATAGGTAAAATTTTATGGTCATTATAGGTAAACTTGGGGAAATTCTACTAGTTCTTGTACTAACCCCCTGCATGGGATTCTTAGTGACTATGTAGATGATGTTACTTGAGTATTAAGTTGCATGGATATTGATATTTTGAATTATATGGGGAAACAGTGGTCATATAATGAAGTCTAGTGGGGGATGGGTCACACGGGTGATGAGTTGGTTGTATTGTATTGTTATATTCATGTATTATTGTTCTATATATTATATTCATAGTATTATACTTTTTTTTAGTTTACAAGTATGCGGTTGCATTGGGTTATTCCACCATTCCGCATAGTTTATACTAGAATTTGTATTTATCTATCGATCCTTTGGTGGTTGGGGTTGGGAATATGGGATGAGTAGTATTTTGATTTAGATCGTGAGAATCATGTTTTATTTTAACTTATACGACATTAATTTAATTTTCTTCCATCATGAAGTCTTAATTATTTGAAGATTATTTAAAAAATTTAAATTTTATTTTCAAATAAATTTTTTTTCTTCTAAAATTTCACATTATTTTATGAAAATTTCTTTAAAGAAAAATAATATTTTACTTAACAATTATTTTTAAGTAATCATTCAAAATTATTTCCCATATAAGATGAAATCTGGTAGTGTTTTTCATTCCATTATAGTAAATGATTCTTGTTCCCATTCATGGTTTATGTTTTGATGGAATGGTGTTTGTGAACCCTGTATCTCTTTTATAGGTTATATGCTTTTGGAACCTGTTACTTTTCATGGGTTATTCTTTTGATGAACAATTATGAAACTTGAATCATTTCTCAAGTTTATGATTTGATTACATGTTTATGATTATCATTTATTTTAATGTGTGATGATATGATTGTTAATGATCATGTGGAACATGTATGATTTCATTATAAGATGGTTGAGACCTATATCTCCCTCTGATGCCTTGGGTAAATATTGATAACTCATGAGGTATATGTATTATGTGTGAACCTAATTTCATGTTCAGAATGTTATGTATGTACCTGGTTTTCATGTCCATAATTTTATGAGTGGACATGATTTCCATGTCCATATTTTTATACAAGGTCATGATTTCATGTCCTTATTTAAATGAGTGAACCTATTACTATTTAGGCATATTCAAAAAGTTACATTTTTATGTGTATGAAATATTTTCATGTCTTATGTTAATGGTATGATATCATGGATTATGTTATTTTATTCCCTTATGATTCATGTTACTACCAAACTTTATTCCATGTTTTTTGTTATGTAGGTTATGATATTTTATTTTCACCATTATGTTATCATACCCTTATTCTCATGATATGCCTACTTATTTTCTTTTTAAACTCTTACTATTAATCCAAGAACAACGCTTTATATTTTTTCTTTTCCCCAGGTTATAATGAAAGGTTTTAGGTAGTGGTAAAAAAGGATAAGATATTTATAGAAGATGTTGTAGATCTTCCAACAAATTATAAAAATGGGCTCCATGTTTCTTAAGGCACTAAACTAATAAAATTATTTGGTGTGTCTTTTTTAATGTTTTAAGTATTCCATAAATTTTATGTAATATCTATGTAAATAAATCTTTTGTCCCTATAGTTGGTATAAGAGCTAATATTTATTCAACTTTTTGAAACTAGGATTTTAAATATTTATTTAAATACCTATATATGTTTTAATGGACATGTATTGGTATGTCCCTCAGGATAAGTCTAACTATAGGTCACAATCCTAGAAATTTGGTAGTAATATTGAATAACCTAGGATTAAAACTAAGGTGTCGTAGATTGAAATATTATATGTAATTTCTGTTGGCTATGTGATAATTGTGTCTTAAAAATTTCTTTATGGTCTTATTCAATAGCCAAAACTTGATATAACATGGTTAACATTTAATGTTTCGGATTTGGAAGGTATGGGAATTATGAAAATTGATTTCCTAAGTGGAAATCTCATGAAAAGAATCCTGAAGAAGGTATGAGTACCTATAATACCATTGAGGATAAAGATATTATAAACAACATGTGATAGGTATGGGATGTTTTGGAATTATAATTTAAATTAAACCTAAGAATAATGGTTAGATTTTTGTTGAGGAAACTTATTACATGATCCATATTTTAAAAGAGACTAAGATGTTGGATCATGATTAACTGTTTAAGAATAAATTTGGATGATTGAAGTTTATATGTTTCAAAATTAAAATATTATGTTATATGAATCATGATATATATATATATAAGTGTTTCATTATAATTTTTTCATTAAGTATTGGAAAGGATATGTTGAATAGTTCTAAAGACCTAAAAAGTGATTTAAGGGTATGATGATACATTTGGAGAACAGATGATTTTGGTAATGATAAGACTTAATATATCACTTATGTCAAGATAATGATGTTTGGATAAAGATATGTTGGATATGAATAAGAAAATTGGATGATACCAGTTTCACGGGAACTTATTAACGATTTGTTGTCAAGAGGGTTATGCTATCATGGATGAAGTATACTACTTTTTTGGACTTGAGGAATATATCCAATAAGTTTTGGAATAAGGAAACATTAGTTTTTTCAATAAGGATATATGGTAATTCATGTTATTACTATGAATCAAGAGAATACATAAAGAAGGTGTTTATATGTTTATATTGTGACCAACAAGAGATACCTTATGATAGATGGGGGATAAATATTAATCCGATTTAGTGAACCACTTTCTAATGTTTTTTATTTTCAACATTCAGAAGGATTGTAAGGTTATAAATCTATGGAAGGTTTATGTTAAACTTCAGATTATGTATGTTATAATAAAGTATTATCTCACCATAGGTGGACTTATGATTATTTTATAACTTGTGATAACCATTTTGTTGTGATAAAGACAAAAGGAATGAACTATCATTATTTTTATGGATAACATGATATTTTAATGATTTAGGAGTAATAAATTAAAATCCTTTTCTTAGAATATTATATGAATTGGAAATTAATCAAGTCACAACAAAAGGGTTAGATTTTATAGAAATCAATTACGTATATCTTCTCATAAAAATTATTCAGCATTAGGAAAAGGGATCATGATGTAAAAGGGTGTCCTATTATCATCATTTTTATGATATCAATGACCTATTTCATGCTTATTTAGTATATATTTTTGTGATTTTTAAATTTTTCTAGATCACCTACATTCTTGGGATCATTGATATTTTTCAATCTCTATGATTATTCCTGCTTTTTCCTCCATGCCCAAATCTTCACATATTTTTTATTATGTAGAGTTATTCCTGATTTTCTTTAGGTAACTATTATTTTCCAAGTAATAATTTTTAAAAGTGAAGTTTTAATATTTTTTTATGATGTTGGTTATATATAATAATCTTTCAAGTATTAATCCTTTTATAACTTAGATGAATATCAAGGGAGAAACTCATTTTAAAGGGGCTAGAATGTAACACTATGAGATTTTTATGTGATAGGTTTTTCTAATTTCATTGATGTCTTGTGTTGTACGCTACACCCATATAATATTTCACAACAAAAACACTAACTTAGCTTGAGGTATATGCAAAACTATGCTTTCCTTCTATTACACACAATTTAAAGTTATTTTAATAGAATTCATTTCATGCATAACTGAGTATAAGTGAATAAATAAATATTATTATGTTACCATATAACCTAGCCATTATAATGGAAATTATGAAAAATATTAAATTAATTTTGAAAATATTTTTTAAAAATGTATATATAATTAATTCTTTGTTTATAAAATAATTATAAATGAATATAAAACTCTTTTTAAATAAAAGGAAATGTTTTTTCTGAAAAACTACTTAAATGAAAATAAGTGAGTTTATAATAAAATCACTTTTTATGGATTTTATTAATGGAATATATATGTAATTTATTCAATATAATCTTTAAAATTCATTCTATATGTTTTCTGGGCATTATATAAGATCAAATTCAACTTTTCAGATGAAATAATTATTTTTCAAGAAATGTAGTTTTTCCGCCTTTTCATGGTGCACAAATTTTAAATCCAGTAATTAACAATTTTTTATATTTTATCTTAGAAAATAAACTTATTATTTAAAATTGGAGTATCAAGATTTTCTTTTGTTGATTTTTTTTATTTTTCTGACAAGTTTCAAGTTTTGAGGAATAGTAAAAAAATAATGCATTTTAATTGAAAACTAATTTTTCATCAAAATTATTTATAGAATTGATTTTTAAATTTTAATGGTTTTAAATTATAAATAGATTATATTTTATCATTTAAAATAATTTATGTCATTTTCATTAATATTAAATTGAATTTAGATGTAAAAACTTTTCAATTTTTTGTATGTTTTAACTTTAAAAACCTATTTTCTCATTTCGATGATGAGATTAATTTGGAATTAATTACTGCAACTTATGTATTTTGAATTTTGAAAAATTTATTCCATATTTGGAATCAGTGGGTTCAAATTATTAAAATATATTTCTTTTATTTTTGGGCTTTATGAATAATGAATTTAGTAATTTTTATTAATATGGTAAAAAGGTAAATTAGGTAATTAAGGGTACAAATAATATTATAAAATTTCCACAACACATTCCCTAATTGAATTGGATGAGTTTGTTTCTAAATAAATCATCCATGGTTCGAAATTTTATCGTTTGAAATCCACTTGAATTAGATTATGATATTTAATATATATTTTTTAAGAAAATTTAAACATGTGTCCCTCAAATTTAGTAACTATTTAACTTATTTATCATGTTAATTTATTTTTAATTTTTAGGAAATAAATAATCACCTTAATGCCTTATACATTGAATATGCAGAAATTATTTAATTGATGAAAAATCAATAAAATAATTTTTATTAAAATGACAATAAACTATAAAAAACAAAACCACTTGACCAATTATTATTTTATGAGTATATATCAACCATAATAATCCATGGGTCAAATTATTGAAAATTTGGAGCCATATGGAAATTATTATGATAGTTATATTATTTTATTTGAAGTGATGTTAAAGTTGTCACATTCATGTTTTAATAAATATAATATTTTTAATGTTGGATTTTCCAAATGATATACTAAACTAAAGGTATTATTATCAAATATATAGGATTTATCTTTATCATAGTCCTTTATTTTTAATCTTTATTCAAAAAATACATATATTAAATAATTACACAAAACTGACGTAATAATTATTTTACTAATGGTGATAAAACATAAATTTTATTAAAAATATTAAAATAAATATAATTTTGGATAATTAAAATATCCAATGAATTTTATAGATGACCTTTATCCCTTAGGAAAATAATAAATTATTTTTTTATTATAAAATATTATCTTGGTATTTTTAAAAATCCATGAAATGAATAGTGTCAAAATTGCCAATATTGATATTTTGTTACAATAATGTTTTATTAAATGATTTAAAAATAACAGTACATTTTTAAAAATATAATATTATTATGATACTGTATAAATATCCTAAATTTTTCATTTATAGACTAATTTAAATAGAATAATGAAAATTACACTATTTTAATATTGAATAATTTGTTACCTTAGTTAGAATAAAAATAGAATAAGTAAGGGTTAATTAAAATGATAAGGTATAAATTGACAGAAAAACTTGTATAAAATTTATTTTTTTATATTATTACAACCCTATCGCATCTAATATTTGAAAATATTTCATTTTTATGTTGTTATATGGGTATTTATTTTATTATAAACTAATATTTTTTGAGATTGAGAAAATGCCCCTCACATTAATTGTAAAAGGGAACATCCTCTCTCAATTATTCACTTCACATTGAGCCTTAAATATCAGAAATACACTGAACATTTCAATTATAAAATTCCATATTCACATTATAGTGGTTCTTTTCTTCTCCAAGTACCAACTCATGTGCTTTAATATGAGATCTAGAGGGAGATCATCGAAAAAGAGGTAATCTCCTCTACCAATTCTTTCTAATTTATTTCTTCTTATACTTCCTATTCTTGATTTGTTTCCATTATAAAGTAACAAATATAGTATAAAATATATTATTAGATGTTATTATGATTATGTAACAACCATATTCCACCTTCTATCCATCCTACAAAAACCAAAATCACCACACTTGCATACGTATGACTTACCGTCTCTACCCCGTGGTGTAATCTGTTTTCATCACCACTTTACTTGGCTTGGTATAATGATGGAAATAATAACTATATATGATTATTATAAAAAGATATTTATTATTTAATAATATATATACCATCTAATTCCATATCATTTCACAATCATGAGAATGATACACTACTAGAATTTGGTCTTTTCCCAACGGTAGTATACCAATGGTTTACTTAAACCGTTGGTATAGTGAGCCTTTGCCAACGGTTTAATAAAACCATTGGCAAAGGGAATTTCAGTGGACCCTTTCCCAATGGTTCACTGGAACCGTTGGAAAATGTGTTCCTTTTCCCAACGGTTCACTGGAACTGTTGGGAAAGGGGTGCTAAACTCACACATTTCCCAATGGTTCACTGGAACCATTGGGAAATGTGTGCCTTTGCCAACGGTTTTTATA
This sequence comes from Viscum album, assembly GCA_963277665.1. Taxonomy (NCBI): domain Eukaryota; kingdom Viridiplantae; phylum Streptophyta; class Magnoliopsida; order Santalales; family Viscaceae; genus Viscum; species Viscum album. Next base: position 197,838,048 of record OY728131.1, on the reverse strand, counting down.
AACAGTTGGAAAAGGTTTCCCCCAAATTCCAGATCGCGATCTCCTCTCCCCATTCAGACAGAGCCCTAATCTATTCGCTTCGCTGCTCTAGCGAACCCCATCCGACTCCACTGCTCTCGCGAATCCGAACACCAGCACCCCCCATCCCAACAGGTACACCCCCATACGAATAGGTAAAATTTTATCTCAACCATATTGTTGTAGTTGTTTTAATGAATAGATTTTTTCCAGGTGTTGGTGGTTTAATTGATTATTGAAATTAATATCTAAATAGGATATTGTTTGTGTTTGTAAAGACTTCTTTAATGTTTTTGTATTCTATGTTTGGAAGGAGAGTGTTCAAAACCTATAAATCAGAGTTGGGGGAGGCTATCGTGAACGTTTACATGTTTTGGATAATGGATTGTGGGAATTATGGATTGTGTTCAAACTAATTTGATATGTTTTGGATAATGGATTGTGGGGGTAGGGGGTGTCCACGGGGGTGGGTGGGTTGTCCACGAGGGTGGGCGGGGGTGTCCACGGGGGTGGGAAAGGCTGTCCACGGGGGTGGGTGGGGCTGTCTAGGGGGTGTGGGCTGTCCAAGGGGTCTGGGTGGGGTGTCCTGGTGGGGGAGGGGTGTGTGGGGTGTCCAGGGGGGGTGGTATATCTAGGTGGTGGTGGTGGGGTTGCAGGGGAGGGGGGTGTGGTCTGTTTGGGAGGGTGGGTGGGGCTATCCAGGGGGGGTACGGGGTGTCCAGGGGGGTATGGGGGTGGGCGGGTTGTCCAGAAGGGTGGACGGGCTGTCCACGGGGGTGGACGGGCTGTCAAGGAGGGGTGGGCGGGCTGTCCAGGGGGGGTGGGTGGGCTGGCCACGTGGGGTAGGGGTGTCCAGGGGGGTGGGCGGGCTATCCAAGGGGGTGGGGGGCTATCCATAGGGAGAAGGGGTGTCGAGGTGGGTGGGTGGGCTGTCCATGGGGGTGGTTAGGCTGTCTAGGGGGTAGGGGGTGTCCACGGGGGTGGGCGGGGCTGTCTAGGGGGTGTGGGATTTCCTGGGGGTCTGGGTGGGGTGTCCTGGTGGGGGAGGGGTGTTTGGGGTGTCCAGGTGCGGTGGTATGTCTAGGTGGTGGTGGTGGGGTTGCAGGGAAGGGGGGTGTGGGCTGTTTGGGAGGATGGGAGGGGCTATCCAGGGGGGGTACGGGGTGTCTAGGGGGGTACGAGGGTCGGCGGGCTGTCCACAAGGGTGGACGGGCTATCCACGGGGGTGGCCGGGCTGTCAAGGAGGGGTGGGCGGGCTATCCAGGGGGTGGGTGGGCTGGCCACAGGGGGTAGGGGTGTCCAGGGGGTGGGCGGGCTATCCAAGGGGGTGGGGGGCTGTCCATAGGGAGAAGGGGTGTCGAGGGGGGTGGGTGGGCTGTCCACGGGGGTGGTTGGGCTGTCTAGGGGGTAGGGGGCGTCCACGGGGGTGGGTGGGTTGTCCACGGGGGTGGGCGAGGCTATCCACGGGGGTGGGAAAGGCTGTCCACGGGGGTGGGCAGGGCTGTCCAGGGGGTGTGGGCTGTCTTGGGGGTCCGGGTGGGGTGTCTTGGTGGGGGAGGGGTGTGTGGGATGTCCAGGGGGGTTGGTATGTCTAGGTGGTGGTGGTGGGGTTGCAGGGGAGGGCGGTGTGGGCTGTTTGGGAGGGTGGGTGGAGCTATCCCGGGGGGGGGTACGGGGTGTCCAGGGGGGTACGGGGGTGGGCAGGCTGTCCACAAGGGTGGACGGGCTGTCCACGGGGGTGGCCGGGCTGTCAAGGAGGGGTGGGCGGGCTGTCCAGGGGGGGTGGGTGGGCTGGCCATAGTGGGTAGCGGTGTCCAGGGGGTGGGCGGGCTATCCAAGGGGGTGGGGGGCTGTCCATAGGGAGAAGGGGTGTCGAGGGGGGTGGGTGGGCTGTCCACGGGGGTGGTTGGGCTGTCTAGGGGGTAGGGGTGTCCACAGGGGTGGGTGGGTTGTCCACGGGGGTGGGCGAGGCTTTCCACGAGGGTACCCTACTAATATGGTTATGGGATGAGGCATGCTCTGATGTGATAACACATTAAGTTCTTGTTGGTTTTACATTTTTTCAATAACACATTAGTATGTTTTGTTCACATGTGTAGTTGATACCATGATTATTTTCTTCCTTTATCATTTACTTAAATGTATTTTCTATTAAATTTCAATCCTATTGAATTGTTTATGACAAAATGACTTATATGAATTCTTTTTACAGAATGGACATAAGTTGGATGTATGAAACCGATCGTATCTCAAGCGATTTTTAAAACAATTTGGAGAGATTTATAGATTTTTCATTTCACAATGCTTCAGATAGTGGTCGCATATACTGCCCATGTTCCAATTGTGTTGGTAGACCTTGGTTGAGTCGTGAAGAAGTCATCTACCACATAACCAAAAATGGTTTTCAAGAAAAATAATTTGTGTGGTATCACAATGGGGAGAAAATGAAATCTCAAATTGGTGATGATCGAAATGAAAGGACTGGAATGGAGAATTTGTTAGATGATCAGTTTCTGTTTATTCGTCATCATGAAAAAGAAAGGATTTCGACTCAAGAAGACGTCGATATGAGGACAACTGATGCATCTAGTGAAAATGATGATATTGATAGGGTGAAAAAATTGAATGTTGCTGCCACGACTCCAGTATATCGACAATGCGATAAAATGAAAAAGATGGAATTTTTAATCCAATTGTTTTATGGAAAAACTATGTATGGGATTTCTAATACAGCAATCGATTACATTATTAACCTCTTGAAGGATTTACTTCCAGATTATGCAGATATTCCCTCAAACCACTATATGGAATGGAAGTTAGTTGAAGAACTTGGATTTTCCAGAAACAAAATTCATGCTTGCCCGAAAGATTGCAGTTTATTCTAGGAAGAAACCGCTGAACGAAATGAATGTATAAAATGTGGCACATCCCACTGGAAGTCAAAATCTGATGGAACACCATCCCGCGTTCCACAGAAAGTAATGTGGCACTTTCCATTGATCCCCAGACTCCAGAATCTTTTTATGTCTGATGACATATCAATAAAAATGAGATGGCATGATACCGAGAGAAATAAGACTAATGATGAGTTGGTTCATCCTGCAGATGGATTTGCATGGCAGAGATTTGATGCTCGACATCCTGATTTTTCCGCTGACGTGAGTAATGTGAGGCTGGGTCTTTCATGCGACGGTTTTAATCCTTTTGGGCATATGCTTACTTCGCACAGCACATGGCCAGTTTTTATACACATTTATAATCTTCCCCCATGGTTGTGTATGAAAAAATATTTCACTTTCATGAGTATACTCATATCTGGTCCTTCTGATCCCGGCATTGATATTGATGTATACATGCAACCTTTAATAAAAGAGTTGAAACTTCTTTGGGATGTGGGTGTGCGCACATACGATGCATGTTCGAAAGACATATTTCAGATGCGTGCTGCGCTTATGTGGACGATCAATGATTTTTCGGTTTATGCAATGATGTCTGGATGGAGCACGAAGGGAAAACTGTCATGTCCAGTTTGTATGAAGAATACACGATCCAGAAGACGGAAACATCGTTGTAGTTTTAGTTTTATGGGACATCGATGATTTTTGCCAAAGGATCATCCATATAGAATGAATCGTCGAAGATTTGATAATACTATAGAGACCGATGATCCACCTCAGCGTATGTCTGGAACTGATGTGCTTAATGAATTGAAAGATTTCAGTTTTTCATTCAGGAAGGGTCAAATGAAATCTGGAATGAGAAAGAATGTTTCCATAGAAACCTGTTACAATTGGAGGAAGAGGAGTATCTTTTTTGATTTGCCTTATTGGTCAACCAATTTGCTACGTCATTGCTTAGACGTAATGCATATTGAAAAGAATATATGTGAAATGTTGCTTTCAGTTCTTATAAATGTCAAGGGGAAGACAAAAGATGATTTACGATCTCGACGTGACTTGGTGGATTGGGGCATTAGACCAGAATTGCATCCTGTGTGTATCAGTGAAAATAAATGGCAACTTCCATGTGCTTCTTATGTGATGACACCTACTGAAAAAAAAAATTTCTGGAAGTATTAGAGACTATTAGAGTTCCTGATGGCTATTCAAGCAACATATCTAAACGGGTCAACAGAAGAGAGTTGAAGCTAAAATATTTGAAGACTCATGATTATCACGTTCTACTGCATGAGTTTCTTCCAATAGCAATACGTCATTTTTTGTCCAATAATTTAAGGGTGGGTGTTATTCGGTTGTGCCATTTGTTTAGAGATCTTTTTGCTAAGAAGTTGTCCAAGTCTTTCTTGCAAAAAATGTTGACAGATGCCCCATTAATTTTGTGTGAGTTGGAGAAAGTATTTCCCCCATCATTTTTCACATGCATGCTGCATCTGACTGTCCATATTCCAACTGAAATACTTCTCGGAGGACCTGTTTCTTTTCATTGGATGTATCCAACTGAAAGAAATATGTTCACATTAAAGTCTTATGTTCAAAACAAGAATCATCCCAAAGGTTCTATCGTGAACGGTTACTTAGCTCAAGAATGTATGGATTTCTATTCGATGTATTTGTCTGATCTTACTACAAGAATGAACAGACCAATGAGAAATGAAGAAGAAAAATATAAGAAAATTGAACCCAGTTTTCCATCACTTCCTCAAACAGGAGGAAGTCCTGGATCATATACATTGAAGACATTAAGCCATGAAGAGCGGGAGATGGCACATCGCACAGTTTTGTTCAACTGTGATTTGTTCGATGACTATATCAGGTAACAAAATTGAATATTTATATCTTACATATATATCTGTTAAACTATTCATATTTTTTTATCTACAGGGAACATAAAACAATGATAAATAGGAAGCATCATTCTTTATCTTTTAGAAGGAGAGAGACTTTGCATAGCAAAGAGTTTTCTTCTTGGTTAAAATTGAAGGTAAAAATATTACTGTTTAAATTAATTATTTCAATATTTACTTAAGTTTAACTGTCATTTATATTGCAGGTATTGAGTTTGTCTGCTGACTCTGTCTCTAAGGAAATAAGAGCTTTGGCTTTTGGTCCTAATACCGTGTTTCGTGACTGTAAATCAATTGTTATCAATGGGTACAAATTTATTGTCACTGAACGAGCCAAAAACATGAGAAGACAACATGATGGTATTATGGTTACTGCCACAACAGATTGTTATGCCAGTGCATCAGATAGTAGACCGCGACTTGAAAATGTGGGTTATTATGGAGTCGTTGAGAAAATAATAATATTGGATTATTACTCTCATGGATGAGTCACAATGATGAAATGCCATTGGTTTGATTTGATGATGAGACATGGAACATTTATTGATGATTTTGGATTTTGAGTAATTAATATGACCCGCAATCTTGCTACTGAAGAACCATATGTGTTGGCATCAATGTCTAAACAAGTTTTTTATGTCAAAGATCAACTTCAACCTGAATTTGGTATCATAGTTGAAGTAATTCCAAGACATATTTTTGATGATGCTGATGATGGAATTGACACTGTCCCTATTGCCATTGGAACCAATCCATTTATTTCTTTTGATGACTCCAATAGCTCAATTTTCAGAGTTGATTGTGAACCTGAAGTTGTGGTTGGAAATATATAGAATCATTCATCCATGTTCTCAATTCGTTTGGTTTACCTCGAGTTGGGTTGTTAAGGTTGTAATATTCATATTTATTTAGTATTGATCACAAATATGTTTTAGCTGACTTGATAGTTATGTGAATTTTCAATGTTTATTGGTTGCTGTTTTATTTGAATTGCATTTTCTAATTTGGAATTGAACTGTATTCAAACAAAATCAAACAATATTTCTAACTTGGTGAACATTACAACTTGTATGTTTTATTAAATTCATTCAAGATATTCTAAAACAATTGATAGCTAAATTACTAATGAATCCCCTCATTCCCTCATATATTTATTTTTTTGGTTTACACATTAATTTCCTTTTTTCTAATTAATTACATATTTGTTTTCAAATGTAGGAAATACAGCCAATTGAAGAGAGACGAAGAAAAAAAATGGCGGAGAACAATCGTCGGATGGAGGAGCTGGGCGTTCCACCATTAGTGCCTACAGTGAGTACTTTATTTCAAATATATATATATATATATATATTTACAGAATATATAATGTCATGTGATTAATTTTTTTGTAAACTTTTTTGTAGGGTCCACCGTTACATTGACAGTTATTCGACGAGGAGCCCAGTACTGGTCCTAGTACTCAGGCCGGTGGTACGAGGAGGGTTCATATCAGAGGTGGACGTAGAGCTGCGCGTGCCCGACTAGACCCTGCCCCTCCCACTGACGTTTCAAACTTCCCACATTATGATCCCGGTGTGTCGTTAGGGACACACGGGGTATTTAGGCCTCCCATGTTTTCGCTACCTTCTGCATCTTCTGCCCCATCATTTTCACATCCCATGATGATTCCCACTCCCCAGTCAGCATCAGGTCATACAGCTGTTCCATCTTCTTTTCCTTCTACTTCTGTCTCTCCGAGCATTTATATTCCATCGTCTTCGACTCCTGTTCCACCAGAGGGTGTTCCATCAGGTTATGTGGATCCGGCGCCACTCATTGATCAGACTAGCGCAGGTATATTTATAAAACCCTAATTTTTTTTTATAGTAATATTTATTTTCATTATAACATGTTTTGATAAAATATTTGTTTTTCTTTCATGACAGATACATCTACTGACAGTAGGCGGGGCGGGGCCGTACACGCATGCGTTCGGTGTGGAACCGTCGCACACAGGTTATGGTGGAATATAATGAAGACAATCAGATGGTTGAGAAAACAGGGCAGCAATGTCGGAGTTTTCTGGCGACGCTTGCCAAATACTTCGACATCATTCCCATCAGCCCGCTGTCGTGGAGACATTTGCCACATGAGGTCAAAGATAGATCTTGGGCAGAGATATGGGTAAAAAAATATGTTGTATTTAATGCCATGAATTATTTTTGTATTTATATGAATTAATATTTTGATTTCAGCTTCAATTTAATTTTCCTAATGGTGAGGGTGCACGACTGGAACATCTAAAAGATTTAGGCGAGCTTTGGAGAGCCTACAAGCATGAGATGTATATTGGCTAGCGTGCTAGAGTTGGCACTGACTTAGAGGCGGTACCAGTCGTGGATGATTGTCCTATATAGCATTATCGTCAGATGATTACTCATTGGAAGAGTACCCAGTTTAAGGTATGAATTACATTTGAGGTATTTAAATAATAACTTTCAAGTTTTTCATTAATATTATCCTTTGCATTATCGAATTTAATTTAGGAATCATCTGGAAAAAATAAAAAAAACATTGATGCAAAAAAATACCTCCATACACTAGGACGCACGACGATGCCGGATCATGAGAGGCAGCAGGTATGACAATTGTTTATAAGTTTTCTTTACGACTTAAATTTTCTTTTGTTTCCTCAATTACTTAATCATTTGCTAAAGTTTTTATATAACTTTTGTTTTCATTGTCATTGTAGAGGCAAGTACAAAATATAGAAGGACGTGTGCCTCGAGAAAAACTGTTTTGCTCGAGTAGACGAAAAAAGGATGGAAGTGCTGTCAACGAAGCGACTCAGCAGCAGATTGTAAGTTTTAATCTATTGATTTTATATTTTAATATCTATTTTGTAACTTAATATCATATTTATATTTGTAACAGGATGCTTTCGAGGCCCTCGATGCCCAAGAAGCAGACAATTTTGGACCATCTGATCACTTACATCAGGTGTTGGCAGAGGATCATTCTGGCAGAGTACGCTGCCGACCTAGGATAGCCCTGACGAGGTATTGACCTGCCTCAGGTACGAGTTGTAGTGCCACTAAGCTGTAGCAAGTTAGGGCATAGGAAGAACAGGCTGAGAAAAGGGCCACAGAGACGGCAGAACAGTCTGCTAGGGCAAACAGTGCATTTATGAAATTTATTGAAGTTCTACCTCCAACACTTCCAGCATAGGCCAGCCCAACGATTGATGAATACATGTCATCGATACATTCTATATATGGTGCACCAGGTGGCAGTTCCAGTGGTGGTAAGGCCGATGTCCAGCTTGAAGATGATGATGGCGAGGAGTCTGATGCGGAAGAGGAGGGAGATGAGGAGGGCGAGGAGGAGGGCGAAGGCGAGGAGGAGGGCACTGTGGAGGGTGAGGACGATGAGGAGGACGATGACGAGGGTGATGATGATGATGATGGTGGTGATGGTGATGCTGATGTGGGACATATTGATCCGTTACATTTTTGACTTATATTACTGAGATTTGATGTTTAATCTATTGTAGTTGTTGGTTTTATCTAGACTCGTAGTATAGTATTGGAGTTGAGTAATTTTTATATATTGTCTGTTTTAATGGATGTTTTTGTCTTTTAGTGGTTGTGTGTTTGAGAACTCCCTAGACAACCCCCCTCATTCTTGGACCCTGGACAACCCCCCTCCCCCTTGGACCCCGAACACCCCCCAAACACCCCCCGGACAGCCCCGCGGACAGCCCCCTGGACAGCCCCCCGTACAGCCCCCCACCCTCCACCCTAGACCCCGGATAGCCCCCAGACAGCCCCCCAGACAACCCCCCACCCTCCCCCTTGGACCCCGGACAACCCCCCAAACACCCCCCGGACAGCCCCCCGGATAGCCCCCTGAACAACCCCGGACAACCCCCTGAACAACCCATGAACAACCCCTGAACAACCCCTGAACAACCCCCTGAACAACCCCCGGAAATCCCCCTGAACAACCCCAGACATCCCCCTGAACAACCCCCAAACACCCCTCGGACAGACCCTGCACAACCCCCCCACCCTCCTCCTTGGTCCCCAGACAGCCCCCCGGACACCCACCGGACAGCCCCCCGGACAGCCCCTCCATCTTCCTTAATTTCATTAGCTCTGAAATGTTTAATAGCACGATCAACTAAAATCTAATCCACACTAAATATGATATAAAAATATTCTATATGAATTTCCATAAGATTTTAAGTGAAAACAAAAAGTGACATACGAAAAACTGACCAAACGCATTCGAAATGTGTTGATGCTTTAGGAAAACGATCCATGGGTCATATGTGACGTGTACGAGTCAACCCCACCTCAATCCGAGGTGCGGTGTGGCCAACACAACTCAGAGTGTATGTCTTTTGTTTCAAAAGGATGCCATTTTATGTGAAAAACATCAACTGGCATAAGTGAAATAAACAACTGGCAGACGAAAAAAATGACCAAACGCATTCAGAATCTGTTGAAATTTTAGGAAAACGATCCATGGGTCATATGTGACGTGTACGAGCCAACCTGGGCTCAATCCGAGTCACGGTGTGGTCGGGACCACTCTAAGTGACTTTCTTTTGTTTAAAATGGACAGTATTTTAAGTACATACGGAAAACCGACCAAACGCATTCGGTTTCTGTTGAAACTTTAGGAGAACGATCCATGGGTCATATGTGACATGTACGAGTCAACGCCACCTCAATACCAGGCGCAGTGTGGCCGACACCACTCAAAGTGTCTCTATTTTGTTTAAAATGGACTTCATTTTTAGTGAAAACAAAAAATGACATACGGAAAACTGACCGAACGGATTCTGATTGTGTTGATACTTTAGAACAATGATCCATGGGTCATATGTGATGTTTAAGAGTCAACCCAGCCTCAATCCGAGGTGCGGTGTGGCCGGCACAAATCAAAGTGTATGTCTTTTGTTTCAAAAGGACATCATTTTAATTGAAAAACATCAACTGGCATACAGAAAACCGACCAAACGCATTTGTTTTCTGTTGAAACTTTAGGAGAACAATCCATGGGTCATATGTGACGTGTACGAGTCAACGACACCTCAATCCGAGGCACGGTGTGGCTGAAACCAGTCAAAGTGTCTCTATTTTGTTTAAAATGGACTTCATTTTTAGTGAAAACAACAAATGACATACGGAAAACCGACCGAACGGATTCTGATTGCGTTTATACTTTAGCACAATTATCCATGGGTCATATGTGACGTGTACGAGTCAACTCTACCTCAATCCGAGGCGCGGTGTGGCCGGAACAACTCAAAGTGTATGTCTTTTGTTTCAAAAGGACGTCATTTTAAGTGAAAAACATCAACTGGCATACGGAAAACCGGCCAAACGCATTCAGATTGTGTTGATACTTTAGGAAAACGATCCATTATTCATTTGAGACGTGTAAGAGTCAACCCCGCCTAAATCCAAGACGCGGTGTGGCCGGTACCACTCTAATTGTGTCTCTTTTGTTTCAAACGGACAAGATTATAAGTGAAATAAACAACTGGCAGACGAAAAACCGACCAAATGCATTCGGAATCTGTTGAAATTTTATGAAAACGATCCATGGGTCATATGTGATGTGTACAAGTCAACTCGGGCTCAATCTGAGTCACGGTGTGGTTGGGACCACTCTAAGTGACTTTCTTTTGTTTAAAAAGGACAGTATTTTAAGTACATACGGAAAACCGACCAAACGCATTCGGTTTCTATTGAAACTTTAGGAGAACAATCCATGGTCATATGTTACGTGTACGAGTAAACACCACCTCAATCCGAGGCACGGTGTGGCCGACACCACTCAAAGTGTCCCTATTTTGTTTAAAATGGACTTCATTTTTAGTGAAAACAAAAAATGACATACGGAAAACCGACCGAACGGATTCTGATTGTGTTGATACTTTAGCACAATGATCCATGGGTCATATGTGACATGTACGAGTCAACCCCGCCTCAATACGAGGCGCGGTGTGGCCGACACAACTCAATGTGTATGTCTTTTTTTTCAAAAGGACATCATTTTAAGTGAAAAACATCAACTGGCATACGAAAAATCGACCAAACGCATTCTATTTCTATTAAAACTTTAGGAGAAAGATCCATGGGTCATATGTGATGTGTACGAGTCAATGACACCTCAATCTGAGGTGCGGTGTGGCCGACACCACTCAAAGTGTCTCTATTTTGTTTAAAATGGACTTCATTTTTAGTGAAAACAACAAATGACATACGGAAAACTGAATGAACGGATTCTAATTGTGTTGATACTTTAGCACAATTATCCATGGGTCATATGTGATGTGTATGAGTCAACCCCGCCTCAATCCGATGCACGGTGTGGCCGGCACAACTCAAAGTGTATGTCTTTTGTTTCAAATGGACGTCATTTTAAGTGAAAAACATCAACTGGCATACGGAAAACCGGCCAAACGCATTCATATTGTGTTGATACTTTAGGAAAACGATCTATGATTCATTTGAGACGTGTACGAGTCAACCCCGCCTAAATCCGAGATGCGGTGTGGCCGGTACCACTCTAATTGTGTCTCTTTTGTTTCAAACGGACAAGATTATAAGTGAAATAAACAACTGGCAGACAAAAAACCGACCAAACGCATTCAGAATCTGTTGAAATTTTAGGAAAACGATCCATGGGTCATATGTGACGTGTATGAGCGAACCCGGGATCAATCCGAGTCACGGTGTGGTCGGGACCACTCTAAGTGACTTTCTTTTGTTTAAAATGGACAATATTTTAAGTACATACGGAAAACCGACCAAACGCATTCGGTTTCTGTTGAAACTTTAGGATAATGATCCATGTGTCATATGTGACATGTACGAGTCAATTCCACCTCAATCCGAGGTGCGGTGTGGCCGACACCACTCAAAGTGTCTTTATTTTGTTTAAAATGGACTTCATTTTTAGTAAAAACAAAAAATGACATACGGAAAACCGACCGAACGGATTATGATTGTGTTAATACTTTATAAAAATGATCCATGGGTCATATGTGACGTGTACGAGTCAACCCCGCCTCAATCCGAGGTGCGGTGTGGCCAGCACAACTCAAAGTGTATGTCTTTTGTTTCAAAAGGACGCCATTTTAAGTGAAAAACATCAACTGGCATACAGAAAACTGGCCAAACGCATTCGGATTGTGTTGATACTTTAGGACAACGATCCATGGTTCATTTGAGATGTGTAAGAGTCAATCCCGCCTAAATCCAAGACGCGGTGTGGCCGGTACCACTCTAAATGTGTCTCTTTTGTTTAAAACGGAAAAGATTATAAGTGAAATAAACAACTGACAGACGAAAAACCAACCAAACACATTCGGAATCTGTTGAAATTTTAGGAAAATGATCCATGGGTCATATGTGACGTGTACAAGCCAACCCGGGCTCAATTCGAGTCACGGTGTGGTCAGGACCACTCTAAGTGACTTTCTTTTGTTTAAAATGGACAGTATTTTAAGTACATACGGAAAACCAACCAAACGCATTCGGTTTCTGTTGAAACTTTAGGAGAACGATCCATGGGTCATATGTGACGTGTACGAGTCAACGCTACCTCAATCCGAGACGCAGTGTGGCTGACACCACTCAAAGTGTCTCTATTTTGTTTAAAATGGACTTCATTTTTAGTGAAAACAACAAATGACATACGGAAAACCGACCAAATAGATTATGATTGTGTTGATACTTTAGCACAATTATGCATGGGTCATATGTGACGTGTACGAGTCAACCCCGCCTCAATTCGAGGTGCGGTGTGGCCGGAAAAACTCAAAGTGTATGTCTTTTGTTTCAAAAGGACGTCATTTTAAGTGAAAAACATCAACTAACATACGAAAAACCGACCAAACGCATTCGGATTGTCTTGATACTTTAGGAAAAAGATTCATTGGTCATTTGAGACGTGTACGAGTCAACCCCGTCTAAATCCGTAATGTGATGTGGCCGGCCCCACTCTAACTGCGTCTCTATTGTTTAAAAGGGACAAGATTATAAGTGAAATAAACAACTGACATACGAAAAACTGACCAAACGCATTCGGAATCTGTTTAAATTTTAGGACAACGATCCATGGATCATATTTTACGTGTATGAGTCAACCGCACCTCAATCCGAGTCACGGTTTGGCCGAGACCACTCTAAGTGTTTCTATTTTCTTTAAAATGGACTACATTTTAAATACATACGGAAAACCAACCAAACACATTCTGATTGTGTTTATATTTTAGAACAACAATGCATGGGTCATGTGTGATGTGTACGAGTCAACCACATGTCAATCCGAGGCGCGGTGTGGCCGGCACCATTCAAAGTGTCTCTCTTTTATTTAAAAAACACTTCATTTTAAGTGAAAACAACAACTGGCATACAGAAAACTGACCAACGATTTCAGAATATGTTGATACTTTAGGACAACGATCAATGAGTCATTTGTGACGTGTACGAGTTAACCTCGCCTCAATCTGAGGCACGGTGTGACTGGTATCATTCCAGGTGTATGTATTTTGTTTAAAATGTATATGATTTCGAGTAAAAATATATGGTGTACAAAAAACCAATCAAATTATGAATTGAATTCTGGATTCCACATATGATTGTCATCTAAATTTTAAATTGAATTCTAAATGAATTATGTATGTTTATAATTATGTTATGAATTCTAATTTAATTATGGATGAGTATATTTCCAGGATGCATTATATGTGTTGGTTGGTTGGTTTGCATTATTTAAATGTGTTGGTTTGTTCTCTATATGTATGCATTGTATATGTGTTACAGTTACAATAATTGTATTGAAAATTGAATTGAAAATGAAAATTGAATTGAAAATGAGCCCAAAACAGACCTGCTGTGCAAATTGCAGGCTGCTATGCAATTTTCACAGCAAAGCCTATGCCAACGGTTTCAAACCGTTGGCATAGCCCATATAGAGCTGTTTTTACCAACAGTTCATTAAACCGTTGATAAAACCAGGCTATCCCAATGGTTCAAACCGTTGGGATACCTTTTGGAATTGGTGTTTTTACCAACGGTTGGTAGAACCGTTGGTAAAAACCTTTCCCAACGGTTTTCAAACCGTTGGGAAAGAAAATAGTCATGGGATTCCCAACGGGCCAAACCATTGGGAAAGGCTTTTCCCAACGGTTTGGCACAACCGTTGGGGTAGGTTGGTTTTTTCTAACCTATCCCAACAGTTCCTTGTAAACCATTGGGAAAAGCCTTTCCCAACGGCTTCCTTCCCCACAGTTGGCAGAACCGTTGGTATAACATATACCAACGGTTCTGCAGCCTTTCCCAACGGTTCAGAACCATTGGGAAAGGATGGATTTCCAGTAGTGATATCATCACTCGTGTGTACATATGACCTACTGTCTTCACGATGCGATGTGATTAATTCTAATTGATATCCATTAAAGAATGATTATATAAATGTATAGAATGAATAAATATAACATATATTATATTAATATTATTTTTTAAATTATATAATTATAATTTAAGAAGGATAACTGGAACCTATACGACAAAACATGCATAAGAACATGAAGCAGTTAACACCTGAAAGATGATTAACAATGTTATTAACAAACAAGTAATAATATGATCAAATATGATATATTAAAAATGAATATGATTTTGGAATATTTTATTAACATTATTTAAACCCATATAAAGGAGTTTCAGACATGAACGGAGGAACACAGACCTAAGGTAATGGATTTATGTCTCGCCTTTATTTCTGTGAGACACATGCCTTATACACTTCTTGTTTCTTCTACATGGTGTATATGTTGCCCCTGAATTTCTTTTATGACTCTTATCTAGATGATAATTATATTTCCATATCCTTATAATTTTATTTCCTTATTGGTACATATTCTTCTACTTATTTTAAGTGATAAGTATTTATTTCATAACCTATTAAATGTTTGGGATTGTTTTGTTTTAAGTCTCTATTAGGGAATATTTAGCATCCATGTCTATGTTTTACAAAAATATTTTCTGTAAAAGTATGAGAAGAATGTTTTATTTTAACTTATACGATATGAATGAAATTTTCCACCATCATGATACCTTAATTATTTAAATCTTTTTTTTAAAATATTAAATATTATTTTCAAATAAAATGTTTTTTTAAATTTCATGGTATTTTAAGAAAATATTTTCAAAGAAAAGTGATATTTTCATCAAAAATAGTTTTTTTGTAATCATTCAAAATTATTTCTCATCTAAGATGAAATCTGGTAGTGTTTCTCATTACATTATTGTAAATAATTAATGTTTACATTCATGGCTTATTTTTTTATGGAATTATGTTTGTAAACCATGTTTCTACTTTATAGGTTATATGCTTATAAAACCTACTACTTTTCATGGGTTATTCTTTTAATGAATGATTGTGAAATCTGTATCTTTTACATAGGTTATGATATGATTACATGTTTATGATTCACATTTATTTTCATGGGTTATGATATGATTTTTTATGATCTTTTGGAACATTTATGATTTCATTATGAGATGTTTGGGACCTATATCTCAGTCTAATGCAATGGGTAAAGATGGATAACTCATGAGGTAAATATTTTATGCGTAAACCTGAATTCATGTTTACAATTCTATGTGAGGTCTGGGTTTTCATGTTCATAATTTTATGAGTGGACATAGTTTCCATGTCTATATGTTTATGAAAGGGCCTGATTTCATGTCCTTAATTTAATGAGTGATCTTATTACTATTTATATATGTTCAGAAAGTTACAAGTTTATGTGGATGCCATAATTTTATGTATTATGTTAATTTTATGATCTCATGTATTAGGTTCTTTGATTACCTTATAATTCATGTATTATAATACCAAAATTTATTCCATGTTTCTTATTATGCATGGTATGATATTTTATTTTCATGACCATGTTATCATACCCTCATTTTCATGATATGCCTACATATTTCATTTTTATACCCTTACTAAGCATCTGAGCTCACCCATTTATATGTTTTACTTTACATAGATTATAAAGAAAGGTTTTAGGTAGAGGTACTAAAGGGGAAGAAATTTATAGTACATGTTTAAGATCTTTTACCAAATTAGAATAATGTGCTCCATATTTCCAAAGGAACTAATCTAATATGGTTATTGGGTGTGTGTTTTTTAATATTTTATGTATTTCTCAAATTGGATGTAATGTCCTTGTAAATCAAGCATGGGTTTCTATAGTGAATATTCATTATTTTCCTATAATTTTTCTAAATTATCTATATATGTTCAAAACTCATGTATCTAGATCACTTAATCCTTCTTTTTGGGTATATTCAAGTTCTTATAAGGTTCCCTTTTAAATTCTTCCTGATAAGTAAACCCGATTAAAGATAACTTCATGATTTCTTACCCATTTCAAGTTCACTATATAATATATTTTAAGAAACTATTATTTTAATAAAATCAATGATTTTATAATGAAAATATATCTTGGATCATTTCTAGTTTTATGAAAATAATGTTCCATTTTATCTTTAAATTCCCTTTAATGTTTTCCTTAAACAACACTAAAATGTTTCACTTATAAATTTTCTTAAATTTTTTTATATGTTTCCATTGAATGTAATTTATCATTATATATGACTATTTTACATTATTAATTTCCATGTATTATTTAAATTCATTATTTTATGGACACCATTATGATAATCCTTTTTATGCATTTAGATGTGATTATGATACCCAATTCTTTCCATGGGTAACCCATATGTTAATGTTTCATTCTTCATGTATGATTCTACATATAGAACAAATATTCATGAACATTTCATGATGGGTGAGCCCAGATAGTTATCCAATACATAGGGTAATATTTAGTCTCATGAGATTTCAGTTGGGGTAGGGGAGTGTAGTTGATTCCTTTATGGGACTTTTCCACCATTTGAAATGGTCTTTGATGTTATCCTTGACTCATGCTTATGCCATGTTGTGTGTTGTTTCCACATTTCTATGATTCCATGATTATATGTCCCCATGATCAATATTATATACTTACTTATGTTTATTAACGTTCAATTACTTTTTATGTCATCATGTTGTTCCTTCTAACCCATGTGATTTTCTTTATTCGAATGTTTATAAACTTAATGGACTTTTTAGCCCATACCTTTTGTTCATATATTCCCCAAGTTAGCCTATTTAGATGTAGGAGCTCAATGGAAGTTATAATATTTTTATGGAAGACTAAAATGAAGATGTTTTATTCTGTTTACATGTCTTAAGTTTTATATACCTAATCATCTAAGGACACTAGACTTTAGGATCCTTGGATTTTAATTTAATGGTTAATTACGATTAAAATCATGTAATAATATGTAAACAATACTAGGGTTGCTATATTTATTGGCTGGGTTACGACTCATTTTAGTTATTATTTTTTCACTTGATAGTGTAGTCCCTTTATACTTTTTATGCTTATAAATATCCTAGGAACATGTGATTATTAAAAAGTTATTTCTTTTTATAATATGGGTTTATAAATATCCAATATGGATTTTATTTTTGATTATAGTTTATGCTTTATCAAGTGCTTGAGTAAATAACATTTTGAATGTTTTTTTGTTTTTTCTCAAATATTGGGTTTCATTTAAGACTTTTAAATTAAATAACTTTTTTGGGTTATGAATTCTTGATAATACATGAGAATCATTGGAGAAAATATTTCTAGGTTTCATCACTCAATCCTTACATACATACCACAGTGAGTATATTGATTTTTTTCAGGACATGGGTAAAGGAAAAAATTCCTTATTCATTAGTTGTATACCATAGATAATCATGAGCATTTATAGTAGTGGTTCTGGTGTTTAGTGATATATTTTTCATTTATTATAGTTTTTATAACTATTTAAGCCTTTGTTATGCATTGTTTTCATTTCACTCTATATAGGTTTTTTGTTTTATCCATTAAATTATATGACATGTTTTCATTCTTGTAGTTGTGATTTTTTTTGAGAATGACATTTAGCCAATGCTTTTATTTTAACTATTTGAAAATTTATATATATTTTGAGGATTTTAGATAATGATTGAAGATATGTGACAATATATCTCATGTAACATGATTTGGGTATCACGGTCATCTCATTACATAAAACATATGGAGATATGTGGGTTGGGAGCTTGAGTTTTAACATTTAGGATCATTTTATCATATACTAAAAATAGATTAATGAGATTTCATTATGAAGATTAATAAAACTTCTACATGTAAAAAATAAGGAAAATGGTGTTAATTAAAATGAACTTCCTATTTTAAATGAAAAATAATGAAATTAACTAACAATTTATTGGCACACACTCAAATGAATGGACATAATATAATAGTGAACTTGTGGATTGATTTAACTTGAAATGTTTTTATATATTTTGATTATAAATTTAACTAATTTATGATATCCAATTCCATTTCATTGAAATTAAATAAATTGTAAAAATTTTATTTCTAAAATCAATCTAGTAATTTATTTAACAATCGAATGTTAAAAAATTTTAGGATTGGAAGACATAGTAATTATAAATTATTCATTATTAATTAAGAGTATCTTATCTTAGAAGTAAAAATGTTTATAATATGGGATATTGTGATGTAGTTATATTTCAAATCCCACAACACATTTTACTTAAATTATTTATGAGTTTTATTCCCTCATAATAAAATCTTGTTTCATTTTATACACATTTTGCATCAATTATATGAAAATTTGTTTACAATATAAAATTTAACTTCACTAGTTATTTCATGGATTGGGAGTTTATGTCCCGTATTATTAATATATTCACTGATATTATAGAGAAATATAAACCCTTAGTTGATATTTGGGTCATAGTTTTGAATTTTTTTCTTCCTCTAGGCTTTAAATAAAAAACTAGATTATTTTACTATGTGAAAGAATTTGACAACATATTGATACTGCAATCAAACCATTATTTACAATAATAATAGAAAAAAATTACTATTTGATTAGTTTCATAGATCCTTACTATGTAATTAATTCAACTAGAATAATATCAAATTCAGAAAATATGAGTATCAATGGATACTTAGAGAATTGAGAAATTCTGGGCAAGATGGAATTGCACCAACTTCACTAAATAAACCATAACTTCTAGGGAATTTTTATTTGGTAGATTTTAATGGAATTGGAAATCCAATACATAGGCGACCATGTACCATAAATTAAAAATTAGTTACTTATAATTAATGATTATTTTAGGTATTTAAATATAAAGATTCTGATTGTTCATAGTCTGCTCACCTACCATATGAAGTTATTTTTTTTCCAAGTTACATAAATTATAAATAAAATTCCTGGCATACCTCATTATAAAATAATTATAGACCAGGGAGAGAGATAAAAAAGTTTTATCCATTTAATTTTCTCGAATTTATCTTCTAAGCCTTCCATGGAGTTTGAAAATCCTAGTGATCACTTAGGGAGAAAACTTTATTTAATATTATACATAAATCATGAAATCAATGAATTATATTTTCTGTTATTGGTTATGAACATCCTGTTACTACCAAATTTAGTTTAAGAGGGGGTGTAACAAACCAACATTTTATCTATTTTGATTTCCTTCTTATAATTATGTAATATTATATAAACACATTATAGAACACAATACAAGCTTTATAAATGATGAATTAATTAAATAAGAAGTGTTTCTATAATTTATGGATCCTATACTGATGAAATAGTAACATGACCTTTTGAATAACAATTTG
Organism: Viscum album; assembly: GCA_963277665.1. NCBI lineage: Eukaryota > Viridiplantae > Streptophyta > Magnoliopsida > Santalales > Viscaceae > Viscum > Viscum album. The sequence goes on along the minus strand of OY728131.1, from coordinate 197,818,408 downwards.
ACCCTTATGAATAGTAAACCATCAAATTGAATAGTAAAATCACTAATAAAAGTATAAATAAAATTTATACATCTCATAATTGACGATATAATATTATAATATCCTATTATAAGTAAATAAATATTTCAAATATTATTAATTAAATGTTTTTATTTTTGTAAGTCTTTAATATTTAATTAAAATTTTATGACTAATTTAATTATTTAAAATAAAATTTATTTTCATAAAATGTATTCATAAATTATTATTTTGATGTCTTATAATTATTAGATAATTTTCTCAGACCTTAGTTATTTTTTCAAAGTGTTATAAAAGTAGTATTAATTTTAAATTCTGTATTTTCCAAGTAAATGATGATTTTAATTAAAATTAAAATTTGTTATATTTATAAAATTATTTTCATAAAATTAAGCATATTTTTGAATTATAAATATCTAAATAAGGTTAGAGTTATTTTTTAGGTTTTTTCTAAAATACTTGATTTTTTTTTGTGAATAGTGAAATATGGTAATTTATAGTATATATAAATAAATGAGTTTTTGATACATGCTTGAGTCATGAATGATTAAAGTGAATTTTGTTTTTCAAAATAAAATTATCAATTTATTTTTTTAGTTTTAATAATCAACAATATTGTTTGTATTTATAAAATTAATAAAATATTGATTAAAATAATGAGAAAACACCCATCCTTTACTATAAATACTACTACTCACCACCTATTCTCATCACACCTATTAATCCATTATCCTTGTCTATATTATTCTTAATAATCTTCAAAAATATCTTCCCCAAGTCTAGGATCTTTTGGTGTTAAGAAAATACCAAAACCAAACCCCTAAGGAAGTTCTCAAGAAGAAGGAATCAAGAGGTAAAACCCTCTTCCGTTTTCTTTTATATTTTTTCATGTTCCCTTCCTTTTTTATCTTCTACTCACCTACTATTGTCCAAGTGGAATGAAAACTCCAGTATATAACATATAATATAATTTTATCATGTTGATGTCCTAATTATTCACTATATCTCTTGTCCTCTTTCTTTTATTTTAAGAATGAAAACATCGTCTTTATGGTGCTGATTTACCACCTTCGTGGACAACATGCTTTCATCTTTCAATTCCACCTTCAATTATAGTTGTGAAAAACATTTTATGGTTGAACTAGATTATAATACATGTATTATATCTTATTTAATGTTTTGGAATCAGTGTTTTACACATGATATTAATTTATAAAACAAAATGAGTTCATTATGATAAAAAATTCTAAATTAATCTGAACAATTATAAATAGTGATTTATCTAATTAATCATCCTCAATTTTGGAAAAAAAAATGTTATTTTAATATTATATAAGTTCATTGATAACATATAAATTCAGTTATGTATAACTATCCTCATTATACATGATTTTACATGCACATATACAATTAAACCGATTATGAAAACTAAGATAACTAACATTTTAGAATTATAAAATTGAATCTCATAAATCATAAAAAGGGAAATGAACAAACTTAATAAAATTATAATAAATAAAATAAAATTATAAATTTTTATGAATGAATGAATGAATTTATTTAATTTTATTATTCATGACATTATGACCAAGTGCAAAATCATTTTAGATATAAGGTAAGGGATTCTACCCGAACCTCCATTATTCCTTCGGGTTACTTCTTCTTTATTTTTACCCAAATGAAATTATCCATTATTATTTTTAAATCTTCTAAATTATTTTAATATGTTACCAAATCATATATCAAGATTCATTCATCCTTATTTTTTAGGAAAATACATATTTTTAAAAGGATCCCTACACAATTCTTCCTGATAAGCAAACCCGATTTAAGGGAACTTCCTGAATTCATACCCATTTTTAGTGTGATCCATAATCTATTTTAAGCCACAATTTTTTTTATAAAATTGATCATTTTATCTTGATAAAAAATATTTGTTCAATTCTAGTTTTATAAAAACAACTATTCCTTTTCCATTTTAAATAATCTTGAATGTTTTCCCTTACACCATACTAAAATGTTTTATTTCTAAAGATTATTAAACACTATTTTCACTTTATTTTGACATCAATTATCATGATATATTCTTATTTACCTCTATTAATGTCAGTTTAATATTTAATTCCTTTCTTTCATGAGCAATTTTATGATACAACCCTTTATTATTCTTTTAGCATGATTATGATACCAAATTCTTCCCATGGGTAACCTTTATTTTTATATTTGATTACTTATGTTTGATTATTTATGTTGAAATAATATTCATGAATATGTTATGATTGGTGATACTAGATAGTGTTCCAATTAATTGGTTAATGTTTAGTCTCATGAGATTTCATGTGCAACGGTCTTGGTGGTTAGCCTTGGCTCATGCTCCATGTGAAATGGTCTTAGTGGTTAGCCTTGACTTGTGATCCCCTTTATTCAATTATCCTTGACTCATGATAATGCCATGTTTTATGTTTCTACAAAATTTCTATGATTCCATGATTATATGATACCGTGTTTTATATGTTATTATTCCTTATGTTTAATCATCTTCTATGCCTTTATATATATTAATGTTATTACTTCTAACACAGGTGATAACTTTATTTTAATGTTTATTACCTTATTAAGATTTTTAGGTCATCCATATATTCATGTTATCCCTAGGTTATCTTATACAGATGTAAGGGATCAAAATAATTTAAGAGCTCTTAATGTATTCTAAATAATTAAATGTTTTATTAAGTCCCATGTTTTTAGTTTTATATACATAGTATTCCATGACACTAGAATTTATGATCATTGGCTTGAAATTTTATGTTTAATTATGCTGGCCATCATATAATGATATTTGTAAAAGGATAGGGTCACTATAGTTGTTATTAGAGGAAAAGTTTATTTATTTTTGGAGACTAGGAATATATCACTTTGTTAATAACCATAGTAATAATACTAAGTCTAAGAAAACATACATAAATTTTGTTAAGTATATAGTAAGTGGTTTTTCAAGAAAATACATCCTTTTATAGATAATAAATGTGGATGTGGTTCTAGAACATATTTACCTATGATTAAAAACTCTGACATGGTGTTCCGATCCTGACTCAAGGTAACCTAGTATACAACAATGAACCTTATTGTGCACCAGTTTTGAGACTCCTACGGGATATATATTGGTAAATTCATAAATTCATTATGAAACATTATTAAGGGAACTATGAAAAGGTCCACAAGAATATATGTTAGGAAATATATCATGGATAACCTAGATTAAAACATACAAAATCACAATTTAGGATATTCTTTTTATTTAAGATTTAATCCTTATATGTTTATTTTTTCCTCTTTAAGCTTATTATCTACGTATTCAAGCCCCTGGATTATATTTTTTTCTTAGTTAGTGGCGAGAAATAGAAGAAAAAGTTTCAAAAAGCAATGTTATAGGGAATGTGATGATTTTCCTAATGAAATTACCAATACGATGGGAATAGGTGCTCAAAACAATAAAACAATACTTGATTAGTAGGATCAAGTTATGAATAATTACTTCAATCGTGCAGAACACCATAATTCTCCAAGGAAAGAGAATTTTTTTATCAAATCCTTCATATGGAAAAGGACTCCCATGTTTAGTGGATATTTGGATCCCCTCCTCATAGAAAAGTAGAGTAACTCTGTTGAAAAGATATTATCTCTTCTACAGTGCTCAGAAGAAGAGAAAGTTGTATGGGTGGTATATCTTTTCGATGGGGAAACTGATTAGTGGTGGAAACTGATCAAAAATAGAAAGTCCAAGGAGAAAGTTGATTCCATGGATTGGGATGAATTCAAGATTTTTTTAAAGAAATATTTTCCCCAAACCCTCTCTCTCAAGATGGAAAGATTATTCCTTGGACTTAAGGAGAAGGAAGATGAGTCTATTGAGGTGTATGAAGAAAAATTTACCAGGATTTAAAGATATTCTTATGGATTTATCATTAACATAGAATGTAAGGTGGATCACTTCTTTAGTCTATTAAAGACGAGTCTATGATAAGTGTAGGGGATTTGAGAATTCAACAGTTATGAGGATATTGTCCATTGTGCCCTCAAGGTTGAAATGGATATTAGAGACTCTCAATGATCTCATGGACCTGGTGAAAAATAGAGGATAATAGATTCTAATATGGGTGGGTATGAAAATAATCCACATGATGGAAAGAAGAAAAAATATCCAACATGTCAAAATTGTGGGAATAAGAATCCTTGGAACTGTCTAAAGGGAACCAATAAATTCTCCCAATATAAAAGAATGGGTCATCTGGATAAGAACTACAAAAGAGATATGAAGAATTTCACTAATGTGGAAGAAGAAAAGAAGGTTCGGATCAACACTCAACCTGTATTGTAGTGTTTCAACTATAAGTAACATGAGAATTTTTTAAACCAATGCCTTAAGCCTAGGGTTTTCAAAGGAAATCAACAACAACATCTAAGGAAACAAGGAAGGTCTTATGATATATTTACTTTTGATGTAGATCAGGAAAATGATGTGGTGATAGGTACACTGGTTATTCATTCAAGAATAGGAAACATACTATTTGATTATGGCTCTACATTTCCTTTCATATCTTGAAAGTTTATAAGAACTATTCAAACACCACCTAAAAATTTGGCTGTTTATTTATCTATGAGAAAAAATAATCGGGAAATTATTGTGTCCAAATTACATTAATCCTCCTCAGTTAATGTTTTTGGATTTAACCTCCTAGAAAATATCATCATACATACCTTGGTATAGTTTGATTCTATTTTTGGCATGGATTGACTATATATATACAAATCCAACATTAACTATTTGGAATGTGAGGTCAGTCTTTACATCACCAATAATATTTTAATTATTTAAAATTGTATGGAGGAAGATGAATCTCCTTCATAATCATTATATCATATGTAGATATTACTTCATTATGAGTAAGCACATCTCACTCAAATTATTGATATAAAGGAGACGATCATTCTAGAATATATACCTATTGTGAGGAATTACATTGATGTATTCCCTAAATAATTTCCTTGCCTTCCTCTTAACATAGAAGTTGAGTTCTCAATTGAAATTATTCATAGATTTATACCTATATCAAAGACACATTATAGAATGGCCATGGATGATCTAGAAGAACTGAATAATCAATTACAAAAGAATACAAACAAGGGTTTTATATGCCTGAGTGCTTCACTATTGGGTGTGAAATCCATCTTCGTCAATAAAAAGGATAGAGCAATGCACTCTGCATCTATTATTGTGATATTAATAAAATCATGATAAAGAATACGTATCCCCAACCACAGATATATAACTTGTTTGATCAATACATTGGGCTAGTTATTTCTTTAAGGTTGACCTTTGGTCGTGATATCACCAATTAAAGGTAAAGAATGAAGATATTCCCAAGACTGCCTTTCGAATGAGGTATAGAAACTATGAGTTCATAGTGATTAAGTTTAGACTCACTAATGCCCCAATAATTTTCATGTATTTAATGAATATATTTTTTATATATTACCTCAACAAATTTTTGGTATTATTTATCAATGATATTCTAATATACTCCAAGAGAATGTTGGAATATGGGGAGCATTTGAATATTGTGCTGAAGACTTTGTGAAGGGAGAAAATATATGAAAATTACATTAAATTTGAGTTTTGTATGGAGGAAGTATCATTCTTGGGGAATGTTAATACAATCAATGGAATATATGTGGACCCTTCAATACAATGGAAACCGAAGAGTATCTTAAGAAAACACATGTAACAGAGATCCAGAAATTTCATGGTCTCATCGAGTATTATTGACCATTTTTGAAGAACTTCTCATGAATTTCAAACCCAATAATCAAGATAACATAGAATGGAGTGATGTTTTTATAGACTCCAAAATGTGAGTAAACCTTTATAGAGCTCAAAAATAGTCTTATGATTTCACCATCACTCACACTCCCAACAAGTGGAGAACTCTCTGTGGTGTATAGTGATGCTTAAAAAATGGTCTTAGGCAGTGTACTAATGGAAAATGATAAAATGGTAGCCTAATCCTCAAGTAAATTTAAAATACATGGGAAAAACTATCCCATGAATGATCTGGAGTTGGTAGCTGTGATCTTTGTATTGAAAATATGGAAGTTTAATCTCTATGGAGAGAAGTGTTAGATATATACTGATCATAAGAGTCTCAAATAAATTTTCACATAGAAGGACCTAATTATGAGCTAATGAAGATGGTTAGGGATCATCAAGGATTATAACTTCTTAATACACTACCATCTTGTTAAGGAAAATAAGGTGTCATATTCTCTAATTAAAAAGGATCCTAAATCATTATCAATGATGAGAATTGAGAAGGATCCAATATTATTAGGATTACAAAGGATATACAAGGGAATAATTATGGTAGGAAAATCATTAATCCTTTCTCTAATGATTTCTCAACCTTACCTTGTGGATAAAATAAAGGATGTTCAAAGAAATGATAAAGAATTTCAGAAAAAGGTGGAAGCTATCAAGAATGAGAAATCCTCTGAGTTCAAGATCAATGTGGATGGAGTCATAATATTTGGGTCATGAATATGTGTACAATCCAATTTTGAGATAAATAAAGAACTTCTAAATGACTCACATAGATAAACCTTATTTATTCACCAGGAAGCACAAAGATGTATCTAGATCTCCAAGAGAACATTTCGTGGGACAATATCAAAAAACAAGATCACTAAATATACATCAAAGTTCCTAGTATGTTTGAAAGTGGAGGATGAAATGAAAAATTCTAAAGGGATGATGGAACCACTACCCATATCAACATGGAAATAGGAAATCATCCCCATCTACTTTGTTACAAGACTTCCAAAGAAATCCAGAGGAAACAATGCTATATAGGTTATTATTGATCTTCTGACAAAAACAACTCAATTTATCGCAATTTGAGAAGAATTGCCAATAGTTCAACTTGAAAGTATATAAATAAAAGAATTGGTAAGGCTTCATGTAGTACCACTATCTATTTTATCTGACTGAGATTGAAGATTCACCACTATATTCTGGAAAAGTCTCCAACAAGCTCTTATCACTGAGTTGAACTTTAATACAACCTATCATCCTCAAAGTGATGGCCAATAAGAGTAGACTATTCAGACACTAGAAGAAATGTTGAGACCATTTTCAATTGATTTAAAAGGAGGATGGGACCAACATTTGAAATTGGTCGAATTATCCTATAGTAATAGTTTTCCCTAGAGCATCCAAATGGATCCATATGAATTCATTTATGGGAAAAGGTACAGAACACCAACATGATGGGATGAAGTTAGTGAATGTAAGATTCTAGGACCTGAAAGGGTCAATGAAATGGTGGGTAAGGTTAAACCCATTCACCAGCACATCAAGACATTCCAAAGTCAACAAAAGAGCTATGCAGATAATATTCAATGAGAACTAGAGTTTAAGGTTGGAGTCATGGTATTCCTTTGCATATCTCCATAGGAGAGGATCATGAGATTCAAGAAGAAAGGGAAGCTATGTCACAGGTACATCATCCCCTTTGAGATCCTTGATAGTGTCAGAGTAGTTGCTTATAGACTAGAACTTACATCGACCATGTCTCAAGTACATGATTTTTCCACATATCCCTCTTAAAGAAGTACATACCAGATCCTTCACATGTACTAACTTCAGAGGTGGTACATTTGGAAAATGATATTTATTATGAGGATTATATAGTGAAGATCATGGATCATAGAGATAAAGTTCTATGAAAAAATACTACCAACTTGGTCAAATTAATTAGGTAGAATCATACGTATGAGGAGGAAACATGGAAACCAGAGGAAGTGATGAAGGAAAAGTACCCACACCATCATCATGTAAATTTTTATTCAAATAAAAAGGAAAAGTACACGAACGACCTTAAAAGTAAAGGCAAAATAAATGTAGACCAAGGGTGTCTAATGTAATAAAAATTTAGGGCATCTCCTCTAATGATGTTAAACCCCATGGGATTTAGGCTTTGAAGGTTATGAAAAAGTAATCTCTCTGGGCCTACGTAGTCACGTGATGCTAGGTAGTCAACTACTTTATTACCCTCCCATTATGTATGGATCACTTTGGTGTTTTTTTCTAGGATACTTCAAAGTTTTATGATGATATAATCAATCTATTAGGGAATAAAACCAATACCATTCAAGGAATTGTGTAAAATCATTGAATCTATTTCTACTTCCACAAGAGCCAAACTCCTTTAACTACACACTCTATGAATTGAAATCATGGTCATGGCCTCTTCTTGAAGAGAATTACCTTAGAAAAAATGGATAGAGAATGATAGGATGACCGAACCATTTCTGTTACGAATGAATACTCCACTGTGCTTGACTCTTGAGACACAAAATCTATCTATTTTGAGCTTCAGGCCCCTAGGAGGTGGGTGACAATAAATCCATTTACCATTAATAATATTTCTATCAAAAGGGGAATCATGAAAGACCTGATTAAAAAGATGCAATGATGGTGCCTCCCTATTGTTTCTTAGATCCATGACCATATAAATCATCATATTTTTAGTTCTAATGATTATTGAGAAACCGGTCAGGACCACCCCCTCAGAAAACCACTTGTTCTGCACCTTCCACAAACACCAGCAGCCTGTATGCAACATGAAGGTTTACGCCCTTCTATATTTTATATGTAAATGATGATTTTAAGTAAAATTAAATTTTATCATATTTATAAATTATTTTCATAAAATGGAGTTAATTTGTTAATTCTACACATTGATAATTTATTTGGGTGAATTTTTAGGATTTTTTTAAAATACTTGAATTTTTGGTGAATAGTGAAATACAGAAATGTTTAGTTTCATGAGGCATCATGTGAAAGGGTCTTGGTGGTTATCTTTGACTCGTACTCATCTACGTGCAATGAGCCTTAACTCGTTATTTCCTATGTGAAATGAGCCTCAACTCATGATAAATTCTTGTTTTGTATTCCTTACATATTACTATTATTCATTGATTAAATGGTACCATTTTATATATGTTATTATTCTTTATGAGTAATCATGCTCCATGACTTTATATATGTTTATGTTATGCCTTCTAACCCATGATTTAACCTTCATTTTAATTTTTATTCCCTTATTTGGCTTTTAGCTCATCACTTTTTTCATGTTATCATTAGGATATCCGATGAAGGTGTAAGGGATGAAAGGATGTTCGGAACACTTAATGTATGTTAAAAAATAGATGTTTTATTAAGTCCCATGTTTTTAGTTTTATGTATGTAGTATTTCAATACATTAAAACTGTGATCCTTGGTTTGACATTTGTTGTTTAATTATGGTCTAAATCATGTAATGATATGTGTAAAAGGCTAGGGTCTCTATAGGGTTGAATTGCGTTTAATTTTTTTTATAATACATTAAATTAAATCTTTAAATCGTTTTAAAAAACCACTTTGAAACAAATTTACTTGTAAGAAAAGTGAGAGATAAATATTTAGAGTTTTTAAAATTTAATTTGAAATTACTAATCAATTATTAGTTAAATGTACTTGAACATATGATACCTTTTTATAAAATTTTACTCATAATAAATTAAAAAAACAAAATATAAAATTCCAATAATATGAGAGAGAAAATAGATTTATAAAACAAGTTTTTAACATTATCTTTATATTTCATTAAAAAAATAAGAAGAGAAATACATTTATTATTTTTAATTAATCAATATTTTAAAAAATATTAAATATAAATAAAATTAACCACAATAGAGTATAAATAAGTTGTTTAGATATAATTAAGATATTAATCCTCTCCTCTTGGTCACAAAGAATCAACTGTAATCATAATGAGTTAATTTTTAATCCAAAAGATAAGTAAAAAACATAGAGTGAGTATTTATAATATCTTAGCTACTCAGGTTCATAGTTTAATATCATATATAGTTCTTTGTGGGTAGGTAATAACTTGAATATGGAAAAGATTATCAATATTTAATTCTTTTGTTATAGTATAATAGATAAAATAAAAAAATGAAAACAACATGATACAAGTAACTCAAAAAAAGTAATATCATATAAGAAATAAAGAAAATAATTAAAATGATAAAAAAATTATATGTTCTTGGTTTTGGGGGTATAATATATGGTACAAAAAGCTCCATTTTGGAAGTATTTGAGTATAAAAATATAATTGATCTCATACTTATCTGTTTAGGGTGTAAATTAAGGTTAACTAATTTTAAGATAAATAGAATTAAATATTTAAATCTTTTTAAAAATCCACTTCGTTAAAACACATTTACTAGTAAAAACAGTGAGAGAAATTTGTAAAGTTTTATTAATATTTCTTGAAATTAATGAATAATACTTTGTTAAAATACTTGAATATATATTAACATTTGAAAAACTAGACACTAAATTCAAAATACAGTCTTAAAAAATCACATATAATACAATAAAACTAGTTTTGTAAAATTAAATTGTTTTGAAGGTTATATATAAATTTATTTTAAAAAGTAATATAAAAAAGAAAGGTATAAGTTGCATACACATGATATTTAAAAAAAATATTAAATATAAATAAAATTAATCCAAATGAATATATAAAAGATGTTCATTTCTGAGGATGGTCTAAATCCATTACACTAGTTTACAACTACAACATAGAAACTCTAATTAAAAAGAGTTAATTTTACATCCAAGGGATGATTCCATAACCAAAACCATTCATATACAGCATCTTAGCTACATAGTTTCACACTAAAGCTTCTTCCAAAATTCCACTAGGGAAGGTAGTAATAAGAATATAAAAAAGATAAAGGGATTTGTATCCTTTACTTATAGCATGATACAGGGGAATATAAATACAAAAAATATGAAATAACTAGCTCAAATAAAGTAATAAGATATATAAAACATAAAAGAGAATAGAAAAACTCATAAAATATTTTTTTCATAGTGTTAATTGTGAATGATGCGTATCTAAATCCTTATCCTAAATGAGTTTTAGTGTATCGGTTTTCTTTGTTCTTATTTTTTACATGAGTCTCCTTGTTTAATTTCTTATAATAAATAAAAGGGTCATGAAAACTAATGATTATAGTGATTAAGAAATTTTTTCAACTCTTTATTATATGTAGGCCCTTACTATATTTATATATTTTAATTGAAAATTATTCATTAATATGTAATCATCACTATCTACAAACTAAAGGAGAATATGGTATTATATTTTTCTCTAGTCAAAGTAAAAAAGATAATTTATACATTTCTTATGACATTTCGATGAATTAAATTCATAGTCATTTAAATATTATATATAATCAAGTTGAATGGTTTTCATGATCACTTTTATATTCTACATATTCACCTAATTATTTTTCATGTGAAGGTTGATTAACTACATATTACGTTCCATAATTTTTACAATAATAATCCATGGTATAAATCCATGGTGACTTCCATTCATATTTATTTATTTTTAAACTATGATTAATTAGTTTATTTTCATAGTTGGTAATCATGGATACTTCAAGGCACAAATTATTACTGTTGTAATATTCAATTATATTCACAATCACTTGCTTGAATTGGATGGTCACTCTTATATAGTTATGGTCAGCTCTATAGTCTGTCAAATTTGGAAATTTCATCATGATTACTCTCAATTTAACCATTAATTTGTGTCCAATTCAACCAAAACTTAGTATATTTATCTTTATATAGTAAAAAATAAAAAAATTATAATAATAATGATTTGTGAAAATTAAAATAGAGTAATTGAGAATCTTTTCCAAATAATATTTCCCTTTTTTGATTAAAAATTATCTCATTTTAAATGAACAGTAATGTTATATAGATTAATATATCATTTTTCTCAAAGAATCTTAGAAAAAATAAATTCAAAAATATAATTTAAAAAAGTTAATTATTATTAACTTATACAAAAAGACATAATCCTACTTTATAAATTTCATGAAGGATATTCACTTTTAAAAGGTGAATATAATGGTTAGTTTACCATATTCGAACAAATAACAAAGTATATAGAATATAAATAGACAGTATTAAATTTAATATAATATTTAAATCTAAAAAACTTATGTTATAAATCATACAACAATTGATAGGTTGGTCATATCATAAGAAACGGGTTATAAAAAATACTATAGAGATAACAAAACATGAATGATCATACATAGAACATGACATCTTATAAAATTATATGAACATACACCATTGGATACCTTCTTAAGCATGTAATAAGGCTGAGTGTGACCCCCAAGACAACCTATAATATATCCGGGGTTGGACACTATCATGGAAGATACAAGTCACTATAATAGAAGGAATTTCCCTTTAAATATAAAACCAAATTATATGTGAACCACAAAAGGATTAAAAATAAATATATTACAAAATTAATGAAATGTCATAAAATATAAGAATATCGACACATAATAAGAATAAATATAAAAAACCCCCCAATATACCTCAATGTAAATAAAAACATATAACTATAATCCAAGTCACAAGATCCCACTATTCCTAAGATAAGATCTTGTGAAACCTACTCCAACATGATGTTGATACCTTACAATAATATATATAAATATAATAATATATAGAATAAAAATATTCATTAGGCACCTCCATTATACAATCAAATATCAAGGTGAGTAAATCATATTTATTCATTTATTAAATAAATAAGATGAAAATAAAATTACCACCAATAGGTTTTCTAAACTAATTTTTAGTATCCTGGATAAAAATAGATCCATTATTAGATATAAAGACCATAAAAAATATATAATAATTGTCATGGTGAGTTTGGAAGACTGCGTTATTTTATATAGAGGCTTAAAAATGGTTTTCTTATGCACTAGAGGAGTGAGAATCTACATTGATATAGATTTCGGTTAGTTTTTTGGATTCCTTTTACATTGCATTTGATCTGAATCCCTTCAAGATATTGTTAGTGAAATAATTTTTCAAATTAAAATATATTCATCAATTATAAATCTGTCACATCCTTATGTATGAACATTATATATCTTCATTGATATAAAAAGTAAAATTTTAAGGTCCATTTGGATCAAAAATAGAAAGGAACTTATTTCCTATAAAGTCCAAGATGAATATTTTATTCATTTATATAACTTGTTTAAAAATATATTGCATTACTATTATACTTATGGTCAATTTGAGGGAACATAGAAGAATAATAATACTATAAGGGTTGATGTTTATGAATATTGAGTTAGGGAAATTTTCATCACGGTTTTTCATTTTTTACTTCTAATGGATCTTGAGTAGGTTAAGCATAAATATAAAATTATTGTTTCTATATCATTAGATAAGTAAAATAAAAGAAGTTGAAGAATGTATTAGGTTCTAAATTCAAAAAATATTTTGATGGAACCTCTAATAGAATTTTGTTTTAGATATAGAAGAAAGCTAACCTTGGTGTTTCTCCTTCTTGGTATTGAATTCACCTTGGTTCAGTGGTTGTTACTAAAGAGGAATCTGGTCTAGTGGGAATAGTTATTCATGGGGAATTTGAAAAGGGAATATAATTGATAATAATAAAAAAAATGATATGTTTTTTTAATTTATAGTATAATTAAAGTGTGTGAGATAATAGATATTTCAGTGGAAGAGGTAGAAAACTTCTTTGTTTCATTAGTGAAAAAACTAATGTTGTACAAAAAGTGATTTAAAATAAGAAATGTCAAAATGATGCTGAGAAAAAAAATATTATTTTACATATTATATGGAACAATTATATGGAACAATTATATGAGTCTAAAGAAGTTGGAGATGGAATAGAATAAACATATAAATAAATTTATATCCCTTTGTTTCCAATTGAAAAAATATGGATAAATTTTATCATTCAAGAAATCACAAGGGGAAAATCTTATTTTTGATAGTCAGGGATTCTTGGTTTTTCAATATAAAAGTCAAGATCTCATAAAAACACTGAATAATGAAATATTTCATTGTTACTAGATCTATCATTAAGTATCTATCTTTATTTATGAAAATATAAAATACTATTTTCTAATATTGGATAAACCAGGTAAAATTAATGCTTCAAAATCATTCGAAGACACTCCCCCTCAAATAGAAAATTCTCTGTTTTCAGATTTTGAAAGGGAGGTGGGTGATACTATTTCATTTATTTAAACATATGTAGAGGAGAAAATATAGGATAAATATTGATAAATATTAAGAAACCATTTAGATAAAAATAATCCTTGGTTCTTCAATAAATGGAGACTCCTCATAAAAAAATTAATTTTATTTGGATTAGGTTAGATAAAGAAATATAGGGCTTCAGGAAAATTCAGGAATATTTTTAGGTCCTTCTTTATGAAAATCCTTATCTAAATATTGAATAATTATATTGGGAATTATTTTTTGACTCTAATAATAATCTAATTTTTATTTGAATATCATTGGTTCTTGAATTTTTTATTTTTATGTAACTTTATATTTCATTTTTCCCTTTTTATAGATTTAATAGTTGTACTATAGTTTCCTCCACCACAAGTGATTATTTATGTTATGATATATTATTTTTCATTATATATATAGGGGTAGGGAGAGATAAAATAAAACTCATAAGGTAAAAACTCTATGAATGTAGGGACAAGTTCTTATGCATACCAACTCTATCTAACTAGTGTCTCATAGTTCCCAATTGAACACATTTTATAATAATCTAAAATGTGGTCAGGGGTGAGGGGAAACTTTTTTATAACCCAACATTCTATTTAAGGATTATATATCATTTATGATTTTAATCACAACTGAATTTTAAACATGGGTGGTTTTTAAAAAGTGAATGTTTTCCACACATCAAATCTTAAATAACATAAAGATATATTGAATAATCAAAATCCCATTCCATATAATCCTTGATATTTATTCTATATCCATATTTCATCACCATGATCCAACATTATTCCTTTGCCCTGACGGCTGATGGGCCGGTCAATTCTTCTGCCGAAGAATCCCACAGAACGCGGGTCGTGGTCTTCTGTAGCGCGGTGCCGTGGGGTGCCGCGGTTCCTCCCTTCGGCCCGGATGGTTAGGGCTGGCCGGTTCTTCATCGGTTGAGTGGCCCGCGGTTGCATGCCGCAGTTCTTCCGCACGCGGCCGGCACACTACTGCCACCCCCGTTCATCGACACCTTCTTTTCATGACTTCCATCTCAATCAAAAGAGACTACGGAGGGTCATCGGGCCATGTGCGTTCGGACCGCACCCTCCGTGTTACATGGCAGAAGTTGGCTAAAAATAAACAATTATTTTCAACAAAGAACGGGGTACGAGATAAACACTTCAAAAATAACAAACCCCTACCTCAAATAAGGTTTGTTCATCGAAGACGCGGAAAGTGATGTCGCTCCGTCAATGTTGGAGAAAGAATCGTCGAAGTTGTCGAGTTCCCCGTATTGGGGCCTCCTCCCCTGACTCAGAGGAAGAAGAGGATTGGAGAATCATGGAGCATTCTTCATTGGGTCGTTCTTCGTTGAAGGTTGGTGTTCTTCATTGGAGAAGAAAACTATTCTTCATTGAAGAGAGGAATACTTTTCTCTCTTTCTCAAGAGCTCTCTCCCAAATCTCCTTAACGAAACGAATTCCCAAAAAATAAAATAATAGGCTAATGCTATTATTTTATTAACACATGCAATTTAAAATTCCAAATTAAAATCACTTAATTAATTAATTTAAGAGGTTCATTTCATTAATTAAGGTATATTGGAAAATAATAAAGAGGGAGAGAGGAAGAGGAAGGGATCTCTTAATTACAGGGGGTTGTCATGAATTAAAAAAGGGAGTTAAAGGGGGTTTGAAAAGAGTTATGGGAGGTGAATGGTTAGGGCTTGTGTGGGACCCAACTCTCAATTATCCACACATGGGAAGTTGGTTGGGTGTGGGCCCCACCAATAACATCCCATGGGAGGAATTAACTTCCATAGATATATAAAATTGTTCTAAAAATTTTATTTAACTTCTTAATTAAACCCCAATTTTTAACTTACAACCCACATAAAATGCAACTATGGTAAAGGACCCCTTAAGCAATTATCGGCGCTGCAGTTTCATCGATGCCCTCATATTTCAATTTCGAGCACCGGTTAAAAATATAGAAAAACTCTCTCGTTCGTTCACTGAATGTACCCAAGCTAAACTTCAGAAATTGATTTTGGGCACCCTGGGCCTCAAAATCAAGTGCTGTCAGAAGCCACAGACTCGTAAAATTCCAAATTATTTAAGAAAAAAATTTCCTTGAAATTTATAGGTCTCTACATTACTCCCACCTCAGGGATTTATGTCCCCATAAAGGTACGACATACACTAAGGGAACAAATGAGGGTACTGAGATCGCATCTGTTCCTCCCACTCCCAAGTGCTCTTCTGGAGGTTCCTGTGCTACCACCGAATGCGCACCAGAGAAATCGACCATCCATATAGGACCCATTCCTGTTGATCCTCAATCTCCACCGGGACCTCCGTGAATGTTTCCCCATCATCGATGTCCAGATCCCTGTGATAGATGATGTGAGTCGGGTCATGTTCGTATCTCCTCAGCTGAGATACGTGGAAGACTTCATGCACCTTGTGCAACTGAGGTTGAAGGGCCAGGCGGTAAACCACCTCGCCGACCCTGCTGAGGACCTGGAATGGTCCGATGAATCACAAAGATAACTTGACGCCCCATCCAAATCTCCGTAGACCTCGTCAAGGTGAGACCCATTGGAAAACGTGGTTTCCATCCTCGAACTCTAGTGGTCTCTGCCTCCTATCAACATAGGACTTCTGTTTGCTCTGTGAAGTCTTCATCCACTCCTGGATGATCTACACCTTCTCTGTTGTAGCCTGAACCATATCTGGTCCTACAAGTGCTGACTCCCTAGGGTTAGTCCAGCACAGAGGTGATCTACAAGGTCGGTTATAAAGTGCCTCGTAAGGTGCCATCCTGATGGTGGATTGGTAGCTGTTGTTGTACACAAACTCCACCAAGGGTAGGTGATCCTCCCAGCTGCGACCAAAGTCAAGGACATATGCACGAAGAATGTCCTCTATAGTCTGAATAGTACTCTCTGTCTGGCCATCCGTCTGAGGATGGAAGGCGGTACTCAGACATAGCTGCATCCCAAAAGCCTCCGGTAACCCCTCCCAAAGCCGGGAAGTAAAGAGAGAGTCTCTATCAGAGACGATATACAATGGCACACCATGAAGCCGTATGATCTCCTGTATGTAGAGGCGTCCCAAGATCTCTATTGAGCCCTGCTCTCTAATCGGTAGGAAGTGGGCCGACTTGGTGAGTCGGTCGATGATCACCCAGATAGAGTCATGTCCTCTGTGTGTACGTGGAAGCCCCGCCACGAAATCCATGGATATCTCATACCACTTACACTTCAGGACCTCTAAGGGTTGTACCGAGCTTGTTGGTACCTGGTGCTCTGCCTTCACTTGCTGACAAGTGAGGCATCGTGAAACAAACTCTGCTACAGCCTTCTTCATGCCTGGCCACCAGTGTTGTCGTCTAAGGTCCTGGTACATCTTCTCCACTCCTAGATGTACCGCTATTGGGGATGTGTGAAACTCCTTCAAAACTTCCTCCTGTAATGCAACTGGTACTATAGTAAATCCCCAGAAGAGGATGATGTTCTCTCCTCCTTCAGAAAATTCATCAGGCACCTACCTTCTGGAAATCTCATCATGTCACGTCTCACAGTCAACGTCCCCATGCTGTGCCTCTCTGACCCGCTAAAGTAGTGGAGGAGTGACTGTGAGAAACTGAAGAAAGGCTTCCCCATCTCTATCCACTAAGGATATCTCCAATGCAGCTAGCTGATCCGTCACCTCCCCTAGCAGCTGTATGCCCGATATCTTGCTGAGAGCATCAGGTACTATGTTCCCCTTCCTAGGAGTATAGAATATCTCAAATTCATAGTTCTGGAGGAACTCAAGCCATCACCGCTATCTTAGGTTCATGTATTTCTATGAGAAAATGTACCTGAGACTCTGGTGGTCAGAGTAGACTATAAAGCGCTCTCCCATACGATAGTGTCACCAGATATTCAAGGTGAAGACCACTGTGGCTAACTCTAGGTCATGGGTAGAGTAGTTTTGCTCATGCTGGCTCAACTACCATGAACCATAGGCGATCACTACCCACTCCTTCATTAGGAAACACCCTATTCCAGTCCCTGATGCGTCGCAGTAAACCACATACCTAACACCCTCCTCCGGTAGCCTCAAGATGGGCACACTGGTCAATCTCTGTCTCAACTTCTGAAAGCTCTGATGACATCTATCTAAACATTCAAAGGGTTTCCCTATCTTTGTCAAAGCTAAAAGTGGTGCTGTAACTCGGGAGATGTCTGGGAAAAATCTCTGATAGTACCCAGCCAGACCTAGGAAACTCCTCACCTCTATCACTCTCCTGGGTGGCTCCCAAGAAAGTACCTCCTCGAACTTCACTGGGTCCACTACAAATCCTGCCTCTGAGATGACGTGTCCCAAGAAGTGTACCTCTCAAATCTAGAACTGACACTTCCAGAGCATACCATAAAGATAGTGCTCTCGGAGTGTATCCAGTAAAACCCACAAGTGTAAGGAATGATCCTCCTCAGTAGTCGAGTAAATCAGTATATCGTCGATGAAGACTATGACAAAACGATCGAGGTAAGGCTGAAAGATCCTGTTCATGAGACTCATTAACACCGCTGGAGCCTTGGTTATGCCAAAGGGCATAACCAAGAACTCATAGTGTCCATACTGACACCTAAAGGTCGTCTTCTGCACATCATAGTCTCAAAGTCTGAGCTGGTGATAGCCTGACCTGAGGTCTATCTTCGAGAACCATTGTGCTCCCTTGAGCTGATCAAAGAGGTCGTCAATCCTCAGGAGTGGTTACTTGTTCTTCACGGTCACCTGGTTCAGGCGACGGTAGTCGATACATAGTCGCAAGCTCCCATCCTCCTTCTTGGAGAATAAAATTAGAGAAACCCAGGGTGAAACACTGGGTAGGATGAATTCCTTTCCCTGCAAGTCCTCTAGATGTACCCACAGCTCACGAAGCACGGCGGGAGCCATCCGATATGCTGGAGTCGATATCAGTGATGTCCTAGGGTATACGATAATGTAGAAGTTTACCTCTCTACGATGAGGTAGTCCTGGAACATCATCAGGAAAATTGTCCGCATACTGATCCACCACAACTGGAAAACTCAGACTCCGCACATTAACCTCTCTTAGGATGAGACTATCAAACTGATGTGTGATCAACTACCCTCTCCTCTACGTAAGTCCATCCTATGCCGCAAAGGCTACCTTCTCATCGGTGAAGGTGAACCTGCCCCCATATGTGCGGACACACCGCACTTTGTGCTTAATAAAGTCGATCTGGGCATGAACTATAGATAACCAGTCCATACCCAAGATGACGTTGTTAGGCCTCGACGCCACTACAAGAAGATCCCAGCTGAAGATCTCGCCTCCTAGAGTAAGCTCACACTGCCGGAACCCATGCGTAATTGTTGGGTCTGCTCTCGTAGGAGTCTCTATCCATAAGGATCAATCCAACAGCTCCGTCAGAATCTCTGAACTTTGAACAAGGGAAGGATCAATAAAAGAATGACTCGCTCCTGTGTCTATAAGAACTGCAGAAAGGGTTGAGTAGACACAGATAGTACCTCGAATCATCTCAGGTGCGCCATGGTCGTAGGCCTCGACTGCCTAGAGCTGAGCCTGTCCCTGTCTGCGAGCTCCCTATGGTCGGGGTGGTCCTCCGGGTGGGGGTGGTGGTAGAGCCTCGAAGCGTCTTCCACCACCCGCTGCTCAGCCAGCTCCTATGCCTCACCATCCTGCTCCCTAAGGACCACAATGGTTGAACCTCTGCCTCTGCCTGGGAGGTCCCTCTACTGTCTGATGCTCGTCCGCATGGCCGGTCGGGCAGTCCCGAGCCATATGACCCTGCCCGCCGCCTGCATAGCATTGCCTTCCCCCCGAATGGATGGCTCAGTTTTGTGTGCCCCGCACATCCGAACCAGTATTCTGAGGTCGCCAACCTGATGGCCTGGTCCTCTTGGACCTCTACGACATCTTTCTACTGCCAGCTGCAGAAGACTTCGCTACTTGTTGCCCTACGATGGGTCTCGCTTCTGGTGTCGGCTCAGCAAGAAATCTCTTCATAAGAAGGTCTCTCTCTAGCACTCCAGCCTACATCAAGATGCTGAGGGAGATCATTGAAGCCCTGATCTCATGCCTCAGTCCCTGCTCAAAGGTCCGGGCCCAGAAGAAGGGTTCAGTTACCATGTCTGTGGAGTAGCGCGAGAGGTCGGTAAATCTTGCAGAGTACTCAGCTACTATCATACTGCCCTGACACAGATGAAGTAACTACTGGATCCGCACAACACAAAGGGTGGATGGAACAAACTCCGGGAAAAAGAGACTCTCAATGACTGTCCAAAGTAGAGATGCCTCGTCGAGCACCTGGAGCATCAAGCTCCACCATCTACTTGATGTTGTGTGTAGGAGACTCGTAGTAAGGATCACCATAAGATCATCTGGTGTCCCTTCCAATCTGAAGACTATGACAATAGCCACAATCCAATCCTCAGCTGCCTGAGGGTCCATCTCTCCGTGGAACCTGGGTGGCCTCTGTCGCTGAAACTCGTGCAGCGCGCTTAGTCAGCGTGAACCCTCTGCTGCTGGGGCTGGTAGTATCGGTGTCTCAGCGGGTAGTGGTACCACTGGTGCCTCCGCTGTGATGGGGCCATGCACCAAGGCCTTGTCGCTAGCTGGGATTCCATCTCGCACGTAACTCATAACCCTAGATGGCTACCTTTGTGGGGCCATCCTGAAAAGATATAGGTGCGCCATGATCAAATAGTATACCTGGTGAGATGACACAAATTAACCACAAAGAAAACTTTTGAAACACACATGTAATAAATGTTTTCTTGCACTGAGTCAGAAATTAGAGGTCAGGGTCCTGGTGTATGGATACGTCAGCCACCACACCAACACTAGACTCCCTTGACTGATAACCACACTCAATAGTCTTAACACTATTTCTTCACAGAGAAGAAATTATCAGAGTCCTGAGATCTGCAGTAGAACTGACTCCTCTAATACCAATTTGTCATGACCCGTCCTCGGGGCCCGTGCCATGACTACCCCAAGCCTGCCTTCCATAGGCCAGGGGCTGGCGACTAGTACCAATGGTGTAAATCCTGATAAAAAGGGAAGGCATTGCCTTTATAAAAGTAAACAACACAACAGAGTACACAAATGAAGTAGGCACCAAATAAACTGAGTACAAAAGTAAATTCTGAAAAGTAAATGGGCCAGTATACAAACCCAACTAAAATTACAGTACAACTGAAAGCTAGCACAACTGCAATAAAGTAAAACAGAAACCACTGAGTCGTCCACCATAAATTCCACCTGAAGGGTGGGTAAAACTGGCCTCCTCATCACCTCAAGTCTGTCTGTCTGATCCGTGTATGTATCGCCAAGTGGTACACCTCCAGGTACCTTCCAGCTCAAAAAGTCTCCACCTCGATCCGCGCTGTCTGTCGTCTGCAACCAACACAACCTAGTGCGGGCAAAGCCTGTGCAGGGGTGAGTATACGATACTCAGTAGGGACCCCGAGACCCCCAAAGGTCTCCCATAATGCACAAAGGATAAACCAAAAATTAAAGATAAAATCACGAAGTATCAACCGACTCTACTTAGGTATATGCCCATACATATACCTAAGTCATAAATTCCAGTTCGGATCCAACTCTCGAGCCCATGCACATCCCAGTCCACATAGGAAAGAAGTCAATCAAACCAATGGTGATGATTTTATAGTCAAGACTCAGCTCAAACAGGTATACAACTTATGAAGAGGGGTGGAGATGATTTGATGTAGCCTCTGAATCATCTCCTCTGCCGAACCCACATAGGACCCAAGTACAGAAGTCGTCGCTACCGAACCCACGGAGCATCAAAGTACAATAACCATCGCTGCCGAACCCACGTAGGATCCAAGTACAGTCATCATCGCTGTCGAACCCATAGAGGATCCAAGTACAGTCGTCCTCTCTGCCAAACCCATGGAGGATCCAAGTACAATCATCATCGTTTTCGAACCGATGGAGGATCCCAACATGGTATTCGTCACAGTCGCAGACAGGTCTAGGGTTGCAGCACACAGCATGCTCAATTCTGGGAGGTTCCGCTCCTTGAGTAAAGGGGTTGATACATCAACTATAACGAAGTCCAGATTTGATGTATCCCAAAGTTCCATCTCATCAAAAGGAACTCAATGCGACAGATGACACATGAATCAGATACCTGGTTTGAGAGATAATGGCTTTTTCGTTCGAAGGGCTCGGTTAGAAATATGCTCATTTCTAACCGACCTGTTATCCAAAGTCACCAAAAACACACTTAGAGTATTGAAAAAGGTTTGTCTCGTCGCGTGGGTCCTAGTGCCGCAGACGGTGCATCGATCGGACGCACGGTCTTCGAGTTATTCACCTTTAAGTGAAAATGGGCTCGGCCCGTTAAACCTAGTGGGATGGCGGGTCGGGTCAACCCGGTCTTGGCGGGTCCGACCCGGCTGGTGTCGAACTGACCCATTGAAATGCGTGGCCTGACTTGAAGGGGCACGGCGCGGCCCGGCCTGATGCGGTTTAGTCTGGCATGACCCGACCAGTTGCGGCCCGACCCAGCGCGCCCCGACATGGCGCGGCGTGGCTCGGCGTGGCTCAACCGGTTGGCCGAGTGGATCAAACCGTAGGTTGAGCGGTCTGAGGGGGGGAGGGGGGCGGCCCCCCAGCTACCCAAACTGGCGGTGCCAAGCAGCGCCGCCCTCCCTAACCGGCCAACCGAAGCCGACTGGCCTTCTTGGCGCAATCGGCCCGCTCGGGCGGGCCGCGACTCGTCCGGCGCGGCGCCCTCCTAGAGCAGCGATATTCCTCCACCTGGATGGACGATGGGCAGGCCGGTTCTTCCACCGTAGGGGCCCATGGAACATGGGCCACGGTCTTCCGCAGCGCGGCGCCATGGGGCACCACGGTTCCTCCCTTCAGCCCAGTCGGCTATGGCTGGCCGGTTCTTCATCGGTCGAGCGGCCTGTAGTTGCGGGCCACGGTTCCTCCGCACGTGGTTGGCACACAGATACCACTTCTATTCATCGCCACCTTCATGTCATGATTTCCATCGCAATCAAAAGAGACTATGGAGGGTCGTCGGGCCATGTGCGTTCGGCCCACGCCCTCCATGTCAGGTGGTGGCAGTTGGCCGAAAATAAACAATGATTTTCAACAAAGAACGAGGTACAAGATAAACACTTCAAAATAAACAAACCCCTACCTCGAATAAATTTTGTTCGTCAAAGACTCAGAAAGAGATGTCGCTCTGTCTACATCGGAGAAATAATCATCGACGTTGGCCAGTTCCCCGCATTGGTGCCTCCTCCCCTGACGCAGAGGAAGAAGAGGATTGGAGAATTTTGGAGAGTTCTTCGCGAGGTCGTTCTTCGTTGAAGGTTGTTGTTCTTCATTGGAGATGGAAATCGTTCTTCATTGAGGAGAGGAATACTTTTCTCTCTTTCTCAAGAGCTCTCTCCCAACTCTCATTAACCCAATGAATGCCCCCAAAATAAAATAATAGGCTAATGCTATTATTTTATTAACACATGCAAATAAAAATTAAAAATTCAAATCACTTAATTAATTAACTAAAGAGGTTCGTTTCATTAATTAAGGTATGTTGGAAAATAATAATGAGGGAGAGAGGAAGAAGAAGGGATCTCTTAATTAGGGGGGGTTCATGAATTAAACAAGGGACTTAAAGGGGGTTTGAAAAGAGTTATGGGAGGTGAAAGATTGGGGCTCGTGTGGGCCCCACCTCTAAATTATCCACACATGGTTTGTTGGGTGGGGTTGGGACCCACAAATAACTTCCCATGGGAGGAATTAACTTCCATAGATATATAAAATTGTTCTAACAATTTTATTTAACTTCTTAATTAAACCCCAATTTTTAACTTACAACCTGCATAAAACGCAACTGCGGTAAAGGTCCCATAAAGAAATTACCGGTGCTGCGGTTTCATCGGTGCCCTTGGATTTCAATTCCGAGCACCAGTTCAAAAGATAGAAAAACCTGCTCGTTCATTCACTGAACATACCCGAGCTAAACTTCAGAAATTGATTCAGGGCACACCGGGCCTCAGAATCAAGTGCCTTCAGAAGCCACAGACTCGTAAAATTACAAAGTATTTAAGAAAAAAATTTACTTGAAATTTATAGGTCTTTACATTCCCTCAATCCAATGTAATAATTATAGCTTTCACCAATGATGTTCTTGGGTACTACTCAGGTCGGGTCTTCATCCACGTGACGGTTTCCATTACCATCCCAACATCATCAAAATTGGGTCTAAAAATTTATGGTCTAAGAGTAACATTAGAACAATTCAATCGTAGCCTTGGATGCCACCTGATAGGCTCTCCAACTCAACAGACATGATCGATCCTCCGGTCAACGATGATCGATGGTCCTGAAGCAGATGGTACTGACTACCATCTTCAAATATTTTGAGAACTTAGCCTCAGAATGTGACAAATAGTCCCTCCTATATATGAGGTAGGTGGACCAGGAGGATGCATATAGCCTCACTAAGAAGACACATGGGTCATTATCAAGGTCTCTTGTTAGTAATCACTTCCCCTAAGACCACATGGAAGTAACCCCTCAATATGATGAGGGATCCATTATTGATTTTCTGGAATAGGTTCTTCAAAAACAGCCACACACGATGGACAACTTGGGATGAAAACTATCCAGTAAGGAATATGGTCACACCTTTTCCCTTTCTAGAGAATACCACCAACCAAATTTGGTGGACAATTAAGAGTGGGCACATACACCCATCCACCTATTTTTAATATAGCCAGTAGACTTGCCTGGAGGAACCTTATGAAGCTCGCCACTGAAATCTGGTGACATACTGTAAGAAGGAACATACCTTTTCCTGCACCCATCAAGATTTATAGCAGTCTCATCTGGCAGCAAATCGATATGTCAATCATAATGTATTGATGATAATAAGGGGATAGAATCAACTCTACGCCCCCACACACTAGTACAATTAGTATCTACTGGAAGGAAAGGGATGGTAGGAGCAGGAACATACACCTAACCCAGATACAGAATGGGAATATATCCCTATTCTGACTGCTGAGTTCACCAAGAATATCCTAGAAATAGAAAAAGGACAAACATAGATTCTTGCTCATATCCTGTAGGTTTTTCAGGACATCATAACGGTGACGACAACACTTCCTGAGGGATGGACACATAACTATATCCCCCCAAATAGAGTGGCTCATCATCATATCACCTCAAAGAAGAAACACCACATTTCTCCCATCTAATAGGGTTAGGGGGAAACTCACCATACTGTAAGGACAACCAGATCAAGAATATCAAATCAATCTGACCAGGGGTTATCAGCATATCCCAATGGCCACTTCAGGAAAGACACAAAAATATACCCGTGACAACCACTTATCCCAGTAAGTGTCCCCAATTTCTCATAATAAAACATACAAGAAGAATCCTCATCAAACCCTATTGGAGAATCAAGAGTTGTTTTGTGATCTGTGTCTAATTAATGCTGGTGTTCTTGAAGCCTTCAGAAATTTATCTGTCATAGATCATTATCATAACCCCCATTAACAAATTATGGGAGTAGTATTAGTAATTCTGAAGGTCCCTTATGAACACTTCCCCATAAAGGTTTCTTCATGATAAAAATTCTTTCAATCTCAATATCCTATATCCTAATGAGAGACACAACAACTCTCTATGTGTCTAGAAGACTAAAGAACAAGAGGGTTTTCACATTATTGTAATCCACCATGGTAGTCCTCCCTATGACAAGGTTCACTATAAATTCTATTTTCATTGTATTTTTTTTCATTTTCAAAATAATTAACCAATTTGAAATTTAGTGATTAGAAATCCCTCCTATTATGAGGGACTTTTGAACACAATGCCAGATATGTATGATGCCTTGCCACTGGTAGGTGGAATAATTTCTCAACTGGAAGATATCCCAAGTAAACTATCATTCTCCAAACCACCTTTGGGTTACTTACCTTCCCATTCAATAGAGGAATCACTATTAATATCACCACCCATGAAAAACAATAGGCAAGTGTCCACTCTAGTCGGACCAGGTAGAGGGGCCTCTAGAAAGAGATGACAAAGATGTGCTATATATGAGGAAACAACTAGATAAGGATGACATACCAGTCATGTTCTATCCTTTTCCACACCTCCACATAGTATTACAGAGGTATTGTTGGAATATTTTATCCTTTAAATCCACCCCAATATATTAAAAACTATTATTCATTTAAAAATAGAGGTATTTACTTATGAAGGGTATCAAATTCACATCAAGGTAATAGAATGGTTGCATTGATAAATTAACTTGGAAACTATTCTTACTTAATGAAATCCAATTATAAAAAAATAGATTGGGTCCTATCAATTCACTTGACTTGAAGTATTAGTTATGTTGAAACAACTAATCTCCGACACCCCATATGGAGTTCTTATCAGAGGATGGGGTGCACATGGAGCACTAAATTTCACTGCACTCCCTAATAAGCAAAGCCCACCAAAGGTTGTAGCATGAAATATTATAGACATAGGATAGCTAAAAAAAGCGGACCCTATCCAAGACTAAAGATTTTTTCAACAAAAATAGTCCCTAACCAAACCCCATCAATATTAGGATAGAAGAGTGCCTTCTCTTGAAAAACTTCTCCATCAAGCATATGAGAATATCGATCAAGCCTCCTTCTTAGAGGATGTAATCTGTCTGATAGCACAGATGTCAGAAATAATGAAATGATCTTAAAAAATGGTTGATCCGAGTGAATATTGAATGATTCATTAAGCCCATGTCTGGAAAAAAATCCATAAAATCAAAATAGAAGACATGATAATATCAACCATGACAGTTTGGTAGCAACCCCAACCAACAGTTCTAGGGGGATTTTTATCCCAACTCAGGCAACCAAGAAACTCAATCCAAAGGGTTTTAAAATTTAATGGGAACAACCCTAGACTATAGGGTTGGGTGGTTTTCACCGAGAAACCACATCTCCAGTGAGAATATGTTTTCTTATGATTAAGGAAAATGTTGTAAAGGGGATCCTTCAAGTTTATTCCATTCCATGATCTGGAATCCTCATTGGGGACATGGATGACTGATCTTTATAGAATTATCTTCAGGTTACTATCCAAAAAAATCTCCCATGTAATCAATAATTAAGAGAAAAAGTCCTCATGGAGGACATAGAAGAAGAAAGTCTCACAAAGAGGCTAGTGTAATTCATGTAATGATTTTCGCATCAGTGAATGTCATTAATAATGTCCATGAGAATCCTCCATAACATGAGTCTAATTCATAGGATTAAGAATTGGAGGTTCTAATTCTTAATCTGGTCCACACTAAAATACATGAAGGTGGGGTACGTACCGAAATGAATGTCCTTCCTTACTTTTTCACTCTCTCAAATAATCCACCATTACCTCCTCGAATTAAGGAAAAAGGTAAGGGTCACATTTTTTATCACCTTCCTCCCAGAGAGGCTAAATTCCATTAATTAGATGAAAATTTGACTAGTAGTAGGAGGGGATTAAATAATTGAGGAGACTCAACACAAATTCACTTAGAGACAACTATCCTAGCAGATACATTCTGCAAGAAAATCCTCAACTCATGCTTCCAATTGGTGCACCTCAACAAATAGATTTTGTCTTGGAAACTAATGTAGATTCAGAACATTTACCCAATGTGGGATACCAACCACTAATATATTTTCATCCCGTAGTAATAGATCAAAAATTACCTCTATTGGGTACACAACCGAACATGGTTAGGAGAATCCTTATAGGCCTACCCCTATAGGCTATGCAATGTAAGTGTCAGTAGTGTTTCCACCAATGGTCCTACTGGTTGCTGCACCTATTCCGTCTCTAGTTGTTTCAATTTTCCAGGTTGCATCTTAGTTAGATGTTCCTTGAATTATTATGAACACCAATGAGTAACTAAAGTATTTATTGGAATCCCTAGAGGAACAAAATTCACCAATACAGTCAGAAAATAAGGCTTTCCCCGAATGGGTAGATCCGAATCTTCCCCTTAAATTTTTTTGGAATCCGATATTTCTAGTATTTTCTAGATTAAGAGACCCAGAGTAATAGTGTATGCATTTTTTCTCTCACTACGATCCCATGATGGGGACCCCTAAACAGCCAGAGGCAATGAAACTGTGATGCTTTATGAAATCACTATAGGGACCAGCCTTTGTTTGGTACACAAGTTTACAAGCTTGGTCAATCACTGGACATGAAGACCTTCTTCAGAAGTTCCTTTTCTATTTTAGCTCAACGGTATAGAAGAAAATATTCTTTGAACTCAAAAAATAAAAATAATGGAGGAATGAAAGGTTATCATATTTCATTGTCTGAAAAAAAGGATTTACATACTCTATATACATACCTCTCTCTCAAGAATAACTATTCACCATATGTGTGGTAAATCTTAACAATGAGTTACACATGCCGCTAATCACTCTGAAATATATATAAGGCTTTTTTTACCATTTTTTAATTACACAATAGGTTTAAAAATCCATCATAGGGACAAAAGAGAAATCCAAAATAATTCCATCGACTCAGGGAAGGAGAACAGAAAAAGAATAGGCTGCTGCAATTACACTTAATTAGGCTCAAGTTCTCTCTTCTGCTTCAAATCCAACACCATTCTATATAGATCCACCACCTATGTTTCAACAACATAACCTTCCTCATCCTGATGATCAATGATGACAATGGTGAAACTAGTTTGAGGAGATGAAAATCAAGGTCTATTATTTTTGAAATGAACAAGTCTCCGACTACATCATCTCAGAATTGGAAAACAACTTAGTAATATTACAAATTCCCAAGAATCCATTCAAGGAAGGTGATGAAGTTACACCCAAAATATTTACCCTTCAATTACATGTTGGGGAACCGCATCCAATATTTTTTTTATTTTCAAAGACCTCCTGGAAAATATTGTAGACTCTTGGTAATTGAAGTTGAAGAATTCACCTTCTTAGGTGGTGTATTTTTCCACCACTATTTCAATAGACGGTAAATATGAATGGAAATAAGTTAAAAGAAATATTTCATAAAACTTACATTAATGGATGGTTAGAAAAATGTTTAACCAGACACATTATTCTACAAACATTGTTGAAACAACCTACTGTGTCTTCTACCACTTCTTCTACAGTACAACCAAGTTCATCAGTAGTTCAGTCCTCCAAAGCCCAATCCTAAAAAAAGATACATGAATATATGTATAAGAATAAAACACAAGAAGATGAACTTACAAAAAATAAAAATATTTTCTTTAACATTAGTGGAATTTATACTACGAGTCCCAAAAGCATAGTCACTACACTGCCAAACGGTGCAACAGGAATAAAATCGTCAGATAGAAGATTAATAAGATGAGTAGTTGATCATCAATTCCATTAATGATATATATTTAATGGAACCCTCTACAGATGATTATTCTATTTATAAACTGAAATTACTTGAACTTGATTGTGGAACTATGTGATGAAGCCATTAAAGTCAAGGTTATAGGGGAGGATGTGGTCATCCCAGAAGTCACTAATTTGACCACACCCCAGTTCGAACAGTTTATAAGGACAAAACTCATGGGAGTGCTCTTTAGTGAGCTTAGAAGAAACAAAAGAATTCCCCCACATATGAGAGGGTGTCACCAACATAATTATCCTAGAATATCTATTACAGGACATGCCACCATATAAAAAACCTCGGCATGTAAGAAGAACTAGTCTACACAATCCACTAAGAGTGGAAGCACCTTATAATCCTATTCCAAGAGAATATGTATCCACATCAGGAACATCAGTTCAAAATACACTTGTGAAAGAAAAATACCATACTAGGAAGTGTATAACTTTGGTCTAAAAGTATTATGTTTTCATGAAATTGGCCCTAGTACCACCTATTCTATCAATCCTGGATTCTTTAAGTTAGTTAAAACACCACTGGTAAGCAATCATAGAGGCCTTTTCAAGTTCTCAGGAGTTTCAAGTTGAGGTTCCCACTACTGAAGTATATCATGAAGATAATGATCCAAAATAATCCCAATGGTCATCTATTTCATAGATCAATATTAGGATTACATTATACAAGGACATTTCAAGACCTTATATATATCTAGTAGGATAAATGACATTTTTATCTGATGAGTCTTTATTGACAATTTCTCAGGAGTCAATATCATTACGATCGAGAAACTTTTCCAACTGGGTCACAATGAATCTCACGTGTCTCCCTCCACTCTAATGTTACAAGGTTATGACAAGAATTAGAAAGTGTAATGACCTATGTATTTATAGAATAATATTGTTTCTTTTTTATTAATATTTATAAATAAGATATTAATTTTTCATTAAAGGGGACACTTTTACCAATAGCGTACTCAACACGCAACACTCAGTTTCCCCAAAATCTTACATTGCACACAATATTGACTTATAGTAGAAAATAATACAATAATAATATCATTATTTTAAATGGTAGATAATTACTAGCCATTGGAATGAAGAGAATTAATAGTATCAACTAAATTATGAAAATATGGTTTACACATGTTCAAATAATTATTCATTGTTTACCGGATTTTTTATAAATGGAAATAAAAACCAATTGAATATAAAGGATATGTTTTTATGAAAACATATTTAAAAAGATAATAATTGTTTTTATAAAATCATATCACTCTTTATGAATTTTTATTTAATGAAAAATATATTTTATATATTCAATGAACTATTTTAAATTCATCTTATATTTTTTCTAGATATGATATAAGAACAAATTCAATTTTTTCGGATACTCGTGCACACCTGCCAGTGCTGATTTCTGCCCTTTCTGCCCGCATATTTCAGAAACCCCTTTGCAAGAATCATTCACTTTCCAGGAGCTAGGGAAATTTAGAATAAATGGGGTCTGGCTCCAGGCGCACCACTGGCCACGGTCTCCGACCTAATAGATCTCTTGATGCGTTGGTGCTCCTCCCTCTCACCGGCTAACGCAAGCTCACTTTTCACCCTATTCGGGATCATTTGGGTCTGGCGTAACGATGATATTTTTCATCACGTTCATAAACCTCCTGATTTCTGGATTGAACGGTCCACCTCATGGATTGAAGGATAGAAGGACCACAATAGACATTATACGCTAGGTGTTACCCCCTCATACCCCTCTCATTGGAATCTTAAAACTGATGGGATTCTTAAGATCAACATGGACGCATCTCTCCCCAAGTATGGGATCGTTTACCTTGGCATCCTGGCCTAAAACCTTATGGGGAAAATCATTGCGGCAAAATACGAACCACACCATGCATTCTGGGAACCTGCAGTGGCTGAGGCCACCACCATCCTTGCCGGTATGATGCTCGCTATGGACCATGGGTGGGTTGATATCAACATTGAGTCAGACTGCCTCAACGCAATTGATGATATTAACCATAATGATGCAGGACTCTAGTCCTTTGGCCTCATCATCAGAAGAATTCTCACACTTCTCCAATGCTTCTCATTTTCACCTTCTCCTTCACCAAAAGGGAAGGAATCAATGTGGCCCATCAACTTGAGGCCTCAGGCACATTTGATGCCAACCAGCTCTGGCTGGATAATTTTCCTTCATAGATTTGCACTTGTATGTCTGCTGAACTTTTTCATTAATGATATCTGCCCTTTTAAAAAAAATCATTTTTTTGGATAAAAGAAGTATTTTTCTAAAAATGAAGTTTTACCTCCTTTTAATGGAGAACCCTTTTTAAATTTATTTTTTTACATTTTATATGTTCTATTTGACAAAATAAAGTTCTTCTATAGAAGCAGGATACAAAAATTTACTATGCTTAAATTTTTGGTAATTTTCTAATAAAGTTCATTTTTAATGAATAGTAAAAAATACAGTATTTTAATTCACAACTATCTTTTCATCTAATTTATTTATATAATTATATTGTTATTTTAATTTGTTTTAAAGTTTAATTGGATTTTTTTTTCATTTAATACAATTTTGGTAATTTTAAGTAATTTCATTTTGAAATTGGATATAAACAAATGGTAATATTTTGATAGCTTTTACTTCTTAAAAACACGCCTTTTGGTTTTAAAAACATGAATTAATTTTGAATTAATTAATTCCAATTATTTGTTTTGAATTTGGAAAAATGGATTCCATATTATTAATCATAAGGTCTAAATTTTGTGAAAATGTATCTTTTATTTTTGGAAATTTTGATTAGTAACATCATTAATTATTTTATCTACTATGGTTAAAGGGTAAATCTTGTAAATAAGGGTAAAAAATAATATTATAATAATATTAAACTACCATAAAACATGTTATAATTCTATTATATGAGATATTTTCTACCATGGGAATCCTTGAGTTTGTTTTAAGACCCAATGGAGCCAATTGGGAGTGATAATGACATGTTATAATAATTTATTGAAAGTAAAGAGAAAAATAACATAAACATGTATCTTATTACTAAATCAATTTTTATATGGGGTTATATAAGTGATATATATGAATATAAATATTAATTATAAATATAAAAATATTACCTAATCATTATATTTTATATATAATTTTTAGATATTAAATAAATAAATTTAATTATGAAACAGTGATGATGTAATGTTTGATTCATTAATAATGGATTCAAATAAATGATATTATAAATATTAAAATAAATTTAATTTGGTTATTATGATGACATCCACGAATTTTATGGTATATATTGACATATTATATTTATTTTAATGCATTTTTTTTGAAGGAATCATGTTTTTATGAATTTTTGAAAAAGTCATGTATGAATAGTGTCCAAAATTAACATAATTTATAACTTAAAACATAAAATAGTTTATTGAATGATATTAAATTCATAAAATTATATGATTCATCAAAATGGTTAATAAAAGTCCATATATATCATAAATTACTTTTTTGTCGGTCTTTTGACATTAAATGATAATTAAATTAACCCACAATGTATAAATAACATGATATCATTGTAAGATTAAAAAGGGTAAAATAAGGGTTAAACCATAAAGTTAAGGATAAAAAAGTATTAAAACATGTCTAAAAATTAAGGTATTATTGGAATTCAAACAAAAAATTTTTTTATTCTAATTAAATTAGTTTTTTACCATTTCTAATAGAAATTGAATTTATAATAAATTAATATGTCAAGACCTTCCTAAAGTGCCCCTCCTCCCTCTTATAAAAGGCCACCACCTCTACCTACATACTCACACATCTCAAGACCGTTGTTTCATCCAAATTATAATCAAATAATCTCTCAAAATCCCTAAATTACTCCTAGAATCCTTACCTGGTATAGAAGGAAATTCAAGAAATCCTTTTGGCTCTAATCAAAAGAACTTACCCGATTTAGAGGTAACATATTCTCTCAAGTTCATTTCCTTTATTGTCCTTATTCACTCCCTATGATCTTATTATTATTTGATTACATAAAAAACAGTATCGTAAATATACTTGGATGTTTTTATAATAATTACTCTAACTACATTTACTCACACCTCCACCTAATGGATACGAATATACTGTTTCTGTGTATGAAGAACTACTGCCTCACGAAATGATTATTATTTAATTTTCCCCTACCACCTCTCATGGTTGACATTTAGATGAAAATGTTTTTATATAAGATATATATTATACTATATCTATTATTATGTATTTTTTATTTACCTAATACCTTTATTCTTTCCATAATGTGTAAATACCATAATTTTATTTGAGGAAGTGCAGACCACTGCCCCCTAAAAGTGATATGACTCGTTCATTCCATACATGGAATGTATAAAGGATAAAATTAATGAACTTATGTAACATATATATCATATTATATTATAATGGAATTATAATATACCTATTTATCATTTAGTTTTAATTTATTTAATATGACAAATAAATGAAAGTAGCGTTCATGCATACGTACAACCTACCATCTCCATGAACAGTGAATTTCATTTATTATCTCAAGAATGTTATAGACTATTATAAATACATGTATACTTTATATATATTATATTTAAAGAATTAATATAATTATAGAGATGATGGAATTTTGACTACATGGACAATTTACATCAAAACAAGTTCATTTTCGACTCAAGTACCGAATATCAACAAAATGACCGATATAAACTTGAATAATTATATGATTGTTATTACAAGTTAATAAGTGATATAAAATGAATAATAAACTTGATAAAGGTTTTGAAGCAATTATAAATTAACTTATGTTTATTATTATATGATATAAGGAACGAACAAGACAATTCATACTCAAGGTAAGGGAACTTCTTAACCAAATTTCCATTCTTTAGGTTAATCTTCTACATTATGATTACGTAATGCTATGATTATGTGAGAAATAAATTTTGATTTCATATCTTTTATTTAATTTTTTTTGTATTTATATTTAATACACATAATTCATCTATCTTATTAACAAAAATGATCTTTTTAAGGGAATTTCTAAACTCAATTTCCACTAATTGGGTTTTACGCATACATTGTCGATTAGATTATGCCAAGATTATGTGTGAAATAAATATTTAATTATTTATGTTGTAATTTACACATTCCTTTGTTTTTATATACTATTTCTACACATAATCACCCCATTCGTAAATTCTTACTTCATTTATACAAACTTTGTAAGGGAAATCCTAACTCAATATCCATTCTATGAGTTAAATATCCATGTCATTGGTTTTATTTTTAAAAGAATATGTGTGAATTACCTATGATTGTTTTACACTCAATATCCAATTATATTGGGTGTATTTATATTTTTCACACATATTTATGTCATTGATTTATCTTTAATCTATTTATACGATCTTTGTAAGGGATTTCATCTCAATTTACATTCCATTGAGACTTATTTTCTATATGCACCAATTCAATTTTATATGGTGTATATACTACCTATTAACATATTATATCATGAATCTACTTATTCTCATTATATTATAAGTTTTTAATGTTATTATTTAATTATTTTTATTCAAGTATTTTTTCAAGTGGTAAGTGGATCTTTAAGAAAAATATCATTTTAAATGTTATAAAAATTTCTTCTTCTAAATATTTCTCATTAATTTCCATGTTTTTTTAAAAAGGTTTTAAGGATTTATTTATATTGGAATTAATGTTTTAAAATTCTAATTCCTTTAAAATTTTCAATGTGGTATTGGACACTTTTATTCAATTTTTTTAAATGTTTTAAATGTGCCTTTTAAACTGGATTGATTATGTCTATATATTTAACTAATATCTTGTGATTGCATTGTTGAAATGTTATATTTCCTTTATTCTTTTTTATGGGTTATGATTCTGTAATGGCACTTTGACATTTTACAGGTGGTTATGTGATAAACCAAATATAGGTGGTTTCGTAATAAACCTAGGGTGGGTGGTCCCATCATAGCTATCCAATGAATTGAGTAACGTGACAGAGGTAAATGTTAAAGTTTCTAATAAGAGATTTAGGTAATATAATATGATGGGTATTCCAAACGTAACCTTGAAGGTTAATCCCTATGTAGTTGTGAAAGCTACAATATAAGTATGTTGTGGATTCCATAATTTACCTTTATGATTTATGATTTCTCTAAGTTATTCATAAATCTTTTGATTTTATGAGGTATACTAAAGAGATTTTCTTTTATGAGTGAAAACTACGATTTCATTGATTTGTATGTATTCATAGACTATTGTTTTCTTTTGTTATTTTATAGCCCTTATAGAGATTTTTATTCTCATCCCAAGTTTTTGTAATGTTTTTCACAAGGTATAAGGAAGGGTAAGAGAAATTAAGAATTGAAAAATATTTTTATCAAGAAAAGAATTCTTGTTTTATTTATGGAGTTTTATTATTTTGAAAAAATTGGATAAAGTAGAAGTGTCTAGTTTATAATATTTGAGATGTAATGTAATAGTTATGGCCTAATTATCTAAAACTTTAAACTTGAAAAGATCCTAAATATGAATTCTTGACACAAATTTAGATTATATAATGTTTAAGGATATGGCCTTATAGTAGGTATCAGAGGTTGGTTTAGATAACTTTAGTGGTTATGGTGTTTTCTAGGTGTAGGTAAAGGATCCCATATAACCAAGAGGGATATTATCATATGTAAATTTTTGGAGGATTATGTTAAATTAGGTTTATTGGATAAAAAACTGAACAATGGAGATATAATGAGGTTGATGGAATAGAGTAATATAAAAGATTTTATGTTATCTTTACCCTATAGAAGTTTCTTTTTTTAATAATAATAATTCTTTTCATGTCTAAGTGTTGATTATTTTCAGCAGATTAAAGATAATTTTTCAAGATGGAAGGAAAAATATCTTCCAAAACCTTCTTATACCTCCTTGATGATTTTAATATCACTATTATGGAAAAATCCTGTTCAAATGATTTTGACAGCTTATTGAGTATTCAAATCACCCTCATGAAATTTTTTGAGTTATCCAACACCTACTCATTTCTAAAACAATTTTATAGGTCATGGTATCTTTTTCAAATGATTTAAAGATATCAAAATTTACAAATCTATCAAAAAGTGAAAGTATAGAAGTGGAGAGAACGTTTAATTTTGGAAAGCATGACAACATTCTAAAAATAAAGGAAACATCCTGAATATCATGATATATGGATTCAAGGCATGATTTATGTTCTTATCCATAAATAATGAAGCATATTTAGATTGATATTTATAAATGATGAAGATATTTTATATTCAGGAATTATTTATTAATAAATAAGATGGAAATTCATAGTTAATGTATTATGAAGATGGAAATTCATAGTTAATGTATTATGAAGAATGATGAATGAGTAAGAAGTTTACATTTAAGGGATTCAATAATCATGGAAGATTTTAGGATGATGAAATGTGTAAAAGTATTAATGTTCTTTTGATTATGGGATTACTTTGGAAGAATTTTTCTAGTATGTCTAACCCTAAAGTTTGATATGTGAAAATTTTATTCAATGATGAATTATCTTTTCTTGTTTGGACATAATGGACAACCTTAGGGGTTCATATGATCTTTTGTTTTTGAGGTGATTAATGGTTATTACATTTTGAGGGTGAAAAATTCTAGGTATTAGATAAACTTTTAGGATAACGCATGTTATGGTTATTTTTGAGGACATTGTCTTATTTTTGAGAATTTTATATGAATGACATGGTTTTAGAAAAATGAAAACTTCCAGGATTGGTGATAACCCATCGTGTACGGAAAGGCCATGGGAATCGAACCGATAACTGAAGGGTGACAAGGGCGCATTGCCTAACACTGCCCTACATGAAGTCCCTAGTTAGTATGACTTATTTATTTTAGTTAAATTATTTTATGGATTAATAATACATTGATTTTGGGAACTTATTTTTTATCAAATGGATATCCTTAGTATAGGAAAATGATTTGGTGATTAAGTGATAAATGTTATTTTGGAAGACGTTCGATCTTTTGGGAACACTATATGCCTAAGGAAAATAGAATACTATGTGATTTCATTTGTGGAGTAATGGTTGAAATATTATTTTGGAAGAATATATGTTTTTATTGTGTACATATGGCGATTTTGGTTATTTATGGAAATGATTAACCTACCATAGTGAATACATGATTAGGTTAATTACTTTTCAGTATGAGACTTTAAGATTAGTCAATGTTATTTGGAGATAAATGTTAAGATTTATCGTGGATTACTATGTGATCAAATACTTCTTAATTTTGGGTTTAAAACTTATTTTGGATTATTTTGAATAATTTTATGCACAATTGTTTATTGAATGGTTTTTGTTGAACTTTGGGTATTTTTTGTGGAATTTTGGAGATTAAGAGTATTATTTATTTATATAAAGGATTA
Source organism: Viscum album (assembly GCA_963277665.1). Lineage (NCBI taxonomy): Eukaryota > Viridiplantae > Streptophyta > Magnoliopsida > Santalales > Viscaceae > Viscum > Viscum album. The sequence continues at coordinate 197,780,226 of OY728131.1, read as the reverse complement.
TCATTTTTTGTGATTATCTGATCTTATATTAATAAATTTTGTTTTTGTTAATGTCTAAAGACATATAAAATATATAGTTCATCCTTTTTGGATTATGTGATTCTATAGAAGTTGATTCTAGTGGTTCAGGTGTGACCAAGTTATCTTAAACACTCATCATTTGGAGAAAATATGAGTTTGTGGTAAAAGTTTATTAAAGGATGAAACTCTACTTTAAAAGTAAGTATATTTCCTTATGTTCTTAGTAAATCTCACAAATAAATCCCTAAATTTTATGAAAAATAAATTTAATTCTTTTTGTATATTTACTTTTTCTACTAGAGAATCAAAGACCGTTTGACCCATCACATGTTTATGGTTTTCTAGTAGTTAACTTTCTCCTGATTATGTTTTCTATTACTCTCCACCACACTGAATGGTTAGTTGTCTTCCATATTTATGTTTCTCTACATGGAATCCTAGTATCTGTTATCTTGGGTGACCTTTGTACTTATCTTTATTTCTTTAAAAGTGATAGTTTTATTGTTTTTTTCTGATGTGGGATTTTTAATGAAGTTTCTAAGCCTAGTTTTAAAATTACGAGGATGCAATTTCCAAAAGGGTGAATGATTTAATGAACCATGTATTTATAGAATAATACTATTTATTTTCTATTAATATTTATAAATAAGATATTAATTTTACATTAAATGGGATTATTTTTTCTGATTGTATAATCAACATGCAATAACAAGTTTCTTCGAAATCTTACGTTGCATATAACATTGAGTTATACCAGAAAATAATACAGTAATAATATTATTATTTTAAATAGTAGTTAATTACTAGACATTAGAATGGAAGAAATGAATAGTATCGACTGAATTATTAAAATATGGTTTACACATGTTTAAATAATTGTTCATTGGTTACCAAATTTTTTATATATGGAAATAAAAACCAATTGAATATAAAGGATGTGTTTTTAGGAATACCTATTTAAAAAGAGAATAATTGTGTTTATAAAATTATATCACTCTTTATAGGTTTTTATTTATTAAAATATATAGTATATATATTAAATTAAATGTTTTAAATTCAACTTATAAGTTTTATAGATATTATATAACAACAAATTCTATTTTTTTGGATAACAAAAGTATTTTTCAAAAAATGCAGTTTTACCACCTTTTGATGAAGAATTATTTTTAAATTTCGTTTTTGTCACTTTTATATATTCTATTTGAAAAAATAAACTTCTTATATAGAATAGGGACACCAAAATTTACATTGGTCAAATTTTTGGTAATTTTATGATAAATTTTATTTTTTAATGAATAGTGAAAAAAACTACATTTTGATTCAAAACTGTCTTTTCACCTAATTTATTTATATAGTTATATTTTCAATTTTATTTATTTTAATGTGTAATTAGATTAATTTTTTATAATTTAATCTAATATTTTCATTTTAATTAATATCATATTGAAATTGGACATAAACACATGTCATTTGTTTGATAGTTTTTACTTCTTAAAAACACGCATTTTTGTTTTGACAAGGAGAATTAATTTTAAATTAATTTCTAAGAATACTGTGTTTTGAATTTGGAAAAATGGATTTCATATTTTGAATCATAAGGTCCAAATGTTTTCAATAGGTACATTTTATTTTTGGACATTATGAATAGTAACTTTAGTAATTATTTTATTTACCATGGTTAAAGGGTAAATCAGGTAAATAAGGGTAAAAAATAATATTATAATAATATTAAACTACTCTAAAACATGTCCTAATAATATTAGATAAGATATTTCTAACCATGGGAATCCTTGGGTTGGTTTTAGGACCCCACAGAGTCACTTGGGAGTTATAATGACATGTTATAATAATTAATTTAAATTAAAAATAAAAATAACATTAACAGGTATCTTATTACTAAATCAATTTTTATATGGGGGTATATAAGTGATATCTTCGACTATAAATAGTAATTATAAAGTCAAATTATTTTTCTAATCATGATATTTTATTTATAATTTTTATATAGTAAATAAATAAATTTAATTATGACACAGCGATGATGCAGTGTTTGATTTATTAATAAAGGATTCAAATTAATGATATTATAAATATTAAAATAAATGTAATTTTATTATTTTTTATGCCATAATAAAATTTTATGGATGATATTTACATATTATCTTTGGTTAATTACTTTTTTTTGAAGTAATAATGTTGTTATGAATTTGTAAAAAAGTCAAGTATGAATAGTGTCCAAAATTGACATAATTCACAACTTAAAACATAAAATAGTTTATTAAATGATATTAAATTTATAAAAATATAATATTCTACCAAATGGTTAAGAAAATTAAAAATATGTCATAAATTATTTTTTAGTCTTTTTACATGATATGGTAATTACACTAAGCCACAATGTGTAAATAACATGATATCACTTTAAGATTAAAAAGTGTAAAATAAGGGTTAAACCAAACAGATAAGGATAAAAAAATATTCAAAACTTGTCCAAATATTATGGGATTATGGATATTCATACTAAAATAATATTATATTATAATTATATAAGTTTTTGGACCATTTTTAATAGAAATGGAATTTATAATAAATTAATATTTCAAGACCTCCCTAAAGTGCCCCTTCTCCCTCTTATAAAAGGCTACCACCTCTACCCACTTAATAACACATCTCAACCCCCTTGTCTCATCAAAATAATTCTATAATAATCTTCCAACATCACTAAAATCCTCCTAGAAGCCTTACCTTGGGTATAAGGAAATTCAAGAAAGCATTTTGACTCAAATCAAAAGAAGTTACCCAGTTTAGAGGTAACGCCTTCTCTCAAGTTCCTTTACTTTATTTTCCTTCTTAACTCACTATGATTTTATTATTTTTTTATTACATAACAAAAACAGTATCCTAAATATACTATTATGTTTTTATAAGAATTATTCTAACTAAACTTACACACACCTCCATCTAATGGATACAAGTATACCGTTTCTGTGTACGACGAACTACTACATCACGAAACGATGATTACTAAATTTTCTCCAACCACCACTAATGGTGAAAATTATGATGGTAATGTATTTATATATGTTATATATTATAATTTATTTATTATAATTTATGTTTTATTTACATAATTCTCTTATTATTTCCATAATGTGTGAATACGATAATTTCATTTGAGGAAGTGCAGACCACTGCCCCCTCAAAGTGACATGACTCATTCATGCCATACATGGAATGTATAAAGGATGAAGTTACTGAAATTATATAACTTATATAACATATGATATTATAATATAATTATAATATACATATGTATCATTTAATTTTCATTTAATTAATATGATAAATAAAGGAAAGTAACTTTCATGCGTACATGAAACCTACAGTCTCCATGAACAATGGATTTCATTTATTATCTCATAATGTTATAGACTATTATAAATACATATATACTATATATATATATATGATATTCAAATCATGAATATAATTATTGAGATGATGGAATTTTGACTACATGGAAAATTTACATCAAAACAAGTTCATTTTCAACTCAAGTATCAAATATCGACAAAACGACTGATATGAACTTGAATAATTATATGATTTTTATAAAAAAGTAATAAGTGATATAAAAGGAATTATAAACTTTAAAAAGGTTCTGAATGAAGTATAAATTAACTTAAGTTTATTATTTATGGATATAAAGAACAAATAAGAAAAGTCGGACTCAAGGTTAAGGAACTTCTTAACCAAATTTCTATTATTTGGGTTAATCTTATACTTCTTGATTATGTTATGATATGATTATGTGAGAAATAAATTTTGATATCCTATATTTTATTTATACTTGATTTATATGCATTTATAGTTAATATACAAAATCCATCTATTTTATTAACAAAATTATCGTTGTAATGGAATTTCTAAACTCAATTTCCACTCATTGGGTTTTACGCATACTTCGTTGATTATATTATGCCAAGATAATGCATGGAATCACTATTTATTTATTTATGTTGTAATTTCAACTTCCCTTTGTGTGTATATACTTTTTCTACACATAATCACTCCATTTATAAGTTCTAACGTCATTTATACAAACTTTGTAAGGGAAATCTTAACTAAATCTCCATTCATTGAGTTAAATATCCATGCCATTGTTTTTTTTCAAGAATATATGTGAATGAACTATGATTGTTTTAAAATTAATATCCACTTATATTAGGTTTATTTATATTTTTCACACATTTTTATGACATTTATTTATCCTTAATCTAATGATACGATCTTTTTAAGGGATTTCATCTCAATTTACATTTCATTGAGACTTACTTTCTGTTATACACCAATTCACTTTTATATGGTGTATATAATTCCATTTGAAATATTATATAATTAATCTCATTATCCTCATGATATTATAAGTTTTATTTATTTTTATTCTTTAATTATTTTTATTCAAGTGTCTTTTCAAGTGGTAAGAGACTCTTTAACTAAAACATCATTTTAAATATTTTTAATGTTTTATTCTTCTAAATATTTCTCATTAATATAAATGTTTTAAAAATGGTTTTAAGTATTTATTTATATAGAAATTAATGTTTTAAAATGTTAATTACTTTAAAAGTTTTAAAGTCATATGGGACACTTTGATTCAAAAATATTCTTTTTAAAAGTTTTAAATCTGCCTTTTAAATTGAATTGATTATGGAAATATCTTGAACTGATATATTATGATTGCAATGTGAAAATGTTATATTTAATTTATGATTGTTTTATGTGTTATGATTATGTAATTTTACTTGGATATTTTATGATTGGTTATGTGATAAACCAAATACGGGTAGTTTCGTGATAAACCTAGGGCGAGTGAACCCGTGATAGCTCTCCAATCCACTTGGTATTGTGATGGAGGTAAACGTTAAGGTTTCTCCTAAGATATTTAGGGAATATACTGTGATAAGTATTTCAAACATAACCCTAAAAGTTAATCCCTATATAACTGTGAAATCTACAATGTAAGTATGTTATGGATGTCATAAGTTAACTTTATGATTTATGATTTCTATGAGTTATTCATAAATCTTATTATTTCATGTGATATATGAAAGGGATTATGTTTTATGGGTAAAAATTATGATTTCATTGATTTGTATGTATTCATGGACTAATGTTTTCTATCCTTATTTGAAAACCCTTACTGAGCTTTTTATGCTCATCCTATGTTTTTTGTAAATTTTTTCATAGAGTATAAAAATGGGTAAGATAAAGGAATAATTCAAGAATATTTTTATAAAAAAAATAATTATTGTTTTATTTAAGGAGTTCTTTATTTTGAAAAAATTGGATAGATTGGAAGTCTCTACTTTGTAATATTTGAGATGTAATGTAATAGTTATGGCCCAATTCTCTAAAAATATATACCTGAAAAGAACCTCAATATGAATTCCTGACTTAACTTAGGATTATTTAATGTTTAAGGATGGATCCTTATAGAAAGATCCTCTTCATGAGATCACACTCAAAAATCAGTTCAGGGATCTCATATCTGACTCAGAGTTCATGGTTATTTGACAACATATAGCTTTCAATGTCTATCTAGGAAGACCTTGGCGGTATTAGCATGCTACCATTCCTTTATCATATCACCAATGTCTAAAATATTTTGTTAATAGTATAATTGGGACATTTTATGGTGAAAATACCCCATTCAACTCCTGTGAGTCCCAATATATTGAAACATTGTTCTATCATAAGGGAGGGAAATATTAAATAGAGGATGATGTTACTTGAATCAATGCCTCAAACAGTCTTGATATGATCCTGGATAATCCTTTCAAGCAGCTCAGTATAGAATTTATAATTTCCATCAACCAAATTAAAAGTTTGGGTCTGCATCTAAATACTGGTTTAGTGGATTCCATAATGTCAATTGTGAAAAATGAACATGAAATCATAGGAGAAGTCATCAACCATCAAAGTAGTAATGAAATACAGGATGGAAATATCTTCATTCCATCCCATGATAATAAAAAAATCCATATTTCATGAGATTGTATTGAAAAATTTGTCACACTAATGGAAAAATAAAGTGATTCTCATTATTAATCCCTTATCTTCCCTTCAAAACTCCAAAAATACCCATCACCATTGATTGAGAAAAGAATGTTTTCATTATCCTCTAGATGTCCAAATGGCGACTCACCTCTTCCCTATGAGGTTCTTTTTTCATTATATCCTCACCTGGTATAGGTGCAATCAATTAATCATAAGGAAGTGAAAGAAAGTGGAATACCTCAAGGATTATCTTCTAGTATTCGAGGAAGGCATCTCCACTATTTTGAAAAAACTCAAAAAAAAATACATCTAGGTACAAAATAATACCCACAAACCACATTTATTAGTGTAACCATGACTCCTAAAGAATATGAGGTATATACCTCCTTCTTGAAGAAACATCAAGAAATGTTTTTTGGAGTTATAAATAGATTATAGGCCTTAATAACGAGGTGGATACCTACCATTTGGGTTTTCCAGAAGATCATTGGGATATAAAAAGGAAGCTAGAAGGGCACACCTGACTCATGCCTCAAAAATTGAAGCTGATGTGGACAATATCATAAAGGCTGACTTCATTCGAGAGGTACAGTACCCAAAATAGTTAGCCAAAATTTTCCCATGGGAAAAAGAAAAATTATAAAATCAGATCTCCCATTTAATATAGATATCTCAACTAGAATTTTCACAATGATGAATTACCAGTTTTAGTTAGAGAACCCTTGATTGATGCAATAGATAGTTATCAAGCTCTATCCTTTATGAATAGATATTCTTGATATTACCAAATCTAGATGTCCCTACAAGATTAAGGTCCCACAACATTCCAAACCCACCAAAGAGTGTACTTCTATTGGGTGATGAATTTTGGATTAAAAAATATTGGTGAAACATCTCAATGTGACATGCATCACATCATCAAACCCTTCATAGGTAATTTTTTCAAATTCTACATTGATGATTTGGTGGTCAAGTCCCAACAAAATTCTTATCACTTGACTAAATTGGAAACTATCTTCCACAGATTGTTACAATATAACTTATAGATGAACCCTAAAAATGTGATTTAGAGGCGAACTTAGAGAAGATTATCCTCTTTATCTTATTCCATCATGAAATAGATTTTTATCATAGGAAAAACTAAAGCTATCCTTGGTATGTCGCCTCCTCAAAACTATAATGAGTTGAGAGGAATTCAAGTAAGCTTGCCTATAATTGGATATTCCTAGTTAATTTGGAATGAAAGTGTTTTCCCATCAACAAATTGATGAAGATGGGAGTCACATATCAATGGACCAATGACTAAAAATAATAATTTGACACCCTCAAGTCATACCTCTTGATCCCACCAGTATTGATGAAACCACTTGAGGGAAGGCCTTTCATTCTGTATGTGACGGTGCTGGAATGATCACCAAGAATCTTTTATATGAAAAAAATGATGATGAGAATTAAAATAGCCTCTATTATCTTAGTAAAACCATGATCTATGTAGAGGCTCATTATTAGGAAATCGAGAAAATATTCCTGATGTTTATCTTTGTGGTTCAGAAGAGAAGGAACCATCTACAACACCATGTGGTAAAACTATTCTCTAGAAATAAATCGATAAAATACATTGTAATTATTTCTATGTTTACAAGGCATCCAACATTGTGGGAAGTTATTCTATAGTAGTTTTACATATAGTTTATTCCCTAAAAAGAAGTTAAAGGTCAGGGCTTGGTAGATTTTCTAGCAGAACACCAATATGTGGAAACATCACTATTAAATATTGAATTTCCAAATGAAGTGGTATTATTTAATTAGTATAGCCCCCAAACATGGGAAATGTATTTTGATGACGCATTCAAGTTCCCAATAAGGAAGAGAATAGAAGACCCTAGACTCAAAAATGTTGGGTCAGGGATCGTTCTCATATACCCAGCAAAGGCAGACTTATCATACTCCTTTTTTCAGTCAGAAGGTTGTACCAACAATGAGGCAGAATACTAGGACTTCCTTGTGGGTTTGGAACTGGTACTCCAAATACCAGTGAATCACTTGGAGGTAAAGGGTGATTAAGAGATGGTAATCAAACACATCAGTGAGGATTATTCCATTAGAAAAGAAGAGATGTCCCCCTACTTAACTGTGTCTAAGGGTTAATAGTAGAGTTCCCATCATAACAAAAATTGACTCACGTTCTACTATCATAAAACCCCCAAGAATATTTATTGGAAAATTCAGCCACAACATTGGTAGATCCAAATCAGACTGAAACGATCATCACTATCACTCATCTCAAAATGGTGTCCCCTTTTGTTCATGATAGAATAGAGGATATCAACAAAGTTATCCCTATATCAGCACCATATGGTCCTAACAATGAGTGATGTATTCCAATTATGGACTACCTTTAAGATAGATTACTCCCATTAGATAGAGAAATAAAAGAACAAATCTAAAGGTGATCATCCAACATCATGATTTATAACGGCCCAAATCACCAAAAAAAGTGCTCTATAAATGAGGCATTGTCAGATTATTTATTAGATGTATTGATAGAGAAAATATTGTGACCAGTATGTATGAAGAACATGCTAGGGCCTACATGGACCATCAGTTTGGATACAAGATTTCCCAATAAATTATAATGATTTGATACTTATAGCCTTCAATGAAGAAAAATTGCACAGAATTCACCATGACGTTTCATTCATTTCAAGAGCATTCCAACTTCATTCATCAACCCTAGAGTTTCTATACACAAAAATGTACTCATGGCCATTTTCTATATTAAGGATGGATGTTTTGGAGCCATACCCTCAAGCTCTGGCCAATCAGTTTAAGTACGTTCTTATTGCTACTAATTTCATCTCCAAATGGGATAAGGCAATACCTCCTAAAGAATTCAGGACCAAAAGAAATGTTATCTTCATGAAGGATAACATCATTACCAGATAGGGTGTCCCTCATATAATATTGATGAAAAATGGAACTGATTTTTGTTCGACTGATGTAGAAAATCTATATTAGGAATACAATATCAAATCCCACCATTCATCCCACTATCATGCAACATATTATGGACAGATGGAGTAATTCAACAAGACACTATCCAAACTAATCTAGAAGATAGTGGATGAAGTCAAAATGTATTGTGCAAACAATATCTATCATGACTTATGGGATTACTATACTATGAAATGTACTACAGCACAAGAAACCCCATACTTGTTGATATACAAAATAGAAGTAGTCCTTCCCGTTGAGGTCTATCTAACATAGCTCTGTGTTTCTATATACAATCAATTATCTACAGATAAATAATATGAGAAACGATTTTATCAATTGGAGTGACTATATGAAAAATTATTACATACATTGCATCACTTGGAAGTTTACCAGAATTAGATAGCACAAGATTTTAACAAAAATGTCCGTCTCCATTCATTCATCTATAGAGAATAGGTGTTGGTCCTTATGGCTCCAATGATACTAGGAAAGAAGCCTCAAAAACTTGATTTGAAATGGGAGGGTCCTTATTCCATAAATAAGGTCTACTCCAACATAGCTTATTCCTTGATCTCAATGGATGGTTTAATTGTTACGACCCTGACCAATGAAATTTTATTAAAAAAGTATTTCATGTAATAATGTGAGATACATCCTAGTTGTAGGATGTCAAATTTCATAGCACCATATACATCCAAGATGCAAGAAATTAAAATTCATAGCTAGTCTTCATTTTACAAACAAAAAAGGAATTAAATAACATCTCTGTCTCATGATATTAAACTATGTGTAATCGTCATCCTCGTCGCACAATGATAAACTAAACTGTATGAGGTCTTAGTCATGTGACCCCAAATTTCCAAAAATTATTCATCGTCACCACATGAAATTAAACTATATAGTTGAAATCTCACTCATTTAACATTAAGATCCTCAAAAATACCTTGAGTTGAAACTCCTCATGGTCCCTCAGATATGAGAAATAAAACCTAGTAATCTCTAGTGAAAAATCCCCACTTACATTTATTTCCACTTCATAATGTAATTTGGGACTCCTTTTATAGGTATTAGCCCCAACATTTTCATGTCCTTACCACACAATGATAAATTTCACAACCAACATTCTCATCGTATGATGGTAAAATACATGGTCTATTCAATATCAATGTTTGGATTGATTTATATTCTAGTGAGATACATAGAGATTCCTGAATATCCATTCTCAGGTCCAAGAATGACCAAAAATAAAATTTCCACTTTCCCAATGTATGAACTATATTTTCATGGGGAACTTTCCCATAATATATGGATTTATTCCCATTACAGCAAGATGTGTGGTGACACCTAAACATAAAATTATGGGCATATCCATTAATCTGTAAAAATATTTAAATCCCCCTTCCCCATGTTATAACCTAGTTAGTGTGGGAAACCTTCTTCAAGAACTACATGTGGCATGATTCTCATCCTATTGGGATTTGTAGTGACATCCATAACTCTAATATAGGGTCTATATATAATTAAACAAAAAAATACCCTTCAATGAGTGTGTGTTTGAATAATACCTACACATAAAATATTTCAAGAACAATATTCATTCTAATGAGATATGTAGTGATGGATGGATCTCCAACCCGGGGTCTGACCATGATTTTGGAAAAGAAACCCCCCATCCTTTTCTATGTGAATAAATCATATCTACACATGTAACCTCTACATGACCCATGGATTGATTTTAATTAAAATAAGATGTGTGATGATACCTAGAATTCATGTTTTGGGCCCAACCATTAGTTTAGAAATTATCAAATCCCATTTCCCCATATCAAAGCCTGAATGATGTGAGGGAAACTTTTTAAGAACTATATATGGATTGATTCTCATACTAAGAAGTATGTAGGGATTCCCATATTATAAATCCTGGAAAATCCACCATATAATCTAAATTCCTCTATAATTCCCTTGTAAAACCTTTATATGGAAAAAAAACATTCACTTCTTCTTATTTCTCACACCGAGCATAGCTCATGTGGGCTTAGGAGTTTGGTAAAGAAGCTTCCCTGCATAAGTATAACATACCAATCCACATTGGGATTACCATATTCCCAGCTTTTAATAACTTTAAAGATGCACCATATGTCCTCCTCACATGATAAAAAACTACATAATATTATTAAGAACTATGCGTGGAATGATTCTTTCCTCAGCAAGATACGTATTGATGTTTAGTTATTATACCCTGGACCAACTATAAAACTTATTTTCATGTTGGAATCACCCATGTCATCACTGTATGATGATAAACTACATGTGTCTTTAAGAACTACATGTGGCTTGATTCTCAACCCTACGCGATACACAGTGATGTCTAGGTCTTCAATCCTAGGACCATCTACAACAAAATAAGGGATATACTCCCACTATCCCATGTATGAGTTAGATCTACATGATAATTCCCAATATGAGTTCTCACCCTAGGAATAAAATCATATAAAAAACCCCCATTTTCCTATAATCATGAAATCAATTAGGGTGTGGGACATTTATTTTAGTACTACATGTGAATTGATTATTTCTATGAAAACATATATAGTGAAACTTGAGACCTATGACTAGGTCTAGTCACAACATCCCATTTAAATTCATGACGATACACCTTCTTCCCTACCACATAATGGTAAACTACAAGACTAATGTCTTTTATGCATGACTTTAAACTGCACTGTACCCAAAGAACAACTTATGAATTGATTCTCATCCCATTAAGATACATAGTGATGCCTAGGAATTATGTTCTAGTCCCAGCCATGGAGTAAATAAAAATTCCCCCTCTTCTAAATAAAAATCATGATATGTGTGGGAAATTTTAATTCCTCCCCCATCATAAAGGGTTCTACCGATGAAAAAGAAATTATCCCCCTTTATATATGAGTTAGATCTATGTAAGGTCCCAAGGTAATGGGCAATATCTATCTAAAAACGTCCTTTATGATCAGAAAATATCCATTCTAAAAATCATACATTTAATATTAAACACTTTTAGATCTTCATAATATTTCTTCATCTTATTGTAATAGAATGTATGACACTTAAGAGGTCTTTTTAATGACTATGAAGTAATATTCCCCAATCATCTTTGCATAAGTTTCTCAAAAATATCAGAGAATGTTATCTAAATGATTCCACTTTTTGACTATTCTGTATGTGCCCTAGTCATCCTTTCATAAAACACCCCACAAAACAGGTTTGTGAAATAGTGGTAATTTCACCCTTAGGAGAACCCTCTTCTATCTATTTATGCTTTTATGCTAATATACTAGAACAAAAAATTCAAAATTTGACTCTATCCCTTGTATATTTTTCTTTTTTCCTCTCTCATAATTTAAAACCTCCAAGATCGTGCTTCACAATTTCCTCCCTCAAGCCCAAAGTATACAGGAATGACCTTGGTCCAATAATTCTACATATAATCTTTTTTTCCATGATATTATGGTCTTAACCATATAACCAAAAACTAATGTGCATATACTTCCTGTTATTGGGTCAGACATGCATAAAAATACTATTATCTTGATTATTTGGAAGTTATGACTTGAAATACCCCTTCTGTATTCAAGTACTTTTCTTTAATATCCAAACCCAATGCTTTGGGAGATATGAATCTATATAAACATTCACCAGCTTTTAAGTTATAGAATTATGTAATTCTTGAGGACTTATTTACCTGACTATGTTTCAATATTCTCAATTTATCTTTACATAAGTTGCTAAAAATTTCAGATCTTGTCATCCAAAGTATTCCACTATTAATTATTCAGTATTCACCCTAGTTGGGATTTCATAAAACATCCCACAAAATTGGTTTTTCAGCTAGAGGCAACTTCATCCTTGGGAGAGACCAATTATAATGTCATAAGCTTCTTTCCCATATTTCTCTTTAGATCTAGAAGTACCAAAATCATAGATTACAACTTTCACCCCTAACAACTGAATATAGCAGCAGGTTTCTAGAAAAATTAAAAACAATGAGAGAATCATTATTTTTTTGGTAAAATCTAAAGACTTTAAAATAGATCACCCTAATATCCTTTAAGGACGAATTTCAAAGACATAATTTCCTCACCATAAGACATTAAACTACATAGTTAATATCTTAATCACACATCATTAAATTGCATGATGGATTAACCCTTGTTCAAGTGGATTCTTTCCCATGAGATCGACCATTTAACAAAATGTACCCTCCTTAACTTAATCCAAACTCATGTAGGAGCAGTTTTTCATTCATGGAATTCCTGATATAGATATTCTCTTCATCCTCAAACATCTTCTATTGAAAAAACTACCCTTGGTGGTCTTGTACAATCCAAATATCTATAAACTACCCTTCATCCATTAATAATAGAATGTTATAATTCTTGAGAAATTCTTAACCTTAATATGTTTAATTCCAACAAGCATGTACCCGAGTGGTAAGGGCTCCAGCTTGGCATCCAAGAGACCCGGGTTCAAAACTGGGTGGAGGTGAATTTTCGGGTTACTGTAGCACTATTGTAGAAGTTACTATTTGGTACTGTAGTAGTCGGAACTATTAATCTGATTTGGGCCTTTGGGCCACCAGTTTGGGCCTACTGGTCTCCAGAGCCTTCGGGTCATCAAAGACCTTCGGGCCTAAGGGCCTTCAGGTCACATAGACCATGGAGTAGCCCAGTTCACACAGAACATGCCCTATAAGAGGATCAGAGGAACCGGAGTAGCAGTCACCAGATGAAGAGCTAACCAAATTGGGAGAATGAGAGTGTATGGCAGCCGCCATCAGGACCAGGCACCATGCAGATTTGTACAGGGAAATGTTAACTGATCAACAATGAAAAGGTGGGGAGCTAAGGCAATCAATGATACAAGATACTGGGGGAGGGTAAGTTCTAGTGGGAAGGGCCTACGGGGCATTTAATGGGCATGGTATGCCTCTGGGCCTTTGGGTCATGTATTACAGGTCATGTCGTGCCTTGTGCCTTGGGCCTATGGGTCATGTATGGGTTCCCCTTCATCCCTTAAAAGGGGAATTATCTAGAGTAAAAATAAAAAAAAGAAGGCCTTTGGGCCATTCAGAGTAATATGCAGAATTTTCTCCAATTTTTCTTGAATAAGTCACCCACATAACGAGATTGTCAGCTTAAGGATTCCACTATTTGACTTTTCACTCCCATCCCCAGTTGGCCTTGCATAAAACAATCCTCATAATAGGTTTTTCAAAAAGTGGTCACTTCATCCTTATAAAACACATCCTCTATTCCTATATATCTATTTTAGCTTCAGAAACCATAAATTCATGGCTTGAGATTTCCCTTGAGAATATCTAAAGATTTTTAGAACATTCTTGGCCAATGAGCCTTGTCTGGTACATCATTTCAAATCCTTTTCAACAATTTTTCATCCTAAAACACTATCTTATAAGTATAAATTTCATGAATTTAAACTGACTATGAAAAGAAAAAATGATATCCATATTCAAAACCCATAAAGGGAACTCTATATAAAAGTTGAGTCTCAGCTTGCTATACCAACATTCTGTATGGTTTAGGTAAAGAAAAATAAAGAAATGAAATTAAATAGGTATAACACTTGTTAGGTCAAAAACCCAAAAAGGGAGGCCTAAGAAAAATCTAAGTCTCACCCACTAAGCATCCTTTATATTGATCTTAGTAAAAGAAAAGGGTTATGACATAGAAGACACATTGTTTTTAGAGTTTTACATAGGAACCTAGAAATAGTCAAGTTACACTCACTAGGTCACTTAGATTAGAAAGATAAAATAAGACTGTTTTCCCCACTATTGTCATTGTTGTTAGATCTGGATAAAACAAATATTTTTTCTATAGGTTAGTTTTAATGTTATGCTATAATCACAAAAAGAGAAAAGGGATAAAGATACAAATAATTTGGAACACAAAAGAATTATTTTCATTTAAATATTAAAACATTGAGAGACTCCCACATGTTAGATCCTATCAATGAAATTTTATAGTTTTCTTCAGTAGAAGACTTTAGAAGTCTAATTTAACCCCAAGAAGTTAGTGAATCTTTGAAAATCTTATCCATTTACATTGAAATATCTATATCAGCTTTATAATGTTATCCATTTCATCCTCAACAACTTCTCTCATTTATACCGAAGCCTATTTCAAGGATCAGTGAAGATGGACAACATATGCCCTTGGAAAATTCAATTATTCTTAATGGAACATTATTTTTACAGACCTCACATTGAGGAAATCCCAGAAATCATCCTCATTTTTGGAGTGGTTGTCATCAACTTTGATCAGAACAACTCTAAGTACCTCAAACTGGTCCACCTATTGTACCTCATCCTGTGGAGACCTTTTATCCTCCTACCTTCACGAGATGATTACCTTCACCATACCATGTATTTCATGATAGTCAAACTAGAAATATACCAACATGGTCTTTTTGAATGGAATTTGGTGAAGTCTCAAGGGAATATATTCAAGCGGAATCTCCCCGACTATCTTCCAGATATCTTGCCAGACAAGATGTCGTGTAGGGAGAAAATCATTTTTTACTTATGGGTTAGATGCAAAACCATTTTCCAAAGGAGAGACATAATATGAGGCTAATGCAGTTAACAAATTAACTTCTTCTCCTCACTTTGAGGTAGCTCCAGACTAACCTACCAATACTGGTAGATCTAGTTTAGAAGCCCCCATCTCAATCCTAGTTTTTGAGGATGATGACACTGAAGACCAAATGATGATTTTTTGTTTACATCATAAGATAAAAAATTGTTATAGTAGTTAATAAAAATGAAATATTTTTTGGAAATCACCCTTTAATGGATAAACTAGAAGAACTGGTACCTCTACAACACCCCCAGTCTCAACTCTTGGGGTTGAGACCTCCGGATCAGAAACATCTTCTTGAGTCTTCTTAGTAGCTAAAATCCAAGACCCAAATAATCCCCCACAATAGGATTCTCAACTATTTATCCTTTGATAATAGAAGTATGATGATTTTGGATGCCCTATTCTTACAGGGATTTGGAGATATTCTTTACAGAAAAAGATACACATGTTGAGACTTGATATGATTCATCATGTGAAATAAAATCAACTATGCTTACTAAATGTAAGGAATAAAAAATTAAAGTCCTTATAATTCATTGAGTAAGACTTAAAAATCCTCAATGGATATTATATTATCAATTTATAGACTAATTAAATCCCTCATCTGTTGATAAATGGTGTAAAGACTTGTAGAATTCTCACTGGTAAGGGTATCTGAGATAGGTTTCTCAGAACCCAAATTGGATCCGCTGTCGATTCCCTCTACTGACTACTCAACAATCACAACAACATCTGCCCCCATGGAGTCTGGGTCAACATAAAAACCATCTTCGAAAATACTATGATCCATATCATTCTCTTCTGGGAAGATAATGGGATCAACATTTACTACCACAATGTCCTTTGGGGGAGAAAATAGATCTGAAATATCATGAAGTGGGACAACATAGATACATAAAATGACAACCAAAAATAGTGTATCAGACATTATGATGACCCTCTTCCCCCACTATGAAATAAGAGGAAGACACAACCACACCTCTTTATGCTTCAACTGTAAAGATGACAGATTCATCAACATTAATTTTTACATCCCCCAGAGTATCCTCCTCAGTCCTAGAGGGAATAATACTATATAATTTACGAGAGGAAAGTGATTCAGTTTTGAGGAAGGCATCTCCACTATTTTGGACAAACTCAAAAAAATAACTCTGGGTACAAAATAAGATCCACGAACCACATTTATTAGTGCAACCATGACTCTTAAATAATAGGAGGTATATACCTCATTCTTGAAGAAACACCAATAAATGTTTTTTTGGAGTTATAAATAGATTACAACCCTCAATACCAAGGTGGATACCTACCATTTGGGTTTTCCAGAAGACCATCGAGACATAAAAATATAGCTAGAAGGACACACTTGACTCATTCCTCAAAAATTGAAGCTGATATGGAAAATATCATGAAGGCCGACTTCATTCAATAGGTACGATATCAAAAATAGTTATCCAAAATTTTCCCATGGGAAAAATAAAAATTGTAAAATCAGATCTTCCATATAATTTAGATATCTCAACGAGAATTTTCCCAAAGATGAATTCCCAGCATCAGTTAGAGAACTCTTGATTGATGAAATAGATAGTTATTAATCCCTATCCTTTATGAATAGATATTCTAGATATAACAAAATCTAGATGTCCCTAGAAGATGAAGGTATGAAAACATTCCGAGCCCACCAAAGAGGGTACTGCTATTTGGTGATGGCTTTTGGATTGTAGAATATTGGTGACACATCTCAACGGGACATGAATCACATCATCAAACCCTTCATAGGAAATTTTTTCAAATTCTACATTGATAATTTTGTGGTCAAGTCCCAACAACATTCTGACCACTTGACTAACTTGGAAACCATATTCCACATATTGTTACTACATAACTTAAAGATGAACCATTGAAATGTGATTTTGAGGTGACCTTAGAGAAGTTTATAATCTTTATTTTAGTCCATCATGACATAGATTTTGATCATAGGAAAAACTAAAGATATCCTTGGTATGTCACCTCCTCAAAACCTTAAAGAGTTGAGAGGAATTCAAGGAATCTTTCCTATAATTGGATCTTCATAGTTAATTTGGAATGAAAGTGATTTCCCATCACCAAATTGATGAAGAGGGGAGTCACATATCAATGGACAAATGACTAAAAAGAATAATTTGACACCCTCAAGACATACCTCTTGATCCCACTAGTATTGATGAAACCAGTTGAGAGAAGGACTCTCATTCTGTATGTCACAGCCCTGGAATGATCAACAAGAATCTTTCATATGAAAAAGAATGATGTTGGGAATTAAAATAAACTCAATTATCTCAGTAAAACCATGATAAATGCAGAGACTCATTATTAGGACATCAAGAAAATATTCCTGGTGTTTATCTTTGTGGTTCATAAGATAAGGAACTATCTACAACACCATGTGGTCAAACTATTCTCTAAAAATAACTCGATAAAATACATCCTCATTATTCCTATGTTGAAAGGGAATACAACATGGTGGACAGTTATTCTACAGCAGTTTTACATATAGTTTATTCCCAAGAAATAATTTATATGCCAGGACTTGGTAGATTTTTTTGTAGAACACCTGTATGTGGAAAAATCACTATTAAATATTGAATTTATAGATAAAGAGGTATTATTTATTCAGTATAGCCCCCAAACATGGGAAATGTATTCTGATTCTGCAGCCAAGTTCCCTACATGTAAGAGAATAGAAGACCCTAGACTAAAAAATGTTGTGTTAGGGACCGTGCTCATATACGCATCAATATAAAACTTGTCATACTCGTTTTTTCTGTTAAAAGGTTTTACCAACAATGAGGCAGAATACTAAGACCTCATTCCAGGTCTGGAACTAGTACTCCAAATACAAGTGAATCACTTGGAGGTAAAGGGTGATTAAGAGCTGGTAATCAAACACATCAGTGGGGAGTATGCCATTAGAAAAGAAGAGATGTCCCCCTACTTGTCTATGTCTAAGGGTTAATAGCAGAGTTCCCCTCATAAAAAATGTTGACTCACG
Source organism: Viscum album (assembly GCA_963277665.1). Lineage (NCBI taxonomy): Eukaryota > Viridiplantae > Streptophyta > Magnoliopsida > Santalales > Viscaceae > Viscum > Viscum album. The sequence continues at coordinate 197,761,476 of OY728131.1, read as the reverse complement.
TACTACTATCATAAAACCCCCGACAATATATATTGGAAAATTAAGCCACAACATTGGTAGATCCAAATCAGGATGAAATGATCATCACCATCACTCATCACAAAATGGTATCCCCTTTTTTCATGAGAGAATAGAGGATATCAACAAAATTATCCCTATCTCAGCACCATATAGTCCTAACAATGAGTGATGTATTCCAATTATGGACTACCATTAGGATAGATTACTCACATAAAATAGAGAAATGAAAGAACAAATCTAATGGTGAGTAGCCAACATCACTCTTTATAATGTCCCAAATCACCCAAAATTCCTCTATAAATGAGGCATTGGAAGATTCTTTCTTAGATGTATTGATAGAGAAAAGACTGCGACCAGTATTTTTGAAGCACATGCTGGGGCCTACATTGACCATCAGTATGGATACAAGCTTTTCCAACAAATTATAATTCTCAGATACTTATAGACTTAAATGAAACAAAATTTCATAGAATTCACCATGATGTTTCATTCATTTTAAGAGGATTCCAACTTCATTCATCAACAATAGATTTTCTACACACAACAAAGTACTCATGGCCATTTTCCATATGGGGGATGGATGTTTTGGAGCCATACCATCCAAATCTGGCCAATCGGTTCAAGTACATTCTTATTACTACTGATTTCATCTCCAAATGGGATAAGGCAATACCTCTCAAAGAATTCAGGACCAAAAGAATTTTTATCTTCATGAAAGAAAACATCATTACCTGATAGGGTTTCCCTTATATAATATTGATGAAAAATGGAACTGATTTTTGTTCGACTGATGTAGAAAATCTATTTTTGGAATACAATATCAAATCCCACCATTAATCCCACTATCAAGAAACATATTCTGGACATATAGATGATTTCAAAAAGACACTATCCAAACTACTCTAGAAGATAGTGGATGAAGTTAAAATGTCTTGTCCCAAAACGATCTTTCATTACTTATGATATTACTATACGATGAACCATACTATAGCATAAGCAACCCCATACTTGTTGACATACAAAACAGAAGTAGTCCTTCCCGTTGAGGTCTAGCTAACATAGCTCTGTGTTTCCATATACAATCAATTATCTATAGATAAAAAATCCAAGAAACGACTGTATGAATTGGAGTGACTATATGAAAAAAATATTACATACCTTGCATCACATGGAAGTTTACCAGAATTATATAGCACAATATTTTAACAAAAATTTCCACCCCCATTCATTCATCTATGAAGAATAGGTGTTGGTCCATATGGCTCAAATGATACTTGGAAAGAAGACTCCAAAACCTGATTTGAAATGGGAGGGACCTTATTCCATAAATAAGGTATTATCCAATAAGGCTTATTCCTTGATCTCAATGGATGATGTAATTGTTACGACCCTGACCAATAAAAAGTTATTAAAAATGTATTTCAAGTAATCATGTGAGATACATCCAGGTTATATGATGTTAAATTTAATATCACCATATACATCCTAGATGAAAGACATTAAAATGAATTGTTGGTCTTCATTGAACAACCTTAAAACGAATGAAATAACATTTGTGTCTCATGAAATTAAACTATGTAGAATCATCATACTTGTCGCACAATGATAAACTACACGACATAAGGTCCTAGTCATATGACCCAAAATTTCAAAAAAACATTCATCCTCTCCACATGAAATTAAACTATATAGTTGAAATCTCCCTCATTTAACATTAAGATCCTAAAAAATACCATGAGTTGACAATCCTCATGGTACCTCATATATGAGAAAGAAAATCTAGGAATTGCTAGTGAAAAATCCCCACTTACATTTATTGTCACTCCATAATGACATTTGGGACTCCTTTTATAGGTATAAGCCCTAAGATTTTCACATACTTACCACACAAAGATAAATTGCATAGCCAACATCCTCATCGTATGATGGTAAACTACATGATCTATTCAAGATCAATGTTTGGATTGATTCAAATTATAGCGAGATACATAGTGATGCTCAGATATCCAATCTTAGGTCCAGGAATGACCAAAAATAAAATTTCCCATTTCCCTATGTATGAACTAGATTTTCATGGGGAACTTTTCTAGAACATATGGATGGATTACCATTACAACAAGATGTGTGGTGAATCCTAAACATAAAATTAAGGGCATAACCATCAATCTGTAAGAATATTTAAATCCCCCTTCCCCATGTTATAACCTAGTTAGTGTGGGAAACCTTCTTCAAGAACTACATGTGGCTTGATTCTCATCCTATTGGGATTTGTAGTGACACCCATAACTATAATATAGGGTCTAGATATAATTAAACAAAAAAATCCCCTTCACTGAGTGTGTGTTTAAATAATACCTACACATAAAATATTTCAAGAACAATATTCATTCTAATGAGATATGTAGTGATGGATGGATCTCCAACCCGGGGTCTGACCATGATTTTGGAAAAGAAACCCCCCATCCTTTTCTATGTGAATAAATTATATCTACACATGTAACCTCTACATGACCCATGGATTGATTTTAATTAAAATAAGATCTGTGATGATACCTAGAATTCATGTTTTGGGCCCAACCATTAGTTTATAAATTATCAAATCCCATTTCCCCATGTCAAAGCCTGAATGATGTGAGAGAAAATTTTTAAGAACTATATATGGATTGATTCTCATACTAAGAAGTATGTAGGGATTCCCATATTATAAATCCTGGAAAATCCACCATATATTCTAAATTCCCCTATCCTTTCCTTGTAAAACATTTATATGGCGTAAAAAGCATTCACTGCCCCTTGTTTCTCACACCAAGCATAACTCACGTGGGATTAGGAGTTTGGTAAATAAGCTTCCCTACATTAGTATAACATACCAATACAAATTGGGATTACCATGTTACTAGTTGTAATACCTTTAAATATGTACAATATGTCTGCCTCACATGATAATAAACTACATGATCTTATTCTGAACTACGCGTGGAATGATGCTTGCCTCAACAAGATACATATTTATTCTTAGTTCATATACCCTGGCCTAGCTGTAAAATTTATTTTCATGTTATAATCACCCATGGTATCACCGTATAATGATAAACTACATGTGTCTTTAAGAACTACACGTGGCTTGATTCTCACCCCTACCAGATACACAGTGATGTCCAAGTCTTCAATCCTAGGCCCATCAACAACAAAATAAGGGATATACTCCCACTATCCTATGTACAAGTTAGATCTACATGAGAATACCCAATATGAGTTCTCACCATATGAATAAACTCATATAAAAAACCCCCATTTTCCTCTAATCGTGAATTCAATTAGGGTGAGGGACATTTATTTCAGAACGACATGTGGATTTATTATTGCTCTGAAAACTTGTATAATGAAACTCGAGACCTATTTGTAGGTATAGTCACTATATCCCACTGAAATTCATGATGATACACCTTCTTCCCTACCACATAACATTAAACTACATGACTAATGTCCTTCCTTCATGACTCTAAACTGCACAGTATCCAGTGAACAACACATGGATTGATTCTCATCCCATTGAGATACATAGTGACACCTAGGCATTATGTCCAAGTCCCAACCATGGAGTAAATAAAAAATCCCTCTCTTCTAAATAAAAATCATGACTTGTGTGGGATATTTTAATTCTTACCCCTCATCAAGGGGTATAAAAATGAAATATAAATACTCCCCCTTTACATATGAGTTAGATCTATGTAAGGTCCCAAAGTAATCGCCAATATCTATCTAAAAACTTCCTTTATGATCAGAAAATATCCATTCTAAAAATCATACATTTAATCTTAAACACTTTTAGATCTTCATAATCTTTCTTCATCTTCTTATAATAGAATGTATGACACTTAAGAGGTCTTTTTAATTACAATGAAGTAATATTACCCATTCATCTTTGCATAAGTTGGTCAAAAATCATAGAGCATGTTATCCAAAGGATTCCACTTTTTGACTATTCTGTATGTGCCCTAGTCATCCTTTCAAAAAACATCCCACAAAATAGCTTTGTGAAATAGTGGTAATTTCACCCTTAGGAGAATCCTCTTCTATATATTTATGAATTTATGATATTATTCTAGAACAAAAAATTAAAAATTTGATGCAATCCCTTGCACATTTTTCTTATTTCCTCTCTCATAATTTAAAACCTCCAAGATCGTGGTTTACAATTTCCTCCCTCATCCCCAATGTATAAAGGAATGACCTTGGTATGATAAGTCTACATATTATCTGTTTTGTTTCATGATATTAAGGTTATAAACATATAACCTAAAACTACAGGGCATGTACTTCCTGTTCTTGGGTCAGACTTGTGTAAAAAGACTATTACCCCGATTATTTGGAAGTTATGACTTGAAATACCCCTTCTGTATTCACGTACTTTTCTTTAATATCAAAACCCAATGATTGGGGAGATATGAATGTTTATAAACATTCATTAGCTTTTAAGTTATAGGATGTTGGAATTCTTGAGGACTTATTTACCTGACTATGTTGCAATATTCCCAATTTATCTTTACATAAGTTCCTAAAAAATTTAAGATCTTGTCATCCAAAGGATTACACTATTAATTATTCAGTATGCCCCCTAGTTGGGATTTCATAAAACATCCCACAACATGGGTTTTTTCAACTAGAGGTAACTTCATCCTTGGGAGAGACCTCCTATAAAGTCATAAGCTATTTTCCCATATTTCTCTTTAGATCTAGAAGTCCCAAAATCATAGATTACAACTTTCTCCCATCACAACTGAATATAATAGTAGGTTTCCAGAAAAATTAACAATAATGAGATAATAATTATACTTTTGGTAAAATATAATGACTTTAAACTAGATCCCCCTAATATCATTTAAGTATGACTTTCAAAAACATAATTTACTCACCGTAGGACATTATACTACATAGTCAATATCTTAATCATACATCATTAAACAACATGATGCATTAACCCTTGTCATAGTGGGTTATTTCCCATGAAATCGACCATTTAAAAAAATATACTCTCCTTAACTTAATCCAAATTCATGTAGGAACACTTTTCCATTCATGTAATTCCTAATATAGATATTATCTTCATCTTCAGACATCTTCTATTGGAAAAACTAACCTGGGTGGTCTTATACAATCCAAATCTCTGTAAACTTCCCTTCATCCATCAATAATAGAATGTTATAATTCTTTAGAACTCCTTTACCTTAATATGCAGTATGTTCCCTAATTTTTCTTGCATAAGTCACTGACATAAGGGATTTGTCAGCTTAAGGATTCCACAATTTGACTTTGAAATCCCATCCCCAGTTGTCCTTGCATAAAACAATCCTCATAATAGGTTTTTAAACCAGTGGTAAATTCATCCTTAAAGATACCTCCTCTATTATTATATATCAATTTTAGCTTCAGAAACTATAAATTCATTGATCGAGATTTCCCTTGGGAATATCTGAATATTTTTGGAACATTCTTGGCCAATGAGCCTTTCCTGGTACATCATTTCAAATATTTGTCCAATGTTTTTTAACCTAAAACACTATCTTATAAGAATAAATTTCATGAATTTAAACAGACTATGAACAGATAAAATACTCTCCATATTCAAAACCCATAAAGGGAATTCTATATAAAAGTTGATTCTCATATTTCTAGACCTACATTTGGTATGGTTTAGGTAAAGAAAAATAAAGAAATGAAATGAAATAGGTATAACACTTGCTAGGTAAAAAAACCAAAAAGGGATGCCTAAGAAAAATCCAAGTCTCACCCACTAAGCCTCCTTTATATTGATCTTAGGAAAAAATAAGGGTGATGACACAAAAGACACAAAGTTTTTGTGGTTATACATAGGACCCTTGAAATAGTCAAACTACACTCACTAGGTCGGTTAGCTTAGGAAGAAAAATGAGACTGTTTTCCCCATTATTGTCATTATTATTAGAACTGGAAAAAATAAATATTTTTTCCTACAGGTTAGTTTTAATGTTATTCTATAATCACAAAAATAGAATAGGGATTAAGATATGAATCATTTAGAACAAAAAGTAATTCTTTTCATTTTAAAATTGAAACATTGAGATACTTCCACATATTAGATCCTATCAATGAAATTTTATAATTTTCCTCAGTAAAAGACTTTGTAATTCTAATTAAACCCCAATAAGTTAGTGAATCTTTGAAAAGATCATCTGTTTACAAAGAAATATCCATATCAGCATTATAATGTTACCCATTTTAACCTATAAAACTTCTTTCATTTATACCGAAGCTTATTTCAGGGATTAGTGAAGTTAAACAACATATTCCATTGGATAATTTAATTATTATTAAAGGAAAATTATTTTGATATACCTCACATTAAGGAAATCCTATAACTCATCCTTCTTTTTGGAGTGGCTGGCATCAACTTTGATCAGAACAACTCTAAGTACCTCAAACTAGTTCGCCTATTGTACCTCATCCTGTGTAGAACTTTTATCCTCCTCCCTTCACTAGATGATTTCATTCACCATACCATGTATTTCATGATATTCAAACCATACGTATACCGACATGTACATCTTGAATGGAATTTGGTAAAGTCTCAAGGGCATATATTCAAGAGGAATCTCCCCGACTGTCTTCCAGATATCTTGCCAAACAAGATGTCGTGTAGAGAGAAAATCATTTTTTTACTTATGGGTTAGATGGAAAACCATTTTCCAAAGGAGAGACATAATAAGAGGCCAATGCACTTAACAAACTACATTCTTATCATCTCTTTGAGGTAGCTCCAGACTAACCTACCAATGCTGGTAGAGCTAGTTTAGAAGCCCCATCTCAATCCTATTTTTCAAGGATGATGAAACTGAAGACCAAATGAGGATTTTTTTTATTTACATCAGAAGATAAAAAATTATAATAGGAGTTAATAAAAATAAAATATTTTTTTGGAACTCACCCTTAAATGGATAAACTAGAAGAACTGGTACCTCTATAACACCCACAGTCTGAACTCTTATGTTTGAGACCTCCTGACCAGAAACATCCTCGTGAGTCTGCTCAGTAGATAAAATTAAAGAACCAAATAATCCCCCATATTAGGATTCTCAAATATTTATCCTTTCATAAGAGGAGTATGATGAATTTGGATGCACTATTATTATAGGGATTTGGGTATATTCTTTACAGAAAAATCTATACATGTTTAGACTTGATAGGATTCCTCATGTGAAAGAAAATCAACTATGCTTACTAAATGTAAGGAATATAAAATAAAAATCCTTCAAATTCATTGAGGAATACTTAAAACTCCCCGATGGAACTTATATTATCAATTTCTGTACTAATTACATCCCCCATGACACGATAAATGGTGTAAATCCTTGTAGAATTCTGATCGGTAAGGGTATCTGAGATAGGTTTCTCAAAACCCAAATTGGCCCCGCTGTCGATTCCCTCCACTTAATACTCAACAATCACAACACCATCACCCCCTTGGAGTTCGGGTCAATATAAAACCCTCTTAGAAAATATTATGATCCATATCTTTCGTTACTGGGGTGATAATGGGATCAAAATTTACTACCATAATGTCCTTTGGTGGAGAAAATAGATCCAAAATATCATGAAGTGTGACAACATAGATACATAACATGACAACCACAAAGTGTGTATCAGACATTCCCATGACCCTCTTCCCCCACTGTGAAATAAGAGTAAGACACAACCACACCTCTTTATGCTTCAACTGTAAAGATGATAGATTAATTAACATTAATATGTACGTCCCCCAGAGTATCCTCCCCAATCCTTAAAGGAACAGTACCAGATACTTTAAGAGAGGAAAGTGATGCAGTTTATGAAAAAGATAAACATGGTTAGGATGACATGTCAAGAAGGTTTTGATATAGGATGATAGTATAAAGACTTAATATTATGAGTTCGTCATCCCAACTTTAATTCCCACTTTCACTTTCTCTCCAAAGATAACGAAGAGCTTGTATCACTATTCTTGATAATAGGGACCCGATGTAATGGTTGAGGAGTTCCTACCGCTATCACATCCAGCATGGTCCTTTAACCCAGTGATATTTCTGGAGACTCAAGGAATTCATCCACCATCTTAATGGGAGAACCTTTGGGTCCATATTTTGGTTGCCCAAGATTATGTATTTCCACTCCTTCTCATATTCAGAGATACAAAATAAAATCCCCTCAAGATTAATTATGGTGGGTAGAAGATAATGAAAAGGAAATAAGAATAGAGTGATACATTAACATAGTTAATTTAAATTTCCCATTAATTCCCATGATGAATATTTACCCCTTCAATCATTTTGTGACATCCTGGACCTGGGTAACACTTAATTGGTGACCCAATCCTAGGGGTCCACATTGCCTCAGGGGCATCTCCCGAAATACTAGAGGCTTCCAACTAGTAATGAGGGTCTAGGGCGTGTATATGGGGATACTATTCTCTCATTACCATATTGTAGCATAATATATTAATATAAACATAGGAAAATAGTAGAAGTATTATAAGTAAATATATGGAACAACAAAAATTAGAGACAACTATATCAATAACTAAAATAATAAAAATAACGTAAAATCATTAAAAAAATTATGATGATATGTTATGTCACTAAAAAATTGGAAAAAATGGATACAATAATGGAGACATAACATGTTCCCCAAAAGAATGAAGGAAATCAAAAGACTATCCCAAGAATCCTGAACTCTGGCTTGATCATATGCTATCAAGATACATCCTAAACAACAAGCAATCAAGTGTTCAAAGATGTATACTTTAGTTTATCATTACCTATAATCATGTAGTCTTCCCCAGGTACCAAATAGTGACTAGATAGGGTGTGAGATAAATCTTAGTGAGACACCACCAATGTTTTCTTTAATATTCGACATGTGTAATGGAAATGTAATAGTGTGAAGGCATGCACATATATTCCTAAAATAAGTAAAGCAGAACAATGAAACTAAATACCCAACTACTTGCTTTCACCGTCAACTGGTGTCTTAAACTATAACCAATTAATTATTTTGTTGTTACTAGTTTATAAATAAGTCGCATGTTAATAATAGTTATGGTTCCAAGATGTAACAAGGAAACCTGTAATGATATTTAAAAATGAATTTCCAAGGTAATAACAAAAAAAATAGACCTAAAGGGTCTCCAAATTAGTAATAACTATATCCTGGCATGGGGGTAAGAGTGTAATCCAAGGATCATAGTCCAAGGAATTCTAAAATTACGCACCTATCAAGTCCAAGGAGTTTATCCATGTTAAAACAGGTCTAATCAGTGATTGGTCATGATGGTATTTAACCATGGAACCTACTTTTCATTACTGGATCCAAGGATTGAATCTAAGGAATCCTATAATACTATTTTAGGGATACTAAAGTGTCACATCAGGCATCCAAGAATAGAAAAGGATTAGGATCTAGGTGGGTCTAAACCTACACAAGACGCATACTTGAATTGGAATGGGGTTCCCAAGTGATCTTGGCATCCCCCTATAAGAATCCAAGACGAGATCATGTTAGGCCACTCCTATTTGATAATGAAGACATATAATATTTCATTTGGTTCAACCATTTCCATTCATTAGTGTGATAAAGACATGTATCAAGCAAACCTTTAATCAATTCATAATTTATCAATTGGTCAATTTTGTTCAAGCCTTTCATTTCATTTGTGTGACAAGTCCATGTAACATGAAACCTTTTAATCAATTCATAATGTATCAATAATTTCATTTGGTTTAAGCCTTTCCTTTCATTAGTGTGACAAGGCCATGTATCATGCAACCCTTTAATCAATCAATAATTTATCAATAAGTCCACTTGGTTCAAGGCATGCCTTTCATTAGTGTGATAAGGACAAGTAGCATGAAACCTTTATTAAATACATTTAAAGAATATTCAATAATTAATGTTAACTCTTCTACCTTCCTTCAATATGGTAAAGGGAATCTATGGACTTGCAACCTATTTTCCATTCATTTTTAATCTGGTCAAGTCATATACTTACTATACTTTCCAATTTACCTTTCACATTTAATATTCAAATTTGAAACAATTACCTTAGGTGGTTCAAGTGGAAGTCACATGGTATTTTACATTCACCTTTACGTGATACAGTAAGAATTTATTATTAGGAGTCCTACCATTAGTGTGTTCAATCTTGAGCACATCCGAACAATGGCTCAAAAGTGTCAAAACACTAAGAAATCAATTATAGAATATCATCCTACATGGGATGTTGGGGATTGTGGGAATAACCTCTAATAAGTAATCACATATTTTGAAATATAGTAACCATACGGTTCTGATGATTATATTCATGACATATAAATTCAATAAATGATGGCTGATGAAATTTGTGGGCCGCACACAACAATTCCAAATTCATCGAACATGAGGGATGAGTTATAGACCACCCACCTTAGGTTTGTACGAATATCATCCTCTGATATCGACCGATGATTTATCTTAGAATAGATTAGATCTGATAATAAGGTAAAAATTCACACACCATGATAACTAGGTTGAGAGCAAGAGATGAGAATAATGACTAAAAAGGACTCAATTACTAACTGTTTTACATCCAATGTGATGAATGAAAACTCAATCATATCCTGAATAAAGGACATCTCTTTATAATTACCTTAGGCCTTCAAAAAGATCTAAATGGGGATTAAAAGTTTATTTTTCTACTAGAAATTAGATTAGGAGGAAGGATGAGGCTTAATTAAATCATTAAGAGGAAAATTGTCATTTTACTCATAAATTAGCCTCTGCACAGTTTGACAAATCGTGCACAAGCCATACAAGAGTACCTAGGAAAAAGGGACACTCACACAGTTAGGTAACATGTTTTGGGAAATTTTTTCCCTACCGTGTGGGATGGATCTACCATAAAATTTTGACAATCCACATAGTTAGATCTAACAGTGCGCCCTGCCCACACTATTTAGTCTAACTGTGCGACAAGGACAGTTTTCCAAAAATGATGGGTTCTGGGTTCCAAACAAGCCACATACACCCCTAACACCATTTCTAACTCATTTGTAATCCATTTTAGGTCCAAATTAATGAATTAGATTTAAATTTAAAGTACACATACCTGATTGAAAAACTAGGTTCTTATAGTATCCCACCCGAAAAGAAATCGTCCCCGAGTTCACCTTCCAAGGGGGGAGAAATACTGTCTGAGAATAACTATGGACACTACGTATGTATGTCAACCTCATGCTCCCAATCCCCATCTTACACATGGTCATGCTTCCATATTACCCATACTAGAGGAATATACCAGCCTTATAGAGACTTCGTTCTCCGGTCAATGATGCGTACTGGATACTCCTCAAAGGTAGCATCAGCATATAACTCAACTTCCTTGGGATCAAAGGTATGGGATGAGTCTACTTGATATTGTAAAAGTTTTGAAACATGGAAGAAATCATGCATGGTATGCTACCTCTGAGGTAAAATCAACTAATATTCTACCTACCTGACTCTCTCCATAATTTTAAATGGGCCTACCTAACGAGGCTATAGATTCCCTTGCTTTCGTATATGTTTATTCCATAGACTGGTAAATACATGAGAAAAATGATCCCTGACAACTAACTATAGAGGTCATTGACCATCAATGGAAAAAGATTTATGTCTATACTGAGTAGTAGTCATACACTTCTTATCCCTGAGATGCTTTGGAAACTATGACAAAATCACTTAACCTACAAGGGTCATGAAGTCTCATTCAATCGACCATGTCGCATTTCTCAATTCCCAACACACCTTTAATGTTACCGTATGTATACCATGCCTAATCAATTAAACCATGAGTCAATGATTTTCTTCGATTTGAAACACTGAAAGGGGGCTTACCTGACCCCACTTAGCCAGAGACATGGTTGCATCATCATCTCGTTAAACATCTACTCTATGGTGTTCCCCACTAGGAATTTTATCACAAAAGGGGACCAATTCTGAACAACAGTATATCCACCATTGTAATTCTCTTATGAATCATGCATATAATCTTTCTAACTATGCTACTCACCAGATTTTTCAAAACAATTAAATGGTTTATTTCCCACTGACACCATTAGACAAGTCAATTTGGATTTCAATAAAAATCCCCATCCAACAAAAAATAAACTTGCCTACAGAAAGAGATGTTCCAAAAATAGTCTTTCACCTACCATATACATTAAGAAATAAGGTTAATAGTCAAAAATCATATGGATGAACATCCTTTAATATGCCCGTCATAAATGATCGACACATCACAAAAATAACTACAATGCATCCCTACATAGTATTCTATGATTTTTCCCCAAACATGTCCACTAAATCCCATAACTAACTTCTGGTGACATTCCTCAATCAACCATTATATAACCATTTAAACTGTCTTGCATCGATATGAATAAAGGTGTACCCCATATCCATCCCACTGGAATCATCATGTATCTTTTAACATCACCTCTAGCCTGAAAATTGGACCGGGAAACCTATACTTCATTAAAAAGAAGCCTAAGGAACTATCTCTTGGCAGTACATACAACATGATTTAATTGAGAAATTGGTACAAGACAAAATTTCCATGTGAGAACATTTACTGATCCTAGAGTGGCATTCGTGTGGAGATCACATCAGATGAAAGCGGCTGGTGTCCGAGAGTCCATTCAAGGTGCTCCAAATCAGGAACCCACGTATCAATCAGGACTAACCAAGCCTAAAAAACCATTCCCGCAACATTAAACTCTTAGAGATGTCACTAACCATCCCAACATATTTTAAAAATTAGAGCGACATAGGACCGAAGCTCTCTTAGTGAATCAAGGTTGACATCAAGATTGTGTACATGCTCGTCTCTTTAAAATGATTACACTAAAAAGATTATATGATTTTCAAGAAGACCGGGTGAGCCACCATTGGTCAACATCCACTGAAAGAAGTTATAATTCACCTTTTGATGCACTCTTACAACATGATCACAAGACTTTACTACCCGAGGAATCATGTGATCACTCAAGATAAACTACAAAATTCTATCCAAGCCCAGTAGTGTTTCACAAAGATTTCATACAAAAACAACCATTTCAATGTCATGCTATTGAGAAATCACATACATGATTCAAACTTGAAATACACATAGTTATTCATGAAAAACTATCGATTTCCCAATAGTCCTCTTAGGATACCTTCCTTCTACATGGAAAGGCTTGTTTTTTCCAAAACATGCATGACTATCCCTTCTCAGAAGTATCCTAACAATTGAAGGAAGCGATATAACAGTATATCATAAGTGTGCTGGATTAAACTCACATTAACTGCACATGTGATACTTCTTTGACTCACACTTACATATGGAAAGCATATTCCAAGAAATCCAAAACCAAACTGACCAGCATGTCAAAACACCTGAGTCACTTAAAATTCTTCCAAAATATCGGGATGAACCCATTTCCTTTAATTCCAAAGTCACTCTACCACAGAGATGACCCAAAAACATACTCAAAAACAAAAGGCTCAATAATTTTTTCCAAACTGAAGTAGTTTGTTATAACATCAGTTACCACATATGTGAACATATACTACCTCGACCTTCCAGAATCAGGACATCACCTTGATACTATTAATAGGCTATCCACCCTATGTATCTGAGTATTAGGTGGTTCTTATAATAGTGTTAACCTAGATTTATACTACTCCATAAGACCTTTAACATACACAATGATATACCAAGTATCCCATTAGTGAGGATGAAGAAAGGGTCACGAGACCTATGAAATGCCTGACTATTCACTCACCATGTCTAACCTATTGAAACCAAGAATTATTTTATGATAATGCCTATAACAAGGGTCAAGGATACCATGACCACCCATAAAAAAGGGCATCATTTAGAAGGTAAGAGTCCTACTAGGAATAACGGCACACGAATTACACCAAATGTTATAAAGTAACAACATTTAGCAAGAAATGTTAGCTTAAATGGAACTACATATCATGACTAGCCCCATAAAAAGCACAAGAGTTGGCCCTATCACTAGATCACACCAAACAGAAGGCACTAGGCTCAAAATCCTGTTATTTATGTCATTTCTAAGAAAGATAAAGCCTATGAAAAGTGATCACGTTTTCATTTCAGGGAAACTTGAAAATCATTTTAACCAAGGAAATCATTTATAGGTTTTTCTTATTTAATTATGCTTATAAACATTCAAACTTAAGTTATTTAAAAGATTAAAATAGAAACCCAAGAACCAATTTTAAACATGATCACTTTATACTGGATTTAACTAATGCTTCTAGGAATAATAGGAAAGTCATATAAAACTTCTTGTTAAATATTATGAATTTTTTAACATCCTGAAAAAATAATAAATTTATCACAAAAATACATTTTAACAGATAATATGGCCTATGAGGGTCCCAAAAATCCTAAATGGGTTCATCAGAAAATAATCCCTATAATAGTTTCTTTATTTCCTAAGGTCATAAGAAGATAAAGGCCAAAAATGACCAACCTGGGACAGTTATGCATCTTTAAAGACAATCAAACACCTCAAAATAGAACTTAAGTTGATAGATAGCATCACTAGTGGAAGTTGAACGTAAGAAAAATCACTACCCAAGGTATACTACCCAAACTACCTTTTTATATAGAAAGATATTGGTAAGTTCTCATGTATATGTTTCATTTAATTTTACATTTTATTTTAGGGTTCAATCCATTACTTTTCTTGAACATGATAAGACAGGATAAGGACATGAAACTATTTCATATTATTAGTCCGGTTTCAATTTATAATGGAGAGCCATTTCGATTGAATTATTTCCCATACATGTCATCAATGAAAATGAAACCCATTTATTTATAGCATAATGGATTGAATCGATTAATTACTCATATAAACCCCTAAGGGCCCATAATCATCATGAATTGGGACATGTAATCATTGAATTGAAACCAATAGTAATATAAGCATAATCTAACTATCACAACATCACTCAACAATTATATCCATAGCAAGAAATTAAATGCAGTGAAATGAACATATATGGAATGGAAATATACATGACTTGGGAATTCTAGGTTCCTATAATGATTTATGTGACAATGATCCTTACCCTCATTTCATCGGTCCAAGGATGAAATAAATCCTCAAATAGAGTAATAATCAACAACACAACACAACATTTGCGTCTCCTAAAGGTGAAATAATTTCAACTGTAATAGGAAAATCAAGATAACAATTATAATTTAAGAAACTCATCTTTTCCCCTGAGCATGATTTCTTGATGCCCAAGAATGACTTATGACCCAGTTACAAGTGTTACTAATCTCCAATATAATTTAATAAATAGTAAAGTAAGAAAGTAATACTCATATGATACCACTTTGTGACGTACCAGACTCGGATGCCACTTAATAGGTGCCCCAAGCCCGATGGGTCAAATGACCTCAAGTGCATCTCCCCAAATACCAAAGACTGTCAACTAGAACCAAGGGCCTAGGGTGTATCTATGGGGAGAATATTCTATCCTTACTAGAGTGTAGCATAGTAGATAACTATAAAAAGTGGTAAATAACAGAAGAAATATGACCAAACAGAATGCACATCGGAAAATAGAGACAATAGTAACAATAACTAAAATAACTGGAATTAGTTAAAGAATTCGAAAACTAATGTTGACATGTAATGTCACCAGAAAACTAGAAAACATGGATACAATAAAGCTGAAATAACATGTTTCACAAAAGTATAAAGGAAATCAAAAGATTATCCCATGAATCCTGAGCTTCAGCTTGGTCATCTGCTATCAATATCCAACCTAAAATGTAAGCAATCAAGTGTTTGAAGCCGTATGGTTCACTTTATCATTACCTGTAGTCATTTAGTCTTCCTCAGGTACCAAATAATGCTCTGTGATGGTGTGAGATGAATCTCTTCAGGCCACCACCAACGATGTCTATAATGTCCAGCCTGTGTAATAGAAATGTAACAGTTTGAAAAAATTCATATATATTTAGAAAATAAGTAAATTAGTATAATTTAACTAAATACCCAAGTACCTGCTTCATCCATAAACTAGTGTATGAACCTACAACCAATTCATTATTTGATTGTTATTTGTTTATAAATAATTTGTAATAGTTAGGGTTCCAAGATGTAACAAGGCATCCTATAATGATATTTAATAATGAAGTTCTAAGGTAATAACCAAGGAAACACAGAACTCAAGGGCCGCGAAATCAATAATCACTTAATAATAGCATGGGGGTAAGAGTGTAATCCAATGGTCATAGTCCAAGGCATTCTATAATGAGATGCCTACTGAGTCCAACGAGTTCATACAAGGTAAAATAGGGACCAGAAATGATTAATCCCAATGGGGTTTAATCACAACACCTAATTGTCAATGCTGAATCCAAGGAGTTTATCCAATGAATCCTATAATACTATGAAAGGTATCCTATGGTGTCATACCGAGTATCCAAGAATATACAAGGATCAGGATCTAGGTGGGTCTCAACCTATGCAAACTACATCCTTGAATTGGAATGTGGTTCTTGAGTGCTCATGGAATTTTTCGATAAGAATCCAAGGAAAGATCGACTCATGCCACTCCTATTTTATAATAAAGACATATAATATTTCATTTGGATCAAGCCTTTCATTTCATTAGTGTGATAAGGTCATGTATCATGAAACCATTCAATCAATTCATAATTTATCAATAAGTCCATTGGTTCAATCCTTTCCTTTCATAAGTGTGACAAGGCCATGTAGTATGCAACCATGTAATCGATTCATAATTCATAAATGAGGCCATTTGGTTCAATAATTTCCTTTAATGTGTGTGATAAGGCCAAATATCATGAAAGCCTATAATAAATTCATAATTTATCAATATGTCCATTTGGTTCAATCCTTTCTTTTCATTAGTTTGACAAGTCCACATAGCATGAAAAATTTATTAAATTTATTTAAGGAATATTAAATAACTAAGGTTCAATCTACTACCTTCTATAAACACGGTAAAGGGGTTCTATAGACATTCAACCTATGATTCATTCAAATTTAATCCAGTCAAGTCATATACTTAGTATACTTTCCAATTTCCCTTTCACATTTAATTATAAAATTTGAAACAACTACCTTAGGAAGGTTAAGTGTAAGTTACATGGTACTTTCCATTCACCATTATATGATACAATAAGAATTTAATATAAGGAGGCCTACTATTAGTGTTGTCAAGCTCAAGAACATATGAATGATGGCTCAAAAGTGTCAAAACACTAAAAGCTCAACTATGGAATATCATCCTACATGGGACGTTGGGAGTTGTGGGTGTATTCAACAATAAGTAATCACATATTTGGAAAGATAATAACTATATAGTTCTGATGATTATAATCAGGACATATATATTCAATAAATGACACCCGATGAAATCAGCAGACCCCACACGATAATTCCAAATTAACGAACATGAGAGATGAGTTATACACCACCAACCTTAAGATTGTATGACTATACTCATCTGACATCAGCCTCTAATTCGACTTAGAATGGAGTTGATATGAGAAAAAGGGAAAAAACTCACACATCAATAAATAGGTAGAGAGTAAGAGAGGAGTAGAATATCTAAAAAGGACTCGAGTACTTACCATTGCAAATCCAATGTGATGAACAGAAGATTTATTAGATCCTGGATGATAGAGATCTGTTGAACCCTACCATAGGCCTACAAAAATATCCAAATGGGGAAAAATAGGATAATACTACTGGAAATCAGATTAGGATGAAAGAGGGGGATTAATTATATCATCAAAGAAAAAATGGTTATTTTACGTGTAAATTAACCTATGCATGGTTTGTCCTTACGATTTGACAAACCGTGCATAAACCATGAATGAGTACCTAGGAAAAAGAGGCACTCACATGGTTATGCCACACAGTTAGAAAAACTGTGTGCCAGCCATACAGAATGGATCCACTCGAAAATGAAGACTATCTGCATGGTTAGATCTAACTATGTGCCCTACCAACATGGTTTACTCTAACCATGTGACATGGCCAATTTTCTTAAAAATATGGGTTTTGGGCATCAAACAAGCTCAAGGAACCCCTGCTACCATTTCTAACTCATTAGTTATCTATATTATGTCCAAATTAAATAATTATACTAAAATTTAAAGGATCAATACCTAAGTAAAAATTGGGTTCTTATACATTTCTCAGTCTAGCATATCAGACACTCACTTTGAGGAAGAAATTTGATCTTCAGTTATGTATAACAATGCCTTAAACTTGTGGATATACTTTGTTACTTTAGAAAAATTATTTTCTATTTGGAGACCAGAGGGTGCTCTAATATCACCCATCTCTGGGATTCCTAGTCTATCCTGGAGAAACTCCCATGCGTCCCTCACGTAGTGAGTCATGTTCTCCCAAAATTGGATCAAAAAGGGTTGCACATAGTTTGACTCCAATGCAGTTGGCTATGAAGAATACATGACACCCTTCAATTGGTTATATTCATTGGGCCTCATTTAAATTTTAAAATAATGAGGGGATGTGATAGAATCCCCATCCTAAGGGCGATGACAAGATTTCCTCAACATTGGATGCATTATCTCCCCAACCCTATCCTACATGGTGTTCCTTGTCTAATGATGTTTTGAAGGCTTGGTAACCTCCACATAATCTCTTGCTCGATTATTTTTACCATACAGACCACAAACAATATTTTTCATGTCCTCCACCTGATAAATTATTCTGTCAATTCCACATGAGGGTGTGAAGAAATTAATGCCTTAGAAAATCTGGCCTCTAGGCCAATTAACACCTTCGATGGAGGTAACATTGTGGAAATTTTGGATACCTCTAGATCCATTAGGATCCATAACTGTTAGTCTACCATCAATGCTTCTCATGCCTAACACGTATAAGGGGAAACGTTCTTGATTGTTAAATTCATTTAAACTAGAGAGAAAATCGATCAGGAGCGTAATCCTCATAAATGATCTAACTGTCAATATGGGCTACCAATACGTTGTCCCTGAATGCAATCATGTATGCCCTTAACTCATAATTCCTCTCCTTACCATCATCGGTAAACATTCCAGTCAGTGTAATAACATATGGAATGAAATTAAATTCTCTATATACATTTAGCTCTATCAACACAACATCATGATTTAAGTTCAAATGCTGAATCCTAGATAATTTCTCAATGACAAGGTAGAATCAGATGTTAGGGATTTAAATTGAACTCATCACCAAATATGGGCTAAAATGTGCTTCAATTCACCCTACAACACTTGACACTACCCTGTAATTCTAAAAGGGTCCTTCATATTTTATGTAAGTAGAAAACAATGATAAATCCTTACCAGAATAGGGGAGAACAACTCTATGTACTCCCCCTATACTAATTTGGATACAATAAAAAATGTACCTAGCCTCACACCCCCACCAGACTCATAGAATGGGATTAGGTAAATGCTTATCCACATGACTAGGAAGTCGTTCAGGTGAATCTTCACAACGATCTTGGGATTATCTTTGTAACCCCAATGCTTATACACACCCTTCTCCAATATGATCCAGGATGTTCCTGAAGCGCCCAGATTCTCTATAGTGGGGAAAATAGTATGGTTTCTATGAGTAGGACCCTATCCTTATAGTTCTAAGAAATCCTTAATACATGTTACTGCATGTATATTATCCCTGGGGTGAGAATCTTGTTCTTCCTGCAATTTATTCTATATTTTGAAGAGTTTATGGGAAAATGGTAGCATCCACTTAGCATCATTCAAATTTTACTTTGGTGAGATAAAATCATCGCAAATATCCCCAATAATGGGGACCCCAATGATTTGGTAGACATCCCATAAGCTGATTCCATCTTCACAATGCGTCAAGTGAAAGGAAATTTTATTCAGACCCCACTGGCTCAGGAATTCATGGATGATGTTTTTATTTTTATAAACATAGGTTAGTTCTACACAAATAGCCACATAAATATGAACATCATGACACTAATTTTTGAATTTTGTGCAAGTTTAGTATACCTATAATTCCCACATCCACTCACGTTGGACTCCTCTTCCAGAGAGGAAGTCCTTTTCTTCTTTCTCGCCTTACGGTTGATCTATTTGTGAAGCGTGAAAGGTAGAGTCATAATATTGTGGTTTTAAATATTTGATATGATAATTCATATATAGAGTGAAACTACTATAATGAATATATTGGCGATAGGTATTATTTATAACATGATAAAAAACCATTCTATGTGATTTTAAAATAAGTCTAGTTGACATGCTTTATGAAACAAGACACTGTGAAGTATTTCTTAAATGATGAAATATAGGGATCCTTCATAAATCAATTCTTGTATATATGTAGGTAGTCACTCCATATTTAATCACGTTGATATGGTATCAGATTCTTTTTAAAATCTGGTAGAGAAGATTCAACGACATCATAATAATGAGGCCTGATAGATTTGATGTCTTAAGTTTGGACCTTAACAACTTTCTCAGTGTAAGTCATTGAATAAGCCATTGGAAATGTGCAATAAGGCACCAAATTCACTCATTTATTTGAAATATTGTCTTAATAAAGTTCAAATTTTAACTTATTGCAATCCCAAAAAATGGAAATGGGGATAACTTGTGCATCTCCTCTGACAAGGGTTCCTGCAAATCTCCTTTGACAAGGGTTATCATGCAAGTTCCATGATGGGATTCCTCAATGAGGATCCTAGGAATAGTGACTCTTTGAAACCCCAACACATAGGTGGATTTACCTAAGATAACCTTTGGGATACCTTCACAAAATTAATGAGTGGTTTAGCTAAGCGGACAACCTACCTGGCAAGAGCGAAAACAAAATACTCTAAATTTGAGGGAAGCGACAAGGGGGGAGAGGATATTTATAAACGCCACTGATCTATATCGAATGACAATGATGACACCCTATAGAAAAAAACTATGTGTTAGGACTCCAATAAGGACCCAATGTAGAAAAATTGTGTAGAAAACATACATGTAGACCCTGCACAATCCATTCTCAAACCCTTCACAATATTTTCCTCATTTACCTCAAGACACAACCCTCCTCTTTCATTCAGATCTAATCCTGAGGTGGGGGATTTTTTTGACACTCATTTTTTTATCAAGGAGGTGAAAAATATTATGAATAGAATCTATGGAATGTTAAAGTGCTAAAAATACTTAAATATAACCATGGGACTTGTCCAATTCGACCTTTGAGAACATATCCCTACGTGCTACATAAGCTGTGAAACTACCCTACATGGAACAAAGGGGAAGGACACCACTGTGTTGTGAACATATTCCTTAGAACCGCACTAAAGACATATACAGATAACCTCCTTCACCTAGTGTTCTATATATTCCAATAAATAGAACCATTTGGCTCCCCATTTAGAGGACTAAAAAATCAGACGACCCCCCAAAGCTATGATTGCATAGCACGTTCACCTAGGTCCCCATGAAATTTCTACAGTAGCTTTAAAAATACCTATACAATAGAAAATTAAAATGGGATTAGTAATATAAAAGTACCTTCAGGGTATAAAATACAAGACACATATTCAAGGAACCTTCTTCCACAAAAGGCAGCCACCTATGTGATGCCCCTTACCTATGTAAGGACATGCATGAAACCCTTTCCCGGACACCCGGGGATACCGAGGGATCTTAGGATAAGGCCACACCAAATTTTTGTTTCCCTACTGGTCCATTTATGATGAATCTCTAGTTCTCATGGGCCTTCCCCCATATGTGAAGCATTTTTAGTTTCTCCCAGGCCCTGCGTGGCACACCAACATAGAGAACCTGTGCCAAGAACCTATGTGAGTCACCCTTCAGGCCATTTTACAAGCCACACCTGGCAAGAAATATACTTATATGTCTTCATTGTATGGAAGGTACTAGGTTGAAAACTCCACCTTGACCTCCTAATTTGAAAACCCATGGGAAATGGAACACCAATGTGTCTCCCTTTTTGATTTGTATTTCTATGGTTAGAGGTTTCTCTTGCTAGTACTTATAGATGGTTTGGATCCTAGGGACAAATGTAGTTTTTTATATCTACATTAATGAGGAAACCTAACCCAGGGGAAATTTTGAGGAGTTCTTGGTAACATATGTAGGGGTTAGGACCATGTTCTCCCCTTCTCGTCTTTGTAATCTGGATCCTCTAGTTCCTAGAAGGGAGGGGGAGGATTATTCTTTTTTCCATTAAATATTGAATGAAAACCTCCTTCCTCACTATGGGAGAAATTTTAAAGAATATCTATTAGATTTATCCCCTAGAATTTCTTACAGGAGGTTGCAGTAATATCATTACTACCTCTGCATCCATCACTTTCATTCATTCCTCAGTTACCGTACCATGGAATAATTTTAGGGTAATGTGAATAGAGGGAAGTGTCGTATCCCTAGAATCTTCCTCTATATCCCTATAATCTTCCACCAATAGAATATGGGATAGAGGGGGTGGGTTCAGTCAACACTCTATCTGTCTCCCTTGGGTCTTTGTCACCATGTCCACCTATAGATAAAAATAGATTTTGTGGTTTTCTAGATATTCCCCTTGCTATTATATCTGACACCAAGCATGAATCATGTGGGATTATATGTTAATGGTAATAATGAAATACACACAATCCATGGGATAGATAGAACTATGAGAACTATGATTCTTTCTGACCAATATACGTAGGAATCCTACTTTAGGCCCGAGCTTAATGGGAATCCTCTTTAAGAGTAAGCCCAAATCATAATCCCCCTAATCTAGGCATCCTCCTCATAAGTAATCCCCAATCGGAACCCCCCAAATCATCATGAGTTGAGAATCATGAGTTGATACATCTCTCATGATTCTTTCTCAAGGAATCATATTCAAAAGTAATCCCCAATATAATCTTCTCAAAGGGTCATAATCCCCTATGAGGCTAACCAAACTACATGGGATTTGATTGTTATCTAAATGGGATATGTAGGAAGCCTCCTTGAGGTTCAAAACCAACACCCCAAATAAATACTATTCTCTCTAGGACATATTCTCGGAAGGTTTTAATTCAACTTGAGAACTCATATCCCTTTCAGGTTCCTTGGGAAGCTTTGACATATGTGCCACACAAAACCTTGACTATGAACCATTCATCTAGAAATCATTTCTACAAGACATTAAATTTTATGGTTAGGTCATTATCAAATTACCATAAAGATATGATGTACCCCATTAAGCAGCATCAATCCTGACTAAAAAAAATCCCATCTACATGGATAAAAACATACTCTAAAGTGCCCCACTAAGTGGTTAGAAAAACATCATCATCATAATAATGACCAAAGAATCCTTAAGTAGTATATAAGAGGATACCATCTATGTAGACCATGAGATACATATTGATATTTACATTGATTAATAAAGTCAGATACATATAGATAATTCTAAATTCCATACATGATAATAATGGATTGTTAACTCTAGGGTGTTCGACATCATACTTGGGAATTAATAAATGATTCATGAACATATATTTAATATATAATAGGGTCTCATAGTAGGAAATAATTCCCCCCCAGGGTGTGATGAGCCCAACCTCCCTTCCTCTCGACCAATGTGAGTTCTTAAGCATCATTGGCCAAACCTCCTAATGAGATCCTACATTTGGAAAGTAGGTCCTCATGGATATAAAACCATTGGATGCTTCGTTTCCATGAAAAACCCCCCTATAAACCATTCAAAAATGGTGATTCCTAACCTGAACACATGTTTCGAGGTAAAAAACATGTCCATAGGATTCTCCCTAAGCACTTAAAAAATAAAACACCCAATTTTCCACAATATTATATATAAAGTTATATATTGGTGAAATGTGGTTTATCTATGATAAATATACTTAATCATTCATAAAATGGATCACACTATAATTGTTATAGAATAATGCTTCATTTCCCTATAGTCTTCCAAGTTCCTCTAATAATCCACTCTGCAATATAAACTCCTTCCCCTATTTTTTAATTGAAACATATTATAATTTTTGGTTGATATTTCTTCAATATGTTGAAGTTGAATAATCTAACGCATGAAAGTTTCTCCAAAATAAAACACATATCCAATGGTGCTCCTCCAAAAATCTAAATATCTACTGAAGTTTTCATCAAAATATCCAAAAAATGGTAATCCATTTCCTAAAATAAGGATAGTTCTTACATTCATTTTAAATTCTAGAAGATTCACTTAATATCATCCCAGTGTTCCTTCCCTAGATTTTATATAAACCTACTAACTACTTTCCCTACTTGTTCATTATTTAGCCTTATCAAAACTATTTTTTACATCAAGAATTTTCATCATTAATTCATATTGAACCTTAACCATGTAATTAGACTCTAAATTCATTAATTTTGATTTATCCATGGATAATTTGAAATGTGCCACCAAAGGTTTATAAAAATATTGGATCTATACATTCTGAATCATTCCAAAACCCATAGAAAGTATTCTGATTATAATAAAACCAATATTTTATCTTAATAGTACCCACTGATCTTCATCTCTATGATCTAATTTATAGCCTCAATATCATTTATCATTACTATTGCAGATAAATAAATATGTAAATAATCTAACATTTACAACATCAGTTCACCTAATATCAAATCATCTATATAGAGAAGAAGGATGAAGAAACTCCCATTTTAAAATACTTTCTAATGGTAACATTAATTTTTATTACACTAGAAACACTTTTATTATATTATAAAGGAATAAAAAGTGGGTTCCATTATTTAGGTGTTTTATTTAGTACATACAACTCCATTTGATCCTACACACCATGAATTATATTCCATTATATATGAAACCTTCTGGTTATTTCAAAAACACTTTTTCCTCAAAATAATCATGAGGGAACACATTCATTATATCTAACTACCATGGATGAGAATATTTCTAAGTGAATAGGCTAAGAACTATTTGAATCATGGGATTTTCTATAATATGATTGATGATTTTAGAAAAAAATTCACATTAATTTCATTGAAAACCTCTCACAATTAAAATCACATTGTACAATTTACTACCATTTAATTCATCATTCTACTAGAAGACCCACATGTACTCTAGACATCCTTTACTCAGTGGTAACTCTATGAGATACCATTTTAAATTCATGTGAATGTAATTAAATTATTTTTTTAATTTTTAATTAACCCTATTATAAGTCACAGAGTACTTCCACTTTTCTTATGATTTCATGTTCACTACCATCCATAAGAAGTAAGAATTTCATTTTAGATTCAAGCCTTTATACTTATCATCTACCCTAGTAGAGAACATTAACCCCTAAGGTTTCACTCCTTCCAAACACTATATTTTTGAAACTATAACCTATTATTATACTATCCAAGATATTTTTATTACATAAAGCCTCATAACATATAGAAATTGATCAACATATTATATTTTTTGGACTTTCCTACACCTTATAAACTTATATTTTCCTTTAAGTTTTTCATTTATTTGGAATTAACATGGGTGTATGAAAAACCACTTAAAATTATTAGGTGAGAGATAATAACCATCCCTATAATCTAGAGTTTTTTGAAAGTTATTTTCACATCATTATAGATCTAATTCAAATGTTATTCTACACAGTTCACCAATTCTACCCAAATTTCCTTTGAGAAACTAGATTTTTTTGGATCTTTTTTTCAAAGTATAATTAATTTTTTATACCACTGCATTCTATTATAGTCTTCCATGTATAGAACTAAACAGTCTAAAAGAATGAATCTTTCCATTAGGATCCTTTTCCATTATGTATTTTTTCTCAATAAACATTATAATAACACAAAATTTTGTTTTAATAAAAACTCATTTACCATCCTTGTGGAATCATTAAATATGGAAGAAAGTACAATTCACCTCTATAAGAACATGGCTGAGTTATAATCTATATATTTATATGAACTAACTCAATATTCACGTTCTTCTTTGTTTTTTCAAAGATACAATGTAATCCTTTCACTGATTCCCAAATATACACTCCTTGAAGGTTTAAAAATACACATGATAAAGTTTCAGTATTCTTCTTGAAGTCAATACACTTGTATATTTCTCACCAATGTATCCTAGATGGTCATTCCACAACCTCAAGTTCTATTAGTTGTTATTTTGAAAACTATATCTGATTTTAAATCCCCGTTCAGATAAAATGTTTCATTTTTACATCCAAGGACACAACTATAGAATCTTGTATAGATTTTTATATATAATACACAATTTCTTTACTGAAGAACACATCATCCAAAATGACCTATTGATGTGGGATAATTTTCATACAATTCTGAAATGTTATTCTTACGTAATTTCAATGAATTAATATTCAAAAATAACTTTAATTGGTAAATAAATGGTACTAGATAATATTTAGTGGAAAAAGTAATTATGTGAATATTTGTTTTATGAAAATAGGTATGTTGGTGTTCAATATATTAATTGATTTCTTTTCATATCTATATATTTTAAGATAAAATATTTTCTCCTCATTTTAATGGGACGTTCATTGTTTTTTTATTCTAATGTTCTCTCTTACATGTTTTTTTAGATCTAAATTTTTTATTATTCCATGTGTATAATTTTAATGATATTTTTGGGAACACATTAATCATTATAAATATGAAATTTTATTGTTTTATTCTATTAATATTTTATGTTTTATTTGATTAAATTACCTAAGCGTAATTTTTAGTTTTAAGGTACCTACATAAGGGTCATTATGATGGCATGTATAAGGATAACATTGAAATTTTTGTGCCACGATAAGGGGGAAATGAAATCTTGGGGTTGTGTAAAGGTATAATTTTTTTTTTGGGCTATGTAAAGGTAGTTGATTTCACATCAAGGTGAATCCAAACATTAAACTTCTATATATGGTCAAATCATGGATTGAATCTAGGTAAATGATGCATTTTAAAGTCTATGTCAAGTTTAGTGTCATTTCACACCCACATAAGGGTAAAATACTAGCTGTAGTGATCGTGTAGAGGTTATTTGGGGGATGAATCCATAAATTTTGAGATTTTCCAAGGAAATATCAAGGTTATAATATCCTATATAAAGGTAATATTATGAATTACATCACTTTTTAAATGTTCCTCCACAAAGTTTCTGAGCTACATAAAGGTAACTTTACACCTAAACATATACATAAGGGAAAAAAGAGGCTCTGTAAAGGTTTAGAGGGTTATAAAATTTTAAGAATCCATAAATTTGTCAAATAAAAATAAACAGAAAATGGGAGTTTGAGACAATAAGGAATATTTATTGAGAAGATAAATATTTCTAAATAATCAAAAGAGGAATGAATAAATATCGAGTCTTGCTTAGGTTTAAAATGATTAAATATAATGTAATAACCCATGTGGGAGGAGTGAAATTTTTTTGAGTGATTCATCTACATTTATCAAAAAGGAGAAGATGGAAAGTGACTAATCACACATGGAGTTTAGTTATTTGAGGCTGGTGGTGCTGAAAATGATATTTGGAATAAGAATTTGGCCTTTTTCATTTTAAAGAGGGGTGGATTTGTGCTTTTAGAGGGTTTATCAACATTCATTCATTCATCAATAAAATAATTAATTGAATTGGAGGACACTTTAAACCAACATTAGGGTGAGGAATAATTTATAGAGATTGAGAAAATAGTGGAGGCATGATTTGTGCATCCAAAAGGGAGAACATTGAAGATGATGGGTAGATTTGATGAGAACTTGACAAAGAAGGATTATTAT
This sequence comes from Viscum album, assembly GCA_963277665.1. Classification (NCBI taxonomy): domain Eukaryota; kingdom Viridiplantae; phylum Streptophyta; class Magnoliopsida; order Santalales; family Viscaceae; genus Viscum; species Viscum album. The sequence continues at coordinate 197,733,560 of OY728131.1, read as the reverse complement.
TCCTTTTCAATTTCCCATTTGATTTTTGTATCATTTTACTCACGTGTTTACATTGTTTTCATGTATTGTTCTTAAACTCATTGAGGGAAATTTAATTTAAGTTACTTGTATATACATTTATGTTCTTAATTTAACTTTCTATTACCTATAATTTTTTTTTCACTTTTAAAATTTTATCACATCCTTCATTTTTTAGAAATAAAAAGTTTAAATTAAGTATCGAGACAACTTAAAATATTTTTACCATTAGAAATATAATAATATACTGATCATATGGAATGTGAAAGAATGAAAATTCTTGAGTAAATTATTTTTTCACTATGAATGACCTTTTATTGACTTATTTTCCCACTAGTGAATAAAAATAATTCTTAAAAGTGATTGTGTTGTAATCAAGAGTAGTTATATTACCAGAAAAGAATATATATTTTTTAGTAATCAATTTTTCATGCTATATTAAACCCATATTCTTTATCATTAAATTTATAAGAAACCCACTTAAATCTAATATCCCCCATACTACCCTTTTTCATGTCCCTGTTCGTATCCTATATATTAGGGTCTAACTCTTATAACACTTAAAAGTTACCTATCATTTAATTCTACATTAAAACTCTATTTTCTATTCAAACACTTTATTTCACTACTTCAGTATGTTAGGATTAAATATATTTATTACACTGCTCACCCACCTTCACTTAGGTTTAACCCTACATTCCAATGTACATGTGCGATTTGAAAAATATAAATGAAATTTTCATATTTATTATAATGTGTATCACCTATAAAAATTAGGTTATTTTATAACCCCAGTATCTATTGAATGCCCTCAAACTATAACATTTATCCATTATTTATATGATCATTAAAATATCAATTAAAAAAAACCACAAGACCTACTCCCTATTTATGATGATCCTTTCATAATTTTCAAGACAAATTGTTTTCCATGCATTATTTTCTAGTAGTTTAGTGAAATGATTCAATAGATTTCAGAATATATGATTCTAATGAACATGAAACACTTAAAAATAATTTTCCATCTTCCTCAACCATGGATTTTTTAAAAGAAGTAGAAGCATTCCTTCTATAATTTTCCATCTTCCTCAACCCTGGATTTTTTAAAAGAAGTAGAATCATTACTTCTATAATTTTCCATTTATTCCTTGTATTTATTCAAATATCATTTCCTTCAATACTTCTAACATAAAAAATCATTCATTCCTATAAATTTCCCTAGTTTAATTTCTATCATGTATTATTTCTTAATCTTACTTTTATTCTAAGTGGAATTTTTACTACCATCCATAGTGAATTTCATTCAGATAGAACCTCATAATTTCTTCTACTTGATTTATTTATTCAGAATAAAATCCTAGATATTATAAAATTTTATCTCATTATTACTTATGTAATTTTTCAAAGTAATAACCATTACATCTCATTATTATGAAATAAATTAAAGAAGTATCAATTCTCACATGCCTCTAATGAACTCTACACTAATGTACTGTAGTTGACTCCAGATAACATTTTTTTCATTCATATGATAACATACTTACCTTACTAATGACATATTCATGCATAAAATTCACTATAATAAAAAAGTATGTTCATTATTGAAGGATAATCATAATTTTTTTAAACATAGAAATCAATCCAATAATCATATTCACATCATAGATATTTAAGACCATGTTCTAGGCTAATATCTTATAAATCACTCATAGTGCTTTCTATTCTTTCATTTTCCATTTCACTTTCTCAATTTATTTTAGTTAGAAACATATTAATAGAATATCCATATATATTTTTAAAATAGATATTACTCTACCAAAATCCTCTAAAATCTAAAATTTAAATAGTAAAACCTATCCACTCAAATTTTCCACCTTTTTAATACTATTTTTCATTACAATAGCTCCCACTAAATAAAAACTTAGTGGAAAAGAACTAACTTTCTATAAGTTACCTGTTAGGATTCAAACAGTTGAATTAATAACTCCCATACCACTTGTTGTTTCTAGAATTTCACATTCATGTGATTTCCTTATAGATCCTCACTTATAGAACAATTTCTAAGTTGTTTTTAAATGGATGGCTCATGTAAAATGGTGTATATAAACTAAGAATATTCCCACCCAAAAAATGCACAAAATTAAACACCCAAATAGGAATTAGGAAACAACTATAATGAATCACTTATACATGTTATAAAAACACTAGAGATTATTTTTTTCAAAAAGTACTACTCTATGAGAAAACACTACAAAAATTGTACTAAAGAATAAAATAATGGAAAGTATCACTTAGTTACATGTTCCCTAAATAATGATACATTACTTAGGATTCATATAATATTAATAATGAATAAAACAATACTCATACAAGTGAATCACCCATATACTTATAGAAGATTTACACAACACACAATGGGTTCCATAAGTTCCATTACCATCTATATTTGCAGAAAATCACCACTTAATCAAGGCCACAATCTGTAGATCACTAAATGAAACTGAATTAACTGATTATCCCAGTGAAAAATTTACACAACCAAAAAAAATTCATCCCAAAAATACTTTTCAACTTCACTACCATTACATTCAAACCTCTAAGTTCTATAATATAGTGCTTTCAGTTTTAAAACTAAATTCAATAATCACTCCTTCCAAAAATAAATATTTCTATAATTATACATCCATATTTATGACACATTCATATTTCATTCATCACATAATATTTCTATATTCATAACTATATAATTCATCATCATTATAATATTCCATCAGCACTATATATTTCAAGGGTCCTTAACAGTTAACAATAGGATAATAGAAATTGAACCATTAAATTATAAATAATCTAATTTAACTCATCACTAAATATATCAAATAATAGTGTAAGAGATGAAATTTGATAGGTTTAATGACACCTTGTGGTTTCAAAATAGTACAAGTGTGAGAAATTATATCTCTCTCAAGCGAACAATAATTAAAAAGTAAACCTTCTTAAGGGTGGAATAAACCCTGTACTATTTGGAATGGTCCTATATAACAAGTTTCAAAGAAATGTATTTAACACCTAATAATTGAATATATAATAAATCACATGCTTAAAACACATGGTCATATACCATGTAGAAACATTATTCCAATATTAAATAACGGTATTCCACAATAAAGGTAAAACATTTTCCATTTGAAATTCTAAAATAATCATATTTTAATATAAATTTATTATTGTTATGATTATAAAATTTTAAACATATTTTCATCTTAAAAACCAATAATTTTATTTAAAATATATTAACAAAAATATCTCATGCTTTATTCAACCATTAATTCATAATCTTGATCATCAAATTTATCATTTATTCAGGTTATTAATCATTATGATTTTTTTAATAAAAAAATATGATTTAACCACATAGAATAAATTAATGAATATTTAAAATAACCCACCTCAAATACTCAATGGTATATCATTCCTTTTTTACTCCCCATTCTTATTTATTCATCCTTGTCCAACCACACCATGGAGAACTCAAAATAATTTAGCTAGGGAGAAGAGATAATTTCATGGTCATGTTTAAAATAATAAAGATAATACCCTATTTTATAGATGGTAAATCCCCCCTCAATATTATTTATTATAAAAATATTGTTAAAAATGCATAACCCTATCCATTAAGAATTAAAATTCAATATTTTACAATTATATTAAAATAATAAATTTAAAGCCTTGAATAAACTATGCATCAAGTAGTTGACTATATGTAGCTTCCTCTACCTTTTTCCACATCAACACCAAATAATAAAGAATATAACACATCCATAAAAATAATTCCATAGATGAATTAAATAAAAAATGATACCACAAATATTTTATAAAAAATATCATCTAACTCTGAGTGTCACCAAATTCAATCCCTCGAGTAAACACCATACTCTATAAATAATATTCCATGCATAACGTATTTCTAAGGACTTAAAAATCATTATTTTCCATGTCATATACAAAAAATAAATATTTTAAATAAAAAAAATTAAACAATAAAAAATAATAGTTTTTATATCCTCCCATGTATAAAAAATTTCATCCTTGAAAATATTAAATTTGGATAATTCTTAGTGATGGGTTGTGAAATTAGAATGGGGAATGATTTGCGATAATTTTTGGATTTTAGTTTTATTTTTGAATCTTAATAGTGAAATCAACTTGTACTATACAAGGATCAGCTCATGATAAGGATAAATAGTAGGAAACATTCATTGAGCATGAACATTCGGATTTGAATGTACAAGAGGGTATGTATTTTCCTTTAGTATCATGCCCGTGCAACCTTACATAGTATAGCTTACCGAGAGCTCATGTGAGTTGGAGGCTTGACGTAACGATATAGTCGACGGGGAGGGGAACTTCCTTGTAGTCTTGATATTTTTTCTTCTTATATAACATAATATTTAAAATAATCTCATTCCATATAATATAAATAAATAAAATAACTTAGTGAACACAGTCATCATTATATATTATTACTCTGAGGTTTTTTTATTCCATCATTCCTCCATAAAACTCACACAAAGGAAATAACTCACCAATTTAAAACATTATCCCTATAAATTTTAAAATCTACAAGATATTCCACACACGTAGCATAATTATCCATTTATATCTCTACCCAATTAATCACATAAGAAAAATCATTAATATACTTATGAATTTGATATGTATTAAATAAATTAAGAATATAGATCAATTATAGAGAAAACATAAATCAATAAGTTACCCCTATAATTCATTCCCAAACCAAAAATGTTCTAATAAAATTTAGTGAGATATTTCATATATTTCTAAAACAATTCTACCCATGATGAGTAGGTTATTTAAAAATTACATGATCTATAATTGAAAAATATAATGTTCTCCTCCTTTGTTTTGTATAATACTTATATATAAATTTATTGGTTCTATTAAAACACTAAGTATTCTTCACACATTTCTTCATATATTTTAAAAACTTTAATATAATAATTGTTAAATCACTGATATAAATTTACCTTATTTATGATTTATAAGGATGGCTATATAATGCCCATATTGTACCATTTAAATAGTTGAATTATATTTGTTATTATATAAAAAATTTATCAAAGGTAAATGAGAAAAATAATAATCCTAAAATTAATCAATAAAAAATTCCTCTAATATATTCTCCATTATCTAAATCATAATCTAAGTCATACTAATATTCTGAGGTTGAAATATTTTTATAAGACATAAACGGGTAAGGAAAGTACACTGTAACACTCTCTAAAAAAAGTGAATTGAGAATAACAGGCTGAAAAAACATTGAAGAAAAATAATGGTACTTTAGAACTCTCTCTAAAGAGTTTACCTGTATACTATTAAAAATATATTCTCCAGAGTTAATAAAAAATTAGCAGGCTTATTTGTAAAATTAAAGCTAACCCAAATCATATTAAAATATATATGATGACATGGTAATAAATTTATAAAATCCAAGGAAATATCATTCTTTTTTTATATGGAATAAAAAGAGGTTGCAATAGACCAATATGTACATGATTCTCTCCCTTTTACCCATTGATAGGTAAGAAAACTCACCATAAACTTAGATAAAAATATATCCATACTTGGTCACCAAAACTACCTTTTAATAGCATGATGTAGTTTTTCAATACTAGGGTGCACCGTCATAGGAGAACTATGGATCTCATGCATGACTTCATCATGGAAAAAATATGGAAAATACTAAAATAATTGATTATCACCACTTTTAGAAAAACTACCCATGGTTCATGAATTATAAAATCCCTTTACACCACAATAAAATGATCAAAAACTAATACTACAAAACATACTGCTCATTAGAATATTCAATCATAATATTATAAAAATAATCAACAACATTTAATTATTCCATATAAATTGGTATAACCTAAAATTGTTCCATAATATTCCATTCCTCATTCAATACATATGATATGTCTCTATATGACTTCCTATATAAATTATATACTATTATATTCTATTTCTTTGCAGTATAAATGATATAAAATTTATAATCATACAAAAACCATTCCCATACACTCCAAATAATATTTATATCTTTCTTAGAGAATATTGATAAATAACCTTTCATAGGGTCATTTTTCAATATAATTTTATTCCCAAGGTATATCATAGTGGATAACATAGGTTGTCTCTTGAGTAATGTCATCAAATTATCACCATCCCATGGTATTTATTTCTTATTTTTATTTTTTAAGATTAATAAAAAAGAGTAAAATAAATAAAATATTGTGGTAAGATAATAAAAAAAATGAAATGAAAAGAAATATTGAAAAAAAGTTTTAATAAATAAATAATCAAAACATGATGAAATACCAAAAAATAATATCACTACATCCTAATGCTTTACCTCACTCCTAATCATGATATGTCCTTCTATAAAAGTACACATCACTCTAAACCTTGTGTGTGAATACATAACGAATTGGAAAACTCTAAGCATTCCATACACTGACCTCTTCCTTGGGTAATAAAATAAAAGAATCCTCAAATGAGAGAATCTACCACTCATCTCCTTGGTATACCATGCCAACCAATTAATAACAACATTATAGTTCTACTATATACCAACATCAATGTATAAGGAAGGAATTATTGATTTGGAGTATGATCAAAGAAGAAAATGAATAATAAGGGTGGATAGTTATTTTCACAAACCAGACTCCCTAAAATATTCCTAAAATCTTAGAATTAATTAAAGATAAGAAAAATATTTAGCAACAAAATTAAAAGTCATAACATGGGTGAATCATAGTTATGAATCCATCATGAATGTAGTTTTGAGAACAATACTACTAGGGAAGAAAAAAAATATAAAAATGAAATAAAACAAATGTAATACAATGAATTAAAAATAAAAATAAAATTAAAAAGGCATAAAATAATTAAACACATGGCCAAGATCCCAAGTATGGAAGATTTTATAGGTTAAAATGGAATTATTAAAATAATTAGTGGAGGGGACTTCCAAAATATCCTGACTATTAATGGTTTAATTTTACATAGATGGGCCTAAGGTGATATTTTTATATGTCAAATATTTTTAGATTGTTCCTTTTTTATTTCCCCCCATCATCATTTTATGTACTTTCGATGGATGAATGAAACATGGAGTATAATTTTGAATGTTTCCTAGTTTGGAATGATAGTTTTTAGAGATTTTTTCAAGGTTTTAAATTCCATATATTTTGGGAATGTGGAATTTGGATCACATCGATGACTCTATTTACTTCAAACCATTTTTATTTGGGTCTCAATAAGCATTATTAGTGATCTATAGACACTACTTAAGATATTTCAATATTTTCTTATGATTTATAGTCCAAGAATTAGAGTTTCTCAAGTTGTGTTATAAGATATCATTGCCTATGTTTGGATTGTAGGAATTGAATTTTGGTAGTTGAGTATAGTGACTTGATAAGGAGTGATGACATGAATGGAAGTGGAATGACCATGGGAGTTACTCATACATACCAGTTTTACCAAAAGAGTTATACATATATAGACATAAAAAATTGAAAATTAATCTTACATAAGAAGAATTTAATTTTCAATGATCAATGAAATTTTATATTTACTCTTACGTAGATTGGTTTTTGTGAGAATTAATAATTCCTTTCCCACACATTTCCAATTTATTCTAACATTATGGATACAATCCTAAGTTACTCTTGTTTTACCTTAACATATTATGAATTTTTATTTCAAATAGATTTTCATACTCATATATGATATTAATATTTAGAAACATAATCATATGAATCTTGTAAAAATGCCATTTAATTCCACATGTCTAGCTCTAAGTGGATTTTACTCATACAAAACATTACTAAAGGACAATTATTCCTTCATAGTAGGACTTATATTTAATTTCACCTATAGAGAATCAAAATATAATTTTTTAAATCTTGGATTTTTTCAAAAATAATTTCAAAATGAGTAATCATGAATTTTAGACTATTTTAATTAAATTACAATTATTTCCATAAAGCTATAAAATGCAGTTAATTACCATGAATTATTTAATTAAATGCGGGATTTAAATATAAATTTCAAAGAATTTTTCTTCAAAATATGGCATGAATAACCACCCCAAAATTATTAGTTTTCTTTTATTAAAAAAAACAATATCAAAAATTTAATCTTTACAAGAGTTAAAAATTAAAACTCATATAGTCGTCATAAAAAATAAAAAATATCACTCCACTTTAATGAAATACATTTTCATCTTATTTTATCATCTTATATTTCAAAATTCTGATCTTTAATAATATATTCATGACCCAATCACAAAGTAATTTACCTAAAAGTAAATATTACTCCTCAATCAAATGAAAATTACAACAGATTTGTGCTCATACTTGATAAATAAATGCTCTCCATATTGTTATAAAATAATAATTTTCTAAAAAATCTAGAAAATGAAAATATAATCAATCATGAGTAATTTTTTGTGGTGATTATAATGTCTTTAGGTTGGTGGGTACACTTTTAAAAAGAATGGATGAAATGAGGAGGATATACTCTTAAAGAATTTGCATAAATATTCAAGAAACTCCATGGAATATATCTCACTTAATTACCAATATATAAATCCCATCCAATCCCATTTTGGGGGTCTTGTGTTAACAAATTAGTCAAAATGAATGAAATTCAATCCACATTCTCTTGTTTTTATATATGTTTTTGTGTACACATTTTCATTTTTTTATGTATAATAATTTTTCCTTTTGTACAAGGAGAATAAGATAATAATTTCATATTATAAATGTGACTCATTCCTATTTATCTTTCTTGTGACCAAAATGGTGAAACCAAAAAAATTTCCCATAATATTGGAATTATTACCAATGAAAACTCATTGATTACATTCCACACAATTATCTTGAAATATTAATTATATATATATATATATAGTAAGGTAATGGTAAGGGGATATTAGCTTGAAATATGGATTGAAACCAATAATATAATGTTTGTTTTCAAATGGTTAAACTATTATTTATGGAAAGTTTAGGTCCAAATATAAAGTTTCTCATTTAAAGAGGGTCCTAGATAATTTTAAAAAATATTTAATCCACTCAAAAAAGCTTTGAAAAAGAATAATTTGAGGTTCTAGTTTACAAAAAAAACCCAATGTTTTTCTCAATAATGTGATGGTATTAGAGAGAAAATTTTATATTTTTTTGTAATATCTGTAGTAATTGGAAATATAATTTGGTATAGTGTTCAAAGTATTGGATATAAAAAATTTGTTAAACCCATTAAGATTATTTAAAATCAAAGTCTAATAAAAATTATTCACATTAAAAATTATTCAATATATATATATACAAAAATAATGAATAAATTCTCAAAATAAAATCATGAGAGAAGAATTTCTTGGATATTTTTTAAGAACAATGTTTCATAAAAACACAAAAAAATAAAAATAAGCTAAAAACCCAACAATCAATGAGCCCCATCCCAAAAACATAGATTTGGATGACCTTTATTAAATTTCATTCAATTAGAGACGTATTGAAGGAGAAAAAAATTAAAGACACCACATGGTTATTTTATAGTGGCGGGACCTAATATCCTACATTATTCTTTTTTCATCCTATATAAAAAATTGGAGAAACATAAGAAATTTATTCAAAATTAAAAGTAAATGAAAGGAGAAATAGTGAGATAAGAGAGTCCTGGGTTATCCCCTAAATGGTGGTATATTTATATTGACTATCTATAGAGTATTATTCTATTAACAAAAATAAAAAAGGGAATATGATTTCCTTACTGGGAACCAACACATGTTATTTATCCCAATGATCATGGGGAGGAACAGAGAGTGAAGAATCCAAATAATAAATAAAATAAATTCATTAACCATGTGAATAAGTATATGGGTATAAATTGGGGGAGGAAAAACAATGAAGGTGTTCTCCCTATGTATTAATATAACTCCCTCTATATTATGCTCAATTTTTTGTCTTGGGAGTAGTTGCATCACCAAAAGCTTTGAGATCTATTATTCTTCATTAATAATACCCTAATGTTATTCTTCTTCATAAATAATTTATTTCTTTATGGATTACTAATATACATTCTTAGTTATGGTTAATTAAGGGATAATTTACTTTGATTTATACAAAACAAGATTAATTTACATATATATTCCCACCCCATAATTTTTATTGACTTGTATTTCTGTATCTATATACACAATTACTAGAAAATTTTTTATAAGAGAGGGAAGTGGGAAATATATTTTAATTTTAAAATATAATATCTCCTTTATAGTTTCTTCTTATTCATCTATGGAGTAATCCAATAATGTTGAATCTATATTACCACAATAATGCATATTAGTTTTAATATGAATTTTTTAAAAGATAAAAATAGGCGAATCTAGGGTTCTAGAATATCCCTATAATATCTAAGTTGACATCAGTTATTCTCTATAGAGTGCCTCTAGAAAGACTATAGAATGGTGTGGGGGATATGGATTTTTCCTTCTTTATTCCACCACCTTAATGTCTTCTTTATTAAATAACATGGTGTTTTATTTCTATTTTTTTATTATTGTGAAACTTTTTATTTGGAAGAGGTTGACTTGAATCACATTGAGGAGGAGGTGGGTTGAGATGTACATTGATTAAACTAATTTTTATTTTCCCAGATTAATTTTAACCATAAAAATTGTGTTCTCATGTTAACAAGAATACATTCAATCTCTTTTTATCTCTTAAGATAATCATATCATATAATAAAAACAAAATTTTAAAGAAAATTACATCGAAAGTATTGATTTTATATGGACACCACTAAGGGATAATCCCTGGAGCATACACATTGTGTTGTTTATATACCAAAATAGACTATACCCACATTTAGTGGATATAATAGTTTATAAATATGTACTATAGATCCTAAGGTTACTCCAAATTATTATTTTTCCCCTTACTTCAATACATGTCTTGGATAATTTATATACAAGTGGTACTTCTTTAAAAATTTATATATATGAAGGTTTCTCTCTTTTTAGAACAATTTATTAATTAAACTTCCATATTTTTATTCCGAATTGATACTCTTTTATTATCAAAAATTTATGCCATGTTTTTTTATATAATTTCCTAGTAGTAGCTTCCCCCTCTTCCATATGATGATAATTCCTCATTGGAAGTATCATGTTTCCTTTGTTTTATTCTAACCAAATATAGTTATGATTTTGTACTCTTCTTCACAATACTCTTCAAGAACCGAACCAGTTATGAAAATGATATTATTTTATGGATCTACATTTTCATCCTATGAACACGAAATTATAATATTCTTTTGTTTTTTCACAGTATAAACCAGTTTATTCATATTCTTCTTCTTTGGTAAAATATATATTTCCATGGTCCCCCTTTTCACTCTCTTATATGAATATATCATTTTAAATTACTCTATATTTATTCTCTATCTTTTTATATAAATAAATTCTCTACTATATGTATAGGTATATCTCTAAAAATTCTATATTACAAAATGGACTTAGTCAACTCTTTGAATGGAACAATAAATGGAAAAATAATATTTACATCATTTCAACCACAATCATATATTTTAAGTTGATTCAGCTCCCCAATAAATGTTTTATAATTATATTTTCACTAAACAATAAACTATTAAAGTAATAAATTAATTTGTTATTTATATTATGGGGTTTAATTAATAATGAGATCCAAAAAATATGGTGAAATACCATATACTTAATTCATTAATGATCATAGCATAATTCCCCCATAAATCCCTCTTAAAAAATAAAAACATTTAAAATGAGGGACTCTTGACTCATTACCACCATGAAATGGTTAGTTTCACGAAAATGTGGTCCCTATATCCTCTAAATATCATTTCTTGTAAAACATATACATTATTTAAGATAAAGCATCTATAGTGGTCCTCCTCATTTCTAAAATAGATTATGGAAATCAACCATGGTAGGGTATCTACAAGTTTCCCATTTCACACCTACCGTGACTTACACTATGGAATAAGCATATTTATATTGCTATTATATTATCTCCATTTCTAAAAGTTATCCATAACATTGATATTTCCTATAGAACTTATTCAATATAGACTAAAAATTCCATAATTCTTGAGTTTAGAGTCCTTTTTCTCGTAGGGAAATCACCAATATTAAATTCCAAGATCCATATTATGGTAAAAATTGTTCCTCATTTTGTAAAACCCATGGTCATGGTTTTCTTCTATGGGACATGGTGATTCTATAGTCACCTAGTTCAAATATTCTATGTAACTAATCTATAGTGAAAAAAATTCCAATGTCTTTGTTCCTAGTTTTACATAGGTTCTCTAGAATTAAAAATTATTGATATCCAGGTTGTTTTTCTAATCTTATACCCATTTTTATACAATAAAACTTTATACAAACTTAATTGCACTTCAAATTTTATATAGTGTACAATAAATTTATAATCCTATATAAATGATTACTTTATACTTTCACTGCATAATAAGATAGAATGTGACATCCTAAGATCATTATATTCCCATTTTGTAACCCTATACTATGACCACTATCAGACATAGTGCCTCCCCATGTTTTATATTCACAACATTGATCATTCTAGCACCAAACCATTCCGGTTATTCAACTTTTATTCAACACTATTACTAGTCTGACCATTAATCTTATTACAGCCTAAATCTATCCTTTATCTATTTGTCCAGATTGTGGTTTAAACCCTTTTTATTTTATTATTCCTTTATAAACTTACTATACCACATTAACTCAATATGACTTATAGAAGATTCCCTATTTCCCATTGGTATACTTCCCAAATGAATATCTTTCTTCAACCGTTTAGAACTTCATATTTAAATATAATCCAAAATGCCTATTATCATTCTAGATATTTCCTCAAGTCATTATGACATCCCATCTTCCCCATGACATGTTAAAGGGTATGGTGAAGGTTTCCTTTTCTAATATTCACACCATAATCAAAATTATTCTAATAAATATTCAAAACCTCTTCAACAATTGAAAATAAATCTAACAAAAAACATCTATTGGCTATAAAATTTTCCATTATTTTATTTTGTTGAGAAAAATTAATAAAATCCATTAACCCCTAAAAATTCATAACCTTCAATATAAAATATGTATTTTAGGTTCATTTCTATTTTCTCACCCTTTTTAATAAAATGAAAATGGTCCTTTGAATCTAGTCATTACCTCTAAGTTCACTCCCAATAAGAGTTTATTTAGTCATGCATTGACTTTTCATTAGTCCATAATTTCATTAAACTATATTTTCATTTATAATTAAAGACATATTGAGTAAAAAATTCTCCTCCAACTTTAAAAAAAATTTATTGGGAGGGAATATTTTTCCCCTTTATTATACAATCATTTATAGTCTATTTGGAAACACAAGATAACTTGTGCCATAGTTTTCTCTGTCAATTATTTAAAATTTTCCTCAAACAATAGATTTGGCTGTCTTTTAAGTCACCATATGTTTTAAAATTGTTCTTTTATATACCAATTGTTAAACAAAATAATCATAGATTTATCACCATTCAATATTCGAGCCACTTTATCCTTAGGATGTTCATTTTCCTTGAAGGAAATTTTGTGTGTAAAATTTCCACCAAGAAATAATTCATTCAAAAGTCAAAAAAACCAAATCTCACACCATGACCCTAATAATTATTTAATTTAATTATTTTATTGGAATTGGATAATTTCTTTGGGTTCAGGTTGAGCCCTGGTTTGAATTTTTATGTTTTTATTGAAAAATGTGTGTTTTGGGGCTTAGCAGCATCAGGCGCATAGGAAGAGAAGAGGCTGAAAACCGCACGGATTTGCCCAGGTCAGCGTGCAGCCATCCAGATGTTCAAAGTAAATAAATAAAATAAAATAAATTATAAAATGAAAATAAAATAAAATAAAGAGAATAAAGTGAATTTTAATGAATTGTTTTAATAATACTAATAACGATAATATTATTATTTAAGATTATTATTGTTATTATTTTTAAGCTTATTATTGAGTTATTATTATTATTATTATAAAATTATTATTATCATAAATCATTATTATTCTTATTATTATCATTAATTTTTATTATTATTTGGGTATTTATATTTTACTTCGTTTCCTGGGTTTTTTCTTTTATTTTCTTTTCTCTCTCTTCCCCATTCCTATCTTCTTGAATTGCACCCCAAATCCTCATGTATACTATGTGTGATGCCCTACCTACCTTTCCAATTGAATCATGCCACCTCCTACCCTTATTGGTTGGCCTAACTTTGATGTTATCCTATTGGTTCCCTATTCACTTTCTGGAAAGCAGCTCTACTACCTTTATCTCCTTCATGCCTCCCTTGCACCCCCACTTTCACGGAACCCTTCGATGACCCCCATTCTCCGGTATGGCTCCCCTCCAAAACCCCCCTCCTCCTGAGATATACTCTGGGTAAGGCTATCTTTATCTTTTTCAGGGTTTTTGTTCTTGTTCCTTGGGATTTTAGTTTCCAGCATCTTGGGTCTCATCTTAAGGGTTTAATCTTGGATATTTGGGTTCAATGTCTTGAATTAGGGTTATTTTTTCTTGATCATGGTGAAGTTGAAGATTCACACTGATGTTTGAGAATTTTGACACCAGATTTAGGTGTTTCTATGTATAATTTTTTTTTGTGAATTAATTTGTTTACATAATAAATTTAATATGTTCTTTGACTAATATGTGTGGTGGAAAATTAGTTTTTAAAATAGTTTAATATGCATTTTATTTTTAAGTAGCATGTTTATATAAAATGGGTTGTGTTTTTTGTGTAAACTCATATTGTGTCACTTGGATGTGTTTTATAAATTGTGCTATTTGTTTATTAAATTATTCAAGGCCAGAGAATTGTGTTTTGATGTATTTTTTGTGTAAATTTAATTATAAAATATGATTTTGTGGTGTGTTAAACCATGCTGCTAGGTTTTTGTGATTCTATGATATGTTGTACTGAGTTTTGATCAATGTTTGAGGGAACAAACAAATATACTTAAGTTGACTATATATACTATATATATGTCCTCTATGAATGTATTAACTCATAGTGTATGGAATACATGCATTGGATTATATATATATATAAGTATGTGGATGAGAGTGAGGGCCAGTTATGAGTGGTCACCGCCTAATTAGTCAAGTGAAAAAGTGTCTTAGCTTGGTCTGATCCCTTATTGAGGTAGGTTTTCCAATGAATTATCCTTTGGATTTAAAGAATTTATGATTTATTTCTTTTCACACCTTTATTTAATGCTAATTAAAAATGTATGGATTTTAGAATAAATTCTTGTTGTGAAATAGAGTGATTTTCTCTTTGTATTTGAACTTCACGAAAATTTTTACTTGATGTGCATACTAAGGGTTTGATAAAATTACCCAATTTCATTTATAATGTGTGTCTTATATTTAAAATGGTGACTTTGGTTTCTTAAATGGATGTGTAAGTGGATTTTTTTGAAAGTGGCGTGTGTTGGTTCTTTTGATAATGGGTTGGTATCGAATGGTTGGTTGAGTCCCATTTAGAACTTTTATAAATGAAGTTACATTGAGAACTCCCTTTGGGATTAACCTATTGCCATGTTGGATATTTATGGGAAGGGGCAATCCTCAGACGAGACTTTCTACATATGTTGATTGTTGAAGTCAAGAATGGGAAAACCATATCCTTTACCCTTGACCACTAAAACTCTAGATAAGGGAAGTCTAAAAGACCGATACGGTTCAGGATGAGATGAAATAGGTTAGTTTGGTTGTACCATGTCGGGTCGGGTGCAGTGGGTCGAATCAGACCATGACCAGACCTGAGTTATACCTTCTCAGAAAAACAGCCATAACTTTCAAACAATGTGCTAATTTGACGAGACTTTTGCGCAGATGGGATCCTTTTGATGAGACCATGATTTTGAGATACTCTAATTGTTTTTCTTGTGAAATTTGTTTTATGACCTAATGGATCGAGGAATAGGTTCTCCCTGAAAAATTCTACTATGAGGATAATTCTATGGCTGGATGCGACTTAGTGACTATGTGACTTAGGGGCTTCATGAACCATAAATTATCCCTACCCCATCAATGATCCATTCATCATTGATACTCTGTGTTCCATCGATGATACGTGAACCATCGATGCTCTGTGAGCCATCAATGCTCTAGGACCCTCATTGTCTTGTGTGCCATCAACGCTCCATACGCCATTGACGCTAAGTTATCCATCGATGATCAGTGTTCCATTGACGATCCATGTTTCATTAAAACTATATGCTCCATCAATTACTTATGCACTATTGACACTTCTAGTTTCAAAGAGACTGATAGATTTATGGATTACGACTAGAAATCCTTCTCTTCAGGGTTTAGAATTATACCTGTGTGAGCAGACTGTATTGACTATACTTTATCTATTTCCTTTGTGGTGTACTTTGTCGGTTTCCTTTGTGGTGTATTTTATGTGTTTAATTTGTGGTATCATTCATTTATTTCTTAGTGGTATTTCCTTTGTTGTTTCAGGGTGTCTTACTGAGTATTTTTTTACTCACACCTACACAGTCTTTTCCCACATGTGTCGGGTCTTGTGAAAATGATTGATGTTATGACATAGTTCTTAGTGGAACAAGACAAGGTGGTGCTTAGAGGGATCAGAAAGACATGTTATTCTCATACAACTTCAAGTAGTTTTCATACTCCTACCATTTAGGTAGAGTTTTCTACAGGTGGGTTTCAAGAACATTTGCATTCACTTTGGCAGTATTTTTTTTGGTGGGCTTGTATTCTGGCCCTATTTACTTTCTAGTTTTCCTACTATCATACTCTATGATTTGTATCTTAGTATATGAATGGATTTTTTTTACATTTCATCATTTTGGGCTTGGAAATGTGTGTACGTGTACATGTACTTAGAAAATCTTCTCATTTGTGGTGTCACGACCTGTCCCCCAGGGCCCATGTTGTGACTATCCCAAGCCCACATTCCATAGTCTAGGGGTTGGAGACTAGCATCATAAAGGAATCTACCTAAAATGGGAAAGAATTTCCCTAAAAACTATACACAAACAAACAGGGAAAACTAAAAATAAGAAAAACACAACGAAAGAAGAATGGTACAAACACAACTAAAAACAACCACTGAGTATAAAAGTAAGAACTGAAAGTAAAGGGTCTAAAACACAAGCCCAACTGATATTTAAGTACAAAAAAAAAGAAAAAATATCTCCTGAGGTCGTCTGCTAAGGATCCTACCTGAAGGTTCGGAATAACTCATCACTACGGCTCTCCACTTCAACCAATCACCTCCGTGAACCTTCTGTTAATCACCTATGAGAACCGTCTAGCCCTGAATCCTCAAGGATCATTCAAGATGTCTGCCATCTTCACATGACACAACAGGGTGCTTGCGAAGACCATGCAAGGTTGAGTATAAAAAAACTTAGTAGGAACCCTAAGACCCTTGAAGGTCTCTCAGAATTCCACTAAGGAAACACCACAAAGCATGATCTAAATCACAAATCACAAAGAAAAATACACCACACACCATGTATATTTTAAGTACATAAGTACAAATTATTAGTTGTAAAGGTAGATCATATTATTCTATCAAGAGGCTCTGCCGCTGACCCACATAGGATCTCTCGGTGCTGACCCACACATGATCACTCGGTGCTGACCCACACAGGATTGCTAGGCGCTAACCCACACAAGATCGCCCAGTGCTGACCCACATAGTATCTCTCGGTGCTGACCCACATAGGATCTCTAGGTGTTAACCCACACATGATCGCTTATTGCTCACCCACACCAGATCACTCGGTGCTAACCCACACAAGATCGCTCGGTTCTGACACACACAAGATCGCTCGATGCTGACCCACATAGGTTCGCTTGGTGCCGACCCACGTAGGATCACTCGATTTTTACCCACACAAGATCTCTATTCATTCTTCACATCATAGCCGACCACTGGATTCCCTCACAAAGTACTCTTGATTTCAGGAGGATCCACTCCTCAATCCATTAGTCAAATTTCAACTGGTACTAACTCCTACAAATAAGTAACCCAATGAACAGACATGTCATAAGGGTTCCAATGCAATAGATGGCACGTCAACCAGACGCTCGGTCTGTAAGTTACAGGTATTTTAGTGCTGAGGGCTTAGTAGGATTCTGCTATGATCCAACCAAACAAAAATCCTTATTTCACTGAAACTCATATGAATTATCTCAAAAAGATCACCTCTTAATAAGGGTTCTGATGCTACAAAAGGTTCGTCAAACAGACATTTGGTTTAGGAGAAATGCCCATTGAAGCATAACTGGGTCAAAAAGGGTCGGGGACCAGTCTGACTCGGTCAGACCGACCCGACCTGGACTACTGGGCTTGGCCCAAAGGAGGGTGGGGGTGGGGGGTGGGGGCTCAGTCCGGTTCACCTGGGCCTGGTCCAGCCTACAAGGCCATGATCCTGGTCCGTTGGCCATGGGCTAGGCCCACTAGGCCATGGGTTTGGCCTGGCCCACCTGACTGGGCACGACCCACCAGGCTGCGGAATCGCTCGGTCCACTGGCTAGGTGAGGGGGTCCACTAGCATTCCGAATGGACAGATGTCTGCTCAGTTTCAAAGCATCGGCGCCAGTTGGCACCGCACCACGTGGCCGGTCCTGCTGGACCTGTCACCTTCAGAACCCGCAGACCGAAGGTCCACCTTCCACCGTGTCTCGAAGTCAGGACCTTCCTCTGTGGCATGCCGTCCTACTCAGATACGACTAAAAAAGGCGGGTTGCCTCTTTTTATGCCATTACACCTTTTGGAACCGCCACCTTCTCACGACCAGTGGCAATCGACCACCGCCTCCTTCAGTTGTTGGTGTCGCCGCACCAACGATGCTTCCGTGGGCCACTGGAAAAGCTTCGGTGGTCTGATTCCTTTTCTGTCTATGCCCACTGGCCTCCCAGGACATCCCCTACACCACACAACCTGAAGTTTCTCCTTGCCTCCATATTTATTGGTCTCCCATGAATAACTTCTCCAACCTCAGATCATCGGAGGGTCCGGTCGTTGTTTGGATTGGCCCACACCCTCCGCATTAGCAATATAAAATCAGAAGGATTATTTAATCATAAAAACTCCCATAAAGAAACCACACATTATACACCCACATTAAAGAATGAAATGTAGATCAACCAATTGTACGATTGATCTGTGTTTTTCATAATATTGAAGAATGGGAAAAAGGTAGGAATTAAGCACATAACCCTTACCTCAAATACGTTGGTAGACGGTACAGATGAGGAAGACAAGACCGCATTTGAAGCACGTTATTTGGCATTCATCGCTGTCTAATTAAAATCCTCTAAGGCATAAAAGCTCTGTTATATGTTGGAGGAAGTCCACACTGACACTTCACTAGAGGTTTCTTTCATGAGTGCACCAGAACCACACCCAAGCTTTGTCTAAATAGATGTGAGGAACCAACCCCATTGCATAACATTAATGCGGTTCATTAATTAACTACATTTAGTGATCCATTGAAAAAACCAATGTCGAGGTTATGTAACCCAAGTTTCAAGTTAATGAATGACCTATTAACTTCACATCCCCTCCATATCACCCAAAAGTTACAAGAAGAGATAAAATAACTCATGGAGTTATTTTATTATTTTTTTATAAAGTCCAAAAATTAACTTTTTCATATTTCCCTTTCCAGTTGAAGTTAAGATTCACCTAGGAGAATCCTGGAACTGTGAATTCAATGGTGTCCTCATATTTTTAATCCGAGCACTGGTTCAAAAGATATAAATCACCGCCCGCACGTTTACTGAAAATACCTTAAAAAAGTTAAAAAATAAATTACATTCAACCTCAACCCGTGCCGATCAAAGTTAGGCTCCTCATAAGGAGAGAACTCCCCCAAAAACTCAATTGTACTCTTGTATTTTCAAATTGATTTAACATTTAGATGTTAAGTATTTAACTTTAAAATATTTATTACTTAATTATTTTATTTACGGCAAAAAAAAAACTTCAACTGTTGGTCCGTGCTAGCCAATGTTAGTATCTTCCTACGGAAAGCATACCCTAATGAGTTCAGAAGTGGTCTCTGATTTTTAATCCAAGTCTCCTTTCACGAGTTAGATGCATTTAAAAAAAAATAATTTTATTTAATAATTTTATTTACAGTTATGCCATTTTCGGGTTTTCTCATCGAAGGCCTATGAAGACTAAACTTAAGTCACACCTAGGGTAAAAAAGCCATCCTGAATGCAATGGTGCCCTCATATTTTTGATCCTGGAACCCATTTAAGAGTAATTACACTTTTTAGGAAAATCACTCATGTGTTCTATTTAAATCTTAAAAATTTTCGACGGATCATTTTGGGCACTCTGGACCTCGAAATCATGTACCGTCAAATTTTTCAATCTCAAATTAATTCCCTATAAAAATTAAAACTATATGAAAATTCTAGTACATTACATTATCCTCATCTTAGGGATTTACGTCCCCAAAATCCAAAACAAAGGAAAATCAAACAAATGAGGTAACTGAGCAAGAATCTGAGCCTCCCTCTCCCATGTGCTCTCCTAGAGGTTCCCATACTGCCACCAAACTCACAAAAGAGGGATCAAACATCCATAAAGGACTCTCTCCTATCGATCCTCTATCTCCACTAGAAACTCCATAAAAGTCTCACCATCATGAATGTCCAACTCGCCCTAGTCGATAACATGCAATGGATCATGCATGCATCCGCTCAACCGTGACTTATGGAAATGTTTTTTCACATGGTTAATCTGTGGGGGAAGATCTAGGAGGTACTTCACCTCACCAACTCTACTGATAATCTAGAAGGTTTCGATAAACTTCATAGATTTCTTACTGTCTCATCTGAATTTATGCAATCCTCATCGGGGTGTGACACATAGAAATACATGGTCTCCCTTGTCAAACTCTAAGGATCTCTATCTCCTATCACCATAATTCTTTTTCATGATTTGTTCAAAATTCATCCTCTCCTGGATGATCTGTACCTTCTCAGTGGTAGCTCTTACTAACTCTAGACCCATTAGTGCTGACTCCTCTGGGTTTTTTCCAGCATAGAGGTGATCTGCATGGTTTCCTGTAAAAGGCCTCAAATGGTTCCATATCAATGGTGGAGTGATAAATATTGTTGTATGTAAACTCCACAAGTGGTAGGTGATCCTGCCAACTATGGAAAAAATCCCCAACACAAGAAAAAAACATGTCCTCCAAGGTTTATATGGTCCACTCTGTCTGAACATTAGTCTGGGGATAAAAAGTTGTACTCAAGTGTGATGGAACCTGATTCTCAGCTTTCACTTTCTGACAAGTGAGGCATCATGATACGAACTCTGAAATTTCCTTCTTCATCCCTGGCCACCAGTACTGATGTTGAAGGTCCCTGTACATCTTTTACACACCCGGATGTACTGCCAAAGGGGATGTGTGGAACTCCCTCAACACCTCCTCTCGTAGCATCACTGGTACCATGGTGCATACTTTGAAAATGATGGCGTGATCCCCACATTCATAAAATAATTCAAAACCCTGTCCTGAGGATATCTGAGCACGTCAGGTCTCGTAGTTTGTATCCCCAAGCCATGCCTCACAAACTCACTGAATGAGTGGGGGAGTGATAGTCATGGACTAGAGGTAAGCTGCTCCATCACTATCCCTGAAGGATACCTACAATGCGAATAGATGCTCTGTTGCCTCAGTCAGCATCTACAAACCAAACCTCCTGCTCAACATGTCTTCCACCACGCCCCCTTCATAGAAGTATATACTATCTTGAATTCATAGTCTTGTTGGAACTCCAAACATCATTGTTGTCTCAACTGCTAAAAAGCCTACATGCACCTTTCCATGCACGTGAAAGGGTACCCCTTTTAACTGATTGGTGTTCCATATACCCTTTGGTAGTGGGTACTCATTCTCCATGGCCACTTGGTTAATGTTCCAATAATCCATACATAACCTCAAACACTAGGTCTTACTAAGACCTTCCTCTGTAAGTCTCCCAACTATAATCTCATATCTCATATCTCTATGGGATCCATCTGATATGCAGATGTAGATATCGGTGTCTTCCCTGGGTACAAGACAATGCATAAGTCCCTCTCCCTGCTGGGTAGTAATCCTGGAAACATCTTTTGAAAGGATGTTCCCACACTCTGCCACTACTATTGGGAACTGAAAACTCAAAACATCTACTTCCATTAGGTTAAGGATGGATGACTCAAGAGTGATCATTTTCACCATCCAATGCATGAGTTTATCTCGTTCTGCCTGAGTTTCCTTTTTCACCGACCAAGGAAAAACTCATTACAACACTATAGATATACCACATCCTTTTTTCTTAAAATAGTCAATCTGTGTAAGAAATTTGGATAACTAGTCCAAAACCAAACTAATTTTGTAAGGCTTCCAACCAAAACTCTCTCTTTAAGGGTCAGATCACACCATTGGAATAAGTGTGATTATCAAGTCTCCTCCCATAGGTATCTCTAGATATAAGGTTCAAGTCAATAGTTTAACCAAAAACTCTAGGTCATGAACGAGATTCTTGATAAGAAGGAATGATTAATACCTATTTATATTAATACAGCAGCTACTAGTAGACATAGGTTGTACCTTGAGTCATTCCTAGAGCCCTTGGGTCACACTCCTTGACCCCATGCAGCTACTCCCTTCCCTTGTCCTCCACCTCTCCGATCCTAGCGGGGACCACCTTGGGGTGGTGGTCGTAACATATCAAAATGTGTACCACCTCCTAATTCTCTCATAGCTCCCTTTCCATATCCAATACCCTAAAAATTCATCTATCCTTATCACTTCCTCTTCTTGAAACATTTTACTTGTTCAAGTATGTGAGAGTGGTGTTGGTTTCTTTCTTTCCCACAACAAGGATTTCATTGGCTGTATCTACTAAGTCAAAGAACTTTTAACCAAACAATATTCTTTATAGCACCCTAACATAAGTTGGAATGAACAGAGGAATAATGCTGGATCAGATGTTCCTAAACACATCACTCTTAGAGGTCCGAGACCTGAAGCACTGGTTGTGTCGTATTCATCAAGTACCTATAATGTTTGGTATGCCTTGAAGAATACCCAGCTTCCGACATGTCGTCCTATCAAAGCTATATAATATCTTGGGAACACATACCCCTTAGATTTTTATGGAATGATACTTCTTCTCTGTTAAAGGTTCTCAATCTCTATCCATAGAAAATACACCTCATCATAAGATAAGGGCAATCTAAACCCAGCCATCGCCCTGCTGATCCACGTAAAATGCTCACTCCCAGGACCACCATCTGATCTAATGGTGCCCTGGATAAATGGAAACTCGATCACCACCATGAGATAATTTCTAGCTGCATGTGAGCCAGGATCGCCTCAAAACCAGGGGGTATCTGTCACAAAAACTCATGTAAGGCACTAAGCATACATGTTTCCTATACCGGTAACAAAAGTAGTAACAACTGACTAGAAGGCAATGGTATCACTGGGACACCACCCGAAGGTACCATCTCGGGCAATAGTCTTTGTACTAAATCCTAATCACTCTGTAGACTATCCTTATGGTCACTCATTGGAATACTGGTTGGATGCCTATGTGGAGGCATCTTGAAAGAGAATAAAGATGTACCATGATCAATAAGTTATACTTGGTGAGCTAACTCAAATGTAATTAAAAGAAAAACATTTTCAAAAACACCCGCAATTAGTGTTTTTGTGTATCGAGTCGTAACTCATAACTCAAGGTCCTGGGGTATCGATACGTCGGCCATTGCACAAACACTGGACTCCCTAAACTAAAAAACATACTCAAGACACATAACAATATTTCCCCATTGAAAAGATCAGAGTCTTAGTTCTTAATTATAACCGATGCCTCTGATAATACATTGTCACAACCAGTCCCCCAAGGCCCATGTCATGACTACCCCAAGCCCTCCTTCCCTAGGCCAAGGTATGGAAACTTTCACAAAAAATGGAATATCCCTAAAATAATAAGGCATTACCTTAAAACATATACACACATAGATAGAGAACACTACGCACAAGAAAAACACTACAGAAGAATAATGGTACAACTGCAACTAAAAACCACCACTGAGTGTAAAATTAAGTACTGAAAGTAATGGGGTAAGAATACAAGCCCAACTGAAATAGAAGTACATCAAAAAATAAATAAAAAAAGATCCTAAGGTCATCCACCAAGGATCCATCCTGAAGGGTAAGTACATCTCATCACAAAATCTTTCCAAGTCAACCGATCACCTCTGTGCACTGTCTGTCAATCAGTGCTGAGAACCATATAGACCTGACTTCTCAAGACTCAGTCAAGATGTCTGTCATCTTCACAAGACAAAACTAGGTGTGGGAAAAGCCCGTGCAAGGGAGAGTATAATGAAACTCAGTAGGGACCCCAAGACCTCGAAGGTCTCTCAGAATTAGACAAAGGAAAAACCACAAAGCAAGATCTCAATCACTAAGCACAAAGAAAAAGACAGCTCACACCAGGTATATCTTAAGTACGGAAGTACAAATGATTAGTCGTAAAACTAGATTATGTTATTCTTCCAAGAGGCTCTACTGCTGACCCACAAAATATCGCTCAGTGTTGACCCACATAGGATCACTCGGTGCTGACCCACACAGGATTGCTCGGCACTGACCCACACATGATCGCTCGGTGGTGACCCACACAGGATCGCTCAGTGCTGACCCACATAGGATTTCTAGGAGCTAACCCACACATGATTGATTAGTGCTCACCCACACAGGATCACTCAGTACTGACCCACACAGTATCACTCGGTGATGAAACACACAAGATTTCTTGGTGCTGACCCACACAGGATTGCTCGGTACTGACCCACACATGATTTCTTGGTGCTCACCCATATAGGATCACTTGGATCTGACTGACATATGATCTCTATTCATTCTTCATGTCACAGCCAGCCACTGGATTCCCTCACAATGCACGCTTGATTCTGGG
Source organism: Viscum album (assembly GCA_963277665.1). Taxonomy (NCBI): domain Eukaryota; kingdom Viridiplantae; phylum Streptophyta; class Magnoliopsida; order Santalales; family Viscaceae; genus Viscum; species Viscum album. Next base: position 197,708,376 of record OY728131.1, on the reverse strand, counting down.
AGGAAACTCTCCTCAATCCATCAGTTTTATTGCAATCAGCATGAAGTCCTACGAAGAAGTAACCCTATGAACTGCCATGTCATAAGGGTTCAAACAAAACAAATGACGCATCAACCAGACGCCCGAACTGTATGTTATAGGCATTTTAGTACCGAGGGACCGGTTGGATTCAAGTATGATCCAACTCAGATAAACTCTAACATTTCTGAAACTCACGTGGATTATTTCAAAAGGACCACCTCATCCTAAGGGTTCCAGTGCTATAGATGGTTCATCAAATGGACATCTGATTTAAGAGATATTCCCATTTAAGCATAACTGAATCAAAAAGGGTCCAGGTCCAGTTTGACCCAGACTGTTGGGCCTGGCTTGAATGGGCTGGGCTCAGTCTGGTTCACCTGGTCCTAGTCTATCCTGTTGGGCTATGCGTCTGGTCTGCTAGCCACAGGCTAGGCCCGTTGGGCTACAGGTTCCGCTCGGCCCACCCAGCGAGGCATGGACCACCGGGCTGTGGAAACACTCGACCCACTGGCTGGGCGAAGGGGTCCACTCCCCTCTTGAATAGATAGAAGTTTGCTCGGTTTGAAAGCAGCGGTGCCAGTTGGTGTCACACCACCTGTTCAGTCGTGCTGGACCGGTCACCTACAGAACCCATGGTCTGTGGGTCCGCCTTCTGCCGGGGCTCGAATCCGTGACCTTCCTCCATGGTGAGCCACCGTAGTGCACCGCCCTACTCGTATGTGGCCAGAAAAGGTGGCTACCCCATTTCCCACATGACACCTTATGCATGGACAACTTCTCATGGACGATGATAACTAGCCTTCACCTCCTTTTTTTGTTAGTGCCGCCACATCGGTGATGCTTCCATGGGTCACCGGTGAAGATCCGATGGGTTGATTAATTTTTTGTCTGCACCTATGGGCCTCCTGAGATGGCACATACACTCCGCAGCCTGAAGATATGCCTTGCCACCATATTTCTCAGTCACCCATGAAGAACTCCACCAACCCGAGATCAGTGGAAGGTCCTGGCCTTTTTCGGCTCAGCCTGCACCCTCTGCATTAGTGTTATAAAATGTGAAGGATTATTTAATCATAAAAATCCCATAATTAAACCCCATATTATCCTCCTGCATTAAAGAATGAAACTCAGATCAACCCATTGGATGATTGCTCTGTGTTTTTCATAATATTCAAGAATGGAAAAAGGGAGGAATTAAGCACATAACCCCTACCTCGAATATGTTGGTAGATGGTGTATACGAGGAAGACATGACCACGTTCGAAGTGTGTTTGTTGGAATTCATCACTATCAGGTTCGAATCCTCTAAGGCATCGAATCTCTATTCTATGTTGGAGGAAGTCTTCGATGACACTTTGTCAGAGGTTCCTCTCATGAGTGCACAAGAACCATGCCCAATCTTTGTTTAAATAGATGTGAGGAGCCAACCACATTTCATAACATTAATGCGGTTTATTAATGAACCACATTTAGTATTCCATTAAAACAACCAAATTTGAGGTTACACAACCCAAAGGTCAAGTCATTGAATGACCTATTAACTATACAACCCCACCATATCACCTAATGGTTACAAAAAGAGATAAAATAACACATGGAGTTATTTTATTAATATTTTGTAAAGTCCAAAAATTAGTTTTTTCATCCATCCCTTTCCAGTCGAAGTTAAGACTTGCCTAAGAGAATCCTAGTGCTGTGAATTCAATGGTGCCCTAGAATTTTTTAATCTGAGTACCAGTTCAAATGATTGAAATTTCCACCTACACGTTTACTGAACGTACCTTAAAAAGAAGTTCAAAAATAAATATCATTCACCCTCGAACCACACTGGATGAGGTTAGGATTTGTATAAAGGAATCCCAACCCCACAAACTCAATGGTAATCTTAGATTTTCAATCCAAGTTACCTTTTAGAAGTTATGAATTTAACAATAAAATAAATTTTACTTTATTATTTTTTTACATCCAAAAAACTAACTTCCACTGTTGGCCGACGCCAACCAATGTTAGTATCTTCCTAAAGAAATAATACTCTCATGATTTCAGCAGTGGTATCTTATTTCTAATCTAAGTCTCCATTCGTGAGTTATAATAATTTGAAAAAAATAAAATAATTTTATTTAATAATTTTATTTACCGTTGTGCAATTTTCGTGTTTTCTCACCGGAGAACTGCACTGAATAAATATAAGTCACACCATGGGTAAACCTGCCATCCTGAATGCAACGGTTCCCTAAGATTTATGATTTGGGCACATGTTTTAGAGTTATTCTACTTTTTTAGAAAAACCACTCACACGTGGTATTTAAATCTTAACATTTTTTGATGGATCATTTCAGGCACTCTAGACCTCGGAATCACACGACATCAAATTTAATATTCTCAAATTAATTCCATATAATAAAAAAAATTATACAGAAATTTTGGGACATTACATTCTCCCCACATTAGGGATTTACGTCCCCAAAATCCAAAATAAAGGAAAATTAATCAAATGAGAGTGCTGGGCATGAATCTGAGCCTCCAGCTTCCATGTGCTCTCTTGGAGGTTCTCGTGCTGCCACCGAACTCACACAAGAGGGATCTACCATCCAAAAAGTACTCACTATTGTAAATCCTCTATCTCCATCGTGAAATCTATAAAAGTCATCCATTATCAAAGTCCAACTCGCTCTAGTTGATAAAGTGTGATGGATCATGCACACATCTCCTCATCTGCGACACATGGAAAACATTATTCATATGGTGCGTCTATGGGGGAAGATCTAGGAACTACACCACCTCGCCAACTCTACTAAGAATCTAGAAAGGTCTGATGAACCTCATAGATATCTTGATGTCTCATCTGAATCTCTGAATTCCTCATCGGGGTGAGAAATATAGAGAGACATGGTCTCCCTCCTCGAACTCTAAGGGTCTCTGTCTCCTATCAGCATAAGACTTATGCCTGCTCTGTGTATTTTTCATCCTCTCCTAGATGATCTTCACCTTCTCAGTGGTAGCTCGTACAAAATATGGACCCAAAAGTGCTGACTCCCCTGGGATTTCCAAAATAGAGGTGATATGAATTGTCGCCCGTACAAGGCCTTAAATGGTGCCATGCCGATGGTGGAGTGATAACTATTGTTGTATGAGAACTCCACCAGTGTTAGTTGGTCCTCCCAACTGTGACCAAAATCTAGGAAACAAGCATGAAGCATGCACTCCAAGGTATGTATGGTCTGCACTGTCTGACCATCATTCTGGGGCTAAAAAACTGTACTCAAGCGTGAGGGAACCTGATAATCAACTTTAACTTGATGATGAGTGAGGAATCGTGATAAAAAACCTTCCACTTCTTTCTTCATCCCTAACAACTAGTACTGATGCTGAATGTCCTAGTACATCTTTTCCACACCCGGATGTACCACTAAAGGGTATGTGTGGAACTCACTCAACACATCCTCTCGTAGCATCACCGGTACCATGGTGCATCCTATGAAAAAGATGAAGTTGTCTCCACCATCCTAAAATCCATAAAACGCCTATACTAAGGATATATGAGCACGTCGGGTCTCACAGTCCATGTCCCCAAGCTGTGCCTCCCAAACTCACTGAAGGTGTAGGGGAGTTACAGTCATAGACTGGAGGTAAGCTGCTCCATCACTATCCATGAAGGATATCTACTAAGTGGACAGCTTCTCTATCGCCTCACTCAGAAAAGTCAGAGCAGACCTCCTGCTATGTGAATCTTCCACCACATCCCCCTTCCTAAGAGTATATACTATCTTGAAGTCATATTCATGGTGGAACTCCAACCATTGCCTTTGTCTCAACTGCTGAAAAGCCTTCGGGCACCTTTCTTTCCATGAGAAAGGCCACCCCTTTTAACTGATTGGTGTTCCATCAACCCTTTGGTAGTGGGTACTCATTCTCCAAAGTGACTTGGTTAAAGTGCTCCTAATCCACATATAACCTCAAACAATGGGTCTTACTAAACCTTTCCTTTTCGAGTCTCCCAATTATATTATCTTATACTAGAGCTCTGTGGGAGACATCCGATACGCAGTTGTAGATATCGGTGTCATCCCTAGGTTCAAGCCAATGCATATGTCCCTCTCCTTGTGGGGTGGTAATCCTAGAAACATCTTTAGAAATGATGTTCCCACACTCTATCACTACTATTGGGAGTTGAAAACTCAAAACCTTAGCTGCCACGAGGTTAAGGCTGGCTAACTCAAGAGTGATTGGTTGCACCCTCCTATGCATGAGTTTATCTCGTGCTGCCTGAGTTTCATTTTTCATTGGAAAAGGAAAACCTCATTCCAACATTGTAGATATACCACATCCTTTTTTCCTAAAATAGAAAATTTGAGCACAAACTGTGGATGACAAGTCCATAAACAAACTAACATTGTAAGGCATTGATACTTCCACCAAGAGGTTCCAACCGAAACTCTCTCCCCAAGGGTCATATCACACCATTGACATAAGTGTGATTATCAAGTCTCCTCCCATAGGTATCTCTATACGTAAGGGTTCAGTCAATAGTTTAACCGGAAACTATAGGTCTTGAACAAGATTTGTGATAAGAAGGAATGATTAGTACCTATTTCTATTAATAAGGCAGCAAGTAGTAGACATAGGCCATACCTTGAGTCATTCCTAGAGCCCCTGGGGCACACTCCTTGACTGCATTCAGCTACTCTCTTCCCCTGTCCTCCAGCTTTATGAGCCTGATGGGGACTACATTATGGTGGGGGTTGTAACATGTCAAAATGTATACCACCTCCTGCTACTCTGAAAACTCCCTTTCCATGTCTGCTACCCTACATATTCTTTTATCCCTATCACTTCCTCTTCCCAAAAAATTATACATGTCCAAGTCTCTAGGGCTGATGTCAGTTTCCTCCTTTCCCATTTCAAGAATTCATTGGTTGTATATACTCATCCAAAGAACTTTCAACAAAAAAATGTTCTCTCTAGAACCCTAAAATAAGTAGGAATGCACAGTGGAATAGTGATGGATCATATGTCTATAAACACATCCCGCTCATAGGTCTGAGCCCTGAATCACTGGTCGTATCATATTCATCATGTAACTAGAATGGTCAGTACACCTTTACGAATACTCAGCTGATGACATGTCGTTCTATCAAAGCTATTGAATCTCTTGGGAAACATAACCCTTATCTTTTTATGGAAAGAGACCCCTTCTTTGTGAATGGTTCTCAAGCTCTGTCCATAGAAAAGTCACCTTATCGCAAGATAGGGGTAATCTAAACCCTACCATCACCATACTAAGCCACGTAAAATGCTCTCTGTAAGGACTTCCATATGATCTAATGGTGCCCTGGATAGATGGAAACATGATCACAACCTCAAAACATTTCTTAGATACATGTGATTTTGGCTTGCCTCAGAACCTGAAGGGTATCTGTCATTGAAACTCATATAAGGCACCAATCATACATGTGTCATCTACCAGTAACACCGGTATTAACTGTTGAGCAATGGGCAGTGGTATCACTGGGACACCGCCCAAAGGTACCATCTCAGGAAACAATCCTTGTACTTAAGCCTCGTCACTCTATGAACCATCCTCATGGTCACACATTGGGATCCTGGATAGCTGTCATCATGGATGAATCTTGAAAGAGAATCAAGATGTACCACGATCAATAAGCTATACCTGGTGAGCTGACTCAAAAGAGATCAAAAGAAAAAACATTTTAAAACACACATGCAATTAGTGTTTTTGTGTATCGAGTCATAAATCATAACTTAGTGTCCTGGTGTATCGATACGTCGACCACCACACCAACACTGGACTCCACAAACTGAAAACCATACTCAAGACACTTAACACTATTTCCCCATTGAAAAGATCAAAGGCTAAGTTCATTGGTAGAACCGACTCCTTTAATACCACTTTGTCTCGACCCTTCCCCCAGGGCTCGTGCCATGTCTACCCCGAGCCCTCTTTCCATAGGCTAGGGGTTGGCGACTATCACCAGAAAGAAATATCCGAAAAATGGGAAGGCATTGCCTCAAAACCTGTACACACACAGACAGTGAACAATACACAAAAGAAAAAAATGGAAGAAGAATGGTACAACTACAAATAAAAACCACCACTAAGTAAAAAATTAAGTACTAAAAGAAAAGGGTCCAGAATACAATCCCAACTGAAATGTTAGTACAACAAAAAGGAAAAAAAACTCTTGAGGTCATCCCCCAAGGATCCAACCTGAAGGGTAGGTACAACTCATCACTATGGCTTTCCCCATCATCTTGTCACCTCTGTGCACCCTCTGTCAATCACCTCCAAGCACTGTCTAGCACTAACTCCTAAAGACTCAGTCAAGATTTCTGTTGTCTTCACAAGACACAAAAAGGTGCGGGTGATGCCCATGAATGGGTGAGTATAACAATACTCAATAGGGATCTCGAGACCCCAAAAGGTATCTCAGAATTACACAAAGGAAAAACCAAAAAGCATTATCTCAATTAAAAAGCGCGAAGAAAAAGACAGCTCACACCATTTATATCTTAAGTACAAAAGTACAAATGATTAGTTGAAAATATAGATCATCTTATTCTATAAACAGGCTCTGCTACTGACCCACACATGATCGCTCAATGTTGACCCACACAAGATCGCTCAATGCTGACCCACAGTGGATTTCTAGGTATTGACCCACATTGGATCGCTCAGGGATGACCAACACATGATCGCTCGGTGCTGACCCACACAAGATAGCTAGGTTCTTACCCACCCATGATCACTTGGTGCTAACCCACACAGGATCGATCAGTGATAACTCACACAGAATGGCTCAGTTTTGACACACAATGGATTGCTTGGTGCTGACCCAGATAATATTGCTCAGTGCTGACCCACACAGGATCATTCGGTGATGACCCACATTGGATCTCTTGGTGCTGACCCACATAAGGACACTATTAATTCTTCACATCACATCTAGCAACTGGATTCTCGCACAAAGCACACTTGATTCCAAGAGGATCTGCGCCTCAAGCCATCGATCTTGTTTCAACGGGAACAAAGTCCTATGAAGAAGTAACCCGATGAACAGCCATGTCATAAGGGTTACAATGAAATAGATGACACATCAACAAAATGCTCGATCTGTAAGTTATAGGCATTTTAGTGCCAATGGCCCAATTGGATTTTGGTACGATCCAACCCAGCTAAACTCCAAATTTCTCTAAAACTCACTTGGATTATTTTAAAGAGACCGACTCATCCTATGGGTTCTAGCGCCGTAAAAGTTTCATCAAACAGATGTTTGGTTTAGGAGATATGCCAATTTAAGCGTAACTAGGTCAAAAAGGGTCCGGGTCTGGTCCGACCCGGGCGTCTGGGCTTGGCCTGAAGGGGTTGGGCTTGGTCCGGCTCAACTTGGCCATGTCCAGCCCACTGGGTCACAGGCTAGGCCCACTGGGCTATAGGTTTGGCCTGGCCCACTTAGCTGGGCAAGACCCACCGGGCTTCGGAACTGCCCGACCCACTGGCCGGGCACGGGGGTCCACTCCCATCCTGAACGGACAGAAGTCCGCTCGGTTTCAAAGCAGCGATTCCATTTGGCACCATACCACCTAGTTGGCCCCACTGGATTGGTCAAATTTGGAACCTACAGACCACAGGTCCTCCGTCTGCTGCGGCTCGAAGCCGAGACCTTCCTCCATGGCGCGCCACCCTACTCTGATGTAGTCAGAAAAGGTTAGAAACCCCGTTGTCATGACACCTTTTGGCACCACCACCTTCCCATGTCCAGAGATAACCAGCCTCCTCCTCCTTCAATTTTCAGCGCCGCTGCACCGGTGATGCTTCCATGGGCAATCGGCGAAGCTCCAATGGCCCGATTCCTTTTACATCTACGCCTATGGGCCTCCTAGGACCATACCTACACCGCACAACCCAAAGTTTCTCCTTTCCGCCATATTTATCGGTATCCCATGAGAAAATACACCAACCCTTGATAGCGCAGGGTCCAGGCCTTGTTTGGCTTGGCCTGCACCCTCCGCATTAGTGTTATGATATGAGAAGGATTATTTAATCGTAAAAACTCCCATAAAGAAAACCCACATTAACCCCCCCCCCCCCCCCACATTAGAGAACAAAACATATATCCAACCATTGGATTATAGATATCTATTTTTTATAATATTCAAGAATGGTAAAAAGGGAGAGATTAAGCACATAACCCCCACCTCGAATACATTAGTAGATGGTGCAGATGAAGAATACGGGACCATGTTCGAAGTGTTTTTGTTGGTTTTGGTCGCTGTCTGGTTCAAATCCTCTAAGTCATTGAAGCTATGTTCTACGTTAGAGGAAGTATTCATCAGCACTTTGTGAGAGGTTTCTTTTGTGAGTGCACAAGAAACATGCCCAATCTTTGTTTAAATAAATGTGAGGAACCAACACCATTTCATAACATTAATTTAGTTCATTAATGAACCTAATTTAGTGTTTCATTAAAATAACCAATATCGAGGTTTTACAACCCAAGGTTCAAGTCATTAAATGACCAATTAACTCCGTGGCACTACCACATCACCCAAAGTCTACAAAAATAGATTAAATAACTCATGGAGTTGTTTTATAATTTTTTGTAAAGTCCAAAAATTAAAATTTTCATCTGTCCCTTTCCTATCAAAGTTAATATTTGCCTAAGAAAATCTTGGCGCTGCGAATTCAACGGTGCCCGAATATTTTTAATCCAAGAACCGGTTCAAAATATAGAAATTTCCGCCCGTACGTTTACTAAAGGTACCTTAAAAAACGTTCAAAAATTAATAAAATTCACCCTCGACATGCACCAATCGAGGTTAGGATCCACCTAAGGGGAATACACCCCCATGAACTCAATTGTACTCTCAGATTTTCAATCTGAGTTACCATTTAGAAGTTATGGATTTAAAAATAAAATAATTGTTACTTAATTATTTTATTTATAGCAAAAAACCTAACTTCCACTGTTCACCCGCACCATCCAATGTTAGTATCTTCCTAAAGAAATCATACCCTCCAGAGTTCAGTAGTGGTCTATGATTTTTAATTTGAGTCTCTATTCGTGAGTAATAAGCATTTGAAGAAAATGAAATAATTTTATTTATTAATTTTATTTATGGTTATTTCATTTTTGGATTTTCTTAACGGAGGCCTGCACTGACTAAACTTAAGTCACACCTAGGGTAAACTGGCCACCCTAAATGCAGGGATACCCTCAGATTTCTGATCTGGGAACCCGTTTAAGAGTTATTCTAATTTTTAGGAAAATCACTCACATGTGATATTTAAATCTTAACATTTTTCAAAAGATCATTTCGGGAACTCTGGACCATGGAATCACATGCTGTCAAATTTTGTAGTCACGAATTAATTCCATTTATTAAAAAAACATATGGAAATTAAGGGACATTACATGTGGGGTATTCCAACTCGGTGCTAGTCTCCAACCCCTAGCCTATTGGAGGCGGGCTTAGGGCAGTCATGACACGGGCCCCTCTAGGATGGGTAGTGAAAGAGTGGTATCATAGGGGTTTGTTTCTACCTAAATAACCAAGAGTCTCTGAGATTGTTTGGGTGGAAACAGTGCTAAGTGTTTCAATTTAAGCTTTCAAACTGGGGACTCTAGTGTTGGTGCAGCGGCTAACATTTCTATACACCAAGACTCTGAATTTTTCTTTTCAACTAGGTACATGAAAATAGCAGCTGTAGGTAAGATAAATGGTACCTGAATCATATAGGATTTTGAGTGTGTTCTAAGGTCCTTCTTGAGTCAGATCACCAGGTATAATCTATTGACTACGGTATATCTCGATTTATTTCTGGATGCCTCCACCGAGATAGAAATCTAGGATTCTGATGTGTGATCCTGAGGACAATCCACCTAGAGATGAGGTGTTGGTACAAGGACCAATATCATAGATAGAACCCTCGGTTGGTGTATCGGTTATACAACCACCTGGAGAGAAGTAGTTACTACCGGTGCTACCGGTAGATGATGAACGTAGGATAATTTCATTTCATGAGTTCATATGTAGTTACCTATTAGGTTTAGGGGTGATCTAGACCCCACAGATAGAAAATAACTAGATGGAGGAAGTTACTCGTGTCTTCCACCTTGCGAGGACTGCTTCTGACTAGATTTCGATTCTAGCTGTGTACCTTCATCAAGTCTTAGTGGGGTAATGGTGGAGTTTAGTGATCTAGATGCAAGATGAGATGAATCTATATTGGGAAGACATTGAGTGCCTCTTTAAGTAGGAGTTATTTACACTGATGTTATGATCAGTGCACATACAAAATCTCCCACATCTGCAGCAGGGAAATAAGACAGTAGTGGAGTACTCAAAATGATGTATGGATATTTCTCACTACTCCATAGATATGGTGTAGGACCCATTATTCAAGTCTTGGAACTATGAGTAGGGGATACACCATGAGATCATGGATTCCATGATATACCTTAGAATTCCTACATATGCTGGGGTATTAGAGCAAACCTTTCTAGTGGAGGGATTTCTAGCAGGGAAGATGCCAACAGTGGGAGCTACCAGTAGGCACAAAGGAGTTGAGTATTTGGTGGTGAGTAGCTAACAACATAAGTAGGGACCCAAGTGGGTCAATCACTCTAGGGGATAAACTCATGACATGAGATTAGTGGTGTGGGGCTCCTAGGGTAGATCGAGTTAGCTGAATGATTGGTTGTGTTACTCGTGTGGCAGTCGGAGACATCTATCTCAAGATTTCCCAACTCATCATGCAAACGATCAGCACATAGTCAAGGGACTACCGAGGTAGATAAGGTGGAACAAGAAGAGTGTCTTGAAGGGAATTGGGTGTGGCAAAAGAGCAGGTAGAGCAGTAGGTGGTGGGAGGAGGTTGGACGTATTACCACCACCACCCCCAGGTGATCCACCACGGGCTTAGGGAGTTGGTGGACATGGAAGAGGCAAGCTTCAGGCAATGGAGGCTTATGACCCTAGTGATACATATATGATTAGAGGTACGATCTATGTCTTTTCCACCCTAGATATAGTTTTGATAGATACAGGTTCCAACCAATATTTTCTCTCCATGACCCTTGTTTTAGACTTAGAGATTTTAGTGGAACCATTTCTCGATACCTAAGATTTGAGACTCCTATAGGGGAAGATTCAAGGATAAAACACTAGTGACAATAGTTTTCCCTTACTCTAGGGTGAGAGATATTTTGTTGGGACCACTTGGTGTAAGTGTCGAGGATTTACAATGTCATTCTTGGTATGGATTGGTTATCTATATTTCATGCCCAAATTTACTATTTTTGGCATAGGGTGTGGTATGTCTATAGTGATAAGACTAGGTTATCCTTTTTTGGTGAAATGTATACACACACAACATAGGATAGACTTACACATAGAAGGGTGTAGTTGATTACACATTAGTTGGATAGTGTGACCCTCAACATAGTAGATGAGATGAATCCTCAGTTTCATGCATTGGTGGCAGAGTATGAGGACATCTTTTCTAAAGATGTGTCTGGATTACCTCCCCACAGGGAGGTAGACTTTTGAATTTATTTTTACCCTAAGAGGACACCAATATCCTCACCTACATATCGAATGAATCCCACAGAGCTTCATGAGTTGAGGATATAAATAGAGGACTTGTAGAATAAGGGCTTCATGAGACCTAGTGTTTCACCTTGTGTGGCCTCAGTTTTATTTTCCAAAAAGGCATACGACATCTTGAGATTATGTGTGGACATCTGGCGCTTGAACAAGGTGACCACGATGAATAAGAATCCACTACCAAGGATTGATGACCACTTTGATCAACTAAAGTGAGTGAGGTGGTTCTCAAAGATAGTCCTCACATCTGGCTATCATCAACTTCATTTATGGGATGATGATATACTGAAGCCAAACTTCAGATGTTAGTACCACCATTATGAGTAATTAGTGATGCGGTTTGGTGTGACAAACTCCCTAGTGGTGTTTAGGCGGCTCATGAACAAGATCATTCGTCCTTACTTAGACCAATTTATCATGGTCTTCATTAATGAAATTCTAGTGTACTCTATATCTGAGGAGGAGCACATGATACACTTGATGATGATCCTAGAACAACTCTGAGAGCACTAGATTTATGGGAATCTCTTGAAGTGTAATTTATGCATTTGGGAGTTCCATTTTCTGGGAAACTTCATTCTAGAGGCTGTAGTTGAAGGGGATCTAATGAAGATTAAAGAGACTATTTCTTGGGAGAATCCCAAGAGTGTTACAGAGGTGTGGAGTTTTTTGTGTTTGGATGGGTACTATCAGATGTTTGTACTTGAATTTTCTATAGTAGCATCACCCTTTATGGCCTTGAAATGTAAGGGGCATATTTTAATGTGGATAGAGAAGTTCAAAAAGTGATTTTAGGAGTTCATTAAGAGATTGAAGATAATCCCCATCTTGAGATTTCCGAAGGAGGGTATTTAGTACGTTATATTTTTTTATGCATTAGGGGATGGGCTTGGTTGTGTCCTTATGCAGGGTAAAGTGGTGATTGTCTATGGTTCGTTCTGGTTGAGGTAGTATGAGAAGAACTAAAAAACCCATGATCTTGAGATTGTAGTGGTAGTCTTTACATTGAATATGTGAAGACACTACCTGATGGGAGATTGGTTTATCAAATACACTGACCATAAGAGTCTCATGTATATATATTCTCTCAGAAGGATCTGAACTTGAGACAAAGATGACTGCTAGAGTTGCTCCAAGGCAATGAATTTGAGATTTTCTATACTCCTAGGAAGGGGAATGTAGTGGAAGATGCTCTCAGCAGGAGATCCCGCCTGTAGTTACTGATTGAGGCATCAAAGTAGTTTGCTACATTATAGATATCCTTTATGGATAGAGATGGATAAACTTACCTCTAGTCGATTGTTATCACCCATACACTCTTACAACGAGACAGGGAGACACAACTTAGGTATATTAATGGTTAGACCTTATGTTCTTTGTTTTCCATGGGGAATACCCCTGATGTAATTAGATATATGGGGATCACATTGTTCCCTTTAGAGGGTGAACAGTAGTTCCAGTGACGTTGTGGGAGGAGGTCAGTAGGGAGTCTCACACTTCTCCTTTGGTGAAAAATCCAGGAGTGGAAAATATGTATGAGGACCTTTGATGTTAGTTCTAGTGGCCATGGATGAATAAGGAAGTGGAATATTATGATTCTTGATGCCTTTCTGGCCAACTTGTGAAGGCTGAGCACCAGGTTTCATCAGGCTTGACACAACCACTTAAGGTTCTATAGTGGAAGTGGGATGTGATATCGATGGACTTCATGAAAAGTTACCATGATAATCCATGGGACATGACACCGTATGGGTGATCATTAATATACTCACTAAGTCATCCCACTTTCTACCAATCTGTGAGTGGATTTCAGTAGAGAGATTGGGTCACCTCTACATGCAGAAGATAGTTCGGCTTCATGGAGTGCCATCAACGATCATTTCAGACCATGATACTCATTTCACATCCCGATTTTGGAGAGGATTACAAGAGGAATTTGGGACTTAGTTAAAATTGAGCATAATGTTTCATCCCCATATGGATGGATATATAGATAGGACCATACTGGTCCTTGAGGACATTCTAGAGCTTGCATCCTAGTCTTTTTCCAATATTAGGAAGATCACCTACCACTGGTGGAGTTTGCGTAAAAAAATATTTATCACTCCACCATTGGTATGGAAACATTCAAGGCCTTGTATGGGAGACCATGTAGGTCCCTACTATGCTAGATGGACCCAGGGGAGTCATCACTCATGGGTCCATAGTTTGTGCGGGCTACCACGAAGAAGGTGAAGATCTTCCAGGAGCAGATGAGGATTGCACAGAGCTGGTAGAAGTCATATGCTGAAAGGAGACAAAGGCCTTTGGAGTTTTAGGAGGGAGACCATGTGTTCCTATGGGTCTCACCTCGACTGGGATTACATTGATTTGGTCGGGGTGACAAGTTATCTCTGAGATACATCACCCCTTTATAGATTCTAAGTAGAGTTGGTGAGGTGGATTACAACTTAGATCTACCCCTTATATGGAACAAGGTGCATAATTTCTTCCACGTGTCATAGATGAGGAGGTATGTGCATGTTCCATCACACATCATCGACTGGGTAGAGCTGGACATTGAGGATGGGGTGAATTTTGTGGTGCACCTGATGAAGATCAAGGATCAATAGGAGATGATGATTTTTGGGTGGTTTATTCCTCTGGTGTGCATTCTATGGAAGTTCTGGAATCACCAAGATAGAATATAGGAGTGGGAGGCTCAGATTAATGCTCAGTACACTCATCATTTACTTGAATATCCCTTGATTTTTCTTTCAAGGATGTAAATCCCTAAGGTGGGGAGAATAAAATGACATGAATTATCTTTGGTTTTATTTTTATAAATTAATTGTGAAAAATTATGAGACCAGGAACTAAGATGGAGTGAGATTCTGAGACCTAGTGTTCCTGGAATGATACAATGAAATATTTTAATATTTTAATAATGTGCGCGGGTGGTTTCTTCTTTAAACAGAAATAACATCTAAACGGGTTCCTAGATTGGAAATATGAGGGTACCATTGCATCTAGAGTAGTGAATATACCTTAGGTGGGGCCTAATATCGATCGGCACAGGTCGAATGTGAAATTTAGAAATTGGACGTAACCGTTATTAAAATATTTTATTAAAAATAATTTATTGGATGTAGTGGAGTTTTTATTTTCAATGAAACATTTTTTAGGAATTCAGAGTTATCCCCATAAACCTCTAATTCTTATGAGACATGGAAGGAAACTATCTTAACGATGAACGTTGATAGATTGAGGATATATGTTGACATATACCTCTATTCTTCATCAACAACTGATTCAACCACGACGTAGGGAATTTAATATTTTCATGATTTTTCTTTCCCATTCATAGATTCAAATGACGAATGTGAACCAACCTACAAAAAGGATGAACTGTGGTTCATCCATTACATTGGGATGGATAAATTTTTGTTGGGGTTAAAATGGGAGAAAGAACATTGTGATTATCTATTTCTTTTTTTTTGTAAAACCATCTAACATGAATGGATCAAGGACGACACGAACAAAGGAAAGATCTGTTATTCATGTGTTCTTTGTGCATTATCTCTCCCATAAACCTCTTACATTATTTGCATGTTCTTCACACATTATTTTTGTGTTCTTAAACTTATCCCTATTCCTTTGATACCCCATGTGAGATATACTAATAGAGGACTGGTTCCATGATGGTACTGCGAAGGTAAAACGACACCACAAGGCTATGACAGTGCAAGGTGGTGGTGGCTCTGGCTGGTTCAGGTGGAGGGTGGAAGGGAAAGGCCACTGGTGGGTTGACCAGTGACAGAGGTAGCACCAACCCTAAAAGGGAGGCCATGCAAGGTAGTGCATGGTAGTATGGGCCCCCTGGCAGGGCAGCCAATGACGGTGATGGTGAGAAGTGGTCCCAGATGGACCAGGTTAGAGGGAGTCCACGACGGCAGAGGCCGCAAGCAGACCATATGTCATGACAGAGGTAACGAGATGTGGCTCAGAGCCGCATGGCGAATTTTTAGAGAGAATGTGGGGGAAACAGTCATGCACTGTGTGACACAGAAGCCACACAGTTAGGGGGACCACGTGGACCAGGGCGTGTAGTGAGGGTTGGCCGCTTCTGGCGAAGTAAACTTGTCTGCTGCGTGGGATGTAATGGATAACTCGGGCTGCTCTAATGGCCTAGTGAAATGAGATGGTTTGGGATGGGATGAACTGGGCCTTCCAAATCAGGTCAGGTTAGATGATGGGTGGGGCCAGGTTTGATGTGCCGTATCCGACCCAGATCAGTCTTGGGTCAAACCTTATCATAAAAATAGTCGTAACTTTAACACTGTTTGTCCATTTAATATTTTTTTTGTAATGTTGGGACCATTTTTATGATATGGTTGTTTTGATATACTCTCACTAGGATTTTTTGGATGTTGGTTTGCAACCTAATGGCCTGAGGTGTAGGTTCTCCCATAACAAGTGCACTACGAGTGGAATCCTATGACCGGTTATGACTTAGTTACTATATGAAATGGGGGATGAAAGACCCATAGATGCTCCTTGTGCCATCGAAACTACATTTTACACAGATACTCTATGTTACATAGTCTCTACATATCCCATCGATGCTCCGTGCACCATCGATGCTCTGGGCGCCATCGACGTCTCATGCGCCATCGACGCTCTATGCACCATGGACACTCCGTGCGCCACCGACGCTCCATGCGCCGTAGACTCTCTATGTGCCATAGAATATTTGTGCCTCATCATTGCTCCACGAACCATCGACACAGCTAGTGTCATAGATACTAATAGATCTATGGACTAAAATTTGAAATCCTTATCTTTGTGCTTTAAACTTATACCTATGTGAGCTGACTGTATTGACTGTACTTCTTGTGTTTCCTTTGTGGTGTAATTTGTTTATTTCATTTGGGGTGAACTTAATGTGATTAATTTTTGGTATAATTCATGTATTTCATAGTGTTATTTTCTTTTTGGTTTTTTGGTTTCCTACTGAGTATTGTTGTACTCACCCATGCACAGAATTTGCCCGCACATGTCGTGTCTTGTGAAGATGGTTGATGATTTGATAGAGTTATAGGTGGACCAGGACTAGGTGGTTCTTAGAGGGATCATATGGAAGTTTTGTGATTCTAAAAATTGAGGATGTTGTCCTACACCTACCATTCAGGCATGGTTTTCTTTTGATGAATTTCAGGAACTTGTGCATTCACTTTTTTCAGAATTTTTTTTGGTGGGATTATATTCTGGTCCTATTTACTTTCTAGTTTCCTTCTATCTTACTATGGGGTTGGTATCTTAGTGTATGCATTCAATTTTTTACTTATTTGTTTTCTAAATTTAAAAATTTTGGGTTTGTAGATGCATGGATATGTCCAGGTACTTAGGCAAATTCCTCCCATTTGTGGGATATGCCTACTCTGTGCTAATCACCACCACCAGGACTTTTAGAGGCGAGCTTAGGGCATCCACGACACAAGACCCTCTGGGAAAGATCAAGAAAATATATGACATTTATATCATTTTTAAATTATGGGGATTATTTTACCACAATTAATGTATAAATACTAAAACTACCAAACCAAAACATTCATGACAAAAACAAAGCAGTTATTACCTGAAACTGCAATTTTAACAAATAATTATAAATAAACAGGTGATATATGATTATAAGAATGTAATATATTGCATGAAATATATTATTATGGTAATTTTAGGGATATATAATATATCTACATTTATTATACTGGATATTCAGATACATATGAAAAAATTCGATCCTTAAGTAACGATTTATCATTTCACTTTTACCTCCATGAGACATATGCCATATCCACCAATTATTTATTTAGTATGGTGTATATACTTCTAACTTTAATATTTTATATCATTAATATCTTTATATTAAATTTATTTAATGTTTCATTTTAATTTATTTCTTTCATGGGCGTTATGATTCAAAATCTACCACAATGACAGTGCTTTTATATCACAATATCACCATTATTCAAGATTGTTTATGTTTAAGTATATGTTGGGGGAATTATTTTATATTTATATCTAAAAAGTAATATATTTATTACTATTATAATTATTCAATATATTTTATTGTAATAGAACCATTTTTATCATTTTTTATTTAAAATTATTAACAAAATCTTATTTTAGGAAAATACGACTTCATTTCTCTCTTAGATCGAAAATCGTTTTTCTTCCATGACAATTTTTTTAAAAATATATTAAATGTTTTATTAATATTATAAAATAATTTATAAAATAAATTTATAATTATGTTTTATTTTTTAAAAGTAGCATAAAATGAATATTCTTGTTCTTTTCTAAATGGGGTACATTTTGGACTTTTTTTAAGTGTGAAATAAATGTTTTCTTAACTTATACAACATAAAAAGAATTTAATACTAAAAAGAAAGATAAATTATTTTAATATTACATTAAAATTTTACAAGGTTATTTTCAATGAAAATTTGTTCCTTTATATTTTTGAAATTTCTTATATTTCAATGTAAAAGGGGTATTTTCCTTAGGAAAATTTCTAATGATCTTTTTAATGTATTTTCATCTATGTAAGAATAATTTTTTGAATATTATGTATATGATACACTATATTAATACCATACAATTTTTTTTATACAAATGGTTCATGATCAATTTGACTAGGGATTTTCTATTTTGATATCATGCACTATATTACTCTGGATGATTTATAATTATGTTTATTGATATAAGAATTTATTAACATTTCTTATGTATGTTTTTTCAATATGAATATTTACATTGATTATGTTTTACCCTTTTCATATGAGGAATACATTTAATGTATTATTTTATGGATGGGGACCAAAATTAAATATCACCTTGATGTATTGGTAGGTATAATTAGGCAAACTAGATCATGTATTTAGTCAAGGATTTACTCATTTATATATATTTCTTAGCATGTGGTATTGATATTATTTTTATATTTATTGGATCAAGGACTCATTGGTATGTTCATATGTCTAAAATTATGAATTCCATTATTATGAAATATGTTATTTATTTCGAATCAATTGTTTGATTAGTTTTGATTTCCATGGATAAGATTATATGTTATTTTATTATTTTTATGGAATTAGTTTATCTTATTTTATTATTTCTATATTTTTCATGACTTATTTAGCTTACTCTTATGCATATTATTTCTGATCATCTAAGTTCAACTTTTATTATATTTCCTTATCCTAGAATTCCATGAATTATTTTGTTATTGATATATAGTGAATTCTAAAGGGGATAATGATTTTCTAAAACAACATACTATATTGTATTTTATGTTTTCAAATGTAATGTGAAATTCAGGTATGAATATTGTTTTACATGAGTAATAAACTATTCAGTTATTTGGGATTTTATTTCATTTATTTAGTTCTAATGTAATAAATTAACCACTGGGTCTGGTATACTAGGATTGGGGTATTTATACTCTATATCAGAATAAGTTCAGTAGAAACCTTGAGAACTAGATTCTGAAAAACTCATATTAGTGGATATAACCCTATAACTAACTACAATGATAATTATAAGTATAGGATAACAACCTATGTTTTGGTAAAGTTGACATTATATGTATTTCAAAGAAATTAACCCATTTTTAGATACTATAAGTAAATGTGGCTCTAGCATAGTTGTACCTAGGGGTAATAACTCAAAAAATGGTGCATTGGGATTTGAATTGATCATCACATGAAAATGAGCTATGTTGGACACCTATTTTGACACTCCTGGGGGATATAATTAAGGAAATTTACATTTTCATTACAATCCATTATGAAGTATATTAAAAAATTTATGATTTAAAAGCATTACCAATGAAACCATGTTTATGATTATGATATTAGATAACCATAAATTTTCATTTTATGTTAAGTGTTACACCTATTTTGAGATTATACATTATGATTAATAATATTATGATATATTATAGTGTATTAGATTTATTATAAATGGTTCCTAGTAAGAGAAATTGAAACATTATCTATACACACAGTCCATTTAGTGATTTCCATTTTGGAAAAAAATAATGAATTTAAAGTGTAGTTGGAGATGAAAAAATTAATTCTATATTAGGGATATTAACTCATGTTATGGGAAAAACCTTTCCCATATGGTGTATCCCATCAATCCACAATGTTATGTAATAATTTTTTCCTTCTTCATGTTTCAACAACATCCACAATTCTATGGGACTAAAAATCTATTTGTAGATAAGAAATGGATAATCTCCATAGAGAATATATTAATCAATTTGGGTTGTAATAAAAGGGAGAAGGTTGTCATGGAAGTTTATCATACCATAGAGGATGTAGATCAATAATTTTCATTAACCAAAATCACCAAGGATTATGAGTAAACAATAGTCATAGAATGGAAGTATTTTAAGGAAATTTTCTTGGAAAAACATCTTCCTCATAAACAAAGATGCGGAGATAAAATTATATAGTATAAGATAAATGGACGAGTAAAATGTTGATAAGTATGAAGATAACATAACAATGTTATCTAGGCATGTTGTATATTATGTTCATAGTCTTAATAGTATGATTGATCATTTCTTTGAGGGGTAAAACCAATACTTTGAAGGGAACTAGTCTTCCAAGAATTCTCATCATATGAGGATATAATATCATGTTCTATTAAAAAAGATAACGAATCCTATAAGTATTATTTCCTTGATGATATATAATATAAGAATATGATGTCAAAGAAAAAATAGATAAGGGGAATAAGTGAAAGTAGTATTTTTCAAAATGCGATAATTGTGTAAAGAAACACCCCAAAACTTGGTATAAGAGAAAGATATTTTTCTTTATGTGTGGAGAGAATGGAAACTAGGAACATGAATTAATATATAAGAAATAAAAATATAATGTTTAGTGTTTCATCAATAAAGAGACGAGTCACTATGTAAATTAATTACCCAAGGGTCAAGAAAATATACCTCAGAAGAATAAAATGTATCAATGATAATATTATACTATTACTACATATAAAGTTCAATGATTAAACAAATTTTGTATTTGGATTCAATAATTTTATTCTTGAAGTATTTTATAAATGAGATTCTAGTTACAAGAATCATGAAATGTATGAAGATTATACTATAATAATTTTTAATTTAGTGTTTTTGAAGCATATGTTACATGGTACTGACAACCAAGAAAAGTGATTTAGTGGAAAAGTAATATTTTAAAAGAATAAATGAATAAGTGAAGGATAAACCATAATATATTTCTGATGTTCAGTTAATTTTAATTGAAGAAGTAAATGGTATAGTATTGGTGACCTTGAAAATTGTTAGTGATTTGATGACAAAATAATTCATGGTAAAGTTTACAACATTTTTGGGATTTATCAAATATATTATATAATATTAGATTTTATTTAAGGAATAATGATATGGTAAATTATAAGAATAATTCACGTTTTCATAGGGGTTTTATGGTAATTCCGGTTATTACCATATATGAGGAGAATACATTACTATGGTCTTTACATATTTGGTATGAGAAAATTAAGAGATACATTATGTTATTTTTAGGATTAATGTTATCTGGATTTAATGACATTATAAATAATTTTTTGGTTTTTTGAATCTGGTCAGACATATTTTGGAGGAGCCTTTAGGCCGAATATATATGGATAAGTTGAAAATTATATATTATTGTGTGAGATTAAAGTATGATTTATCATATTGGACAACCTATGCAAACCATTTTGGTTTTGCTAAATATTTAGTGGCAGAAGGAATGACTTATGGATCTTACAATACATGAAAATTTATTTTTTTGCATCAAACATGAAACATTTCATCATTAATATTCATTTGATAGAGTAATTGATGAAGTGTAAATTGATCTAAGCACAACCAAAGGATGATATAATGATTATGAAATGGAAATAAATAAAGTAAATTTTTGTATACTATATTATTTGGATAGTAAAATATTCCCCCAACATTAAAAATTTACTTTTAAATAAACATCTTAATTATTGATGTTGATTTACGATGAATCAATTTTCTCTTAACTCATCATAATTTTTTAGTTTCCTAGTGGTTAACTTTCACCTAACCATGTTATCTATAACTTTATAATATTCCTTGGGTGTTTGTTTTCTCTTCCATGACTATATTTTAACTTCCCACCAATGTTCGCCTACTTTGGGAACTTGATTATGTGCTATTTATTGTAAAAATTATGTTTTCCACTATCCCTTTTTAAAATATATTTTATTATCCCTCATCATAATGTGGGTTTATAGAAAGGTTTGAATCATTTATGACCAAGATAAGGTTGTGAGGTAAAAATTTATTTAAGGGGGTAAAATATATCCACCAAGATTTTATAAAATACTTCTCATTAAATAAAATTAATTTATTTGATATAGTGTGTCACACACAACCCTGAGTCTAAAGGAAGTGTGCTATAATATTAAGATATTATTTTTTAATACTACCATTTAAACCTAGATGTTAAAATTATAGGTATGAATATGATTAAAAAATATCAAATGGTATTATAAAAATGAAATAAAATTACAATTATGTGATTAATTTTTATTAAAGTTCTTATATGCTTTAAAAAATACATTTTTCTCAAACATGATTTTTTACAAATTTTTATAAAAAAAATCATAATTTGTTACACTTTTAAAAAATTTATTTGAAAAAATTAACTTCAATTTTTAAATTATAATATCAAAATTTTTTAGATTAGATTTTTCTTAATTTTCTAAAATAATTGATTTTTCAATGAGTAGTGAAACTAGAGAATGTTTTGAAAATTTTATTCTATTTAAAAAACTTTAAGAGATAAATTTTTATAAATAGGTTATAATATTATAATTAATTTATTTTCCTTATAATTAATCAAATTTAGGTCATTTAAAAAACTTTATTTTTATATTGGATATAAAAACATTTTAATAATTATGAAATATTTTTCTTTGGAAAATCGCTTTTCATCACATCTGTGGGTTTTATGTTATATTAAATATACCAATTTTGTGAATTAAATTTTGAAAAATAGATTAAATATTTTTTATCAGAATAATTTATATTATATAATATGGTAATCTATTTTTTTAATTAATAGTGAAAATAGTAAAATTTGTTAGCATAGTTAACGTCAAAATAGTCTCATCTAAGGGTTAAACTTAATATATAAGGGTTATATTTGTTTAAAAACAGCATTTTATCCTATTATTTTAGTTTTTTTGTCAAAATTAATCCTTATGAATTAAAATAAGGTACTATAAATTATTATTTAGAAAATGGGAACCTTAACTTCCGTTCTATGAATATAAGATATATTTTATTCAAATTAAAATCAATTTCTGATTATTTCTATTTTTAATGACATTGTTGGAAGATTGAATTCTATGTTTTCTTATAATAAAAGAGTGTTAAAACTTCTTAGTTTATTTGTTAACCAAAAAAATCCCTAGAAACCAATTTATTACATTAATTTAAGGTCAAATTACATTTACTCTTAAATCCGTTATTTCCTTAAAAACATGTTTCCATACACTTTGTGTTCTTGTATTAACTATAATTTAATACCCCTATATAAAATAAATATGATAAAATTTAATTCAAATTATTAATCATGATGTATTTTTCTTGATGGTCCCTTTATTTTTTGTCACATAATTATTTTATCATGGTAAAAATTATAGTTATTCTGGTTAAGGATAAAATGGATTAAAAATGGTTTAAATATAATATATAGCATGAAATCTACACAAAACATTCCCAATTGTGATTTTTTGAGTTTATTTAGACCATATTTCATCCAATAATGGAATTTTTTATTCATTGGTTCCATTTTAAATGATTATTATATATATATATATATATATTATTCAATCTTTTATGTAATTTAAACCATGTCCACAGAGCGATACAATTAATTTTTCATCACAAACTTTTATAGATGGTTATTATGATAGGTATAATATTTATATATGATTTATGTGATATATTAATGAATCTTTAAAGGTGAATTATTTTTTACCTTTCTTTCATTCCATCAAACAAAAAGTGAAAACAACATTCATGCGTATTTATTGTCATCCATCTCCATGAACGTTGTAATTCATTTTTCTATATGTAAATAATTTGGATTAATATAAAAACAAATATAATGAATATTTATTATATTTATATCATTATTAAAATCTATATATGATTTATCCATAATGAAATTACAAGTATTGAAACTATTAAACCAAAATATATATGAAAAACAAAGAAGTTATTACGCAGAACACTACTTTTAAAAAAGAACTATTAGTAATTAGGTGATAAAAGATTACAAGTAAGTAATAAATGTTAAAAAATGTATGATTATGGTTCTTATATGCATATATAAAAAATATATATTTATTATATAGGATTTTCTTTCTCATATGAAGAAATTTGAACTTGAGGTAAGGGTTTTACATCTCACTTTTACTTCTATGATAAATATTCCATTTTCACCACTTATTTATTTTTTGTGGTGTATATACTAACCATTTTGATTTTTTATATCATGAATGTATTTATATTCATGGTATATAAATTTTTGTCTTCAATTATCTCTTTAATGTGGTTATGTTTCCAAATACATCACCGCAGTAGTTGTTAATTTCACAATCTAATCACTATTTGGGATTGTGTTTGTTCAATTATATGTTGAAATAATTATTTGATATTTCTATATTAAACCCAATTTATTTTATTTTAATTTTTTTATTCATGATCTTTTAATGTAATAAAACAATTTTAAACTATTTAGTAATTAAAATGATTGACAAAGTGTTATTTAAAAAAATCCAACTTTATTTCTCTCTTCGGTTAAATATTCTTTTTATTATGTGTCCTTGTTTTCTTAAAATGTGTTCAGATTTTTTTATTAAAAATTGATTTATCAAAGATATTTTCAAAAATTTTCTATTTTTTAATGTTTTTATAAAAGAAATATTCCTGTAATTTTCCGAATGAGGTAATTTTTTACCTTTTACAAAAGTGTTAGAGGAATTTTTTTAACTTCTATAAAACGAAAAACATTTCCCACCATCATTAATACTCATTACATTGAACCATAATTTAAAAGTATACAAGGTTATTTTCAAAGAAAATATTTTTCTTATATTTTGTAAATATTTTAGATTTTATTATAAATGGGTATTTTTATCAACAAATTTTCTAGTGATTTTAATGTATTTTAATCTACGTAAACACCCTTTGTAGAATATTATTTTGTGATATTACCTAATGATACCATACACCTTATTTCTCTAGATGGATTGTTAATAGTTTTGATGGGTATATACAATTTTTTCACCATTTTTCGTATTACTCTAAAAGGTTTAGGATTATGTTTGTTGACTAGGGGAGATATTAACATTTCATATGATAGTATTCCAATACGAATGTTTATGCTGATTTTATTTCACCCATTTCATATGTGTATTGAATTGGACTTATTTAGTGATGATTTATCACATAATTATGTGTCCCCAAGATTCATTTGTAGGTATTCTGAGAAAAAATAGATTGGGTATTTGGTTGTGGCCTTACTCATTTATAGATAAGTCTTAACATGAGGCCTTAACACTATTTTTAGATTTATTAGAACAAGGATTTGACATTGAGATCATATGTATAATATTATGCGTTCCATCCATATAAAATCACTTATTTATGTTTATGTGATCATTTTATTAGTTGTGATATCCATGGATATGTTTCTATCTCATGAGATTATTTATATTCCATTAATTGATCATAATTTATTGTTTCCATATTTTTAGGCCATATTTTTCTTCTGATGTATATGTGAACTTACTAAGCATCTGATCTCACCTCGATCCTAGTTTTCCTTTCCCTATGATACCAAGAAGTGTTTTATGATTGATTTATAGGGATACTCTACAGGGGACAATTATATTCTCAATTAAAATACTATATTGTATTTTATACTTTCAAAAATAATGTCAAAATCAAGAATGTATCTAGTTCTTAAAGACAACTAAATTATTTGGTCCCTTGGGATGAAATTTCATGCATTTAGTGACAATGTAATAATTTTACCACCAAATCTAGGCTACTAGCATCTGGTTCTTTACAAGGATTATGCTCTATAAAAAAATATTTAAAGAAATCAAATATTTTTTGGTGTTATATTCTCCTCTCCTTATAGAAATTTTTTCCTCTCAATTTAAGTTCATTTAAATCATATCATATAATTTTAGTATATTTTATAATGAATTTTAATATCAAGGTTAATACTATGGAGCTTATAATTTTATGAATAAATTTTTTTTTGTATAATTATAAGACTTGCACTTATGAATGTGTTAAAAGAATATTTAATTAATAATTATTTGATAATTTCCAATAAAAACTATATAGATTTATCTTTAATTAATTTAGTATGAGGAAATGAATTAAAATATACTTACTTTATTACTTTCAACTCTCTAAGTGAATTTTTCCCTTTGATTGAGTATTTTAATCATTTTCCACTTTTGATTCAAACTATGAAAGACTAAATAAAATCTATTATAATTGATGAATAAAATCTAACCATTAATGGATAATAATATCCACAAATTATATACACGTTATTTTACCTATCCAAAAATGATTATTACTAGTTATGTTAATACATAATTTGAATTAAACTTCTTATAAAGAAGTAATACCTTAATTCCTAAAATCTTAACAATGATGCGCATAGAAATTCTACAATACATGATCTTTTAAATTATAATACCATTAGTTCAACATAGATTATTTGATGCTTCATATGACAATTCATAAATCATTAAAATTAATTAAGTCCATAAATAAAGGATTATATCAAATCCAAACATAAGTACAACTACCATGTATACAACTATGGAATAATTTTCAATCTTAAGAGAAACAAATCAATATATTATCATTAAAACTAGATTACCACCATGTGACTTTATTAAAAATTCCTTCCTCTGAGTTTCAAGGTTTTATTAGATATCAATGAAACATATATAAGAGTTTATATATTCAAAATAAAATAAAGAATGAGTTTGGGAAAAAATTACTTGTTATTGTAACGTAAGGTATTTCAACTTGAATAGTAGTAATTGAATAAGCCTTCACATTCTCCCGTTGAATTTTATGAGGTAAATTACCTTATATTTTGGGGAATTACTTTATGAAATACCCCTTCTCCCTTATAGTTGAAACACTAGAAATTGGTTTCTTCTTTATTTCCCATTCATTCCCATTTTTCATGGCCTTTTTCTATACACATGAATCAAATTACCATTCCCTTATAGAAATAACTGTGGTGCTTCTTTACATAATTATCATATAGGGAAATTTCTGTACTTCCCTTTTTTAATTCGCCTCATTTATTTTTTCTAGGTCCTATGTTTCCCTCTTCTTCTATTAATTTAATTAGGAAATATATGACGTGGATAATTATTTTTCCATTATAATGGAGAATGATACAATATCATCATTTGAGAAAATCAATTGATTGAATAGGGCAATTTTGAGGCTTCTTATGGTCTCATAAAATAAACAACCAATCTTAATTTACAAATCATATATATATATTCTATATCTGGCCTTGATAGTATTAATATTTTTTCCTCAAACTCAGTAACACTTTCCAATTTCTTTTGTTATAGATTGAGAAATTTTATTTCATTATCATCTTGTTACTCTAGAGGAATCTATTTTTCAAAAAATACATCCTTAAAAAAATTCCATTTCATTCCCTCTATCTCATCCTCATCCTTATTATTTTTAATCAATGACCATCATTGATAAGAACATTCCATTAAACAATACAATACAAGAACAACCATATCCATTTCATTATTTATTAAATCCTGAAATATATTTTGAAGGAAATTAATACACTGTTTATTTATCAATGTATAAATATTTATATTAAAGAATATATATTTTCACAACTTGAATCAATCCAACATTAATTAATTGTGTGGTGGAACAATAGGTTTATTTATATGATTATGTTTATTCATCATGATCTATGTTAACTATGATAATATTGACAGTATATAATTTTTTTAAATACCATTTGTATTGGATTTCCCAAGATCGATATCCCTAAAATGAATATTGGTGTCGATTCCATTCACTACTCAAGGCAAAATCTCTAAAAAAGGAACACACAATGTTAGCCCATAATCATGATGAATATAGAGCCATAAAGAACCATAAAATGGTAAAAGTTCTCAAATACTCTAGGATATTGACATAAATATCATATTATATATGTTAATTTTAAATATATTTCCCAAGGTCATTAATAATCATCCTCTGATACCAATTGTAACACCCCGACTCTATAACCTAGAGCCGGTGTATACATTAATACATTAGTAAAATATATAAGGGATCACACCTTGCAAAATAAATTGTTTTTGTATTCTTTGTAAACTCGATATATAATTTATTCCAAAATTACATTGGAAAAATAAAAACATATAATAAAAAAAGTTATTCCATCCTTTAAATCATTTAACAGATGTGTCTTCATATCCCGGGGAAAGGAAAATAAACAATGGGTGAGATCATTTGCTCAATGTAACATACCATGATTTTAAAATTGGAACATTATATTAAATAGATTATATAAAACTCCACATAAATATTAAAATATATTGTATCACCCTAACAATTTATGATATATTTATTTTTATATTAATATAATCTATTCAATTGATTATAATCCACACAAAACCGGGTTTGAATGAAAGACGATACTCTATTAAAATATTATTACTTAAACATTACGATTTTAACCTAGATGATAAGTTGGTGGGTATGAATATTAATATATAAATTATTAAAAATATATGGTTTACACATGTATAAAATAGATTCAATAGTTATATATTTATTTGGAATAAAATAAGAGTCATTTGGAATAAGAAGAAATGTTTTATAAAAAATGAATTTTTTTTGATAAGGCGGTTTAGTCTTGCTTTGTACACATAATTTATAACTAAGTTCTGCCAATTTTAGAAAATTTATTTGAGAAAATAAACTTAATTTTTAAATCTAAACCACAAAATTATATTTGGTAGAATTTTTGTGAATTTTTTGAAAAGATTAATGTTTTGATAAATAATGAAAAATACTTAATTTTAATTGAAAATTTACTTTTAGTTTAAATTTTTTATAAAGATAAATTAAAAATTAATTTTATTTTTAATGGAAAAATTGTTAAATTATATTTATATTAATCCAATTTAAGTAATTGTAATCATCTTTATATTGAATATTTATATCAAAACAATAAAATTTTGAACATTTTCTTTTTAAAAACATGCTTTCTTTTCTAGTTTAAAATATTAATTTTAAATTACATTTTGACACTTCTATTAAAAGAATTTGGAAAAATAGATTCATTATTTAAAATAAATAAAATTTATATTATCTAATATGGCCATTTTAATTTTTAACTATAATGAATAGTAAAAAAAGTAAAAATTATTTACTGTTGTTAAGGTAAAAACCGATTTACTAAGGGGTTAAAATAAGAATATAAGAGTTAAAAATGACCTAAATCTTGTCAAAAACACATGGTTTGTATTGATTATGACCTTATAATGTCAAAGTCTCGATAATACTCCATTTTGGATCCTTGTGAAACTTAAAATATGCGGGCACACCTTTGTATTTTAAAAAATCACATGCCTGCCACTCACGTCACAATACTACAAAACAAAACTTTAATATTGTTGGCCTTTATTAGTAGAAGCAAAGAATTGATGATAATGGTGTCCTTTAAAATCATTAAAAAAACATGGATAAACAGAACCTTTCATCGGTGCTAAAATATGAATCATAAAAGCTACCATTTATCATGCAACGTTAATAAACAGTACCCTTTATCAGCACCTTATTTGTTGCACTCATAAAGGGTATCCTTTATCAACACCTTATAGTAATTATAAAGGTCTAGAATGAAATGAAATTTTTATACAAATAAAAAAATATTAAAAATTTTATTAATTTAATAATTATTGATAAAAATGAATAAAATGAATTTATATATATCTAAATTATAGATATTAACAAATAGAATATACTAAATATATAGATTGTTAAAATTAATAAAATTAAATAAATAAACAAATAAAAATTTAAAATGTGTAAATTAAGAAAAATATGAAACATTTTATTAATTAAATAATTTTTGACAAAAATTAATAATTTTAATATACATTTATATGGATTATAAATATTAATAAATATTATATATTAAATGTAGATATATAAAATGAATAAAATGTAATAATTAAATAAATATATAATAATAAATAAATTGTAATAATTGAACAAAAAAATTAAAAAGGAATAAATTAAAAATTATTAAAAAATTATTAATGAAACAATTATTAATTAAAATGAATAATATATATATATATTAATTATAAATAGTAATAAATAATATATATTAAATAGAAATATATAAAAAATGACTATAATTTAATAATTATATACATATTAATTTCTTATTCATTTTTAATGTTGTTTGATTTTTTAATTTGAAATATATCCAATTTATGTTACATTATTTTCAAAAAAAGATACATAATTAATGTATTATTATATACAAGTCACACAAACACGTGTTGAGATGGTATGTGAGTACGATATACTCTACAATACGAAATGTAGGATTGAAACAATATAGATACTGTATGTAGTATCTAGTGATGCTCAAAATACAATGGTGGGGGTGAATTGTAAACTTTAAAAAATTCATTTGGAACTTTTAAATATAGTTATGTTTAACAATGTTAAACAAGGTAATTAACAAAACCTCTAGTTCTACACACTTTCTCAATTCCAGAAATATGATTATGATAATGTGAATCCGAAAAGAAGGTTCCGGAAAATGAAACTTATTGAAAGTTTACAATGATAAAGATTCTACCTTAAAGCATATAGAATTTTGACTAAATCAGAGTACAAGTATAAGGAATTATAAGATAGTTATACTTTCCTCAACAAACAAAATGCATTAGAATACTTGTAACAAGACAAGTGACAAGTAGCAAATCTTTTAACCCAAAAAGAAGGGTATCCAAAAACCTTGGATAAAGGTCCCTTGATTTATACTTTCATGAATGTTTATCTTACCCACACTAGGGTAAGCCCTCGATACGAAGACTGGATTCTATCTTGCTATCCCCGCAAGCCCTCAACTTCAAGGTATTCAGCACCTCTGTCTTCCTCAACAAGGAAGTCCTCAACTTCAAGGTAGTCGGAACCTCTGTCTTCCTATCCCCGAAATCCCTCAAATGTACTCAGCAAAATTTGGATTCGCACAATGAAAAACTGAACAAGATGTTCAGTATGCACGAATCAATGAAAGTATCTCTCTAGAAATCACTTCAACAGCGTGTAATCTCTAGAGTCTTAGAACAGTGTCGAGTTCTTTCAAATGAGCTCCTATTTATAGGCACAACACCAACAGTCGAGTCCCTCCTCCAACAGTCATATTTTCCTTGAAATTCGGAGGGACCTATACACGTGTCACTCAAACAACGGTTAGTTTGTAACTAAAAGAATGACATCTTTTTATAACAAAAAAAAGTGTAAGAAAAAATATGGTAACATAACCAAAATATAATATTTGGAATGAAATAATATAAAATTTCTGAGTCTAACCAAAAAATAATTTAGAGTCAACAATACAAGGATATTAGAATTATATTTTTCTATGGAATTCGGAACCTGAACTCTATAGATTTCCAATGCCTAAATTTCAAGGAAATTAAGAATCTGGATTTACAAAGTTCACAGTCAGAGTTAATGAGAATTTGGAGTCAGAAATTAGAATGTTTGGAGTCTGAATTGAGAGAACTCGGAGTCAGAACTCAGAGGAGTTTGGAGTATGAATTCAGAGAACTCGGAGTAAGAGCTCATAAAAGTTCAGAGTCTGAATTCAGGGAACATGGAGTGAGAACTCATAAGAGTTCAGAGTCTAAATCCATATGACTTGAAACCTGAATTCAAATCCTGAAAACAGAAGGCTCTTTATCTAAGTATTATATGATTCTGAGGTTTTAGATATGAAACCGAATTTTATACAAAGTCAAGATAATGAACAATGAAAAACATGATAAGAATAAATTTCTTTGGGTAAAGAAAATTTTCTTAATAGAAGTGAAACACAGGGTAGAATGAGATTTTCCATTAGATAAGGTGTTTGTGATTTTCAAAACATAACGGAAAAGTAAAGTCATAAGGATAACTTTGAGACTTAACAAACTCCCCCAATCATGAAGGAATATAAAAGTCATAAGGAAAACCTTATTGACTCAACAATCTCCCCCTTATTGGGAAGCGCAAACATCATTATGAAAAAGAATAAAAGGACTTAGTCAATATTTTTCTAGACTTCAAAAATAAAGCTTATCTCCCATTAAACATGGATAATGATGAATACGACTAACTTCCCTTAGGATTTGGAACTTTAAAGATCATATTCTAGATTTCTGGAATGATATTTTTCATTGAATTGATTATGGAAATATCTGTAATGAAAACTCACCCTTGGATAAATCCCCTTACTTAGGGATATTTATTCTTTTCTTAGTATTCTTTTTTCCTTTCTCCCGCTTTGTGATTTTTCAAAAGAATTTGAGGGAATGGAAAAAGAATTATATTACCTTAAATATTAGTACAAATCATACCAACAAAGACAAAAAACAAAAATTTCTTTAATATAGGACGAATTTGTACAAGGAAGAAAATAAAAAAAAGATCGGATTGGATCTATTTTTCTTCCTTCTCCTTGGGTATCAATTTCTTCACAATTATTTTTAGCTTTTTGAGTTCTTTATGGTCTTCCTCTACTTGCTTTAGGATCTGATTTTGATCCCTTGCTTTCTTCTCTAAATCTTTGATCTTTTCTTCCTGAGCCCTCAGAGCCTCTGCTTAATCCTTTAACAACTCATCTTGCTTATCTAGCTTCTCTTCGATCTCTATTTGAGTATCCCTTTCCCTCTTCCAACTTTGAGAAACAGAATACAACTTCCCATTTAGATCCTTTTCTTCTTGAATCTGGGTATTCTGCTCAAGGGTTAACCTTTCCTTAAATCTAGTCGTGAGATCCTTGATTTTACTATCTTCATTATCAAAATCTTCTTTAACTTCATGTTGAAATTCATCAAGCTCTATCAAATATTCAGCTATTTTCTTTGACCGTTGACTATTTTCTTACATGATTTTTTGTAGGAATCATAATAGATGAGGAAGTTATTGTAATAAGCCTCAATCTGTACACACTTGTCCATCACCATGGACACTGAATCCGAATTTTTATTCATACTGTGTTGAAGCATCTGACATCTGGAGTCAATGCTTGGAAAGGTCGGAATGGTGTCAACAAGTTTTTTTAGAGATTTAATGACAAAATCATGTCCTATAGAAGATGATTATAAATCTAAGAGTTTTCTTGGCGAGGAGTCTTTCTCTAGCTCGACAAGCTTCCTTTTCGAAGATCCACCAGCATCCTTCTTCCTTAAAATAACTTTAGTATGTGTATCCTCAGCCACTTGTTTCCCCTTATCTATTATTGGAATAGCTTCTTCATCCAAAGACTCATGTTCGCTGTCAGACAGCTGATCAACTCAATTTTCATCTATCTTCTCCTTCTCTACTCCTGCCTCAACATCTTCAGGGTGAATGAAATGTGGATTATAACTCTCTTCCTCCGAGAGATTATTCACTTTATATTCTGATTTTTCATCAACCTCAAGAGTAGCAAGCTTCGAGGATTCGGATTGAGAAGTCTGGATTGATAATTTCTCAGAAGCACTTTCCTTCTCATGAAAGTCTTCAACTTGCTGTATGAGGTCTTTTGTGTTAGCACTACTTTCATTTTCTTGAACTTCTTTCACAACTTCCTTCTCTTCAACAACATTCTCACGGGCTTTCAAATTCCCATTCTTGATATTCTCTATTGTAATAAGAATATGCTTCATCAAGTTGATCTTCCTCAGATTCAGCAGAAAATCTAGGATATACATGTCACTCTTCTTCAAGGTGTCCTTATCACCTTTTCATGGTATGATGAAACCTTGAACCCACAATTCAAGGATCCAATTATTTTTTGACAAATTAGCAATATTTGGAGTCTTAATGTATGAAAGTCCCAGACACTCCATAGCTTTCACCTTGATAAAACTTCCTTTTACATATGGTAATTTATGGGAAAAAAACTCAGCTTCCCCATCAAATGGAACTTCAAAAAAATTGGCTGCCATTGTATATGATAGAGCATAGTTCATTCCATAGCTTTTAAAGGAAAACTTCTCTCTGACTTCTTCCTTAGAAAAACTAACTTATTCATAGAACTCGATAATAAGATCTGGATACACCAAGCCTTGAGATCCTGGATTTGAGATGAAAATGCTTTCCCATCCATTCAACATGATGTTCTTGGATATAATGGAATCGTACTTGGTAAATAAATGTAGATGCACCAATATTTCTCTGTAAATCTGCCACTCCGAAATGGACTTGATAGATGACATTTCTTCAGAGGGAACTTCACCAGAAATTCAAATATGAGAAAGATTTGAGAGATTCGAAATGGGATTTTGAAAGGGGGGAAGAGATTCAACACATAAAGACTTGAAAACTGATGTTCAAAAACCCTACGGGGGTCCTTTATATAGGAGTTGATGCAATGGTTGAACTTCCAAAGACAATCCAATGGTTGATAAATAATCTAATTAGATCTGACAGTTGAAATGATAGCCACAAGGAAAGTTTGGTAGGATCCGATCTTTTGAGGCTTTAAAGAAAACATTCGGATTTAAGGAAACTAGAATCTGAAAAATTTAAAACACAAAACAAAATACCAGCAAGTAAATGATGATTATAAAGACTTAAGAAAGAAATCATACCTTTCAGATTGCTAGGAAGATTATTCGTAATATGTAATATTCTACTTGAAGAACTTTAGATTCCAAAAAATTTAATTATGAAAATAAAAAAACATTATTATGAAAACAAATTTGAGTACTAAAAACTTCATTATGGAAATTTGAGTACAAAAATTCTCATTACGAAAATTTTCAGTATTAGAATTTTGAAAACATCAGTACAAATTTTTTTGAAAACTTCATTATGAAAAATTTTGAAAACATCAACACAAAATTTTTTGAAAACTTTATTACGAAATGTTTTGAAAACCGACAATGAAATTTTTTCAAAACTGAATAGAAAAATATGGTTATGTTTAACAAGCTTAAACAAGGTAAATCACAAAACCTCTAGTTCTACACACTTGCTTGATTCTGGAAATATTATTCTGAGAATGGGAATCTGAAAATATGGTTACGGAAAATGAAACATAATAAATTTTTACAATGATAAAGATTCTACCTTAAATCATAAAGAATATTGAATAAAT
This sequence comes from Viscum album, assembly GCA_963277665.1. Taxonomy (NCBI): domain Eukaryota; kingdom Viridiplantae; phylum Streptophyta; class Magnoliopsida; order Santalales; family Viscaceae; genus Viscum; species Viscum album. The sequence goes on along the minus strand of OY728131.1, from coordinate 197,673,220 downwards.
TAGAGTATAAGTATAAAGAATTATAAGATAGTTATACTTTCATCAACAATCAAAATGCAGTGGAAAACTTGTAACAAGACAGGTGACAAGTAGAAAATATTTTAACCCAAAGAGAAGGGTATCCAACAACCTTGGATAAAGGTCCATTGATTTATACATTAAAGAAACTCTGTCTTACCCACACCAGGGTAAGCCCTCGATATGAAGATTGGAGTCTGTCTTGCTATTCTTGCAAGCCCTCAACTTCAAGGTAGTCAGCACCTCTTTCTTCCTCAGTAAGGAAGTCCTCAAATTCAAGGTAGTTGACACATCTTTCTTCTTATCCCCGGAAGCTCTCAAATGTACTCAGAAACTTTTGGAGTCACACAAAGAAAAACTGAACAATAAGTTCAGTACACATGAAGCAATGAAAGTCTATCTCTTGAAATCACTTCAACAACATGTAATCTCTAGAGTCTTGGAAGAGTATTGAGCTCTTTTAAATGAGCTTCTATTTATAGGCACATCACCAATGGTCGACTCCATCCTACAACAGTCATATTTTCCATGAATTTTGGAGGGACCTATATACATGTCACTCCAACAATGGTTAGTTAGTAACTAAAAGAACGACATCATTTTATAACAAAAACAAGTGTAAGAAAAAATATGGTAACATGACCAAAATATAATATTCGGAATATAAGCAAATAAAAAATCAGAGTGTAACCAAAAAACAATTCAGAGTATACAATACAAGGATATTAATATTCTGTTTTTCTAAGGAATTCAGAACCTGAACTCTATAGATTTCCAGAGTCTGAATTTCAAGAAAATTTGGAATATGGATTTACAAAGTTCAGAGTCAGAGTTAATGAGAAATCGTAGTCAGAACTTAGAAAGTTCAGAGTCAGAATTCATAGAACTCGGAGTCATAACTCAGAAGAGTTCATAGTCTGAATTCAGAGAACTCGGAGTAAGAACTCATAAAAGTTTGGAGTCTAAATTCAGAGAACTCGGAGTAAGAACTCAGAAGAGTTCAGAGTCTGAATCCAAAGGACTCGGAACCTGAATTCGGATCCTGAAAACAGAATTCTCTTTATCTAAGTATTATATGATTCTGAGGTTTTAGATATGAAACCAAATTTTATACTTAGTCAAGATATTGAACAATAAAAAACATGATAAGGATAAATTTCCTTGGGGAAGGAAAGTTTTCCTTATAGATGTGAAACACAAGGTAGAATGGGATTTTCCATGAGATACAGTGTTTGTGATTTTCAAATCAAGAAGGAAAAGTAATGTCATAAGGATAACTTATAGACTTAACAAACTCCCCCAATCATGAAGGAATGGAAAAGTCATAAGGAAAACCTTATTTACTCAACAATATGAATATTTATGCAATTAACGAAATCTTATTAAGAAACACAGACGGATAATATTTATGTAATTTATTCAAATTGTAGTATATTTTATAATTTCATTATAACATTATACATTTAATATATTATGTTTTTAATTGGTCTATTTTATTTAATTAGTTTTAATATTGTTAGAGTTAGGTATTATTTATTCATATTTTTTATTTTTTATTATATATATTGAATTTAACCATTTTCTATTATTTATTTATATATATAATTTTACAACTATTTATTATTTTCAATATTTATTCATATTTACTTCAATATATATTCATATTTTTTAATAATTTATATTTAATTAATAAATTTTTTTACATTTTTTAAATATTTTTAATGTGCACACCTTTTTAATTATATAATTTTACTTGTTTCGAAAATTCATGTATTTGAGATTATATATTCATTAATAATGTAAAAAATATATTTTTAGATAAAAATTTATAAATAAATATATTTTTGAATATATATTTACTATATTTATAAATTAATAAATTCATTATTATTATAAATAAATTAATATTATTTTTTATAAAAAAGTATATAATTTTAAATAAATAGATATATATATTTAAATAATTATAAAATGGTAATAAATTTATATAAAAAATTAATATTCTATATTTCTATTTATATTTCTATTTATTTATTATATATATAATTATATAAATATATATAATAATATAAATATGTAAATATTATTTTTTAAAAAAGTTTTCGTGTATTTTTAAATAAATAACTATATATTTAAATAAATTTAAAATTATAATAAATATATTTTGTTAATTAATATATTCACCATATATAAATTTATATATTTATTATATATATTTATATAATGAAATAAATATATATATTGTTATAAAATTATAATTAATATATTTACTATATTTATATTTATATATATTTATTAAATATATATTATTATATAAATATATATAGAAATATAAATAAATATTTAATTATAAATAAATAATTATAAATATCTTTATAAATGTATATTTAATATATTTATAAAATTCTATATTAATAATTATGAATAAAAAATTTCATTTAAAGAAAATTAATTATGTAAATATAAATAAATACTTATATATTTAAATAATTATAAAATTATAATAAAAAAATTTATAACCATATAAATATATTTAGAATTTTTATTTATAATTAATATTATAAATACTTTATCAGTACTAATCTTTTATCCCTGATAAAGATTTATTTTTATTAGCACTAGTCAAGATTCCTTTTATCTGTGCATATCAATTTATTACTGATAAAAGGTATGATTATAAGAAATTTTTTCAAGCGTTGATAAAATATTCCCTGATCTATTTAAAAGAACCCTAACCAAGACTGATTCAGTTGCGATTCTCAAGCTATTAAGGAACTCCCCCGCTTTCAGTGCTCCTCCTCTACATTCTCTTAGATGAATCAAGGCTTGAATCTAAGGTATTTTATTTTCTCCTTTTCTTCTCTCACTGATTTTTTGTTTGGGTTCCACAGTTTGCATTTTTGCACTGTTCTCAACCATGAAAAATCTTATTTCTCTTTCCCCATAACTTTAGTCATGATTCGAATGTCACATTCTTCCTCATTATTTCTAATATTTTCTCTACCTTCACCCATGGCTCTTGCCATAGTTTTGGGGACTCATTATTTCCATCATTACAATCATTGTGACTTCCCATGGATCAAAATCGTCTATTATAGTGTAAGTAAAAGATGTTTGGTTTAGAATATTATTTTTCATTGATAAGGACATCGTCACTGAAATTTCTGTAATTGAATCTTCATTTTTCCAAACCCGTTCCCATCCTAACTATAATCAATTGGCCAATTACCCACTTAATATGTAGTTCAATTCTATTTATTATAATCACTTGAGTTTCCCTAAAAACATTATAGAAAAAAATGAGGATACATACATTGTATCATTAGTGTTGAGGACCAAGGTATCCATATATATTTTCCACTTCTTTAGGTCTTTCTGTGGTGTCTGTTAATGATGCCAGAGACCAAATTCCCTCAAACTATACAATTATAGGCCACCATTATTTGTATTTCACATGTTCCACACTGTTTTCAAAATAAGTATATATTTATAGGTATATTTATTTATAAACATATTTTAATAATATATGAATTTAAATTTAATTTAATATTTGTAATCAAAATTTGGTTCAAATAATATTGATTATCACCTTCTATTATTTGATTTATAGTATTTTTAAAAATATTTTTTTATTAAGGTAATGAAAAATGAAAAATTACATTTAGAGAATTATATTTTCGAAATGAAATATATTATAATCCCAAATTAAAATTCCATTTATTTTATTTTTGAATATTATTGGGTTTAAAGTATACATGGGATACACATATTTTGAAAAAAAATAGTTGTTAGGTTTTGTTTTGTCTTTGAAACAAATTTGTTAGTAGTTTTTTCTTCTAATTAGATGTATCAAGTAGCCTCTCATCAAATATATAAATTACTTAATGATTTCATTTGATTATAAGTTTATCTAGATTAATTTCACAATATGTAGATCATATAGGATATGTAAGATTTTATAACGTATGTCTTTTAGAGTATTTTTTGAAAATTGAGAATTTATTGTTTATTAACATTTGAAATATCTTTTTCATGATTTATATGATTCAATACTAATTAAATAAATACATTGATATGAGTTTTAGGTTAGTTTTAAACACAATAAATGGTATTCAATTGTTTTAATTATTTTTGATTTGAGAAAACATGGTTTATGTAGAATCTTAATCAATTATTATGTATTATAAATGCTATTATAGAAATATTTATGTGTTTGTCATGTTTTATTATTATATTATGTAATTTTATGCTTACTATACTAGATTTGTTATAGTTTTTATATATGTATTAAATATTTTATTTTTAGATAAAATGGTTCATAATATATATATTTGGGTATACTAATTATATTGTCCAAAATATTTTACCATACTCATACAAAAATATGGTTTTCATAATCCTTACATTTAAAAGTTATCCAATACACATTTATAAATAATTTTTTAATGAGGTAAATATATGAATTATTATAAAATGTAACATGTTTTTTCTAGAGATTATGATTTTAGGAAATGGAAAAGTTATTTGACTTTTATTTATTAAGTCTTCATTTTTATCATTGTATACATTTTTTCGGATTGTTTAACTAATGTTTTGGATTACTTGTCTAATAATTTATTCCATGGAGTAATTTTTTTTGAATATTATTGCATTAAACTTAATATTTAACTAATGTTTTTGGTAATTTTTTATAAATATTTTGTTATGATATTTTCTTTGAATAATCACTTGATATTATTTGAAATTATTTTTATTATACCTCTCAATTAATGATTAATTTTTTTGTAAGAAATAAATGTGTGGTTGTGATAATTTTTTATATTATATTATATTTTTATTCATATTATGTTTGGGATAGGTTTGGTATGTTAGAATATGAGTTACTATAGATATGCTAGTGATTTATCGAGGGCTATGTCGACGGTGATGTGACATTTGTGTTGTTATTTTTTTCTTTTTATGGTTTTTTGGAAGTTAGGTTAAAATAATGTATTGTGAAACCCATTAAGTGGTTCATTCCAAAGGGTACCAATTATGTCATGACATCCTCATATTTCAAATGCACTACCTATGAAAAATGGATATTTCATATTTATTTCATGATTTTGATGAAAAAAGTACATGTAATTGTTAACCCTGAGGGATAGTCTTGGATGCTAGGGGTATGAGGTTGAATCTCATGGTACCTATGATATGATTATTTATAGAGGGTGACAAATAATATTTTCCTCCTATTATCCAAATTTTAACCTTCTATTAGTGAAATTATTTGAATTGAGGGAACGACCATGGTATGAACTTATGGTACGATTAGTATACTTCACTAGTATGAAATGAATTCAATACATTTTATTATCATGATTTCCTAGTTATTTTACAATGACTTGACATAATGATTATTTTGAGTGTTACTACTTTTTACATCTACTCAAATATTTCCCTTTTTGTATATTAGAGGGTACCAGTTAGTTAATTACTTGTTTACGTTTATACTCACACCTCAAACATGTACCTAAGTTGATATAGACCTATTATATTTGAGATAAATGTGAGGAAAAAGGACTAGTGACATAGATTAGATTCATTACAACTTAGTGGGGATGATTTGATGTTTTTATTATATTTTCAGGGATCATTTTTTTGAGATGACATTTGAAATTTTAAATTCAGATGTGGCGATTTAAAAGGTTTTAAAGAGAAAACTATAATATTCAGCTTTATCATTTCCCAAATAGTTATTATTTCAATTTTTATTCAAAATCACCCCCATATCTTCTATGTTTCTTGAACTACACTGAGTGTTAGTTATCCAAAATGATCACTAGTATCGGTTATGTAATGACTAATGCTCAGAGTAGTTCAAGAAACATAGGTCCATGCCTAAAATATATAGCAGATGAGTCTCAAGAAACAAAATGAAATAATAACTGTTCAGGACATGAAAATGATGATGATGAAAATTGTCTATAACTTTCACATTTCAATAAATTCAAAGGATAATACCTAACACAGTGGATTAATTATTTTATTAAATTTAGTTATGATTTCCTTAAAAATGGATGCACAATAATCATTTAAAAAAATAGTATAAAGAAAAAGTAAAATAGTTCATCATGTTTTAAATAGGGAATTAATAAAAACTATCTTAAACATTTTTATAAATTTATATTATTGTTATTCAACATATATTAAATGTTTGAATACTCATGCATAAAATGTATTCTATATAGGATGATGTTACTAATCTAGAGGAAGAAAAAACTATTGATTATGAATATGTAGAATTATTATGGAAGAAACATCATGTTGATAAAAAAACAATAACAGCACAACATCATAGGGTTCAATAAAGTTGTAAAAGTAAGAAGTTAGGGTACAAAATTTGTGGTTGGTTGTAATTAATAAGGCTAACCTATTAACCCCAAGAAGTCAAAATTCATTAGTAATTTTGGGGTCACAATGAAGATGAATGTTTCAATTGATATTGAATCATGGTTCCACATCCCACCTTTAATCAAGTAAACCCTTTGGAAAGATATACCAATAATACTACGATATACTTACACTATTTTACCAAAAAATTATTTAATGAAACATTGATTTAATTTTCATTACTCCTTATAGAGATTATCTATTTTAGATTATTTCCATAAGAAATTTGACTTAATGTCTTCTGTAAAATACCATATAATATTTTGGACATTTCTTACCAACTTATGTCTTAGGTATGTTGAGGGTAAATTAAAGCCCCAATCATTAGTTAGTTAGGAACACATTATAAAATAAAATATATGAACTAATTTCATCAATCATCACAATGATAAATCATTTTTAGTGCATTAATGTTGATAATATATTATTTGACATTATTTATTTTTTTAAATTTTATTAAAAAAATTAATTTATGAAACAAAAAAAGAGTGCTTAAAATAAAGAACATGCATCAAAACTAATGTACCCCTATCATAATGAAAGGATGGGGTATGGTTTACTAGAGAAAAAATTGGGATGTATTTCAAATAAAAAAAATTATGTGATATGAAAAAAATATTTTCCTTTTCTTATATGAATATTGGTGAATCAAAATCCAAAGCCACTTCCATCCCATGTAATGTGATGTGGAAGGAGGTTCATTTAAATGTGGAGGAAAAAATTGTTGATTAAAACACAAAATCAGTATGGGAGACAATTTTAAGTATAATATAATAGTAATTATTTATGATTTAAAACAATATTACATGAAAATATCTATTTATGTTCATATATTTTTTATACGCTTTATACTTAAGAATCAAAAGATACCATACCTAAAAAAAATAACTTTCAATAGCTTTGAATTGGAAAATTTGCCACGTTAGAGGATTAAGTTTTTGAATCTATCCTTGAACAAATTTATAGAAGATAAAATGACATGAAGATATATGTATTATGGTGAAATGATTGAAGACACAAATTTCTATTTTTCAAAATATTATTGTTTAGTCTAGTTTGTGAGACAGATGTATGAGAAAAGGTTAACATAAACTGGTGGTGGAATAATGATCCACACATGAACCAAGAGACCTCACTCTCTTTGAGGTTATTCATTACACTCAACTAAATTCCTTAAGTGGTGTAATAAAATTTTTCATTACACTTCCTCTTAAATGTAATTCAAACAACTTTTTATAACTTTTTGTTACTAAAATTATACTGGGTATATTGTTTTGTATTTTTTATATATCAACACCCATAAACCACCTTATTGAGAGGGGTACTGTGTATTATGTTCTTGGAGACAAAATACACCACAATGACCTACAAAAATATCACATGAGAGTGGGGATTGAGGTATCCTATGAGTTTATTGTGGAGTTTCTAGTTCCACTTAATGATCCACTATTACAACGGTAGATGATGATATTGTAACTTTCATATAATGGCTGTCTATTATTAAAAATATACATGAGGTATGTCTTTAAAAAAAATTTAATATCAAAAACCTATAAATGTTGATGAAAAAAGGTTTAAAGTTAGGTATGATACTATAGATGGATAAAGTAAGGAGGAAACAAAATATCAAATAAATATAATCCTATCAATTGACTAAGAAATCAAAATGAAATTCCTGGATTACCTTCCTCCAACGAGTTCTAAAGAAACATTTATCATCATTACAACATCATGTAGAGACCAAATTAAAAGATGAAATTTTTTATTACATTCCATATGAAAAATAAATATTTGTTACTTTCATGAAAAACTTAATTGGTCTCTATACTATAAATAAGATTATCAAGCATGAATGGTTGATAATCCCAGCTGTGAATATATACATAAGGTATATTTTTATAATAAGTTATTCATAATAGTGATCTAATATAGTTATTAAAGTAAATAACTACTCATATATTCTATAGGAAATTATATTACTAATATATAATGGGAAAATCATTCCATGAATTATTTGGATTAATTAATCCTTGTATCATTTATGTGGAAAAAATTAATTTAAATAAGGATGAAATTGAGAAGAATGGACATTAGCTATATGAAGCATTTGGGGAAAAAATGTCAGAAAAAAACACAAACTTTGATACCTAAAAATAAAAGGTAAAACTCTATAGTCTAATCAAAATAATCATATTTTAAATGTTTTCATTACTTATTTGTTTTTTAGGTAGAAATTGTTGCTGATTGAAGTCAATATGGATACCCCATATATTTATTTTTTTGAACGAATAAATGGATGAATGAAAAATCAACCACACATGATGTGTATTGTGAATTTTTAATACACTGTAATTAATATTTTATAGATAAAATTCAAATTATATCTTTTAGTATTTACTTTAGAAATAATTTTTTTATGAAAGGATGGTCGTTAAATATAGGCTAAATCATGGAATGAAGTTTCTATCTGATGAGATAAAGCCTATGGATTACTAAAAATAGGAAAAAATAAGGTATGTATAGAAATAGTTAAGTGTAAAAACATATTTCAAAACAATTTAATTATTTTGGTTAATGTTTATGCAGTGAACAAATGAAGATAATTTTAATGATTATGGATACTATAGTTGAAAATTTATGAGATATATCATAAAGCATGAAAGGACTAGCATCCCCAACAAGTAATTTTCGAAGGTAATTAAAATTTCATTAAATATATTTATTAATAATTTATTTGGCTATATGTTCTCAATATTATAATTATTTTCAACACCCTTCATACTAAAAATAAGAAGTAAAGTTTTTTAGAGATTACTAGGAAAATAGATGTTGTCATAATGCATGATAAAAAATTTTAGGTGATTACCTAATATTTTTGTGATCTAGTATGAGCTATGACATCCGAAATATATTTGGGGTGTGAAGAATTAGTGTAATAATAATTATATATTATTTTTGATATATTTATCAAGGAGAAGTATAATAGGGAAAACCAATTTGTTTAGAAGTTCTAACCCATAATCAATAAAATTATTTGGAAATCGCATAGGTGGAGGTGGAGGAGGGATAGTGTCAAAAGAAACATGACATTAAATGAAAATATTATTCCTTACGAAGAAATCCCCAAAAACAAAAAATCTGCTTCAAATGAAATTATGATGCAAAAAATATAAAAAATAATAACCCTTTGAAAAAGAAGCTAGTAGGTTAATACAAAACCTCTAAAAAATATAGAAACAAAAAATTCCAATGACTGAATCATGAATTATCAGAAAATAATAGAATTGTCATTTCCCTTTGGTGGGTGGTAGAATTATTTCATATATTTTATCATTAATTGTACTCATGATATAATATCAATTTTTTTTTGAAATGCATACATATTATATTCATTATGCTTGTTCACATTCATTATGTAAAATAAACCTTGTTCAAAACATCATTAATAAAAAAATCATCATCATTATCAATAAAAAATACACGAGAATAGGGATATTCCCATTTTTATGAACAAATAATTATGATGTTATGTTAGAGTTTATCATCACCTATAATATTTAAAATGATATATTAATCTATATCACAATCCAAGAAGTCATAATGGATGTAGTAGATTTTAGTGTAATTTGGATTCTATAAAGGGTTATATTGATGTTTAATACTATTAAAATGGGGAAAACAATTTAAAATAGAGTTCAGTGTCTTATTAAAATAAATAAGGATTCACACTGAATTTTGTTCCAAAAAGTAAGGTAAATAGTTTATTATGGAGTGTTTACTCTCTATGATGGTGAAAGGGTAAGATATATTTTATTATGTTCCACAAAATATTATATGTGAATTGTTTCCCCATAGGAGACTATGTCCACCCTCTATAGTATTAATAGTTATAATAATCACCAATCTTGTCAACTCCTATTAATTATGTCTAAACATTTCATTCATACTTATTTAAGTTTCAATATATGAAATTATATCTATCTATGATCTCACATAAATTTGTTACATTCTGTTTATGTTTATAGTGTAACATAGTCTGGATAAAAAATTTATTATAAGTATAACAGACTGACACCGACATAAGAGATGAGATACCTATAGTTCAGTTAATGTACCGTTGCAAATGACCTACTGACACATATGATATACTGATGAAAATGACCTATAGATGCAGATGATTTATTTATTCAGATATCCTAGTGATGCAAATGACCTACCAATGCTGGTGATCTACAAATAAAAATGACCTACCGATGAAGATGATCTACTGATACCGATAACCTAATTATGTAAATGAACTACCGATGTAGACGATCTACCGATGAATATAACATGACGATGTAAATCAATTACCAACACAAGTGACCTACCAACACAGATGAACTACCATTAGTTTAAATGACTTACTGATTCATGGTGCTACCAACATAGGGACTCACTGACAGTTAACACGAGTCACTGATTCATTGAATCATTGAGGTATGGAAAGACTGATAGAACAACATACCGATGGGATGAGTCACTGATAGAAGGAGATACCGATTGAGGACTCGCCAATAGAATTTTTAAAATTTATTCTATTTCAAATTATTTCTAACAGTCATATTTTGAGTGTTTTAATGAGAATGATTAATTTAATGCTTTATGTAGAAATTTTAAATGAGGATGTCTGAAATATGATGTACCGTTTATACCTAAAACATGCACATTATCAAGGGAAAAGAATATATATATATACATAGAAGAGTGAAAAAAAGGAGAGAGACACCAATAGACTCATGTAGACACATATACAAAAGAAAATACAAGAAGACCTACTATGAGATATATACAAAAAGAATAATGCACAAAGAATTTTTTTTCACTACTGGAAATCGGATCTTTCCCAACACTTCTATACCAACGGTTTGTAAAAACCGTTGGTATAGGCACCGTTTCCCAACGGTTCTCCCAAACCGTTGCGAAAGGGACCTCAAAACACCCCTTTCCCAACGGGTTGGGAGAACCGTTGGGAAAGGGTTGGGTCTTTCCCAACGGTTCTCCCAAACCATTGGGAAAGGGATCTCAAAACACCCCTTTCCCAACGGTTTGGGAGAACCTTTGGGAAAGGGTTGGGTCTTTCCCAACGGTTCTCCCAAACCATTGGGAAAGGGAGCTCAAAACACCCCTTTCCCAACGGTTTTGGAGAACCGTTGGGAAAGGGGTGGGTCTTTCCCAACGGTTCCCCCAAACCGTTGGGAAAGGGAGCTCAAAACACCCATTTTCCCAACAGTTTTGGAGAACCATTGGGAAAGACCCAACCCTTTCCCAACGGTTCTCCAAAACCGTTGGGAAAGGGTGCCCCAAAATACAGCATACACCCTGAAAAAAATATGCACCTATCCCAACGGTTTTGCGAACCGTTGGGATAGGTTCTTCGATTTTTTTCCAGGTCTACTGCCCGAGAACATTATATAAATCTAAATTTTAAATAATTATTATAATAAATATATATATTTATGAAATTATGTTTAAAAAAGTCATATTAGGTTAGTGGTTAAGTCGTTCTATTATAAACGAGGGGTTCAGGGATCAAATCACACCGAATGAATTTTTTTTGAAATACATATACCAACGATTTTATAACCGTTGGAATAGATTTTCATATTACCTATGCCAACGGTTTTGAAAACTGTTGGGATAGGTCTATACCAACGGTTTTCCCAAAACCGTTGGTATAGACCTATCCCAACGGCTTACTTCGCCACGGTTCTCCAAACCGTTGGTATATGTTAGTTTTCCAGTAGTGTTTCTTGGGTGTTGTGATCCAGAGAACTACTGATCATCAAAGTTCCATAATATCATAAATAACCAACCAAATCAAAGGTGAATATCCTCTCACCCTCCTGGAAGAAAAAACATAGTTCTCCAAGACACTATGTTTTCAGTGTCTGTTTCCAGAAGAGGACTCAAGCTTCAACTCTGATACATTAGAGAGTCCAAATCTGTATAGAAGAACACTTAGAGCATTTATAATTTGCATGCATTTTCTTTGATATTCTATGTACTATTTTATTACTTTTTGAGAAAAGTGTGTATTTGTATTGAAACACATACTATCTCCTGCACTAAACTGAAGGATACTGAATATCCTCAAACAAAATTGTTTTTACACCTATTCATCCCACAAAGAAATGTGGAAGAGGTCCTGTGTAACCTGGTTGTTTTTAATTCCCACATAGAATAGTGGAAGGTGTCTGGTGACCTGGGAAATATTGTTTACTATTGTTAACCCCGATATAGGGTGTGGAATAAAGATTTTTATATATAGTTCTTGGTGGTAGAAAATCACCAAGTGGAGAGGACTAATTCTCTACTTGAGACTAAACCTCTTGTTTTATATCTGATGTGTTTTCAATTTAGTCTTTCTCTGTTTTAATTCATTTTTATGAAAAATAAATTTCACTTTGATAGTTAGTCATGGATATTATTTATAACTATTTTTCCTTATTATAGTAGATTCAAATTTTGTATCAATATCTCATATTGTAATAATTGATAATTAATCAATCTTCTGAGAAACTACTTAAATAGTTATACTATTATAATTTTACTACTTTTGTTAACATGTGAGTTTTATTTTTAATATAGAGAATATTATAAATAATCTTCTTAACAGAATTTTTTATCGAACTCAATTAACCCCCTCTTGAGTGTCCTACTCCAACCAGAATTTGGTATTAGAGGATTTTTTTCAATTTTCTACTGTGATTTTAGTTTTATTTTAAAGTCATTTAAATTTTGGTTAGTTCTAAATTTTTATTTCTTTAAAAAAATTTACACTTTATTCTAAATTATGGATAATATATTGGAAGGTGATGCTACCAATATACCTCCATTCTTCAATGGAACAAATTATGTATAGTTGAAAATTAAAATGAAAATGCATATACAATGTATGGGTTTTGAGATTTGGTCTTAAATTATAGATTAATATAAGATTCCTAATACTACTAGAAATACTTGGGATGAACCAAATAAGGATTCCTATAACAGAAATAAAAAATACATGAATGCCTTATATTGTTCTTTAAGAGATGAAGAAGTAAACACAATTTCTGTATGTAAAACAGCCCATGAAATTTGGGATACTTTATCTATTTCACATTATGAAACTTATAGTGTTAATTAAATGAGACTTAACACAAACACCATTAAATATAATAAATATCAAATAAAGCCTGATGATCCTATTTCTGACATGTATCTTAGGTTTAATGAAATTGAGAATACAATGATCTCTCTAGGAATAAATATTACAACCAATGAATAAATCATGAGAATACTTAAATTCTTACCAGATAGATGTATATGAACTTCTGTATCAATTAGAGAATCCTGTGACATTATCAAGTTACCAGTAAAATAGATTATAGGAAAGTTGATGATATATGAGTAAGAAATAAAAGTCAATAAATAAGAGGATGATGAACCCAAAAGAAAATCTATTTCTTTAAAATCTACCACCTCTAAGAAGATGGATAAAGTTCAAAATGAAACTGAAGGTTTAAGTGATGAACAATCATCAATAGACTATGATGAGAAAATTAATCATTTAGCTAAATTATTTAAGTTGTTTTATAGAATAAATAATTTTTTTATAATGCCCAACTACAAAGGTAAGTATGATTACAAGGGAAATCTTAAGAAGGATTTTAAAAGAAGTGACTAATCAAATTAAATAATCAGTTATGAGTGTAAGAGAAATAGACATGTAAAGGCTGACTAAAATAAGCTAAGGTATAAGAATAAATGATTGGAAAAATGTAGAAAGTATAAAAAGACAATAAAAAAACTTGGAGTACTTTTGAGGATAGTTTAAGTGTCTCAGATTATTCTCATTATAAAAAGATTAACAAGGCCATCATGTGTTTTATGAAAAACCTATATGAGGGATTCCTTGAGACTCCTGTAAAAAATTCCTATTATTTTGGAGATTTAAGTGATTATGAAAATATGACAAATGAGGAAATGTGTGAATACTACCAAATGCTAGAAGACACTTGTAATGAGCTAAAAGATAAATAAAAATATTTAAATAAACAACATTCCTTAAATACTACTGTAAAATCTGATATTGTTTTAGAGAAAGAAAAAAATGATGAATTATATAAAGAGAAAAATTAACTTAAGATATCTAATGAGAAATTAAAAAAGGACTTAGATAAATTTACTAGTGGAAAAATACTCTTACACAGATACTTGGTAATTTTTTTTTCAAAGATACAGTACTAGTATAGGATACCATCCTGGGAAATGAAATCTCACCAAGAATAAGTTTGTAAATAAATATGGAAAATCTTTTTTTATACATAAAAATAGAAAATTATGCTTCTAGATATAGTTATAGAAAATATTTTACTACATCTAGTTTTTATGGACAAAATAGAGTCTATTTTTTAAATATTTTACATAATGATTATAGGAAACCCATTAAGCAGATGTGGGTTCCTAACGCACTGATTACTAAAGTAACTAGACCCAAACAAGTCTGGGTACCAAAATCTATTTTTGTTTGATTATTTATAGGGAATCTATATGAAGAGATTTTGTAAAATCTTATGGTACTTAGACAATGGAAGTTCAAGACACATGAAATGATATTACTTATGCTTCAAGATCATGATAAAGATTGATAGTGGGCATTCCACCTTTGGTGATAATGAAAAAGGGAAAATAATTGGCCTAATGCAGATTAAATGGGAAGAACTATGTTTATGTACTTATAAATGACTATTCTTGATATACTTGGACCCTGTTCATAGTTCACAAGAATGAAGCTTTCTATCATTTCACCATGTATGATAGGACTATAGAAAATCATGGTGATCTTAGAATAAAATCATTATGGCATAAACATTGCCATGTTTTTGAAAACCAATATTTTGAATCTTTTTACTCGAAAATGGCTATAGTCATAACTTCTCTTCCCCTAGGACACCTCATCAAAATGAAGTTGTAGAAAGAAAAAATATATCCTTATAAGAAATTTCTCAAACCATGCTTACAGAATATGAACTACCTATATATTTTTGGGAATAATATATCAATAAAGTATGCTATATAATCAATAGATCCTTGATTAAACCTATCCTTAAAAGAACTCCCTATGATTTGTGGAACAATAGAAACCCCAAGGGTAATTACTTCAATGTTTTTGGTTGTAAAGTCTATATACATAAAACTAAGGATAATCTGGACAAGTTTTCATCCAAGTTTGATGAATTAATGTTTCTAGGATATTAAATATCTAGTAAATCTTATAGAGTATTCAATAAGAGAAACAAATGTGTGGAAGAATTTGTACATATTAAATTTGATGAGACCAATCCACATGAGCTAAAGACATCTCAAAAAAATTGTGAGGATCATATGTCAAACATGGACATTAATACTATATATTCTGACCATTCTATGAAAGAATATATTAAAATTTCGAAATCTAGAAATTTTCTAGATTCTAGTCAAAATGAACCCGAACCGGTTGAAGAAACTGAAATAACTGGCCCTTCTTTTTCTAGACCTGTCAGAACCCTTAAGAACCATCCTTTAGATGCTATTGTTGGGGATTTAGATAATAGAACATAGGAAATATATTCTCTTTGAAATAAATTTTAACATCAAGTATTTATATCACAACTTGAACCTAAAAACATCAATGAGGAAATCAATGATAAATTTTGGGTGATGGATAAACAAGAAGAACTAAATCAGTTTGAAAGAAATAAACATTGGAAACTTCTGGATAGATCCAAATACACCTTATCCATGTGCACTAGATGGGTGTTTAGGAACATAGTATATGAATATGGCAACATAGTTAGAAACAAATCTAGGTTGGTTTCCCAAGTTTAAATTTAAGAATAAGGAATTGACTATTAAGAAAAATTTTCAACTGTTGTTATACTTGAAGCCATTAGAATCTTACATTCATATACATCACATATCAATTTCAATCTTTAACAAATGGATGTCAAGAGTGAATTCCTAAATGGGTATATAGCTGAGGACGTTTTTGTCGAACAACCCATGTCTTTACAAAGCCTCACTTTTCAAATAGTTTTTTGAATTGAAAAAATATTTATATGGTTCAAAGCATGTTCCAAGATCTTGGAATAATAGGCTCATCATTTTTCTTGTTTAAAAATGTTTTACAAAAGGTATAAATGATCCTACTCTCTTTATAAAATGAATTACCAAATATATTTTAGTTGTAAAAATTTATGTAGATGATATTATTTTTAGATCTTTAAAAAATTCTTTATGTGTTGATTTTTCAAAGATGATGCAAAGTCAATTTTAAATGATTTTAATGGGTGAACTCAAATTCTTTCATAGTTTTAAAATAGTTCAAAATAAAAAAGGTATTTTTTTGAATCAATGTAAATATACTAAGGATATTTTAAATATATTTCGATTTGAATGCACTAAGAGTATTGAAACTCCAATAAGTACTACCTGTAAGTTGGATCTTGATGAAGATGGTAAATATATTGATCAAAACGCTGATAAATGAATTATTGGAACATTACTCTACTTAAATTCTAGTAGGACAGATATTATATTAAGTGTATGAATGTGTGCACATTTTTTGGTAAACCCATTAGAATCTCATCTTATTCCTAATAAAAGAATTTTTAATTACCTCAAACATACTCCCAAACTAGAAATGTTCTATCCAAGAGGACAAACTTTTGATTTAGTGAGTTATTAAGATGATTATTTTGGTGTCTGTATGTTAGATAGAAAAAGAACCTCTGGAACATGTCACGTTTGGGGAAAGTTTCTAGTTTCACGGTGTCGTATGAAACAAAATTCGGTTGCATTATATACTATTGAAGCTAAATACATAGCTATTGGAAGTTGTTGTACACAAATTTTGTGGATTAAACACACATTATTAGATTATAGATATCAATAAGATATTATACTATAAATTGTGATAACACAAGTGCTATTAATATTTCTAATAATCCTGTTTCACATTCTAGAAAAAACACATTGATGTATGACATCACTTTTTGAGAGACCACTATCAAAAGTGTGATATAACTTTAGAGTTCATTGGCACTGAACATCATCTTGATGGAATTTTCACTGAGACATTGAACACTGAAATAATTAACTACATAAAACATGATCTATTAATGATTATTATATAGGACATTGTGTTGTTACTCCTTTGACTTTAGTTTTTTTGGTGAAGTTGTCACAATGACCCAATTTTCATGTCAACATTGATACATTTTTATACTGATACCTTGTCAAGACATTTTCGTTAGTGTTATGAAAGATATTTCATGATGACACTGATAAATCATTTTTTTTCATAGGTTGTATGTTTTTATCAAAGAGACACTATTTCATTGATTTTTTTGAACTCGATTCACGATTTCACAATTTTGTGATTTTAAAATCACTAAATGATATAAATTTGAATCGAACCACTCTACTGTTTTACCTATACAATCTCTAATCCATTTCTATTTGTATACCCCTAACCATTCACCTTCTGAACTCCAGAATGAACTTTTGTAATTACATGTGTGAAGCAAGATCTTCATTGTGGTGAGTCTCGTGCTTCTATAAAATAGAAAGATGAATCAAGAAAATCTTCAGTACCTATAAATCTGGCTCTAGAAAACCATGTTGTACCTATAGAAAAATAAGTTCGTATGGAATGGATATTGGAAAGAACGTATCTATTTCTAAAGGTGCTACTAGATCATGAATGTCTTGAGTGGTTCCTGGATAATGATAGACTCTATTACCCAAATCTAGTTCATGAATTTTACATGAATATGGAATTTATGTTTTAAAGAAGTGATATCGCCTGGATCAAGTCCATAGTAAAATGGAAGAGAATATCTTTCTATTACAGACATTGGGATGAATGTATTAAAGTTCCCCATGAATGTTTTTTTGATGATTATCAAGGCAATACTTCTCCTGAGAGTGCTATGTTTTGTTATAACACTACTTTGAAGGAGCTTACTAATAATGATGAGCATAAGAGACCCATTCTATAGAGTTAAGTATATAATGTTGAATATTGTTTAATTTTATTCCATATCAAATTTTTACCAAGAAAGGGTACTTTGATTCTCTAAAATAACAAGATATATACATGGTTTATCTACTAAGAATAGCGATCAAGGTAAATATGGGTAGATACATTTCTATGCAAATGAATGAAATGATCAAACTTTCTTGAAAAATTAATTCCATATTCTATCCTAGTATTATCTCAGCTATTCTAAAATACAATGGCCATGTAAATGAAGAAGACAAAGTTATTTTGGTGTGCAGTGGGATATGAATAATTAAATAGATTTTTAATAGGATGAAAATAAATTGGAACCCATGGAAGAGAGAATGGGTTGGAGATGAAGATAAGATCAATGATAAGTTCAATCTAGTAGACTAACCAAATAGTCCTAAGAAAATGGTTGGTACTAGTTTGGGACCAAATGAAGTAGCTATTTACTCTTTAGAAGAAGAATAGCCTATCACTCTAGTTAGAGATCAGGGATCACCTAATGATGATAGGATTGATCATGACACCACCGAACCTTGACAATGTTTTTCCTTTTGAACTCCTATTCCTTCACTTTCAGTACCCTCTAATGAGACCACTATTAAATATAATGTAGATGAGGATACACATGTATCATGCAGTGTGGAATATGTAAGTAGATCCAGTGGATCTAGGGAAGAAGAATAAGAAAGTGAAGATGATGAAAGTGGCAGTGGCAGTGAAACGGATGAAGATGAAGATGATGGTGATAAAAATGAAAATAGAGAGAATATATTTGGATATGATGATAATTAAATTAGTTAAAGTGATGATGAAGATCATATAAATGATCAAGGTGAAGATGTTGAAATGGTTGAATCTTTAGATCAGGATCGGTTGGAAGAACCTTCTTAAATAGTTGTTCAAGAAAGAGAAAATGATGAATTTGATATTGAAGTGGAAGCTCAAGAAATTCCTGTACCTCATTTAGATTATTAAATAAGAAGATCTCCTATTGAAGATGAGAAACCAGCAGGGAGAAATTAGATTAATGGGGAGCCTCAAAAAAGAGAATAGAATGCTGGTGAAGTGCATTAACTTGGAAGAGTGAGGCTTGATACTCTCACTTATCTAGATGATGATGTAATGGTTGAATGGGAAAGGAATACTAGGTATGTAGCACCAAGATTAGATTATGAAGATTTAGATGATGAATTTTTTGTACCTATTACAAGGGAGTTAGTGGATAGGAGCCTTCCAAGTGACTCTCTCACTTAGGCATATTTTGAAAGATTTAACAAAGAAGTCTATTCAGCTGTAAGTATATCTATTCAATATCAGATGGTGCACTAGATTAAAATATCTACAAGAGAAAACACTGAACTGAGTGAAGGATTAAAATCTCTCAGATCTTCAATATAAAAAAGGACTTAGTCTAGAAAAGTATTGTCTCTTCCAAGTCATACAGTACTTATGAGAGAGGCCGATGGAGTTATTGTTGAAAAGAAAGTAATAGAAGAGATTCA
Organism: Viscum album; assembly: GCA_963277665.1. Lineage (NCBI taxonomy): Eukaryota > Viridiplantae > Streptophyta > Magnoliopsida > Santalales > Viscaceae > Viscum > Viscum album. Next base: position 197,653,189 of record OY728131.1, on the reverse strand, counting down.
TACCAATCTTATTAGAACTGATGAGACAATTGTTGCAAGTACTACCAATATTAGGAAATAATTTAATAGAATTTCTTATATAATAAATACTTTGACCTTAGAGTATAAAGGTTTCATGGAGACTGTTCATAAGAATTTAAAGACTCATACCTCAACTCATACTGGTATTCCTTCTACATCTAATCAGACTTCTCAGACTATGGATTTTGAGGTAGTCATAACTATTGTAAAGGAGGATCATAAAGATTTATTTGATGCCTCTGGTGTGGGAAACTAAGAAAATATTGAGACGAATGGTGATGGTGTGCATGATATGGTTAGATTCTATACCAAGTTAGCATCTTCCACTTAGGAAGAGCTTAAAAAGAGGACTAATTCATATTTCTCAAATATTTACACTAAGAACCAGTTGAAAAGTCACATTATGTATTTGGAAGAAAATTTGACTTTACCCCAAGGTACAAAATAATTCAATGAACAAGTCAAGAATTTGAGGGACTTTACTCCTCTTTTGGACAAATTCATGGAGAATAAGAATGAATTTGAGAAATAAATGAAGTATGGTGGTGAGCTTATTGAGGATTTCATCAAACTGTTAAAACTATATATTCATGTCCAAAGTGAAGCCATTGTAGTTCCTGCTACTACACCTCTTGGACCTCTTGGATTAGTGCCTCAACCTTAAATGTCAGTTCCTCAGGATTTGACACATATTCTCTCAGTGATCCAAGAATATATTAAACCTAATATTTTGTCCAAAAACAAACCCAGACTTGTACCTAATGTTCTAGAAGGGGTGATCCTACCTCCTTTTATTATTTCATCACACCCTCTAACCTTCCAGTCCACACCTATGTGACCCTCTATTGATCCTTCTAAAAAAGGCAAGGAACCTCTTAATGCTCTCCCATAGTGTCAATCATTCATTGATGGGGTTGTTTTGTTGATTTGTGTTATCTTTATTAGAAAACTTGTAAAATAATTTTCCTTTCTTGGTAAATGGAATTTTGTTTTAAACTTGTTTTATTTTTTCTAATCCGAAAAGGGTGATAAGTAGTTTTTCATTATCATTATTTACCATTTATATCACTCTTATATATGTTACTTTCTCTTTTATAGAATTTGTAATGCACTGACCCCAGTTACCCAGAGTCGGTGCATTATTACATAACAATGGCATGATAAAAAAAGATCAAGTCTCTAAAGACCGATTAGTTTAGTAGCCTTGGAATCAATAGATACATAAATAATGTTTAAATTACATCATAAAATGAAAAACAACAACAACATCTTGTCTCCATAGACCACATTCATATCCCCTCATACTATCCTTGTAGGTCATTCATAAAATACTTCTTCACATCCTGGGAAAAATAAAACATAGAAAGGGGTGAGATCAGATGATCAGTAAGGATAACAATATAGCAGAAACTTTTATAAATAAGCATAAACATTTAAGGTAATGTATAACTAAAACAAAATCCTTTTAAACTTGAACTTGAACATAACATGGCAAAAATAAAATGAAATAATTACATTTAATTATTCACATGGATATTTTACTAGTCGAATAATCACATGAAATATTAATATCCACTTTCATAAGGATATAATGCATAATTCCAGACTATCATAACCACATAGTCAAGGCCTTGTGCCAAGAATACAAATAAGATTTTGTGAAGGCCTTGTTCCAAGACACTATTTTGTCTCATGAGACCTACCGATACATCGAGGAGCTATAGTGGGCTCCACCCGTCACTTACTAAGTCCAATGCATTATTCATATAAATAGGTTTAAACATAACATAAACATTTATATTAAAACTATCATACAAAATGTCAATACTTTATTCATAAAGCATGAATGGTATAAAAATAACACATCCACAGTCAAACATATTACAAAACCTTCAATACAATATGGAAGTTTTGTATCATAATAAATCAACTTCAAATAAGATTAAAATACACCAAAGGATGTTGACATAGATGAAATTGAAACTATTTTAGAGAAATAATTATTTTTTAAAATCATTTAAAAGTCACATAATTATAAAGGAAAACATTTACTTTGAAAATATTTTTATAAGCTTTTAAGGGAAGCTTTGATGATTTTATAACGGCATAAAAAATCCTTTATAAACATCTTATAGAAGTAAAATAAGGATATACATGACTTTAACCCATAGTTTAGTAAATAGTAAAAATGATTTGAAATACATTTTTTTTAAAAACATGGATGTGGATGATAAAGATATCCCAATAGATAATTATGTATAAACAACCTTGGATAATAATGAGATTGTGAAATTAACCCTTACAATGTACTTTTCCGTGGTCGAGGGTAGTTTAACCTCCAGTATAATGGTGAAATAATTGTTATTAAATCATACAAGAATCATAAACATTAATATTATATCATATATGATCTTTTAACATTGCTTTGTTAATAATATCATAGTATTATCGTCGTTTTGGGTGTTAACTTACTCATTTGGTTTTATATGTTTTGTTACATAAGACGTGTTTGTTATGGATAGGTTGTATCTAATTCATATCTAGAATGATATCACGTACTTAAAAAATATTTTTAATCATAAAATTATAATTATACTTGAATGGATACGTTGGGGAATGAATCTCATCGTGTTCGTGGAAACGGTGGTACGTACGTACGCATGAGCGACAATATCATTATTTTGATATTAAAATAATATATAATTGGATGGTATATCATATATACAGAATAATTATAATGTTATATTTTTTATTTACTTCATTTACACATCATTATCATACCCATCCAAATAATAATGTTTTTAATAAAAATTACACCACGACGTGGAGACGGTAAGTCGTACGTACGCACGTATGGTGACATGTCATTGAAAGGATGGATAGAATAATGAATATGGTTGTACCATATTTATAATAACATAATAGTATAGAGAGTATAATTGAGTTATTATTTTATAATGGATATAACAAAGAGAGAATAAGTGGATGAAGAATGGAACTTGAAAGAGGGTGGTGAAAACATTACCACTTATTCGGGTTCTTCCTTTTGATGTGATCAAAAGGGCTCCTTAGGTTGGATTTATGATCAAACAAAGTCCTATAGGATGAATTTAGGGAATTTGAGAGAATATTTGGGTAGGTTTTGGCTGAGCCAAAAGGATTTGAAGGTGTGAATTAGAGAGAATGGGGAGTGCCATTTTATAAGAGGGGTGAGGGGCACCTTAGGAAAAGCTAGAAATATTATTTTATAATAAATTCATATTCAGTTTATAATCGCTCCAAAGTGGATTATTTAAAGTTTATTGTGGGTATAGGTCTAAAAAACTCAAGAAATAGGTTTTAGATAGATTTGGGTCACTATATTAACTTTATCTCTTTTATTTAACTCTTAGTTAAATAGTTTGACATTTACCATGTCTCTTTGTATTTTTATATTATATAGTTAATTTACTTACTATATACTTCCAAGATACCCCCAAGTGGTCCATTAATGATACACCTATCTTTATATAAGTCCTTTTGCCAAAACATAGATTTTTATAAATAGAATATCAATTAATAATATAATATTTGTTTTAAAAACTCGTTTATGTCAATTTTGATACTATTTAATAATTGATTTTTGTTAAAGTCTTAACAACTTTATTAATTCAAAAAAATTCATTTATATAATCATAACATGTCATATTAACCAATGAAATATTTTTATGTCATAAAAAATTTCAAATTATATTTACTTTAACATTTATAATACCAATTATTTGTTTCTTTCATTAATAAGGAAAATACTGTATCATTATTGTATCATAAATAAATTAAATTATTAAATGTATAAAAATTATAAATAAAGTCCCATTATTTTGGAAATATTTTTATATTTCTAATGAATATTTATATTCTAAAATATAACATATATAAACCTATGTAGAATTTGTTTTTCTAAAAGATATATGCTTATGTCATTTTTGTATTTACTTTAACTTAATTAATATAAAGTGTCATTATCACTTACAAGTGGCTCAATGGGGTCCCAAAATCGACCCAAATATTCCCATAGTCGAACATGTATCATCCAATAGGGTTAGGACATGTGTTAGGGTAATTTAATATTATTATAATATTATTTTTTACCCGTATTTACCGGATTTATCCTTTAACCATGGTAAATAAAATATTTACCGAAGTAATTATTCAAAATGTCTAATTTTTTTTTAACTATTTAAAAAATTTGTACCTCCTGATTTTAAATATGGAATCCATTATTCTAAATTCAAAACATATAAGTGGAAGAAATTAATTTAAAATTAATTCCCGTTGTCAAAACAAAAAAGCATGTTTGTAAGAAATAATAACTATCAAAATATTGACACTTGCTTATGTCTAGTTTAAATGTGAAATTATGTCGAATGAACAACATTGGATTAAATGGTTAAAATATAATCTAATTATACTTTATAACCACTCAAATTTACAATTTATCACTATTAATTATTTTGATTAAAAAAAAAAATTTAATTAAAATTTAGTAATTTTCACTATTCATCAAAATTGAATGTTTTCTAAAAAATACCAAAAATTCACCTTTGGATAATTTCAATATTCTGAATCTAAAAATGAATTCTATTTTGAAATATAAAATTTATAAAATTTCAATAAGTGAGTATTACTGTTCATAATGGCTAGTTTGATTGGTTGTGGTGTGTTAGAACTCGAAGATGCGTACAACACACGCTACTGTAATATTAAAAGAGAAGCATACTGTGGAAGATTGGGGTGTTAAATTCTCCCCCTACTTAAAATAATTTGGTCCTCCAAATTTATAGTATATTAATTAATAAAAAGACTCAGGTGGTTCTTCCACATAAGTTCCTTGGGTTCCCACTTTTCCCATACCATCTTATGGTTTCACCATAGAACTTTTACCAGTCAAGTCATCTAGTTTCTCATAACTTGTTCTCTGGTATCAAGAATCCTGATGGGCTCTTTACAATAAGATATATCGGGTTCCATTTCTAATTCCTCATAGGTTAGTACATGTGTTGGGTCAGGCATTTAATTTCTCAACAGTGATACGTGGAACACATCATGAACTTTGGAGAGACTTGGCCGCATTTCCAAACGGTAAGCTACAGCCCCAATTTGTTCTAGAATTTCGAAAGGTCCTGTGTACCTGGGACTCAATTTACCCTTCTTACTGAAACATATAACACCCTTACATAGAGATACCTTCAATAAAACATGATCTCTAACCTGAAATTCCAAATCCTTCCTTCGGTTATCAGCATAGATCTTCTGCTTACTTTGAGCTTCTTTGATATGGGTTTGGATTACCTTCACCTTTTCCACTGATTCTTTAACAAGTTTTGGGCCTACAAGTTTTCTTTCACCAACATCATCTCAACAGGTTGGTGTGTGACATCTCTTTCCATATAACGCTTTATATGGTGCCATCCTAATACTTGAATGGAAGCTATTGTTATAGGAAAATTCTACCAGAGGTAAATATTGATCCCACAGACCCTGAAAGTCAAGTGAGCAAGATCTCAACATGTCTTATAAGGTTTGAATAGTCCATTCTGATTTTCCATCAGTTTGGGGGTGGTAGGGAGTGCTCAAACGAAGTTCAGTATCCAGGGATTTCTAAATACTTTTCCAGAATCTTGAAGTAAAATGGGGATCATGATCAGAAAGAATCGATAGGGGTACTCCATGAAGTCTCACAAATTCATTAATATATAGTCTTTCTAAACATTCATGTGGTAGATCTTCTCTTATATCAAAAAAGTGTGCTGACTTGGTAGGACAATCAACAATGACCCATATTTCATCATTCCTTTTTGGAGTCTTTGGTAGTCCCATTACAAAGACCATCATGATATTATCCAATTTCCACATAGGTATGGGAAGAGGTTGCACGAATCCTCTAGGCTGTTGCCTTCTAGGTTTCACTTGTTAACAAACCATACATCTTGACACAAAATTAGAAATCTCCCTCTTCATGTTGTCCCACCAAAAATGTTCCTTCAAATCTCTATACATTTTGGTGCTCCTAGGGTGTATATAGAAATTGTAAATATGAGCATCATCCAAATATTCCCTTTTTAGATTAGGTATATCGGGAACAAAAAGTCTCTTCCCAATTTTCAAAATTCCATCTTCATACGCAAAGTCACTCAATATCCCATCATTCATAGCTTTAATCTTCTTTTGAAACTCTTCATCATCGGTCTGAGAACTCTTTATCCATTCTAGTAATGATGGTTTGGCAACCATTTGAAAAATTATTGATGTTTCACCCTCCATGGTTGTTCCCATATTCATATTTACTAGATCCATGTATATAGGATCCTTTTCAACTCTCATCTTGTTCAAAACTCAATGATCTTTTCTGATCAAAGCACCTGACACCTTGTTTGCCTTCCCCGGGTGGTAGTTTATCGTGCAATCATAATCCTTGAGTAGTTCAAGCCATTTCCTTTTCCTCATGTTGAGTTCTTTCTATGAGAAAATATACTTCAAACTCTTGTGATCAGTATAAATCTCACATTTTTCACCATAGAGATAGTGACTCCAAATCTTCAAAGAAAAGATTACAGCTGCTAAATCAAGATCATGAGTAGGATAGTTTTTCTCATGAATTTTTAGCTGTCATGATGGGTAGGCAATTACCCTATCATTATGAATAAGGACACAACAAGTCCTTTATTTGAGGAATCACTATAAATAACAAATCCATCATTCCCTGATGGTAGATTCAAGATAGGAGAATTGACTAATCTTCTCTTTAATTATTCAAAACATTCTTCACACTCTTTTTTCCAAACAAATTTAACCCCTTTATGTGTGAGCTTTGTTGATGGGTTATCCAATCGGGCAAAATTCTGGATGAAACATCAATAATAACCTCCTAAACCAATAAAACTGTGTACCTCATTTATACTCGTTGGTGCTGAACATTCTTGGGTTAATCTTGTATTAGAAGGATCAACAGAGATTCCATCCTTAGAGACAAATGGCCGAGCAAATAAATCTCCTGAATCCAGAATTCACACTTGCTAAACTTCCCATATAATTCATGTCTTCTCAGAGTCTTTAGAATAATGTGCATGTGATTTTCGTGATCCTCATAGATTTTGGAGTATACCAAGATATCATCAATAAATACCACTACAAAGTCATCAAGATATTCCATGAAAACTCTATTCGTTAGATCCATGAAAACAGAGGGTGCATTAGTCAACCCAAAAGGCATTAATGTAAACTCGTAATGCCCGTACCTGGTTCGAAATGCTATTTTCAGAATGTCTTCCTTCTTCACACAAAACTGATGATATCCAGATCAAAGGTTAATCTATGAAAAATATTGAGCTCCAGGAAGTTGGTCAAATAAATCATCAATGCGAGGTAGGGGATACTTATTCTTTATTGTCATAGCATTAATCTCCCTGTAGTCAATGCACAACCTCATAGATCCATCTTTATTCTTAAAAAAAAGAATAGGGGCTCCCCATGGAGAAACACCAGGGTGAATAAATCCCTTATTACTCAATTCTTCTAGTTGTTTCTTTAGTTCCACTAATTTCAAAGTTTCCATTCTATAAGGGGTCTTCGATATGGGCCTTGAATCAGGAATTAAATTAATAGAAAACTCAATTTCTCATTCTGGAGGATGTCTAGGTAAATCTTCTAGAAACACATCAACATATTCTTTCACAATAGGTACATCCTCTATTTGAACATTCCTTTCCTCACCCACAATTATTTCATTCTCTTCCTCCCCAATAATTGAATTTAGTTGAGATACTGGGGGTGGATCCAGATAAGAATTAGGTGGTGATGATTTTTATCTAAAGATGAGGTGTTCTTTATCGTCATCATCAAAAATAGTAACCTCATTCTTCTTAAAATAAATTTTCTCATCATGGTCTAAAAGCTAATCCATACCGAGGATTATATCAAACACAATAATAGGTATGGTGATGAGAACAGCAGATCAAGAACATTTATATGCTCTAATGATAACAGATTCACAAAACCTGGTTGCGATGATACTTCCCTTCAGATTTTTAACTGACAACTCCCTTGTTAAATAAAATTGGAAATATCTAATTTTATTTGCAAACTGGGAAGATATGAAAAAATGTGATGATCGAGAATCAAATAAAGCATTTTCTAAACTTGAGGAAACCATTAAATTACCTTACACCATGTCCTTTGGAGCGTCTACCTCCGTAGTAGTGATAGTATAATCTTGGCCTTGATCCCTGGCCTTTTCTAAGGTAAGTTCCCCTGATGCTTAGGACATTAATTTGCACAATGTCCCATCTACCTGATATTATAGCATTGAATATCAGTAGCTTCTTTATTCCCCTTGTAATCACGAGCTTGGTGGCCTTTTTCACCACACTTGTAACAGAATCCCATTCCCTTCAGGCATGTACCAGGGTGTTTCTTCCCACATTTTCTACAGGATGGATATTCAACTTTTCCCTGCTTCCCTTATTTCCATTTCCAGAGTGATCAATAGAGATCTTCTTCTCTTTCTTTGCTTTAAAGTCATAAGACTTAGAAAATTCTTTTTCTGTCTTGATAGCACATGAGACAGTATCTTCATACGACAAGAAGGATTGTAAGACTAATGATCCATAGAGAAATGGTTTCAACCCATCAATGAAATGATCAATATTACTTCTTGGGTTATGTATATAATATACAGCATGCCTTTCTAACCTTGTAACGTTAGCCTCATACTTTGCGATATTATCATCCTCCTTTTGCCTCAGAATCATAAATTGGCTTTACATATTTGTTCGATGGCCATGAGGAATGAATTTTTCTAAGAAAATCTCTTTAAACTCCCTCCATTCCATATTTGATACTTCATCGTCTTCCTTTGTGTTTTGAATCAATGAACACCATTAATCAGAATCTCTTGTGAGGCGGTAAACTTCCATGACAATGTTTTCTATTTCTCTACTCCAGAAGGCATGTAATATTTTCTCTAAAAAATTTATCCATTGCTCATCTACCAATGTATTTGTACTCCCATTGAATGTTGGTTGTTGTTGCCTCATGAAGCGATCTAACATTGATCCTCCACATTGTGGATTAGGGTGCTCCATATGGGTAAGGTTATTATTCATAACCTGAGTGAGTTGTCCCAGTATAGTGATAAGATGATCATCACCAGTTGTATCACCAGCTCCACTATAATTATCTTGAGATGGAGGGAAATCCCTACATGGAGTGCGTGCATTGATACAGTTACCATTCCTTCCACTAGGAGCCATTTCTAAACAATGGCATACACTATATTATTTTATGAATCACAATATATAAATCCAAACTTGTAAAACAATCAACATAAATTGAATAGTTTATGGATATAATCCATAATCATAAAAAAATTATTTTAGGAAGTATATACTCATAAACCCTTCATAATGGTTTTTAAAGAAAATGAGAGTTATCCTAAGCATATCCCCCGGGAGTGTCGTAACCATGAGTGTAGCAAGGCCCATTTTCGTGCAATAGTTCCTATTCAAGTCTAGCTCAAAGTTGTGTTTTCGGGTATTACCCCTAGGTAAATCTATGCTAGATATGCCTCAACCTGCTCGTATCCAGAAAAAGATGTATTGCTCAGAAAACTCACAAAATAACTAAAATTACAAAATTCTAGGAAGTTCTTCTATACTAATACTCAATGTATATCTTAAGTATATGTGCTCTAATCATATTTTATCTAAATCTAGTTTCTAAGGTTTGTATAAAACTTCCTCTGATACCAACTGTAACGCCCAGACCCCAGTTACCCAGAGTCGGTGCATTATTACATAACATTGTCATGATCACAAAAGTTAAAGTCTCGAAAGACTGATTAGTTCAGTAGCCTTATAATCACTAGATACATTCATAAAGTTTACATTACATCATAAAATGAAAAACTACAACAACATCTTGTCTTCATAGACAACACTCAGATCCCCTCATACTATACCTACAAGTCATTCATTAAATATTTTTTCACATCCTGGGAAAAATAAAACATAGAAAGGGGTGAGCTCAAATGCTCAGTAAGGATAACAATATAACGGAAACTTTCATAAATAAGCATAAACATTTAAGGCAATGTATAACTAAAACAAAATCCTTTTAAACTTGAACTTCAACATAACATGGAAAAAATAAAATGAATAATCCCATTTAATTATTCACATAGATATTTTACTAGTGGAATAATCATATGAAATATCAGTAACCACTTTCATAATGATGGAATGCATAATTCCATACTATCATAACCACATAGTCAACACCTTGTGTGAAGACTACAAATAAGATTTTGTCAAGGCCTTATGCCAAGAAACTAGTTTGTCTCATGAGACCAATCGATGCATTGAGGAGCTATAGCGGGCTCCACCTGTCACTTACTAAGTCCAATGCATTCCTCATATGAACATGTTTAAACATAACATAAACATTCGTATTAAAACTAGCATACGAAATGTCAATACTTTCTTTATAAACCATGAATGATATAAAAATAACACATCCCTACTCAAACATATCACAAAACTTTCAATACAATATGGAAGTTTTGTATCCTAATAAATTAACTTCAAATAAGCTTAAAATCAATCAAAGGTTGTTGACATAGATGAAATTTAAACTATTTGAGAGAAATATCTCTTTTTTGAAATCATTTAAAAGTCACATAATTATAAAAGAAAAAATTTACTTTGAAAATATTCTTATAAGCTTGTGAGGGAAGCTTTGATGATTTTATAACGGAGAAAAAACTTCCTTTATAAACATCTTATAAAAGTAAAACGAGGGTATAAATGACTTTAACCCATAGTATAGTAAATAGTAAAAATGTTTTGAAATATATATTTTATGAAACATGGATGTTGATGATAAATAGATCCCAGTAGATAATTATGTATAAAAAACCTCGGATAATAAAGAGATTGTGAAATTAACCCTTACCTTGTACTTTTCCTTGGTCGAGGTGAGTTTAACCTCCTTTATAATGGTGAAATAATTGTTATTAAATTATACAATAATCATATACATTAATATGATATCAAATATGATCTTTTAACATTGATTTGTTAATAATATCTTAGTATTATCGTCGTTTCAGGTGTTAACTTACTGATTTTCTTTTATATGTTTTGTTACATAAGCCGTTTTTATGGATATGTTCTATATTATTTATATACAGAATGATATCAAGTCCTTAAACATTATTTTTAATCATAAAATTAGAATTATACTTGAATGGATATGTTGGGGAATGAATCTCATCGCGTTCGTGGAGACGGTGGTCTGTACGTACGCACGAGCGACAATATCATTCTTTTGATGTTAAGAAAATATATAATTGGATGGTATATCATATATACAGAAACATTATAATGTTATATTTATTATTTACTTCAATTTCACATCATTATCATACTCATCCAAATAATAATGTTTTGAATAACAATTACACCACGTCGTGGAGACGGTAAGTTGTACGTACGCATGGATGGTGAAAAGTCGTTCAAAGGATGGATAAAATACTGAATATGGTTATACCATATTTATAATAACATCACATTATATAGAAGATACTGGAGTTATTATTTTATAATGTAAATAACAAATAAATAAGAAGAGGAAGAAGAAAGGAACTTGAAAGAGGGTGGTGAAAACATTACCTCTTCTTTGGGTTCTTCCTTTTTATTTGATCAAAAGGGCTCCTTAGGTTAGCTTTCTGATCAAACTAAGGCCTCTAGGTTGAAGTGAGGGAAGTTTAGAGAATATTTGGTCAGGGTTTGGCTGATCCAAAAGGCTTTGAAGGTGTTAATTAGAGAGAATGGGGAGTGCCCTTTTATAAGAGGGGTGGGGGCACCTTAGGAAAAGCTAGAAATATTATTTTACAATAAATTTATATTCGGTTTATAATGGATCAAAAGTAAATTATTTAATGTTTCAGGTGGGGATAGGTCGAAAACCACTCAACCAATAGGTTTTAGACAGGTTTGGGTCACTATATTAACTTTATTTTATTTATTTAACTCTTAGTTATATAGATTGACATTTACCACGTCTCTTTGTATTTTTATATTATATAGTTAATAAACATACTATATACTTCCAAGAGACCCCCAAAGTGGTCCATTAATGATACAACTATCATTATATAAGTCCTTTGGCCAAACCTCAGATTTTTAGGAATATAATATTAATTAATAATATAATTTTTTTTTAAAAACTCATTTATGTCAATTTTGACACTATTTAATAATTGATTTTTGTTAAAGTCTTAACAGCTTTATTAATTCAAAACAAATTCATTTAAGTAATAATAACATGCCATATTAACCAATTAAATATTTTTATGTCATCAAAACTTTCAAATTATATTTATTTAAACATTTATAATACCAATTATTTGATTCTTTCATTAATAAAGAAAATATTGCATCATTATTGTGTCATAAATAAATTTAATTATTCAATATCAAAAAATTATAAATAAAATCCCATTATGTATGAAATATTTTTATCTTTATAATTAATATTTATAGTCCAAAATATAACATATATAACCCTATGTAAAAATGGTTTTTCCAAAAAATATATGCTTATGTTATTTTTGTATTTACTTTAACTTAATTAATATAAAGTGTCATTATCACTTAAAAGTGGCTCCATGGGGTCCCAAAATTGACCCAAAGATGCCCATGGTTGGAAATGTATCATAAAATAGGGTTAAGACACGCGTTAGGATAATTTAATATTATTATAATATTATTTTTTACCCTTATTTACCGGATTTACCGTTTAACCATGGTAAATAAAATATTTACCGAAGTAATTAATCAAAATGTCTAAAAATAAAATTCACATATTTACACAATTTGGACCTCCTAATTCTAAATATGGAATCCATTTTTCTAAATTCAAAACACCTAAGTGGCAGAAATTACTTTAAAATTAATTCACGTTGTCCAAACAAAAAGCGTGTTTTTAAGAAATAATAAATATAAAAATATTGACACTTTCTTATGTACAGTTTAAATGTGAAATTATGTCCAATGACCAAAATTGGATTAAATGGTAAAAATATAATCTAATTATACTTTAAAACCACTCAAATTCACAATTTATCACTATTAATTATTTTGACTAAAAAAGTTGTTTTTAATTTAAGTTTATTCATTTACACTATTCATCAAAATTGAATGTTTTCTAAAAAATACCAAAAAATCACCTTAAGAAAATTTCGATATTCCGAATCCAAAAAAGAAGTCCATTTTGGAGGATAAAATTAATAAAATTTCAAAAAGTGGGTATTACTATATATAACGTCTAGTTTGATTGGTTGTGGTGTGTTAGAACTCGAAGTTGCATACAACACGTGATACTATAATACTCAAAGAGAAGCGTACCATGGAAGCTTGGGGTGTTACATAATAACTCTCTATTTTAAATATGAACTTTATCTATGTTATCAAAAATCATCTATAATGGGGGATGATAAGTATAATGATTTTATTCCATATCAAATGGTTGTAATGAACAATTCTATGATTGGTGATCATCAAAAAGGGGAATATTGTTGGCCCATAGGAGACCATGGACACCCTCTCAATTATTAATAGTTTTAATAATCACAAACCATGTCAAGTACTATTAATCATTCCAAAAAATTTTAGTCATACTTATTTAAGTTTTAATATGTGAAATTATGTCTATCTATGATATCACATAAATTTGGTACATTATGTTAATGTTTATAGTGGAAGAAAGTCGAGATAGAAAAATTATTCTCAGTATAATAGACTAACACTGACAGAAGAGATGAGATACTGACAGTTCAGATAACCTACCGATGAAAATAACTTACCAATGCAAATGATATACTGATGCAAACGACCTACCAATACAGATGATCTACTGATTCAGATAACCTAATGAGGCAAATGACCTACCAACGTAGATGATCTATTGATACAAATGACCTACTGACGCAGATGATATACCGATGTAGATAGCCTACTGATGCAAATGACCTACTGACACAAATGATCTACTGTGAAAATAACCAACCGATGTAAATCACATACTGATGCAAATGACCTAATGATGAAAATGACCTACCATTAGTTCAAATTACGTATTGATGCATGGTGCTACCAATACTAGGACCCACTGAAAGTTAACATGAGTCATTGATGCATTGAGTCACTGACTTAGGGAAGGAATGAAAAAATGATATACTGATCAAATGAGTCACCGACAGAAAGAGATAATGACTGAGGACTCACTGATAGACTGTTTAAAATTTATTTGATTTTAAATTATTTTTGATAGTCATATTTTTAGTGTGTTGTTGAGACTGGTGAATTTAATGCTTTGTGCATACATCTTAGATGAGGATATCAGAAATACAAGGTACCATATCTACCAAAAGTAGTCATATTATTGGGAAAAAGAATATATATACACAAATAATAGTGTAGAAAAAAATAGTGACATGGGAAGAATATCATAGACCAATATACAGAAGAAAATACAAGAATACATACAGTAAGAAAGTTTTAGAAAGAAGAAGACACAGGAAATTCTTCATTCATGGGTGCTGAGATCCATAGAAATGTTGATCATAAAAGTTCCATCATCTCAGCAGCATCCAACAAGATCAAAGGAGAACAACCTATCACGCTCCTATAAGACAAAACACAATGCTCCACAACACTATGTTTTCAATGTCTATTTCTATAAGAGTACTCAAGCTTAAAATATGATATATTAGAGAGTTTAGAGCTAAATAGAACAACACTCATAGTATTTTTAATCCTTATTCATTATCTTTTCTCAGTTGTGTACTATTTTATTACTTTATAGCCGTGTGTGTATCTGTATTAAAACACACACTGTCTCCTACATTAAACTAGATGATATATAATATCCTCAAACAACATTCTTTTTACACCTGTTTATCGCATGAATAACTGTGGAAGAGGTCTTATGTGACCTGGTTGTTTTTGTTCCCATGTAGAATAGTGGAAGAGGTCCTGTGACCTGGGGAGTCTTGTGTACTTTTTTTAACCCCAATCAAGGGTGTGGATAAAAGATTTTTATATATAGTTCTTGGGAGAAGGTGATCAAAAAGTGGAGATGACTAATTATCTACTTGTGACTAAACCTTTTGTTTTATATCTTCCATGTTTTCAATTTAGTCTTTCTCTATTTTTTTTAGAAAACTAAATTTTACATTGATAGTTGGTCTTAGATAGTAGTTATAACCATTTTCCTTATATGAGTATTTTCAAAAGTTGTATCAATATATCATATTGTTATAACTGAGAATTAGTCAATCTTCTGAGAAACTATTTGAATAATCAAACTATTATAATTTTACTACCTTGGTTAACTGTCTAGTTTTATTTTTAATTGGGGGAATATTTTAAATAAACTTTTTAACATAAATTTTTACTGGAACTAAATTCACACCCATCTTGAGTATCCTACTCATACCAACATATATATTTATTTTAGTTCAATAAATGGATGATGATCGGTTTACACTAAATTTTAATGTTTTCATGGAATAAATTACTTCATCAATAAGGAAAATTCAATCCTATACTATTACCATTCACTCAACAAGGATGATTCACTCATGATAATGTAATTTTATTTTTATTCTCCATTGAATTCAACATTCTGTGTTATCAAACTACAATATTGTTAGGTGGACCAGAATGTTTAATGAAATGTAGGATAAAAAGACACAATGGGATCAACCATACCTCAAAAGAATACATAATGTACCAAGTATGACCCAAGTTGTGTGGTTTTAGTTTAAAATAAAATTTTTATTAATGTATTGTTTCATATTTATGATTAATTTATTTATTTATAGTTTTAATAATATAAGGATTGTTTTATTATATAGGTGTATTCTTTTTCTCAATTAGGGGTGGTTTGTTCAAAGCTGCTTGTTCTCATGAGATACTGGACATCGAGGATGAAATTGAGATAACAAAAATAAAGAAATGGGTCAAAAATGTATACAACCATCATGAAAAGGTTAATTAGTACTTCTAATTTAGTTAATTCTATCACATTTTTTTCAATTTTTTCAGTTTAATTTTTTTTACCATTTTTATCTAATATTTTGTTTCATAGATCATTTGGAATTTCATATTTTTCATTCAATCATCTACAAAAATCTATAAAATATAGAACATGGTTCTTTTGGATGAGATGTTTCAGATTGCATGGGGTTTCTTCATTCTTCAAAAATAAACATTTCTTTCTTTTCTAGCTCTGTGAAAATGGTTGAAATAAAAACACACATCACATGCTCAATCATTCTCACCTCAATCTGATGCATGGTGTGACCGGTATGACTCAAAAAATATGTTTTTAATTTATAATTTACATTTTAGTTCAAAACAGACATCAAATAATCAAGATAGATAAAACACATTAATATTTTTGTGATAAATTGGGAAGAAAATACCTAAGTCATTTACGAATTGTAGGAATAAAACTCACCTCATTCTGATACATGATGTGCTCGATATGACTCAAAGTGTCTATTATCAGTTCAAAATTGACATTTAATTTCACAAAACACCACTTACTGAAAGATGAAAAAATGTGCATGTATTATCTTGATAATTTAGGAAAATGATTCAAAATTCAATTTTGACTTTTATAAACGAGTCTCACACAAAACCAACAGATGATGTGTCTTGTATGACTCAACGTGCATGTCTCTAATTTAAAATGGCATTTTAGTAAAAAAGCACAATTTACATACTCAAAACCAAGAAAACATATTCATATTGTTTTGATACTTTATTAAAATGATCTAAAAGTCATTTGGGACATGTAGTAAATATCCTCACCTCAATCTGATGTGCAGTGTGACTAGTATGACTCAAAGTGTATCTTTTTATTTAAAATCAAAATTAATTTTAGTAAAAAATACAACTAACATACTTATAAATCAGCATATTTATCCATATTATATTGATACTTTAAGAAAATTATCTATATGTCATTTTTGATGTGTAGGAATCATCCAAACCTCAATTGGATACAGAATGTTTTTGGTATGACTCAATGTGTTTGTTATCAGTTTAAAATTGATAATTTAGAACAAAAAAGTCCAGCCACTGAAAACTCAGAAAATTTTCTTATATTGTCTTGATAATTTAGTAAAATGATTCATAATTCATTTTTATGTGTACTAATTAGTCTCATGTAAATAACCACACATGATGTGACCAATATGACTCAAAGTTGGAGTTTCTAGTTTAAAATTAATTTTTAGTAAAACTCACACACGGAATACGCAAAACCAATAAATACCATTAACATTGTTTTTATACATTAATGAAATGATTACCAATTAATTTGGGACATGTGATAATCATCCTCACCACAATAAAATGCATAGTGTGTTCAGTATGACTCCAAGTTCATCTTTTTATTTAAAGATGACATTGATTTTAGAAAAAAATAAAATTGACATTAAAAAAACTGAGAAAAGAAATTCGAATTGTTTTTATACTTTATAAAATTTTTCCATAAGTCATTTTTTATGTTTAGGAATAATTCTTACCTCAATCCAATACAAGATGTGTCCTGTATGACTTAAAGTGTCTATTATCAATTTAAAATTGACATTTTAATTCAAAAGTGCAACTCATTGAAAACTAAGAAAAAACACTTATATTGACTTGATAATTTAGGAAAAATATTCATAAATCATCTGTTATTTTATTAATCAGTATCACATCAAACCCACATACAATGTGATTTATTTTACAAAAATGTGCCTGTCTCCAATTTAAAATAACATTTTTCTAAAAAAAAGTGACATACTCAAAAATGAGAAAATGATTTTGGATTGTTTTAATACTTTAGTAAAACTAACCAAAAGTTATTTTTTATGTGTAGGAATTAGTCTCACCTCAATATTCTGAATGGGTTGACCGATATGACTCCTTTTGCATCTTTTCAATATATAAGTGTCATTTTAGTTTAAAATGTGCATTACATCACTAAAACCACGAAAATGATCCGAGGTTTTTTCTCATCATTATATATGCTATTACTTAATTAATTTCTTTATAATTTTAATCTTATATACATTTTGTTAATTTTCGCATAGATAATTCTTGAAGACGAACAATAAATGGTGTGACATACAAGAATCAATCGTAACTCAATACGATAAAAAATGTTCCTAATATGATTAAAAGTTTAGTTTAAAATTAAAAATTTTTGTTTAATTTATTTCTCTATATTATTACAGACAAAAATTTTTTTTTTACATAGTTATGTTCTTTTTTTATCAGGGGTGGGTTTTTATTTAATACAGGTGCATTATTTTTCTATACAATAATGTTTTTCTTGTATTTTTAATGTGAATTTTATTTCATTTTAATTATTTATTTTTAACTAAATTTTCTAATTTATGGAGTTGTTTTTGGTACTATAGTGCACTATTACAAAACACTATACTATTCCACATTTCTGTGTTATATAAAATTATAGTATACCCCTTTATCAATGCTTTAAAACAACTGATAGATGGACACTTTATTGGTTCATTTATTATCATTGATAAAGGGGATCTCTATCAGCACTAAATAAAATCATTGATAAATGGTGTTGTTTATCAGGGTTCTCAAATAACTAATAAAGGGGTGCTTTATCATCGCTTTTTTATCACTGATAAAGGAACCGTTTCCAGAGTTTTTCTAGCATATATAAATTCTTATAGATATTGTCCACACACCAATATTTTGTTCTAGCAAAGTCTTATTCTATCTCATTTAAATCTCTCTTTTGTAGTAGTGTCACCTATAAAAGGAAACCCCTATCCTATCATCAATACTCCTTAAAACCCTTTTGCTTCCGCCAATACAAACCCAAATAACATTCCGAATTCAATTCCTCCCATCTTATGACCATTTTCTTTATAATAATTCCATTATATGAATACTTTAGGTAAAATACTAAAGATGTGGTATGAGCACAGGTAAAATTCATATCTATGTGTTTTTGTAAAATTTCTTCTTACAACTCCTTTACGTATTTTTAATTTATGATTATTTAATAAAAATAATTATCTACCATATACTGGGATGTTATTATATTAAAATAATTACCTATTTCTATCTCTCGCTCTCTCAAATGGGAAGTGATAACATTGCCCATGTATATGGTCGACTACCACCTCATGAACTGATGGGCCACGTTTTCCATGAAAAACTATAACATTTTTGTGTGATGATGGATCTAATATATTGATATTATATTTATAAAATATATATACCTCTTGATTCATTATATCTTATACACATTTTTTTACTTTACCTTTCATAGGGGATACAACAACGTCTCTTGTGTGGGTTTAGGACTACTGCCTCACAAGAAACGTGATTCATTTTTCAATTACACTTTACATGTAAGATAATAAGTTTAAATTTAATGAATATATATTTTATACATAAATTATTATGATATTAATCACATATTTATCATTATTAAATTATAATAGATCATTCTATTTTTCCCTTTTCACTCACTAAAAGATTACAATGTCGCTCGTGTACATGTAGACTACCACCTTCACAATTGATATGATTCTCTTCTCATTACAGGACTACATAGATTATATATATAATTATAATTAAATAAATAATATTCTATTTATGACATTATTATTATTATTCTATATAGATAAAATATTTTTTACCTTCTTTTCATAATAATTGTTAAAAAACAGAAACACTACTCATGCATACGTGTGGCATACCATCTCCATGATCGTAACATAATTCATTTCTCAAAAAAATATTTCATAATTGGTATCATAATTATAAATTATATATAAATTGGATAATTATTTCATGATTATTGTTCTATATATGTTTAAATAATTACCTTTTAGACCCATAGTTAACCTATCAAAGTCATTTTTTATACATAAGTTAAATTTCATCGAAACACCTAACGAAAAATTAATTGATTATGTAATTGTATATAACATGGTAATAATTTAAATAAAATGAATAAAAAACTTTAAAATTTTTATTAGAAAAGAAATTAATTAATATATGTTTATTATTTAGGAAGATAAAAAACGTACGTGATGAGTCAGACTCAAGGTACATGACTTTGTCTAAATTTCTCTTCATTGAGGAAAATTGAAATGTGATGCACCTAATATATTTTATATGCTGTATATTCTATAAAATTAAATATAATACAATTATTCCATAATAAATGATATTTTATGTTTCAATTTTAATTATATCATCTAAAGCGATTTTGACTTAAAAGTTATCAAGTTGTAACGAATTTCATAACTCGGGTTCTTTTCATTGGGTTATATTACATGTTCATTATCATTGACATTATAATATTATGATTTTATGGAATTTTTAATATATTAAGTTTTATTTACACTTTTTTATGTGTATTTACATTATAAATATAATCGATTCATTGATTAATCCTCACTTTAACGTTATGATCTTTATAATGGTTTCTCATTTCAATTTTACTTTTGTGTAATATAGGACATATTAAACACTAATTTCCATTTTTTAGTGTATATACTACCCATTTGATATATTATATAATGAATATATTTATCTTTATGATATTTAAATTTTCATTTTTTGTCGTTTCTTTTATTGGGGTTACGATTCATAAATTAACAAAGTGGTAAGGTTTTATTTCAGAATCACATCATTATTCGGGTTTATTAATATTTATATCACCCTTGGGGTAATTATTGGATATTTATATCTTAAAATAAAATTTTTCTATTCAAATTTGGTTATTAATTAACTTCATAAATTAATGGTTCTACTTTTTCACTCTTTGGTACTTAAAATGATTGAGAACTATTTTTAGTAAAAGTCGTCTTTATTTTCCTCTTCATTTCAAAATCCATATTTATCAAAACCTATTTTTTATAAAATAATTTCCAAAAATATTTTTAACCTTTAAAAAATAAGTTAATAAAGAAATTTTTATCAATTTTAAAATTTTAAAAATGATTCAAAATGAATCTTCATGTAATTTTGAAAAAAAATCCCACTTCTATTTTACCAAAAATGTGAAATAAATATTTATTTTAACATGTACGTCTGGAATAGAATTTTATTCCATCATGAACAATCAATGTTTTAAAGATTATTTCAAAATATTAAAAATATTATTTTGAAGTAAAATTATTTTCAATTGTTTTTGAACATTCTTGTTCAAAATGTTATTTTTAATGTTAAAAGTCTATTTTACTCAAAAATGTTTTTAATGAAATTTTATAGCATTTATATTCATCAATGACATTGACCATTTATTACACTTATGATAAAATAGGGATATGTTGTATTGAAATCATCCTTATTCTTTATAGATATATTTTATGATGATTTTTATTAAGGATTTAAAATTTTATTACCATTCACCATATTACTCTGGATTGTTTATAATTATGATTATTCATTTGGGGTAAGTATTTACATTTCGTATGTTAGTTTTCCTATAAAAATGTTTATGTTGAATATTATTAACATTATTTATAATAGTAATATATTATGTAACACCCTAATAGTTTTTGAAATATATTTTTCAAATTTATTTAATATTTTTTATTTTCTTCATTACAATTAACACAGAGTTTATCTTTCGTTACATGCAACCCTAAGTTTACATGTAACATGTCATATTTTCAAAATACAATTATGTGATATTTGTCACATAGTAGATGGAATAATGGAAATAATTATAATTTAATAAATTATTAAAATATATAGTTTATGAATTTATATTCAATGAAATATGGGGTTACAAATTAGTCAAAAATTAAAATAAGAATCTATTTGAAAATAAAGGAAATCTTTCTCCAAAAAATTATTTTTAAGAAAATGTTTTTTATCTAAATAAATTAAATGATCCAATTTTGGTGAATTATTTTAATGAAATTATTATAGTATTTAATAAATCCATTTTTTAACATTTATAAATATTGTTTTCTATACAAGAGATAAGAATAAATCCAATGTTACGCTTAAAACTGTATTTTTCAAAAAAATAGGTTTTTTTCAGTTTTTTTGCACTTATTTTAAAAATAACTTTTTAAATTTTAAAAAATATAATTTAAGAAATAAATTCAATTTTTGAAATAATCATTACAAAATTATCTTATGGTGAATTTTTTATATTTTTATGAAGAGATTAATTTTTTCATGAATAGTGAAAAACACTTAATTTTAATTGAAACATGATTTTCATTTAAATTATTTATAATGAAAACTTATATTTTAAATTGTATTCATAATAAAAGTATTTCATTTATATATATACATATATATTAATCCAATTTGGGTAATTTGAATCATTTTAATATTTATTTTTTTTAAAAAAACATTGTGAACCTTTGAACATTTACTATTTGAAAAGCCCGCTTTCTCATCACACGTCTAGGATTAATTTTAATATTAAATTATCAAATTATGTGAATTTAATTTTAATAATTGTATTAAACATTTTTAATCACCATAAGTTATATTTTATAATAATTTCAACTTATTATTTTTCTAAAATGAATAGTGAAAATTGTAAAAATTAATTACCGTAATAAAGGTAAATGTGGGTTTACCGAGGGTTAAACTAGAAAGATATATTTTAAAACAACATTAAAACTTGACTAAAATAATTTTTATGGAAATAGTTTGACCCTATAATGTCTTAGTATGTTTAATAATCCATTTGGTAAATCTTTGGAATGAGAAATATGTGGTTACACCACTTTCTTTTCAAAAACATACAAGTGTACCACTCACCTCACTTATAAAGGACAACCCCAATCCTCTCTTATTAACACCTTAAAAACCAATTTTATCACTAAAAAACTTCAAAATTTCCTTTTAAAATTATCTAATATAATCATATAATCATCATCTTGAACATAAATCCAACCTTAAAAGTATTTTGGCTAAAATTTAAGGGGGATACCCGAAGAAGAGGTAACCTTCTTCAACGAGCATTTCTATTTTATATCTTCCTAAAACTACATAAATTATAATTAAAAAACAATAATATAATTAAATCCAATATTAAATATATTTTTATATTTTTATGTTAATTTAATGACCTACAACCATCTTCAATTTCATCAAATGATTTTTAAAAACACTATTCATGTGTATGGTGTACCACCACCATGTGTACCGTTGTGATTCGTTTTTACATTACCACCACTCATAGTTGGGTATGATGATGTAAATGAGTTATATATATATTATATTTATAACATAATTATACCTATTTATTAATTATATCTCATATACCATTTTATATTCTACTTTGTAGGGGATATGGTAACATCGCTCATGTGTATGGAGAACTACTACCTTGCAAAGCGATGCGATTCGTTTTTGAATTATTCTTTTCATGGAAGATTATAAGGATAAATTTAATGAATATATGTGAATAAATGAAATAATAATGTTATTAATGACATAATTATCATTCTTAAAGAATTATATGATTTTATTTCATACCTTTTTTCTTACTGAATGATGATAACGTCAATTATGTACCTGTGGACTACCATCTTCACGATGGAATGCGACTCTCTATTTTCATCAACACACCAAGTGGATTACATGTATATTTATATTTAAAGAATTAATATGTTATTTATGAAATTTTAATCATTCTTGGAATATAAAATATTACTTAACTTATTTCCATAATGATCATTGAAAAATGAAAAAGTTACTATTGCGTATGTATGACATACCATCTTCATGATCGTAACATAATTAATTTCACAAAACCACATCTCATGATTGGTATTAAAAGTATATTTTTTGTAAAATTTTATAATTATATCATTATTATTATTATTATATATATGATGTAACCACGGTTAAATTAGTAGGAGAAAAAATTACAAATCAAAACATATGTAAAAACAAAGCTGTTATTACCCAAAATGTGATTTTAACAAGAAATTGAAAATAAAGTAGTAATAAATTATTATAAGTAAATAATATATGGAATAATATATATAATTATTGTTTTATGATTGATTTATAATAATTATATAGGGTATTCAAACATTCATGAAGGAAGATGAGACTTAAGGTACACGATTTATTGTCTATCTTTTATTTTTGGGAGATATATGAAATTCACCACTTGTTTAGTTTTTATGGTTTTTATACTTAAAACTTGAATTTTTATATAATAAAAAAACTCTATTAATTATATTTAATGTATAATTTTAAGTTATTATTTATTGTAACTTATGATTCAAATGATTACTAAAGCAGTAATTGATTTATGTCTCACTTTTTTACTTCTATGATACACATGCCACATTGACAACCTATTTATTTTATTTGGAATATATTTTCCCATGATTTTACTTTATAATTATTATAATTAAAACTATTGGGATTCTAATATCCATTTTATGATCCATCTTTTATGGGGTCTATAGCTCAAAAGTTACAAAATGGAGAAAGGGTTTTTTGCCTCAAATTTATTTCCTTGTTACATATTTTATATTATGAAACTACATTCTTTCATGAGGTTAATATAAATCACATTTTATATGTAATGTAATAAATTTATTTATTCCTATTATATTGTAATATTCATTTAATTTTATTCTTTCATGGGGCTTATAAATCAGATTTACCAAAGTGGTAAGGGTTTTATGTTTCAGTGTCAGCTTTTTTCAGGATTGTTCATGATTATGATTCCAATGATGAAATATTATGATATATATCTAATGAAAAAAAATTATTTATTATCATATAGTAATTTCATTATAATTCATATGTTCCCAACTTTTTACTCTCTTTATGTACTCAAGAGTTAAAAATAATATTTCTAAGAAAAAATTATTTTATTTATCTTTTCGATTGAAAAACCTTATTCTTCCAAAACCATGATTCCTAAAAATGTTTTCAATAATGTTTTTAACATTATTAAAATTAATTTTATCAATGTTTTACTTTTAATTTAAATTTTACGGTTTTTTTCCAAACAATGATCGTTTTGGATTTTACCAAAATTAGTAATATAATATTTTTTTAACATCTACGTCATGAATTGAATTTACCACCATCCTGACCATTATTTACTTTGAAGATTAATTTATATGTTTTAATGGTTATTTTCAAAAAAATGGTTTTTTTAAAAAATTGTTAATTTTTTCATCAAAGAGTAAAGTACATTTTCATTAAGATTATTTTAAACTATTTTTAATGTTTCCTTTATAAGTATCAATGTTTATTTTTAAGGAAAATAATTTTAAAAATATTTTATAATTATTTTTTTTAAATGATATTTTCAATAAAAAGTTACCCCCTTAAGAAATTTTTCATGTGATTTATCTATCAAAATTATTTTAAAATTTATATGACATCATTTTATGTAAATATATTCTTAATGAGGACATAATCCAAGGATTCCATTGTTATTGTTTCTTTGAATGGTTTATATTTATGATGATAAGATGTTTATAAAACCCGTTTCTCTTACATAGGTTATAAAATTATAAAATTATCATGATAAGAGATTGATTTTTCCATGTGTTATGCTACGATGAAATGATGAAATGATTATGAAACATGTCTCTTTTTCAAAGGATATGATATGATGAGATATTTATAAAACCCATTTCATTTCATTGGTTATGATAAAAGGAATGTTTTATGATCTTGGAGAACATATATTTATGATTTTCACCATTTGATGGTAGTTTAATTATAAACTTGGAATATAGTTATGTTATAACTAAATATGGTTGAGACTTATATCTCCCTTACATGAATTATGTAAATATTTCTATCTAATGAGATACATATGACTAAAATGGGGAGTGAACATTATTCAGTAAGGGGATTTGTCCGATATGATGGTTTTGGGAGAGAACCTTGACTACTATGATGGTTTTTGTTGTGAACCCATTCCAATATTATATTATTGGTAGTGATCATAGACTCCTTTGGAAATTATTTAATTTTTTATCTGTATCCAGCAATTCCATGTCTTATGCCAATGTAATTTACTCATGTTTTATGTTCTTTGATTTCATTAGGATTCATTTCTGAGGATCTTCCAATCATTTTCTCATATTGAAGATTCTAATATTATATATTAAGGGTATGGTTTTCATATATTATGATCATGATACCATACCCTTCTATTCATCTTATGCTTACATATCCCCCCCTTTTACCCTTACTGAGTATATGAGTTAACCCTTTCTTGTGTTTTTCTTCCCATGGTTATGAACCGAGGTTTTGGGTAGGGTATTTTTGTGAAGAGTACTAAAAGAGAAGATATTTGTGGGATATATTGAAGATATTTTCCCAAATTATAATATTTTGTACCTATACTTTAAATAAAAAGAACTATTATGGTTCTTAAGAATGTGTTTGTGTAATGCATGAATACTCATAAAAAATATGTAATATCCTTATATGAAAATCCGAGGTCACTATAGTTCATATTTGAGGTATATTTATTTAGCCTTGGGAAACATGGATAATAAAACTTTAGTGAGAACTCTTGGGATTTTATATGGTTATTGCTATTCATATGACTATGTTTAAGTCTAAGGATGAGTCACAATATTAGATAATGTCCTAGAATTTTGTTAAAAGATAGAGAGAGTGGTTTCCAAACTATTACATCTTTGTATAGATACAATAGTGGATGTGGATCTAGCATATAGGTATATAGGGTTAATAAATATAAATAGGGAACATTGATCTAGACTCCACCAACGCCTAGTGCATGAAAATCAGCCTTGATGGACACATGGTTTGATACTCTTGGGGGATATGTTTTGGAAATTCATAAACTTTTCATGAACTATCATTAAGGATTTAAATACATAATCACTCTAAATTTTAGAGAAAAATCCTAAGGTTTCATATATTGAAAATAATGTTACATGATTTAGACATCCAATAAGTGATTTCTCATGATTATGTGGTTCCACCCTATTGTTATTATTTCTCACACTATGATTTTTGGTTTAATCAATGGATGGAACTAGAAGGAACTGGGTTAACATTTAATGTGATAGAAAATTTTATGATGTGCAACCAAATGGGATGATGACAGGTGTGAATGATATTGGGATTATGATTAATTAAACTATCATAGAACAAGATTAATAACATGCACAATAACTAACTCTTGGACTCACCAAATAATAGAAGGGTAGAGTTTGCTGAGATTTTTGGTAGTGAAGACCATGGAGGAATAAAGATTTTGTTTCCTACATGTTGAGAATGTTGGAAGAAGCACTAAAGGGAATGTCTTAGAGGGACGAGAATATGTTTTAGCAGTGGAAAATAAGGTCGAAAATAAATAAACTACAAAGGAAAAATGTAAATTTCAGTTAACTCAATGGATTGGGATATTTGTCTCCCTAAAGTATTATCAAAGGATAAATGTTTTAAATGGGGAAATAATGGGAATTATTAAAATAAATGTACTTAGGGGAAAGATTATGAGGAGAATTAGAAAGGTAATAAGAGTAATGGTTATATTATTGACAAGGAAGATATTATGAATGACATATGGAAGGAAGGTTTTATATAGGAATAATTTGATAAATAATACATAATTGCATAATGATGAATTGGAATAATTGAAGTGTTTATTTTTTGGAATTCAAGAATTATGTTATATGAACCATAACATAAATAAGGATTGTTAGAAGAATTTTTACATTAAGGTTTTTCAATAATATGTTAAATGGTACGGATAACCAAGAGAATTGATTTAATTGAAATGTGATACTTTACAAAAAAACATGTTTAAGGGATGATAAAACTTAATATGTTACAAATTTGGGATTATAATATTTGGATAAAGAGATGTTGGATATGAATAAGTAAATTTGATATTATTGATGACCTTGGAACTATTGAATGATTTTTTATCAAATGGGTTTATGATAACATTGATGGAGTTTACAACATTTTTGGATTTAAGGAATATATCTAATAATATATGTTTTATATAAGGAAATAGGAATCATGTAGATTTTTAATAATGTTTAGTGGTAATTCAATTTATTAACATGTTTTAAGAGAATACATGATGAATCTATCCACATATTTGGCATATAACAATCAATATTAATTTTATTACACATGTGGTATTAATGATAATTTTACTTTGATAAATTTATTATACTTATTTGTAAATGATAAATTTTGGATGTGTTATAAGGTTAAAAGTTTATTGAATGGTCTACATTGAATTTTGAATGTGGTTTTAGAGATTAATGTATTACTTCCCCATATGATGATTTATTCATATTGGACAACCAATTTTATGAATTTTTAAATTGATATTCAAGCAATTAATTATCATTCTATTATAAGTCTTATTTAGTTCTTCATAAATGAAAAAAAAAATTAACTGTTAGTGTAATAGAGGAAGTGGAAAGTCATCAAGGAATGACCAAAGTATGAGATTGTGCTTATAAAATGTAATGAAATCATGTGAGTATATATTCTCATAAAATTTTTCTAAAACCATGAAAAGGAATTTGAAATAAAATTTTACCCTATTACCATCATTTTTTATGATATCAATGATTGTTTTTATGCCTCTTTGGTTTATAGATTTTTGGTCAATAACTTTCTCCTTTTTGTGTTCTCTATCTCTCTCTATTTGTATCTGGGTATTAATTTTCTTATTTATGCCCTTGTTTTCACTTTACACATATGTTATACAATTTGGAGACATAGTATGTGTTATTCCATATGACTTTTTCATATCCCATTATCTTTTTCAAGAGGATTTTTATTAATCCTTTTTATGAAGTTTGTCTCTATGAAAGAATTTTCAAATTCTAAACAGTGGAAGATCGAGACAAATTTCATGGTTGAAATTCATTTTAAGGGGGTAGAATGAAACAACAAAAATTTTTTTGAAATATTTTTCTCAAATAAATTCAATGTACTTGTTATTTTGTGTCACATGTAACATTTATTTTAGATTTCATTACACAAATCCTTGAGTTTAAGCGAAATATGTCATATTATTAAAATATTATTATATGATAGTTATCACCTAGACATTGAAATGATAGGTATGAATATGAAGAACTAAATAATGAAAATATGTGGTTTACATAGATATATAAAATTGATTCATGGGTGACCGATTAATTAAAAATGAAAATAATAAAATCTTTTTGAAAATAAAAGAAATATTTCTATGATAAATTATTTTTATAAAACAAAAACATTTCTCCTCAAAAAATTAAACGAACCAATTTGGGTCAATTAGTTTAATATAATTTATATATTATATATTCAATAAATGTTTTAACATTCATATTATGTGTTTTCTATAAAATAGATAATCATAAATCTAATTTTATGCTTAAAAGTGTATTTTTTTGGAAATCAGTTTTTCATCTGTTTTTGCACTTTTTTTAAACAATTTTTACCAATTTTAGAAACATTATTTGATAAAATAAATTTCATTTTTAAAAACATCATATAAAAATTATATTAGGGTTAATTATTGTGAATTTCATAAAAATATTATTTTTTTGGTGAATATTGAAAAATATTGATTATTAATTGAAAATAAAATCTGATCAATAATATATCTATTAATATAATTTTGGTCGTTCAAATAATTTTCATATTTAATTTTGATATATATATATATATATTTTAAATTTTTTAACATTTTTTCTTTGGAAAACCTGAGTTCTTTTCACATTTATGATATTAATTATAAATTAAAAATTTCCACTTATATAAATGAAATTTATAAAAATCGATTAAATATTTTTAATCACCATAATTTATTTTGTCTAATAATTTCTACTTATTTTTTGACCAAAATGAACTGTGAAAATAGTAACAATTAATTACTATGGTTAAGGTAAAAATGGATTTACTGTGAGTTAAACTAAAAAGATACGAATAAAAAAGTCTTAAAAACTTTTCAAAAATAAATTATATAGACATATTTGAACCCTATGATGTCTAAGTATCGATATTACTCTTTTTCAGATCCTTTTCGCTTGAAAAAACTCGTGTTCACCTATTTATTTTCAAAAAATCACAGGTATTCCCGTCACCTCACTTATAAAAGGTCACCCATATCCTCTCTTTTTCAGATGTTCAAAACATGTTGGTTCTGTAAAGACCAACCCAAATCCCTTCCCAGATTCCCACCTCTCATCATAGAAGCCATATTATTATTGAAAGAAAAATTAGCAAAAATTTGTAGTACTTAGTTGTAATTAGTAATAATTTGTAATAAGAAGTTATAATTAGTGATAATTAGTAATAATCATTAATAATTATAAATAATTAGTAATAATTTGTAATAACTAGTAATAATCGGTAATAATTAGTCGTACTTAGTAATAATTATTAATAATGAGTTATAATTTGTAGTAGTTAGTAAGAATTAGTAATAAATAGTAATAATTAGTAGTAATTAGTAATAATAATTAATATTTAGAAGTAAATAGTAAAGATTAATAATAATTAGCAATATTTATTTATAATCTGTAATAATTTGAGATATATAGTAATAACTAGTAATGATTAGAGATAATTTGAAATAATTTGTGGTAATTATGATTAATTAGTGGAAATTAGTAATAATTAGTGGTTATTAGTAATAATGAGCAATAATGAGTAATAATTAAAAACAGTTAGTAATAATTAGTAATCACTAGTAGTGATTGGTAATAATTTGTGGTAATTAGTAATAATTAGGGATAAATGGACATAATTACTAGTAATTAGAAATAATTATTAATAACTAGTAATAACTAGTTATGTTTAGTAATAATTAGTAATAATTAGTCATTATTAGAAACAATTAGTACTAATTAGCATTAATGAGTGATAATTAGTAGAAATTAGTAATAATTACCGGTAATTAGAAATACTTAGTCGTAATTAGTAATAATTATTCATAATTAGTAATAATTAGTGGTAATTAGTGATATTTAGTAATGATTAGTAAAAATTAGTGGTAATTAGGAATAATTAGCAGTAATTGGGAATCATTATGGGCAATTAGTAAAAATTAGTTGTAATTAGTAATAATTAGTGGTAATTAGTAATAATTAGTAATAATTTTTAATAATAAGCGATAATTAGTAATAATTAGTTGTAATTCGTAATAATTAGTGACAATTAATAATAATTAGTAATAATAAGTGGTAGTTAGTTATAATTATCTTCTAATTAGTAATAATTAGTGATACATAGTAATAATTATTGAATAATAGTAATAATTATGGAAAATTAGCCTTAATTAGTGGTTATTAGCAATAATTAGTAATATTTAGTGGTACATAGTAAGAATTAGTTGTACTTAGTAACAATTAGTGGTACATAGAAAACATTGGTGGTAATTATTAATAATAAGTAACAATTAGTAATAATTAGTAAAAATTATTAATTATTTTTAGTAATTATAGTTACTAGTGGAACTTAGTAAAAAATATTGGTAATTACAAAAAATTAGAAGTACTTAGTAAAGATTTGTGGTAATTAGTAAAAAATACCGTTGATTACTAAAAGTAAGCACTAGTTACTAAATATTAGTGGTAAATAGAAAAAAAATGATATTATTTACAAGTAAATTATAATTTTTAATTTTATGCACTTTTTTGTAATGTACTTTTTTATTTATCAAATTAATAAAAAGATTTTTTGTTTAATATTTTTTAGAGAAATATAGAAATAGGGAAGTCGAAAATAGTCTTTAATATATGATCACAATTGGATAAATAATCATGAGAATCCAAATGGTTCTTGAATAAATCATTTATATGTTGAGCTTGTTGAATCTTTTTTTAATCATTTACATTATCAAAACTAAAATTTATTTCAGAAGAGAAAATTATGTGTCCATGTAAGAAATGTGATCTGAGGAGGTTTGACGCATTTAAAAATGTTGGGGGTCCTATATTACATTTTGAATTTCAAAAAGATTATATTTTTTGGTATCAACATGGTGAACACAGTTCTAGAGAAGATATTAATAATTTGGTTTTAGATCCATCACATTTTCAAACTCTAGTATATGATGTTTTTGTTCAGTATTTTCAACAAACTAAAACTCATGATGATATTAATATCACTACTGAGTTAGAACCAGCTTGATTTTATGAGTTGTTGAAGCTTGATGAGGATACCTTATACATTGGTTGTAAGATAAGAAAACTTTAAGAGGTTACAAAATTTATGGAAATTAATTCAGATAATAGAATTCAAATAGCTATTTTTATCAAATATTCTCTTTGGTTAAATCAATTTTACCTAAAATAATTGTGTTACCTAAATATTTCTATAAGAGCAGAAGGATGCTTTGTAAATTGGGTCTTGGTTATTTGAATATTAATGCTTGTTAAAATGATTTCATCCTATATTATGGTAGAAATAATTTATTATTTAGTTGTCCTATATGTAGAAAATAGAGGTATAAAGAGGCTAAATTGGGGAATTATAGATTTATTTCTCTAAAAAATTGAGGTATTTCCTACTTACACCCAGATTATAGAATTTATTTATGTCTCAGAACACAGCATCATTACTATAAGGGTACAAAACCAATATTTAAATAGGTAAAAGATTAAATCATCCATGTGATGGGGATTCATGGAATAATTTTCACTCAGAATCATTATTTTTCATTAGAATCCCATAACATGTGATTGGGTCTTTCTATTTATAGTTTCTGTCTATTTGTTTCTTATGGTAGACAATACTCTTGTTGGCTCATCTTTATAACTTTGTACAACTTACATCATTATATGTTTTTCAATGAGCTATATATCTTTTTGACCTTATTAATACCATGTCATAAAAATAAGAATATCAATGTTTATTTGAATCCATTTATTTATTAGTTAAATTTATTATGTAGTAACAATGTCAATAAATATGATATTGTTTAGAAACAAAATTTCACAGTTAAAGATGCATTAATGTGTACAATTATTGGATTTCTATCATATAAAATGTTATCTGGCTAGAGTATATATGGTAAAAATCACGTTTATACTATATGAGTGAAAAAAAGAATTTATGATTGACAGAAAACCATTTTTTTACTATTACCACCAATTTATTCATATTCATAATCATTTATGAAGGAAGAAGAACCATTTCAGAAAAGGTAAAATTGAAAGAGACGGGCCTCGATAAATGATCTTAGTTATTGATTTAAAATCTATTGTCTCTTTATTAGCTCCCTTTACCTTTAGACCGACTATAAACTAAAAAGATAGATGACTTTTCGAAAGATCACAATTGGATTAAACAAAGTAATTTTTTTTCAGATCATTCACATTAGTCTTATTTTTTGGTCTGTCACATGTTAGATTTCATGTATACTGATAAAAAATGTTTTTATAATATATTTGATATAGTTTTAGACATAATTGGTAAGTCCAAATATAATTTAAACAAAAGATTAGATCTTAACCAAATTTGTAGGAGACCAGAACATTATTTGTTTGAAAATAATAGGTCATGTAAGTTAATTAAGCCTAATGTAGCCTATAAACTTTCCAAAGTTATCCATTTATTATTTTTCAGTGGATTGTGGATTTAAGATTACATGATGGTTATGTTTCCAATTTTTCTAGATGTGTCAAAAAAATAATATTATTGGATTAAATAGTTATGATCGACATGTTATATTGGAAAAAATTCAACTGATCGGATTTATGGGTTTTTTGAATTTTTTGATTTTTGATGTTCTAAAAAAATCATATTTTTTTTGAGATATCTATATGGAGATAATAGACTATGATGCACTTAGTAGACTTAGAGAAGATATTGTTTTAATTTTATATAAACCGTATTTTTTTACACCATCATTCTTTGATTCAATTGAATATTTGATATTACATTTATCATATAATGAAAAATGTGGAGGACTAATTCTATTCCATTTGATGCATCCAATTGAAAGACGTATGCATATGACAAATAAAAATGTATGTAATAAAGAATCAATTGATGGTTCAATTACAAAAGCTTATTTATATGAATATTTTTTATCAACTCCAATTATTTACAACATGAATATATATCAAAACATAACAAAATGGGATATAATGAGAAAAAATTTGACGATGCACTAAACATTAAATTATCAGTTTTTAATTATCCTGAACTTGTATTTGGTGGAGTCCATGAGAAATGGTTCTCATAAGATAACCATCACATGGCTCATACAAATTTTCTTATCCACTATGATGAAATGGAAAGATTTTTATAATGAGTTCTAATACGACATTTTCTTTAATTTGAAGATAAATAAATAAATAATAATTTATTTATAGATTATAAGACGATCATATTAAGAAAAAACATCCAAAAATTAAAACAACTTTTCTTGAGGAATGTCAGCAACATACTTCATTCTACTTATTTCAAGAAGTGTTAAAGTTATTTTTTTGGGTTTAACAAATGAAATAAATTTATTATTTTTTATATTGTCAGTTGTTAAATTTTGTAGGAATCAAAACATGCCAACAAAATTGATAATCAATTGTGTGCATTGAGTATCCCACCATCCAAAATGGTTAAATATTGTTATTCAATCATGGTGAATGATTTTTGATTTCATGGACATGTATATAGTGAATAAAAAATAATAAATAATGTCTTTTTATTAAGAGGATCTCATCATAGAGGAAGTTAATTTGAATTTTATGGCATGTTGAATGAAATAATTGAGTTGTATTATCTAGGAAAAAACTATGTAATGACGTTTAAATGTAATTGGTTTGATAAAGAGAGAGTCTTGTGATTTTATTCGTGCCATGGAATCATTGATATTTTATATAAGGTCCTTCTTATAGTAAATAAAACATTTTTACTAGATCATCACGTACACAAAATATATTATACCAATTATTGTGATACTCCAAGAGAGAAAATTAATTGGTGGATCATTATAAAAATAAAATCACAAGAAAATCAGTTTATAAAAATTGAACTTGGTTCCATTGAAGTTCAAGGAATTAAAAATTTTCAAGAGACAGATACCAATATTTTTTTCAAATAAGAGACACAAATATCGGTGATAACACCCCATAGTTATGAGTCTATGGTGACGATTATGTAACAAAATAATTTTAATTAACAAGTAATGATGAATCTAAAACTCCTATGTAAATTGGTGATAATAAGGATAAAGATAAATATATTGAAACCATTATATATAAAAATGAGGATATAGGTGAATAATAAACAAAAACTTATTATTTATAGTCAAAATAAATAAATAAATATAATACTTATTATCCATTATTTAATAACAACAATATTTTCATGTTTCAGATGGATGATGAGACTGATGATGTTAAATTCGATATCCTCGAGGGGGATATAATACATGGTGATAAGATTTATGCTTTATCATCTAACCATTAGGATCCTAACTATTAATCATTGACTCAATGGTCTCAAGGTATTATGAGATTAGTGATTCCCGACCCTATTCTCGAGTGATGTCCATGTCTTGACTATGATCCATGTATGCAGAGTTATGTCCAGTTGTGTATTATATTTAGTTTTCATTATTTTTCATCAATTAATTTTGTTCTAATTTTTTTATTTGTTCTATTTTTTCACATATTTTCACATAAATCTATTAGACATGGGAGCACTATTCTACAAAAATATTTTTCTGAGGCCGGGTGTTGTGTGATTAGATTCCCATTGACGTTTGGAACCACATGTTTGATCATAGAATGGTATGTAAATAAATAATAGTTATTTGAAAAATTATTTATTTATAATTTTTCTATTATTTTAAAAAATACAGGGTTTATGGTATCTTATCAATGATACCTTGAAGATTTCCATCAGGGAGCCTTATGGGGTGTGTATGTGTGAGTGATGTCGTCAGTTTTTTCACAATTTGAGGAGGGCATCCCTACAGAAGGTGGGAATCCAGAATTTTGAACAATATTAATACTCCCATAGACTTTATTACATCTCATATTAGGTTCGGTATGGATTATATTCATGCTGTATGAGAACTAGTTTTTAGAGGATAGCTTCATTAGGTTAGATGAACTAGTGGAAGTAATATGTGATGCATCGAGCTAGTATTCATACATTCAGTATGCATCAGAAAAATATGTTGAGAACTTATTTTAATAAATTTTATAAACTTCAAGGTATAATGTTTATTTTATAATCATATAGCCAGTTGAACATCCTGATATTTCAAAGTTTTACATTTATAATAGGATGTACAACGATCCAATCACTAGAGAGAATACAGGTGGTCACCAGTGTTAGATCATTGTTAGTGTATTTTTTTGAGTTTTATAATTAAATGAAAATATTATTTTTACTATTTTAATTTCAAATTGAAATTGAAGGATTAATATGCGGTCAGGAATTCTCAGACACAAGATGTGATTTAGGATGGGACCAAGAGTCTGACCACATATGTGATTGGATTTGATGATTTAGTATGGATTTAGGAATGGCAATATGATTTCAATAAGGGCTGAGTGGTTGGTATCAATTCTCAACTAATTCCTGATAGTTTTTAATACACTCAGATATAGTCGATTTCTGGCTTAAGGAGAGCTCATGGAGAGTCATCATCATTGGTGTCACAGTATTAGGAGCAGTTACGATCTTAGAGTGAAGTTATAAAGGCCATGAACAAGTAATAGGAAGAGCTCCTTCGAAGTCACCAATTTTTATAGGAGGAGATGTGTTGATGATAGGAATAGAAGAATGAATACTTGCGATAGCTGACTTAAGGTTTAGGTATGGATTTCCACCTCCTATATCCAATGACCCACCCTCTACCCCTCAATAGTGATTTATAAATCATGCACATATATATAATGTTTAAATTTATAAGAAAATATTTTGTGTTAAATTTTTATTATTTCATATGTTTACATATTTATTTATTAATATTTTATTATTATTTTTTTATATTTATAATTTTTTTATTTTTCATTTATTTTTCATTTTTTTATTTTTTATACTTATTTAAAAATGGTTAGTGTCATGTATAAAATAATTTATTTTGATAGGTCACTTAACCTATTGAAATACGTTATGTAAGCAATCTGTTTAAGAAAAATTTGATGAGGATCTTTATCATCAAAAAAGTTACCTTTTGAAAAATCACATTACAAAAAGTATCTTTTGTGAATACATTTTCAACGGTGGGTTATTTTTAATGAGACTCTATCATAAATAGCTATTTATTAATGGGTCCGACCACAAATAACCCTTTATAAATAATACTTTCTTTTCAATTGTTTTTCCTTGAGACATATATTATTTTATGAACCTACCTTCTTTAATGGGGTTTATATACAACCCCATTGACATGTAATATCTTTATATTATTTATTATCCTAATATTATAATATTAAATTAATTTCATTCTTTTTAGTGGATTTTGATTCAAATTTACCAATATTGTTAGGTGTTTATGTAAAAAGCTCATATTATATTGGGATTTTTCATGATTATGCTTCTGATGATGAAATATTTTGATTAATATATCAAAAAACACATATATTTTCTAATCATATTCTTATTTCATGAGAATACATGTTTTCTATTCATTTTATTCTCTTTATATACTCAGGAGTTCAAAAATAATGTTTATAATAAAAATCCTATTTATTATTCTCATCAGTTGAAAAACCTTTTTCAACTAAAACCATGTTTTCTGAAAATGTTGTCAATTTTTTTAATCATTATTCAAATTATTTTTAACATTGATTGAATTTTTTAAAAATGTTTTGAAATGAATATTCATATCAATCTCCATATTTTATTCAATTTTCTTTTACTAAAAACATAAACTACATATTTATTTTAATGTATATTTCATGAACAATATTCTTCAAAATCATGGCCATTATTTTTTGAATATTACATTTATTTTTTCAAGGTTATTTTCCAAATTTATTAAAAAAATCAGTGTAAAGGCTATTTTCCTTAAGAAATGTTTTAAATGATTTTAAATATTCCTTTTTATGATTCATAGTTTATTTTCAATGATAATAATTTATAATATGTTTTATGAATTACTAGTTTTAAAATGTATTTTCAGAGAACACTTATTTTCCCCAATATTTTTTCCACATTATTTGTCTTTTAAACTCATATTCTATATAAGATGAAATCCTTGTATATACCTTTTTATGTTCTGGTGATATTATCAAAGGATATCATTCTTATTCATTCCTTGAATGGTTTATGTTTATAATGAGAATATATTTATGGAACTTTTTTTTCCTCTATAGGTTATTCCAGGATTTAATTCTTAATAATTTTTTACATGGTTATTATATAATGAAATAATGAAGTGATTATTGAACATGTCTCTCTTCCAATGGTTCTGATATGAATAAATGTTTATGAATCTCATTTCATTCGAAAGATTATCAAAATATGAATATTTTAGGATCCTGTGGTACACATAATTATGAATTTGATTATATGATAGTGGTTATGTTATAACTAAGGATAATGGTCACTTTTTAACCAAATATGGATGGAACCTGTATATCCCTCAAATTCATTTGGTAAAGATTTATATCTTGTGAGATAAATAGGACTGTACTGTGGAGTGAACCCAATTCAGTATATTAATTTGTCTGCTATGATGGTTATGAGAGTGAAACTTAAACACTATGATGGTTGGGGAGTGAACTCATTGCACTATGATAGCCTTGTAAGTGAGCCTTGACTACTAAATAAATGATTTTGTGTTCTTAAGTGTATGCCACGATTCCATTTCATATGCCAATTTTAATCTCTCATGGTTTATGTTCTTTGATTTTCTTATGCTTATTGTCTTATGAACTACCCATCATTTTCCCATGAATAAAGATTCAAATATTTGATATAATGTGTATGATTTTCATATGTTATGATCATTTTCTTATAACTCTATGTTTGTGTGCTCCATACCTATATAACTTATTTACCATTACTGAATATATGAGCTCACCCTTTCATATGTTTCATTTCCACTGGTTATGAATACTTTTTTATGAAGGGTATGTTTTTGAAGATTACCAAAGGAGAAGATATTTATGGGACATCTTGAAGATATTTCACCAAATTAGAAGATTGCATACCTAATATCCAAATAAACTAAACCAATACATTCCCCATTGGTGTGTTTGTGTAATTTATTGAATATTCATCTCAAAAGATTTAATATCCATAAAATAAAATCATCAGTCAAAATACATTATACTCAGTAGGTGACAATAGGGGATCGATATATCCACTTGATGCATTAGAATGTCTCATGACCCAAAATAGAATGGGTTTTGGCCAAGGCCTTACCCATTTATCTATATGTCTTGGTATAAATCCTTGAAGATATTTTTCAAATGTATGATTTTATTTATTACATTATTTTGACTTAAATTATTGATATTTTTTGCGATTATTATTTTCATTAGAATAACCATGGTTATATTTTCAAGGTCATTTGATTATTTATATGTCATTATTTGGTCATCTTGTATTCCTAATATATTATTCTCATGTTATTTATTAAATGTAAAGTGTTTCAATTATTCAACTTTCCATATTGATTATTACTTATGTATTAAATTCTTCAATTTTATTCTTACCCTTACTATACATCTAATCTCACCCATTTCCTGTGTTTCTACCTGGGACATGAAGAAGTGTTTGGTTATTGATATCTATGGATACACTAGAAGGAATTATTTAATTCAAAAAGAAATATATATTCTTTACTTTATGTTTTAAAATTTAATATTAATTTAAATTATTTATCTACTTTAAAATGTCTAATAAATTATTATGTCCTTCAAGATGTTATACATTGTATCTAGTGACAATTAAATAAAGTAGATAATTATTCTAGCCTACAGGGTCCAAGGTCACTACAATTGCTATTAGTGGAAGCTCAGTAGAATCCTCTTGTACTAGATTTAGGAAATCACATATTAGGGAACATAACTCTAGGATATAATTTTCGGATAATTATAAAAGAACATCCTAATGTTTTATCTAAGGAATAAATTATGTAGTTTTTCCTAGAAAATACATCCATGTATGGATACTAATAATGGATGTTTTCTATAGAACATATGTAATAAGGTTTAATAACTCCCAAAAGGGTGAATTTGGTTTGACTTTATTATCACCAGGGGCATGAAAATGATCCCTAATGTGCACCTAGTTTTACATTCTAGGGGGGGGGTTATTCTTATGATAATTTACATTTTCTTTTCCAAAAATTTTAATTTATTTTAAAATAAAATTTCCCCAAGGAATTCATGTTTATGATTATAATAATAGATATACATAAATATTTCAATTTATCTTAAGTGTTTCATTAGTTTAGGTATTATAAAATATTCCTCATAATTTTATTTTTTAATATAGTGTATTCCATAATTTATAAATGCAACCCAATAGAAGGAATTAGAATCGTATCAATGATTGTACCATATGTAGGGATTTACCTAGAGGAATGATAATGAAGTTAGAGATGGAGCTGCAACTGTTCAAATTATAATAATTTTGTTCAAAAGGACTTGGGATATGAATAATTAAATTTCTTATATGGACTAACATGCCGATCCACCATGAAGTTTAAGGATGTTATACCACCTCATGAATTATAAAGAACCATCATTTAAAGGGACTAAAAATCCATTTTTAGCTGAGAAATTGATACATTCCTTAGATAATATATTTGTATTCATGGTAATTAGTGAGAGGGGGAAATTTTTTAGGGATGTTTATTATCTCTTAATATATGAGGATTAATGGTGGTTATTAAGTCAAAACACTAAGGATAATGAGTAACTAACATGTATGGAGTGGAAATAGTTTATGGTATTATTCATTGAAAAATATTTTCCCTATGAGAAATGAGAAGATATGGGAAGACAGTTCTTGAGACTAAGACAAAAATGAAAGGAAAAT
Source organism: Viscum album (assembly GCA_963277665.1). NCBI lineage: Eukaryota > Viridiplantae > Streptophyta > Magnoliopsida > Santalales > Viscaceae > Viscum > Viscum album. The sequence goes on along the minus strand of OY728131.1, from coordinate 197,612,105 downwards.
ATTTCTAAATATTAATCCAACTTTACATGGTTAGTAAGGAATGATATAGACTACAAACATATTCCGAATAGAATTATTGACCATTTCATTGATGGAAATAATAAAATCCTATAAAGCACAATATTATCCCAAAATTTATAATTATATGAGGATATATGATCATGTGATATCAAGATAGAGTAAAAATTCTATATATCTTATGGCTTCGAAGGGAATCAAGTGAATAAGTGGATGGCAGAGAAAAATACTAATAAAGTAAAGAAGGGAAATATGTATTTTCAAACATTTATACTTATTGAAGGAATCACCTTGGTACCTGCATAAAAGGAAAAGGAGTTTGTTTCATGTATTGTGAAATTTTTTCCCATTATTGTGATTATAATGGAAATAATGATTTTTCAAATGTACAATGAATGTCGCAAGAGTTAAGGAAATATACCGCAAAATAAGCTATGGGGTCAAGGTCATGATTGTTATATAACTATAGATGATGTGGAATGATTAATGTACTTGGGTTTAAATTAATGAATTCTGTTATAATAATATTTTAATAAATTATATTCTAGTTTTAAGAATTACAAAATGTATAATTATTGTATTACAGTAGTATTTCACTACGGATTTTAGGGAATATGTTGAATGGTACTAATGATTAGTAAAATTCATTCAATATAAAGATGAACTTTATGGAAACATATTATTGAAGGAGGATAACCATTAATATGTTCCCAATTTTGAGATAATAATGATAAAGTGGTTTCTTATATAGGTATTAATAACCTTTAATTTTTATATAATATTTTATTTTGATGTAATTATTTGTTATTTCGATTTAGGTACATTATAATAATTATAATAATATTTTTTTATAAAATGTATAGCCTGATTTCTAGGTGAAAAAACATTTCATCCTATAATTTCACAGGTCTTTAACACGCAACCAATGAAATACAAGGGTTTAGAGCCTACCACTAACCTACGTGATGTCCTGGTTAATATATCAGTGTTTTTAGTTAAATGATTTGATGGATAAATATTAGTTTTGAACCAGTGGTTTTATTGTTGAGGTTTATATATTAGTTTATTGTAATTGATAAGTTTATATTACTATATTGGTTTTGGAAATTATTTATAAATATATTGAAACACTTTTCACTCTTTTATGGATCTTATAACCCATTAAAAGTTAATTTTAGTACTTTCTACATAAAAATTCCATCATGTATATTCATTTCTTGTAGTAATAAATGAAGTGTAAAATGATATATGAATAGCCAAAATATGATATTATTCTTATTAAAAAGAAAGATATCAAGTAAGTATATTTTCATATATATTTTTAGTATATATGGTAAATGAATTACTTATTTCTAGGAAAAGGGTATTACTTTTTTATCATAATACCTTCATTTATGTTGAACTGGTGGTCTATTAAATCATTATAGATTTATGGTTTTTAGTTCCTTAACTTTATATTTATCATTCAATTTATAGTTATTAATGACCTCTATTTATCTGAATAATTATTTATTCTTTTATTCCATGTGAACATCTTCCCTTTCCACCAATGTTCTCTTACATAGAATCCTAGTCATGTGTTTTTCCATATACGATTCATACTTCCATTTATATCATATAAATTGGATGTTTTATCAACCCCTCTCATGATGTGGTACACCAATAAAGGTATTTTCCAATATGACACCCTTGATTACCAAGATCAAGATTAAATTGTGAGGACATAAATTATTTTGGGGGGAGAATGTAACACCCCTAGATTTTAAAAGAGGAATACCGTGTTCGATAGAATATATGACATGAAACAAAAATATTAAAAGATAATATAACACCATAATACTTTACAATATATTTGTAATTAAATAAATTTAACCAATTCTATATCTTTCAATACATGCAACACCAAGTTTGAACAAAACACGATACTCTATTAAAATAATATCATTTTTACAGTTCCATTATAACCTAGATGTTATGTTGGTTGGTATGAATATAAATAATTAAATTATAAAAATTATATGGTATAAAAATTTATAAAATAAATTAAATGGTTATCTATTTATTAGAAATAAAATAAGAGTCATTTGAATGAATAAGAAATATTTTCTTAAAAAATTTATTTTTCTAAAATGTGGTTTAGCCGCGATTTACGCACATAATTTGTGGTTAAATTTTAACACTTTAAGAAATTTAATTATAAAAAAATAAAAATATTTCTGTAATATATATATTGAAATTATATTTGGGTGGATTTTTGAGAATTTTATGAAAAGATTGATTTTTTGAGGATTAATGAAAATACTACATTTTAACTGAAAACTGCCTTATTGTTTAAATTATTTATAATAACAAATTATATATAAGTTGTTTTTAAAGTAAAATTAGTTTAATTATATATATATATATATATATTAATCCAGTTTAGTCCATTTTAATCATTTTCATTTTGAATTTTGATGAAACAATTGTGTAAACTTTTGAGCATTTTCTCTTTGGAAACCCACCTTTTCATCCCATCTGTGTGATTAATTTTAAATTAAAATTTTCCACATATGTGAATGGAATTGGGAAAAATATATTCAAATTTTTTATAATAGTAATTTATATTATGTAATAATTTATATTAAATTTTTACCATAATTAATTATTAAAAAATTATAAATTATTTACCACAATTATGGTAAAAACAGATTTACTTGGGAGTTGAACTAAAAATATAAGGGTTTTAAATTACCCAAAGCATATAAAATACCAATTTAATGGAAATATATCTAAATTATAATGTCTAAATATTGATAACACTCTATTTATTACCCATGTGTCAGGTGGAAAATGAGGGAACACTTTTTTTCTTTTGAAAAGTTACATGTCTCTCACTCACCTCACTTATAAAATGACACACCATCTCCACTCTTATTCACTCATTCAAAAACTTTTGGATCAAAATATACACAAAATAATCAATTCATAACTTAAATACCCACATCCTATAAAATGTATTTGGTTATAAAGACATTATATTAATACTTTTCAAATAATTTTAAAGTGGTAGTATAATAAGACGTAAAATTACTAACTATGAATTTTTAATTTATTTATTTTTACAACTATTTAAAATATTCTTAATTTATGTTTATATAATATTAAAATTATATACCATATAAATATATGCTATAAAATTTTCTTCATGACCTATATCTATCTCATCTTCCATAAAATGGGAAACGAAAACCTCCATTGTTTGTTTGGCGGACTACCACCTCACGAACCGATGTGACATGTTTTCCATCAACAACTCTCACAGTTGGATATGATGATGGATATAAAGTATATATATCATATTTATAACATAAATATACCTATGTATTAATTATATCATATATTAATTTTTTTACATTCTATTCTATAGGGGATATGATAACGTCGCTCGTGTGTACGGTAGACCACCGTCTTACGAAGTGATGCGATTTTTTGACTAATGATTTAAATAGTAGGTAATACGAATATATTTAATTAATATATGTGATATAAATGTTATAATTATTTTATTAATGAAATATTAATCATTCTTAAATGATAATATATCATTTTATTTATTCTTTTTTCACTCGTTGAAATATGATAACATCGTATTTACATGTGGTCTACCACCTTCACAAAGTGATGAAACTCAATTTTCATCAAAAATACCCTTAGATGATATATAAATATAATTAAATAAATAATATTCAATTTATGATGTTTTCATCATTCTATAAAGATAAAATATAACTTACCTATTTTCTATAATGATCGTTGAAAAATGGAAACTTTACTCATGTGTTTTTATGACATACGAAATCCATGATCGCAATGTAATTTAATTATCATAAAAAACATTAATAATTATTTTTAAAAGTATAATTTAGTTATAAATATGTTAAATTTTTATTTATTGTTATTATAGAGTTTTTTAAATAAAGACTACTTTGACCAATATTCATCCTAGAATGTCTTTTTTGACACATAAGTCAAATATCATTAAAACATCTGACATGAAAATAATTGATGAATTAATTGCATGTAAATTGATTATTAGTGAAATAAAAGGAATAATAGAAATGAAAAATTTTATTAATCTTGTAAATAATTTATATAAGATTATTATTCAAGAATATAAAGAACGTACATGATGAGTTAGAGTCAATATAAACAATTAAAATGAAAGATAACCCAAATAAAGACTACAAGAAACTCCCCTTCCCAGCAAATACATCATTATGTCAAACCTCCACCAACGTAAGGCAACTCAGAAAACTGTCTCGTGCAGGGTTGCACGGGCCTGGTACCAATGACAAATTTCATAGCCTCTAATTCTGCCAAATCCATATGGCCAAGCTCGGGTGAATGTTTCCTGCTCTGAAACCTCATCTCGAGCGGATCCTTATAGCTTGTCAAGAAGCTTTCACATACCAGAATCAAAAAACCACAAAAAGACCAAGCATGATGATGAAAACCATGAGGATTCGTGTGCGGGAAGACTTAAAATATAAAAATCAAAGTCATAAGGACTGCCTTTACGTCCTTGAATGAAAAAACCTCCTTCAGACCTTTGAGAACATCACTGGGAGCCAAAGGAGACAGAGCCATCACAAGACGTCGGAAAATGAAACCTCACATCCCAAAGCACCAGAAGACCACCACTCGGATCCACCTCGGAGAGAGTGATGAAATCCTGAAGCAAGAGAAGATGAACGCGCAGCCAAATCCCTCAACGTATCTCATCTTCACGACCCCCAAAAAATCCAAATTACAAATTACAAACCATAAGTAGAAGGTCACACCATGTCATGCCTCCTAGAACACCCTACCGCTAATAAGCACATCCCAAAACCTCTTTGGATGACATCACACCCAACCGACCTGGAAAGGACCAATGGACTCGAAGCCAGAGCAGCGTAAGAGTGGACAAGACCTTCAGAGCCAGTCATGATGAACCCAGAAACATCAACACCTCAAAAAAACAATGAAAATTCCAAGATCCAGCCACAGTTTCAGTCAATCATCATAGACAAGATCACACAAGAAAATCCAGAAATGACAAATCAACACATGATCGTGCTTGGAAATAATCGTCAACAAACAATGTGCAAGCATTAGATCACGTCTGAAGCACCACTGATCATCTCAGAACACATCCCGTTCACTCCACACGATTCTAGATCGTAACTCAGAGATCACAAAACCTCAAGAAAAAAGAAGGAAGAAAGGGGTACCTTCATAATTGAAAACTGAAGAGGCTCAGAATAGTCCAGTGATTCCTTGACAGTGAGCACTGAAGAAGCTCTGTCTGAAGCCCTCGTTGGAAGACGAGGCGACGTCGCCTCACTGAAGGGCACGCCGGAAGACGTCCGCGCCAAAGCCACTTAAAGATTTCTCAAAAACCACCGTGGGCAACGGACTCTCTCATCACAGATTCGAAACCAAAAATCACAGATCTCGGTTGGAATCTCCATATCAGCAAGATGACCTTGATATATGTATTCACAACAAAGAACAAATATTCTTCACACCGGTGAAAAAGAAGGAAACAAAACTGTTTGGAAATCTTCTTGGGGAGTCATATCAGAGTGAAAACCTTCACATGTCTTGAGAAACTGTAGCGAAAATGCACCACGCCAAAACATGTCTGAAGAAGGAGGAGGAGGAGGCGACGCTGGGGAATCCCTCCAGTTCAATGCTGAAGACAGCGATCGATCCTCCCCCTCTGAATCGATGCCGATCGAAACCTTAGATCCATGAGGAACCTAATTTATTTGACATAGTGTATATGATTTACATTTGAAATTTAATATAATGATTTATTAATAATTTATGGTATTTTAAAATTACATTAGAATTATTTTTCCAACAGGATTTAGACTTAAAAGTTACCAAGTTGTAAATAATTCCATAACTCAATTTATTTTCATAGGGAAATATTTCTTAGTCATTTTCATTGATATTATAAGATTATTTGTGTAAATAATTATAACTATCTAATTCTATATTTACACTTATTTTATGTGAATTTACATTTCATACATAAAGGGACCTTATCCATTTAAACATGGTGTTATAATATTTTATGCATAATTATCCACGAAAAAAACCAAGGATAAAAAAGTTTAGTGTCTTTGGAATACGTGGTTTAACATTATAAAACATGAGACAAGAATTAAAAATAATTTTATTAATATTTATAATGTGTTCCTAACTCCCTTTGAGATACTAAAACTACATAGGATAACCTAGGGAAAACATAGGAAAAAGTGATGAGCTAAATAACCCAGCAAGGGACAAAACATGGAAACAATGTATCTCACATGAGTTTGAAATAATAACATGATAACATAAAATCCATGGATCAATAATAAAAATATATAAAAATAATTTATAGAACATGGAATCATATAGTCATAGACATATTGTAATGTGGTTGAAACATATAACATGAAATAAACACAAGTTAAAGAAACTACCAAGATTATATCACATGGTGAACAAAGTCCATTAATTGATTAGGTTTACTACCAAATCCCATAAATTATGTCTCATGAGGAAAAAAATTACACAATTAATTTAATCACTATTTCGGTGTAACCTTCATAACATGTACATGTATAAGTGTGGCACATAAAGAAATAAAACTTAACTAATAGTCATATGTGTTACCCATGAAAGGGAATGGGTTTCATAATCATGTCATAAGGCATAACCAAAGGGTGTATCATAATGGTATCCATGAAATAAGGGATTAAATAATTTTTAGAAGATAATAAAATAATAATAATAATATATGATTAATAATTATGTCAAACTAAATTGACTACATGAAAAAGTTTGTTTAGCTAACTTTAGAAATGATCTAATTTTGTAAAGATTAAGGGAAAGTAATAAAGAGTATTTAAAGATGACAATGGAATAATTATTTTCATAAAACTATAAATAATATAAATATATCTTAATGATAAAATGTGATATTTTAGAAAAAAACTGGTGGATTGAAATATTTTATGGAGTGTACTTGATAATGGGTAAGAAATAGAGAAGTTCCCTTTAATCGGGCTTGCTTATCGAGAGGAATTGAGAATGAAACATTTTAAAAAATTTCTTTCCCCCAAAATATGAATGAAGATATATATACATTTTTGGAACATATAAAAATAATTTAGGAGAATTATATAATAATAATGAAAAAATAAATTGGAGTAAAAATAGAGAAAGCATAATCCCAAATGAAAAAGGGAGGTTTGAAAAAATATTATACATTTTGTGTGAATGTGTTCTGCACATGCACTAAACCTCTGAGATAAAAAAAATTTATCTAAATTAAATAATTTATTAGTAACATATTATATATTTATTTTATTTTTTATAATTTTATTAAGCTTATTTTCCACCATTTAAATGAGTTATAAAGTTCAATTTCTTCATTCCGTGAGTTTTCAATTCATGGTTTCATAGTTGGTTCACTTGTGTAAAATCATGGATGTTCTTTTAAAATGGGATTAATTCTCCATAAGTGAAAGTATATAATATTAATGAACTTATATAAGTTTAAATGTTCCCATATATCATTTTTATATATGAGGATGATTCAATAGAGAAAATGTTAATGATAATTACTATGTTTATTTTTTGTGGTCTTTCTGACCATTATGAACTAGTTTTATTTTATAAAATATTGTGTTTATATAACATGAAATATGTTATAATATATGTATTAAAATATTATTTTACCATAATAATGGTATTATTATCATCCTTGAAGGCAGTAATGAAAAATGAAAAATCATTATCCACAGTGATGGTTAACTGCCATAATTTGGACAACCGTTTCATTTCATTAAATAAGAGGATTTGAGAAAAGATAATGATATAAGATATTTAATTATAAATATAATATAATAGTATATACATGATACTAGAGTTATTATTCTTTTATTGATGAAGGAGGTGAGGAGAAGGTAGAAGAAGAAATGAAATTAAACGAGTTGGTTTTAGAACGTTACCTCTTGAATATCACCTCCTTGAAGGAACACTTAAGGAATCATAAGCTCATGAATGCAAGGAAAAGGCTTGGGAATATAATTGCGAATAATATTGAAAAGATATTTTATTTAAATTGTGTGAAAATAAAGTGTGGTATTTATAGTTGGAAGAGGGGTTTTTTATTATTATATTCATTAGTTTTATATTTTGTCTCATGTCTATCGGTAGTGTTGATTCATATGTATAAATACTATAAAAGGTCTAGGATAGCTCAAACCAACGTATTATTATATCATCCTTGACTCAAAAAATCACGTATTTTTCATATAATGTTAAATTCTATTAATTACCGTATTTCACTACTCACAAAAAATTCAACTATTTCAGAAAAATATAAAAAATTCACTATAACCATTATTTGATGTGTAAAATTAAAAAATGAAATCCATTTTATAAATTTAGATATTTAGACATGAGATGTTTAATTTTAAAATAAAATCATTATTTATTCAAAAAAATACTTATTTTAATATTATAATCGATTTTATAACAAATTAAAAAATTAACTAAGGTCATATAAAATTATCATATAATTATAATAAAACATAATATTACATTATATTTCTATTTTATTAAAATAAATTTTATTTTAAATAATTATATTAAATATAAAATTTTAAATAAAAATTTATACTTTACAAAAATATCAACACATAATTTACCATTTTTAAAACATTTATTTACATATGAAATGATATAAATATATATTTTTTATTTACAAGACAGATAAATTTTATTTTATACTTTAATAGGTGAGGTGACTATTCTAATTGATAGATTACTATTTCTAACAGCCATATTACTATTTCAATGGTCAAATATTAACTGTAATATAGGTTCCATAATTTCTATAAATACCACTTATTTAATTTATTCTTCATTCACAGCTATTTTACCATAAGGTTATTTATATAATTTTATCTTCAAAATAAATATTTTATTTTTATCATTATGATTTTATTGTACTTACTTGTTCATGAGTGTGGTCATTCTAGTGGAATGAGAAGATCCAAAATGTCCAATTCTAATTATCTTATTTTTCATTTATTATACCTTTGTAATATTTGGAATTCTTATCAGTTTATTTTCTGAACAATATATCATTCTTAATATATGATAATGTAATTTTATTAGGTTCTATTTGTGATGTATGTGTTTTATGAAATAATAATTGAAATTTTATTGAAAATATTATGTTTTGTTACATTCTTACCCCATTATAATTTTTTTCTCTTGAAATATGAATTTACATAATAAGGTGAAAAAAAGTGAGGGTACTTCTACGTTATTTCATCTTCTGATTCCTATATTCCTACTTCATACTTTTGGTTTCTCTAGTACGTTTACTAGGTGAGTGGTCTTGTCGCATATAACCTTATCTCTATAGTCCAAAATATTCACCAATTTCTCTTTATAAGAGAGACACTTTTCTAGCTGTACCACCTATGAGTTCAGTACATGTGATAGATAACGTATATACATCATTAAGAGGTATACATGGAATATAGAATGTAATTGGGACATGTTTGGTGTAAGTTTTGGTTGATAGGCTACAAATTAGACCTAATCAAGAATCTCAAAGGGGATGATATAACTAAGAATTAACTTCCCCTTCTTCCCTAATCTCATGAATTGATTCCATGGAGATTTGTGGGGGAATACCTTTTCTCTAATATCAAACTCTAAGTCATATCAACGATAATCTTTATATATCTTATATCGACATTAGGAATCCTAAATATACTAATTGATGGTCCTTACCTTTTCTGTTATTTTCTCAAACATTTTAAGTCTTAATAGCTTCTGTTCACCAATACCATCCTAGCATGGAGGTGTTATACAACTTTTCCCATAAAGGTATTCATATAGATCAATTTGTATGATTGAGTGTAAAATATTTTCTAAAGGGAACTCGACTAGAGGTAGATGTTGGTTCCACCCCCCTTTAATGTTCATTGAGCATGATCTCAACATATCTTTCAATTTCTACATAATCTGATCAAGATATTTGTCAAATTGAGGGTGATAAGATGTACTGAAGTTTATCTTCGTATTTATGGCATGTTGGAAACTATTCAAGAACATGGAGGTAAATATTTGATCTTTATAAGATAAAATCGGTAATGGTACACCATATATACTTACCAATTCTCTTATTTATATCCATGAAAGTTGATCGAGTGAGAATTCATATCAAATTAAAATAATGTGAGTTGTCTTTGTAAGAAGATTCATAATAACCCATATTGAAATATTTCTTTTAGAGGACTTTGAAATTCTATTGAAAAATTACATGGTGATTTTTTCCACTTCTGTATAGGTATGGGTAATTGTGGCATCATCCTCTTAGAATTTTACCATTTTTTCACTTGGTGACATACCTGGAACATTAATCTATATTGAAAAATATCTTTATTCATATTTTCCCACTAATAGTGCTTTTAGAGATCTTGATACATCTTTGTGATCCATGGGTGGATACAGAAGGTTGATTTATGTGAATAATTAAAAATATCTTTCTTTATCTCAAGATTTGATGGTACACATAGTCATTACCCAAATCATACAACTCATTCCTCATAAATTTTTATCTATGAGGATGTCCCATTTATGATAACTTCCACCTTATTCTTATTTTCTACATCATCTATTTGAGAATTATTTAGCTTCTATAAAAGGGATGGTTGAGAAATCATTTGAGAATGGGTGGATGATTTAACTTATTTTATGATTCACATGTCTATCATTTTCAAGTATCAGAAGATTATATCCTTCTCAGTTATCATCCGGGATAATGTTGCATGATCCTTTTTACTTAGAGAATCTTCAAATTTATTCTCTTTACTTGGATAGTAGTGGATTGAGTAGTAATAATCCTTGATTATATCTACCTACATCCATTGGTGCATATTAATCTCTTTATGTGTGAATACATATTTTAGGATCTTATGATTAGTATATATCTCACACTTCTTACTATAGAGATAATACCACCAAGTTTTTAACACAAATATCACAACTTGAAATTCCAGATCAAGTGTGGGATATTTTTTTCTCATGAAGATTCAAATGATTTGATGTGTAGTCTATCCCTTTATCATTTTGTATTAGTAGACATCCAAATATATTATTTGAAGAATAATTTTATACCATAAAGTGTTCCCCACTGATCGGTAGTGTAAGCACTGGTGTAGTGATAAGAATATTTTTAAACCATTTGAATCATTGTTCAAATTCACTAGGCTAGAAAAAATTTACTCCCTTTATATTTATATTTGCTAGAGAGTCTAAAAATAATGATAATTTCTTCAAAAATCATCGCTAATACCTATCTTGACCATGGAATCTACAGATCTCCATTAAAAATGTTTTTTTTGACCATTATTTGATTTTTGTTATCTTGGAATGCCCCATAGATATTACTTTTCTCATAAAAACATTCCCTACTAAAGATAATTCTTCCATTAGGAAGCCATATTTTCTATACTTTACATATAGGTTATCACTTTTCAAAGTATTTAGCACTATATTCAAATTCTACACAGGCTCCTCATTTCGCTTGGAGTATATAAAAATATCATTTATAAATACTATCAAGAATTTTTTGAGGTAATATATAAATATTATTTTTATTAAGTACATGAACATTATTGGATCATTTGTGAGTCTGAGGGTAATCACCACACACTTATAGTTTCCATACATTATTCGAAAGGTAATATTCGGAATATATTCCTTCTTCACCTTTAATTAATGATATCGAACCTAAAGGTCCACCGTAGAGAAATACTTGTCCCTAAGTAGTTGATCAAACAAATCATCTATCCATGGTAGGGGATAATTGTTCTTTATTTTTATTTTTTTGAGCATACAATAATCAATGTAGAAGTGTATTGATCCATCATTCTTATTGAAAAAGAGGACTTCTGCACCCTATAGTGACACACTCATATATATAAAACCATTTTCTAGATTCACATAAACTACTTCTTCAGTTCCTCTAACTTAATGGTGGCCATTTTATAAGGAGTCTTTGATATGGGAAGTGATCTAGGTATAAGATCAATTGGTAACTCAACCTCTCAGTCAGGAGAAAGAGGATACATTTATCTAGGGAACACATCAGTGTAGTCCCTCGCAATGGGAAAGTCTTTGAGTGTGATCCTCACATTTGAAGCAATCATTGGGGAAGGATATGGTTTCATATAAGGTAATAATATCTACTATTGAGATGGTGATTCTAAATGAGATTTGTCCTCATCCTTACAATTTTATAGAATTGGGGGATGCCTTAGGATGTGGAGAGTGATATCTATTTTCCAATAGATGATGTTGAATTTTTATTAAGATATCCAAACCATGCCAATATAGAATCAAACACCACAAAATGAAGTAAGATTATATTTTTGGGGTGGTTCAGTCCACTAACATTAACTGGCTAGGAGTTATATACATTATATTTAATAATTTCCCCATTTTCTATAATATCAAATAACTCAACATTCATCTTTGGAGGCTATGTATGAATAATTTTTCTAAACCTACATGATATGAAAGAATACATAGGACTTGAATTAAATAGTATCATTGATACTCTTGAATGAGTAACAAGAATACCTATCACCACAACATTGTTGGGATCCACCTCAGCAGTAGTGATATCATATTCCCTTCCTTTCTACTTTGAATGTTGTTGTTGTTAATTATCTCTGACAACCCTTGTTTTAGGGATTTGTCTTGCATAATGCCCATGTTCCTTGTAGTTGAAACACTACACTACTAGAAGAGTGTGGATCTAAACCTTCCTTTATTCTTCTGTATCTATGGTATTTTTCAAATCCTTTTAAAAATAATTATCATGATGATCCTATCTCCCACATTTGAATAATCTTCTACTTCCCTTTAGATATTTCCTGGGATACTTCTTCCCCCAATTTTTTATTTTTGGATGTTGGTTTTTATTTCCTCCATGGGATTTATCTTTTTATCCTCCCATATTAAAATAAATTTTCCTCTTTTAACCAATGATTCTAGGAGAACATTAATAGTTACTAATCTCAATTTAATCATTAAGGGAACATTGAAAAATATGATCATTACTATTGAAGTCTCAAATCACTAAGTCTTTTCATAGAATCAGAATCAATCCACTAAAAAATGATACACCTTTCTTAGTGTTGATGAAAAATACATAGAAGCATCATGACAACATTGTTATCTTTTCATCGTACACCCTAATAGATTCATATTTATTTTTATTCTTTATGAGTAAACCCCTCCTTATATTAATATGAAGATTCTAGGGAAAATATTTACTGAATAATATTTTCATGAATCCTTCTCAATACATGGAATTAATTTCTTCCATAGACTCTAACATTTTTGAACAGTTTCCATTGATAATCATCTTCCGCATCAAAATGATAGGCCCCTAGTAAGAATTTATATTATTAAGGGTATTGTAGGAAAAAAAATATCTTCCCAAAGGAGTTAATCCATTGTTCTGTGATGATGGGATTAGAAGATTCACTAAATATAAGAGGCCTTTTAACATAAAATATTTAACCAAAAGCTTCTCTTTTTTATGATAAGGTGGGAATTTGAAATGATTCATGTTATTATTCATAACTTGATCTAGTTGCACCAGTACTATCATAAAGTTCTAGTCTCATGTTCCTATTAGGTTTTTCATCTTATTATAGAAATACTAAAATTTCATATCACATTTATTATTGGAATGAGTAATCCTATTTTCTTACATTAACTAAATAAATAAATAAAATAAAATTAGTAGTCTTGAATACTTATTTAATAATTGAATATAAAAGAATATTTTAAAATAAAAATATTGACATATAAATGAAATGTATATCCTTAATTTTGATTCTTTATGTTTCAATATAAGTTATCCGTGGTGAGAAAATAATTCCTAGGATTATTACTAGTTTTTTCTATTCCAAAACCCCATGAATAACTAGACCATGTATCTAATACAAACTATAACTATCCTTTTACACATATTGTTACATTAAGAATAAATAGCCTTGAAAAAATGAAGGATTTAAATTTATAGTATCTTTGGAAGAATATAAATATTATTAAAAATCCTGAGACTAGAATAAGACATCATTTTATTAATCTCCATAATGAGATCTTTACTCTCTTTGAGTTCCTACAACAGCATGGGACATCCTGGGGAAGAAATAGACAAAAGGGATGATTTAAATATCCCACTAAGGTAAAATATTGGGAATAAAGCCTAATAGACGAGTTATAAAGAATAACATGTTGTGAATATATTGACTCAAAAATACTATTTAAATCCTATGGATTTTGATGCTCATAAAAACCATTTTTTGTTTTACTAATAATGTTATATTAAGTATTTTTATATAATATATTTTTTAATAAGATTATCTTATTTATGGGTTATAATATTATTTAAATAATTGTTAACGTGTTTTGAAATTCTTCTAGAAACATTGTTCATACCCTATTTTTTACATATAAACGTAACATATAGTTCATAAACCCTATGTTTAGAATTACACATATAGATCATGTTCCAAATGTTGTTGGAAAAATATTGTTTTTGAACCCTATATTTGGAGGGAATACTATATTTTAGAAAATGGAAATTATGGATGAACAAAAATATATTTTTATGGAACACTATGTTTGAGGGAAAAATGTATGGTATATTAACCCCACTTTTCTAATAAACTGTAAATTGTCAACCCTATGTTTGGTGTTCTTTCATCACATAAAAGAACACTATGTTTGAATATTCAATTATGGAGTTTAAATTAATGATATTCTATATGATTACTACAACAGTATTGAAAAAAGTAATTATTTTTTAAAAGATATTTTATGACAAAGTAAGAGTTTTATATTTATTAGGTTTAATCATATCTATTTCTAAGTGAAGTTTCAACTCTTTTGGATGATTTAAAATTTTAATGATTGTGGTTTTCAAGGTGAAATTTGTGGATCTACTAAAGTAAAATAAATCCAAGTATTCTATATATGTGGAAACATTATATTTGTTCAAAATATATATTATTGTGTATGTGAAATTTATTTTTGAATATAGAAATACTACAAAGAATCAATAGATCCAATGAATCTATTGTTGCAAAGAAACTATACTATAAAGACATGCATATTTCAATCTTGTGCTATATAATCAATGTTTTTTTGTCAATTTATAATTTCATTAAAGATCATTCACAACAACGTTCTCTTCAAATCTCTTATTTATTGAAGACATTCATATTTGAAAAAGAAGATCAATATGTTTTCTAGTTTCTACTAAAACTATGACCATGGACCTTTTGATTCAATAAAATATTTTTATTTATTTATTGGTGTTTTGGATGCTCATTATAAGTTATGAAAGATTATCAGCTTCTCAAACTAAGCTGTAGAGAAACTGGTTCCCAATAAAAAAACCAAAATACTCTGTAAAGACTTATTTTAAACGTGTAAACTACCTACAGTTAGTTTTGAAGGTATTTTGATAAGAAGAAAATTCTTTTAAAAATCACCAATATTGTAGATAGAGTGTTGGTTGAGTGGAATAGGGTATCATTATGAAACAAACCACTATAAAATTTTTGTTTCATTATTTACTATTTATCAGCTACTTAAACTACTTATATAAGAGAACACTACATATCTGCATAAATATAAAATAATTATAAAGTCCAAAATATATCAATGTTAACAAAAATACACAATTCAAACCCTATTGTGTATATTTGTGTTATTTCAACATAAAATTAGTATTATAGGAGTTATTTTAAAATAAATAATATGGATCTCTACCAATCTAAAAGTACATGTTCTATATAATGAAATATGTCAATGTATGATCCTAGAGAATGAACCTTAATGATACATTCTCCATAATTCATTGATGATAACAATGGATATTAGAAATATAATATAATCATATATTTGAAAACTATTAGATGTAAAGTACATATGTATATTATGACTCCATTTAAAATTCCTAAAAAATGAGAAACATAGGAATCTACCAAAGAATCCGAGTGTGACATAAATTACAAAGCAGTGAATTCAATAATTTATGTTCTTGGTTATGAAGAATTACATAGAGTATCTAAATGTTCTAATTATTTTGAAATGTGGAATAAAATCATTGTTTAATATGAAGGTATTTAACATGTCATAAAATTAAGGTATGCTACTGAAATACTGAAGTTTGACACATTTATAATGTATGATGGTGAAATAATTACCTGAATGAATGGATGATTGATATATATAGTCAATGATGTTTCTTCTTTCAGAGATACTAAAATAGACAAAGAAATGAATTTACTTAGTGTAATACCCTCAAAATGGAATGGGATATCTATAGCTATAAGACAATTATCACCAGTGAAACATTTCATAATGAAAGAATTGATTGGAACCCTAATAATGTATGAATCAAAGATAATAGAAGAAGTAGAAAATCATAAGATGATAAAAAGGGAAAATATGACCCCTAAAGTTACATATCATAATCCTAAAATGAAATTAAAATAAGATGTCAAAATCTCAAATGAGTCTAAGTCCTTATATTTTCAATTGGAACTAGATCAATTAGCTAGAAAATTTAGAAAACTCTATAAGAAAAATATATTAATCAAAAAATCCTTCAAGAAATATGAAAAAGGATCCATAAAAGTATGATTTTATGAATAAAAACAAATGGGTCATATCATACCTGATATTCCATAGTTAAAAGAAGAAAGAAGAAATATGGAAAATAAAAATCAAATGAAAAATGATTCTGAGAATAAAGGGAAAATAGCTATGAAGGATACATGGAATGTTGTATGATGAATCTATTAGATCATCCAAATCTAACTCAAAACAGAGTAAAAAATCTAAAAGAAAATATGTGTTTTTTTGCTATAGAAGAAAATGAGTTATAATCTAATTATTCTTCTGCTACTTATTTTAATAGCTTCTGAAGTAGAAAATTTATTCATATTGATCAATGCTTGAATAAAATTATGAATAATTAATAAAAAAAACAAGTTACTAAAAAATATTCACTATTCCATTTTAATTGAACATGATACAGTAATAAAAAAGTAGATATAACAGAATGAAAAATTTATTACATCTCTATCAAACTGCAATGTTCATGAAAATATAATAAAATAATAACAAGATTATGTATAGTAATTTAAAAGTACAGATAGTATTTTGACAAAAGGATAAAAATATATAACTGTTATAATTTGAAAAACCATTATTAAAAATTAAAAATATGTAAATTGAAGCAAAAGTAAAAAGTGAAATTATATAAAAAATATTTTGATCCAATCTCAAAAAAAGATACATGATTCTATTATGGAATGAAAGTCACTATTATAGTAAATTTTTTTAAGAAATAATTAGATTAGTAGGACTAAGAAGTATATTATTTCCAAAAAACATGTCTTAAGTAAGTAATGTAAATTTTTCTAAAGTAAGGAGAATTTATATTCCAAGATCCTTACCTGTGGACATAGCTAGAACCCAGAAAACATGGGTACCAAATCAAACTCTTTTTTGAATAATTTTTTTAGGAAAAAATCACAAGAAGAAAATGTTTTATTCTATATGAATAGTGGTTATTGAAGACACAAGAGTGGATATTATTCAAATTTTGATACACTTACAAAATTAAATGGAGGACTAGTCATCATTAGAGCAATTATAAGGGGAATATATTTATAGTTGGATTATCTTGATATCCAAAGTAAATTTAAATCAATGTATAGTTAAATGTTAATGGAATGAAACATATCCTGATAAGTATTTAAAAACTCTATAATGTTGTTTTTTATACTGACTTCTCTAAAATTATTTCTCAGTTTTAGTGATAAAATCTCTAAATTTAGAGAACTTAGAAATTAAAATGTTTATAACTTGTATCTTGATTAATTGTGTAAAAAAGTTAATTGTTTAACTACTGAGAAAAATGATTTATGTATTTGGAAAAGAACACTCAGACACTATAATTTATTTAATTTATATAAACTATATAAGAAACACCTAATTTTTTATTTTACTAGTATTAAATTTAATAATGTTAGATTCTGTGAGGTATATCAAATTGGAAAACAATAGAAATAATTTTTCAAATCAACTAACAAAGATATTATTTTTAAAGTACTAAAACATATCCACATGAATTTTTTTGGACTATAAAATGTAGAAAAATTGTCTAGAAAATTAAATGTTTTATTATTATTTAAATATTTTTCCAAATTTAAATGAGTTAATTTTTTAAATCATAAGGGTGAAGTATTCACTATTTTTTTATAGATTTTGTAAAATTGTCCTAAATGGAAAATATTTAAAAATAATTTAATTAAGAAGTGATCATGGTGGAGAATTTGATAATTATTATTTTAATTATTTTTCTAAAACATAGGTATTAAAAACACCATCTCTTCACTAAGAACACCTAAAAAATGAAAAAATTGAAAGAATAAATAAACTATTCAAGATATGGAAAGGACTATGTTTATTGAATATAAAATTCCTACCTATTTTTTGGAAAAATATGTAAACACATATTTCTATATCATGAATAGAGTTTCAATAATACATCTTATTAAATAGACACCATATGAACTTTTGAATAATAGAAAATATGAACTAAAGTAACTTAAATTATTTGGATGCAAGGTTTATATCTTAAATAATAAAAAAATATTTGGAAAATGTTATCCAAAATATGATGAAGATTATTTCTAGGATATTCTGTAACTTCTAAAACCTATAGAGTGTATAAATTGATTAAATTAAAATTATATTTTTTTCTCTTGTGAAAAAGTGAACCTTTTCAAAATAAAAACTAATAATTATTATAGTAAGTAAATTAGATCAAGAAACTAGAACAGTTTCACCAAAACCATTATAAGTCTATATTTCTCTATCTCTATATATATTTTCTACTCTCTCATTTCAAATCCTTTCTCTTTATGGAGATCTTATCTTCCATGAAAAACATATAATCTGAAACTTCTACCTTCTAATTCTTAGAAATGTCAAAGAACAAGAGGATAATTGAAGGTGAACCAAGTGTCTCGAAAAGACAGCCCATCCCCTTCAAAAAATTTATTCAAGGAAAAGTTCTCAATTTTGATTGGTTATATTAGAAAAATATTTTACTGAAGAAAGAACTCAATATTAATGTTTTTCAATTAATTTATTAATTTAGAAAATACCAAATTTATTTCCCAACTATAACTGAAGAAGTTTTATATGATTATTCAGTTTAGTTTTAGGGAAAAAAGCATATCATCACTTAAGTTTAGATGATAATGAAATTTCCCATTACTCAATAGAAATTGAAAAGTTATCAGAATGTCTTCATGAAAGAGTGTTTCTATTTGATCTTTGATAAAAAATAAATTAGGAATACAAGTCAGAAGATATTATGTCATTTATCTTCATCTCTACTCTAATTTAGTAAATTCTTGTTAAGGATATTGAGGTTTCATAGAAGGTGCTGGTCAAGTTCATCTAGCTATCAATCATCCAAATAATTGAAAAATTAGAAAATACTCCTTATAATGAAATGTATGTCATGTTCTTTTTCATCAGTGATACTAAGCTAAACAAATCTAGGTATATGATTTGATATTTGAATCACTACTATCAGTTTGAGGAACACATGTATTTCTATGTGTATGGATGCATTATTTATCTTCTTCTATATAGAATGAATAAGTTTCATCATATAGATCCTCACACGATGTCTTGTTACAGTAACATTATAAATTCAAGAACCTTAAAGAAGTTTTTCTTCTAATAGAGTAAAATTAATGGAAAACTATTTCTTATTAGTGCTGATGACCAAAAGCAACCGAAACATGTTTCTTATAAGGATAAAAGAAATTTGAAATCCATGTGATCTGTTCACCTGTCAGATGAGGATGTTTGAGAATATATAGTTGAATATGTTTTTGAACCTATAATAATGATACTCAAATATAATACTTTTGATCCTGATGATCTAGATCCTCAATAAGTACATAATTATGTTCTTGTCACTTGAACATGGAATATAGAAGAACCTTCTAATGGGAACCCAAAGGTTGAAACTATCTCATCTCATGAGTCCAATATATCAGTGTTTTTAGGATTTTAAATTAATATTAGGGATCAACAAGATTACATTAATCCTCATGATTAACATGTATCTCTGAAAATACATTTATGAAACTAAAAAAGGACATGATCAACTTCAAATTTGAGTAGCTGAAATGATAGAAATGGTTGAGAATAAAAGAGCTTATTTTAATGCACCATCATTGGGAAAAAATCATCTAAAATTGGAGAAAAGACAGTTGTTCTTGGTAACCATTAATTTACATTCTAGGGATAATAATACATGAAATTAATTATCTATAATGAGAGAAGAACAAAAATCATGCCACTAAGAAGAATATTATTCTAATTATATGAATAATCAGATAAAATATCTAGCCATCATGTTTATTATAATGAAGGAAGAGAATTTTTGTTTACAATATGAAATGGAATCTAAATAATTTTTTTAATGAATTTTGAAATTAAAATATTCCCAGAGTGGAATTTGGTTCAATTCAGGATCAGAAGCACAATATAATAAAAAATGTAGTTTCCAAAAGATATTTTGATGTTTCTCAATGAGAAATGTTAGACCAGTTTTCCAAACTAAAAGCATAATCAGTCTCAAAGACATATTTTAGTGATTTAATGAAGTATTTTGGAAATCAAATGGAATTGTTTTGGAATAGCTCCAGTCAATTTAGAGCCTCTAACTTTACTTATCAAACATCATGATATTTAATTAGAAGGAAGCAAGTAATTACTACAATGTTGTATGATATAAATGATAAGATTCATTCACTTAATTGTATCAATGCACCTCTAAATGTGTTATTTTATAATCAAAGATAACTTTTAAAGAATTTAACCTCAAGTGAACTTAGAATCATACTAATTTTCAATCAGGTAAGTGACAAGCTCATCAAGTTTCTTTAGAATAATGAATTTTTTTAAAACTTTCTGAATGTCACTATGATTTAATGTTTAAAAGTGTGTTAGAGATCATGATTTTTTATATTATAGTTGGATGAAAAATTTACTAAATTTTTTCAAGGGCTTATCTTCTAATTAATGTATATTCTCCAAGCTATTCAATATTCACAAGATAATATCACCTCTTATATTCTTCAGGGGTTCAAAACCCATTAGGCATAGGGTACTGTAGAAGTACTATAGCAGCGCTGTAGCAGTGGTGGCACTGTAGCAACAGTGGGCACTGTAGCGGTGGCAGGTCACTATAGAGGTGATAGAGCACTGTAGCAGTGGCAGGTACTGTGTGGTACTATAGCAAGTAGATACTGTAGCAGTACTATTCACAGAATGGGCCTTAGGCTAAAAAATTCAGCCTATGGGCCATGTAATAGGCTAATTGTCCACCAGGCCTTCGGGATATATAATGGGTCTCCCTCTACCCAGTTAAAATAGGTCCTTACTTTGATTTAATAATAAATGAGGCTTCGGCCCCGACCTTTAAAAAAAATATTCACTAGAGAATATCACCTCTTATAAATTTTGTTTACCTTCATCCAACACTTATATTTAAACATTTCATAGCCAACATGGATTGTGTAATAATTAACACCATTCTATTAAATAATTATGTTTATTAATATTACTATTTTTCATTATTTATGTTCGTATCTTCTATAATAACACATATCTCATTTTTATCTTAAGAAAAATGTAACATTCATTTACAGTTCTGTGAAACATAGTATATGTTTTAATCAATTTTCATATACATTATTTTTAATATCTCAAAATTGGATGAAAATTTGGTAAACACAACCATATTTACTTTATCATTCGATTATTATTTTCCATTATCAATTAAAAATACTTAATTTAATTTTTTAAATTAATTTTGAATAACTATAATCTCTCTATCTATTTAAATATATTTGTTTTTTTCAATTCTTATATTTTCTAAACAATGTTTGGGGGTTTTTTGATCATCAAAAAGAGAGAGATTGTTACGAATATATTATCTTAAAAATAATATATAAATCTTATTTACTTTAATGCTAAAAAATACCATTTTTATTTTTCTAATAATGTTATATTAATTATTTTTCAACAATATATTTCTGGAGAAGATTATCTTATTTTTGTGTTTTGATATTTGTTAAGGTATTATAAATGTGTTATCAAAGTATTGTAAAAATACTGTTCATACCCTATGTTTTTAAGTATAAGACTTACATACGGTCTAGAAACTTCATGTTGGAAGTAGCATGTATGTACCGTGTACCCAATGCTATTGTAAAATTATTTTTGTCAACCCTAAATTTGGATGGAATCCTATGATTGAGAAAAGTTAAAGTATGAATGAACAAATCTATCTTTATAAGAAACCCTAAGTTTGAGGTTGAAAACATCTGTTACATCAAACCTATATTTGTAATAAACCATATTTGAATATTTGTTCCACATAAAGAAATCTAACATTAGGAATAACCATAAGGGATACTTATGTAAATAAATCAGTTTAATAATCAGGAATTGAGGAATAACCAAAGGGTGTATCATAATGGTATCCCTAAAAGAAGGAATTAAATCATTTATGGAAATTAATGAAATAAAAATATTAATATATCGTGAATAATAATGTATTATGAAAGTGAATACATGAAAAATAGTGTTTAGGAATCTTTAGAAATGACCCCCCTTAGTGCGTTCTAAGGGAAAGTATTAAAGAGTCTTTAAAGAAAAAAAAGAAATAATTATTTTTATAAAACCAAAAATTGAATAAAAAATTTTTCAATGATAAAATGAGAGATTTTATAAAGATATTTGGGGATTAAAATAATATATATAGTGTACATGAAATTGGTCATGAAACAGATAAGTTCCTTTTAATCGGGCTTGATTATCAAGAAGAATTGAGAAGGGAACCATTTAAAACATATATTTCCCGATCAATGAAAGATTAATTGTTATATATACACATGTGTGGAACATATAAATATAATTTTGGAGAATTATATAAGAATAATGAAGAAATACATTGGGGTAATGTGATATAAATCGTAATACTAAAAGAAAAATAGAGGTTTGAATAAATGCCTTACCTTATATATAAATACGTTCGCACTTGAATTTAATGACTAGGATAAGAAAATTAAATTTATTAATTAAATAATTCATTACCTATTATATATATTATTTCAATTTTTTATAATTTTTTTGAGTTTATTTGTGATAATTTCAATCAGTTATAAAGTTAATTCTCTTCATTCCGGTAGTGTTCGTTTAATGGTTTCATGGTCAGTTCATTTATGTAAAATTATGGAAGTTATTGTCTAATAAAAATAATTATCTAGAAGTAAAATTATATACTATTCACATAATTATATAATTTTAAATTTTCTCATATATCAATTTTTTGTTTTGATTAGAATTCATTTTATAAAATGTTAATAGTAATTGTTCAGTTTATTTTTAGTGGTTTTTCTGACCATGACGAATTGGTTTGATTTTATTGATTATTATGTTTATATATTAGATATATAGAATTAAATAAGTTATAATATACATATTAAATTATTAGTTAACCATAATAATGGTTTTATGACCAGGATTTAAGGTAATAATGAAAAACGAAAAATCATTATCCACGGAGACTGTTACCCGCTATAATTTGGACAATAGTTTTGTTTATATGAATAAGAGGAGATGATAAATGTTGTGGATAAAAATTATTACATTAGAAATATAAAATGACATTATATACACTATACTTGACTTATTAAGATTTTATGGATTATGGAGATGAGGAGAAGGTGGAATGAAGAAATGAAAATAAAATAAATTGTTTAAGAAATTTACCTATTAAATATCAACTATTTGAAGGACCCCTAAAGGAACCATTAACTCATGGACATGAGGAATATGACTGGAAAGGTAATTGGGAAAAAAATTAAAAAGATACAATGTTGAGAAGGTGTGAGGAGAAAGGGATTTATATATAGGGGGAGAGGGGTGTTTTTTATTATTATATTCATTATTTTATTATTTTAAATCAAGACTATCTATATAGTTGATTACTATGATTTCATATGGTAAATAGTTCAAGTTATTTGAAACCAATGGGTTATTACATCATCAATGACTCAGAAATTCATTTATTTGTATTATAATGTTAAATACCATAAATTACATTATTTTACAATTCCCTAAAAATATAATTATATTAAAAAAATCCAAAAAATTACCTTAAACGTTTTTTGACAAGATTATTTTTAAAATGGAATCAATTTTATAGAAATAAATTTATAAATTTGAGAAATTTAATTTTTAAATAAAAGTATCATATATTCCAAAAGATCAATTTTAATATTATAATTGATTTTATTGCCCTTCAAAAAATTAATTAATGTCACATAAAATTAACATATAATTATAATAAAACATAATATATATTTATGAATCTATATTATGAAAGAAATTTTCTTTCAAATAATTGTATTGATTATAAAACTGTAAGAATACATGTACAATTTACAAAAATACCAACACATAATTTATCATTTTTAAAACATATATTAACTTATACCATGATATAAATATATCAGTTTTTTATTTATAAGATATCTATATTTTATTTTATACTTCCATTTGGGAGGTTATTATTATACTAGTTATAATAATATTCCTAACAATTTTATTACTATTCAAATGGTCAGATTTATAATGGTCTTACAGGTTTCTTAATTTATAAAAATACCAATTATCTCATTAATTATTAATCAACTTCTATTTTATCTTAAGTTTATATATATAATTTAATATTAAAAATTAATATTTTATTATCAACATTCTTTTTATTTCAAAATATTTGATCATGAGTGTGGTCATTCTAGTCGATCAAGGAGATCTAAATTTTCACCGTCTTATTATCATATTACTTATTTATTATCCCACTGTATTATTTGGAATTTTTATTAGTTTTTTTAGTGAATAATATATACTTATTAATTTATGAGAATAATTTTTTTATTGGGATATATAAGTGATATATTTATTTTATGACACAAGAAGATAATTTCCATTTATTACATTCTAGGTCATTACAATACACATAATTGATTCATTTATTAATCTTCACTTCAATGTTATTAACATTTTATGGGTTTCTTATCCCACTTTTACTTCTGTTAGACATATACCATATTCACCACTTATTTCATTTTTGTGGTATATATACTATAACATTATTATGTTATATCATGAATCTATTTATTTTCAGGATATTCTAATTTTCATTTTATTTCTTTTTTTGTGGGATAGGATTCAGAAGTTTCCACAGTAGTAAGGTTTAATTTTAAAATCCCATAATTTTTAAAATTTTTTATGTTTACATCTCACTTAGAGGAGTTATTTTATATTTATATCATAAAATCAAATTTTTTTGACATATAGTTATTCATGAACCTTTTCAATTAATGCGAATTGTTTTTGATCATTAGTACTTAAAATGATTGAGAATCATTTTAGAAAAAATATGAATTTATTTATCTCTTCGATCAGAAATCCATTTTCAAAAAAAAAACATTTTTATAAAGATGTTTTAAATTGCTTTTAACTTTAACTAATTATTTAATAAATAAATTTTTACCCATGTTTACATTTTTAAAATTTTATTTAAAGGAATATTGATGTCATTTTCAAAACAATGCACATTTATATTCTACCAAAAATGGGATAGGAATCGTTATTTTAATGTGTATTTGATGAACAAAATTTTCCACATTCCTGAATAATAAATATTTTAATGCTCATTTTACATTTTTTAAAGGGTAATTTTCAATGAAAATTGTTTTCAAAATGGGTTGTGAACTATTTTTAAAGGTTATTTTCAATGTGAAAAGGTTGTTTGCCTAAAAAATGTTTTTAATTAAATTTTTATGGTATTTATATTTATCAATGACATAGAAAACATAATTGTACTTATGATCCATAGGAGATATATTGCATTGAAATCATATTTATTAGTTTTATGGATTTTTTATGGTCATTTTATTTTGAATGTACACTTTTATTACCATTCACCATATTACTATGGATGATTTATGATTATGTTTATTTTAATGGGGGTAAGTATTTACATTGTGTATGTTAGTTCTTAAATATTAATTTTTATGTTCATTGTGTTTCAACACATTAACAAGTGGAATTCATTTGATTTTTTATGTGATGGGAGGATCCTGCTATAGCCCTTTGATACATTTGTAGGTCTCATGATACTAATTAGATTGAGTTTTCCCCATGACCTTACCCATTTATTTATATGTCTTAGAACAAGGCCCTAGTGGTATGTTTTTGATATCTGACATTATTAATTCCATTATCATGAATTTAGTTATTTATATTACATGGGATTATTTTATTAGTTATAATATCGATGGTTATGTTTTTAGGATCGTGTGATTATTTATACGGAATTATTTGATCATAATTGATTCCTTCCATATTATGCTCATGTTATTGATTTAATGGAAAGTGTTTCGGTTATTTGACTTTATATATGGATTATTCTATATTTATTCAAAACTTACACTATACACTTACACATAATGATATTATGAGCTCACCCATTTATTGTTTTTTATTTTTCCTAGGATATGATGAAATTGTCTATGGTTGATATGTAGGGATACAATAAGAGTAATGATGGAATTATGAAAGTAAATTCTTCATGTGTTTTATATTTCAAAATATATTGTTAATATCAAGTATGTATCTAGTTTTCTAAGACTAATAAACTATACAGTTCATTAAGATGTGAAAAATTTTATATAGGGGAAAATTAATGATGAAGATATTGGATATAGGATATAGAGGATGTGGTTACTATAATTAGTAAGGGATATACATAATAGAATAAATGATGAGTAAAAATGGCACATTCAATATGGTAGATTGGAAAATAAAAACACATGTCATTTGATCAATAACTTTACTTTAATGAACATACATGTCTACTATTAATAGAAAAATTACATGGATAAAGGAAACTGAAATTTCAATAAATTAAATTCATAAAATTAGACATTCATAAAATTCCTTGCAATCCCTTACCCTAGTTATCATGAATCTCACTATCAAGGTCTTTCATCCAATAAATGATCATAATAATTAGGTAGTTGTAAACCAAATTACCATCTATTTTTTCCATCAATTTTGTCTAATGATACCATTAAATTCATTTAGGATCTATATATAACCAAACCCCACCATTCACTCATATCCTAGGAATAACCCATATATTTAAAGATCAATATAATTAATTTACAAAATTCTTTTTAAATCAACATTTATCCATTCTAAATCAAGAATATAGGATATTTACATAATAAATGACACTTTAATGACATTATCATAATCTATATAGAAGAATAAGGTAGCTGGTGTCATTATATTAAATCCCATTTAAAGAATAATAATAAAACGATGTTGAGATAGATTAAAATAACTTTAAAATAATATGTGGGTATTTATTTGCATACATGATAAAAATATCCTTTTTATTATGATAACATTTTAAATAAAAATTTCCAAAATATATAGAAATTGTATTTATTTGAAAATAATTGTGGAATTTTTTTTGTAATATTCAAATAAAATTAAGGCCATGGTGGTAGAAAAATTCATCCATGTTGTATATGTTAAAAGAGAACAATATGTTTTTTAGTTTTTTATAATGTAAAGAAAATATGTTTTTCAATTTTTAAAAAAACTTTATTTTATTAAACATTGATAAGAAACTAAAATATGTTTAAAAATGAATTTATATGATATTTGGATCATATAAAAAAGTTATTGAAAACAATTTAAAGAATATAGACCTGGAATAAAAATATCATCAACCAATAAGTTAATGAAGTTAGTTTTTCTTAAAAATGATTTCTCAATCATTTTATATACTAAATAGAGGAAATTTTTATTATTACATGAAAATTGTAAAAATAAATATAGAAAAGAAAATTTAAGTTGATTAATAGATTATTATTATATAAGTTCCCTAAATGAAATATGTGCATAAACAACCCCAAAATAAAATGAGACTATAAAAGACATCTGTTACGAGTTTGGTAACATTTAAAGACAAACCACTTAAACAGAAGACATTAATAAAAAAATACCAAAAATAGTAATTAATATGGATTAATTTTATAATGATTAAATGGTGTGTAATATACACCATGTAAAATAATTTAGGTGAATAATGTAAAAGGCGTCTCATTTAAATGGAAGTGAGAGAAAATGACCTTTACCTTGTGTCTCTGCTTAGTGATATGAGTTTGAAAATGATATATAATGAATGTAAATTTATTAAATAATATATTACAAATATTTTAAATATATAATAAATATTTATTTTCCTTTTATAATTATTTGAAATCTATTTATTGCATAGTTCTATCTTACATTGACCACTTAAGGTTGTTTGGTTAATTTCTTCAAAATTACATCATTATATTGTTCTTGGTTAAAAGAGTTATGTAATGGTTATATCATCTCAAAGTTGATAATAATGCCATGGATATAAGTTTTACTAATTACATACAACTTTATATTTATCCATGAATTGAAGTAATATAAGAATGATTTACATCACTTTTTGGAGGTGGTAGTCCACACATATACATGAGAATTATTTTCATTTTCCAATGGATTGATGGGTAATAAGGTAGATGATATGTTATATTTTAAGAATCTCAATTATGTCTTGAATATAATATAAATTTCATTATTTACACCTTTATAACTATCTAAGAAAATGGTGATGAAAATTCAATTACTCTAATATGTGGAGACGATAGGTTATACGTACAAATGAGTTATGTTTTTAGTTTTCTGTAGGATGAATAGAGGTAGAAAATTCGACAATGTATATTTTAATTAATGTTAATTCATGATTTATTACATAAATTTACACATTATAAATTACCAAATGAATTTTAAATCGAGTTTATTTGGTTAATTTGGTACATATAACATCAAATTGATACATGTTTAAAACTTAATTGTTTAAAATTTCCTTCAAATTATCTTAAAATTTAATTATACTTTTCCAACTGCACAAGATGACATGAGAAAAAAGATAAGAAAGGGGAGATATATAAATCCCTATAATGGAATAAAAATAATAATAGAATAATTTAATGTAGTAAATGTTATCCAAGAAGCCTTTCAAGGTAACATAATAGTGGTTAGAATCATAATCCTGAACAATAAGACATGAAATATACTAATAGAACAAAGGAAACATGAGAATGTGGCGACAACATTAAACATGAAATCATTAACATAGGTCAAGGATAACCATCAAGACATCATAACATAGTGTAAAAGGGACCAAATGGATTAGTTTTACTCTTTTATATCATACACGATTTCTCATGAGACTAAAACATTAACCACTGCATTTGAGTACTATCTGCCTGCACCCATCATTTCCATATCATGTACACACATAAGTGTGCCACATAAATGATATAAAATAAATATCCATTTAACCAATTTTAATACCATTATAAAGGATTATGTGTTATTTACATGTAATTCACTAATCAATTAAGGATATTCACTCCTAGGTGAAATTTTTTTTGTGGAAATAATGATGGGTATTTATTACAAATATATTTCTCATGGGAAAATCACAAGATAATTTGGGATGCATAAAGAGGGAATGTAATGGTTATTGAGGGTGATTAATGAGAGTAAAATGGGTATATAATAACATGGAAATAAAAAGGAAAGTAATATGGATGTGTTAAATCAAATCCCAACAAGAAAAATTAGAAAGTAATGGTCATAATATAAAGGTTTTGTTTGAGTAAATAAGAGAATGAGATGATCCCTTACCTTGATAGGGTGATTCTAAAACATTTACAAGTGATTCATGAGATATAGGGGAAACTTTTAGAGGTGTATATAGTGTTTAGGGTATATTAATGTAGTTATAAATTTTTTTTATGAATGTGCAATGGTAGTTTTTATTTTTTATATATATAAAGAGAGTATAATTCTTTATTAATTTCCAAAAATAGGTTTTCGGACATTTTATGATAATGTAATAAAAAATAAAAACCATACCATGGTTTTCCCAGGGTTTCTAAAAACGTGGTGTGGTTTCAATTATTTTACAAGTTTAATAATATATCTCATTAAAATAATACCCTTGGTTACATGGAAGTGAACCATGTTTACAAGTATTTTTCTAAAAGCCTTATTATATAATATTTTTTTGGAGGATTCATTAGGTATTTTAAAAAAATTTGAAATAACTTTAAAACAAATTATTTTAAAGGTAAAATATATATTTGTTCATGGATACAATTTATGGTAAAAATTACCTCAATATTGGGGCATTATCATGTCATAATACAAACAGTATATTTATACCATATTTAATTTTGAGCTAAAAATTTGTCTCTGTAAATAAATTATGAAAGAATCACTATAGGATAATTTCTAAAATTATCATCTTTTTATCCAAATAATTCTTTAAGTATGATAATTTACAATTTTAAATAAAAAATCCAAATTTACTAAAAAATATTGGGTTTTACAGAATTTTTTTTGACCCTCATAAAATTTATTTTTTCATTAAAACAATTATATTATCATTTGTATTTTATTTTTTTACAATAATATTTTATTAAAATATCATTTGTTTTTAAAATTCATGAATTCATTAAAATAGTGTTCCTTGATTTAAAATATACATTTCCCAAAAATAAAACTTGTGTTTTATATTATCAAAATCTAATTTCATTAAACTCAACATCTAATCATTTAAAATTTATTATTAAAGTGGGATAAATATAGTATTTTGTTAATTAAAATAAAATCTATAAAATCAAATTATTTGGGTTTAGAAACATATTACTTTATTAAAACTATGAAATCCCTATGTGTAAGGCATGTGGTGTTGATATTTTCTTAGGGTGGTACATCATACATAGTTTGGGATGTGATCTAGATGACCTTTAACTTCAACTATAATTTTTTGGCCAAGATTTAGTTATTGAATCATGGATTGTCCTTTATCAAGATAAAATCCCAATAATTATATCTCTCTCAAAAGATCTGATAAATTGTCTTTGTGTGGTATGATCCCTTTAGTCGAGGCC
Source organism: Viscum album (assembly GCA_963277665.1). NCBI lineage: Eukaryota > Viridiplantae > Streptophyta > Magnoliopsida > Santalales > Viscaceae > Viscum > Viscum album. The sequence continues at coordinate 197,580,762 of OY728131.1, read as the reverse complement.
ATCACATTCATCTGTATCAATTGGACTTTATCGCAACCCTTAGTATAAAAAACTCAATGGGATCTAAACAAAAACTATATCTTCAATGCTTATGATTCATATTGTTTTTTTAAATTTTACTGACCCTATAATTTCTCATAATAAAAAATTGGTGCATGTGTTTTCTATAAATTTATTAAATAATAATTCATTAATTTATTCAAAAAGAGGAAATTTTGTTTGTAAAGGTTTGGGTCATTATATTATTCCCCCATTCTGAAATTTCACCCTAGAAAATTTCATTTCAAACATCAAAATAGATTAGGGTACTTCTATTACATCACCTCTTATAGTTATCATGTCAGTTCCTTAAATTTATCATTCTTCCACATCACTTTAACCTTGAGAGTTATCTATTTTTTTAGAAATTTGCCTCTAGAATATAAGATCTTCATGGGATATTTCTTTTATGAAGGATCATTATATAATAGTAATGCATCTAGATTCATTACATGTGATGGGTATGGTATGTACTTACTCAAGAGGTATACATTGAACACATCATGTATATGAGATAGGTTATTTTAAGAATTATTGGAAGTAAGACACTACTCTGATGAAATTGAATATCCAAAATGGTCTGATGTACCTATGGAAAACATTTCCATTCTTATTAAAACTCATTAATTTATTCCATGGTAATTTATAAATGAATAAATTATCTTTGACCTTAAAATACTTGCCTCATCGATGATTATCTACATAGATTTTTTGTTCAACATTTCACAAATTTCAAATATTGCTGAATGGTTTGAACCTTATATGAATACTCTTTGGTAATGTTATGTCCCATAAAAATTCACTATTAAAATTCATCCTAGCATGTTGGAGTTCAAAACAACATCCTATATAGATCCCAATAAGGTTAAATTTTAATTATATAATGGAAACTATTGTAACATGGGAACTCTATTACGGGAATGTTCTGGTTCTAATATCCTTGGAAATCCACTGACCATGATCTCAGAATATCTTATATTGTTTGAAGGACTCTTTTAGAGCAATCTTCAATTTTAGCATCATATAAAATATTTAAGCTTATTTTTGAATTTAACTCTTCTTAAGGTTTCTCCAAAACCTAGATTCCAACCTTAGATCTTGATTAGATACAACCAAGAGTCGAATTTCATCCAATATTATCCACACCCTTATGTATATCTTGGATATTTTTCCAAGAGATAAATATTCCATGAAATAAATGAAATGTGTTCACTTTATAAGGTGATGTTTTACTACCCATATGATTTTATTTCATTTAAGTTCCCTAGACAGTCCTATGATGAAATACAAGGTAATTTTTTATAATTTCAATACTAGTATGGGAAATGGTTGCATCATACCATTAGACTTGTTCCATTCTATGATTACTTTTCAGAATAACAAGCACTGATAATTAAAAACCTAAATCTTGTTCTTCATGTTATACCACCATTATTATTTATTCAAATATCTATTCATATTAGTGATTCTTGGATGAATAGAGAAAGATGATATTTTTGTATCATTATGAGGCTCCCAATTTTTTTCAATTTTCTATGGGACACATATCTAGCATCCAAACCATATAACTCCTTCACTAGAAAAAATGAAATCCATAATATTTTCTACACTGTTCATTCTCAACTCATCAACTTTCTATGACTCTTTTCTCGTCTTAATAATAGATGGATTGGATGTTATTTGAGAAATATAGGATAAAAATCCATTTATTATTCCCATATTATTCCTTTTCACGTCCAAGAAGATTGGAACCCTTTCAATACTCAACATGGACAGAGTTCTAGGACCCTTTAAACTTAGAGAATCTTCCACTTAGTTTTATTTACCTAGATGGTTATAGATTGAAAATCATAATACTTCATCATATAAAACCACTTTAATTATAAAATATTACCTTCCATATATGTGAATATATAATTGAGTATTTTATGATCCATGTATTTATCACACATATCTCCATAGAGATAGTGCCGCCAAATATTTAATGTAAAGATCACTAAAACCATTTATTAATCACATGATGGATAGTTCTACTCATGGGGTTTTAATTAGAGTGTGGAATAAGATATAAATTTTCTATCTTGAAATAGTACACAACCCAATCCTTTTTGAATGTGTCACTATAGATCCCAAATCCTTCCCCAATTTGTAGGTAATTAATGAATAAGTTAAATGATTTGCCTCTTCTTCATCTCTATAAATCATTCCTCACATTCATCATTCTAGAAAAACATGAATCCTTTCAAAGTTATATTGTTTATGGTGATTTAAATTTATATTAAATTTCCCTCCAATTGATGATAGTATCTATCTAATACATGAAAACTATAGATTTCCATCATAGATGATTGTATAGATCATCCTTTAATTTTCTTAGTTTTTGATTTATTCATATACATGTTTTTTCTAAAAATAACATTCCCCAAAAAAGTTACTTAATCTAACCAAAATTCACATATACTGTGCTTTCCATTCATTTTTCCACAAGTTCTCCAGTATATAATTCAAATGCTCCTTATGTTCCTCCATTATTTTGGACTATATTAGAATATAAATTATAAATAATAATTTTTTTGAGGTAATTTATAAATACTATATTCATAAATTTCATGAATATTTCTATATAATTAGTGACTCCCTATATTATAATTATGAACATATACTTTATGTAACTTGTATGATAAGTACTATTGGGGATATCTACGTTCTTCACTTTTACTTGATAATATCTGAACCAAAGATCCATATATTAGAAATATTGGACCCCATATAGATGATTGAACAAGTCATAAATTCATAGGCGAGGATACTTTTTCTTTTTCATGATATTATTGAGATTACAATAATCAATATAGAAGTGCAATGAACCATCCTTCTTGATGAAGAAGACTGGTGCAACCCATGGTGAAACACTTGGGCGTATAAACCCATCATCCAGATTCTCCTTTAATTAAGTATTTAGATCCTTGAGTTCAACAATGTCCATTATGTATAGAGTCTTATATATTTTTAAATAACTGAGTATGATATCGATTGATAACTCTACATCATGATTAGGGGGTGGTATTCTAGTCAATTCATCAAGAAACACATCATCCATCACACTAGGATGTCATCAAGGTATATATTTTCTTTAATATCATTCACTTGAGATAGATAGACTTTCTCAAAATGTAATAATATCCAGTATTAAAATGATTTTACAAAATAGGATTAATCCTCAACCTTGAACTTGTATATAATTGGAGGGCGATTCACACACTACTAGAAAATTGTGTTATAGCCACGGTAAAACACAATGGCTATAGGGGTCAAAACCATGGCTATAACATATATCTATGGTTATAGCTAGTCGTGGAACCTATTGGCGTGGCTATAGCTAAAAGCTATAGCCACGGTTTTAAACCGTGGCTATGGTCCAATTGCCATGGTTTCACTAAACCGTGGCTATAACCCCCATATCTTTCCATCATTGTAGTTGGGCTATAGCCACAGTTGTCCCCCCATTGAAATAGGATTATTTCCACTATTTATAACCGTGGCTATAGCCCAATAAAACCATGGCTATAGCCCAAAATTAATTTTCGCCCAATGAGATTCGATCTCTGTACCTTCACTATGTAGACCAAACACCTTTACACAACTCCACAGACGTCTTTACGGATATATATATATATATATTGTTAAATATATTATTAAAAACATTGGCTATAACATGTAAACCGTGGCAATAAATCTTTCCACCATTTTTTCACGGGTTATTTTTTTTCCCGCGCAAGGGTGGGAGATCTATAGCCACGGTTTTGATGAACCGTGGATATAGATCATGAAAAAAATACCCTATAGTCAAGGTTTTACCAAAACCGTGGCTATAGACCAACCCTATAGCCACGGTTTAACCAAACCGTGGCTATAACCTTTTGAGAAAGACCCTATAGCCACGGTTTGGGTGAAACTGTGGCTATAGATTTCAAAAAAAACATATAGCCACGGTTTCACTAAACAGTGGCTATAGCCTTTGAAATTAAACCCTATAGCCACAGTTTTGTTTAAAATCGTGGCTATAATCATGTTTTTTAGTAGTGAATTTATATGTTTTATTTATTTTTATTAGAAATTTATGTTGGCTCTATATATGGAAAACCAATATATTATAAAAAAAGTGTCAAAATGTTTATGGGAAATTCAGCCCACGTTTTTTATAGGGGAGAAATTATATACATAGGGTTAAATAATTCCCTTATTTTATATTTTTAGTGATATATATACATCCTCACATTGCTGTAGTGTTTTAATAGTTCTAATAGACATGTTAGAGGCACAATAATTTCTAGAACCATAATGAAAATGTATATATTCTTGATTGAATAACTATCATACATATAACCACTTCATTTTTAAGATCCATCTCATCATTTATTATGGCATAATTTCTCCCCTCCTTCCTTGGAGTTTATTATTGTTTATTGTTTTTGAAAACACTTTTATTATTTAATTTCCTTGCATAAGGTATATGATCATTATAATAGAAACAATATATCATTAGATAATGGATGAATAGATAATTTCTTTCTCTAATAATTTTTGTGGGGTTTTCTTATTGGAAATATCCAGATAGGTATCCTTATTTCCTACACTTAAATCATTTCCTCATACCCTAAGGAAATTTTTTGGATTCTTCTTCCCACACTTTTGATAGGTGGGATGCCATTTTCATGAAAACCATTATATTTCTCCATCATATCACCCGAATAAAACTCCATTTTACACTTCTTATACCAGTGAGAACCATGAGATTCAATTATATCCAATTTGAATTAAGGAAACATAAAAAAATATAATCATAAATATCAAAGTACTAAATGGATAATTCTTTTCATAAAATCGGCTTCATGCCACTAAATAAGAGGTAACCATTACATTTGGTGGCAATGAAAAAAATTTAGTGGTGTATTGTTATATTTCTGTGAAGTTTTCTTCACACATCCATATATATTCATCATCATATTGATTGATTGTATAAAATTACCTCTTTATTTTTATTTAATGAATATAAAGAATGTATTTTCTGAAAAACATTTTTTAGAATTACTTCTACCCCATTACATTGATCTCCTCCCTGAGATTTTTACTTTTGACCAACATCCACCACTGATTATATTATCCTTCCATATTATAAACATAAAACATGACCTTATCTTAATTATAGTGTTCAAGGATATAAAATATATTTTTAATAGATTTTATGCATTTTTTCATGATTATTTGATCACAAGATCCACTTAAATTAGGAGGCCTTTGTTGAATAAAGGTATCAATTACAAGTTCCGCTTTCTTAAGGGGTTTCAGGTGATCCTCCAAATTAAATTTTTTGGTTCAAAATATGATTCAATAATTAAAATATTATCATGAAGTTCATGATTCCTTCACCCATTATGTTGGGAATTTAACTTGGGAAGTCACATAATGGCCCATACATTGGTTGTTGGATTGCTTTCTCCTTTTTCCATCCATTTGAGTTTTAGAAATAGAAAATTAGGGATGAATAGTTTTAAACTATTAAAAAGATAAATATAAATCCATGAACATTAAAGGGATAACTCAAAAATGTCAAATATTCTATAACTTATGGATTTATAAGTTTTAGTCTATGTTATCCATGATCTATTAACTAATATAAAATATTATTGTAATTTTTTTTCCATTAAAAATTGATTATAAAGAGGTTGTAAATATACCAAAGAATATCCCTCTAGATTGTCGAACTAGGTGTGTAGTAAGGTTCATTGTCATATACTAGGTAATGATGGAGTCTAGCTCAATGTTCACTTTTCAGGGGTATTACCCCTACATACATATGTTACAGATCAACATCCACTTGTAATATATAGATAGAGATGTATTTTTGTAGAAACCACTTAATATATAATTTACCATTAATTTTGAATGTTTTACTATATTTGTTATTATCCTTAAGGATTTTAAAATGTTTTTTAATACTTATCCCAAAAATAACTAGGATTTTCACAGATAGAAACTATAGAAAACCATATTTTAATACACTTTAATTCATGATTTAATACATAAAGGTATACATTATACAATCCCATTGGACCTTGAATCCTAATGTCTCTAAAAAATTAGTTAAATAGAAAATCAATCTTGATACATGGATAAAACAAAAATATTTAACATTTCCTTAAGATGCTCATAAAATTCAATTTTTTTAGAACTACACATAATAACTTGGGGATATACATAAGAAAGGGGTTAGATATAAATATCACTATAGTGAAAAAATAATAGCATAAGTTAATGAAGTACATGTGATCGAAGATTCATATCAAGGTAATATAAGAAGAGTGTTAATCATAATACTAAACAAATGGAATGATATATCATGATAGCATAAAGGAAACACTGAAATGTGGAGACAAAATTAAACAAGAAATGATAAACTTAGGATATGGATTACCACTAAGACTTCATAACATAGTGAAAGAGGTCCCATAATGGATTGTTTTTACTCTTTAATCTCATATATGTTGTATCGTTTGAAAAAAACATTACCCAATGTCTTGGAGAACTATCTAGGTGTACCCATCATTTTCATATCGTGTACAAGCATAAGTCTTCTACAAGAATCATAATAAAAAACATGCATTAAAAAAAACTAATAGTAAAATAAATGAGTGATAGTTATATAAATGGTATTTCATAATAAATTAAGGATAGTTACATCTAGGTGAATAATCTGGACTGGAAATAAATATGGTATTTATAAAAAAAATGTTTAGCCAGAAAAAATCACCGGATAATTTCAGCCTCATAATGGGTGTACATAAAGTTTCATGGGATTTATTAATGATTGTGAAATGGCTATATCATAACTTATTCATTATAATGAATATATGGGTTATTTATGAAATAATATCCTAAAATGAACAATTGTAAAATAAAGGTCATAATATAAAGGAGGTTCTTGAATGAAGAGGTGAAGGACAAGACCCCATACCCTGAGTGGGTACTTTTAAAATATTAAAAGGAGATTATTGAGAGTTTTTAAGAAAATATTGAGAGATATATAGATTTAAGGATAAAGTGATTTTGTGATTAAATAGTTTCTAGAGAATGGTAGTGAGAGTTTGGGTGAGTTTATATAGAAAAATAAAGAATAAATCATTATTAATGTCCACATTTAGGTATTAGGATTTATATGAAAATATAATCAAAACCACAAACCATACCATGGTTTTTGTTAATTGTTTCAACCAAAGTGGTGGTATTTCCATTATTTTATAATTTTAAGAACCAATATAATTAAAATAATACCCTTGTTGATGTGGAAGTGAGGCATTCTTACAAATAATTGATTTTGAAACATTAATATATAATATATGTGTTAGAGGATTAATTAACTATTTATGAAATTAATAAAATAACATAGAAACAAATATTTTTTAAAGGTAAATATATATTTGGTAATATATTATTTTTATTTTATATATTAAATCATTTTTGGATTATTATGATGTCATAAAACACACATTGCATTTATACCGTATGTAATTGTTGACCCAGAAATTTGGTTGTCTTCAAAAATTATTAAACAATCATTATTGGATAATTTTTATGTGATGATTTCAATAATAAAATTTATTTTATCCAAATATTTTTCTATGAATGATAATTTACAATTAAAAAAAATCCATGTTTTTTGAAAACTATGATTCTTTCACAATAATTATTTTATAACCCTTATAAAAATTATTTTTGACTTAGAAAAATTTTATTATTAATTATATTTAACAAATATTATTCAATAATAATATTTTTGGAAATATAATTTATTTTAAAAATTATTTAATTCATTAAAATATATCTCCTTGATTGAAACTATATATTTCCTAAAAATACAACTTGATTTTCATCATATCAAAATCTAATTTTTTTCAAACACATTATCCAATCATTAAAAAAGAAATATTAAATAGGTATAAATATAATAATTTTTTAACTAAAACTAAAATTAAATTCATAATCTTAGGTTCTAGATATGAATTTCTGTATTACACTAGTGAAATATCTAATGGTAAGGTGTGTTATTGTGATATATTATTTGGTTGGTTCGACGTACATATTTGGGCCACATTTTGGATGGGCATAAAATTATCCCATAAATTGTTTTGGTCATGATTTAGTTGTTGAATGTTATATTGGGCTTGATCAAGGGAAAATAATAGTGATTATATCTCCCTCATATTGTTTAATTAATTGGATTCATAGGGTATAATCCTATTGGTCAAGGCCATCACTTCTTCCGTCGTCATCAACTGGACATTATCATAACCCAAAATATATTAATCATAATGTACATTATAAATTTAAATATTATCAATGGTTTTTATGCACAAATTTCATTTTTATTTTACATACAAATATCTGTTCAAAATATACAAAGTAGTGCTTGTGTTTTCTATAAAATCATTACGTAATAATTTATTTAATCCTTCAAATAGAGAGAATTTTATTTGTAAAAGTTCAGGTCATCACTTATTTTTTTTAAATAATAATAATAATGTCATAGTTTATTGGTGATACTATAAATATTATGTTAGGATATAGAAAATAGTTTTATATGATGTTTAAGAAGATATTAACTTTGAATGTTTCTTGTAAAATGATTACCTCTTCTTTGAGAGACATCCATTGGCTTACACGTTACGCCTTATTAAAATTGTATCAGGATAAAAACAAGAGCTCATGAATGAGTAGAAGTAATCTAAGAATATTTTTGGGTAGGTATTTTTCGATATAGGGGGATCAATACTTGTGAATAATGTGGAGAAGTTCTCTTTTATAAGTGAGGGGAGGGACACACATAGCATTGCTTAAAATATTTTATTAATATAAAGTAATTTTCTTATGAAAGTTGATCCAAATTATCATAGATTCAAATATGATAAGTTTAATGTTGAAATAAAACCCAAAATGAGTCTAATAAAGGGTTTAGTTTTTTCTATAAGACTTATCCATTTATTTTTAATCATTTTTACCAATTTTACCCTTAATCAAGGTGATAAATATTTACCATGGTAACTATTCATTATGAAAAAAATTAAGTTGATTTTATTAAATATTATTAAAAATTATTATTATGATTATTAAATCCATTTTAAATTATTCATAATATATAATAATTATAAATTTCATTATATATAATTTCTCAAAATTCAAATAAAACCATTTTTAGAGAAATGTTTGTTTTAAGCATAAAAATGATTTGACAACAATATAAAGTATAACAATTATTTTAATGAAATTAATTTTATTATGTTAAATAAATAGAGTATTATTTCTATTCTAAACCAAACCAATCCCAAAATAATCCTTTTAAATATTTGATTAAGATAAAAAATAAAAATAGTTTTTTCTGAACAAAAATATTTCTCTGATATCAAAACTATTAATCATATATTTCTAAGTACCTTCATTAAATTTTTATATAAAATAAATTAATAATTAAAAAAAATTCTAGCAAAATTTGTAGTAATAATTCAAGCTATTCTTATATCTTTATAATGTTAAAAGAGTTTAATTTTTTGTAAAATTGATTTTTTTACTTTTCACCCAAAAATAAAATATTTATGAAAAATTGTAAAATAAACTCTATGATAATTTTGATATGATAATTTCAAAAATAAAGTTAATTTTTTGAAATAAAAAATCTATTTTTTGGAAATTAATTTTAATTATTAAACCATAAATTACCTAAAAACCATTTTTATGAAGAATGCATTCTTATGGTATAAGATTAATTTATTTTTATACTTTTGAACGTAATAATATTTAGAGGAATAATAACATTTTTATTCGATTAATTTTTTGTGTTAATTAAATAATTTATTCATATATTTTATATTTTGGTTTTTCCAATTCATACTCTCCAACCCAACAACTGAGTTATAACATTCAATTTTCAATAATATTATTTCAGGGTTTTTTATTCTCGGGGTTGAATGTGGTGCATGATATCAAATGTAGTATTTATTTAAAGGTAACTAAAATCATGGGGTTTTAAAATCACATATCATTATCAATGATCTTGAGAAACTATTTTAGTTATTGTTAAATTTTCATGTGATCAGGATTTCATGAATATGTCTGGATCGAGATATGATATGTGATACTTTTGTCTACATTTGAATGACATGAAATAACTCTTGATATTCATAGGTGTCAAAATAATCTTAACATATGATACGAGAAAAAAAATGAATGAATGACCACTGGAGTTACTTATATATATTGAATTTACCATAATAGTTAGAGTTTCATAGATTCTATGTCCACTAAAGTTAATCTTACATAACCTTACATGTTTCCGAGTTAATCATTATAAAATTAATATTACATCACTAATGGAATTCATTAGATTCTCTTACATATCTAGGGTTCCATCGAGGTTTTTTTGGTGTAGATTATTCCTTTCTAGTTTATTATTTTGTAGTGAAATTTATTCAATAGATACACTTATTCCACCTTCACATGTTTCACATTATTCGTATGTATGGATGAAATTATTCATTTTTTAGCATGAAATGATGGAGTTTAATATTACACAAACAATAAATTTTTTTATCTAATAACATGTTTTTATTTTATATTTTTATCTTAATTGTATATATTTTTCTTGAATATTGGGTACTCATAAATTACCTAACTTATCTAGACATTCACCTATAAAAGCATTAATATAGCTCTAAATTAGTGCAGATTTTTTTTAATAAAATAATTTCAAATGCATTAATCATTTAATATAATGAATTTAATCCATTTAAAGTTTAATTAAAATTATTTCACTGAAACTAAAACACATTGTTATATACCATGAATTTATATATTAGAATGGGGTTCTAAAAATTATTTTCAATAAAAATTTTACTAAAATATCACTCACAAAAAATATGTATTCTAATATTTTATGATCTATATTGACTCTAAGTTATTCTCCAAGAAATTATTCTCTTTAAAACCAATGTGAAAAACCACCATTATAAGATCAGAATAATGACCCGCATAGTTACACACATATTAATAAAAAATTATATACCTATACATTATAATAAATCTTCCATATATCAAAACACATGACACTCCTTGATGTGATGCATCAAAGTACACTACTTAATTAATTCTCTATAAAATCAAAGAAAAAGATAAGTTTTCAAACTATCCTTAAATGATATAAAAAAATGAATGTAATTCATTTAAATAAATAGTAGCCTCCCATTTCATATTTAAAATCGATAAATGAGTTATAATTCAAGAAAATTTGAATATGAACCTAATATAAAAACTATCTAATCCTATGAAAATTTTCACCATAAGAAATTCATTAGTGGTATCAATGAATTAACTACATGGGTATTTTTAGATTATTTTTAACCCCATTCAATATAATATCATAAATTAATAAGTAAAATTATCATGATCAAAAATATAAATTTAACAATTTTTAACACGTCTTATGGTCCTCGAGAAAATACATTACAATCCTAGGAAGATCCACATGATCTTCCTCAATCTTACTATTAATAAGGGTTTCATCAGTGAATAAAATAATAAAATTATCCACATAATCATGAAGTACCTAATTCATTATTCTTTTAAATATGGTTAGAGTATTTTTTTTGAAAATATAGATTGATTTTTTTTTCAGATATCTATAATGACATTAAAAATTTATATTTTGAATTTCCATATCCATAAATCTCATTTAATGATATCTTATACACATATTGATCATCGATATATAAAAAAATCCTCTTAACTTTTTTAATTGATCATCGATCTATAAAATATTTTAATATTTATTTATAACAAAATGGATCAATAATTAATAATCTGCACATAGGCTCAAGTAACCATATAAATTCTTGGTGAATAAAATTACAGTTTATCTTAATAATACATTATAAAAAATAAATCATTTGAATAAAAAAATCATTAATTTTAATTCCAAACTCTTGATGCTCTATATATGTCAAATAATAAGTTATCATGGTAATAAAATACCCAATTGGGAATAATTTAATCCCAAATTAAATATCACATCCTAGAGGTAATATTTAAACATGATATAGGAAAGAATAAATAAATTACCTAATCATATTATAAGGATTTTATTCCATTACATCAGATTCATAGAGTACCATGCTCTCTAAGTGATAAGTAAGACTTTATCGATCAATATAATGATGTTTTATATGACCATATATCTCTCCAAAAATCACAAAATAATTCAATTTCATGTTAGATAATATAACCTTCCATCAATAATTTTCCAAAGAAGTATCATAATGAATATAGATAATATGTGCTAATAATTAAATTATATGATTTCATCTATAATAAAAAGAGTTACTATGATGATTGATAATGTCATATGACTAAATCACACTTATAACATATATATACTAATTTTTATTGACACCATACTCCCACAATAATTTATAACTCCATTGGTATATGATGTTTTGTTACTATAAGCTCTATCTCATATATATTGAAGGGAATATAAAATGGGTGTAAATTATTAGTATCAATAAAAATAAAAACATAGGAAGAAAAGATATAGATAATATCTTATAATGAAATGGGTCCTTTTATCTCACCCATATATATATAGTGTAATTTCATTTTATTCCATATCCTATTCCTTAATACCACTATTAATTATTCCATAATTTTATATAGTCAATTGTATGTCCTTGATGTCATGGAATGACACTTGGGTGATCCCTATATTCTATAATCTTTTTGGGTGATCCATAAGTTCTATTATTCTACTATGGTTGGATAGGTCACTGAGGTAACTGGCATTCAAGATTCCGATGTAAATTTTTGGGTGATCTACCCACTATAATTTATTTAAAAATCCTACGAAAAAATAAGATATAGCCTAATATTTACCTATAAAAACTACAAATTTAGGATAGTATACTCAAGATAGCTCTAAATGGTCACAAACTACCTCTATGAGATGATTTTGATTGTTTAGCTAGTTATCTAATGTCATATAATTATATGGATAATCTAGATGATTGAAATATCCTAATCCCAGATGTAGTACTATAAAAATTTTCACCTATTCTATTTATCCCCTATAATATTTGGTTGTATTTAGACACCTCTATTATATATACCACTTTAAATACATCCAAAATCATCGAGAAAACACTTAAAATTAAATATTAGTTTCTAAATTTTCCACAATATATTTATCTCAAAATTTTCATTTATAATTATGTTAAGAGATTAAAGATAATGTTCTTGAAACATATATTAATATCTCACATATATGAATTCTATTAATAAATGCTTAAGAGATCTTGTTGGTGCATTACAGTGAGTGCTATAGATAAAAACTAACCACTATAATTTATCTAATAGTAATCTCATGGAATTTTATAATCATCTCTATCCCTAGAATAAATCCTCCAGAACACCATTAAAATATATCAAAGAATTACCATAGATATAGAAACATTTTTCTAATTGGAAATGAATATAAGAAGAAAAAAAGTTACACTTCATTGATTGACTACTCAACACAAAATTTATAAATAACAGCCCAAAACCTAGGTAACCTATACTATATAAATGGTAGAAAAGTTAAATACTAGGCCCCTTACTTCACATGTTTTGGCTACTCAAATATAAATTATCCAGTCAATTCCTAAAATGCATCCACTAGTTTATCAAGTATATGAAATTATCTACTAATAAATATAATGGAAAAAATTCATTCATTAACATATTATTTAAATAAATGTATTAGGAAATGAAAAATATCCTATGGTCCACCATATTCACTCAATTTTCCTATACAAACACATGAAATAATCATATCCTGAATACTATAATATGTTAATCCATACCTAATATAGTACACTAAAAATACTAAAATATTTCTTTGGTATAGTTAGTATAATATCAATGATGTTTTTAGGAATACAACATCTATGAAATCCTTTTTATGGTTTCCTTATTCAATAGTTCATGCAATGGTTAAATATATTATTTTATTACCAATCTGATACATTCTTCACAAGATCATACTCCAAAATCATACTTGATTATTATTTTAATATTACTTTTTTATTTAGAAAGTATACATAGAATCCTCTTGAGTTGACAACAAGACTGAGAATGACACCACAAGACCAACATAAATTTACTGGGGTTAAATATTAACACCAATGTTATAAGTAACTCTATAGATATAATTATTTTTAAAATTAAAAACATATTAAAACACAAAATAAATGGTTATTAAATATTTTAAATTATATTTCTACCTAAAAATCCTTATACATAAGAAGTAGAGAAAACACAAACAAACATATATATACTTTAAAGTTAATAGAAAGTTTAATGATAATGCAACATTATTGATCATATTGTGCCAATGTTTAGGATAAAAAACACATTCTCAAATATAATCATAATAATCTAAAATTATATATATATAATATGGGATATCATAAAAATTACCATTATGTTCCTCACTTGAAAATACCAAGTTCAAATTTAAATAGAGAATACTAAAAATATATTAAATAAATAAGATAAGATAGAATTGACACCACTAATATATATAAGTATACCCACAACTCACAAATATATCCTCTCCAAATATATATGTGGGTATATGTGGTATTTAAATAACATGAGGAAAATTCTTCATCATAAAAAAGAAAATGGCTCTCATATTCTAATTCCAACCTATTAGACTTCCACTATTCCTAATTCAAAATATCCCATATATATCCAAAATCTATTTATGGTGAAGGGGGAACTAGTTTAATACTTATTTATCTATCAAAATGACCTTTAATATCTTATAGTGAATGTGTAGTGAATAAAGACATCATATCTTTACTTATACCCCAAGAACATAAAACAAATATTCTCATTCCAATCCTATATCCCCCATCAATTCTTATTCACCTCGATATATCATCGTAAATAATAATTATTTCATATAAATTGAGAATAAATGAATTTATTAGTATGGTAAATATCATAATAACTTATTGAATACATGAAATTATATAAAATACACATCATGTGATCTCATTTTTAATTATACATCCATGATCACACCAATCTCACATTTACTTAATCACAATAGCATTCTATATTCTTAACCAAATAAATCATAATGAATATGATATTATATCAAAAACTATATATTAAAAGGGTCCTTACTAGTTTAATGTAAGAAATAGTAAACAATAGATAACACCTCCTTTGAGTTTCCTCATCATTATCCACATCATAGTTTAGGGTGATGGGAAAAATTCAGCTGTTATAATGGAACATAAATATTTTATTTCACAAAATATTATTATTTTGAGGTAATGACTATGTAATTAACATTATATTACTTAATTGAATAATATGTAAAAATGAAACATGTTACAATATTAAATGATCCCCAAAGTTTTGGGTATATTCACATGAAAAAATAATAAACTGTATTTAATTTCTCATTTTTAAAAATATAGGAAATCACAAGTTGAAAACACATGGAATACTTTTATGCAATAACGTAACAGTAAAATTTATGAAAAAAACCTTTCATTTTTATATTATTTTATAATAAAAATTTTATATAAATTCTATAATTTTTTGAAATTTTGAGGGAGATGGGGGGTATCTTCGAAGATCCTAATGATAATTGAAGTTTTTAGGTGGGAATAATTCAATTTTGATGATGAATCTATATTTCATGATGATGCAGTTACTCTAGATGATAGATCTAGGGAGTTTCATGGGATATTCATTAATTCTATATCCCACTCTCTTGTTTCATTCTTGGATTCATATTCCAAGAGGAATATTATGAATGGTTCATTGGCTCATGTTCAGGATAATATATAGGTTATATTAGAGTGTCTCATGATGGATAATAACTCCCCTATTTCGATAATTTTACTCACTAAGGGTGAAAATCCATAGATACTTGATTAAATATACATTAGGGTTTATTCAAAACATGAGTTTCTTGATAGTAATTTTATCCCGATTGGTTATGAATTTTGCATTATTTATTTCCCATTGATGAGTTATGATGGAGACTATAGAGCATAATTTTCTTATTCATGAATCTTGTCTCTCTTTGAGTCCATAAATGGATTCTTGATTTTAATTTATTGAAGTCTAGGAATGTTTTTTACCATTTTTGTATTAAAATCTATATCCTAAACTAGATCTTCTGGCATCTTTAAATACTTCATTTCATAGTATATGCCATTAGTGTTCCAATTTGGTAGGACATATAGATACATAAATCATGGTATGATCATTCTTCAAGGACTATAGTGGGGGTTTATCTTAGTTCCACCCTAATTTTCCAGGTTATTTTCTCTATTCTAAATGATGATATTAATCTTCATGTGGAGTATGAGTGGATTCCTCATTTTTGTGAGGTTTTTAATTATATTGTTAACCTAAAATAAGTTCATTATAAGATCAAATATTGTAATACTTATATACTAAAGATCCAAATTTCCAAGGATATATGTATCAAGGATATGGTAAATAATGTGGTTTAATAAATGGTTTCATAAGTTTCTATACATGGAGGGAATGAGAAGTCTTGTACTAGTTATATTGTGTCTTGTTGTGCTCCAGAACTAGTGCAAGCAATTATAAATATGATGAAGGGATTCAGTAAAGTATACAGAGGTCCTATTATAGAAGATAAGGCCTAGGATCCAATTGGTTGTATCATTGTAGTGTCTCAAAAAAATGGTGAAAGGAAGTTCAATTGGGAAGGATAAAGATAGTGCTCTAGGTGAGAAACAATATGGTAAGTATCTTGATACTCTTCTTATTACTCCTCTAATGTATATTTCTATGGAAGAATATAATAATAGAAAATAAAAGGCTTCTTCTAGTGTAACTATAGTATATAAGTAGTATGAAATTATGGATTTGTGAAATGACCCTAATAATTATTTTCATCAACCTATTATATAATTTTGTATGTCTAAAGGAACATGGGATAATCTAGAGAATGAGGGGGAAATGATCTTATCCAAGTGTCTCCATTAATGAGGTTATTGCACTTATATTAGTGAAGGAAGATAAAATATATATTTATGAGGATGATTACACTGATATTGAGCTCAAATAACATGTATTTATTATTCCTCAGTTATGTAAAGAGTGGAAAATGAATTTTTCAAAGTGTCATAAAGGTATGTATATAGTTTTTTGTGATTATTTTAATAAATCTAAGACTAGTATGATCTTTTCAATTATTGTTCTAGTGATAATCCTTTTATAATTCTAGTATATGATAAAAACCCAATGAAAATGGATCATTTCAATGATATTGGTTATAGTTGAGATGTCTCAAAGAATGTTGTGGTGGTGATAATATATAATCATGTTGTGGGTGAGCAGGGTGATATTGGTTCTTCTCATATTTGAACTATTTTTAATATTCAAAAAGTTAGAGGTTTTAGTATGACAACCTTTTTACTAGCTAGTTACCAGAATTGTAAATTAGTAAGACCAAAATTAGAATCTTCATTTGTTTATTTTAATAAAGGATTGTAAATAAATAGTGGCCCTTATAGTATAGGCCATGGGATTATTATGCATCTCCACTACGAATCCAATGTAGGATATTTCTTCTATTTTATGTTCACAAAAAATAAATACTATTGAGAGTTGTAATTATGAGATGTCTACATATAATCCTTTATGTGTTCTTGCCTCTCTTGCTGACTCACTAGATCAAGAAACTATTTTAGAGGAAGATTAGTAGGGTGGTAAATAGAAAAAGAAAGTTATGGCTACAATCAAACCTAATATTGATACCGACTTGCATGAAAATGATGGGGAGGAAGATACCCCATGAAAAGAAACCAAAAAATAGAGGAGAAATATATTTAATGTGGTTATGGAGGATGTAGATATCATCATAACATGGGTCTCCAATCTTAGGATTGGTCTTAGGGGAATACTTCATTCAGTGGTTGGGGTAGTCAGTGGGGGGGGGGACATAATATGATCACTTACCCACAAGATTTGTTTTTTTGATAGGCTTAATATCCCTCATTAATTTTTAATTGTGGTTATTATTTTGTGTTTGTGAAGTGGGTAGTTTCCATGTCTGAATCCTTCTCCTCTATTGTTTACTTCTTTTTTCAATAAACGAGGCATCAGACCCATCCCGTTTCAATTTAATTTGGTATTAAAATCCCCTTTTAAAGACAGAAATATTTAATTTTATTCCAAATTTCCAATGTTTTTTGTTAAATAATAATATAAAAATACAAAATATCAAATCTCAATGTTATTAATGTTTTTCCATTCATTTTTGAACTAAAAATTCATCCATTAATGGATTGATTAAAATTGAAAATGTTTGAGTTCCATATCTATATTCCCTGATATTTGACCATTGGTTTATCATATATTTTCTATATTCATTTGTTATTATCAGTCCACCATAGTATAAAAAACTCAAATTAATTTAGTTATGTATAAGAGATAATTCCTTGATCATGTAAAGAATTGTATAGTTTGGATGACCCTTATATATGAAATCCTCCCAAATATCAATTATTCTTATCATATAGGAATCATTAAAATTTGTAACCTCATATATTAGTCATTTAAATTCAACATTTTAAGGTCATAATAAAGTTATCAACTCAATCCATGATTATATTATAAATCACATAGTTAAACATATTAATTTTCCCCACTCTTTTTCCATGTCTCCACAAAATAATTTAGACTGTAATTTATCAATGAAAATTACTCCTTAAAATAGTTTAATAAATAAAAATATATCTACCATAAGATTTTATAAAAAAAATCATAATAATATTATAATAATACTTTGTAGAGACACAAATCTTGACGTACATGGACATTACATTACTTTTGCGGAATACTTAGTATATAATAAAAACAGACACACAAGGACCGTAATAGTTTAGTGTATTTGGAATCTCGGAATATAATCTTCTAATCGTGGTGAAAGATCTTCAACATCTCCCATAAGGATCTTCCCCTTTTTTTTCTTACCTAAAACCTTTCTTTATATCCTGGGGAGAAGAAAACATAAATGGGGTGAGCTCAAATGCCCAGTAAGGGTAATCATACAGAACATAAAACAATCCATAAATATTTGAATGAAAAAACTTGAACATAAAATCTAACCATCAAAATATTGAGCAAAGACATGAATCTTGTAAGTATGTAAGGACTATATCATAAGGGAACATCAATCATGATAAAATAGCATGGAAAAAAACATGTAATTGTGGAAACCATTAAGAAAGTGATATGATTTCCATAGTAGCCAAGGCATTGCTGCCAAGACCATCTTAGTGGACAAAGTCCCTTTCTGAATCGAGTTCACTTCTCGATCCAGTCCTGTAACACTGAACCAGATTAACTTACCATTCCAGCCATGTCTATCTCATGAGATATAAATATTTACCCAATTAATTGGAGTGGGATATAGATCCCACCCATCTCATAATGATACCATTCTTATGTGTGCCACAAAATCATAAACCATACATCATAGCATAACCCATGTAATAAAAATGGGATTCTTAAACACCACATCATCATAACATAATCCATAAAAGGATATCATAAAAATAAGTCCACTATAACATAATCAAATCAATGTAAAAATAGGGATATAAACAGAACCCTATATTATCTTAGATGGAAAATAATTATGATAAAACACTTGAACTCCATTCTTGAGGAAAATATCTTTTCTACTTCAAAAAAAATTTCCTTTCTTAACATGTCATATAATTTTGAACTAAAAGAATTTGATTAAAAATAAACTTGAAAACTTGTAAAGGAATCTTCATGGCAATAATGTTCTAAAAATACATTCATGCCGTATAAGTTAAAAAACATTCTTCCCGTACTTTGGCTAGAAAAGTCAAAAAGTACCTCGTACGAAAAAACGACAAAAGATTCCTTTCATATCTTTTACTAAAAACTCAAAGAAAAGTAAAATTGGATTTAAAAAATTGTAGGTGGATGGAAATAATATTATATATTGAGTAAACATGGATGTGGATGTAAATATTCCCTAGTAAATTATGAAGTATAAACAATCTCATACAAAATGAGATTGTGAGATTTTCCCTTACCTTAGGTCCGATATGCTTCGTACGTTTTTGAACCTCCTGTATAATGATTTAAATAATGTCATTGACTTATTAAAGAATCATATTCATTGTTATGATATCATATATGGTTCACTTATGACTTTATATTACCCATTCTTTTGTAAGTTCCATGCTAAAGCAGCGTTTTGGGTAAAATCGTTTTATTTATCGTACGTGTTTGGACTTTTTGTTTTTGATATTATTACTTATATCTTGATTTAATTAATTCCAGAATGTAAAACATGATTTATATATAATATATATTCAGTATATACATATATATATATATGATAGATTGATGGAATGAAATTCACCATTCATGGAGACGGTAAGCCGTACGTACGCATGAACGCTGTATTTGTTTCCTTATTGAATTTAATGAAATTAAGTAGATGAAATACATATATATAAACATAAATGAAGTATCATTATTATGTAATATATTTCATTATTACTTATTATATATACTTTATAATCATTCATGAATGGTTAACATGGAGAATGAATCTCATCGTGTCGTGGAGATGGTAGTCCGTACGTACGCCCGAGCGATGATATCATTCCCATGATCATGGAATTGCATTGATGTGTATGTATAATATTTCAGAATCAATATAAATTTTCAATAATCATATATAGTTATTTTTTTACACCATTATACCCACACTACCAGAATTTTGAGCTTCTGCATTGTGTGGAACGGGCGACCGCCATTGGCGGTCGGTAAATCCATCAATAGTGACCGCCAAAAGCGGTCGCTAATGCTGAAAATAATTAGAGCGGGATTTTTCCCGCCTCCAGTGTCTTCTTCCCTGAAACACCACTGCAACAGCAGCTGCGCCGCACCTAACTCTCCGCCGCTGCTTCCATGACACCCACGCTTATACCGCACACCCACCGATCTCTACCGGACACCCCCAAACAAGTCCGAGTGGTCCTCTGTCATTCTCATGACATTCCACGGCCACCCATCGATGTCTGCTGGTGTATTTGATTCCCTCCAGCTGCCATATATCCTCCATGGCCGGCGGTAAAGCTTTGGGTTCCCTCCCCCAACACCCCTTCGTGCCTCGTTGTGTCGGCACCACCAAATACCACCCGAACATGGGTGTTTTCGTAGTGGAGTTTTAGGGCCCGCCTTAGGCGGTCGGTGTTGGTCTTTACCGACAGAGCAACTGCGACCGCCAAAAGCGGTTTCAAGGAGGCCACTAAAGACCTTTAGAGACCGATTTTGGCGGTCGCTAAAGACCAGCATTCTAGCAGTGCCATTCAATTAAGGTGGTGGTCGAAAACAGATTACACCACGGTGTGGAGACGGTATTCCGTACGTACGCACGCGTGGTGATTTCGTTTTCCGTAGGATGGATAGATGGTGAAATAGGGTTGTTTCATACTTATAATAACAAATCAGTATATGAGTTATACTGATGTTATTACTTCATAATGAAACAACTGAAGAAGAATAAGTAGAAGAAGAAATAAAGTTGAAAGAATCGGTAACGGATATTACATCTTCTTTCGACACGCCTCTTTGAAACCTTCTCTTAGGGCACTATTATTGGTCTTTGAAGAAAAACAGAACCTCTAGAATGTTTCTAGGAAAATGTAGAAGAGAAATTGGCTAGGGTTGGCCGAGCTTGAGGGCTCAAAGTGGTGTGAGGAAGAGAGGAAGGATGTGCCTTTTTATAAGGGAGGAGAGGGGCACCTTTGGAAAAGCTAAAAATATTATTTTATTATAAAATCATATTAGGTTTTTAATAACTCCAAATTGAGTTATTTAGAAGCTAAGGTTGGGATGGGTCGAAATAATCTCATAAAATATAATTTAGACAAGTTTAGGTTTCTATTTTAACCTTATCATTTAGATTTAACTTTATATTAAATAATATTTCTTTTACCATGTCTTCTTGTTTTCTTACACTATAGGGTTAATAAACTTACTATAACAAGCCAAACAAACCCCAAGTTGTTTATTATTAATATATATAACCTTATCTAAGTCATTTGTCCAAACCTTAGATTTTTAGGTATAAAATCACAATTAATAATATAATTTGTTTATAAAAAACTATTTTATGTCAATTTTGACACTATTTGGTAATTGATTTTTTTGAAAATAATAACAGAATGATTAGTTCGAAAAATTTAATTAAATAACTACTAACATGTCATAGTAACCTTGAAAATTAGTGGAATTAATAAAACATCTCAAATTACATTTATTTGGGTATTTATAACATCAATTATGTCAATATTTCATTAATAAGATAATTACTCCATCATCATTGTGTCATAAATAAATTAAATTATTTAATGTCTAAAAATTATAAATAAAACACAATTATGTAGTAAATGTTTTTAGATTTCAAATGAATATTTATAGTAGAATTTAGCTTATGTATAACCCTATATTAAAAATGATTTAGTTATTAAACTTTGATTTTAACTATTTTAACCCTTCTTTAAATAAATTAATAATAAATGTCCTAATATAATACAAGTGGGCCTAAATGGTCATATTTTATTCCTAAGGTTGTTTTTGGTCGAATTACACTTATCCAATAGAATTAGGACATGTGTTAGGGAGATAATAATATCATTTTTACCCTTAATTACCCTATTTACTTTTAACCGTGGTAAAAAAAGTAAAAAGTTACTATTCACCAAAAATTATTTTCATCTCATTGAACCACATTTTAGTCCTTGATATTAACTGTGTCTCTTGGATTTTTGAAATTCCACTCACAGAAGCGGTAAAATTAAGTTTTATGTGAATTTTCAAATTCTCCTAGGAAGTGGGTAAAAGACGGTGAAAAGTTCAATAAAATTTTTATATTTCTAAAATTATTATAAAATGACTCCAATGAATTAATTTGAACTTATATAGGTAGTATGTGTCAATTTTGACCTAAAATAGAATTTAAATAAAATAAATAATTATTTAAATAAAAATTCACTTTTTTTAAATAGTTACCCAGTGTTTTCACTATTCATCAAAAATTGAATGTTTTCAGAAAAATACCAAAATTTCACTCTAGGATAATTTCAATATTCCGAATCCAAAAATGAAGTCCATTTTTAATGATAAAATTTATGAAATTTCAAAAAGTGGGTATTACTATTCATAATGGCTAGTTTATATAACATATCATTGTTTAGTGAAACTCGATATTGCGTACAACACACGCTATCGTGGAAGGTTGCGATTGTGTGTAATGCAAGCCAAGTTAGGGATGCATGTTGTGAAAGCTCCTTTTGTTGTAGCGTAAAACACAATACATTAATGAAATTAAAAAGAATATTTTTCATAAAATCTCAAGGTGTTACATTCTACCCCCTTAAAATGAATTTCGCCCTCGGAATTCATTAGGGTTATAAATGGTTTACTACTCGAAAGTTTCTTTAATAGAAACCCACATCGTAAAAAGGAATACCAAAACTTGACTTTAAAAACTAAATTGTGAAATTTAACAGTTACCCAAATTAACTAATCACTGGGTCTCCACATAGGAGAACATAGGTGAAAATATGGATATGGAAGAGAAGTCTAACCGTCATGTTCTGATGGAGAGTGGTAGAGAACATGGCTATAAAAATTCCAACAATCACAAAGCCATAAATTTATGATGATCTAGGGTACCATCTGATTCATCGGATATAAGGGCACTAGGACAACATTTTTGGTTTTCAAGATCATTTCCCTAAAGTTGAAGAATTTGAATTAGTATAAATACTTACTTTATTTTGGTATAATCTCACTGTTGTTCGTGCCTTGAACAGTTTCCACTTTATCTCTTTAAGAAATGAAGTTGAATTTGTCTTTCTCAAAGTTTTAGCAGATCATGCGATAGAATGATAGGTCATTTCATCTGTCTCAAACATATGTTAGAAAACTTTATATACATAATTCCATCTATGGTGAGATTAATCATATATGGTTCCAAAATGGAACTATACTTAATATATCATCCTACATAATAAAATAAAACTAGTTTCTACTAACCAGGGACTTCTTGTAGGCTAGTGGTAGGAAATAAAGGCATGTCCCACTTCGGTTGTGGGTTTGATTCCCACAGCCTTGTCCGACATGATGGGTTGTCGTCCGTTCTACAGGTTGTCCTTTTTTTCTAAAAATACAATACTAACTTATTTCCAACATAATACATTCCAATCTTTAGGATTATCCATAATACTACAGTCAATTCTCATATAATAGTGAAAACGATTACCAGATATTTCATATAACAAGCATGTTAATACCATCGTTGATCCCCATATATCATAAGATATGTCTTGTTGGTCACATTGCAAACATTTGAAGAACCTAATCATGTATTCTCTTCAAAAATGAATACCCATTGAATCTTAGTGAAAACATGAGTGCTGTCAAAAGTTAACTCTTTCCACATACCAAAACCAGAAAATTCTATATACTCAAACCATGATATAACTATTTCCTTATATCAGTCATGAGCTCATGAATACTGTCAAACATTTCATTTTCTCCTTATCCCTTCATTATGTGCATATCAACTTCTTTCCAAAAATATCTCAATCACTTTCCATGGTTACCGGTACCATAAAATTATTGAAAATCACAATAGACCAATACATAAATATTCCAATATTCCACGATACTATATAGAACATTATTTTGGAATCCCATTACATAAACACTTAATCATTCCACCACATTGTTGTCATATTCAACATCACCAATAGTGATCGCATGTGACTTCCCTTTGTCCTTTGCCTTAAGTGGTTGCTCATGTCGATCATCATTAACCCTTGGATTAGGGCATTTATTAGCATAATGCCCCATTTAATTTCACTAGAATCATTGAAGTGTTGGTGGTGCATTCTCTGTAGTCTTTTCTTTATTCACATCATTAGAAACACTTTTTCCATTACATTGACACTTAGCTGCTCGATGACCTTCTTTTCCACACTTAAAACATTTTTTAGTCCCTTTAAGACAATCTCCACCATGCTTGTTTCCACACTTTGAGCATAAGGAAACATTCATATTCTTTTCACCATTATTCTGAGATTTCTCCTTGAACTCCATCTTTCGTTTCTTGTCAAAACCATGAGATGGATATGTAACACCAACTTCCATTTCTACCTTGATAGCACAACGCAAAATTTCTCCGTAGCTACTGATGTCTCTTATAGCTAATTCCCTTTGAAGATTTGGTTTTAAGCCATTGAAGAGTCGATCAACTTTACTTTTAGGTTGGATGATAAATCCAGATGCATACCTTTCAAGCCTCGTAAAATTCACTTCGTATATACCAATAGATTCATCATCCTTTTGCTTTAGTTCAAGAAACTTTTTCTCCATCTTTGTTCGAATAATACGAGGGAATTACTTATTGAAAAATAAGTTCTTGAACTCGTCCCATTCCATGGACTCAATTTCATCTCTTGGCCTCGTATTCTTGATAAGATTCTACCATTGATCAGCTTCACCTTCTAAACGATATACTGCTAAGATGAATTTATCATGTTCAGAACATTGAAGAACTGAATATATCTTTTAAGTGGTACTAATCCATTGTTCAGCAACAAGTGGATCAGAAGACCCACTGAAAGAAGGTGGACGTTGCCTCATGAAGGACTCAATAGAATATTTTTCCCTTATCTGCTTATTTGGAAGTCCAGAATGATTCATAGCTTGTGTAAGTATAGAAATAAGATTTTTCAGTCCATCTCCCATAACATTTGTTTGTTCACGAGGACAATCATTACATTGTCCATTACATTGATCAACATGGTTCCTTCGGGTTCCAAAAATCGTCTAAAACCCAAAAAGAATAGTGTGAGAGGCAAAAATCATTCTAGGGAAAAAAACATAATAAAGGGGGAGTACCTTCAATATCTAACATCTTAGGATTAATTCTAAGATCATTACCATAATTCTAGGACTATAACCTATACTTATACATAACCATAGGGACATCCCTATACATACCTTAGAAATATCTATAGGGAACTCACTAAAGATCTCACATCTTAGTTTCCAAAGGTTGACTAAACCTTTCCTTTGATACCAACTATAGAGACCCAAAGCTTGACGTACATGGACATTACATTACATTTACGGAATATTTAGTACATAACAAAAACAGACACACAATGACCGTAATAGTTTAGTGTCTTTGGAAACTCGGAATATAATCTTCTAATCGTGGTGAAAGATCTTCAACATCTCCCATAAAGATCTTCCACTTTTTTTCTTACCTAAAACCTTTCTTTATATCCTGGGGAAAAGAAAACATAAAATGGGTGAGCTCCAATGCCCAGTAAGGGTAAACATAGAGAACATAAAACAATCCATAAACATTTGAATGAAAAAACTTGAACATAAAATCTAAACATCAAAATCCTGAGCAGAGACATGAATCTTGGAAGTACAAAAGGAATATATCATAAGGGAACATCAATCATGATAAAATATCATGGTAATAAAACATGTAATTGTGGAAACCATTAAGCACATGATATTATTTCCATAGTAGCCAAGGCATTGCTACCAAGACCATCTTAGTGGACAAAGTCCCTTTCTAAATCGAGTTCACTCCTCGATCTAGTCCTATAACACTGAACCGGATTAACTTACCGTTCCATCCATGTCTATCTCATGAGATATAAATCTTTACCCAATACATTGGAGGGAGATATAGGTCCCTCCCATCTCATAATGATACCATTCTTATGTGTGCCACAAAATCATAAACCATACATCATAGCATAACCCATGTAATAAAAATGGGATTCTTAAACATCACGTCATCATAACATAATCCATAAAAGGATATCGTAAAAATAATTCCATCATAAGATAATCAAATCAATGTAAAAATAGGGATATAAACAGAACCCTATATTATCTTATATGGAAAATAATTTTGATAAAACATTTGAACTCCATTCTTGAGGAAAATATCCATTCTACTTCAAAAACATTTTCCTTTCATAACATGTCATATAATTTTGAACTAAAAGAATTTGATTAAAAATAAACTTGAAAACTTGTAAAGGAATATTCATGGAAATAATGTTCTAAAAATCCATTCAAACCATATAAGTTAAAAAAAACATTCTTCCCATACTTTGGCCGGAAAAGTCAAAAAGTACCTAGTATGAAAAAATGACAAAAGATTACTTTCATATCTTTTACTAAAAACTCACCGAAGGGTAAAATTGGATTTAAAAAATTTTAGGTGGATGGAAATAGTATTACAAATTGAGGAAATATGGATGTGTATGTAAATATTCCCTAGTAAATTATGAAGTATAAACAATCTCAGATAAAAATGAGATTGTGAGATTTTCCCTTACCTTAGGCTCGATATGCTTCGTACGTTTCCGAACCTCCTGTATAATTATTTAAATAATGTCATTGACTTATTTCAAAATTATATTCATTTTTATGATATCATATATGGTTCACTTATGACTTTATATTAACCATTCTTTTGTAAGGTCCATGTTAAAGCAGTGTTTTGGGTAAAATCGTTTTATTTATCGTACGTGTTTGGACTTTTTGTTCTTGATATTATTAATTATATCCTGATTTACTTAATTCCAGAATTTAAAACATGATTTATATATAATATATATTCAGTATATACATATATATATGATAGATCGATGGAATGAAATGCACCGTTCATGGAGACGGTAGGCCGTACGTACACATGAACGCTGTTTTCATTTCCTTATGGAATTTAATGAAATTAAGTAGATGAAATACATATATATTTACACATAAATATAGTATCATTATTATGTCATATATTTCATGAATACTTATTATATATACTTTATAATCATTCATGAATGGTTAACATGGAGAATGAATCTCATCACGTCGTGGAGACGGTAGTCTGTACGTACACACAAGCGATGATATCATTCCCATGATCATGGAATTGCATTGATGTGTATGAATAATATTTAGAAATAAATATCAATTTGAAATAATAATATATATTTATTTATTTACACCATTATACCCATCCAAGTAAGGTGGTGGTCGAAAACAGATTACACCACGGCGTGGAGACGGTATTTCATACGTACGCACACACGGTGATTTCATTTTCTGTAGGATGGATTGATGATGAAATAGGGTTGTTTCATACTTATAATAACATATCAGTATATGAGTGATACTTATGTTATTACTTCATAATGAAACAACTAAATAATAATAAGTAAAAGAAGAAATAAAGTTGAAAGAATCGGTAACGGATATTACCTCTTCTTTCGACACGCCTCTTTGAAACCTCCTCTTAGGGCACTATTATTGGTCTTTGAAGAAGAACAGAACCTCTAGGATGTTTCTAGGAAAGTTTATAAGAGAAATTGGTAGGGTTTGTCCGAGATTGAAGGCTCAATGTGGTGTGTGGAAGAGAGGGAGGAGGTTCCCTTTTATAAGGGAGGAGAGGGGAACCTTTGGAATAACTAAAAATATTATTTTATTATAAAGTCATATTCTGTTTTTAATAGATCCAAATTGTGTTATTTTGAATCTAAGGTGGGTATGGGTCTAAAGAATATAATAAAATATAATTTAGATAAGTTTAGGTTTCTATTTTAACCTTATCATTTAGATTTGACTTTAAGTTAAATAATTTTTCTTTTACCGTGTCTTCTTGTTTTCTTACACTATAAGGTTAATAAACTTACTATAACAAGCCAAAAAAACCACAAGTTGTTTATTATTAATATATATAACCTTATATCTATCATTTTTCCGAACCTTAGATTTTTAGGAATAAAATAACAGTTAATAATATAATATTTGTTTTAAAAACTATTTTATGTCAATTTTGACACTATTTGTTAATTTATTTTTTTGAAAATCATAACAGAATTATTAGTTAAAAGAAAGTATATTATATCACTACTGACATGTCTTATTAACCGATAAAATTAGTTTAATTCATAAAAAGTCTCAAATTACATTTATTTGGTTATTTATAACATCAATTATGTCAATATTTCATTAATAAGATAATTACTGCATCATCATTGTGTCATAAATAAAATAAATTACTTAAGGTCTAAAAATTATAAATAAAACACCATTATGTAGAAAATTTATTTATATTTATAATGAATATTTATAGTAGAATTTATCTTATGTATAACCCTATATTAAAAATTATTTAGTTATTAAACTTTTATTTTAACTATTTTAACCCGTCTTTAAACAAATTAATAATAAATGTCCTAATCTAATCCAAGTGGGCCTAAATGGTCATATTTTATTCCTAAGGTTTTTTTTGGTCGAACTAAACTTATCCAATAGAATTAAGACATGTGTTAGGGTAATAATAATATCATTTTTACCCTTAATTACCCTATTTACTTTTAACCGTGGTAAAAAATGTAAAAAGTTACTATTCACCAAAAAATATTTTCATCTCATTGAACCAAATTTTAGAACTTGATATTAACCGTGTATCTCAAATTTTCTAAATTCCACTCACAGAAGCGGTAAAATTATGTTTTATGTGAATTTGCAAATTCTCCTAGGAGGTGGGTAAAAGACGGTGAAAAGTTCAATAAAATGTTTATATATCTAAAATTATTATAAAATGACTCCAATGAATTACTTTGAACACATATAGGTAGTATGTATCAATTTTGACCTAAAATAAATTTAAATAAAATAATTATTTAAAAAAAAGTCAGTTTTTTTAAATAGCAACCTAGTGTTTTCACTATTCATCAAAAATTGAAAGTTTTCAGAAAAATACCAAAATTTCACCCTAGGCTAATCTAAATATTATGAATCCAAAAATTAAGTCCATTTTCAATGTTAAAATTTTTAAAATTTCAAAAAGTGGGTATTACTATTCATAACGGCTAGTTCATATAACATATCGTTGTTTAGCGAAAGTCGGTATTGCGTACAACACACGCTATCATGGAAGGTCGTGATTGCGTGTAATGCAATCCAAGTCCGGGATGCATTTTGTGCAATCTCCTTTTGGTGTAGCGTACAACACAAGACATTAATGAAATTAAAAAGAATATTTTTTATAAAATCTCAGGGTGTTACATACTTATACCCTAGGTTTGTGACATACCCAAGTCATTATTATTATTTTTCATTTTATTATTTTATTTTTTAATTTTTTTTGGAAATTTTCATGATATGGATGATTGAAAAAAATGGGAGTTATGGGTTTGGGTACATATTTATCTCACATTTAGTACTAACCATGTACCCACGTCGTGTGAGGTGGAGGGTAGTCCTATATTGTATTTTAAACAGCTGTATCATGGTTCTCCAAATCATGAGTATTACTATGTGAACCATGTTACATTATTTGATGTATAATTAAAAGGAAACTTGTTTGGTGTATGGATATGATAAACCTTGTGGAAAAACCAATGAGAGGTACCCTTAAATATAGGGTTACATTATAGAAACAACCATATAGTTAGTAAATAGTTTACCAAAATGTGAAATCTATCAATCTTAATAAAAATAAGAAATTTTACCAATTGATTTTTGTCACCCTTTTCCTATATTTTCCACATCAATTCAACCTAAATATTCCTACTTAGAGATTTATCTCCTAAAAATATTTCATGATTATATTTTACTGATTTGATATAGTTTTCCAAGGGTTAATCTTGGTTATCTACGTTTATGTACATATCCCCTAGTGTAATAATATTCTTGTCAATAGAATCATTGATTATTAGTAGGTGACCCTTTATATTTCATTTGTTTATAAAACTATAAATGTATGACTCTTTTTAATGATGTTTTCTTAAATATAAATACTAAATTATGTGACCATGATTATATGGTATTGAATATCCATTATTTTTTCATTAAAACATCACATGGAATCATGGATTATTTATACTTTGAAAATTGGGTATTATATTTTAAATAAATTATTTCACCCTTGGTGTTTGATGAAATGCCTAGATTGGGTTTTCAATGAAATATTAAAAATATAATTTATGGGTAACCATATAATGAGTTTTCAAATAATTTAAAATAATTTTTGATATCTTGGACATATTAAATAATGGTCATTTCATACTAAAACCATTTCATAATGTTTTTTATTTTATTTTTACAGGAGGGTATTCTTATGTTCCATGGCATGTTTAGATTTTATTATTTTTAAAGGCATGTTGGGAAAATAAATTTAGTGGACTAATTACTTGTTTCAATCCTTCTTTACATTAACATGGTCTAATTTTTTTTGATATGATATGGTATAACTTTTGAATTGAATTCATTTGGATTATTTTTTAATATTTTGAAGGGGTTGTTTCTTTGAAGTGTGCTTGGAGGTGAGGTGTGAGTTAATGTCTTGTTTATTATGGATTTATCTTGATATATGTGTATGTATATATATATATATATATTTACTAAATTTGTTACCCCTATTTGAATCATGGGAAGCTATCTATAACTATATGGGAGATTGAGGGATGTTTCAACAATTTCTGAGATTACACCCTAACTAATATCCCTTCATTTTCTCTATCTAGGTTTATGTTTTCTTTTGGGGAGGATAGGGTAGATAAAATATAGTGTATGCGAATTTTATGATTATTAAAATTCAATATGAGGTTTTACCATTAAAAATTATACAGGAAAGTCTCTTTAGTTCCTTTGGAATCTTCAATAATGATTATTATTTTTCACTTATAAGCTATTATTGTATTTAATCTTTCAATAAATACTTTTTTATAATTTACATGGTTATTTTAATTGTTACCATGAACTTATTTTCTCTAAAACTTATATTTTATTTTTTAATGATAATGAAATGTGTTTTATATTCGAAAAATCCTCTTCCCTATGAAATGTCTATTTTTATAGGAAAATATTTTTGGGGTGTTTAACAGTTTTTTGGAATATTTCCCCTAAATGGTTATTTGATAGAAAAGGAAGTTCTAATTTTAAATGGGAAGTTCATTTTAATGTGTACATGGAATATTCCATTAAAAATGTATTGTAATTTTAAATTCAATGGATTTCTTCTAAAATATTTATGGTTCCATTTTTCTTTATATAGGGTTTTTTTATTTTTGTAAAATGATAAACATCTTATTTTATTTAATTTATAAAAATACAAATGGTTACATAGGTGTATTTAATATTTCAAACAAATTTACATGGATTAATCTTCAAAAGTAATGGTGGGATTCTATTGGGAATGTTTACCTCACACCATACATACACACGAAATGTGGCTATATATTATTTTTCATTGTATAATATAATATTAATAGAATTATAGGGATTTTTGG
Organism: Viscum album; assembly: GCA_963277665.1. Lineage (NCBI taxonomy): Eukaryota > Viridiplantae > Streptophyta > Magnoliopsida > Santalales > Viscaceae > Viscum > Viscum album. Next base: position 197,548,186 of record OY728131.1, on the reverse strand, counting down.
ACTAAACATGAATTTAGTTAGGGTATGATGGATGTTAAAGGTAATGTTTCTTCACTTTCTATGTGGTATATTTTTCTTTGGTCTAATTCATTTTATGTTCCAATTAGGAATTTATTTATTAACATATATAGTGACACATCAATATTTTTCTTTCATTTGAACCTTTTATACATTGAACTAATATATAATATTAGAATGATAGTGTATGGTGTCTAGATTCTGTTGGTTTTAGAGATTAATTTCTCATAATTATGCCTTGTTAGGTTATATTATTAAACATTTTATTTATTAGGTATGGCATGTGATTTTGGATTTTGATTGTGTGTTGGTGTTATATGAAACCTTAATATTTGTTTAACATTTTTGTATATAGGGTTATGGGTTTTTTATTTCTATTGTTTACTTATATATTTCTATCACTGATGAAATCCCAAATAAATCCTTCAAAGGTAGAAATGGAAGAATTTCCATGACCTAACTATCTATTTTATCATAGTTTGGTTGCATATATCATCCTAGGTATTCAGGTTATGGAAAGTGGAGTGTTTAATATTCTACACTGAGTTAGATATTGGAATGAATAATTTCAAGACCATACTCCATATATATTAATAGGGGAGTATGTTTCCCCAAAAGTGAATGAGAATTTGAATAATGTTTCCATTATATTTATATTCTTAAGATTATAATCTCTAGATTCAAAATGTCTACACTTGAATTCCCTTATTGCAAATGGTATAATTTCATCATTTAAGACAAATCATCGATGGATTATTCATGGGACACCTTCAAAGTGGTGCTTATTAAATATTTATACCATGAATCCAAGAAGGTGATGAGTGATATGGACTTATATTATATGCTTTAGGGTGACCAGTTTTTGATGGAGTATGTTAGGTGTTTCTTTGAGAAGGTGTTGTATGTTAGGAACTGAGATAGGTAGCAGAAGCTGATGGGTTTGGTAATTAAAATTTTATAGCACTTGATAGATATTCAACGTCCCCTCCAGTGATCTCATCTTGGTACAATCATAGGACCACACATGGTTTATAATGAGTGAAAATTAATAATGAACATTTACCTCATTAGAATCTGATGCACACAAACCTATCATAAGATTTCAAAGACCCTTTCTCTAAGAATCTGATATGACACCCTATTGATCTTCCACACACACTTCTTGAATATGCTTGCATTTTTTTCATCAGTATCTGGGTGCTAGCACAGTAAACCAAAAACCACTTCGACACAAGGTTAATCACCACAATCCGACATATTCAATCCAAAAAATGCAACTTGAAGAACTTGCACTTTTGAGAGAGTATCTCACTAGAAATTAGGAGGAAAGAGAGTCTCTCATTTCAAATAGATGAATAGTAAATAGGAGAAGAGACTCTCTCCACTTATATAGTGGAAACATATAATATATTATTTTGGGTTCGTAGCCCTTGTGTAATTTTTTAAAAGGTTTGGGACGAAGCCTCAATTTATTATTTTAATGAAAATACCTTTTTAGGACTGGGTAGAGGGATACCCATTACATTTCTCGAAGTCCCAAGGAAAATTGTCCTGAATACATGGCTTGAAAGTCCATTTTTTGGCCTAAAGGACCCCTCAGTGAATAGTACTGCTACAATACTCGTCTTCTATAGTACCTGATATAATACTGCCACCCCTATAGTCTCTTCCATAGTGCCTCCACTACTATAGTGCCCCCACTTCTATAGTTCTGCCACTTCTACATTACGTCTACAGTGCCCTACCCCCCCGTGTAATAAAGATCAACTATAAAAATATTTTAAATAATTATTTATGACAAATTAAAATGTTCCATAAATAATATTTATAATTTATCACATAACTATAATATATATATTTAATTTCATATGTAATAAAATTTAGTCTCTAACTCAACTCTCATCTCCAGATAATATTAATGGAACGTAAGATATTTCATTAATATGCATTCAAAAAATATTTAACCTTATATTTATAGAATCAATTGAAAATACATTTCATAAATAAATTCAGCCCAATTATTCCTCACTTGAATATCAATGAATTTATTTATATCTTCGTGATCCCTAAAACATATACACTACCTGAAAAATATGGTGCAGCCAACCAAGACCTATAATAATATTCAAAAGAGTAGGGAAGATTCTCAAAGCGCTATTGGGTGTGACCCTCTAGGACCTTATCTCAATAGCACTGAATAAAATTCACAGACCTAGATCAGGGATTATCAACCCTTCAAGGCCCCTATATAGATAAAGAGAATTCAAATAATGTCAACCTTCTTATGAACACGGTCTATGTAATATTATTCTCTTTTTCATTGATATCTTAATAAATTAGAATTCACCCTAGTGTCACCAGAATTTATATTTATTTATTATTTTTTGATATTTTAGGATGGACTTACCTTTGACTACCATGATCATAGATTTCATGAAGGTATTACCATCCTAATAAACCAATCCCAAGATATCTCTTCATCAACATGGAAGTGAAAAATCCTATCGTGACCATTCAATCAATTTTTTTTCACCAATGATGTATACAACAAAAACTAACTCTCCATGAATTCATTGCCAGGATTTTTTTCTTTCATCAAAGTACACAATCAAATGACATACATTGATAATAATCTCACATCTATAGACCTTGAAACATTCCTATAGATAGTAACAACCAATGACACCTAAAACATGTGGTGTTCCTATTATAAGGCATGTCCTCACTATCTCAACCACTAGAGATCACCAAGTGTGAACTTCACAAGAAGAAGTCTCAATGATTATGATTCACTAACAAGTGATAGTCACAAATCATATGTGTTATTTCATAATGATGTAACTAGACTATAGGAAATTACATTAAGATTACTGTCATATTAACTCTTGGTTCTTATTATATCCTAGGATATGCTATAACACTTTGACACAACAAATAATCTACGAACATTACCATAAACATAGTGGACACAAATTTATCTACACTATTATGGAATTAAAAAAACACATGTTTATCTAAAAAAATGTATACATGTAATGATAATAAAATTAAAATTAATGTTGGGTCTAGGGAACACACTTTCAACACTCCCACTTATACTAGAGACAACTGCTAACAAATATAAATCCACTAGCCCTCACATGAGAATCATGCTTCTGCTGAGAGATTGATTTAGTTAGGGGGTCTGCCACATTGTTCTATATGGCTACTCTGCTAACTACAAACTGACCTCTCTGAGTAAAATCCCTCAAGAGATAAAAGTTATGAATTATATGTTTTGTACTCTGGTGATACCTCAACTCCTTTTAAAGAACCAATATAGTAGTATTATCACAATAAAGTAGAATAGGGTATGCACAACTAGGGATAACACCAATGTCCGAGACAAAGCTACATATCCAGAATTCTTCCATTACTACATTAGAAGCTACTATATACTCAGATTATGATATATAATCGACGATTATAAATTTTTTCGAGCTTCTTCAGCTCACTACCCCACCATTCAAGAAAGTGATATATCCTAACTATGATTTATATCATCACGATCTGTTTGGAAACTAGCATTTGTGTATCCCCACAAAACTAGTTCTTCATCCCCTCCATACACCAGGAACATATCCTTTGTACACCTCAAGTACATTAGGATAGTTTTAATAACTACCCATTTCATTTCCCCTAGATTATCCTGATAACCTTCCACCATGATTAAAGTAAAGTGAACATCAAACCTAGTACATAGAATGGCTTACATGATATCATCCACTACTGAGAAATAAGGTATTATGTTCGCTCTGTCAATCTCCTCATGTGTTTGTGGACACATTTTCTTAGATATATTAATACCATGTGACAAAAGAATAAACCTCCCTAGGATTGTTCCATATTGTTCATTTTAAGTACATTGTCAATGTATATACTTCGACTTAGACAAAGCATCCTTTGAGATCTATCTAGATAGATCTTGATCCATAAAATGTAGGCTATTTCACCTAAGTCTTTCATGGAGAAGCATCCATTTAACCATGTCTTAAATAACTTTAAGGATTTCACTTTTTTTCAATAATTAATATTCCATCAACATATAATACTAGGAAAATGATGGGATTCCCATCAACCTTATTATATACACAAAGATCACTTTCATTTTTGAAAAAACCAAATTCTCTTATGGCCTCATAAAAATGAACATTCCATGATCAGAATTCATTTTTCCACCCTTAAATGGATCACTTTAGTTTACACAACTTATTTTCATTATATGTATGAAAAACCCTTCGAGTTAATTCATATAGACATCTTCGACCAACTTCCAATTTAGAAAAGTGGGTTTGACAACCATATTACAAATCTAATAATCATGAAATGATTCTATTGCAATCTATATTCTGATATATTTTCTGTTTTCTATTGGTGATAAGGTTTCATCATAGTCAATTCCTTGATGTTTCTTGAAACCCTTTGAAACTAGTCTGTTATTATTGGTATTAACCTTAATATACATGTCCAGATTTTTCTTGAAAACCCATTTTCACCCAATGTGGTTTACATTAGCTGGAGGGTCTACCAAAATACAAATTTTATTTTCGTTCATGGATGTCATCTTAAAATTCAAGGCATATTTTCTTTTAGCAACTTCATTGCCTTAGATTAACTTCCTTGTAGGTTAGAGGTTCATCATTTATAAGGAGTAATGTGTCACTTGACTCAGTGTTAAGAAAACCATAATGATCTAGTTCTCTAACCACTCATGTAGACCTACATAGTATTTGTGTCTTAAGAACCACTTCTTCTTCCAGTTTCTCTTCTAGAGATTTTTACCTTACCAAATCATGTGAATATAGAGAATTAACTTCATAGAAGTCAATATTGATCCCACTATTTCAACTAGAAATGTGTTCCCTATCTAGGAATATGGCATTTCTTTCAAAAAAAATTTATCTAACAGGGTTTGTAGGTAATATCCTTTGGTTTTCTGAGGATAACCTATAAGTATGCACTTAATTCTTATAGATTTTAATTTGTCACTTGGTATACCCTTGAAAAAATCCTTGCATCCCCATACACATAAGTGTGACAGATTGGGTTTCTTTCTACATCATAAATTATATGGAATCCCATCTGTAGCATTAGTTAGTACACAGTTAAGGGTATATGATGCTGTTTGTAAAGAGTATCCCTAAAATGATAATGGAAGAGTTTTTTGACTCATCATTGATCATAGCATGTCAATAACGGTACTATTACTCCATTCACTAACACCATTCCACTATGGTGTATAAGGATGAGTGGTTTGGGATACTATCTCACACTCCTTCAAATGATCAATGAATTCTTGGTGAAGATATTCTCTACCTCGGTTTGAGTGGAGGTCTTAAATCATCTTACCAATTTAGTTTTATAAATAATTTGAGTATTCATTAAACATCCTAAAGGAATTTTAATTATACGACATCAAGTATATATAACCATACCTACTATAATCATCAGTAAATGCAATGAAGTATGAAAAACCACCCCTTGCCTAACCTATAAATAGACCACTCACATCAGTATGTATTAATTCGAGTAATGTATTGGCTCTTTCTCCCTTCCAAGATAAAGTTTCTTTGGTCATTTTCCCTTATAAACAAGTTTTAAATACATCCAAGAGTTTTAACTATACTGATTACAAAAACCTTTATTAATGTAATTTTTTTAATCGTTTCTCATTTACACAACATCTCCTAATGTTCCATAGGAGGGTGAGATATGAGTCTTGCTCATTTATTTTTTCATTGATTTTCATTATGGGGTTTTTGCGTTTAAGTATATATAAACCATTGTTAAGATTTTATTTACTATAAAACATTTTATCCTAATAAATGATCAAAAATTTATTTTAGAACATGTAATAAAATACCAAATTTCTAAACTTGACACTAAGATTATGTATCATGTTATAGAGGGTGCATTATAACAATTATACAATACTAGAACAAAACTGATCAGAAAAGTTGAGTGATAGTCTCCTACTACCAAGGTTGCGAGAAATGCACCATTTTTAACTCAGAGATCCACTTCACCTCTTGAAAGTTTCATTAATCTACTTGGTTACTATACATTAATTCATATGTGAGAGCCACATACCATATCCAATATTCAACTTGTAGATAATGAAATATTTCATTCAATGAAAAAATACTTGATGTATCAGAGTTAGATTGCTTCTTCTTCCCAACTCTACAATTTTTATTTCTGTGTCATTTCTCACCACATGGAAAGCAGATAGCCTCATAGTCATTACTATAATTCTGAATATTTATGTTTTTATAAATATATTTTAGTGGATAATTCAACATTTACTTGACCATAGACCCCTTTTCCTTTCCATTCATTCTGTTGTTCACCATAAGGACAAATGAATTGGTAATTTTCATATCCTTATCAGTTTGTAGAACTAAATACAATATAAATGGGAGTGAATTTTTCATATCATTAAAATTATAATTAACTATAAAAGTCAAAAATATTGGTAGTAAAGATGAAAAAAGGAGATCTGTTGCAATATATTGGTTCAATTTGAACCCAAGGGATTAAAGCCTCTCAATGTACCCAATCATCTTGAGTTGATGAGGACCCTCTTGGTTCCCTTTTACTTACCATCACATATAAAGTGAACTAGATATCTCATACCATTCCTACCTTTCCCTTTAGTTATTTAATTATTGGATTTGTGAAATCATCTTGTAGGAATCCTAATCCTAATGCATTTTCTACAATTGGATAGACATGGATGACAAAATGATGCACTACAAATCTAGTGCATCTTCTATATTCCTTTTTCATTTATCTTTTTCCACCTTAATTTCTCATTAAGGAGGCTCTATAAGAACCGAGGTTTATAGCACATAAATCTTCTATTCTTGGCATAGTACTATATTCAAGTACCTATACCACTCCGAGAAGTTATTACTGGTCATGATATTTTATTTGTCTAGAATAGATCACAATGATAATGTATTTGTGGTGCTGGTGATTACCATTTTAAATCTAAAATCGATAAACATTATTTTACAGTAATTTATATGATTAAAAATATAAATTTATGATTAATTAATTATTATATCATATTTATTGTCTCCCACTATTTTAGAGAACCCTAATAGCCCTCACTATTAGATTCAGAATACTCTATCTCTTAAGTATTATAGTGGAAATGATCTTTAAAACTAATACTTATAGTCTAAAAGATTTTTCTACAACACTAAATTGAGATATTCTAGTTAGGGTATAGTCAGACCAACCACATTAACTCATGGTTCCTTGTATTGTTGAGTAAAGTAACATCTTCTGGAATCTGAACTTGATTCCCTCAACTAATTACCTCAAAAGTGATAGAAATATTTATTTGGATATTTAATTGCTACCAAAGTTATTTAAGTAAACCCATTACTCTAGTTGAAACTCCTTGTTAATAGGGTTCACTCTCAACTTCAGCTGACGAGCACTCTGAATAGTCAGCTTCTCTCAAATTTGAGTAGTGGAGGGCTTTAAGAATTAGTATCTATTTAAGGTATTTTATTTATTTACAAATATAATCTATTTATTTTTAATATTCTCAAACAAGGTTGTAACACTCAAAAAATATCATGCAATAGAAAAAAATTTGTCACATATTTATGCATTTAATATTGTTACTATTTAGTGTGATCAAGCAACAATCATGCACTTGCATAAAATAGTAAACCATGCATAAAAGAAAAACATACAATCTAACTAGTCTGGAGCATTTCATTATGATCGATCCTTAACAGATCAATAATGACTTAGGGGGTTCCATACCAGATTTGACTGCTAACTCATGTCACATATCACCCATTGTACAATGTTCTCGACTCCCTTATGAATTACCGCGTTGACTTGGTGGGGTCTGTATCTCGGGACATCATCAACAATTTAACAAATATACTCAAACATAGGCGAAGGGGTCTAAGGGTGCGTTGTATAATAGATTCAATGGTCACGAATGACCTTATTCATATTTGAATTATAAGATATGATGAACATATCATCATTTTACCACTTAATTATTAAACAAATCACACAAATTGAATAAATAATTAAATAATTAATTCCAGATATTCATAGATCGATCACTAGATCAAGACCAATTGGTATAAAATAATACACAATAAAAATTAAACTATAATAAATATATAAATTACAAGGGTTTTATAATATCTTAGATGAATTTTAAAAAAATAATATAATTTATTTATCAGTTCTAGTTGTTTAAATTATTTAAATTTTTTGCCCAAAATATAGTTAAACCATTAATTTAATTTAAATATAAAATTAAATTTAAATTTTGAATTCTTTTAAATTATAAACATAAAAATTAATTTTTAATTATCTTAATTTAAAAACCAAATTAAATTAATCAATTTAATTAAATTGGTTTACCTTAAACTGGGGAAGGAGTCTGGTTGGATTGTAGACTACAACAAGGTTGGCTCACCAGTGAAGGGAAAAATCATGGCAGAACCATGATAGAATGATAGAAGCATGGAGGAACTGTGGTAGAAAAGTGAGGGAACCATGGAAAAAACATTGTTGAACTACAACATTACCATGACAATTCATGACTGATCCAACGACATCCCACATCGGCAATCGCAGGAGCGGGAGGTACGACACCAGCCAGTTAGGGTTATAGGAGGCCAAATCTAGGTTCCGGGAACCAACCTTGGGGGTTCTCAAGATGGTGGTGGTGCCTTGGGTCGATGGTGGTGGCACCATGAAGTGGATTTGGTGATGAACAGTAGATTAGAAAGTATCATCGATGTCCCATAGTGCATATCTAGTGGGGAAGGTGACGACCTACAGAATGAGGGTGGCATGACGAACCCGATTAGTAGTAGTGGCTTGTGGGTTGAGGAGGCCCGAATAACATGGAAGACGGTGAAAACCTATGGGTCGAGGCGACATGGTAGGCTCAGTCTGTCGATGTCCAATAGAATGGGGTAGAAATGGTAGGGTGATTCCCGGCCAACGGTGTAGTGGTGAGCTCTGATGATACCCATAGGGCAGTGGAGGGGTGTGAGCTTCTTGGTTCTAGAGAGAGATGGGGTGAGGGAGAGAATGTCCATGCGGGGTGGGGTTGGGGCAAGGAAGAAGACCCATGGTTCTATTTTTTGACATTTCCCAAAAACATTCCCTTTACCAATTTTCTAAAGGTTCTATTGACATTAATGAAAAATAACTTCAATTTTTGTTTAATTGAGAAAAAATAAATTAAAAAATATTTTATTTTATTTTATTAATATCAACATTAAATCACACAATCAAAATAACTGCAGTGACCAGATTCTGGTCGAAACTTAAATGGATTCCAGCACATTTAAGAACAATGATATAAAATAAACGGTGTTCTTAAAAAACAAAAAAATATGAAGAACATAAATATGACGATGTCAATCCATTTAAAATTTTCAAATTTCCATTACTTGTCCATTCAGAAAATAGAATGAAGCGTAGTCATATCCGTTGGAACTTTTTTAACACCCTCAACTTAAAATTTAAAGCAATTTAATTTTCCTTGACTCAAAAAAACCCAGAAGACCTTTAATACTACTATTAGGAACAATGACATGTAGTGGAAGCCAATGGGATGAGAAATTAAAATTTTTATATCACATGAGCGACGTAATAATGTTGAATTTGATGATTCCATACAGGTATGATTTGAGGACCATTCATGGTTTATACTGAGTACATAATAATAAAAAATGTTTACCTCATTCGAATCTGATATGCACAGACTTGTCACAAGATGTTAGTGACCATTTCTTGAAGACACTGATGTCTAAACCCTCTAGATCATCCACACATGATTCTCAAATCTTCTCTCATGCCGTTTATTGGAATCTGGGTGCTAGCACATTAATCTAACTACCACTTCAACACAACGTCGATCACCACAAGCCAATATCTTTGATGTGAAAAGATATAACTTGAAGAAATTGCTTATTTTAGATAGTTTATCTTTAGAAATCAGAAAGAGAGGGGGTCTCTCATTTCCAATAGACAAATAATAAGGAGGGTAAGAGTTTCTCTCCACTTATATAATGTAAACTTATAATACCTGGTTTTGGGTTCCCAACCCCCATGTAATAAACATCCACTATATGTATTATAAATAATTATTTATGACAACTTAAATTATTCAATAAATAATATTTGAAATTTATAACTTAAATGTACTATATATTTATTATATTAGTTGATAATCCTATCTCTTTAACACTACTCTCATCTCCTGATAATATTAAACGAACCTGGGATATTTCATTAATATCTATTCGAATAATATCGATCCTTGTATTTACATAATCACTTATAAATACATGTCATAAATAAATTCAACCCAATTATTCCTTACTTGAATAATAATGAATTTAGTTATATACTGGTGATCTATAGAACTTGGATAATAATCATACCCCATGGTGGGTCCCACCATGTCCTATAATCCTATTCAACAAAATAGGGAATACTCTTAAATCTCTATTATGTATGACACTCTAGGCGCTTACTGCAATAGAAGTGAATAAAATTCATAGACCAAGAGTGGGGGATAACAACCCATCGACACCACTATAGATATAAGGAAAAATCAAAGAAAATACTACCTTCCTAAAAACACAGTCTATGCAATAATATTCTCTTTGTCATTGATATCTCTATAAAGTAGAATGCACACCAGTTTTTTCATCCTTTATCTTTCTTTATTATTTGTCGATCCTTCAAGATGAAATTACCTTCAACTACCATGGCCATGGATTTAATGAAGGTACTACCATCTTAATAAACCAGGCCCAAGATATCTCTTTCTCTACAAAAAAGAGACAAATCTTATCTTCATAATTCAATTAATGTCATGTCTCCAATGATGTACCCAACACAAACTACCTCTCCATGACATCATTTCCATGGGTGTCTTATTAAATCAAAGTACACAATAAAAATACATACATTGATAATGATATCATTTCAAGAGACCATTAAACATGTTCATAGATAGGAATAACCAATGTTACCTGAAACATGTGGTGTTTCCTATTAGCGGGTCTGTCCTCTTAATCTCAACCACTAGAGATAACCAAGTATGAACTTCATGAGAATAAGTCTCAATGCTTATGAGCTCCCATCATGTGATAGTCACAAATAATCAATGTCCTGTTAGAATGATGTAAATGGACTATAGGATATTACTTTAAGATTACAATCATTATATCTATAGGTTCTCATTATAGCATGGGATCTACTATAACCCTTTGATATTTAACATAATCTATGGACATTACCATTAATATAGTGGGAATAAAAGTATCTACACTATTATGGAAAGAGAAAAACACATTTATATATAAATAACTTTATACATGTAGTGGTAATCCAAGTACAACACAACTTAGGTCTAGGGATCCCATATTCTACAGTGGGTCTAGTTGAAATAATCATGAATGATTTTTTGAATGGTTAATATTTTAGGAAGGGTCTTTATATGATTATCCAACTAACATACTATTTGTATAATCAAACCTATTATATGATAATAGTGTCTAGATCCTTTGAAATAGAGTCCCTTACATGGGGTTTCAGAAGATTTGATGTGGTTTCCACTATACCATAGAGTGGATAAGAAGGTTCGATTAGTGTAAATATTTAGCATGTCAGACCCAATCATGCCAGTAGAGTTGGTACATAAAGACCATATGAAATTTCATCTTTTCTAACTTCCATGAGTAAACCCTTGGTGTATTGTTAGTGTGTAATGTATAAGCATAGAAATATCATATGTGAGGAAAGCCTAAATAATTTTCATGGTTGTACATATGTAATTCATCTCTGATGGTTTTATAGAGGTTTTGGAATAAGGATAAAAATTTAATAGATTAAGAAATCCTTTTTTACTTTTGGTTTTTGTTTCAACACTCCTTTTTAACTGAACTTACTTGTGGAATATTGTAAATGATACTATTATGTTTATCAATGGGTGTTATGGATAAAAACTATTTTGGTATGCAATTATTATAAAATTATATATATGATGTATTGATTAATGGTTTTGTTAGTTCCCTTTAGTAAATGGTTATGGTGATAGATTTGATTTGTTGTAATTATTTTTATCATATAATAAATCACGATGGGATCTTGAGGTTTCCCTTGTGCCATTACCTTATCTTTGGTTCAATATTTATGAATTATATGTGCTAATATTGTATTTATAAATAGTATGGGGACCCTCAATGAGAAATATTTTCTTCTAGTTGAGTATTATTCCATTATATGTCATTTTATTTACCCTACCCACCCTCGTCTGGAATATTAATTATATTTATGAATAATTTTTCTTGGATTCATGGGTGTATAATATTTATTATTTCTTGAAGATTTTATTTTATTAATTTCATGGGGAAAATAGTAATTTTTGGATTCTTTTCTTAGGTGTTCTATTCATATTTACTTTCTATGGGTATAAAGTGGCATGTTAAAGAGAATTTGGATACCCTCAGGTCACTATTATTCATTTTATTTAATTATATTAATTATTAATTTTATTTTAAGAAGTTTTCAAGAGTTATATTATTGAATACATGAAAAAAAGAACTTCAGAGTATGGGAATAAGATTAAAGAATTATTACTACCAATAGTGCACCCAAACCATAAAAGGGGGAGGAGAGTATTCCATTGTTGCTTGCATGGTTGGCACACAATTATCTAAATTATGTGTCTTTCTAGTTGAACCATGTAGCTTAATTTGATAAATAAAAGTAAGGGTGAACGATTATAACTTTTTTTAAGGAATTATGTAGAAAAACTATGTTAAGGTACCCTTATATGTGGGTTCTTTTATAATGAAACCTACATAGTTGGTGCATGATTTCAAAATAAAAGAAGCTAAGCCATGTGACCTACATAAATTCTTAAAAAATATTAGGTTACTAATATTTACCTATAGGTTCTTAACTCCCTTATTCTCATTTTTTCTATTCATTAAACTTATATATTATCATTTATGGATCTCTCCTTCTCCGTGATTTCATGTGTCCCTTATACTATTTGAGCTAGTTTGTTTAAGGGTATATTTGGTATTTTAATGTTCCGTCTCTATCTCCATTAGTAGAATAAAATCCTTACTTAATAGACATATTACTAATAGGATAATCCATGAATTTCTTTTATTTATAAAATTATATATGTGTTTCTATTTATAAATGTTGTATTTATAGATATTTTTCTTTTATTTTGTGTCCAATATTTTCATATATTTATTTTTCATTCTTTTTTCTAAAATCCTCACATTTCATCAAGGTTTTTTTATGCATTGAAAATTTGGAATTCTAATTTAGTTAAATAGTTACAGTTAAGGTGTCTGAATAAATTAAAAGAGTATATTTTTAGTAATATATTTTTAATATAATTTAAGGGAAACTACTTGATTAGTTTTAAATGTATTTTGGATTATTGTTGATAATTTATACATGGTAAATATGGATGTGTTCAAACTCAAACACTTTGATAAAGGTATTTTTTATTTTCAAAAAACTGTATCATTATGTTTAAAGGACCATTTAGATTTTCATATGTGTAAATGAACACTTAAAAAAATAATTTAATGAACTTATTAATTTTTTCAATCCAATATGATTTTACCCTGGACTATTGATTTATTACGATATGATATGGTTTGATTTGTTAATTAAATTCTATTCATATTTGTTTTAATATTATATAGGGGATGTTTCTTTAATGTGTGATCCAAGATGAGTCTGGAATTTATTCCTTGATTATTATTGTTTCATCTTGAGATATTTATATAAATTTCCTTGATATATCACCTAAATTATATATCATGGAAAGGCTTTATGATCCAAGATGGAGTTTCAAGGACATTAAAGAAATAATATATATTAAACAATAACAGGTGTCCCTAGTGTAGGATTTTGATCATCTTAGGTATAAATTGTATCTTAGGCTGTCTAGAGAATAGAAATTATATTAAAAGTGATGTTTATGGTCATTAAAAATACATATAAAGTTTTCCTATTAATAATTTTACAAAATCTCCTCCTTAGTACATCAATATTTTCCAATTACGATTCTTGATATTAACTTATATATTATTATTATAGTTTAATATGATTTTGTTAACTATTTCCATATTCTTATTTATCTCTCAAAGTTGTTTTTTATTTTATAAATAAAAAATAAGATGGTTTGGATTTTCAGAATATTACTACTTTTGAATTTTTTTTCGTAGTAAAATAGTTTTAAAAAGTTTAAGGTGTGGTTTTAGAATATTTTCCTCTATAAATGGTGATTTAAAAAAATGTTTTTTTTATATTTAAATGTTTATGTTTTTTAAAGTATACCTGGAAACCTCATTTCAAAAGGAATTGACATTTTTAATTGAAGGGTTTTCATACCAAAAGTTCTTGGTTTCATTATTTCATTATTTAAAATGAGTTGTTTTTTCATAATTACTCCTTTTCCTATTATGAGTCCATTGAATGGTCTATCAACTATATATTACATGTAATGCATGGGATGAGCCTATATAGGGGTGGGTATAATAATATCCCATTTGGACACCCCAATGTACTCAAACTAAATCTACCAAAAAGTATTCATCATTTCATTAGTAGGATACATCTATAAAAAATTTGAGATATTGTTACAATAAATCCCATATAAACTCATGATAGACACAAATTCTTAAACATATTTCATCAATACATCTTACCACAAGATTATCCATGAGGATTTAATGTAATTTTCATATTTGAGAAATCACTCCCTGATCTATACTATCACGGATGAAGCTCATCCAATACATAATTGTCTTTAGGAATTTCCATGAATATTTACCCATTGGAACACTAAAGATCTTGATACATAGATTGTGTATCTCGCATTAGGCCTAAAGATGTATACCATACCCCACCTATAATAACCCACTATTTATGGGATCATATTCACATGTAAGTTTTTGATGATGATACTTAACCCCCCCCCCCCCCCACAGGAGAGGAAAAATATTGATAGATAATCACATCCCAAATCACGTGAATGGATTACTGAACTCTGTTTGTGAATAATCCCATAGAGGAGATCTCAATACTATTCTTAGAACATAATTCCAAACTATACCCTCATAAGGATGAACCAAGGGAATACACACAACTGATACTAGTTTACACTAATGAGATAGAGGTAACCAAACTTCCATGGATAAATTACATGTATTTTAATGGGATTACATGATGTGTCTTAACTACCTTGGGGTTTCTAGTGTAGTTTGGATTGATCCCATGTACATCAAGTCATACTTATATATTTTTTCCATTCCCATGTACCTAGCCGTGTCTTGGTAATCAGGATGTATCCATGTACCATACCATGCATGTGTACTCTGTTTATTCCCTTACAAATCAAATTATCCTTTCCCACGTACCTAGGGGAACACATTGTGCCTCCATCATTGTTTCACAGAGTGTGTGACATGTGTTTCATAATATTTAATACTTTTCTATATGCGTAAAACCTAGAACCATAAGAGGGGAGCAAAAAATATATGTTCTTTAGACCAAACACTATTTAGTTGAGATTTTTCCAAAACTATTATTTATTTTCCAGGCTCCGCTTGTTCCAAAACCTCCTGCAACCCAATTACCAATATCACCCAATAATCATGGATAAACATTGATTGAACTCCAATATACATTGATGTCTACATTCTAGCCACATCCACCACTCGGTAATTACCTTTTGTATCACTATGCCATCACCGCACACCAAACTATGAAAAGGGGTATTCCAATATGATTGAAACCCCTATATTTTCATTTTACATGACTA
The DNA here is from genome assembly GCA_963277665.1 of Viscum album. Classification (NCBI taxonomy): domain Eukaryota; kingdom Viridiplantae; phylum Streptophyta; class Magnoliopsida; order Santalales; family Viscaceae; genus Viscum; species Viscum album. The sequence goes on along the minus strand of OY728131.1, from coordinate 197,532,261 downwards.
TAATGTTTTTGATCCCAATATAAAACCCATGGTATCAATACTTTGTGGAAAAGAGCGATTGTGCAATGATCAACTACCATGTATTTGTTGATTTACTACCCAACTAAAATACCTATGATGAGTATTTAGATAATTGGGGAAGAATTGAACAAAAAACAATAGGATTAGACAAATATCATTATTTTGATTGGTCTCAATATATTTAAATTAGAACAATGAATGAATAACCAACATCAAATAATATAAATTCCTAATTGTAGGAACATAAATGCCTCAACTTCAATCCACCATTGATAGATAAATCAATTCATGTTAGGTTAATTTATCTTGTTCATCACGGGAAAATAAAATTTGATTAAACTAATGAAAAAAATTCCTTCCTCATTTTTTGTTAAATAACAGATAAAGAGTGTTTTAAATGTATTGAGATGGTCCATGAACTCCATTGGAATAGAAAATAATTCAAAAATCATTTTTTAATCCTTCATTACATTAACATGCACTAAACACTAAATAAATGTATCCCTTATCAATCCATATGGTTATGAGGCTAACATTAGGGATTTTTAATTACTATTTTTATTAGGTTGAGGGTTAGGTTAAGACTAATTAATAAAAAATTAATTAATTAATTTTATTTTTTCACCAATGAATGCACTTTAACAAAATTCCAAGTTCTGACAAGGGATATGTCATGTATAGAATAAAAATTGCATTAAACATTTAATAAAGGTATCATATTTCTAGTTTGAGACTCCAATTAGATGTTATTAGATTATATTTTATCAACTATGTGAATGTGATATAATATATTTAATTTTTTAATTACATCAATATCTTGCCTCCCTGGGCCCTAATATCCCATGCTAATTCAATAACTAGCTCTGGAAATATTATTTAAAAAATTTAATTTATTACATGTTCAAAATAGATTCATTACATTCTCCCCACCTCAAGGATTTTTGTCCAAAATAAAAAATAAAACCTACTAAAAAAGATAAGGGTAATGATCTTGCATATTAGTCTACCACTCCCAAGTGCTCTCCAAAATCTTCGCATGCTTCCATAAGACACACACATAGGGAATCACTCATACATAAAGGATCTTATCCTACCAATCCTCAATCTCTCTTAGGTAATCTACAAAGGTAGATCCCTCCTCGATGTCTATTATTCCCTAGTTGATATCATGTGATAGGTCATGTACAAACCTTATCATCTATGACACATGGAAGACACCATGTACCTAGACTAACTAGAGAAGGAATGAAAAGTGGTACAACACCTCCCCAACCCTATGTTGTATCTGAAAGGGGACAATCAATATTAGATATAACATTACACCACTATGAAATCTCTATAATCCATATCGAGGTGAGACCTTTAGGAACACATGGTCTACATCATTGATCACAAAAGGCCTCCATCATTAGTATGAATAAGAATTATGGTGCCTTTGGGAAATCCTCATTTTCTACCAAATTATATGCACCTTATCTATTGTCACTTGTACCAACTTTGGCCCTGTAAGTGAAGAATCCCCTATATTAGTCCAACACTATGGTGACTGAAAATGTGTCTTGTAAAAGTCCTCAAATGGTTCCAGACCAATGGGGGAATGTTAGATGTTGTTTTATGAAAACTACACCAAAGGTAGGTGATTATCCCAAATAAAAAATGTCCAACATACAAGACTGAAGAATTTTCTCCAGAACTAGAACAAATTAATAATTTTTTCCACCAATGTGGGGGTGAAATACTACACTAAAAAACAACTGATTCCTAAAGGCCTACTAAAATACTATATATAATTGAGATGGGGAGTGAGAGTAATCATCTTGAATGATCACTAAGGACACTCCCTAAATCCAAAATATCTCCTACACATAAAATTATCAAATGGTCTCTACTAAAATCTAATCTTGGATATCTTGGAAGTTAGAAGGATTGGTCATTTAATCAATTATCACCATGATGTCATCACATCCTATAAAAATTTATGTAAGGCCCATTATAAAATCTATATATACCGCATAATACTTACACTATGATACCTCAATGGGTTAAGAGAAACCTACTAGAACATGGTTCTCATCCTTCATCTATTAACACATGAGGTATCAAGAGAAAAACTGTGATACACACTTCTTCATCCTTGAACACCATAGATCACATCAAATTTTTGGATTCTACTTCACCACACCTAGATATACCGCTAAGAGAGATATATGAAAATATATATGTTCCACCTCTCAGATCATCCTAGGTACCATGACATTCCCTCTATAAATAATAATGTGATATCCACCTTCCTAAAATCCATTTGGAACATGTCCAGTAGAAATCTGAATTTGTATTGTCTCATAGTGGGTATCATTATGTCGAGCCCCCTAACACACTATATAAGTGTAGGGGTAATAACCATCAAATGTAGGTAAGATGTATCTTTCTCACCCACAAGGGATATATACAACAAGGATAACTATTCCAATACCCCACTCAATAACTATGAACAATATCTCTTGTTAAGATCATCTTCCACCCCATACCACTTTTTTAAGCATAGATTATCTCAAATCCATAATCCTCATGTAAATATACAAATTACCTACCTTTGGAGTTAATATCCTTTAGTTGGAAGATATACTTGGGACTCTTGTTGTAATAATATATGTCATAACACACAACCATAAGGTAGTTCATTATATCATTAGGGAAAATAGGCTTCTAACTACTCTAGATCATGGTTAATGTAGTTCTGATCAAGGGTTATTTTATTTTGGCACATATATGTATTCAATTATTTATTATGAATTATAAAATTTTCAAGAATAATCTCATATGGATCACAAAATAATACATAATCAACACCCTCCATTAGGATCTCATGATGGGAGTGATCATCAACCTCTTCCACTACTCTTGTAAATCATGTTGGAACCTCTCTACCCAAATAAAAGGATGCAAATTTTTGTTCAACGTAGTCAAGGGTGATGATATCATTGAAAAATCATGAAAAAACCTCTAATAATATCCATAAAAACCAAGAAAAATCCCTAACTCAGTCACTCTATTGGGTGGGGCCCACACTAATACTGCCTCAACCTTCACTGGGTCCATTTCTATACCCTATTCTAATATTAAATTTCCCTAAACGTAGACCTCTTGAATATAGAACTAAAACGTCAAGATCATCCTGGAAAAATGGTTCTCTCATATAATGTCTGGGAAAATACAAAACTATATTGCTTGGACCTTCATGGATTCCATGTACACTAAGATGACATTGATGATGAATACCAATAATAGCTGACATTGGGCTGAAATATTGAGTTCATATCTCTCATGATCAATTAAAGGGTGTGTTTCATGAAGAAAGGAATTATTGGGTACTCATAGTGATCGTAGTGGCATCTGAATGTCGTCTGTGGTATATCCCCATCCGAAACTCTGATGCCATGATAACTTGATCTAAAATCAAACTTCAAGAACCTTCTCACCCATTTAAACTGGTCAAAGAGTTCATTGATCCACATTAGTGGATACTTATTCTTCATGGTCACCTACTTCATCTAACATTAATCTACATATAACCTCATTCTTTAAACCACCTTCTTCATGAACGATACTAGGGATGACCAGGGTTACACACTAGGTTTGAAAAATCCATTCCTCTACAAATCCTTCAATTACACTATTATCTATTGAATATCCGTGGGATATATATCACAAGGTAGTGAAGATATCATGGAAATACCTGAGTGATAGTTTATACAGAAGTCTATCTTTTAGTGAGGAGGTAACCTCAATACGTCCTTCGGAAATATGTCCTCGTACTCTTCCTTCACTATAAGAAACCGATATCCCATAGAATTTTCTTCTTTATGGTTTACACTATAAAACTGTTGAGTAATTGTTTGTATCCTACTAGGTATGAATCCATCTTGTCCCCATGGATTTCCTTTTCACTGAATATGTAAAAATTCAACCAATCTATATGGAAACGATACATCCTTTACCTGAAAATGTCAATCTAAACATGAAACATAGATAGCCTATCTATACCAAATATATATTCCTAAGGAATCACCATTACTACAAAGAGATCTTATAATATTCTGTCTCCTCCAAGAGTTAGGAGACACCTTTTTAATATATCTTTAATCCATTGGTAAAACTCTCCAATCATATGGTTCGATCCAAGGGTTCAATCAAAATCTATAAGTCTCAAAAACGAGAAGTGTAAAGTAAAGAATTTCCCATGGTAGTCTCTATCATTACAGTAGATAAATTAGAGAAGGAATAATTTAGAACTCTTATCATCCCAATAGACTCTAGGCCATTAGACTCCAATGCCTGTAGCAATATTCATCTTTAACCTCCAACTCTACGAGCCTAGTGTAGCCCCCTAGTGTAAGTTGGGAAAATATGTCAAACTATATTCCAAATCATGATGATCTCCCTACACTACCTTTTCTGAAACCCTCAATACCTCCATTATTTTTATGATATATCAATTTTTCCGTTCTATTAGAAATCTCTCTACCAGCTTCATGGAAGGTTAGAAAATCTCGTGTGATATTTCTCTAACCGTCACAAGAGAAACACCACCTCTCTCTCAGTTCTCTCGAACCATCCTGAGATACCAAAACTAATGAACCTCTATCCTAATATTGTCACATGAAGAGTCTCTCACATGCATATCCATATTTCAATATTTCATTATCTGGTGATGATGTCCCTGCTTCTGTGTGCCCACTTCTGGAACTAAATATCGATGGCAACTCATCTCAAAATCTCTCCACCAATAAAGACCACTCTAGCACCCCCAGTATAGGTAGGAATGAAAATAGATATTAAACCCACCTTAAAATATTTCTGTAGGAACTTTTTCAAGGTTCATTAATGGAATAATTAATCTCAAACCATATCCATAGAGTATCATGAGAGTTTATTGAACATTGATTATTACTTTACAATGGTCATTATTCCCTACCAAAGCTTTAAAATATCCTGGATATACACCACTCAAAATATGGTTGGATGGATATCCTCTCTAAAGAGTCACTCAAACTCTACCTAATTTAGATTTTTCTCATCCTATTTTCGAGTCACTAAAATCTACCACTACCATGAAGATCCATGAAAAACACTCAAAAAATACGACCACCATCAGATCTGGAAGACTCCTCACTAGGAAGAAAACTTGGGTAACTATATCTATCAAGTCCTTAGGTTTCTGGGTGTATGGATTACCTCAAAACCTATGATGTATATACCTATGAAACTCTTGTAGCACGCTTATCCTACATACATCTACATTCAGTAGTTATAATGAAACTTACCACTCAATGGGCGATGTAATACTAGAAAACTACCAGAAGGATCCACCACCAATTCAGGTCCCTAAACTAAAACCAATCACTAGGAGAATCATCCTTATTATCCTACTATGGAATCCTATATGGCTATGATCATAGAGGCATCTTGAAATAATCAATACATACCATAGTTAGAGAGTATATATGGGGTGATGACAAAGCAAGGACCTCAAATCCATAACCAATTCCTATATGATGTGTCTACTATGGTTTTCCCTTTAACATGTTCCTACATGTATCTAGTCAACAAGAAGGTTTTTAAATCCATAGTTAATGGATATTTTGTTCACTGTACCAACACTTGAGTCCTTGGACTGAGATCCGAACATGAAACACATTAACACTATCACCTTAGTTCCCAAAACAAACATCACGCCAAGAAATCTTGAAACTCTACTCATATGATGACTACTCTGATACCACTATATCACAACTAGGACCATTATGGATTACCTAGTTGGTTGTATGTTGAGTATGACACCCCAATATTGCTTACAGTGGGCCAAATTTTAGAGACCATTAATGAGTAGGCATAACACACACAAGGTAGAAAATAACATATGGTTCCTGTACACACACACACACATCTCCAAATACCCACACAATACTTAAAGGTAAATACAAATAATACCAACATGAATGCATTAATATATTTATATCACACAAAGATATTATTATGAAATTAAAATAAATCATAAAGAGCTAAATATAATCCCAAAAAACAGATAAAAGAGTCCAACTAGGTAAGGAGGGGATTGGTATCCAATGATACACTTTGTGAAAACTACATTATGTATAGATTAATAATGCTTTGTTTTCTCTCGAAAACTATAATATATTTTTCAAATAGTTTTCATCTACATGAGAAATGACATGTTTGGGTAGAACCCATGCAGTGTTGAGTCTAAAAATACCGTGTAGGGAACCCTGAAATAAATAAAAATAAAGAACTAAGAGATTAATCATCTCTACATCACTAATATATTTCAATCATAATATTCCACATAATAAAAACAAAACCTATATATACTCATTATAGACACAAAGTATCAAAGAGGTTTCAATCATAATTCCAAACACAATATTCTTTATGTGGCTTCAATGAAATGCTATTCTATGAGATATCACTCTATGAGCCATGATATCACAAATGAAACTCATCTAAGAGGTTATACTCAATAGGAATCCCCCCGAAAACATGACCAATGGTACTCTAAATATATTGATACATATATAAGGGATCTCTCATAGGGAATGTATGGGTATAATAGGCATTTCCTAGAATAAACTGTTAAGTATGAGATCATATTCCCATGAAATTTGGTCATTAAGATGCCTCTGACCCCACCTAGGGAAAATAATTAATGGAAAAGAATCAAACCCAAGTCACATAGAGGGATTTTTGAACTCTATTCAATATGAAAACCATATAGGGGATCGCAATCCTGTAATAAGGACACAATGACTCAATGTACCTTCATAGGGATAGACTAAAGGAACTCACCTAATTGAAATTTGTTTACTCTAAAGAGATGGAAGGCCCCAACCAACCCTAGGGAATGGAAACAGTGTGTACTTGGATTAAAAATCATGTCCTTTCTATCCTGAGTCTTCCCATGTACCTTGCCTCATGCCCTTGTACTTCGGGTCATGATCATATACTTTGTCCATTCCCATCTACTTGGTTATGTTTGGGTACTCTAGTCATGTCCAAGTAGTGGGACTTGCCTATTTACTCTATCTATGACCATGTTTCTAGCCGTGTCTAGAACAGTGTGCCCAGGGGTACACAATAGGTTGATAGCCTTGGGTGACATAGTGTATGTCACATGTCACAGGGCGTGTGATACTTTTCCCTACCCAAAAAACCTATAGGAATAATAGGGGCACACATAACATGTGTTATTCATATTATATACCTTATATTTGGTATTTTTACAAAACCCCATGTCCATTACATGGTTCAACTCATTTTTCCACTTCCTTTGATCCAAACAAAAATCTCACTAGAAAATAATATATCTTGGTTGAATGAACTCCAATAATCAATGATGGCCAGATTCTGGCCATATCCACTTCTTTGAATCACCTCTCATAACATCATGTTTTCATTTCATGGAAACCATGAAATGACGTCTCATAATTTGATTGCAACCCCAATATCTTCTTAGTGAATTTATACATTTCTGTCAACCCCAAACCCAAACCCATAATATCAATCCATTCTAAAAAATATTGATTATGTGATGATAAAATTATTGGTATTTAAAAAAACTACTTCAAAAAAAAACAATGAACATGACCATGAAATGAATGAGGGGAAAATGTAATAAAACATTGTAGACGCCGGAAAAGTCCGTTGTTCCCAAACAAAACTCCGGATGTGGAAAGCGAGGTCATATTTGGAGTCGGAGTCATGTTTCGGAGGGCCCAGAGGCCTTGCGCGGAATTTTGGAGGCCCGCGCGCAAAGTTGATGAGCCGCGCGCAAACCTCCCGGGATGCGCGCAAAGCGCTGGGACGGCGCGCAATTTTGCGCGACAGTGGCCCGCGCGACTCCCTTGCGCGCCGGGCCCGATTCCGCGCCCGCGAAGAGAATTCCGCGCCCGCGAAGAGAATTCCGCGCCCGCGAAGAGAATTCCGCGCCCGCGAACCGGATTCCGCGCCCGGGGTTGCCTATAAATATAAGGCGACCCCCGACGTTTTGAAGGTTGCCAGAATTCGAAAGGTCTCTCGTGCGCGCAATCCAACCCCTTCCGCGCGCAATGCCGACCTTCAGGTAACCTCCTTTCTTTCGCGCAAGAAAGCCTTGGGGTTCGCCTTCGCGCGCAATCCCTTTGGCTCCTTTCCTTTGAATAAATATTCACCCAAAGGCATTCGCGCGCAAAAGAAGCCTCTTGCGCGCAATTGCCCCCGGGGTGCGCGCAATCCAGCCCGATTGCGCGCGCCCCCCCTTTTCAAAGTGGTCATTCATTAGAGAATGAGCCGTTGCCCCCGTGCGCTATTCGAAACCCGGTGCGCGCAATCTCTATCATTCGCGCGCAAAGTGCTGGCCCAATCGCGCCCCAGCCCGCCCATTTGCGTGCCGACCCGCGGTATTGCGCGCAAAGCTCCTCTTTTGCGCGCAAACCGCCAGGGTCGCCCCCTTTGACCCCCTTTGGGTACCCGCCTGCGTGGCGCCCGATGACCCTCATCCCGGGTGCCCGCACCGTGCGTCGTCTTCCCGTGCGGCCCCCTTAGGCTTGCGCGAAGTGACACGGACCTATCGGTGGCTCATACGTCCTGCACGACGTTAAACTGCATACGTCCTGCACGACGTTAAACTGCATACGTCCTGCACGACGTTAAACTGCATACGTCCTGCACGACGTTAAACTGCATACGTCCCACGCGACGTTAAACTGCATTCGTCCAAGCTACAAGACGTTAAACTGTTCAGCATTCGTCCAACATGACATTAAACTGTACTTCGTCCGCGCTGCAAGACGTTAAACTGCCAAGCATCTTCGTCCTCAACACACGACGTTAAACTGTACTTCGTCCGGCAAGACGTTAAACCGTCCACTTCACACGATCCCGTGCCTCGCACGCAGGGTCCTCCCGGTTTGGATGTGCCCCCCACCCGCTCGTCTCTGCAGGGATGTCGGGATTGGAGTGGCCTTCGCCCACGGGGGTAGAGTGTTGCAAACAGAACGAACTACGTGGACTTTGATCCCTGTCTTCTAAACAGGGTACGTAGGAAGCCTCTCTGAGGTTCAAGCCCACCACCTGGTCGTCCCGGTCGTATTTACGTCGGTTCGCCCATCAGTGGACCCCTCCCGGGTTCACACTTGCGTCGGGTTACGCTGTTCCGCCAGGACGCGTTCGCGCGTGCACCCGTCGACCCGAGGGGATGGGCGTGCGCGGCTTGTGGCCCCGCAGTCCCGCTTTCCAAGGGCGGGCGGCATCCGTCCCTTATTCAGGGGCGTCTGCTCCTTGATCGAAATCGGGATGATGGGATGTCGGCTCCTCCTTCCGTGGACGTCTCCTCGGAACTCGTCGCCTAATCCGGGTCTCCCTCATAGATTTAAGAATGTTCGTGAATCTCGTTCCCGGCGCCATATCTTCATGGACACCGGTTAATTACGCTGCTTCCGCCCGGACGCTCCAAGGAGTCTGGTCGGGGAAGCAACCTGCGGTGAGGAGACCGGGTGGCTCTGGGTGTTGGGGGCGTGTCTTAACACTGCGCCTCTGCATGTCTGCCTTCCGTCCCTAATAGGGCTTCTCGAAGGCGTGATGGCCTGAGGCATCCCGCACTGGGTGCGGGGAACTGTGTTACCTGAGGTTTTCCTCAGCTTCCCATGTTTAACACGGGGTATGCCGTGAGTTTAACGTCCAGCGGGGATGGCATCGGACTGATCAACACGAGGAGTGGATCAGATGACAGAACCCCTTGCGGGGAACCTCCGACGCTGGGGCCAGCACATGGGCGGCTTCCCGAGTGAAGTGGAGTGGAATGAAATGGCATGACCCCACCGGGATGTGGCGGCCCGGGTAAGGATCAGGGTGGATGATGGAGTGAAGAGCTTGGACCCCGTAGGGGCTTCCTACGTACCGCGCGGTAGCGCGGATCAAAGTCAGCGTAGTTCGGATATACAGTTTAACGTCATGCTGGACGTCGGCAAGCCGACTCACGAAGAGATCGTGGCCGCCGGGCGGAGGATTGAACCGAACCACCTCGCACAGAGGGGGATGGAACGGCCGGGTGAATCACAGTTTTACGTCATGCTGGACGTTGGCAAGCCGACTCATGAAGAGATCGAGGCTGCCTGGAGAAGGATTGAACCGAACCACCACGCACAGAGGGGGATGGAACGGCCGGGTGGATCACAGTTTTACGTCATGCTGGACGTTGGCAAGCCGACTCACGAAGAGATCGAGGCAGTGGGGAAGCACAATGGAGATACACACGTGCAGTCCCCCACAGAGGCGGATTCATAGGTGAATCAATGCAAGTGTGAACCCGGGAGGGGTTCACTGATGGACGAACCGACGTAAATACGACCGGGACGACCAGGTGGCGGGCTTGAACCTCGGAGAGGCTTCCTACGTACCCTGTTTAGAAGACAGGGATCAAAGTCCACGTAGTTCGTTCTATTTGCAACACTCTACCCCCGTGGGCGAAGGCCACTCCAATCCCGACATCCCTGTAGAGACGAGCGGGTGGGGGCCACATCCAAACCGGGAGGACCCTGCGTGCGAGGCACGAGATCGGGTGAAGCGGACGGTTTAACGTCTTGCCGGACGAAGTACAGTTTAACGTCGTGTGTTGAGGACGAAGATGCTTGGCAGTTTAGCGTCTTGCAGCGCAGACGAAGTACAGTTTAATGTCATGTTGGACGAATGCTGAACAGTTTAACGTCTTGTAGCTTGGACGAAGTACAGTTTAATGTGCGTCGGGTTACGCTGTTCCGCCAGGACGCGTTCGCGCGTGCACCCGTCGACCCGAGGGGATGGGCGCGCGCGGCTTGTGGCCCCGCAGTCCCGCTTTCCAAGGGCGGGCGGCATCCGTCCCTTATTCAGGGGCGTCTGCTCCTTGATCGAAACCGGGATGATGGGATGTCGGCTCCTCCTTCTGTGGACGTCTCCTCGGAACTCGTCTCCTAATCCGGGTCTCCCTCATAGATTTAAGAATGTTCGTGAATCTCGTTCCCGGCGCCATATCTTCATGGACACCGGTTAATTACGCTGCTTCCGCCCGGACGCTCCAAGGAGTCTGGTCGGGGTAGCAACCTGCGGTGAGGAGACCGGGTGGCTCTGGGTGTTGGGGGCGTGTCTTAACACTGCGCCTCTGCATGTCTGCCTTCCGTCCCTAATAGGGCTTCTCGAAGGCGTGATGGCCTGAGGCATCCCGCACTGGGTGCGGGGAACTGTGTTACCTGAGGTTTTCCTTAGCTTCCCTTGTTTAACATGGGATATTCCGCGAGTTTAACGTCCAGCGGGGACGGCATCGGACTGATCAACACGAGGAGTGGATCAGATGACAGAACCCCTTGCGGGGAACCTCCGACGCTGGGGCCAGCACATAGGCGGCTTCCCGAGTGATGTGGAGTGGAATGAAATGGCATGACCCCACCGGGATGTGGCGGCCCGGGTAAGGATCAGGGTGGATGATGGAGTGAAGAGCTTGGACCCCGTAGGGGCTTCCTACGTACCGCGCGGTAGCGCGAATCAAAGTCAGCGTAGTTCGGATATACAGTTTAACGTCATGTTGGACGTCGGCAAGCCGACTCATGAAGAGATCGAGGCCGCCGGGCGGAGGATTAAACCGAACCACCTCGCACAGAGGGGGATGGAACGGCTGGGTGAATCACAGTTTTACGTCATGCTGGACGTTGGCAAGCCGACTCATGAAGAGATCGAGGCTGCCTGGAGAAGGATTGAACCGAACCACCTCGCACAGAGGGGGATGGAACGGCCGGGTGGATCACAGTTTTACGTCATGCTGGACGTTGGCAAGCCGACTCACGAAGAGATCGAGGCAGTGGGGAAGCACAATGGAGATACACACGTGCAGTCCCCCACAGAGGCGGATTCATAGGTGAATCAACGCAAGTGTGAACCCGGGAGGGGTCCACTGATGGACGAACCGACGTAAATACGACCGGGACGACCAGGTGGTGGGCTTGAACCTCGGAGAGGCTTCCTACGTACCCTGTTTAGAAGATAGGGATCAAAGTCCACGTAGTTCGTTCTATTTGCAACACTCTACCCCCGTGGGAGAAGGCCACTCCAATCCCGACATCCCTGCAGAGACGAGCGGGTGGGGGGCACATCCAAACCGGGACGACCCTGCGTGCGAGGCACGGGATCGGGTGAAGCGGACGGTTTAACGTCTTGCCGGACGAAGTACAGTTTAACGTCGTGTGTTGAGGACGAAGATGCTTGGCAGTTTAACGTCTTGCAGCGCGGACGAAGTACAGTTTAATGTCATGTTGGACGAATGCTGAACAGTTTAACGTCTTGTAGCTTGGACGAATGTAGTTTAACTTCGCGCGGGACGTATGCAGTTTAACGTCGTGCAGGACGTATGCAGTTTAACGTCGTGCAGGACGTATGCAGTTTAACGTCGTGCAGGACGTATGCAGTTTAACGTCGTGCAGGACGTATGAGCCACCGATAGGTCCGTGTCACTTCGCGCAAGCCTAAGGGGGCCGCACGGGAAGACGACGCACGGTGCGGGCACCCGGGATGAGGGTCATCGGGCGCCACGCAGGCGGGTACCCAAAGGGGGTCAAAGGGGGCGACCCTGGCGGTTTGCGCGCAAAAGAGGAGCTTTGCGCGCAATACCGCGGGTCGGCGCGCAAATGGGCGGGCTGGCGCGCGATTGGGCCAGCACTTTGCGCGCGAATGATAGAGATTGAGCGCACCGGGCTTCAGATAGCGCACGGGGGCAACGACTCATTCTCTAATGAATGGCCACTTTGAAAAGGGGGGGGGGCGCGAAATTGGGCTGGATTGCGCGCACCCCGGGGGCAATTGCGCGAAAGATGCTTCTTTTGCGCGCGAATGCCTTTGGGTGAATATTTATTCAAAGGAAAGGAGCCAAAGGGATTGCGCGCGAAGGCGAACCCCAAGGCTTTCTTGCGCGAAAGAAAGGAGGTTACCTGCAGGTCGGCATTGCGCGCGGAAGGGGTTGGATTGCGCGCACGAGAGACCTTTCGAATTCTGGAAACCTTCAAAACGTCGGGGGTCGCCTTATATTTATAGGCCACCCCGGGCGCGGAATCCGGTTCGCGGGCGCGGAATTCTCTTCGCGGGCGCGGAATTCTCTTCGCGGGCGCGGAATCGGGCCCGGCGCGCAAGGGAGTCGCGCGGGCCACTGTCGCGCAAAATTGCGCGCCGTCCCAGCGCTTTGCGCGCATCCCGGGAGGTTTGCGCACGGCTCATCAACTTTGCGCGCGGGCCTCCAAAATTCCGCGCAAGGCCTCCGGGCCCTCCGAAACATGCCTCCGACTCCAAATATGACCTCGCTTTCCGCATCCGGAGTTTTGTTTGGGAACAACGGACTTTTCCGGCGTCTACAAAAGCCCCCCCTCGGAATATGATCAGCGAGAGGTCGCAATGATCGGGTTCCGAGGGAGACGCCGGAATGCCGAAGTCCTGGGTGGCGCGGGACGGTGGCGCGCAAAAAAGGGCGTCGGGCGCGAAATTTGCTGTCGCGGTCGCGCAAAGCGCTTTCCACGCAGCACGGACCCAGGCCTCGCCTATAAATAGGGGCCCTGGGTCCCCCGCACCGTACACTGGCCTTCCGCGTGATAAGCCTCTATGCTCTCGTGCGCGAAATTGCCTTTTCCGGCGCGGAATTCGCCCGCTCGTCGCGCAAACCTGTCCGGAATTCGGCCTGCTTTTGCGCGAACACCCGGGGTTTTACGCGACGGACTTCCCGATTGTGCGCCATCCACTAGGATTGCACGCCAACTCTCAAACTTCTCTACCAGCCTCGTCCGATCCCGCACGCTTCATCCCTTTACCCGCACGACTCCCGGAGCTTCTGAGATGGCCGCGAATCAAGGAAATGAGGGAAATGCCGCCACTCACAGAGCTGAGATGGCGACGAACGAGGAGGTCTACGGAGCCAAGGAGATTGTTTCCAACAATCAATCCTTGTTCGACTTGCTGACGCCGGCCCAGAAGACATATCCACTGTCGGACAACCTGCTGCTCTGGAACTTCGGCATCCTAGATGAGGTTCCGGTGCCAGGGTTCGAGGTTGATGCGCCACGGACCTGGGTGACTCGGGAGGACGAGCTTCCCCGCTATAACATCACCAACAATGGGCATCCTACCAGGGAGACCAGACACTTAGATTTCTATGTCCTGAACCCGAGGACGCGAACCATCGTCGGAAGTGAGCCTACTGCGGAGAACTCTCCAGCCCTCTACTCGAGCATATATCGCCAGAGTGTCACCGACGACACCAAGGGCTGGCTGAAGGACTGGGACTTGCGATCTGGGGGCAATTTCACCAGTGAGTGGGCCTGGGCGTTCTGGGTACGCCACACTTGCGATCACTTCGCGGAGGAGCTGCGGTACATCGGCCTGTTTGAGGCGGTGTGGACGTCGCAGTTCCACTTCTACCAGCAGTCCGAGCTCGGGCCGGAGCTGTTCACCCACTGGTCCCCGGATACCAACACCTTCCATCTTCACCATGGGGAGGTCGGCATCGGTCTCTGGGACATCCACTGCATCGGAGGTATCCCGCTGGAGGGTTACCAGTACGATGAGTTCCTGCCTCCGAAGAACACCTGGGAAGACAGGTCACGGACTCCCATTCTGACCTGGCATCTGCTTGACCTGGCTACGCAGCGGCTCGGGATCAAGGACTTCCAGAAGGACATAGCCTACAAGGAGTGGTTTGGCCAGTTCTTGGAGCATGACCCGGCGTTCAAGATGCCAGACAGGGGGAAGCGGTGCCCGACCGCGGCTCAGAGGAGCCGGAACAGGTCGTACTGGTGGGTCCTGGAGACGGGCGACTACCGCTCATGGGGGTACCACGTCATCGAGGCCCGGGACCCAAATGTCCGGTACGCGGCGTTCCTGGCCGCCTTTCTGAGTGGGTGGCTCCTTCCAGTGCGGGACGCGAGGATGGGCGTTCGCCCGGCGACACTGGCGATGGCGGGCGCTATGGCCGCCAACAAAAGATACAACCTCGGGGTCCCAGTGTTGGCTGAGCTGTACGCCATCCTGGGATGCATCTCACGAGGGGGGCCGCCACGAAGGATCTGTGGGCCCTTCCAATTCTTCCACGGCTGGGTGGCTGCTCACCTTGGTGGGTACGCATTTCTGAACGCCATCATTCCTCCGGGCAACGGCCTGCGACCCTCCCTGCTGAACATTGCGGGGGTCGCTCCGATGACCCTAAGTGAGGAGGGCGTGAGGATTCGGATTGGAAATTATGCCAATTTCAACTTCAGACCATTCCCCACTCCCGTTGGCCAGATGATCGACAACGGGCAGGGTCCGCTGGAGCAGCACGAGTACTTCCTGAACATGCGGGGCGGGGTGCTCGTGGCTCGGATCGACGGGAAGGTGATCTGCGAGCCCTACGTGCCAACCCGGTTCGCCAGGCAGTTCGGGTGCCTTCAACGGATGCCGAAGAGGGTATTCACTGCTGTCCGGGAGGAGACGAACCCTGGCGTCCTTCGCCAGATGTGGCTGATGTTCGTCGCTTTTGGCTCTGGCGACGTCATCACTCTCCCTCCTACCAGGGTCGACGCAGGCTTGGAAACCGAGTACGCCGAACACTGGGCCATCGCGTACCCCAAGGGGCTTTTACGGAAGCCAGTTCGGCGGCTCGAAGTCACCCGTGCGGAGACCGGGCGTCAAGGAAGGAGGCGAGGCGCCGCCACACGGGGGAGAACGGAGGCGCGCCAAGCAGCGGAGCCGGCGCGGGCAGGAACTTCGGCGGCGGGCACATCGCAAGCTGTTGCCACGACTTCAGCGCCCAGAGAGGGGGCACATGCGGCGGTCGGGGAGCGGCCCGGGAAGTAGGTAAGGCGCCTGCTCGAACCCTCCCATGATGCAGTCTTCCCGGCGCTGTGGTCGGCCTGGATGACCCTGCCGCAGTCACTGGGGACCGACGCCATCTGGCGAAAGATACTTAGAGAAGGAATCCATCTGCCAGAGGTCGGGCGCCTCCATATCGCCGACAGGGTGGACTTCAACCGGCAGTATGCGTATCTGACGGCCATGGACGAGTACGCGCGCCAACGTGGTCAGCGTGCGGAGCCATCCCTTCTGGTGAAGGTGATGCTCGGTCTAGAACCCGCTCCAGAACAGATGTCGTCGGCGGAATATGACAGTAGCAACGACTCCGAGGAATAGGAGGAGATGGGGGAGGATGAAGGCTCCGAGGTGAGATCCCATCAGGGGAGCCCGCGGGAGAGCGGCGAGGTGGCCGGCTCTGACAATGTTGATGTCACTGAGCTCCTCGAGGTCCGCTTCTATCCCCACTCAACCTGCTTCATCCATTCTCTTATGCAGCTTCTAACCCATTTCTCCATCTTTCTCAGGAGCACACGAATGTTGGTCAGGCATCCTCAGCGGGAGTAGGAGAGGCGCCAGCAGGACAAGGCGGGGGCCAGACACCCATCATTGAACTGACAAGCGCTAAGGGGTCCCCTGCTGCAATTGCTCCTGCGGCGGCCGGGATAGCGGAAGATGACGCTCTGAACTCCCGTAAGTCTCCTTACTTTACTGCTGGTGCTTGCCATTGACGATCCGTGACTAACCATGGCATGCCCTGCGCAGTGATCTCAACACTGGAGGCTCGTCAGGTTGCCGAACCCGGGCCATCCACGAGTGGACCGGTGGCAGACATGCCGCCTGCTCCGGAACAGACTTCCCACGTCGAGCCGGCCCCACCAACTGCTGATCAAGGGGCTACGGACGTCGGCGGTGCTGACATCGGAGAGAGGTCAGGGGCTGACGAGGGTGTCAACGCTGCTGGGGAGAGAGAAGAAGGTCGCCCAGATGTTGGGGAACCTACTCCCCATGAGGACATCCCAAGGGCGGACCCTGCAGCAGACCTGCTGGCTGCCTTCCCTGCCTACCGGCCTGCCGACCCCAAGGAGATGGACGAATCAGACGCGGAGGCGGTCGAGGAGAGCCGGATAGCGCGCCGAAGGGGGTGGAAGTGCATCCAGCGCTTCCTCAAGCGAGACCCATCGGAGTGGCTGGGGCGCATGGGGTCACTCCAAACCTGGCTGCGCTTCCTGTGTGCCGGGGGAGCTGATGCTCAACGCCTCCATCTGACGGTCCGTGATTTCATGGCCGAAAAGATGCGCGAGAGCCGCCGGCGTGCCGACGTCGCACAATGTCGGGACATGTCGGAGAGCACGCGGGTGCTCCTCGTGGCGGAGCAGGAAGTCCGGTGTCTCGAAGAGCAGGCGGCAGAGAAGGAGGCCTTCGTCGCAACGTGCACCGAGCTTGTGGAGCAACTAGCAGCCCAGCTGGTTGACGCCCAAGTACAGCTGACAGAGGCGGGCCAACAGATGGTCACAATCCAAGTCGAGCGGGAGCGTGCACAGGCCAGAATCGACGAACTGCGTGCTGCGACCGCCGACGAGGAGAGGGCACGCAGAGAGCGAGAAGCAGCTCTAGAGGCCTCCAGCCAAAGGGTATCGGCGTTAGAAAGACTTATCCAGCACGCTAATCCCTAGGGGCTTTGTTTTTCCATTCCCAAAACATTTGCTTCCGCTACTCAATATTTTGATCCATTTGTATGAATCACCATATTTATCTGCATCCTTTGGCTTAACATGCTCGACCACAATTCATTGTCTCGCGGGAGCGTTAACCAAGCTTCAGGCATCCGTAATTGGGCCCGGATTTCTAGAGAAAAGAGGGAGGTCATTCCTAGGAAAGGAGACCTCAGACCTAATCAATGTATTATCCCCCCAACTTGTTCCGACACACGAGCGGGACAATGCTAGGGGCGTTGAGATTTTATCCGAACATAGGGAAATGAGAAAGGGTGAATCGCGTGTCCCGAATTCAGAAATCCACAACGGTTGGCCTTCCAGGAAATGCCCAAGACGGCAAGCGGACAATGGATCAATCGACCATACTACTGCGATAGACGGACCGAAGGTCATCATCCATATTGCAGGAGGCGGATCACATGTCATCATCAATGCCGCTTTGGGGGTTCCTTCAGGCACAAGGGTGGAAATCTAGATCAACAGGGCATGCGAAGCATGGGGCGAAGTGACAATTTGTTCGGATAGAATCCAACGCTCTCAAAATTGCGCCACCGTGAGGAAAGCGTATTAGGCGGATGCACTAACCTGGTCGTGAATCACCCCAATTCTCAAACAGAACCTTTTTAATGAGGAAACTGTCGCTTCCCATCACTGCAATGGGGCATCCCGAGCTGGATCGGGGAGAATATCACAACTGCACCACTCTACCCGAAGTCAGGCTAGACGGCCGGCGACGAGGAGGGGCGGGACATAGCGATCCCTGAGGCTGGACCCGAGTTGAAATGCCCGGGCGTTCCTACGTACTCCATCAGGCTGGAGATCAAGCCATACGTAGTTCTGCGAGTGCAGTTTAACGTCATGCAGGACGTAGAATCCCATTTGGGGAGATCTTAGTTTAAGGTCGTAGAGCTTGGACCATAGGGGTAGATCTTAGTTTAAGGTCTTAGAGCTCGGACCATAGGGGTAGATCTTAGTTTAAGGTCTTAGAGCTCGGACCATAAGAACCTCAAAGTACGCCGCATCGTGGTCCTATCCCCTGGATATGCGAAGATGCACTGGGGAATAGTGTCAAGAGTGTCGAGATTTTGCCTGGTCAGAATGGGGGGTGGAAAATGTGATGTGAATCATGCGGCCATTCACTCAAGGACTGGGGGCACCGGCGTAACGATATGGGAGTACTGCCGACCGTGGCGGAAAAGCAGCATCAATATCGCACTAACCGTTGATGGAATGAGGCAACAAACGAGCATCGACCGCTCAATCGCAGGATTCATATCGATTTGCTGCCCGAGGCCATTGGGGGCACCAGCCCAAGTCGGTGGGAGAGCACTGAGGCATTGTGTCCAAACCGTTCACGGGGGCTCCACCCAGGGCGTAGGCGATGGGTCCGAATGAAAGGGAGCACGAAGCCTGAAAAATGGGAGGAACCTGACCAAGCTGAACCTGACCCTCCTGGAAATAAACCAGAGTACTCTTGACACCAGTGGACCACTGCAAGGGGTCGAGGGACACGCCTTGAGGGTGGCCTGAAGGCAGCGGATTCCCTAGAGAAGGGGGGAATCTCTAAGAGGTGGGGGGCTGGACCTGGAGTTTCAAACATCCGGGCGTTCCTACGTATCCCATAAGGATGGGAATCAAGCCACACGTAGTTCTTGAAGCACGGCGCAACACAATCGGGCACCAGCGCGGGGAAGGGTGCGGGTCTGACCCTCGCACACAGAAGAAGCCGTATTTGATATTTCTTGTTTTTCCTTAAAGATGGATGGTTTTTCTTTGTGCAGCGACATGCCTGTGATTAAGGAATCCCTGGCGTCGCCACAATAATCAAGCCATGAAAGGCATTGATGAATGGCGTGGTTATTAACCAGCGCCCAACGTGAGTGTCCCCTGAGGAGAACATCACGATGCAGTGCCATTTCTCGTCGGGCGGCCAAGACGATCACAGTTTACGGTCGTGTGGTAGGACCAGACAACACAGTTTAAGGTCGTGTGGTTCGGACCATGGAGGAATCCGCTTATCGTGAGACAGTGGACTCAGCGGAGGTGGGAACATACCCAGCCCTGCAGTCACGCACGATTCCAGAAGAAGGATCCTGGGATAGGGGCCTGCGTATGTCCATCACCCGAGGGGCAGAGATGCTAGCCTCCAGATATACTGGGCCCAAAACGCGATTGTTTGGGCGACTCCTTCCTCCTTATGGGGACGAGGGTCCAGCTATACACGGCCCTTAGGGAGGACATCAGCATATATCCTTGGTGCTCAGATCGTGGGAGCCTCGACAGACACCATTACCCTGGTTGGCCTGCCTAACGTGTAAAGGTGTACTGAAGGTCAGTATGAAGAGAGTGTCGAGATTCCACTACAACGCACAAAGGCGGAGTGTGATGAGGACCGTGAAACCAATGTTCGGAGCCTAAAAGAGCCGACATGGCGATCAAGGATGTCGCTGACCATATTCGCAACACAACATCCGATCGCGTCAGCCTAGAACTGGGCAAGCAAATGAGCATCAACCGCTCAATCACAGGATTCATATCGATTTGCGGCCCAGGACCCGCCGGTAAATCGACACAGAGCGGTAGGAGAGCACTGAGGCATCGTACCCAAACCGCTAACGAGGATCCCTTTGAGTGAAGGCTCGAACAAGAGGAAGCGCGCGGCCCGACAAGCAACACGGGACTTGCCGGGATTGCATCCGACACTACGGGTCATAGACCAAAGTACCCAAAACATGTTAACAGATCACCGGAAAGGGTCAGAGGACTCATCCTGAGAGCAACCAAAAGACGGTAGATCCCCGTGATCAACCAAGAGACGGGGCTGGACCTGAGACACAAGCGTCCAGGCGGTCCTACGTATCCCATAAGGATGGGAATCAAGCCATACGTAGTTCTTGAAGTGCAGTTTAACGTCATGCAGGACGAAAAAGAGAAAGAGGGGGGAGCAGAAGGCATCCCCAAACGTGGGGGGCATACAGCGTGGCGAGCAAACCGACGTGAATGAGGGCATAGCCCCACGTTCACACCATACGCCACATACCCAGAGGCAACTGGGCCAAGGGCCCGAGATGGGATGGAAATTCCCGAAGGATGGGGCTGGGCCTGAAACATGAATGTTCAGGCGGTCCTACGTATCCCATAAGGATGGGAATCAAGCCGTACGTAGTTCTTGAAGTGCAGTTTAACGTCATGCGGGACGGATGCTGAACAGTTTAACGTCTTGTAGCTCGGACGTGGTGCAGTTTAGCGTCATGCAGGACGAATGCAGTTTAACGTCGTGCGGGACAAACTGCAGTTTAACGTCGTGCGAGACGAAGTATAGTTTAACGTCGTGTTGGACGAAGATGCTTGGCAGTTTAACGTCTTGCCGCGCGGACGAAGTGCACTCAGGCAAAGTACTGCTTGAGGAACCTAGCGTTGGTGGGAGGAGTGACACGCTCACCATCCATAGTTTCTAGGGAGTACGCGCCATTGGGATAGACCTTTTGGACGACAAGAGGTCCCTCCCACTTGGGCTCCAACTTGGGTGGCTTCCTGCCGGGGATCATTGGCGCTCTTAGGGCCAGTACTAGGTCACCCTGCAGGAAGGAGCGGAGGCGAACCATCTTATTGAAAGCTCGAGCCATTCTGCTTTGATGCCTCTCCAAGTTGTGCAAAGCGCGAAGTCTATTCTCATCCAGTGCTTCCAGCTCGACTAGACGGGCTTCAGCAGCTCTGTTCGGCGCTTTCTGGTCATAGACCGCAGTGCGCATGGACGGTAACTGGATCTCGATGGGCAGGACGGCCTCATCTCCATACACCAGGGAATAAGGGGTCATCTGGGTGGAATTGCGAGTCGTCGTCCGATAAGCCCAGAGGGCGTTGGGGAGCTTGTCCGGCCAACTCTTCTTGTTCTGACCAACCATCTTTTGCAGAATGTTAGAGAGGGTTTTGTTAAACGCCTCAATCTGTCCATTTTCTTGCGCATGATAGCGAGATGTATGGTTCGAGCGAATGTTGTACTTGGCGTACAACTTCTTCAACTCGGCTGCTCGGAAATTGGCTCCGTTATCCGTGAGGATAGCGTGAGGCACTCCAAATCGATGAATGATGTTGGAGGTCACGAAGTCAGCGATCGAATAGGATTTGACCTCTCTGAGCGGAATTGCCTCTGCCCATTTGGAGAAGAAGTCCGTGGCGGTCAGAATGAACCGGCACTGGCGAGCCGTCGCCGGAGGGTAAGGTCCCACAACGTCCATCCCCTAGAATGCAAAGGGCCAAGAATACCTGGTGGTATGGAGAGGCTCCGGCGGCCAATGCACAAAGTTCGCATGAACATGGCACGCATGGCACCTCCTGGCATACTCGATGCAGTCATGGATCATGGAGGGCCAGAAGTATCCCAACCTCCGAATCTGGTGGGACAGCTTCGGCCCAGTCTGATGGGCACCGCATGAACCAGCATGAACCTCTTGCATGACTCGTGGGATCTCAACTCCCTAAAGGCAACGGAGGAGAACACCATCAAATCTGCGTCTATAGAGGATCTGCTCCAGGCCGGGACTGCTCTGGAGGACAAACTACGATGCGCGGCGTCGAACTCGCTCGCGCTCGGCCCAATCCGGCGGTAGAATGCCATGTTGGAGGTACTCAACCAAAGGCGCCCTCCAATCAGGGGCTGGTTCGACTGCCATATCTGGGGTACTCGGGGCTCCGGGCGTAGGGGCAACCGTGGTGAGATTACTTACCGACGGGCCGCGATCTCCCTCCGGGATAACGGGAGCGATGAGCCTGCGGTGCGTCACGCGGACGGTCAGGTTATCCTGTTCAGGCTCCGCAAGTGACGCAGCAAGGCTGGCCAAAGCATCTGCTCGACCGTTCTGCGACCGGGGAATATGGACAATTTCTGGCCGAGAAGGGAACCGGGCCATCAGAAGGAGGGTGCACTCCAGTAATGGCACAAGTTCCGGCTTCCTGACAACATAGTCTCCATTGATCTGCTTAACAACTAGCTCGGAGTCCCCTTTCACGCACAGATGGGGCACGTCGATCTCGAGAGCTAACTCGAGGCCGGTGATGAGGGCATGGTATTCTGCCTCATTGTTGGTACAGCCCTCTGACAACAGGAAAGAGTATGGCAGTACGGCCTGCTCCGGGGTAATGAAGATGATACCCAAGCCCACTCTGTTGAGCTTAGGATTATCGAGTCTTCTACCGGTGGGGCTCCGGGAGGCACCGTCAAAGTGCATCTGCCAGTATGGACCGGCTCGATCGACCGAGAGGATGGCCTCATCAGGAAAGCCTAGATCCAGCGGCTGATCCGCGGAGGTTGGGTGAGCTGCCAGAAAGTCTTCCAGTGCTTGCCCTTTGATGGCCTTCTGAGACACATACATGATGTCGCACTGCTGGAGAATCACAGCCCACCGCGCTAGACGGCCAGTCAACATAGGCCGGCTCAGGATATATTTCAACGGGTCTACCCGAGAAACCAACTGTACCTCATGGTGCTGCAAGTAGTGCCGTAATTTCTGTACGGCAAATACGAGCTCCAGGCATCTCTTCTCGATGGGGGAATACCTAACTTCAGCATTGAGGAGCATGCGACTGAGGTAATAGAGGCTATTCTCTGTTCCCTCGTTGTTCTTCTGGGCGAGAAGGGCACCCAGGGACCGTTCCAGGGCGGTCACATAAAGGACCAGCGGCTTCCTGGATACAGGCGGCATCAGAACCGGAGGTTGCACAGGTACTGCTTGATTTCCTCGAAAGCGGTCTGACACTCTTTATCCCATACATAGGTGGCACCTTTCTTCATGAGCCGAGAAAAGGGATTACACTTGCCGGCCAGATTCGCGATGAATCGGCGTATATAGGCTAAGTGGCCTTGGAACCCTTGCAGTTCCCGGATGTTACCTGGGGGCGGCATCTGGATAATCGCCCTGATCTTATCTGGGTCGATCTCAATACCCCGGTATCTTACCACAAATCCAAGGAACATTCCGGAGGTGACCCCGAAGGCACACTTCAACGGGTTCATCTTCAGGCAGCGAGACCGGAGGAAGCCGAACACTTTCTCAAGATCTTTGAGATGGTCCTGACGCTGGCGCGATTTGACTACCAAGTCGTCGACGTAGCATTCCACCAGTGTTCCAAGGATTGGCTTGAATATGCGGTGCATCGCCCGTTGATAGGTGGCACCTGCATTCTTCAGGCCGAAAGGCATGACCCGGTAACAAAAGGTACCTTGGGGGGCCCTGAAGGCAGTGAACTCCTCATCCTCAGGGGCCATCCGAATTTGGTTATATCCGGAGTATCCATCCATGAAGGAGAGGGCTTGGAACCCTGCCGTGGCGTCAATCAACAACTCTGTCACTGGAAGGTGAAAATCATCCTTCGGACAGTGGCGGTTGAGATCGCGGAAGTCGATGCAGACTCTGATCTGCCCGTTCTTCTTCCGGACCGGCACAATGTTGGCCAGCCATTTGGGGTACTGAACTTCCCTCATGAAGTTGGCTTTGATAAGCTTGTCAACTTCGGCCTCAACCATGGCATCGTGGGATGGGTGCATCTTCCTGGGAGGCTGCTTGAACCCGCGATGGTTCGCCGGGAGACCAAGGCGGTGGACGGCTACCTGAGGATCTAGCCCCGGCATCTCGTCATAGCCCCAAGCGAACACATCACGGTGCTGCCTGAGAAAATCCACGTACTGCTGCCGCTCCTCAGAGGGCATGGCAGCACTGACCAATGTGGGTCTTGGATCTGCTTCGGTTCCAAGGTTCACTTGTACTAACTCATCGACCGTGGCGGAGACGCCCTCCTCAAAGGCTGGGGGTGCATCTTCCACGTCCTCTCCACTCGGGGAGGGATCGTCCATGGGAGAGACTGCGTTGGAAACTGCATTGGGGCTACCAGATCCTGCTGGGCCGCTGGTGCTGGCATGGGCGGTCGCGGTCATCTCATCAGGAGATTCACAGGCCGTCGAGACCATGGCTACGTCCAACCGTTGAATCGGGAGGACGTAAGCATCATCCAAACTTGCCCAAGGATCACTTGCAACAGCGACAGGCTCGACCTCACCTGCCAGGATCTGCTTATCCTTGCTCTTGTAATAGTCCGCGTCCAGATAGCGGGCTTCACATGAGGCAAAAGGAGAGGCATCTCCTTGAAGCACGCCTACTCGACCGTTAAGGGAGTATTTGAGGCATTGGTGGTATGACGAGGGAACCGCCGCATGAAGGTGGAGCCATGGCCTGCCCATCAATGCGTTGTACGCAGTGTCTTGAGAGACTACCATGAATTCGGTGTTGGCAACCAAGTCACCGAACTGGGTCTTCAAACGTATCTTGCCGACCGGAGTTTGCTCGGTGCGGTCGTACCCCTGGATCCTGAGGTCGGAGGGGATCAAGTCATCCTCAGACAACCCCAATCTCCGGAGCGTCCGAGTTGGAATCAGGTTAATCCCGGACCCCGTGTCGACAAGACAGCGTCGGAATTCAAGGCCATTGAACTGGATGGTAACATACAGCGGACGAATGTGCCCCTGTATAGGAGGGTCTTCATCCTTACCAGAAAACGAGATAACTGCCTGACATCCGGCGTCCTCAATCGTTTCGGCGTGAAAGGCCTCTACAGCAGCAACCTCTGTCTCAAACTGGAGGGGGCTCTTCAGGGCTTCAGCGAGTGCCTCGCGCATCTCAGATGACATGCGCAGAGCCTCAAGGATGGAGAGTCTCGCCGGGATGTCGGCCAAGTGCTTCAGGACATCATACTTTTTGGCCAAGCGCGAGCCCCTGGTTGCAGGAGGTTGCTCTGCGGTTGGAGGCATGACGGGCCTTGCCGGTTGAACTGGCGGCCGGGTGGTACTTGGCGCATCTCGCTGTTCATTGGTTGAGTCCCGGGAAATGGTCACCGTACTGGGGTCAGGAGGCCGGGATGGACTCGTGGCAGGGCGGAGCTGATCGTGACGCGGCTGAGGCGGTTCTGCCTGGTCCCATACCACAAACAGTGGCGGAGGCGAATCCGTCATCCCCGGATGGGGGTGCTGCGCATGCTGATCTCGGTTTTGAGCCTGCTGCCTGGTCTCAGTGGCGTGCACGGCTTGGCTAGAGGTACCAACTGTTGTGCCCCGGCGACTCCTGTTGTTGCGGCTCCTCCGACGGTGGCGACGACCGGGGACACTAGGGAGGTCCACCTGGTGTTCTTCAACGTCGGGAACCGAAAAGGGATTTACCAGCTCGACGGTATTAACCGAAGCGTACCCAATACTGTCATCGGACGAATCATTCACCACTGGGCGGATCCGAGGAGGGATCCCCATCTCCGGGGGCATGAAATCGCCGAGAGTGCGGGATAGTGGCGGAACTGGCGGGGCGCGTTCTTCCTTCTTGCGCCGCCGCCGTTTGCTCTTCTTGGAAGAGGCAGGCTGGGACGACGATGCCGAAGCAGCACCCGCAGATTCTGGGGGCTCAGGCTGATTCAAGCGCGCACGGATGATTCCATGGGTGCGAATGATCGTCTTGCGGGCCATCCAGTTTTTGTACTTCTGGGACCCGCGGTCGGAGACCAGCGGCCATTCGTCCTCATTGCCGCTATCGTCATCTGATCCCACGAACACGCCCGCCACTTGTGCTGGAGGTGGGCCCAACCTGATTACATTGTTGTTAATCTGGTCTTGGAGCCAATCCTTAAACACATAGCACCGCCGGATGGTGTGCCCCAGGGCCCGATGGTAGGGGCAAGTAGCGGGGGTTATCCGTGAGATGTGCCTCCTCTGGCCTCCAACACTCAGGCAGTCGCACAATCCTCTGCTCCAGGGCGCTCCGGAAATAACCGGGAACCTGATCCTCGTGAAATGAGTAAGTCAGGTATCGCGGGCCCCTGGGAGCGTGGTCTTGACGAGGGGCTGGAGGGGCCTGCCGAGGAGGTGGACCCTGATTATCTCGCCTGGGTTGCGGCGGTACATTACGCGGAGGGGCCGGCCGGTTCTGGGGCTGCCACTGCTGGGCCGGGAACTGGGCCCGTGGAGGTGGATTCCTGTGAGGCTGTGGAGCTGGCCTCACCGGCAGTAGCTCCAACGGCCTGGGAGCCTCTATCTGGGCAACAGCAGCGGGCTCAGCCCTGCTGGCTCTCCTTGCAGGAATCATAGGAGGCAGCGGGTGTGCCTGACTGGCCTATTGCAGGGCTTCCTCAAGACGTTGAGCTTTGTCTGAGAAGTCCCTGAACCCTCCGGGGTAATTCTGAGTGATCAGGGAAGGGACCAGCTTGGTCTTGACGTTCCCGACGCACATTGTCAGCAACTGCTCCTGAGTCAATGGCATGTCAAAGGAATACGTGAGACCCTTCCATCGGGCGACGAAGTCCGCGACTCGCTCGTTAGGCCTCTGCTTGCACTTGAAGAGGTCTGCGATACTCGTCTTCCGGGTCGTGGAACTGAACTGGTAGAGGAATTGTCTACGAAGGTCCTCCCAGCTAGTTATCGACCCGACGGGGAGCTGGCTGTACCAGACAAATGCTGGCCCTTCCAGTGTCTGGACAAAGCAGCGAAGCTTAGCGGCCTCTTGCTGCGCCGGAGTCCCCAACATAGGCCCGCACCTCGAGCTGAAATGGGCCAAATGCTGTGGCGGATCTCCAGTCCCGTTGAAGGGGGCAAAAGTGGGATTCCCGAATCCCGGAGGTGCCGGCATGTCATCCACCCATGCTGGGTATGGCTTGCCGTCCGGTGGGATTGCCACTTGCCGAGTCTCCAAGGCTTCCAAGCGGGCGATGAGTGCCGCCATCGGATCGTCCGGACATGGGTTCCAGTCCTGGCGAGGATCTCTAACCACGAGCGCATTGCATGGCCCTTCAATCGGGTCGTCGACCGGGTCGTCGAACTCGGCAGCTCGTGGGATGGCGGGCGGAGCGGCCCTTGGGGCAGCGGGAGGAATCCGAGCGGGGTATCTCAGGTAGTCACGCCGCTCGGGAGGGTGTGGTGAAACATACCACGCCCTCTTGCCATAGGCGATGGCCTCTCTCCTGTCGGCGAACACGGCATAATCACGGTTGCCCGGGAGAGCCTCATCGAGGGGTGGTTGTTCCTGTCCCTGCTGTCCTGGCCTAGGATCACCGTAGTCAGGCCGCTGCTCTGCAGCGCGCTCGGCGAGGAGCTGGTCAACTAGCTTCTTCTGCTCGGCGAGCTGTTGGCGTAGCATAGCCTTCTCGGGATCCTCATCCGCCCTCTGCGTGGAGGCAGATGGGTCGGCGGGCTTTATAGCCTCGTCGTGCTCTTTACCTTTACTGACGTTTCGGCTCAACGTCAGTGCTTCAGTGGGTGTGGGGAGTCCCAGGAGGTTCCTCTGATGACGAGTAACTCTCACCGATGGATCCAACAACGACTTGTCTTCGGGGGGAGAGCCCCCGTCGAGAAGTTCCAAACCGTTCCCCTCCCCCGACAGGTCAGCCATATTGACTATTTCCGTCCCTGGGGATGTACCCTCAGGGCCGCCCAGTGAATCAGGCTGTCGGCGAATCGCACTGAAGCGTAGGGCAGCGTACTGCCCCCATCCACGGATATACACGTGGGGAGTGGCTTCCTCGATAACCTTGCGGAGTACTTGAAAACACTCAATGCATCGTTGTTGGAGGGCCTCGTGGTTCCCAAATGACCCGGGGTGCCGAACCGCGAGGAGCGTGGCCAGGTCAATTTGACGGCACTGCTCACCAATATCCTCCAGGTGCACTTGACTCCCGGGATATGGCATTTGTAAGCGGTGAAGACGGGAGTGAGTCTCCCGGAGAGTTCGGCGGAAGCATTCGAACTCATCCGGGGTGAGCGATTCGGGTGCATCAAAGTCCGGTCCTGCGACTGGCCAAAACTTATCAGGGAAGTGGCCCTCTGCAAGGACGGTCCAGAAGCTCCACGACTCAAACTCGGGACCCAGGTCTCCTTGGTCCTCTTCAACGAGTGGGAATGGACGGGGAACCGGCAGTGGTGCCGAGGCGGGCCGCCGGGCCGACGGGCTGGCCGGCGGTGAATACGGCGAGCAGGCCGATTGGCCTCCATATCCCGGGCCGCCTTCTGAGGGTGGTGGTGCCCCAGCTACCACATCACGATAGGACGGGCCGGCGAGCGAACATCCTGCCGTAGCGTCGGTGCTCGCCGAGGGCGCACTAGATCGTGGTTCGACCGTCGGTCCCCAGAAAAGGTCTCCGGCTTCTCCAATCGAGGCAGAAGGCGCTTCCAGAGGGGCCGGTACCAACCACAAGCTTGATCCTTGTGGGTCTACCAGGCCCTCGCTACTCCAGATATACCTTCGGAGAGAAGCGGGGATCATATCGATCTCGCTCTCGGGAAGTACGAGGCTGACGTGCCGCATTCCTACCCCTGCCCCTGACTGGCGGGATTGGGGGGAGGGCTCTGTCGCCGAATCATACTCCGCCTCTGTATCAGAGAAACGAACCGGTCGGATCTCTGTCCGGAATTCCGTAACATTCTTCCCTCGGCGTCGACGCCGCGCCCTCCTGCCCCTGGGTGGTTCTTCGGGGCATGGCTGATCTCTATCCTGGCGTCCTCCGGCCGCACTGGTGCTGGGGCCAAGAGGACTGGAAACCAAGGTGCGAGGAGCACCGGGACAGATATCAAAGGGGACCCGGGAAGAGATGATTCTGGGCGGGCCTCCGGGACGAGATCGGAAGGTGGGATGACCCATGCCTCTTGGATCGGCCACACGGAGTAGCCCCTGTTGGCGAATAGCGCTACCGCGAGGTGGTCCGCGGTGGCTATTGTTTGTACCAGCAACCGGGAGAGTCAACCCAACCTGCCTTTGGGGCGGTCGGGGCCTCGATCCGGGTCGGGCATAGAAGTGCCCCTGCTCAGGATGCGCAGGGGCCTGGTGACTGGAGCCAGCATTGGCTTGAGCCAACGCGGCCGCTGTTGCTAGGGCCCCAAGGTGGGCATCCTCTTACGCTCGAGCCCGACGTTGGCGTCGGGACAAACGAGTCGGGATGAGCGGCGCGGGCAGGTGGAGAGCCCGTTCTTCGACTTGGGAGGCCTGGCGGCGATGTCGTCGTGGCCTGACAGGAGCCCTCATCGCGGATCCCTGGAGCGAATCCCGGATAGGGTGGTCCCAGGCATCTTCCACCTCATCCGCATAGGGGAAGGAGTTGTCAGAGCGCTCTGGGGATAAACTCCCAAAGCGGTTGGACGTCGAGGTAGGCAGCGGTGCCTCCCTGCGCGGCCCTCGGGGGCGGCGTTGGTGGCGAGGTGCAGCTCCCTCGAGGTCGAGGCAAGCCATGTCCCTGGTGGGGATGACTCCCTCTTCCTCATATCTCTGCACCAAGTTGTTGATCACCCTTCTTTGGATGACCTCCGAGGGGGAGAGAGGGCGTGGTTGCCCCGCAGCTGCGGCTGCTGGGACGGCTGTGGAACGGGCGGGACCGCGCGGAGTAGCCGCGTCGGTGTTTCCCCTACCCCTGCGCCAGTGGGCGGGTGGCGATCGGGCACTGGATCGGGCGACTTGATTTCTGAAAGTAGGGAGAAAAACCCATCAACACTGACAGGAACAGGAATCGACAACCAACCATTAGTGCCACGACGCCTTCCATGGGGGGGACCCAGGCCCTCGACGTCGCGAGACGGAGTGCCCGATTTCCCTTCCCCAGCCCCTGGCGGGTAAAACTGAATGCTCGGTCGAGCAGCATGCTGGTCTTCCAACACCTCTGAAAGCCATCGGTCTTCGTATTGAGGAGAAGAGATTCACGTCGGGTTCACCATTTTTCTGTTTTGGTGCGGATGTGCGTCGGGTTACGCTGTTCCGCCAGGACGCGTTCGCGCGTGCACCCGTCGACCCGAGGGGATGGGCGCGCGCGGCTTGTGGCCCCGCAGTCCCGCTTTCCAAGGGCGGGCGGCATCCGTCCCTTATTCAGGGGCGTCTGCTCCTTGATCGAAACCGGGATGATGGGATGTCGGCTCCTCCTTCCGTGGACGTCTCCTCGGAACTCGTCGCCTAATCCGAGTCTCCCTCATAGATTTAAGAATGTTCGTGAATCTCGTTCCCGGCGCCATGTCTCTATGGACACCGGTTAATTACGCTGCTTCCGCCCGGACGCTCCAAGGAGTCTGGTCAGGGCAGCAACCTGCGGTGAGGAGACCGGGTGGCTCTGGGTGTTGGGGGCGTGTCTTAACACTGCGCCTCTGCATGTCTGCCTTCCGTCCCTAATAGGGCTTCTCGAAGGCGTGATGGCCTGAGGCATCCCGCACTGGGTGCGGGGAACTGTGTTACCTGAGGTTTTCCTCAGCTTCCCATGTTTAACACGGGGTATGCCGCGAGTTTAACGTCCAGCGGGGACGGCATCGGACTGATCAACATGAGGAGTGGATCAGATGACAGAACCCCTTGCGGGGAACCTCCGACGCTGGGGCCAGTACATGGGCGGCTTCCCGAGTGAAGTGGAGTGGAAGGAAATGGAATGACCCCACCGGGATGTGGAGGCCCGGGTAAGGATCAGGGTGGATGATGGAGTGAAGAGCTTGGACCCCGTAGGGGCTTCCTACGTACCGCGCGGTAGCGCGGATCAAAGTCAGCGTAGTTCGGATATACAGTTTAACGTCATGCTGGACGTTGGCAAGCCGACTCACGAAGAGGTCGAGGCCGCTGGGCGGAGGATTGAACCGAACCACCTCGCACAGAGGGGGATGGAACGGCCGGGTGAATCACAGTTTTACGTCATGATGGACGTTGGCAAGCCGACTCATGAAGAGATCGAGGCTGCCTGGAGAAGGATTGAACCGAACCACCTCGCACAGAGGGGGATGGAACGGCCGGGTGGATCACAGTTTTACGTCATGCTGGATGTTGGCAAGCCGACTCACGAAGAGATCGAGGCAGTGGGGAAGCACAATGGAGATACACACGTGCATTCCCCCACAGAGGCGGATTCATAGGTGAATCAACGCAAGTGTGAACCCGGGAGGAGTCCACTGATGGACGAACCGACGTAAATACGACCGGGACGACCAGGTGGTGGGCTTGAACCTCGGAGAGGCTTCCTACGTACCCTGTTTAGAAGACAGGGATCAAAGTCCACGTAGTTCGTTCTGTTTGCAACACTCTACCCCCGTGGGCGAAGGCCACTCCAATCCCGACATCCCTGCAGAGACGAGCGGGTGGGGGGCACATCCAAACCGGGAGGACCCTGCGTGCGAGGCACGAGATCGGGTGAAGCGGACGGTTTAACGTCTTGCCGGACGAAGTACAGTTTAACGTCGTGTGTTGAGGACGAAGATGCTTGGCAGTTTAATGTCTTGCAGCGCGGACGAAGTACAGTTTAATGTCATGTTGGACGAATGCTGAACAGTTTAACGTCTTGTAGCTTGGACGAATGCAGTTTAACGTCGCGCGGGACGTATGCAGTTTAACGTCGTGCAGGACGTATGCAGTTTAACGTCGTGCAGGACGTATGCAGTTTAACGTCCTGCACGACGTTAAACTGCATACGTCCTGCACGACGTTAAACTGCATACGTCCGGCACGACGTTAAACTGCATACGTCCTGCACGACGTTAAACTGCATACGTCCCGCGCGACGTTAAACTGCATTCGTCCAAGCTACAAGACGTTAAACTGTTCAGCATTCGTCCAACATGACATTAAACTGTACTTCGTCCGCGCTGCAAGACGTTAAACTGCCAAGCATCTTCGTCCTCAACACACGACGTTAAACTGTACTTCGTCCGGCAAGACGTTAAACCGTCCGCTTCACCCGATCCCGTTCCTCGCACGCAGGGTCCTCCCGGTTTGGATGTGCCCCCCACCCGCTCGTCTCTGCAGGGATGTCGGGATTGGAGTGGCCTTCGCCCATGGGGGTAGAGTGTTGCAAACAGAACGAACTACGTGGACTTTGATCCCTATCTTCTAAACAGGGTACGTAGGAAGCCTCTCCGAGGTTCAAGCCCACCACCTGGTCGTCCCGGTCGTATTTACGTCGGTTCGTCTATCAGTGGACCCCTCCCGGGTTCACACTTGCGTTGATTCACCTATGAATCCACCTCTGTGGGGGACTGCACGTGTGTATCTCCATTGTGCTTCCCCACTCCCTCGATCTCTTCGTGAGTCGGCTTGCCAACGTCCAGCATGACGTAAAACTGTGATCCACCCGGCCATTCCATCCCCCTCTGTGCGAGGTGGTTCGATTCAATCCTTCTCCAGGCAGCCTCAATCTCTTCATGAGTCGGCTTGCCAACGTCCAGCATGACGTAAAACTGTGATTCACCCGGCCGTTCCATCCCCCTCTGTGTGAGGTGGTTCGGTTCAATCCTCCGCCCGGCGGCCTCGACCTCTTCGTGAGTCGGCTTGCCAACGTACAACATGACGTTAAACTGTATATCCGAACTATGCTGACTTTGATCCGCGCTACCGCGCGGTACGTAGGAAGCCCCTACGGGGTCCAAGCTCTTCACTCCATCATCCAACCTGATCCTTACCCGGGCCGCCACATCCCGGTGGGGTCATGCCATTTCCTTCCACTCCACTTCACTCGGGAAGCCGCCCATGTGCTGGCCCCAGCGTCGGAGGTTCCCCGCAAGGGGTTCTGTCATCTGATCCACTCCTCGTGTTGATCAGTCCGATGCTGTCCCTGCTGGACGTTAAACTCGCGGCATACCCCGTGTTAAACATGGGAAGCTGAGGAAAACCTCAGGTAACACAGTTCCCCGCACCCAGTGCGGGATGCCTCAGGCCATCACGCCTTCGAGAAGCCCTATTAGGGACGGAAGGCAGACATGCAGAGGCGCAGTGTTAAGACACGCCCCCAACACCCAGAGCCACCCGATCTCCTCACCGTAGGTTGCTGCCCCGACCAGACTCCTTGGAGCGTCCGGGCAGAAGCAGCGTAATTAACCGGTGTCCATGGAGACATGGCGCCGGGAACGAGATTCACGAACATTCTTAAATCTATGAGGGAGACCCGGATTAGGCGACGAGTTCCGAGGAGACGTCCACGGAAGGAGGAGCCGACATCCCATCATCCCGGTTTCGATCAAGGAGCAGACGCCCCTGAATAAGGTACGGATGCCGCCCGCCCTTGGAAAGTGGGACTGCGGGGCCACAAGCCGCGCGCGACCATCCCCTCGGGTCGACGGGTGCACGCGCGAACGCGTCCTGGCGGAACAGCGTAACCCGACGCACATCCGCACCGAAACAAACATGATAAGAGAAATGGGCCTATTCTATTGTTAAAATTTTTCATAATTAGTTATCGTAATAATGATGGAAAAAAAACCAACAAAAAATAACAATAATTCTTAATTCTGGGATGATAAAAGAAGCAACATAAATCCACATTCAAACATGAATATATTCTTGTTAGGTTAATTGATTTTTGATCACCATGGGATAATAAAATGGGATGAAAATAATGAAATGAAAACAACCTACATTGAGTTTGGATTGAATGCTGATGAAGAACAGTTAACGTTGTTGTTGATGGGATCCAAGAAAGTTTTTGGTGAAAAAAATACTTGGAAAATTAGTATCTAATACTTTCTTATATTATTATTCACCAAAATATCCTATAATGACACACCAATCAATCACTAGTGTTATATGAATAACTACAGAAATTTTTTATAAACATGATTATAAAAAGGAGGGTTAGGTCACATTGAATTAATAAGAAAAAAATAATACCTTTTTATTTTATTATTTGTTCCATTGAATGCAATTTAACAAAATTTCTGGTACTAACAATGGTTATGTTGCACTTTAGGTAAAATCCACATTCCAAATTTAATAGCAACTTATATTTCTCATCCAATAATTCATTCAAAACTTATTCCATTATTTAACATAATATGCCCTCTCATTGTGTAATATATTTAATATTATTATTACATCAATACCATGGTGCTCTAGGCATTTAAATACCATGCTAACTTAGGGACTAGTACTAAAAATACTATTTAAAATATTTTAATTTCTTATAAAGAAAAAAGTTGTTAAATTCTTGTTTTATAATCCATTTTTTATTTTTTACATCATCTTATACAGTGCCACATCATAATTTTTCATTTATTCCATACTTTTACACTAGGTATTATTTTTTAATGTTGTAATGCTATTATATATATTATATATTATATGGGTTTTGGATTTTTATTTCTTTTCATTATTCCATGTTTGGTTGTTTTATATTGTAAAATATTATATTCATTGCGAGTGAAATACCATCATATAAAATTGTGTTATCAAAAATCCCGGTTGAGGTTCACTATTTAGTTTATATTTTATTAGGTAAAATTATTCCCATGTTAAGTAAAGTTGATTCTCTGACATAAGTTTCATGGTCGTGGTGAGTAGGAACATTTTTTGTCCTTTTTTATTTAACTTCTGTACCAAGTAAAGGTATCTCGTGTTTGTTCACTACAAGGGTAAGAACCATCATATAAAAACTAATACATACACAAAATTTAATTATTTGACTATAATAATTTAAAATTATACCATAAATATCATAAGTGAACAAAATTTACTTAAATAAAATTCACAAAATCCCAGAATAGAAAACATAAGTCTCCTTATTTATAAAATATAAGAAATATCATCTATGATAAAAATTATATAAAATGGGATATATAAAAAAATGGTTAAATAATTAGATATAAATCTTATATGATATCTCAAATTCAAAACATGAAAATTAAAGGCAAAAATGATATTCTTAATAATGAATTTAAATAATTTTATACAATATATAATATTTGAAATACTAAACATGGATTTCAAAGTTCAGAAGAGAAATAATTAGCCCTAAAACAAATGAGAATGATCTTAGAACATAATAAATATATATATTAACCTATATTATTTAGTAATAATGAGTTCCATAATAAATTTATCAGATAACATGATATATTTCGAAAATAAAATGAATTTTTTATATAAAAAATGTAAGAAAAATCACAAAAAAATGAGGAAATAGAACAAAAATTGATATATAGTTTACTAAAAATGAGGTATAGATAACAAAATGAAAAATTATATAGAATAAAACATAACTTTATCATTTTAGTATATTCAAAGGGTAATACTTTGATTAATAAATATCAAAGGTGAATATATAATATATTAGAAAATATGTAAATAATACTAGAATAAATCTTTTTTATTAAATATAAAAAAATAGAATACATGGTTTAAGAATCTAATGAAATAATATTAATAATATAAGAAAAGATAAATGGTGTATAAAATTAGTTTATTTAGGAGAAAGCTAAATAAATTGGATAAAAATTCCTTTTTATTCATGATTTTTAGAGGTAACTTACATAAATATAGAGATGGTGTATAAAAAATTAAAATCCTCAGTTAAAAATTAATACAAGGAAGGTTGTTAATCCTCATCATCATTAGGATTATATAATGAACTTGTAATAGTATCCTTCTCCCTTACATTTTAAAAAGTAGGAACATGATATTCACAAAAGAATATGAGAGGCAACAATATTCAATGGAGTAATTATGGTTAGTAATGTAAATATAACTTCTATAACTGAACCAAAAAGTTTAAAAAACATTCTCTACCATCTTCATCTACTATATAAACTAAAATATATAATCCATTAATGTATGAAGCATATTAGATCCATTTATATTCAGTATTTTGAATTTTTTATCATATAACAAATACCACTCAAAAATCTATAAAATGAAACAAAATATACACAAAAAAAATATATTCTAGTGAATTTTTATTTAAATTTATATCTATATATAGACATTCTAAAATATTTAATTATGTTATTAAATTAATTTTATACGTCAAACATTATATAGAAAATATTTATATTTCAATAGAAATTTTAAATATGTCCTTGAATGTACTTAGAGTAAATATTTATCTTATTTAATACAATGTCCAATAAAGTATACGTCATTTAATGAATCCATTTATAAGGAAGTTTTGAGTTATGTAATATCAATATTTTATATATATTGATTTTTTTGAGGTCTGGGGGTGGAATTTTTGGGTTATAGAGACTTTTACAGTTATACATGTGTGAGTATGTGATGGGGGACAATATATTATGCCTATGTAACTATTCACCTAATTCAAAGAAGATGGTAAGGAGTGCATGGTTGGGAACACACTTAATAGGAATGTGGATGTTTTCCATGCATGATACTAAAAATTATCCAATATGGATTGCACAACCATCACTATGATCATTGTTACCATATCGTAGGGTCATTACTTTACATAAAAGGCCATAAAAACTAATTTTTTAACATTTAGATTATTATTCAACCATTATCTCCATGTAACAAAAGGATCTTGACCCAACTTAATTTTAAGGGTGTTCTTATAGATTTATTCCTAGAATCCTAGATCTTGCAGAATTAAGATGCTATATCCATGATTAATAGATCTTCTACTTTCTTCAACATTTTAGTTTCACTCAGGGTAAAATCATAATAGATGATTATTTATTGGATTAAGGGTTTTCAGTTAAATAGCTTTTTGAATTTATTTTTTTGGTTCTTTAGGAATGTATGGGGAATAATAATCTTGTGTGTGGTGGTATGATTATTCTTAGTAGTTAGATTGAGGTGGGTGAATTCTAAAAAAAATCTATTTTGTTTTGAATAGTATAAGATTCTTTTTTGGATTGAAATTAAATTAGATTTTGAATATTAAATTAATTAATTATTTTTCCTAATTTTTTATGGTAATATATTTTTTTGCATGAAATTTAGTGAAAATATAATTAATCACCTTTTTATTGAATTTTATATTTCAAAAAATAGTTATAATTTTGAAGTGGTGTTTAAGAGGAAAAAAATACTTTTTCTTTATAGATTTTATTAGTAATAAGGATGTTTTATCGATTATATTTGAAAATATGAATATTATTATAAGCATAGAATACAACGGAAATATTTGGGATATCTTATAAAGTGATGTGACTCAGAACATACACACCATCATTTGTTAAAATATAAATTAAACATGTAATTATATAGGTAAAGTAAATAAATACTTTTTTCACTAGTGAAAATCTATAAAATTGATGGTGTATTTATAGAGGTGGTGGATTTATCCAATAGTTGGTTGGATCTTTCGGTTTTTGGGGAGACATAGAGGTTCCATTTGGTTGCTTATTTTTATAGGTTTATATATTTTTAGTTACTAACTTGATTCAAGATTGTATACTATTGGTTAAATTATACAATTTTTTTTAGTTTTATTACATGTTGTGTAACATTAATCTCAGGTATGATATTATGATACTCTTACGGTGGAATTTCTCTTATATTTTAAAGGTGTGTGTAAGTTTAATATATGGAATCCTTGTGATTTTTTATAGAATTCTCTCACTATGAGTTTTGATTTTGAGAGAAACCTTCTCCAAATTACATTTCATTAATGATTAGTATTTACTATCACTATTTGGTAACTTTAGTGATCCAACTAAATCTATGTAAAATTTGGTCTTGACTTGGGTGAGGATTATGGGAGATGAGTTAGTTTTGGATTTTATAAAATTGAATAATCATAGTTCTAATAGGTGGTAGTTAATAAGAGAGGTTGATTTGAGACTCATTATACTATTATTATGAGGTATAGATAAACTATTTTGAATAAATAATGAGTTAATAGAAAGTGCAGGTGGACCATGTTGTAAATGAACCAATTATAGTCGTGGTTTGTGTCATTATGTTCATTTTTCTAGGTTTAAATAAAAATTTGGTATTTAAAAATCATGATGGAATTAAATGATAGAAAATTCATCATCCATAGATAGTTTTGAGATAAGGTTTACTTTTAACTGTTAAATAGATTTTAAGATGGATTGTTTGAGAGCGATTTGTTTTCAATGTGAACTTAAAAAAGTTTTTCTATGATATTATAGAATTTAGTAGAAATAATTCTAGTTTGTAAATGTTAAATTACAGTGGTAATAGATTCATAAATTTAGGTTGGGGGTAAAGGGTTGTGATAAATAATTACGATATATTTCTTTGGAATGGTGGTAAAATGCTTACGTGACCCTATGCAACCATATATAATTTCTTATTTCTTGTATTAATGGGTTTTCTTAGCGTATTTTATAACTACACCACTAAATATAACTCTAGTTAATTTTTAAATCAATTTACCAATAATATATTTATAGATAAATATTCGATCAATAACTCTTAACAATTTGGTTTGAGCTTATAGAATGATTGTTCGTGGTGTTCAACTAGAACATCCTCAGTTGGATAGGTTATTGAAATTTCAAACGTATAATCCCCAAATATTCTAAGGAGATATAGGATCTTATGTTTAATGAAAATTGGGTTAAAAATATTAATTATATTTTTAAATTTTTGATCAAAAGAATGAAAAGTAATGAGATTTACAAATACAAGATATGCTCCATGTAGGGTTAACATGATAATAGTTTGAAAGTATGTACAATAAATATTTCTACCAAAAAATATTTCAATTTTAAAATATTACAAAGTTATTTTCCTTTTAATGGGTGGATATTATCACACCCTAATATTTTTTCAAATATATATTTTTCATATAAATTTAATTTATACGATAGATTCTGCTATAAATTATATAGAGTTTTAACAAACCAAAATATACTATTAAATTTATTATTTAATTATGTTTATTATAACATATATATTAAATTTATTGGTATTAATATGAAAAAACATTTTAAATTTTTTTATAATGGTTTTAGATGATGAAAATATAGTTTCATCTAAAGTATTTATATGTTT
This sequence comes from Viscum album, assembly GCA_963277665.1. NCBI lineage: Eukaryota > Viridiplantae > Streptophyta > Magnoliopsida > Santalales > Viscaceae > Viscum > Viscum album. The sequence continues at coordinate 197,492,906 of OY728131.1, read as the reverse complement.
AAATAATACATTTTTTTCTGAAAAAATGGTTTCACTATTTTTTGTGAGAAAATATTATAATTAAATTATACCAATATTATAAAACTTATTTTAATAAATGAACTCAATTTTTTAAATGATCATTTAAAATTATCTTAGAGTCTATTTTTTAGAATTTACTAAAAGTATAATTTTTCATTGAATAGTGAACATTTTGATTTTTATAGAATAATGAATTTCCTTTTAAAGTATTTAAAAAGTTAAATTATATTTTAAAATGGTTTTAAAATAATATTTTTTCAATTATATATTAAACAATCCAATTTAGTTCATTTTAATCATTTTTTCATTCAATTTTGATATAAAAACGTTTTACACTTATGAAAAATTTATCTTTGGAAAACCATATTTTCATCACATGTGTGAGTTTTATTTTAAATTATATTACATGAATTATCTGAATTGAATTTGATAAAATTGATCCCATATTTAAAATTATAATAATTGATATTATATAATTATTTAAAATTAATTTTTTTGTCAAAATGAATAGTAAAATTGGTAAACAATTAATTACTCCGGGTAAGGTTAAAATTGTTTTACCAGGGGTTTAAAACAATATTTAACGGAATGTTTGACAATAAAAATTATCTAAATTCATTTAAATGGGTATATTTTAACCTAATTAGTAATAAAATTATAATCTATCTTAATTTGGATGCATTTTTCTTTGGAATGGATTTATTATTGTGGATTATTTTTAGAAATTTCTATATAATTTCTATGTGGGTTACATTCCCCACTCAAAAAAGGAACTCTAATATGCCCTAATATCCACACTCCAATATCCTTTTTTTCATAAAATAACTACCCAAAACCATTCCTTTCATCATTTAAAAAATCCCATATTCCATTTTTTTGTTTAGGAGACCCTTATAAGAGGCTTTAGTTATATACCTAAAGAGGCTCTTCAAAGAATATGTATAGCTCAGAACCATGTGGTATTATTTTATTTATTCTTCTACCTCCTTTAAATATTAATATACTATTATGATATAATATATTATTTATATATAATATTATTATATTTTATTATGTTATTGGTATACCTAATATGCATATACTCTTCAATTAAATAGGAAATGAAACAATCAATCATTTGTATGATGGACTACCACATCCTGAACTGATTTAATTAAATATACTTAACTACCTATCATAGATATATATAATGATGGATTTATTATATTTATATTATATTTGTGAAATAATTATACTTCTATAATTATAATATCAAATTTAACATCTTACTTTCAAATCTATTGGAAAACAATAATATCGCTTATGCACACATGCAGACTACCACCACCATGAAGCGATGTGATACATTTTTTCATATATTTTATTATGAATGGAAAAAGGATAAATTTAATAAATAAATATTATAAAAAAATAATCTATATATGTGAATTAATATTTACCTTTCAATCATTCATTATATTGAGAAAATGGAAATAATGTTCAAGTATACGTACGATATAACATCTCCATGAATGGTGTTATTCGTTTTCTATTTATAAATTTTAGGTAGTACTCTAAATAAATATTTAATTAATATATATGATACTTCTATATAGTTTACAATTCAATATATTATGGAACCATGATCAATGTAAAAGGAATATAAATACCCAACCAGAACATACATGAAAAACAAAGCATTTATTATCCAAAATGCGATTTTAACAAAGTATTGTTAATAAAAGGGTAATAAAATGTCATAAGAAAATAATATATTCTATGATATATATGATTATATATTTTTAAAATATTTATAATAAAATGATATTTATTATACAGTTGTTTCAAATGTGTATGATGAAATTCATGACTTGAGGTAATGGATTTTCGACTCACTTTTATATCTATGAGACACATACCATATTCACCACTTGTTTCTTTTATATGGTCTACATAATTACCAATAATTTATTCTATGATAAATATTATTAAATTAATATGTATTTATATATCTTTATAATTTCCTTTAATACATGGGGATTATGGTTTAAATGATACCAAAATTTTAAGGTTTTTATGTTATAATATCAATTTTATTAGGGTTATTTATGATTATGTTTTCAATGATGACTTATTTTAATTTATCTTTCAAAAAAATCAGGAATTTTCTTATCCACTTTCTATTTATTCAGAATACGTGATTCAAATTTATCTTACCCTGTTTAAATACTATGAAGATAGAAATTAATAGTTTAATGAAATGTTGACTTTATTTATCTTTTCAGTCGAAAAAAACTTTTTCTTCCATGACCATGATTTCTAAAAATGTTATAAGGAATGTTTTTTAAAGAAATTTTTTCCATGTTTGAATATCTACAAAATATACTAAAATTAATATTCTTATTTTTTCCATAAAATTATATTTTTGAATTTTTATAAAAAATGTGGATGAAAAATTCATTTTAACATATACATTATGAACAATAATATCAACCATTATGACCACTCATTGATTTAAATATTACTTAAAAGTTACAAATTTTATTTTCAATGAAAACAGTTTCATTAATATTTGAGAAATTATTAAATTTTAAATATATTATTTAAAATAGAAAATGTTATTTTTCTCAAGAAATGTTGTAATAATTTTTTTCAAAATAATTTTACATATAAGATGTAATAATTTTTTATTAATTACTATTTAATTGATATGGCACCCAATTATACAATCCTTATTCTTTTTTTGTTATTTTATGATTACAAGGAAAATATTTTTATGAAACCCATTATTTTTCAATGGGTAATTCTATGATGAAATTATGAAATGATTTTATATGCTTGTGTGTATGCCAAAAATCAATTTATTATGACCACACTACACACTCATATATTATGTATATTCATTACTTTATGATTAATGACTTATAAACTACCAAGATTTATTCCATGATGCAAGTTTATATTCTATGATATGTTGGGTATGGTATTTCAAATGTTATTCTCATTTTATCATAACCTTACTCACATGTAATATTGATATATCCCTTGTTTACCAATAATGATCATATGAAATCACCATATTTTATGTTTCCATTACCATATTATGAATAAAGGTATTATGTATTATATGTATTAGAATGTGGATAGTTATGAAGAATTGAGTGGGAGATGATTTAGTTCACTTATGAACTAGTTTCATTGTGGGTTTAACTTTCCAAAGGCACTAGACCTAAATAATTATATCATGGATCATTATGTTATATAATGAATAATCATCTCTTTATATGTGATATATATGAAAAGTTTGGGTTTTTATAATAGGAATCAAATAATGGTTTAGTTATCCTTTATAAAAAATGATGATAAAACATTAGTGAGATCCCTAGGGATGTGTTTAGGGATATGTATACAAATAATTCAAAGTCCTTTAAAATGTCCTGGAAATTTATTTAAGGATAGAGTGAGTGGTTTCCATGAAATTAAATCCATTTATAGATACTATAAGTGGGTTTTGATCAGATTATATTTTACCTAGGGTTAATGAATCCTAAAGGATGTGTTGGGATTTTATTTTATCATCACTTGGTGAGAAACAATGGTCCTTATTACAAACCTAGTTTGATACTCTTCAGGTATACTTGTTGGAAATTAAGAAAATTTTTATTTAAAATCATGAAGGATTTTAATAGATTATGATGAACTTGGAAAAACATATGGTTTCATATATTGAATTAAAGGTCTCATGATTTATACATTCAATAAATTTTTTATAAACCTTTTCATTTCCCGGTGTGATTATTTTTTCTCACACTCTGATTTTTAGTTTTATTCGATTGCTAGAAGTGGGAGGAATCATGTTAATGCTGAATGTGGTGGATGATTTAGTTATTATAAGAAACAAAATTGGATAATAAATGGATAGAAAATATTGAAATTGTTCTTAATTTGTAATCATGATATATTATTAGCAACATAAACATCAGTGAGATTAATAATATATAAAACAAGAGGAATATATACTTTTATGAAAGTTAAAGTGGTAATAAACATAAAGGAACGAATATTTGGATTCCAACATGTCATAAAAATGGAAATAAGATACTAGAATAATATCTCAAACGAAGGTGAATATGTTTTCTATATTGAAATGGATGTTACAAAGAAATTAATTTCTAAGGAATTCAATGTATTATATGCGGGGAACTTGGGAATTATTTGAGTCAATTCCATAAACTAAGGTTTACATCTTTACCATGGAAGGACCAATGTTATCAAAAAATATTTAAGTTAGAGTGTTTATGTATTGAAATATTTGGATTTGAGAATAATGATATAAAATTATTTTTATCAAATTTACTTTGGTTATAATAATAATGAAAAATCTATAGATTATATAAATTTCAGAAGCATAAATGAATTCATGTATGTTTAACAAAAGATTTACAGATACCATCATGTGTTTATGATTTTATATTTTATAATATGTTCAATTACTTGGACACCCATTTTAGGTTGAAAGTGATGATATTTTAATGTGATTGATGACATTTGGGGAGTTTTTTTATTAGAAAAAGGTACATGAAACACTTATGTTCAACATGATGTATTATTTAAGGAAAAAAATATTTTCTTAAGTTGAATATATTGATAACCTTCCGAGTTTATATGAATTTTAATGGTTAAGGTTATTTTTAAGGATTTTCAGCATTTTCTAGGGAATTTATAATAATTATATTAATATAGTTTTAGTAAAAAGGAAAACCATTCATATATTGCAAGTTCGCGGGGATTGAACCTAAAACTGATGATGATAAGGGTTAAATTCATATAACTATCATATGTGATGTCTTGGTTAGTTTTATTTTTTAAAAATTATATAAAAAATAAATGTGAAATTTATTTTGGGAACATATGTTTTATCAAAGAGATAACTCTTGGATTTTTAAATGATATGGTGATAGATAATGCCACATAAAATTTGAAGGTTCATAATAAGAATAACCCAACTAATGATTTGGAGTTAGATACAATGATATTTAATATATGGAGGAATGATATTTATGAATAAAGTTGTGATATATATACTAATAATAAATGTTTAATGCATAAATTTACATAGAAATATCTCAACATGCATCATAGAAGATGGTTGGAGCAACTAAATGATTATGTATGCTCAATGCATTACCACCCAATGAAAATAAAATAGGTTTCTAATGATTTTAGTAGAAATGATATTTGTATTTTTTATAGATGGATATATAAATCGTGAAGGAATGGGAGAATAATTTTTTTCCTCAAAAAAGTTTTGAACCATCTATCCAAGTGAATATTAAAGAGGATAATAATGATGATGTAGTGTTAAAGAATAATATTAGAAATTTCCCTGAGTTTAACCATGACTATTATATAATAATAAGGTTCACGAACCATGTATGTGTTTCATTCATTCAATTTTTGAATAAATAATTATTATAAGAAGCTTGTAGTTCTTTGTTTTCTATTTATATTTGAAGTACAATGATTTATAGAGATTGGAAAGAATATTTATGGTGTTATGGAATAAATATAGACATTTTATAGTTTTTATCTCAGTTAATTGAATGTTATAAAGTTAAGTCTATGAGACAATATAAGGGGATGTTACTACCATTATCTATAGCAGAACTGAAATGGTAAAACATCACTGTGGATTTTTTCATCGGACAACCCAAAACATCTAGAGGGAACAATTCTGTACGGATTGTATTTTATCACCTAATTAATTAAACACACTTCATTTCTATCATAAAATATTTATATTTTTATATATATTCATTATATACATTAAAGAAGTTGTAATGTTTCATGGGGTACCACATTCTATTATATTTGATATGGATATGAGGGTTACCTTAATGTTTTGGATAAGCCTTTTGTAGGATGTTAACACAAAGTTTAATTTCAGCACTATGTATCATCTTCACAATAATAGTAATTATTATATAACCATTAACTCCATAAAATATTTTATGAGATATTTTTCTCTATATTTCAAATTTGGTTATAATCAATACCTTCCTCTAGTTGAGTTTTATTACATTATAGATTTCACTTAAGAATTTAGATGGATAATTAATTTGAACATTACTGAAATAAGTGTACAACTATAACATATTGGGTTGAATTTGGAGAAATAAAGCTACTGTGACTTGATACCTATGGGGAAATTGAAGAAATTTAGTTACATTAAATATCACAATTAAGAATCTCATAGTTGACAGAAAAGTTGTACTGAAGATTTTATATGTGTTCTAGAGTTTGAAGTTGGTGAGAAGTTCTTCCCATAAATTTCACCATGAAAAAATGTTATCATATTTTTAGTGAATGAAAATGTGATTCCATGTTGAATTATCCATTTTGATATTTTGGATTGAGTATGAATGGTTTCTTAACAATTGGTTCTTCCACCGTACCTCTCTTATGTCCCAAATGTGTTCTATGTATCTCTAATTAGGAATTAAATACAAATTTTTCACATGTACTAAACTCATAGTTCATTCCATTGGAAGAGTAAATATCTTATGTGGAACAACCTATGGATATTCTGGATCATATATTGAATGTTATATAAAACACAACCACCCACATTGAAAATGATTTGTGGTGAAATAACTAACTTGAAAAAGCTATGCGAGAACCTAAAGATTTGATAAGGAATAATTATACATAGTTGTTTATATAAATGAGAAGTAATTTTGATGGTGAAATTCTTTTTAAGAGGGTAAAATGTAAAACAAAAATATTTTATAGAATATTTTTCCATTTAAATTTAACTTCTTAGATAGCATGCATTGTATGAAATATTGACTTTTAATGAACCATAATGTAATATTAATATTCTTTTTCAAACATGAATATTATTACATAAAAATTAAATTTGGAGTTATGAATAAGAATAAACACATTTTTAAAATTTTTATACATGTTTTAAATAAAGTAAAAGTATTTTTCTAGCAAAATCTTTATATGTTTCAAAAATATTATTTTCTATAAAAATGGTTTTATTATTTTTTTGTGACAAAATTGTATAACTAATTTATAAAACCATAATAAAATTTATTTGAAAAAATTTATTCCATTTTTTAAAAAATAATTTCAAATTTATCATTGAGTGAATTTTTAATGGTTTTATGGAAATATTACTTTTTCAATTAATAGTTAAAATTACTATTTTTTTTGAAAACACAATTTTAGTTTAAAGTATTTACAAAGTTAAATTATATTTTCAAATAGTTTTAAAATTAACATTAGTTAAATTATATTAGAACTAATATATTTTATATTATTGGTATAAAATTTAATTGAAATTTTTATATAAAAACATTTTTTACTAATGAAAACATGTTCATTAGAAACCCACTTTTTCATCGCATCTTTGAGATTTAATTTAAACTATATTATGCCACTTATTTGAGTTTAATTTGATAAAATGGATTCTATACTTGTAATAAGAATAATTCATATTGTATAATTTTGTTAGATTAATTTTTAATCACAATTAATCATAACGAAATTATAAAAAAATTATTAGAAAAATTAATATTAAAACAGGTTTACCCATAGGTAAACCCAAATATAAGGTATTTTTTCCAAAAAAAATATTAATACAATTATCTATCCTTATTTAAGCCATATCATATCTATAATTCTATTATATTGTCATTTTTAATCATGTTTCTTTGGAATGAATTTATTATTTCAGATCTTTGGGGTAATTTTCAAGTAGTTTCCATGTAGGTTTCTTTCATATCTTATCAAAGGACTTGTCCAATACTATACTATACAAACTAAAATATCGATTTGGATAAGGAAATAGATTCCAAAAAAAATATATAATTATATTTACATATCCTATATGACTTTTTTATTAGGAAACCCTCCAAATAAGGCTTTGGGTATAAACCAAAACAGGCTCTCTGAAGAAGACGTATAGATCATAACCATGCGTTATAATATAATTTATTCTTCCACCTCCTTAAAATATTCTTAAAATATACTTATATAATAACATAAATATATAAAATATAATTATATCATATTATTTTAATTTAATAACCAATATATATCTCCTCTTCCATCAAATTGGAAACAAAACCATCAATCTTGTGTACGAAAGAATACCGCCTTGGGAAACTATATAATTAGTTTTCCATCATAGTCTATCACAAATATTTATAATAATGGATTAAAAAAAAATTTATGTTATTTATGGAATAATTTTACTTTTTTAAATATAATACCCCCTCTACCATCATTCCTTACAATCCATTAGAAAATAATAACATCACTGGTGTGTTTGTGTGAACTACTGGCTCCACAAAGCGAGGTGATACAATTTTCATTTTATTTACATATGGATGGTAATAATGATAAATTTATTGAATATATATTATATAAAAAAGATTTTGGAAATATTAATTAATATTTATCCTTATTTCATTCAATCCATTTAGAAAATGGATGTAATTTTCAAACGTACGTACGACTTACTGTCTCCATAAACAAGGTAATTCATTTTAAATCTCCAAATTTATGGATAAATCTAAATACATATTTAATTATTATATATTATATTTATATCATCTATAAAATTATGTATATAATGGAATAATGATCAATGTAAAATCACCAAATATACAATACCAAAACATACATGAAAAACAAAACATTTATTACCTAAAACATGATTTTAAAATGGCATTTGTGATAAACGGGTAACAAAAAGTAATTTTTAAATAATATATTGTAATACATATATATGATTATGTTTATATCATATATTTTTAATAGACTTATCTTTGTTTTAATATTTTAAAATGTGACAATTAGGCTGTAATAATTGTAAAGACACCCCACCTTAACATGGTTGTCGGGTCCTGGCCCGCCAATTACCCCAGTTACACTACAGACACATGGTCCGCACCATTTTCCCCATATCATAGATTTTTTATAAACCATTATTCATTATTCTAGAGTTTTGAACATGTACAAAGAAATTTTAGACTTTTATTACGAGTTTTCATCTAATTTTTTTATTTGTGAGACACATTCCATATTCACCACTTTTTTCTTTTATGTGGTGTAGATAATTACCATGAATGTATTTTGTGATTATTCTTATTAAAATTTTAGGGATTTAAAAATACATATAATTATTTTTCTTTAATGGAAATAAGGATTAAAATTGTATCAATGTGGTATTATTTTTATGTTACAATCTCTTTATTTATTAAACTTGGATATGAATATGTTTCTGATGAATAAATATTATGATCAATCAATTAGGAAACTAATTATTTTTATTATAATATATATATATATATATATATTTATGTTACATGTTTCACATTAATTTTCCATTTTTATGTACACAACAGACAAAAAGAATGTTTTTAAGAAAAAATAACTTTATTCCTCTCTTCGGTAAAACCCCCCTTTTCATTGTCCATGTTTACAAAATATGTTTGCAGAAATGTTTTTAATGGTTTAAAATGAATTTTTAAATACATTTTTACCCAGTATTTATTTTTTAGAAAATTTTATAAATGAAATCTTCTTCTTATTTATGGTATAAAGATCCTTTGAAGTTTTAGGAGAAATATGAAAGGAATATACCTTTGAACTTATATGTCAAGAATATTATTGTCCTCCGTCATACTCACTCAATGATTTGAATATTCCATTATGAGTTTACAATATTATTTAAAAATAAAATGGATTAATTATTATTTGAGAAATTTATAGATTTTAAATAAGTTATTTTAAATTTAAAGTTTATTTTCCTTAACAGATTTTCCAAGTGATTTCTATTTTTTTCATCTTAGAAAACATAATTTGATGTCAATTAAGCTTTAATATGGATATGATCGACTGATTTTATCCTAATTATTACTCTGGATTGTTTATCATTATGGTAAAAATATATATATGAATCATGTTATTTTTGTATGGGTTATGTTATGATAAAATGGTGAAATGATTATGAAACCCAAATCTTTTCAATGAGTTTTTCTATGCTAAAATTTTTATAAAACCCATTTCTTTTTAAAATTTATGATATAATAATTTTTTTATAATATTGTGGAACATATATGTATTATTTTAATTATTTTATGGGTGATACCTATGTATCCCTCTAATTAATTGGGTAAATATTGATATCTCATGTGAAAAATAGGAATGTAATGGGGAGTAAATGAATTTAAGTTAGAGACTTTGTCCATTATAATAGTATTGGGATTGAAAATTGATTACTATAATGGTTTGGGGAGTAAAACCAATGTACTATGAGAGCCTTGATATTGATTCTTTAATACTATGGAATTGGTTTTCTATGATTTTATGTATTTCAAATATATATGTCTTATGAAAATGTTTTAATCTTAGGGATTATATTATTTAATACCTTTGTGACTCATGTCTTATGAACTACGAAGTCTGTTTCCATGACTCTTATGTTTGTTCTCTAATATGCATGGCGTATTTTTTTTTAAATTTTATACTCATGTTCTCATACCCTTAGGCTCATGCTATGTTTATAACTCCATTTATTCCACATACAAAGAATATGATCTCATACATTATTCTGTTTCCATTCCCTAGGTTATGAATATTGTTATTATATATGATATGTATAAGGATGATGCAAGTTATAAAGAATATAGTGGGAGATAATTCAGTTCTCTTATGAATCAGTTTTTTATGTGTCTATATTTATAAAGTCCATATACCTAAATAGGTATAGAATAGATCATTATTTTATGTAATGAATATTAATATATTTAGAGAATATATCAATTTATAAAAAGTGTGTTTTGTTACATATATGATTTTTATAGATCATTTTACTTATTTAATGACTTTGGGGTAGTTGAACTAGAGGTAGATACTATTAAATCATTGAAGTCTTTGAGGTTTATTTTAGGATTGAAACAAAACATATGATCATGGGTAGTAAATTTATTCGGTTAATAATATTTTAATATGGTAAATTAATAAAATATGTTTAATAGGATATTATAAGAAATATTTTTTATTGAAAAATATTCACCCAAACTAGTAGGGGTAATAGATCAGGTAGCTAGAAGAAGACAAGGAGAGATGATTCTTATAGTGGGAATAAAGCCTCATATAGACAGGATACATAAATGAAATATTATATGGGTTATAGGGATATATAGAATCCATGTTTATACACCGAGACATTTGACAAAATAAAGAGTAATTTACCCCAGTAGCCACAAACTCATATAGAGAGATTATCCACCTAAAGTGTTATTGCATTAACCCACTAAGTTATTTTACCATGGACTGTTTTAATTAGACTAAGGCATCATAGGCATTAGAGGATATGCCTAGATATATTGGTCCATGAAAATAGTATCACTTTCTATGGTATCACTTTTTAATACTTCTAGATTGTAGTCAGAACCATCTTAGTATGATGTAAAATCTGAATTATAAAAGGCTCAGTGTCACTTGTTGATGACTAAGTATACCTAAAGGGGATAGAGGTGGATAATTATATGGTTAGAGTAAATTTTTCTTAATTAAACTATAATTTAGTTACTATTTGATACAAATTAAACCAATTTATTTATTATCAAATGAGTAGTATATTTGTTGGGTTTGTGGTTAAAGATGATGTCTAATGTCATGAATATCTAAAAACATATAACATATTATTATAGTTTTTAACTCTAGTATCTTTCATAAACTATTATTATAAGAATAATTAAATTCCCATGGGATCTCAACAACTTAAACATTTTCATGCTTGATTTCATTATAAACATGGACAGTTTCACTGTATACAAAACTAAAATAAATTTCTATAGTTGAAAAGTGAAATTATCCACTCTATAAGTAAGATAAACAATTTGAAGGTTCAATGGGATGACCATTCATACATATTTTCTTAAAAAATAGTCTGTTTTAATGGTATATCATAAAATTAGTAATGATAGTTCTCGAATAAATGAAATGCTTTAGTGATTATTATTTTTTAAGATATTAAATAATAAGTTAGATGTTATTTCAAATTATTTCTCAGATATAAATTTAGAGCATGTGGTACAATTTTTTTTCTATGGATGAGTCAAATATATCTCCCTTCATATCATATAGATCCATGATAACTTTTAGTTATGAAATTATAGTTAAAGGTTTTATAGAACAAAATATTTCATAGACCATGATCCTCACCTTGGATTGGTCCCACTATTTTCATATCGAAAGTGGATGGAAAATGAAACATATGTGTTGATTATAAGTAGATGAATCAATTTAATACTAAGTAAAAATATCAACATACTAGAATTTATTATTCCTGAGACTAGTTAAAAGGCACCAAATAGTCCTCAATGATCGAATTATGTTTAGGATACTGTCAACTCAGGCCAAATAAATAGAATATTAAAAAAAATTGATTTTCAATGTATGTATAAAAACTATGACAATTTGGTTATTTGATTTGGTAATATGAATGATAGTATTTTTTCATGGAATTGATGAATCATGTATTTAATCAAAATCTCAAATTTTTTATCATAAAATTTATTTATAAAATATTAGTGTATTCATGATGGTTGGATGTAATTAAAAGTAATACAATGATTATGTTTATCATATTAATTGATTATCACCTCTATTAAGTATTTTACATTTTTAAATTTTTGAACCAAGAAGTAAAATTCCTAAATTAAGTGATCTCATAAAAATATATTAGCTGATCCTAAGAAGATAAAATAAGTTGTTTCATGGAATGAACCTAAGAATGACATTAAGGTATATATTTTTTAGGTATTAGATAGGAATTATCAACTCTTTTATCAAGATTAATCAAACTTATCTTTATCAATAATTTATTTAACTATAATTGACACACCATTCTTAAAGACTCTATTAGGACTATATTTCATTGAGGAGTAAAAGATAAGGTTGAACTAAAATCCCCTTCTCAGGTGCGTCTAAGTTGGTTTATGGTTATGTCATATCTTTTTGTAATTTTGGAGTCAAGTTTGTGTGTGTCATAATATAGGGTGATCATGTGCTGGAAACTAATGATATTATTAGATGAAGTCGTTTTTGAAACCAAGAACAAGTAGAAAAAAATGATAATGTTTGTATAGATATAAATAAATGTTTTTACAAGGGTCAATTGTTGATTTTTTATAGTATTTTTATTTCACCAATATTGAGATTTTATGTGAGGGAAGATCCGTTATAGAATTTTGAATGTGGTGACATGAATGTTTCCCTATATTGTTTGGATACTTTATAATGATGTTGAGACTCATTTGATTTAACATCATATTTTTATAAGTGTTTGAAAAGTCAATACTTAATGAGAAAGAAATTATTGAATAATTTTTATCATTATAGTTATGTATTCCACCATAGTGTTAACAAAATGTTTAAGGAAGTAAAAAATGTGTTTTTTTTGTTCAGGTATAAAGAAGGACATTATTGGTTAAATTTCTAAATTCCTTTTCAACAAGTGAAGGTCAAATATAATTTTAGAAAGGTAATATGGAAACCAATTTATATTATGGTATGTAGGTTAGACTATATATATATCATCATGGATTTCATAAATACCTAGGAAAAACATCAATCAATCCATGTAATAATAGATAGAGTAACCATATAAACTAAAAGCCTACCAATTTGATAGATAAATTCAGTAGAAGAATTAGAAATTCTGGATGTTTAGACTATGAAATATGGTTACATTTCATGAATATAACCTTGTATTCAAATTTCATTAAATTTACAATTAATATTATAACTATTAAAAATTTATTTTTTGTTTTAATCATTTGACTGTAAGAATGAATTTGCATTTAATATGGAGGCAAAACAAGAAGAGAAGAAAGGAAATATATGTAGAGACCTCATTACACAACACTTCATTTCATGGCATGACACCAGATGAATGAAGCTAACATAAATGAATAATTTGTTCCAATCAGGATTTAGACCTTTAAATATTGACTCATGCTCTGAATGAAGCTATGTAAAGGTCCATGTCCTGGATAGAATCTGTATAAGGGTCCATTAAATATTAATCATTTCCATTATGATCCTAAAACACTTATCATATCATTGAAGTTCATTTATTAAGAGTTTTAAAAGAAAATATAGACGTTTTATTCCATGACACACCATTTATTCTATGAACATAGAGTCAACTATGATTTTTATAATTTTTATTTTCAAATCATATAGATAATTTCAAGGTCTTTCACTATTCTTTTTTTATGTGGATTGGAATGAATTAAAAAACAATTTTATAGATATTGAATAAAACCCTTTAGATATATTTTCCTAAAAATATAATGGTTAGATGGTGTTGCAAAGGAGGGATGGATACTGGGACCTGATGTGTGTTGATGCTGCAATAGAGTCCTTCACCAGGAAATCTCATAATTTATATTGGTTTTTTTTAATTCTATTCATATGATCTGATGTATTTTACGTTGGGGTGATTTCTTTATTCCAATAAATTATTTTTATGGGGATTGTACTATTGTATATAACGTTTTATATTTAATTAATGTTTAGACTTTGTATAAAATTATATTCCTTCCCACTCTACCTTAATATCATTTTCATGACCACTGTTTATTAATTAAAAGAGTATTCTATAATGTAATTGATATAACCAAGTCTTATATAAAACCATTAGATTTTATAAAATAATTTTTTAAAATATGGTTTTAGGTTAACTTTTTTAATAATGAAATAAATACTTGACCATTATAAATATTAAGATAATGAGAGATATAGCAATCACCTAGACCAAGGTGATGACTTAAAAATAATTTCAATGATATAAGGACTAATTATTTAATCCTTATAAATGCTACTGAATGAAACTAGATATCATGTTCTTGGTATACTTGATTTTTAATAACTTCTCCCACTATCTCAAAATCTATATTCCATGTAGTATAGATTTTGTTTTTGTGTGCATTTTTAATTATAGATATTTACTATTAAATTATCATTTCTCCAACCATATTCTCATGGGATCGATATATGAAATTCCAATATCCTATACAATATAATTATAGATTTAATGAGTTTCAGTTTCATGATTTATAAATTTATAGATCTGTATAGATCCATCGGAACTAAAGATGCCTCTTGGACATAATAATTTTTATAATCACTTCTAGGGATAGGTCTTGGACCCTAATTGTGTTTAATATCTTAAAAAATATCATTTCTCATGCCTCTATATTTTAAAATTTTATTACTGTTTTTTATTTTATTATTTTATGCTCTTTGGTGTTTTTGATTATGAGTGTAGTTTAAAGACAAAATGAAGCTTCTTATCCAAATGACAATCACAATTGAAAATTTATCATAGCCAATTAATCTAATCACGAAGACTATACAAATATTTATATGGTTGAAAAAAATGGGTACCAAAACAAAATTCAATAGAAAATGAAAAAAAATCCTCAATGGAATAGTAGGAATACCTAAGGAATGATTGAAACATTGGAAGAACATGGAAAATTATGTTTAAAGCCAAAGGGAGGAGATCAAGGAGGAAGATAAATTTAAAGATATAATTGAATATATATATACAAGATCCAATATAAAGATAACCTTATGGTATTACTTATCTGTTATTTTCATGCAGAGAAAAACATTAAAATCTCTCAAGAAGAAATAATCACCACTACCCATCTAGAGGAAGAAAAATAACAAGAGGAATCCTTTCATGACCCAATCCACCCAATGGTACATGTCCTTGAAAAAAAATGAGAAAATGGAGATAATTGTACCTAAATTTCATAGATAATAGGTCATATGTTGAAAATAAGAACTGAGAGTATAACATACAAAAATATGGGAGGAAATTTCCTATAAGATATGAGAAATAAAATAAATAGGATAAAAACTACCACTAAACAACTAATTATTATAATAAAAGAAGATTAAATCCCAATACATGATTGTAATGAAATACAGAAAAAATAGATGAAAAACACTAAAAAATAACCATGGAAGTTACTACGATGCACCAACCATGACTGAACAAATCCTCAAACTATAAATGTTTATCTCGATCGCCTACAAACTCCCACTAACATAGAAAATACTTTATATATTTAGGGTGAGAAGAACATGTATTATAAGTAGAATTATCCATGAAATATAATACCCCATCCTTAATAAATACATTACCTTGAGTTTTAGCCATTAATTTACTTTCTATTACTTATATGATATTCTCAGGTTTCCACTTTATGATAATTATGACATAACTCCAACATAACAAAACCATAAAATACAATGTTGACACTTCTAATCATTATCCATTTTTTCATAATATAATAATCTTAAAATTAAGTTTGAATTATTTACATGGAAAATATCTATGACATTCAAAATTACATCTTCTGTTCTTTTAACCATCCTTAACCCCTATGAAAATAATTTTTAAAACATTGGATGATAAAAAAAAGCATAGTAATGGTTATAAAATGAAAGTAAATTGTTATTCTAGTAAAAAAATAGATATACATACAACATTTAACATTACCTTCAATGTTCTTTAACAATATGAAATAAAATGTTTTCATATGAAAAACAACCGCACGATTTCCTCAAAGAAAATCATTAAATGCATATAAAGGAATTAAAAAAAATTAGAGACATATAGATTCATATTCATAAAACTATTAAAAAAACAATTCAATTGGAATAACCATAGAGACAATTTCTTATATTATGATTAAACAATGTATTAGAGAGCTATAACTTGCCCAATCGATGCTATAAGGGCCACCCCATGTTAAGATAAAATGGTATTTTTCCATACTATATTTTCCACTCATTATTAGCATATAATAAGAATTCACGATTCTATCTGGTACACCCCATGATAACCAGTAATACTCTTTCTGAACGTTATATGGGACTCCCCATGTTAAGTTATAACAGTCCTTCCTTGTGCTATATGGGCCACCACATCATATAATGATCAAGTGCCACTTCATGAATAAATCAATTCATTCATAAAATCTTTTGAAAAAATATTTTAAACTCATATTAAAACACATTTAGATAAATAATTTTTTTTAAAATACATTTCCAAATTTGAAAACCTTTTTTTCTTTTGAAAATCATTTTCAATAAAAAATTAAAATTTTCTATTGGAAACCAATTTCATTTCCCAAAAAATTGTTTCTTTTGGAAACCATTTTCTACAGAAAAATACCAAAAATGATAAATTGGTTTTTTCACATAAAGATAAAGGAAATATTATTAATTAATAAAAAAATAATTCCATGATTTTATAAAATTGATTATCACCATTTACATTAAGAATAGAACAATAATTTTTTTCCTTTCCCAAAATGTGCCATATAAAACATTTAAATAATTCCTTTTTTAAATCCATTTTGTGAAATTCATAATACACATAAAAAATAATTAATTATACATAAATTTAAATAATTAATTAATATCATGGGGTAAATATTTTGAAATTATCTCTTTAAAAACATAAAAAGATATTTTTAAATAAAAGAGTCTCATACCACTTTGAGTAATTTAGATCATAATCCCCATAAAACAATAACATATAAAAACATTAAATAAATTGAAAATAAATAAATTAATGATATAATATGTAAAAGGGGGTATATATAAACATAATAATTGAATAATGGTGTATAACATCAAGAATATGCCTCAATTATAGGAAATTGAGATGATGTCCCTTAAATTATGTCCGAATTTTCACGTGTGCTTTTATCTCCGAGAATAATAAACATATTTTATATATTTACATGATTTATAATCTTTATCAAGTTTATTAATAATTTTATTTCACTTTTTATAAATGAATATATAATTACTTGATCGAGTATAACTATGTTACATGTTTTGACCCTATTTTACTTATGCGTCAAAATTACTTTGTTAGGTTGACTATGGTCAAATAGGTCATGATTTAAACATTTTGAGGATAATAATTATAAAATAATTATCATATTTATACATAAATTATAATTTTTAAACAAATAATGAAATATTTTCATGAAAAATGATCCAAAGTTATAATCATGGAGATAGTATGTTGTACGTACGCATGAGTAATGTTCCCATTTTTCAATTATCATTATGGAAAGAAGTTAAATGAAATTTATGTTTCAATAATGATAATTTTTTTAAAAATAATATATTATTTAATCCCACCCACTCACACACACACACACACATATATAATTCTTGTCATCTAAAAAGAATTACATTGCTTCGAGTAGGCGGTAGTCCACACTTCCATGAATGACGTTATCACTTATTATGTGTGTGAACGGTAATAATGAAAATGATATATTATATTTACAAAAATGTAATTATGTCATAAATATCATATATATGTAATTTAAAAAACATTTTTTTTAAATAAATCCTTAATACATTCAAATTAAAGTGTGAATGAATCACATCACTTTGAGAAGGCGGCAGTCCAAGCATCATAAAATGAAATTATCAAATTTTTACAAAAATAAAAGAATTAAGGTATGTGTTATTTAAAAATTAATGTATTATAAAAAAATAATAAATATCATATATATCATAAAAATATTATATCCATCCAAATTACAAACCATGAGAGGGTTTAAAGGAAAATATAACAATATCATTTGGCAAGGCAAGAGTTCTCCATACAAACGAATGATGATCTCATTAACCATCTAATGAAAGTGTGGCTATGTATAGGTAAAAATCCAAAAAAATAATAATTATATTTATGATTATGAGTTCATTATATAATAATTATATAAAAATAAATTAAGGGGGTTTATAAAGAAAGAAACCAAATGTGTCTGTTGAAGAACGTTCCCTCTTCTTCGAGTAACTCCTTTTGGTTTTCCCAAAAGGAATTATTTGTTTCCTTTCATATAAATTTTTTGATTATAGAATGAGTGGAGGGATTTTGGGAGATTTTTTTGGTATTTTTTAATGAGAAAAAAGGCTTAAGATGTGTGATGATATTGGGATGGGTGGTGGCCTTTTATATGGAAGAAAAAGGACCTACGAGGTATTTTTGTGAAGATATAAGCGATACCCATGTTTTAGTTATCCCCAAAGGGTCAAAATTGGACTCTTATAGAACAATTAATATTTAATGGTATAAATATTTCCATAAAATAATTTTAATACCAGTTTAGAGTCATTTTTACACTATATTTTAATTTTAATCATTAAGTAAAATTGTTTACACCTCAATCACATTAATTAATTTTAATTACATTCACTAATATTTTTGTTATGTTTAACTTAATATAAATTAAAAATTATTATTATTAAAAAAATAGAATCCATTTTCCAAATTAATATCATGGAATTGTAAAATTTTAATTTAAAATTAATTCCACATATGGGGCGACACAACAAGTTTTTTAAGTAAAAAATTTCAAATGATGGAAATGTTTTTATTTAAAATTTAAATGTTAAATTAATTTCAATGACCAAAATTGTATCCAAATATATATAATCGATCATATTATACTTTGAAATAAGTCAAAAATATAATTTAACAATATAAATTATTTATAAGGAAAACTAGTTTTCAATTAAAATTTATTATTTTTCATAATTCATGAAAACATGAGACTTCTCAGAAAAATAAAAACAATACAAACAAAGTAAATTTTGATACATATATTTCAAAAATAATGAATATTTTTAAATTTATTTATAAAAGGGTAATTTTTTTCTATTATAAGTATTCTCTTAAAAGTAAGTAAAACTACTTTTTAAAAATATATAGCTTTTTATGCTTAAAATTAGATATATTCTTATCTTAATCCTATCAAACTTAATAAATGAATCAAAAACATATTTAATTAGATAGAGAATATATATATATATCATTAATATATTTCACTAATATTTATTAATTTAATTCATTATGATTATATTCTATTATTTTCATATAAATAGTTTTTCTATAAAAACACATCCTTTGTAATAAACTGGTCTTTATTTTAATTTTTATTTAATTGGTATGGAATGAATTCATTTTGTAAACATGTATAAAATATAATTTCATAATTTATTTAATCTCATTCATTCCCTTTATTTCAATGGCTATGTGGTAACTATAATAATAATATTAATTTTATTTTGTTGACCATTTTAAATTAGGATTCTGTGTATCATAATTCATCAACGGAACTCAATATTAAATAAAACACAAGAAAAAACTGTTGTTAGGTGTAAAACATGATAAATAATGTATTATGGGTAATGAAATATATTGAAGAACTAAATTATTTTGAAAGAATATGTTTAATAAAATCACGAGATGTTACATCCTTCCACCCTTAAAAATTAATTTCACACTCAAAATTTGTCTTGGTATAAAATGATTAACCTTTATAGAATTATTTCATTAAAACCCACACCATAAAAAGGATTAATAAAAAAATACTATTAATGAAAAATAAAATTATTCATGAAATTAATATTTAACAACAAATTTTATATTTTCAAATAGAATAACATAGGCTGGAATTGAGGAAACATTGAAAGAATTTTAAAGAGTATTTAAGGTTTTTGATCACAATCAAGTTAATGATTAATGGAAAGTTAAGGGCCTAAAAAGCATAAATACATGATGATAACAAATTTCATCAATTCATCAAAAATGAAGGTAGTAGGAAAACCTTTTTTTCAATATCATTTTCATAAAGTTAAAGGATTACATCACTATCTATACTAATAGAATAAGGAAATATACTTACTTGATGAGTATATATTTATACATTAAACAGTTTCCACCAAAAACACATCTCTTTCACTAAAAAATGAGTATCCATGATGACTTTTCATTCTTGATGCACTAGTATCTACTTTTAAGGGATGGCATAATCCTCAAAACAGTTACACAATATTTCTCATATCTTTATATATTAAGAAAAAACTAAAATGGTTAGCACATAGTAAGATAATTTGAATGTTCATGTGTTGATATAATACATTAATCTCTAATTTTAAAAAGTAATGTAATAATTCTCATTAAAATAAATCATTACATAATAATAAACCTAACTAAACAACTCTAATAAATTATTTAATCACTTTAGGATCACATTATTTAAAACCGTCGAATGAGGGTCTAAAACCTTGAACATTAGGTTAACCTCCAAAAACCACCATGCTCTCTTAACCCTACATCACTTCACAAGAAGGCCTAACACTAACTATAGTTGAAGCAGAATATTTTCCCGCACTTTTTGTTTCTGATCAGGATGATTTCCACTATGAGTAAGAAACATCAGGCACATATTAACATAATTTCCCAAATCATTATTGCTGAAGCATCTTTCTGATGACTGGATATATGTTATCACAAGTTTTGATTGTTTAGGAAATTTTTCTTTACATTCAAAATCCTTTTGACCAAAATTAACACACCATTAACTCTTTCCATATATTAAAATATATTCCTCAAAATGTATTTTACCACACATGGAACATGTTTTTGGCTTACCTCTAAGATTCTTAGTTGAGTGCTTCTCCATTTCCTTCCACCTTGACCATATATTACACTTCTCATATCATCGTACATAAGTGTAAAAGAACTCCATCTCAACTTTATTAGCCCAATAAAAAAATTTCTAATAACATTAAAATTCTTGAGATGAAAAATCATTTCATAAAATCAAATTCAATCCTCGATAAAATCTATTATTTTTAATTCCAAATTCATGAATAAATATAGAACATACTTGGAAAATCATGGGATGTTTTCTTCATATACAAACACTAAATCATTATACCCTTTCTTTAATTCCCTGAATTTTTTCACTATCCTAATTTGAAAACACATTGAGAAATATTTCTCAAGAAATATAATCTTTAATGTTTTCCATTCCATGAAATCAATATCACCTTTCTCTATGGTATTATTTTCAAAATACTACCATAGATTAATTTCATCTTCAAAAATAAAGATGAAAAGAGTTACCTTTTGACATTCTAAACACCCCATGACTTCAAATATCTTCTCTATAGCTTTGATCCATCCACAGGTTACCACTAGGTCATATGATTTTTTGAATTATGAAGGTATTTACTTCATTAAATACACTACTATATACATCTTCCTTCACTATAAATTAGATTACTCTCTTTCATGAACACAACCGCCATTTATAGCTGGTGTCTACCGATCCATCATTGTAACAAACTATTCTATTCCAATTCCAATAATATTGGGATGTTGATTCAAAAGGATATTTTATCTTCTAGGTGCCTTCACGTAATAAATTTTTTTTTCTTCCATGTAAAACCATTTTGAACAAATAATCATTAAATGAAGAAACATGGAATTACTAAAATGATTTTTCATTTCAATATAACCATAAAGTAAAATCTTTTAAAGGAATGATATTCACACTATAATTACCTCTAAATTTTATAAACCTTTAATTTGATATGAAATATAAGTTCAAATCCTTAAACACTACATTTTATTGAGTTTTACTCAATAATTTACTTTCTTTCACATTGAGGATCTTTTCAGGTTTAGAGTTTAAAGAATTATGACACAACTCATACATAAAACACCATAAAATAGAAAGTGGACACTTCTGATAGGTATCCATTTTTTAATAATATAAAACTTTTAAAATAAATAATGAATTCGTTTTTTAGAAATCTACATGACTATAAACATGAACTCTTCATTTCCTTTACCCATCATTAAACCCTATTATAACAATTTAAGAAACATGGGATGAGTAAGAAAGCGCATAAGGGGATATACAATTAAATGAAACCATTAGTTTAGTAAAAATATTAAAACTTATATAAGGTTCACCTTTTTCTTCAAGGTTCATTGAGAATTTGAAATAAAATTTGTTCACATAAAATATAACATACATTTTTCACATGAAAATCATTAAAGTCCTTAAGAAGAAATTAAAACTCTTGTAGGTGACTTAGAGAGTCATATTCATAAACCCCTTTCAAAAACTGTTCAAAACCCTTTCAATTGAAATAACCATATGACCAAATTCCAATATTATCATTAATCAATGCATTTAAGAGCTATAATAAGATCACCTGATGCTATGAGTGACACCCCATGTTAATCTGTAACATGCTCTCTTAGTTCTATCTGGGACAACCCATGTTAAGCTATAATATACATTCCTTTATCTATCTAGGTCACATCATGTTAAGCTGTAATGATCATTATGGGGGCTATCTGGGCCACCCCATCATGTAATTCCCAAGTACCACTTAATGAATAAAAAAATTTCTTTATAAAACCCTTTGAATTTTTTTTTAAACTTATATATAAACACTTTTCGATAAATAAAATTTAAAAAAAAAAACCCATTAAAAAATCCTTTATCTTTTGAAAACAATTTACAGCACCAAAATATCCTTTTCTTTTAAAAACCATTTCAAACCCCCATTTTTTTAAAACCATTTTCAATGCCAAAATTAAGAAAAATATGAATTTGTTTTTTCTTTTTTGGAACCATGAAATATTTTAAAGAAAGGCCAAAATAAAATAATATCTAAGATATTATAAAATAAATTTTCATTGTGTACGTTAAGAATAAAACAACCCTTTTTCTTTTTGTTAAAACATTACGTTTAAAACACATAAAAAGATTTCATTTTGAAAATAGTTGAAAAAAATTTATAATTAATATAAAATTTCCATAATGATCAATACATATAAATAAATAATATCATGGGTAAAATATTCTTAAATAAAATATTTAAACATTTAAAAATACATTTTTAAATCAAAGTGTCCCATTACATTTTGAAACATTTGAATCATAAGACCCATGAAAGAAGAACATATAAAAAAACCATAAATAATGTGAGAATAAATAAATTCATTATATTATATTCTAAAGGGGATTTATATAAATACCATAATAGAATAAAGGTTCATAATATCAAGAATATGTCATAATGAAAGGAGATTGAGACGAAGTCCATTACCTTGAGGCTGACTATTCATGTGTGACTTCATCTTCTTGAATAATAAATTTTTGTTAATTATTTATTTTTTGGGAAAAAATTTCAAGTTTATTATTACTATTATTTTACTTATTATCATGGTATATAAAATTACTTATTCAAGTAGGATGTTTTGGAACAATTCAGATTAAGTGTCAAAATGATTGCTGTAGGTTAATGTTGGTCAAAGTGGTCCTGATTTAATCATCTCCATAATATTAATAATTAAATAATTATTGTATTTATACATAAATGATAATTTTCAAAATAATAATTACTATTTTATGAAATAAAACCCAACATTACAGTCATGGAGATGGTAGGTCGTACGTACACATGAGTAAATTTCTCGTTATTCAATAATCATTATGTAAAGAAGATTAGTATCAATCATCATTATGTAATGAATAATTATAATATTAATACCATATTATTTATTTATATATACTTATATATATAATTCTTGTGATATAAAATGAATCACATCACTTTGAGGATGCAGTAGTCCACATTTCTATGAACGGCATTAATCACTATTTCGGTGTGTGAAAAGGTAATAAAGAAAATAATATATTATACTTCCTGAAAAGTAATTATGTAATTAATATCATATATATTTCATTTATATTATTTTTTAAAATTAATCCTTAATACATTCAATATAAATCAATAACGAATTACAATGGTTTGAGGAGGCGGTAGTCCACACGCCCCAAACAAAATTATCATATTCCCAAGAAATACAAAATCATAAAGGTATGTGTTTTATAAAAATTAAATAAGTATTAAAAAATAAAATATTTCATATATATTATATAAATATAGTATGTACATCATAATCAACAACCATGATATGTGGTAATGAATGAAAAAATGACATCATTTCGCAAGGTGGTTGTTTACCGTACACATGAATGGTGATTTCATTACCCATTTGATGGATGTGTATGTAGGTATAGGTCTAAACCTCAACCTAAAAACATATAAATACAATTTTTATATTAATGTTATTATATAATCAAGATATTAAAATAAATTATGGTTTTTTATAATTTAATAAAACAAAAAGAGCTCGATGAAGAACGTTACCTCTTCTTCAGGTAACTTATTTTGGTTTGCACCAAATGACTTACTAGATTTTCATTATAACCAAATTGATTTTTCTGGGATGGTAGGTGGTATGTTAAGAGGTTATTTTGGTGGGTATTTTATGATCCAAAAGGATTGAGATGTATCAAGAGAGGTATAAGGGTTGTGGCCTTTTAAAAGTGCGTGAGAGGACACACATGGTATTTTTGAAAAGATTTGAGTGGTCACCACATCTAAATTGTAACCTATGGGTAAATAATTGACAATTATATAACCTTAAAAGTTTAATAGTCTAAATAGATCCATAAAATAATTTTTATACAAGGTTTGGGTTTTTCTTACTCCATATATTATATGTTTATTCATTATGTAAACAACTTTTTATCTTCATCACGACAATTAATTTTAATTACCGTAAGTAATATTTTTGGTATGAAATTAAATTTACCATAATATATAATATACATTATACTTATTAAAAATATATAATCAATTTTTACATATTAAAATCACATAATTAGTAGAATTTAATTTAATATTTTTGTAGAGGTGATGAAAGAACTGGTTTTTAATGTAAAAATTTCAAAACATTCAAAAAGTTTTTCTATCAAATTTCACTACGAAATTGATTTAAATGAGTTAATTTGTATAAAAATTATATAATTATACTTTAATAAAAATTATGAATAAAATTAAACACTATAAATTATTTAAATGAAAAATTAGTTTTCATTTAAAATCAAATATTTTTGACTATTCATAAAAACATAAAACTTCTCAGAAAAATATTAAAAATTCACCCAAAGTAAAATTTTAATATTAAAATTTCAAAAAAAATTAATTTTTTTATATTTTTTTTAAATTGTAAAAATTTAGTTTTAAAATCACTCTTCCAATAATGGTGGTAAAGAAACCTTTTAAAAATATACAGCTTTCTAATGCTTAAAATGAGATTTATTAATATATTAAGACTATCAAAATTTCTGGATGATTTTCAAATAATTTTATTAAATGTATAACATATAAATTAATTAATATATTTCAATAGTATTTATTGAATTAATTTATTTAGATAAATCTCTTTTTTGGTCAAAAAAATTGTTTTTTATAAAAAGGCATCCGTTATATTCAATTGGTCTTTATTTTAATTCCTAATTCATTGATAAATAATTAATTTATTTTATACACATGTATAAACTAAAATTTAATAATTTAAGTAAAATCATTAAATCTCTTCACTCTAATGGCCAGTTGATAACTATTATAATAATACGAATGATATATTATTGTCTGGTAAGACTCGAGCTTATGTGTAACAAATGTCATAAAAAACATGATTTTTCATGCAATGATTGAAAAAATAGTGCCACATGTAATGAAAGAAAACATTGTATTTTGTGTAAATAAATATATTAAATAATATAAATTAATTTTAATATTATACTTCATAAAAATTCGTTATGTTATATGAAAACTCTCTTGAAAAATAATAAATAAGCATACTAAGCCTTGTGAGTAAATAAATCAAATCATATAATTACATAAAAAGGATTAATATTATTATATTATAATTTAAATTTCCATCTCTCACTAAGTTTCACATATAGGTGATCATATAATGTAATAATAAAATAGGGTACACTACTACCACATCCCTGCCAGTTTTCCTATCTTCCCCTACATCGCATGTCCTGAACCATCTTTCTCCAAAATACGCCAGTTTAAAGACACCTAGGCTATATATCACAACATTAATCTAGTGAATCACATCATCTCACCATCCCATACACATTTCAATATACTAACTTAGTAGTTCATGGGATCCACCACAACTCATACATTTTTTATTATACATTGATTACTATACCTTAATAAATAACATCTCATTCATTGAGTATTGTTCCTCAATCCCCCATAGACCATACAAAACATAACTATAATGACCATTGGTATTTTATATATAGAGATACATGTGTGTTAAATTACCATAATCCATTACAACCATCTACACATAGATATGTGGAATAATAACCAATATACAAACTACTATAATATGCTACAAGGATAAGAGAATAGGGCTAGAGGGGGTAGTTATCCATCAGTTCCTCTCCAACTTAAAATTTGTAGAAAACCCCAATTATAGTCCTTTAGGTGTATGGAGACCTACTGATATAAGTGGGTTAGCATATGAAATCAAAATATATATATATATATATATAAGACTCATAACCAAACTATAGGCAACTACATAGCCTTATAATAAACTTCAATTAATGTCACACATGACCCTTAGATGCCACTATTGAAGACTATGTGTCAGATAAGCACACAAACATTAATATTAGTTTTTATTAATTAATTAATTTTCCATTTATTAACTATTAAATTTTTTATTTATAAGAATAAACTTTTAATCTTTTTAATCAAGTGTAGATGGAACTATTAAAACATTCTTTGTGTTCATATGTTGTTCATCAGATAATAATAATCAATAAACAACCCTTTTCTTTCATTACTCTATATATCATTTCTTAATCATCTAGTTTCTCTAGGAATCCACCCAAGATACCACATAGAATACGTACTCATAGTGCATAGAATCAAATTATTTCCCACAGTTAGAAACTAATTATATAAATAACAATAGAGAATATTTCATAAATATATCATAAATATTATCATGAAATCATAAAAAAAATTCATCATGTTATTAGGAAATATAATCTTCAACCCCCTCTTTCTATCCCATTTCCACCCTCAATATGACTGTACAAAACATCTGGAATCTCATTTCATGATCATCATCATAACTATACCCCTATTCCACCATCACTTCCTTAGTAATCCCTTCCCATATATCATAAAAAATCATCCATCCAAGGATTACATCACATCACATGTCAAGACTCATATCTGGATCAAGCAGACGGGGAAGCAAAAAATAGATAGGGTCATCAGGACTCTTATTCCCTAAAACAAGGCTTCTAACCTCTTTAATGAAATATGTCATCTCATCCCCAAACATGTATCTTTATCTAACAAACTTTTTTGTTTGCCTCTTGGATTGAGCAATTATATTATGATTGGTTACGACTATGGGTAACCGAAGGCATTAGCTATTACAAGAAATCAATTAAAAATCATTTTTTAAATTATCACTTCTAGTTTCATTAAACATTATGGAAGAACATTTCAATTAATACTCCATTAATAATTTATATATTAAATAATTTAAAACTTCGTGTTCTCTATCTAATTACATTAACATATGGAATAAAAAATTAATTAATCATGCATTAGTCATAAATTATATTCCCATCAAATTATAAGAAGAATGGTTTATGAAAAATCATTCTTTATTTCTTTAGAGATCCAACAAAAATGGATTTACATTCACTTATATTTTCATTAAATTAATCTTAAAAAACTAAGAATAACAAATATACTAAATAGAGAATAAACATCGACAACACAATGTGTACAAAATATTATTACCAATAAAGCATATACATTTAAAAAATAATTTGATCATACATCCCAAAATATTCAAATATTTGTATTAATATTTCCATAAGAATTAATATATACTATTTCCAAAATTTATTGAAATAATAACTTGTGATAAAATTTTTAGGTAAGTAAAATAATCAATTCCATGAAAGAATGTTGTTAAAGAAATAATAACAAGATTTATATAAGAAACAATATTTACTAAAATGACCTAATATCGAGAATTATAAAAAAAATTAGCATTGAGATTGTTTAAGAAGTTTAACTTAAATATATATTGTAATTTTTTCTCTATAATGAAGAATATCCGTAATAATTATCATTATTCAAAAAACTTGAAATTATTTATTTCATATTATTACAATGGTCTTCTTGATTAAACAATATTATTATGCACTTTATGTGATAATTTACAAATTTTTATACCTTGAATCACTATCACTTGTATTTAAGATAATATTCATGATATAAATAAATTGTTTTACCTATTTTCATAATCATCCAGAATATCCAATATTATCATCCACTACATGTGATAATTTTCTAAATTCGAAGCCTATAATTATTGTCAAGAGTTTCAAATTAACCTCTTTTATCATGTTAAATTCCATATTTTGAGTTTATTACAAAAATATAAGGAATGAAATATTATCTTTAATTTAATTATAGAAAACACAATAAGGAGAATTGTTTCCTTCCTGAAGTAAGATTATATTTCAAGATATAATAATACCAAATGAATATTTATTTCATGGATCCTCAGTAATATCAAAAAGAATATTAGACTCCATAATTAGTCTTCCAAATAATGAGATTTTTAGAATTTAGAATTTATTAATAGAAGTACACAATATGTAATTTATCCTTCTTGTTTTTTTATTTTTACATTATCAAATATTCACTTTAGGAATTTTTTTACAAATTTTTTTCTGATTATGATTAATTACATTTATTTAAATAAAAATCTAAATCTAGAAAATTCTAAACACGCATCAATATAGAAAAATAGAATTCATATATCCCCTATATCGATTTTCAAAACCAATCAATATGATAAACAATGGTCATAATTCCTGACATGGAGATATAATAATCCAATTCCCTATCTTTAATAATTTAAATGTGAAATTTAAATTCGAGTAAGACTAGAAATTATAATTTGATACATAGAAAAAAACCATAGGTTTATGTTCTTTTCATCGAGATAAGTCCAATGGTACTGAAGGAATGAAAATCCTTTTAGTATCAAAGGATATATGATAGAAATATTTTTAGGAATTATGGTATTTTATTTACCAGATTTGTACACCTACAATTACAGCCATCTCCCTTTTCTGATATTTTCCCTTCACTTATATTCCCAATCGCATGAGTCCGCATTCATTATTTTTTTAACCATAGGGAAAAAAACTCTCTATAATTTTGTATGCATTATCTTAATCATTTAAAATTATTTATCTTTCAAAATACATGTTGAGGGATAAGGATCAGTGCCACATTATTTTCCTTAGTCATTCCAATATCATAAATTCAAAAAATTACTCATTCATTTTTAATTATCCACTTGACCTTCTCTCTATAATATATTGTAAATCCCTATAAATCACCACATTTTATTTTTATTATTATTTTCTATACAATCTAAATTTTCCCCTATTTATTTCAATTCCCCACTCATTCCTCTTTCATTATTTCCTGACCCAGCTCCCCCCTTTTTTATCTTATATGATTTCCCCCTTTTTTAAAACAAATTACCAATATATATATATAATAATATATGTATATATATATATGGATATATATATATATATAAATTCTGATGCACATATAGGTATATATGTTCACATATAATAACAATTACAATTTAAATAATATCATAATATTTATATGATAATGTTGTATTTATGTAGATATATAAACATACATATATATATATATATATAACATTTTGTAACAGAAATATTTTTTCAGTATTTAATTTTAACATAAATAATGTTAATATTTATTTACAATCATATAAAAAATTCAACATGATCTCTGAAATAATATTTATTAACATTCAATGTTTTCATATAATGCATGATCCCATATGAATAGTTTTCATTTAATTTATAATATAATTTATATCTTCTTTAAGAAAAGAGTTTGAGTATTTAATAAATATATTATGCATAACAAAAACTTGTATTTATTACATGATAAATTTTTAAACCCTATGCACTTGAGAAAATGATAAGTAAAGGGCTTAGAAAATAAATCCTCTTGCATTAGATACGACTTAAACAATTCTCATCATCGGAAATTTAAAAAAATAAAAATGAAAGGAGATAAATCAACCAACCCAAGATAATTACCCGTGACTGATTGACATGTATTAAATATTATCATATATAATTGATAATGTATTTAATAGTGTGTGTAAATCCATATCATTTATCAATATTAGATCAAATAATTCATCATTGAAAATAATTATTTAAAAAAAGTAAAATTTTGAGCCCATGTCTCTGACTCTAAATCTTGAGTAAGGACACAAAATCATATCAAATTTCAAATAGATATCCAAAATAATTAATATTTCAAACATATCAATCAGTCACGGGTAAAACAACATGTTAAACCTAATTTAGTATTCAAAAAATAAATTCCCTACTTCATGTTCAAAACCAAATCATAATTGTCTTTTTAAACAAGTTAATTTCCTTCAAAATCATCTTTCATTTAAATACAACTTTTAAATATACAAAAAAATCTTTATCAAATCCCAAATCATTAAAAGTAATTTTTTAAATTCACTCATTATTCTCAAAGCCTTTTAAAAAAGTTTTATTTCATAATTCCATTCCTTTTATTCGAAAATACATTAATTTTATTATAAAAACCACAAGCTTTATATCAAATCATTTTTCAAGAGTATCAAATTTGAAAAATTAAGAAAAATGAAAAAAAAATTATATGGATTAATCTATCTAATTTATTTGGATTTAATTTTTTTTAGTTTTTCTAACAAAAAATTATTTACCAGGAGTACACTTGTGAAAATAAATAAAGAGTTCAAATTTCAAATTCTAATTTAAAATAAGTATATGATTATACATAAAGACTTTTATATCAACATAGGGTATAATTATAAAATAATAAATGAATCAATATTTAAAAAATTCTTTAAACACACAAATCAAAGAAGATTATCCACCACACCATGATATTATCTTTTGTGGAAAGCACTAAATCATCTATATAGTTTTCTAAAGTATCAAAATATAATTCATATTGATGTGTGAAATTTTCCCTCACTTTATATTCTAAATCCCTTATCACACATTAACGGTTTAATATAAATCCCTTCTAGGGATGTAACCACACCATACAACACATATATCTCAAAAAAAATCACATTAATAACATGTGACTTACAAGAACTTAATTTATATTAAAAATGTAATTAATCCAACACTAGGTATGAATTAATTATAAACATATAACAATATTTTAATTTCCAAGAACTAGGTCCCACATCACATGGATAAAATGAATACTTTATTAATTAAAAAAAATTAATACATATTAGAACCCCTTTCCCTAGACCAAAACTTTTCGACATATGTATCGAGGGAAGAGTAAAGGATGCATAAGAAAACTACCCCTCCCAAAAAAACAGAACAAGGGTCGGAGGAGACATTAGTTAGTATGATATGAATAATTTAAGAGAAACTAAATTCCCTAGAATGCATACACATCCCAACACAAAACCCAATCATGGATTTATACTTACTTTCCCTGATGGTATATAGGTGGGGGTTAGAAACTAAAGGTTTTAGTGATACAAACAATCATTGTTCAAGGATTTATTATGTGGGTTAAAATCAATCAAACTAAGAGGTTTACCTATACTAATTAATAAAGGATAATAATTGAAAAATGAGGATAATCCTTATTATCCACAAGAAAGGTAAAATAATTAAAGGATTTTAGGATTAAAATTTTAAATTAAATGGTCTCACCACACATCAAGAGAATAGATCAAAAATATTATTATTGAGGGAAAAATCACTACCCAAAAATCAACCCACTTATAGTAGAATAAATAAACGTGATGAGAAAACTAATCTGAGATCATTTCACCACAATAATACCAACTCCTACTAAACTATGGAGGATTAGAACCACTATTTTCAAGATGAACTACACAACATCATCAAAATAAAATAAATATAGTTATATTTACTCTAGCATGATTCAAGATGAATTATATGACCACATACTCTAACCAACATATTTACTATGATCTGAAATAGGGAAATCATAAATTTGAAGTATCTATAATATGAACTCTTGGACTTTCCAATTTTGATCATCATCTCTATCATCCTACACTCTAATGAAATTTTTTGATTCATATTATTGAATGAATTCATCACGAACCTGATGGTTACATTTGTATAAGAACACTCCTGTAATATAAAAACCATTAGGTACTCCTAACCCAATAGACATATTATTTTAAAATTTATTAATTTATTTATTTTTTGCAATTCCCCATTTTCATCCCCCACTAAAACATCGGTACATAAAAGTATGATCTATGATCCTTTCCTAGGTTTCAACCCCTATAATTATATCACTTCACTTATAATATGTAGTAAACATTATGGTCTTATCATCAGACTATAGAAGTTCCTAAAATACTATTTCATATAATATCTACCTTGGTTAGAACATGTATTATGATTAGATAAAACATTTTCTATACCAACCCATGTATCCTCACGAGTTCCTAACTCTAAAAATCTATCAATAACTTAACCGTCAACTCCAATACCACTATTTAATAAAACCCTCTCCCCGAAGGTACCCGTCTGAGGTTTGAAATTATCGAAGGGAGGTAATGATGCCTAAATACCACCTCTAATAGGAAAAATGTTTATGATAATAATTGAGGGTTTAATATTCAAAAAGATGGGAGGCATTACCCTATAAGATAATATAAATTAGAGAGATAATATATAATCAAATGAAAACAACTCCTTGTAATAAAGGATAAGAAATACCGATATATGAATATAATGAAATATGAGTAAAATAACTGAAAAACACTAAAACAAGTACTCAAAAGGGACCATGAAGCTTCAATAGACCCTGAGAAACTCCTACAACTATAAAAGTCTCTCTTTATAAACACTTATCTCCTTCATACCTAATAAAAAATTCATATATATATGTAGGGTGAGCAGAACAAGTATGTTTTGTAGGATCCTCCATACAACATACCATGTAAATTGTGAATAAATCATAGTAAAGACCAGTGAGTAAATATATTAAACCAACTAATCACCTAAACATGTTTAAAATTAATTTTCTATCCTCACCATGGGTATATATCATTAATTGTCATATACAAGTGATCATCTAATATAATAACAAAATAGGGTTCCAAAAAACCACTTCCCCGCTAGTTTTATGCTCTTCACCAACATCAGACGTTCTAATCCATCTTCCTTCAAAAAAAGCTTATCGGAAGACACAATAACTAAGTAAGATAACATTAATCTAGTTCATCACATCATGTCAACATCTCATCAAAATTTCTATATATTAACAAAATAGTTCACGGGATCGAAAAAATTTCATAAGTTGTATATTATACATCCAGTATTGAACCTAAAGGCATCAAAACACATACATAGAGTATTGTACCTCATGTCTTGACAACCCATACACAACATTCATATAATATCCATTAGGATACTTTATGCGGAGATACATGGGTGTAAAAAACCCTAAAAATTAATAAAAAATACATACATATATGGGGAAATATAACCATCATTCATACCAGTACAATATACTAGCATGATAAGATAATGGGATAAAAGGTGGTAGTGAGTAAAATCTTCCTTTACAATGTGAATGATAGAGGAGACTGTCATGACCCATCATCGGGACCCACGTCATGACTACCCCAAGCCCGCCTTCCATAGGGCAGGGGCTAGCGACTAACACCAGAGGCGTAAATCCCTAAGGTGGGAAGGCATTGCCTTTATAAAAAGTAAATACACACAATATAGTACAAAACAAGAAGCAAAACACAAAGTAGAACTGTATACAAAAGAAGTGCTGGAAAGTAAAAGGGGCCAGAAATACAAGCCCAATTGTAAAGTACATGTACAACTGAAAGCAAGTACAACTGAAAGCAAGTATAACATAAAGTAAAGAAGCTACTGGGTTGTCCTCCGGGGTTCCTACCTAAAGGGTAGGTAAATATGGCCTCCTCAGCACTCCACGTCTATCTGTCTCCTCTGTGTACCATCACACTGAGTGGTCCACCTCTGGGTACCATCCAGTCCTACTACACTCTTCCTCAGTCAGTGCTATCTGTCATCTGAAACAAAAAAATCGAGGTGCGGGCATAGCCTGTGAAGGGGGTGAGTATAACGATACTCAGTAGGGATCCTGAGACCCTCAAGGTCTCACAAAATCCAATAAGGATAAACCACAAAGTATATAATCAACACAAAACCCCACTGAGGTATATGTCCATACATATACCTAAGTTATCAAATAATCCATCTCAGTCATGAAGTAAACACAAAGTTACTGACTCAAATCAATCTAGGATTTTATTCAAGGGGGTAGTATCAAGTATCATCCAAAATAAATATGTTGAAACATCCGATACTGAGGTACTCCTCCTCTGTAGAGTACCATGTGCCTTTTGCATCACACAGAGGCGCTTACCACTGTCCTGAACTACTGAGGTACTCCTCCTGTTGAGTACCGTGGGTCTGCTGTATCACACAGAGGCACTCCCCACTATGGGGCTTCCGCGTCACATAGAGGCGCTCCCCCTCGTAGCCTGCTGTGGTAATCCTCCAGTCGAGTACTGTGGGTCTGTTGCATCACACAGAGGCCCTTCCCACTATGGTTCTACCACATCACACAGAGTAGCTTTCTACAATTCTATTCGAAACACTCTGAGTCAATCAGTCAGTAGTTGTCAGGTCTCAGCCAGCTACTAGGTCTCCGCACTAAGCTCGCTCGTCTCTAAAGAGGATCTGCTCCACAATCTACTAGTCGATGATCCAAATGCCACGAGGTACCATGAAGAAGTATCTCAAAGGTCCGCCTCATAATAGTGATCTCAACGCAACTGACGGCGCGTCAATCAGACGCTCGGTCTGTGAGTTATTTTTCTTTTAGTCCCGGGGGATCGGTTGGATTCGTGTAAAATCCAACCTGACCGTATCTCAACTATACCCCAAACTCCAGTGGGGTATTCATAAAGGGATGGCTTTGCTTCAAGAATACAAACATCGCTAGAAGTTCGCAAACGGTCACCCATTGCCAAAGTTATGGCCAAACCAAGAAATGGGTCAGTAGTGGGCCCGGGTCTGGTCCGACCCAGTCAGACCGACACGGCCCAACCCAGTCTGGGCTGACCCGGTATGGGTCGAACTGGTTAGACTCGCTGGGTCTAACCCGGCCCGTTGGGCGGGTCAGCCCTTTATGTTTGACCCGGTCCACTGGGCCCGGTCCAGTGGACCGTGAGGGCGGTTCGGCCCGGGCTCAAGGCCAGTTCGGCCCAGAGCATCGCGAGGGTGTGGCCCGGTGTGGCTCATCATGGTTCAGTCCGGAGGTCACAAGGGGGCTGGTTTGGCCGGCTTAGGATGCCGCGTGGATGGCTGGCTAAGGGGCATGTGGGTCGCACAGAGGTAGCCTTGGGGGCGACCGGGTCGCACGGGTTACTCGGAGGCCGGTATGGGGTGGCCGGGCAGTGGCCCTGCCCGGGGGGCCGTGGGAAGCCGGTTCGGCAGGGCGCGACGAGCATGGGCACCCGGTTCGGCAGGGCACGACCAGCACGGGTGACCAGGCGGCGGATAGCCGGTTGGCCGGTTTGACAGGGAGCGGGCCAGCGTGGGGCTCCGTCGGGGCGTGCGGGTTCGGCCGGGGTGGGGTACGATCGGGCGGGTCATGGGCTCGGCAGGGCGCGGTCCGGCGTGGGGCTCCACCGGGGCACGCGAGTTCGGACAGGGTGTATGGGGCACTGCGGGGGCGGCATGCTTCACAGAGGCCATGGGTCATGCGACATTTGTCGTTGCAACCACAATTACCTCTTGCTTCATCGCCAAGTCATAGAAAGATCAAAAACGAGATTGGTAGAGGGAGACGAGCCATGTTAGTTGGCCCGCACCATCCGTGTTTAGAGGGTGATAACATTTGGCTCATGGAGTGATGAAGAAAGTTCAACAATACATCCGCAATAAACCCCTATCATCCTTTGGAGAAGGTAGGAAAATGGTATAATTTCAACAAGTAAATATCACCTATCTCAACTTCGTCATTCGTCGTTCGTTGGCGTTGTGGAAAGATGGTCGTCGATCTGTGGTAGATGAACATGTCCCACTTCTAAGGGGTCTGAGGAAGAAGGAAATAGGGGGTTGTTCTTCTGTAGTCGAAGGCATCCGTCATCGGCGTTCTTTGTCGGGAGAGCATTCTTCCTTCAAGAGTTCTTTGTTGGAGAGTTCTTCTCCTCCCCAAGCTCTACCAAAATGCCAAGGGAAAAATAATAGATGAAGATGTCTATTATTTGTTGGCATAATAATTCAAATTGTTTTGTTTAATTAAATGAGACAAAACATTTAATTAATGGGTTAGAGTTGGCTCAAATTCTGAATTTGGGGAGTTGGGGAGTTTCAATTATGTAAATAGAGTTGGAAAAAATTAAACAAAAGGAATTTTAAAGGGTTCCCCACTTAAATGGGGGGGGTTCTAAGGGGTTACAAGCCTGGATAGTCCCCACCGAAAAAATAACCTCCCAAGGGAAATTATGTACAAGTGGGACTCACCACCATAACCTCTCATGGGAGGTTATGGTGTGGTGGATCCCACCTCTAACTACCTCTTGGAGGCTTTATCCATAAAATAAAAATAAGTTATGCACTTATTTTTATTTAAACTTTTAAAAAAAACACAGAAACTAACATTCATTCTCGACCAAATTCCATCGAGGTGAAAGTCTTCTTAACCGAATACCGGCACTACAAGATCAACGGTGCCCTTGTATTTCAGTTCAAAGCATCGGTTCAAAAGTTATAACAACCCGCTCGTACGTTTACTGAACGTACCTGAACAAAATTTCCGAAATTGATTCTGGGCACACCGGGCCTCGTAATTAAGTGCCATAAATTTTCACGAACTCGAAAAAATCCCATGTATTAAAAAAAACTTCCACGGGAAATCCAAGTATTTACAAAAACACCCTCCTAGAGTCAATTGGGTGTTAGTATCTCTACTTAAATGGGTGGTGTGGTATATGAAATAAAAAAACATGCATGATATAAATAAGGCTGAAAACCACACAATTAGAAACTACCTAGATTAAAACATTTTTGAAACTAACATCACACGAGATTTCTGATTACCACTAATGAGGCCTATGTATATGATAATAATACAAGAAAAAATATTCATTTTAATTAAGTAATTGATTAATAATTAATAAATTATAATCATTATCATTTCCACAATTAACCTTTTAATTTTCTAATCCATGTTCTGATAGGACTGTTAATTCTTTGTTTTCCTTCTCATGTATATCATCACCTAGAAATAATCAAGTGGTAACCCATTATTTATTAGTTTATTTGTCATTTATTAATAATTTGGTTACTCTAGGACTCATATCATGCTACTACATGGGATAAGCAGTCATAGTTCATGGCATAAAACTTTATCCCATAGTTGGAATATGGTTATATCAATTAAAAATGACCATCTTACCTTAAATAAGAATATTAATTATCAAGAAAGCATCCCAAATTTCAACAAAATAATTATAAAGACCATATTTAACCTATTTGATTAGTCCTGGTGAAATCCCTAGCACTACTACATAGAATAAATATAATATCATTCCAACATCTTCATCATCATCAGTACCCCATTCCACCATCACTTCCTTAGGCATCCCTTCCTATATATCATCAACCATTATCCATCCCTCGCTCAAATAAAATCACATAGAATGGATCATATCAATAGAAAAAATAGATTTTAGATAAAAATAGACATATTCATCAGAATATTTAGTCCCTAAAATAAGGCATTCAATCCTTCATGGAAATGGGCACTCTTGAAAAAAAACATATATGCTTATTAATCAAACAATATTATTTCTATCTTATATTAACTGATTTATTTATCAATGGTTATGTCTATGTTTAACCTAAGGAATCAGCTATTACAGTCTATCAATTATTAACCATACTTTTATGGGTAACTACTAGTTTCGTTGAATTGAAAGAATAATTTTTTTATTAATACGACTTTAATCATTTAGAAAAACAAGAATTTCTATATTCATGTTTTTTATACAATTATAATAAAGTATGGGAGAAAGAATTTATTAGTCATTCATTAAGAGTGAATTTGATTCCTATAAAATTGAAATAGAATGGTTTATAAAAGAATACATATAAAATTATTTATCCAACCAAAATTACTGAATTTATATTCTTTTAATATTTTCATGAAATTAATAATAAACTAAGAAAACAATCTGGATAATAATATTATAAACATAGGTTAAAACCCATCGTTAAAATATAATTGGAAATATAAGATATATATTAAAAAAATAATATGATCACACATACCACAATATGAAAAATAATTATATTTGTATTTCAACAAGTGATAATACTTATAGTTCACTGAATTTAATTAAATTAAAATGGGTGATAATATCCTTAAATAAGGATACAAATTCTATGCGACAAAAAATACTCTTAACAACGGATTAAGAATATTTTACCATGTTAAATTCACTACAAAAGTTACCTAATATCTATAATTATAAACATAATTCTGATCAATAATATTTAACAAGTTTAACTCAACAACATGAAATTTTTTATTTGTCTCTCATGAAGAGTCTCCAGAATAACTATAATTCTTCTAAAAACATTCATTTATCTGTATCCATTTCATATGAAAATATTATCGATTATTAAATATTATTATGCATAGTATGTGATAATTTTATAAGTCGTATCCTTGGAATACTTATGAATAGTATTTAATATACACTTATTGATAGGAAAAAACTCATTTTCTATCTTTTGGTAATCTCACAGATTACCAAATATTATCATTCAATGCATGTGATAATTTTATAAATTTTATCATTGGAATTATTATCCACATTGTACAACAAAACCCTTTTAAATGGTAAAATTAAATATTATGAGTTTATTAGAAACATCTAAGGCATGAAATATTATGTTTACATTGATTTAAGAAAATACTACTAGTTTAACCATTTCCTTCATGTAGTGAGTTATATTGGTTGATGTAATAATAACACATGACTTTTTATTGCATAAATCTCTTGTCACATTAGAAGGGACATTAGATAACATAATTAGTCTTCAAATTAAATAAATTTACCAAATTTACAACTTATTAATAAATTTACATAACATGTATAC
This sequence comes from Viscum album, assembly GCA_963277665.1. Taxonomy (NCBI): domain Eukaryota; kingdom Viridiplantae; phylum Streptophyta; class Magnoliopsida; order Santalales; family Viscaceae; genus Viscum; species Viscum album. The sequence continues at coordinate 197,452,749 of OY728131.1, read as the reverse complement.
TATCATTTTCTTTAATAATTTCTAGATTATCAAATATTAATTTCATTAAAATATTTTTTAATACTCTTATATGATTATGGTTAATTTCATATATTTAAAAAATGATGTTAAATCATTATAATTCCACACTTACAAAATATTTAAATGGATAAATCGAAGATCCCCTACATTTATTCACAAACCATTTAAAGATGAGAAATAATGTTTTTATGGCATGAAACAAAGATACAATCATCTGATTCTCTGTATTCAATAATTTCAATGTGAAATATGAATTTAATTAAAACTAAAAATTATATCTTGATTCTTATGAAAACAGAGTAGGTTCTTACCTTTATCAAATTGAGATGAATCAAATTATACCAATGGTGAACCAATCCAATAAGTATTGGGTAATATATAATAGAGAGAATTTGAGGAATTAGAGTTTTTTATTTATCTGATTTTACACCTCCCATCTCTATCATCCCCCTTTTCTTATTTTTTCCCCATTCACATTAATTCTCCGTCTCATGATTCCTCTTTTATTATTTTATTTAAGAATAATGTTAAGACTCATTGTTCAATTTTTCATTCTTGTTCTTAATAATTTTAAATTATTTATATTTTATAATGTGTATTGTGGGTCTTGGAACAATACCATATTTTTACTTCTTATTCCCAATCTCATAAATTCAATGAATTACAGTTTTTAATTATCTTTTGTATCTCTCTCCAATCTATTTTAAATCACTAAAAATTCCCCACTTATTATCCATTTATCATTTTTTTCCAATATACTTTTATCCATATTTTATTTCAACACCTCATCCATTATTCATTCAATATTTTCACTCCCAACTCCATAATTTTAATCTTATATGGTTTATTCTTTCCTTTGTTAAAAAAATTAATTAATATATTGTTATATATATATTATAATATGTTTATCTACCTTTCAATATATATATATTCCCACACACATATGTATATTTATATACATATATAATAACACTTGTTATTCATAGAATCTCAAAATATTTATATGAAAATGTAATATTTATATATACATACATACATATATGTATTATTGTGGAACACATATATTTTCCCGATGTTTAATAATAACAAAACTCATGTAATTATATATTTACACCCATATATAACATGTCATGGGATTTGTGAAACAATATTTATTAACATGAAATATTTTCAGCTCGGCCATGATCCCATATAAAATTTATCCACTTTATTTATAATATATTTTATAATTTCATTTGACAAAAACCCTTTAAATATTCAATATGACCATTATATTTGACAAAAATTAATATTTATTAGGAGATAACTTCTTGAACTTGCTGCAATCAGGAAAATGATAAGGTAAGGGATTATAAAATTCTGCCTCTTATATTAGACACCTCTCAGACAACTCTCATCCTTGAGAATTAATAAAACACCATAAAGAAAGGGAAATGACGGGGGATATATAAAACACTCCATAGAATACCTCTCATGGTACTCGATATATTTGGAACAAAAAATCCCACTAAATAAAATAAGTGTAAAGATACAAAATACTTTTAAAACAATATCCCATATGATATAAATATCATAAAATTAATCCCTTCAACATAATATTAAATAATTGCATTAAATCCACACCATATAGCAACATTAGATTATATAATTCATCCCAACAAAAAATATTTAAACAAATAGTGAATTCGATCATACATATATGAATCTCATTCTCATATATGGTCACACAATCCCATAAATGGCCACATGACTATTCTAAAGAAAACTAGAAATAAAAAATATCAATCATTGGTAAAACATTATTTTCAACTCAATTCAAATCCACAATTCAAATGCCCATCTCCGAGTTTAAAAACAAATCATATTTTTTTAATGTTTATGTGTGTCAAAATTATATTCAATTAAAAGAAATTACTTTAATCTACATCATAAACACTATATATAATCAGTTTTCATTCTAAAGAATTTGTATAGACACTAAATATTATCCAAGAATTTGAAAAAAAAAGTTTTATTTAACAATTCAAAACATTTTATTTCAAAACAAACATTAAATGGTTTTCATCAAATACCAATTCTTTATTTTAAATGATTTTTCAAGATTATAAAATTTTATATATAACATGTAATGTAAGAAAAAAATAAAATTGTTCAAACTATCCTCTTTATTTATATTTAAATTTATCCTATTTTTGTTAATGAATCCTTATTTACCAAGAGTGCACTCATAAAAAGCAATAAAGGGTGTAATGATTAAATTCCCATTTACCATAGGTACATGTGAATATTTCAAGAGTTTTATATCAACTTCACATAACATTCCCCAATCATCACAAGCTCTATTATAAGCATAAATAGAGGTACCACCATTATTCAAATCCAATTAAATCATCCACCACACCATGATATTATCATCTATGGGATGAACTAACTCACTTTTATGGTTTTAATCCATATCATATTATAATGTGTCATTATGGGTGAAGTGTTCCCTTTCTAAACTTGTTTATGTCCATATAATCGATTACTGGTTTAAGGTAAATACCTTATGTGGATGTAAGAACACAATTCCTCAACCATATCATAAATAAGGTCACATGAATAACACAAAATATAGAAGAATTTGATTTAGAATAGAGACAATAATTAATCCAACACAAGGATAAAATAAATTATAAACAACATATATTGTTCTACATTCTATAAACCTAGGCCCATACCACCTGGAAAGTGTAAAGAGTATATCAATTAAAATTAAAGGAAGATATAAAATATCCACTTCCCATAAACAAAAACTCAACCACACTAGGCCCAAGAATAACGTAAAGGATACACATGATAACCTCCACCCCATCTAGACCAAACAAGGGCCCAAAGAGAGATAAATAGTAACCCTTCCCCAGACCAAACAGGGACCCTATGAGATAGTAATTAGGAAGTTATAAATGAGGTCAGATAAAAGTTTATCCATAGACAACATCTCCATCCCAACACCAGGTCCAAGGAAATAGTAATGTTTACTTTCTATAATGTCCAATAGGACTATGTTTGAAAATAAAGGTTTAAGTCATAAAAATGATAATTTATTATTTATTTATTATGTGCGTTTCAATCGATCAAATGAGTGGGTTTACCTACACTCATTCAAAATAGTTAGAAATTGAATAATGATGGTAATCATAGGAATTCACATCAAAGGGATAAAAATTGAAGGGTTCTAGGATCAAAAGGTAATTCGAAGGTATCACTATAAATCAAGAGAAGAGATCAGAAATAAAATAATAGAATGGAAATCATCATTGTTCCAAAATCTCCCTCTTCTGGTTGAAGAAATTATCTCAGTTAGAAAAATTATCTCAAAACATTTCCCCACAAAAAAACCAAATCCTCATAAATTCCATGTGATAAGAACCACCACTATCAAGTTAGTCAACAAAATATCATCACAATAATAGAAAAAAAATTATATTTCCCTGAGAACAATTAAAATTATTTTATCACTACCTCTTAAAACAAAACATATATCCCCTGATCTGAAATAGAGAACTCAAACATCTACAAACATTTGTGTTGAAACCCTTATAATATAATCTTCCTAGAATTGTATTTGTTCTCAAACACTCTTTTGATATTTTATGAAACATCATATTGAATTTATATAGTGTGAACCTAATGCGGACATCAACATAGGACAACTAATGTAGTAGAAAAAATATAGACTCATAACTAGAGATATATATTATTAAAGGTCAATTACTTACCTCATTTTTAACCTTTTCCTATTGTCTACAATATTCAAACATAGGAGTACACATTTGTGATTCATGATCCCTTCCTATATTTCTACCCAATAAGAAACATCACTTCTCTTATACTATTCATTAAATGTCAAGTTCCTTGCATCAAATCTCATGGGAACCTAAAATCCCATATTCTTGTTAGTGTCTCGTGTTTACATCATGCACTAAGCTTAGATGACACTTTTTACAAACCATACTATACATCCTAACCAATTTGTAACTATATTATTTATCTAATCTATCGACCATTAGCTATGATACCACTCTTTCATGACCCATACCCTCATAGCTATCCCCCATGGATCAATAATTAAATACAAGAGATAATGATTCCAGAAGCTACCTTCTAATAGGCCATAGTTTGGAGACAAGCACAAAGGCTAATATATATATATATATATATATATATAAGAGGAATTGCACTCTAAGATATGAGAAATGAGATTTATAGGATAGAAACAACCATAAAATAGACTCTACTCATAGAAAAATAATAAGAAATACTAATATATGTATATAAATATATACAATAGAAACATATGAAAAATAATAGAAAAAATCCTCATCAGTGACCACAAAGCACCAAAATCTCCTAAAAACTCTTTAAACAAGAATATTCTATCTTAATTACCATGTATCTCTAACTGACTGGGAAAAAATTTTATATATAATTAGGGTGACAATAAAATATATACTTAGCAATTAACTCCCAATGAACTATATTAAAAAATGTGAAATAAGTATAATAAAGAATAGTGAGTAAATAAATGAACCCAACTATTCTACTAAATGGGTTCTCTATTCATTTCCTAGCCTCACCATGGAAAAAATTCACTATGTATCACATTAAAATGATTATATAATGTAATAATAAAACATGTTAACCAACTACCAATTCCCCATTAGTTTTCCTCTCTACTCTATTATTGCATTTCCTAAGTCATCCTTCTCTAAAATAATTAATCCTAAAGAAAGATAGTCTAGGTATCATAACATTCATCTAGTGAATCAGATTAAATCATCATCCCTTACAATTTTACATATAGTATCTGAGTAGTTTAATAGATCCACCACAACACATACATTGGGTATTATACACTAAGTATCCAACGTCAAGGAATTATAGAACATACATTGAGTATTGTACCTCAATCCATGACAACCCACACACAACATACCAATAGTATCAATTTAGAGACTATATATATACATACTTCTATGTACAATAATCATAATCCATTACAACCCTCTACATATATATATGGGGAAAGATAAAAACTTTTAATACCAACAAACTATACTAGTAGGATAAAATATAGAGGATATAGGTGGTCATCACCCATATATTCCTCACAAACCTCATGTTGGAGAAAACACCCTCCTAGAGTCTACTAGGTTTTAGTATCCCTTCTGATATGGGTGTTGTAGTTCTTAAAATCAAAAAAAAAATCATGATATATACAATGATAAAAACCACACTATATATGAATACCTAACCTTAGGCTCATATGTCACTAACATCACACAAGACTCCCAACTATTACTGTTAAGTCTGACATATCAGATAATCCCATAACAATAATTCTATATTTTAATTAAATAGTTAATTAACCATTAATTAATAATTACCAGTATCATTACCATGAAAAACCTTTTAATATTATAAACCAAGTGTTGATAGCACACTTAATTATTTGTTTGTATTCGCATGTATGTCATTATATAAAAAGCATTAGGAACCAAACATATTATTTTATTAGTACATGTATTATATTTAATAATCTTCTGTTTACTCTAGAAATCATCCCAAGATACCACAATGAAGATGAACTCAAAGTGAATTAAATCAAACTATTCCCCGTAGTTGGAAATAGATTATATAAATAAAAACTATCCATATTACATTAAACAAGATTAAAATTTCACGGAATAATTATATAATTCATCACAATAATGAGAAATACTAGCTTTAAACCATTATATTAGTCATAGTGTCATCCTTGAAACCACTACATACAACCTATATCATTCCATGCCATTATCATTATCATCAGCGACACCCCATTCCAACAAAATTTCTTTGGCATCCCAACCTATATCTTATCAACCATCATCAATATGAGGATCAAATCACATCTCATTTCAAGGCCTATATAAAAAAAATATAAGGAAATAAACAAAAAAGAGATTCAACGGGGAATCTGGGCACTAAAATAAGGCTTTCACCATTTACATGAAAAGGGGTCCTCTTAGCCCCAAATATTTATATCTATAAAACAAGGGGTTTTATTTTTTTATAAGATTAACTAATTTATTTAAGATAGGTTAAGAATTTTGGAAACAAATGGCATCAACTATTACAGAATATCAATTATTAACCATCCATTAATGTATCAATTCCCAATTAAATAATCATTAATGATGAAAATTTTTATTAACAAAAATTTGATCATTAACATTAATAATAATTTATAACTTCATGTTCATTAGTTAATTCTATAAATGTTTGGATGAAAAAATTAATTAACCATGCAATAAGATTCAATTTAATTCCCATAAAATTCTGAGAAGAATGGCATAGAAAAACATTCATGTTTAATTATTTATCCATTCGACCCTAACTTTATGTTCATTAACTATTTTCATTTAATTAATCATACTAAACTAATAATTACAAACATGACAACCAAATAAATATATATATATATATATAGAATACTATATTACATTTAATTTAGGGAATAAAACATATTAATGTCAAAAATAATGTGATCACATATCCAATGATATTGAAATATGAGTATAAATATTTCCACAAGTGGTAATACGTTAAATTCTCATAATTTTATAAAATTATAGCATGTGATAACTAACTTATGTTATGATAATAATTATATTCATCCAACAACATTCATAATAATAGATTAGCAATATTTTAACATAAAAAATCATTATTAATGTTACCAAATATCAATAATAATATATATAATTATCATCACTATTATTTATGTAGTTTAACTCAACATCATGAAATTATTTATTTATATATCATGAAAAATCTCAATAATAATTCTCATTATTCTAAAAACATGAAATTATTTAATTACTCTTCTTCTAATAGGATTATATATTATCAAATTATAAAATCCAATCTATTTGATATTTTTTTAAATTACGACCTTGGAATCATTATCAACAGTATTTAATATACCCCTCTTGACATGAATTTTTCTTCTCTCTTTCTCTCTTTCAATAATCTTACATATTATCAAATATTATCATCTACTATGTGTGAAAATTAACTAAATTTTGAACTTGGAATTATTATTAGTAGTATATGATAACCCTATTTAACATGTAAAATTATAGATTATATTAATTAAATATATAAGAAATGAAATAACATCATTAATTAGAATTTGGATACCACATCTATATTAATGGATTCCTTCATGTGGTAAGATTATATTTATTGACAAAATATTAACACATGAAACAGTATTGTATGAACCTTTAGAAATATAATAATAAATATTAGAGAGAATAGTTATCCATATAATTAAATAAATTTATATAATCTATAATTTTTTAACATAATTACACAACATATAATTTATCCAACTTTTTCATAGTTTCCGAATTATCAAATCATCACTTAATAAAGTTATTTTTCTAAATTCATATCATGTTTATGTTTGTAAGAGAGCGTGTTTCTCCGGACAGTCATTTTGAGCAGAAATTTGAATTTTGGTTGTTGGAAGCTCGTGAGGGGTAAATGGTCATTTTACCCTACCATCTGTTCTCAGATGATTTTTCTAACAGCTTTGTTGGTCCCAAAATAGGTATTTTACCCTAGTACAAGAGTTTGGAGGAAATCTGAGTAGTTCAAATTTTTGGCGGAATATTTAATATTTAATATTATTAAATTAAATAATAATTATTTGTGTAGGTTCATTTGGCAATAAATTTTAAAATAAGTGTCGGATTGAGTTTTATTTTGCACCGTTGAGTCCAAAATGGGGAGTTTAGCCTAGGGAATGCATAAACTCATGTCGGGCGTTGGGGCCGGCTTGAGCCCCTTTTTCTTCCTTTTCTTTTCTTCTTTCTTTTTTTTCTTCTCTCTTCATTCCTCCTCCTACTTGAGAATGTATATTACACTGATCCCCATTTGGACGTGAACTATGGGAGACATGGAGTTTGAGGAATATGTAGATTTGGAAGCCAAGAAGGGTACCGATTCGATGCTCTCGATGCGCTGAGTCAGCGTGTAGTAACTGGGAGCCGCGAAATCAATCGATGCTTCGGTGGTTTCTGCCCAAAGGTATGTCCATTTATGTTTTCGCCATAGCTGCCTGTTAACATGTTTTTTTAAGTATTTTAAGCATTATATTTCTTTCTTGTGTCCTCTTAAGGCCAGATCTAATGTTTCGGGGGTGAAAATGGGTGTTTCAGGTGTTTTCAGGGTTTTCCCATCGGAAAACCCAGAAGACATGGCGTGTACTCCAGGAGTACACACCATGTATTCTTCCCGTTTGGGGAAGAAGAAGTTTTATTAAGTACACACCGTGTAGTGGGTGACCGTGTGGCTGGCCGTGTGGAGTAAAACATGCAAATAGTGGTTTTTAAGGACTACACACTGTGTACTTTAAGTACACGTCGTGTAGTGGTACATGGACATGTGTTCTGGTGAAAACGAACACGGAGTGACTTTTTGTGAACAGTACAATCCATGTATAGTAAATTACATGCCATATACTATTACACAGGTGGCCCCATTGTGCTCTGGCCATGTACTCTGGCCAAGTACTGCTTCAGTTTAGTAATTTTGAGATATCTTTGGCTCTGGAAGTCAAATATGGGCGTGTGAGTAGTCGATTCTGAGCATTTTTCTGCATATATAAAAATGGTGGAATCCTTTTTTTACATTTATAGGAAATATAAAGTGAGTTTTTGGGGGTTTCATCTAAATGGATGGGTTCTTCCTCCACTTATCGAGCTCAGTTGTCACTGGAGAGTGAGACTTAGGGTGGATGATAGGTTGGGTGTTCGTACCAACTTAGTTGAGAACTTTAATAGGAGATGAGCTATGATCTATCTTTTGTAACCCATGATTTAGAGCACTTTTCCCTTGAAAGAAGTTCCCTTATAGCCTATGAGGATTTGAGACCATGTACTTCTAAGGATCCCCTAAGGGATGCCTTTGCTTGTGTGCTGACATAGGGAGTCTCTTGTAGGATCTCTCTATTGTTCTTCTTTGACAGGAACCATGTTACGGAATGCTTATGTTGTCCTTCCTTTGAGGATCCCATGTAGGATTCCTCCCTTACTCTTTTCTATGGATCCCGTGTAGGATTCCTTCACTCGTGTTTACCTAGAGAATTCCAAGTATGATGCTTGCTTAGTTTTATACTTGAGGGACCCTGTGGGTTCTTGTTGTTTGAATGACCTAGAGTTGTTATGTAGGGTTTGGGTAGATATGGTGATCAGGTGTCACCTAGAACCCGTTCCAAACTGGTGATCACTTTTAGTTTTTGATTTATTTTTGGGTTGGGCATTCGGGCCACCCACGCTGTTTTTTATATCAGACTTGGTTGCTGATGCTATAGTGTTTACCAGAGGTACTTTCTGGTTGGTGGCTGGTGAGCCTGACGTAAGGTTTTTTTCTTGATTTTTGTTTTCCTGCCTTTCTTGAATGCTTTTGTAGAGGTAATTTGATCGTGTTTGAGTATTATTGATGTGCTTGGATGTTTTTCCCATGCCTTGTTTTGTTTATTCCCTTGGGATCTTGTTAGACTTTGGTCGTTATACCTGTTTCAATGCCTTGTGACTGTAGGATGGAATTATTTTTCTTCACATGCTTGTTTCTGTAGACTGGTTAGCCAAGTAGCCCAATAGGTGTACTTTGTCCTTATAGCATTATTATGCACTGACTGGCACGGGGCTGAGAGAACCTGGTGCCATAGACTATAAGAGATAGACTGAGTGAGCTTCCCTGGGAGTCTTAGACATTATAAACTACAGGGGATGGACCGAGTGAGCTCCCAGAGAGTCTTGGATATTATAGATTACAGGAGGGTAGACTGAGTGAGCTTCCTCAAAGAGTCTTACCTTGTTTTAATCGCATTAAAAACCTTCCCATGTTAGAGGAGGAATTGACCTAGTGAGCTTCCTCAGAGAGTTTGTGGTATACCTGAGTCTATAGGAGGAATTGACTGAGATTGCTTCCTTAGAGAGTCTCTAGACCTTGGGGCTAAGAGGGTTAGATCGCGTGATCTTCCTCAGAGAGTCCCTGACTACCCTAGACTATAAGGGGAATTGAACGAGCAATCTTCCCCAGAGAGTCTTATAATTTCGTACGACCAAACCAGAGGGGTTAGGCTGAGTACACTTCCTAGAGGGTTGTTGGTACTTCTTGGATAGGACCAAAGGGGTTGGATGCGAGTACTTCCCAGAGGGTTACCTGTGTGTTATCTGATTGCTTGTGTTTGTTTGGTTGAACTAGAGGATATCTTGTCTTTTTTAGCTTGTTCAGAGGCATATCTACGGCGTTGACCGATGCAGGTACTTGTCAATGAGATTACGGACCCATAGATTGACTGATTTGATATATGAATTGAGTGGAACTACGTCCAGCTCAATGTCCTTGAATAGGATTTCCAAGATATTTGGCTTATGGTTTCAAGGATCGATTTATGATTTTGTTTCTTGTTATTTGAATCACTTCATCATAAATATTCATATTTATGTATATGTGTATAGGTATGGGACTATACATGTGTACATATATAGATATGGAAATCCATGGTGGAACTTGCCCAGTTGACATGGATTACATGCCCTGAGTACAACTATGGTTGCACCTTTGGTTTAATTCCTTTTGTTGTGCTCCAGCAAGGCTAGGCACTTTGTTGTTGCATACACTTTTAGCAGCATAGTTGTAGGTTGCTTGTCAGGGTGACCTACTGAGATTATTTCTCACCCCTGAACGTGCACCTCTGTGTACGTGTAGACCTTCTGTCTGATTTTTAGGTTGAGCACAGGTTGCATGGTGGATAGGGATGAGGCCTAGTGTTGCATGATCAAGCGGAGCAGCTCGAGTGGTTCTACTGATCGGGCTGCTGAGGTTCAACAGTGTCTGGAGATTGGGTACGTGGATTGGCTCGGAGTTAGTAGCAGAGCCTTGTACTTTAACTTTAAGTTTATTTTGTGCTTGTATTTGTATGTTCATCCCGGTGGGTGACCAGTGTTGTATTGTTGTGCATAGTTGTTCGGGCTTTTACAACATTTTACTATTACAGCTTGTTCTATTTCAGTTGTTTTCTGCTTCCACACATTGTTTACTTTCCACTGTGTATGATACATATTTATTTCCTCTGTTTTCTTACTCTGGTATGAGGTCATAGTCTCCCCACTATAAACCCTTGGCCCTCATTGCTAGTCGGTAGCCTCTGGCGTATGGGGAGGCGCGCTTGAGGCCTTGTGGAAAACCGGCTCGGAGCACCAGTTTAGTGGCTTCCGGGTCGGGACGATACAAAGTGGTATCAGAGTAGTTTTTATTTCATGGTCTTTAAAATTTGGGATATGGTAGACAGGAGTATTAGGAATGTGTCAGAACCTATGATGGATATCGGGCTGGTGCATTGTGAACACTTGTTCCGATAAGAAGTCCTAGTTGCCAGGGTTTGGGATTGTTGTTCAGATTTTGCGAAGTTACAGTTGTATATGATTTTCTCCTTGAGCGACTCACATTATAACGACCCATACTTTACATACATGGTTATTAGTTCAAAATTGAAGCATAATTATTACAACATATAACAAAACCATGAAAGGACCATATAGGTACAGTGTCTTTAGAAACTGGGAAACATAAACAACTGGTTCATAAATCATCTACGTTGTCTCCCATTTATTTCATCATATCTAGAGTCCCTTATTGGCATATCCTACTTAATATCCTTCTTCCTGACCTGGGGGAAAGAAAACATATAAAAGGGTGAGCTCAAATTCTCATTAAGGGAAAACATAGAGAACATAAAACAATCCATAAACATTTGAAAGCAAAAACATGAACATGAAATTTTAACATCAAAATCTTGAGCAAAGACATAAATCATGGAAGTACGTAAGACATATATCATAATGGAACATCAAACATGATAAAATATAATGGGAATAAAACATGTAATTGTGGCAACCATTCATCACATGTTATGATTTCCATAATAGCCAAGGCATTGTTTCCAAGACCATCTTAGTGGAAAAAGTTCCTTTCTGAATCGAGTTCACTCCTCGTTTCAGTCCTGTAACACTGAACCAGATTAACTTATCATTCCAGCCATGTCTATCTCATGAGATATAAATCTTTACCCAATGAATTGGAGGGAGATATAGGTCCCACCTATCTCATAATGAAATCATTCTTACTTGTTCCACAACATAAACATAAATCATTCATCATAACCCAAAGAAAAAAATGGGTTTCATAAAAATCATTCCATCATCACATAATCCATATAAAAGAAATGGATATCATTTCATAATAAGAAAATTGAAACCATGTAAATCATAGAGACAGTATACTTGAAACATTCACATATGAAATAATGTTATCTTAGATGACAAAATGGTTTTAATAAAACACTTGAAATGAATTCTTGAGGAGAATATCCTTTCTTCTTAAAAATCAATTTCTTTTCACAAAATGTCATGCAATTTTAAAAGAAAATGATTTTATTGAAAATAGTCATGAAATATTTTGGAGGAATCTTTATGAAAATAAGGCTTTATAAAACCGTAAAAATCGTTTCATGTCGTATAAGTTAAAAATAACATTCTTCTCGTACTTTTGTCTGAAAAATAAAAAAGTACCTCGTATGGTTAAAAAAATAAATATTTCTTACATACCATGTATTAAAAGTCAAAAATGGTTAAATGGAATTTAAACATACATGAAAACATTTTTAGGAAACATGGACATGGATGATAACAATAACCCCAGTAAATACTTACGAATAAACAATCTCAGATAAGAATGAGATTGGAATTGTTATCCCTTACCTTAGGTCCGATATGCTTCGTATATATCCGAACCTCCTGTATAATGATATAATAATATTCATTGTTATGATATCATATATGGTTCAATTATTACTTTATATTACCCTTTGTTTTGTAAGTTCCATGTCAAAGCAGCGTTTTGGGTAAAATCGTTTTATTTATCGTACATGTTTGGACTTGTTGTTCTTGATATTATTACTTATATCCTGATTTACTTAATTCCAAAGTCTAAAACATTATTTATATGTAATATATATTCATCATATACATATATATATGATATATCGATAAATGGAATGAAATACACCGTTCATGGAGACGGTAGGCCGTAAATACCCATGAACGCTGTTTTCGTTTCCTTATTGAATTGAATGGAATTAAGTATATGACATACATATATATATACATAAATCTAGTATCGTTATTATGCCATATATTTCATTATTAATTATTATATATACTTTAAAATCATTCATTAATGGTTAACATGGAGAATGAATCTCATCGCGTCGTGGAGACGGTAGTCCGTACGTACGCACGAGCGATGATATCATTCCCATGATCGTGGAATTGTATTGAAGTGTTTGTATAATATTTCAGAATCAATATCAATTTACAATAATCATATATAGTTACTTATTTACACCATAATACCCATCCATGAAGGTGTTGGTGGAAAATAGATTACACCACGGCGTGGAGACGGTATTCCGTACGTACGCACGCGCGGTGATTTCATTTTCCGTAGGATGGATAGATGGTGAAATATTCTTGTTTCATACTTATAATAAAATATCATTATATTATTGGTACTGATGTTATTACTTCATAATGAAACAACTAAAGAAGAAGAAGTAGAAGAAGAAATAAAGTTGATAGAATCGGTAACGGACATTACCTCTTCTTTGAAGCGCCTCTTCTTAACCTCCTCATAGGGCACTAAAGATGGTCATTGAAGAAGACCAGGACCTATAAGATGTTTTAGGGAAGTGGAGAAGATAAATTGGCAGGGGTAGTCCTAGATTAAAGGCTCAAAATGGTGTGAGGAGAAGAGGGAAGGGGTTCCCTTTTATAAGGGAGGAGAGGGGCACCTTTGGAAAAACCAAAAATATTATTTTATTATAAAGTCATATTCAGTTTTTAATAGCTCCAAATAGATTTATTTCGAAGATAAGGTGGGGATGGGTCATAATAATCTCATCCAATTGAATTTAGACAAGTTTATGTTTCTATTTTAACCTTATCATTTAGATTTAACTTTAAGTTAAATAATTTTACTTTTATCGTGTCTTCTTGTTTTCTTACACTATATGGTTAATAAACATACGATAACAAGCCAAAAGAACCCCAAGTTGTTCGTTATTAATATATATAACCTTATCTAAGTCATTTTTCCGAACATTAGATTTTTAGGAATAAAAGAAAAATTAATAATATAATTTTTGTTTTAAATACTATTTTATGTCAATTTTGACACTATTTGGTAATTGATTTTCGTGAAAATCATAACAGAATGATTAGTTAGAAAAAAGTTAATTAAATAAATACTGACATGTCATATTAACGTAGAAAATTAGTTTAATTCATAAAAAGTCTAAAATTACATTTATTTGGGTATTTATAATATCAATTATTTTAATATTTCATTATTTAGGTAATTACTGCATCACAATTGTGTCATAAATAACTTAAATTATTTAATGTATAAATATTATAAATAAAATATCATTAGGTAGGAAATATTTTTATATTTATATTGAATATTTATAGTCGAATTTATCTTATGTATAACTCTATATTAAAAATTATTTAGTTATTAAACTTTGATTTTAACTATTTTAAAATTTCTTTAAATAAATTAATAATAAATGTCCTAATCTAATCCAAGTGGACCTAAATGGTCATATTTTATTCCTAAGGTTGTATTTGGTCGAATTACACTTATCCAACAGAATTAAGACATGTTTTAGGATAATAATAATATCATTTTTACCCTTAATTATCCTATTTACTTTTAACCGTGGTAAATAAAAGTAAAAAGTTACTATTCACCAAAAAATATTTTCATCTCATTGAACCACATTTTAGTCATTGATATTAACCATGTCTCTCTGATTTTTGAAATTCAATTCACAGAAGTGGTAAAATTTCATTTAAATGAATAAACCAGTTTTTTTATCTACCACTATGTGGTTTCACTATTCATCAAAAATTGAAGTTTTTCAGAAAAAAACCAAAAAATAAGCCTAAGCGTTATTTGTTATTTCTAATTCAAAATTGATGTCTATTTTTCCAAATTAAAAACATAGAAGTTGGATTAATTAATTTTCAAATTAATTCTTGTTATCAAAAAAATAGTGTGTTTTTAAGAAACAATAACTATCAAAAGATTGATACTTGTTTATATCCAATTTCAAAGTGAAATTAATTTCAATGACCAACATTGGATTAAATCGTATAAATAAATTATAATTACACTTAAAAACCAAATAAAAAGATACTCTAACCATAAAAATGATTGCGATGAAAAAAGTTGTTTTTAATTAAAATATAGCGTGTCTTTACTATTCATTAAAATATGAACGTTATCGGAATAATATGGAAAATTTATCCAAAGAAAATTTTTATATCCTGATTCCAAAGAAGAATTTTATTTTGTCAAATTGAACTTATAGACATGTCAAAAACAATATTTAAGGTGGGTGCACCATCAAAAGGCGGGAAAACTGCAATTTTTGAACAATACATATTTTACACGAAAAAATTATTTTGTTCTCACACCATATTCTAGAAAATGTGTAAGATAATAATGTTATAAAATTCAAAATGTAGTTAATAATATTCATAACGGCTAGTCCATAATAATATTATAACTATATATCGTTGTTTAGTGAAACCCAGTATTGCGTACTACACACGCTATCGAGGTAGGTCTCGATTGTGTGTAATGAAAGCCATGAATAGTGTTGCATATACTGAAAGCTAATGCGGTGTCACATATAGTAAAAGATAATTATGGTGTAGTTTATAATAAAAGATCAATGAAATTAAAAATAATATATCTCATAAAATCTCAGGGTGTGACATTCTACCCCCCCTTAAAATGAATTTCGTCCTCGAAATTCATCGGGGTTATAAATCATTTACTATTCATAGAAACCCACATCATAAAAAGGAATACTAAAACTTAATTTTAAAAACTAGAGTATGAAATGTAACGATTACCCAACGTAACTCATCACTCAGTTTCCATATAGGAGAACATAGGTGAATATATGGATATAGAAGAAGAATCTAACCATCAAGTTTTGATGGAGAGTGGTAGAGAACATGGCTATGAAAAAATCCATCAATCACAAAGCCATAAATTTGTGATGATCTAAGGTACCATCTGATTCATCTGATATAAGAGCACTAGGACAATATTTTTTGTTTTCAATATCATTTCCCTAAAGATAAAAATTTTTAATTAGAAGAAATACTTGCTTGATTTTGGTAAAATCTCACTATTGTTCGTGCTTTGAACAATTTCCACTTCATCTCTTAAAGAAATGAAGTTGAATTTGTTATTCATGAAGTGTTAACAGATCATGTGATAGAATGATGGGTCATTCCATCTGTTTCAAACAAAAGGTTTGAAAAAGATATCAAATATACATAAGTCCATCTATTTTGAGGTTAATCATATACGATTCAAAAAATGAACTTATACTTCATATATCATACCGCTTAATAAAATAAAACTAGTTTCTACTAACCAAGGACTTCCTGTAGGCCAGTGGTTTGTGATAAAGGTCAGTCGCACTTCAGTTGTGGGTTCTATTCCCATAGCCTTGTCCGATACGATGGGTTGTCACCCATCCTGCAGGTTGTCCTTTTTCTAAAATTACATCCTTATAACATTCTATAAATAATATCGAAAACAGTTATATCCTTAAACAATACTAACTTGTGTCCAACATAATCTATTCAAATCTTTAGGCTTATCCAAAATACATATGTCCAATATCATAATATAAAGAAAACAATTACTAGAAATTTCATCTTACCGAGAATGTAAATACCATCATTTATCCCCGATATATCTTTTTGATCACATTCCAATCATGTGAATACCTTAATCATGTATTCTCTCGAAAAATGAATACACATTGAACCTTAGGGAAAACATGAATGATATAAAAAGTAAACTCTTTCCACATACTAAAATCCCAAAAATTCTACATACTCAAACCATGATATAACTTTGCCCTTATAAAATTCATGAGCTCATTAATACTATCAAACATTTCATTATCTCCTTAGGACTTCTTTATGCGCATAATAGGTGCTTTCCCAAAATATCTGAATAACCTTTCATGGTTACCGGTACCATTCATCATAAACTTTCAAAACTTAAGGAAATACAACAGTGTAACAATCCTTAGATGTCTATTTATTCCATAGTACCATGAGATTACTTATACAACATTACTCTTGATAAACATGTAATCATTCCACTACATTCTTAAACTATTGACCGAGCTTCAAAAATTCTTTCATCTCACATATCTTTTTTACTCTCTTCATCATCATCAACATAAATACTACCCATATGACCATGCTGATTCTCTTTATGAGATTTTCACTTAGGGCATTGGTTTGAATAATGCCCGTACATTCCACATTTAAAACACTTAACCATTTTATATGTCTTAGCAATACAATTATCCTTGTTCATGGTGTTATATGAACCTTTTCCTTTGCACTTACTAGATTTATGTCCTTCTTTTCAGCACCTAAAGCATCTTCCAGTTCTTTTGAATCATTCCCCTTGATGCCTCTTCCCACATGACTTACATGAGGGAAATTGAACTTTCTTTCCTCTATGATCATCATGAAAATACGTCTTTCTCTTATTAGCTGAGTTAGGAAACTTACCGAAGCTGAGATTTTTTATCATATTATGAGATTGCTGATTAGGAATAATAACGATGTTTCGCATTCAAAATCCTATTTCATTTTCTCGACCATGAAGAATATCATTCCATTGTCCATCATATTCTCCATTATTGTGAATCTTGCTATTTCCAGCCATTTTCTAAAACCCAAAAAGAATAGTGTGAGAGGAAAAAATCATGATTGGTAAAATAACATAATAAAGGGGAAGTAACTTCAATATGTAACATCTTAGGTTTAATTCTATGATCGTTACCATAATTCAAGTACTATAACCTATACTTATACTTAACCGTAGGGACATCCTTAAACATACCTTAAAAATTTCTCTAGGGATCTCACTAAAGTTTTCGCATCCTAGTTTCCAAAGGTTAACTAAACCTTTCCTCTGATACCAACTATAACGACCCATACTTTACATTCATGGTTATTACTTAAAAATTGAATCATAATTATTACAACATATAACAAAACCATGAAAGGACCATATAGGTATAGTGTCTTTAGAAACTGGGAAACATAAACAACTGGTTCATAAATAATCTAAGTTGTCTCCCATTTATTTCATCATATCTAGAGTCCCTTTTTGGAAAATCCTACTTAATATCCTTCTTCCTGAACTGGGGAAAAGAAAACATACAAAAGGGTGAGATCAAATTCTTAGTAAGGGAAAACACAGAGAATATAAAACAATCCATAAACATTTGAAAGCAAAAACTTGAACATCAAATTTAAACATCAAAATCTTGAGCAAAGACATAAATCATGGAAGTATTTAAGGCATATATCATAATGGAACATCAACCATGATAATATATAATGGGAATAAAACATGTAATTGTGGAAACCATTCATCACATGTTATGATTTCCATACTATCGAAGTCATTGCTTCCAAGACCATCTTAGCGGACAAAGTCCCTTTCTGAATCGAGTTTACTCCTTGTTTCAGTCCTGTAACACTGAACCAGATTAACTTATCGTTCCAGCCATGTCTATCTCATGAGATATAAATCTTTACCCAATTTATTTGAGGGAGATATAGGTCTCACCCATCTCATAATGAAATCATTCTTACTTGTGCCACAACATAAGTATAAATCACCCAAATAATAAAATGGGTTTCATAAACATCATCACATAATCCTTATAAAAGAAATGGATATCATTTCATAATAAGAAAATTGAAACCATGTAAATCATAGAGAAATTATGCTTGAAACATACACATATTAAATAATGTCATATTAGATGGAAGAACGGTTTTGATAAAACACTTGAAATGAATTCTTGATGAAAATATCCTTTCTTCTTCAAAATCAATTTCTTTTTACAAAACGTCATGCAATTTTAAAAGAAAAGGATTTTATTGAAAATTGTCATGAAATATTTTGGAGTAAGCTTCATGAAAATAAGTCTTTATAAAACCATAAAATTCCTTTCATGCCGTATAAGTTAAAAATAACATTCTTCTCGTACTTTTGTCGGAAAAGTCAAAAAGTACCTCGTATGGTTAAAAAAAGAAAGGTTTCTTACATAACATGTATTAAAAGTAAAAAATGGTTTAAAAGGGCTTTAATCATACATGAAACCATTTTTAGGAAACATGGACATGGATGATAACAATAACCCCAGAAAATACTTATGAATAAACAATCTCAGATAAGAACGAGATTGGAATAGTTATCCCTTACCTTTAGTCCAATATGCTTTGTATGTATCTGAAACTCCTGTATAATGATTTAAATAATTTCATTTATTTATTATAGAATCATATTCATTTTTATGATATCATATACGGTTCACTTATGACTTTATATTACCTGTTCTATTGTAAGTTCCTTGTTAAAACAGCATTTTGGGTAAAATCGTTTTATTTATCGTACATGTTTGGACTTTTTGTTCTTGATATTATTACTTATATCCTAATTAACTTAATTAAAAAGTGTAAAACATGATTTATATGTAATATATATTCATAATATACATCTATATATATATTATAGATCGATAAATGGAATGAAATAAACCGTTCATGGAGATGGTAGGCCGTACGTACGCATGAACGTTGTTTTTGTTTCCTTATTGAATTGAATGGAATTAAGTAGATGACATAAATATATATAAAATAAATAAAGTATCATTATTATGTCATATATTTCATTATTACTTATTATATATACTTTATAATCATTCATGAATAGTTAACATGGAGAATGAATCTCATCGCATCGTGGAGACGGTAGTCCGTACGTACGCACGAGTGATGATATCATTCCCATGATTGTGGAATTTTATTAAAGTGTATGTATAATATTTCAGAATCAATATCACTTTACAATAATCATATATAGTTATTTATTTACACCATTATACCCATCCAAGTAAGGTGGTGGTGGAAAATAAATTACACCACGGCGTGGAGATGGTATTTCGTATGTACGCACGCCTGATGATTTTGTTTTCCGTAGGATGGATAGATGGTGAAATAGGGTTGTTTCATACTTATAATAACATATCAGTATATTATTGATACTGATGTTATTACTTCATAATGAAACTACTAAATAAGTAGAAGTAGAAGAAGAAATAAAGTTTAAAGAATTGGTAAGGGACATTACCTCTTCTTTGAAGCGCCTCTTCTTAACCTCCTCTTAGGTACAAAAGATGGTATTTGAAGAAGACCAGGACCTCTAGGATGTTTCTAGGTAAGTGGAGAAGATAAGTTGGCAAGGGTTGGTCTAGAAGCAAGGCTCAAAATGGTGTTAAGAGATGAGGGAAGGGGTTCCCTTTTATAAGGGAGGAGAGGGGCGCCTTCGGAAAAACTCAAAATATTATTTTATTATAAAGCATATTCAGTTTTTAATCGCTCCAAATTGATTTATTTAGAATAAAAGGAAGGTATGGGTCGAAATCCTATCATAAAATATAATTTAGACAAGTTTTGGTTTCTATTTTAACCTTATCATTTAGATTTATCTTTAAGTTAAATATTTTTACTTTTACCGTGTCTTCTTGTTTTCTTACACTATATGGTAAATAAACATAATATAACAAGACAAAAGAACCTAAAGTTGTTTGTTATTAATATATATAACCTTATCTAAGTCATGTTTCCGAACCTCCTATTTTTAGGAATAAAATAACAATTAATAATATAATATTTGTTTTAAAAACTATTTTATGTCAAATTTGACACTATTTGGTAATTGATTTTTTTGAAAATCATAACAGAATGATTAGTTAAAATAAAGTTAATTAAATCAATACTAACATGTCATATTAACCTATAAAATTATTGTAATTCATTAAAATTCTCAAATTACATTTATTTGGGTATTTATAATATCAATTATTTTAATATTTCATTATTTAGGTAATTACTACATCACCATTGTGTCATAAATAACGTAGATTATTTAATGTCAAAAAATTATAAATAAAATACCATTAGGTAGGAAATCTTTTCAGATTTCTAATGAATATTTATAGTCGAATTTATCTTATGTATAACTCTATATTGAAAATAATTTAGTTATTAAACTTTGATTTTAACTATTTTATCAATTTTAACACTTCTTTAAATAAATTAATAATAAATGTCCTAATCTAATCCAAGTGGACCTAAATGGTCATATTTTATTCCTAAGGTTTTTTTGGTCTAATTAAACTTATCCAATAGAATTAGTTCATGTGTTAGGGTAATAATAATATCATTTTTACCCTTAATTATCCTATTTACTTTTAACCGTGGTAAATAAAAGTAAAAAGTTACTATTCACCAACAAATATTTTCATCTCATTGAACCAAATTTTAGTCATTTATATTAACCTTGTCTCCCGGATTTTCGAAATTCAATTCATAGAAGTGGTAAATTTTCCTTTAAATGAGAAAGTCAGTTTTTTATCTACCACTAAGTTGTTTCACTATTCATCGAAAATTGATGTTTTTCAGAAAAATACCAAAAATTCAGCTTAAGAATTATTTTATATTCTGAATTCAAAATTGATGTCTATTTTTTCAAATTCAACACATAGAAGTGGAATTAATTAATTTTAAAATTAATTCCCATTAGCAAAACAAATAGCATGTTTATAAGAAACAATAACTATCAAAACATTGATACTTGTTTATATCCAATTTCAAAGTGAACTTAATTCCAATGACCAACATTGGATTAAATGGTAATAATATATTCTAATTACACTTTAAAACCAATTAAAAAGATAATCTAACCATATAAACTATTGTGATGAAAAAAATTGTTTTTAATTAAAATATAGCATGTTTTTACTATTCATTAAAATATGAACGTTATCAGAATAATATGAAAAATTAATCCAAAGTAAATTTCTATATCCTGATTCCAAATAATTATTTTATTTTTTCAAATTGAACTTATAGACATGTCGAAAACAATATTTAAGGTGGGTACGCCATCAAAAGGCGAAAAAACTGCAATTTTTTAGAAATACATATTTTACAAGAAAAATTTATTTTGTTCTAATAACATATTCTTGAAAATGTGTAATATAATAATGTTATAAAATTAAAAATGTAGTTAATACTATTCATAACGGCTAGTCCATAAAAATTTTATAACAATATATCGTTGTTTAGTGAAACCCAGTATTGCGTACTACACACGCTATCGAGGTTGGTCGCGATTGCGTGTAATGCAAGCCAAGAATAGTGTTGCATATACTGTAACCAAATGTGGTGTTGCGTACAGTACAAGATAATATTGGTGTAGTGTATAATATAAGATCAAAGAAATTAAAAATAATATATCTCATAAAATCTCAGGGTGTGAAACACATATTGTGTGGTGTTTTGATTTACTATGGATCTCTGGCTCTTGGCCATTGGTGAGATGTCGGGGATTGATTTTGACTCTTGTCTGGCAAGGTCAAGAGGCATCTCATGCATCATACTAGTCACGTAGGATTCACAGCATATAGGCCTGCTAGTGTGTCTTTTTACTAACGACTGAGACCTTTGGGTCTTCTTACACATACTTTTTACTCTAATGGCAGGTTATGTGGATCTATGTTAAGTCATTTTTGATGGGGATGATGACTCGGTCCTTTTGAACAGGTGGTGTAGTGACCCTAGTTGGTCTATGTGGCATGTGATTCCTTTTTGTTTAACCCCTTATTGGGTGTTGTTTCTCAGGTCTGTGGTTATCTAGTCAGATTGTTCAGAATGATGTCGATAAAAACCAAGGCTTTTATTATGAACTGGACCTCCTTGGGTTATTTCTGTATACAGATACCCAATGGGTGTTAGCTCAGCTTGTCTCTTCTGTTTTGATTTTGACCTCCAAGGAGTCGTTCCTTATGAGGATGCTCAGAAAGGATCAGGACCTTGTAAGTTGTGTTTCAGTTTCGAATTTCCTTTGTTCGTTGTGATCTTTACCGTATTCTGAGAGGTTTTGGATCCTTGGGATAGGTGGTTAGACCATGTGACCCTGTTTTGAGTCTTTTTCTGTAGGGCTAGGTGTAATACCTAGAGACCCTAGGTTTTGACTCGAACCCTTATCGATCGATGTCTATTCCATTTTAGGAAAACTTGGGCGAGAAGGCTGGCCAGTGTTTTCCAATGCCTTTTTGTGGTGTTTGTTTTCATGACTGTTTTTGATGAGCATGCTTGTTCGGTTGCCTGGCCTGGTCGACCATTGTTTCCGATGTTTCTCTTGTAGAGGAGACATTGTGAAATTCTAGGTTACCCTGAAATGGTTGACCCATGCTTGAATCCTGGTCGGGTTTTGGCAGGATGTTAGCATGGCTCAGAGGGAGTTGGACACGCCTTCGGTGAAATCTTAGTGCACTCCTGTAAGAGACGATCATGCGCTATCTTGATTCGTCTTGAGTATGCTGAGAGAGCTTCGACCCTACATCGAGCTCCTTTTTTTCTATCCTATTGTTCATCCCTGTTGTGAATGGAACCATTTTGGGTTGCGATCTTGAAGCGGTG
This sequence comes from Viscum album, assembly GCA_963277665.1. Classification (NCBI taxonomy): domain Eukaryota; kingdom Viridiplantae; phylum Streptophyta; class Magnoliopsida; order Santalales; family Viscaceae; genus Viscum; species Viscum album. The sequence goes on along the minus strand of OY728131.1, from coordinate 197,428,954 downwards.
TAAAGAAAACCATATGGTGGGGAGTGCACAATTGGCCTTTGAGGGTTGTTTTCCTTGTTCAGGTTAAACTTAGGTGTTTTCCAGTGGGATTTTGATCTCGGAGTTTTCTTTTAAGATGACGAAATGGGTGTTCCTAAGGTGGGAATACTAGTTTGTTCATAGTTGAATGTCTTCTCTGTAGAAGGTGGTAGTTAATGGTATAATGTTGGTCGTTGGACAGTCTAGATTACTTGGTTGTGCTGATGCTTGGGTTATGAGCATGGTTGTTTTGTCTTTCACTGGGTTTCTCAGGGACGAGAAGGTTTATGGTGGGGTGTTTGTAAGAACCTGTGTTTCTCCGGACAGTCGTTTTGAGCATAAATTTGAATTTTTGCTGTTGGATGCTCGTGAGGGGTAAAATGGTCATTTTCCCCTACCAGCTGATCTCAGATAATTTTTCTAACAACTCTGTTGGTCTTGAAATATGGATTTTACCCTAGGACAGGAGTTTGAAGGAAATATGAACAGTTTGAATTATTGGCAGAATATTTAATATTTAATATTATTAAATTAAATATTAAATTATTCGGGAAGGTTCATTTGGAAATAACATTTAAACTAAGTGTCATATTGAGTTTTCCTCTACACCGTTGAGTCCAGAATGGGGAGTTTAACTTAGAGAAGGCATAAACTCATGTCGGGTGTCGGGGCTGGCCCGGGCCCCTTTTTCTTCCTTTTCTTTTCTTCTTTCCTCTTTTCTTCTTCTATCTTCATTCCTCCTCCTCCTTTCGCACATCTCCTACACCACTCCCCATTTGGTCGTGACCTATGGGAGATATGGAGTTTGAGGAATAGGGAGATTTGGAATCCAGGAAGTGTACTGATTCGAAGCTCTCGACGCGCAGAGTCGTCGTGCGGCAACCGGGAGTTGCGAAATCAACCGAAGCTTCGGCGGTTTCCACCCGAAGGTAGAGCCGTTTATGCTTTCACCATAGATCCCAGTTAAAGATGTTTTTTTATTTCTTTTAAGCCTTATATTTCTTGCTTGTGTCTTCTTAAGTCTGGATCTAATGTTTCAGGGGTGAAAACGGGTGTTTCGGGTGTTTTTAGGGGTTTCCCATCGAAAAACCCAGAATACACGGTGTGTATTCTCAGGGTACACACCATGTGTTATTCACTTTCTGGGAAGAAGATGTTTTCTTAATTACACGCCGTGTTCTTTGAGTACACTCCGTGTAGTGGGTGGCCGTGTGGCTGGCCGTGTGCAGTTGAACACAGAAATAGTGGTTATTAAGGACTACACGCCGTGTACTTTAAGTACACGCCGTGTAGTGGTACATGGGCATGTGTTTGGGTAAAAATGGACATGGAGTAACTTTTTGTGAACAGTAAACACTGTGTACTATTACACAGGCATGCCCATTGTGCTCTGTCCATGTACTCTGGCCATGTACCACTTCAGTTTAGTAATTTTGAGATATCTTGGGCTCTGGAAGTCAGATTTGGGCATGTGAGTAGTCGATTTTGAGCATTTTCCCATGTATATCTAAATGGTGGAATCCTTTTTTACATTTAGAGGTAATATAAAGTGATTTTTTGGGGTTTCCATCTAAATGGAGGGGTTCTTCCTCCACTTATCGAGTTCAGTTGTCACCGGAGAGTGAGACTTAGGGTGGATGATAGGTTGGGTGTTCATAACAACTTAGTTGAGACCTTCAATATGAGATGAGCTATGAGATATCTTCCGTAACCCATGATTTATATGATTTTTACCTTGTAAGACGTTCCCTTCTATCCTATGAGTCTTTGAGACCATGTACTTCTAAGTATCCCCTAAGGGATGCCTTTGCTTGTGTGCTGACCTAGGGAGTCCCTTGTAGGATCTCTCTCTTGTTCTTCCTTGACATGAACCATGTTATGGAATGCCTATATTTTCCTTCCTTTTAGGATCCCGTGTAGGATTCCTCCCTTACTCTTTTTTACGGATCCTATGTAGGATGCATTCACTCGTGTTTACATGGAGAATTCCAAGTATGATGCTTCCTTAGTGTTGGACTTGAGGGACCCAGTGGGTGCTTGTTGTTTGAACGACCTAGAGTTGTTATGTAAGGTTTGGGTAGAGATGGTGATCGGGTGTCACCTAGAAATAGTGAAAAACTGGTGATCCCTTTCGGCTTTTGATGTATTGTTGGGTTGGGCGTTCGGGCCACCCACATTTTTTGTTTATATCTGACTTGGTTGCTGATGTTGTAGTGTTTACCAGAGGTGCTTTCTGGTTGGTGGCTGGTGAGCCTGACGTGAGGCGTCTTTCTTGATTTTTGTTTTCCTACCATGCTTGTATGATTGTGTTGAGGTAATTTTATCTTTTTGGAGGACTATTGTGGTGCTTGGATGTTTTTCCCAAGCCTTGTTCTATTTAAAACCTTTGGGTCTTGTTAGCCTTTGCCTGTTATAACTGTTTCCTTGCCTTGTGACCATATGATGGAATAACTTTTCTTGACATGCCTATTTCTATAGAATGGTTAGCCTAGTATCCATATAGGTTTACTTTGGACTTATAGAATTATTATGCACTGAATGACACGGGTCTGAGAGAACCTGGTGCCATAGACTATAAGGTATAGACCGAGTGAGCTTTCTAGAGAGTCTTAGACATTATAGACTAGAGGGGATGGACCGAGTGAGATCCCAAAGAGTCTTGGATATTATAGACTACAGGAGGGAAGACTGAGTGAGCTTCCTCAGAGAGTCTTACCTTGTTTGAATCTCATTAAGAACCTTCCCAGGCTAGAGGAGGAATTGACCGAGTGAGCTTCCTTAGAGAGTCTGTGGTATACCTAAGGCTATAGGAGGAATTGACCGAGATAGATTCCTCTGAGAGTCTCTAGACCTTGTGACTAAGAGGGTTAGACCGCATGATCTTCCTCAGAGAGTCCCAGGCTACCCTATACTATATGGGGAATTGACCGAGCGGGCTTCCCCAGAGAGTCTTATAATTTCGTATAACCAAACCAGAGGGGTTAGGCTGAGTTCACTTCCCAGAGGGTTGTTGGTACTTCTTAGATAGGACCAGAGGGGTTCGCTTCGAGTACTTATATGAGGTTTACCCATGTGTTATCTGATTGCTTTTGTTTTTTTGGTTGAAATAGAGGACATCTTGTCTTTGTTTAACTTGTTCAGAGGCATATCTATGGCGTTGACCGAAGAAGGTACATGTCGATGAGATTACTGACCCATATATCGACTGATTTGATATACGGCTTGACTGGAACTACGTCCAGCTCAATTTCCTTGAATAGGATTTCCAAGATATCAGGATGATGGTTCTAAGGATCAATTTCTGATGTTGTTTCTTGTTATTTGAATCACATCATCATGAATATTCATATTTATGTATATGTGTATAGGTATGGGACTATACATGTGTACGTAATAGATATGGACATCCATGGTGGCACTTGCCCAGGTGATAGGGATTACATGCCCTGAGTACAACTGTGGTTGCACGTTTCGTTTACTTCCTTTTGTTGTGATCCAACTAGGTTGGGCACTTTTTTTTCATACACTATTAGAAGCACATTTGTAGGTTGCTTGTCAGGGTGCCCTACTGAGATTATTTCTCACCCCAGCACGTGCACCTCCGTGTACGTGTATACCTTCTATGTGCTTTTCAGGTTGATCATAGGTTTCATGGTGGATAGGGCTGAGGCCCAGTGTTTCATGATCGAGCGGAGCTTCTCGAGTGGTTCTAATAATCGGGATGCTGAGGTTTGACAGTGTTTGGATATCAGGTACGTGGATTTCCTCGGAGTTAGTAGCAGAGCCTTGTACTTTTACTTTCAGTTTATTTTGTACATGTATTTGTATGGTCAGCCCGGTGGGTGACCAGTGTTGTATTGTTTTGCATAGCTGTTCGGGCTTTTACAACATTTTACTATTACAATTTTTTCTATTTCAGTTGTTTACTTCTTCCGCACTCTGTTTACTTTCCACTGTGTATGATATTTAGTTATTCCCACTGTTTTCTTACTCTGGTATGAGGGCATAGTCTCCCCACTCTCACACCCTAGGCCCTCGCTGCTAGTTGGCAGCCTCTAGCGTACGGGGAGGCGCGCTTGAGGCCTTGTGGCGAACCGGCTCGGGGCACCAGTTTAGTGGCTTCTGGGTCAGGATGTTACAATGTTAACCACATCTATTTAAATAATTAATCTAAACAAATTATTTTAAAAACACATAAAATATAAAAAAATAGAAGTCATGGATCACTTACCTTAGATCACAGACCCAAAAATGATGAGAAACAATGTTCACAAGTCCTATCCTCAAGATATTATTATCTTATTCTCAATTAACAATAATTTTATTTAGATATTTTAATTTAATTTAAATAAAAATTTATAACATGAAGAGTGTGAAAAAAATTATCATCAAACTTTATTCTCATTGAGACCAATCTAATGGTACTAATGAAACAACAATATAACTAGTATTGAGGGAGATATGATAGAGGGAATTTTAGGAATTATGGTATTTTATTTACTGGGATTTGTTCCTCTCGCCAGACTTATCCCCTTTTCCCTATTTTTTCCTTTACATTAATTCTCAATATCTAAAATACCCTATGATCATTTTATTTAATCAAAAGGTTAACATACACACTCTCTCTAATGTTTTCTTCATCAGATTAATAATTATAAATTACTTATCATTTAAAATATGTTTTTTCAGGAGAGGATCAATCCCATATTTTTTCCTTCTTCTTTCCAACATCATAAATCCCAATAAATTGTTCTTTTTTAAATTATCACTTTGACCCCCTCTCTCAAATCTATTTTAAATCCCCACATTATTTTCTTTTCATTCTTTCTCTAATATCAAATTTTATCTCTTATTTATTTCAACACCTCAATCGTTACTCTTTCTATATTTCCATGATCAACTCCCAATGTTTTAACTTATACGATTTACTCTTCATTTTTTTTCAAAAAAAACATTAAAACACACACACACACACAAACATATATATATGTGTGTGTGTGTGTTTTTGTGAGTTTGAGTGTGAAAATATATGTTTATACATGACAATATATATATATATATATTCCAAAACACATATATGTTTTAATAAGTATATATAATAAAAATTATTAATTATATAACATCATAATATTTATATGGCTTTGTAATATTTATATATATATATGCATATATATTTATACAAACATAATACACCAACATACATAGACACACACACACACAAATATATATATATATATATATATATATATATAACATTTTGAAACACTTTTTTTGAAATGGGTAATGTTAACATAACTCGTCTAAGAATATATTTACAGTCCTATATAATGTGTCACATGATCTTAGAAATAATTTTCATTAACATATATTATGTTAGGACCATTAATTATCCCTTACTAAAGGTATTCATTTTATTTATAATAAAATTTTAAAAATTTCTTTATCAAAAAACCCTAAAAATATTAAATAAACACTTTAAGTGAAAAAATAATAATTTTATTAGGAGAAAACTACTTGAAGCCTATTCACTTGAGAAAATGATATGATAAGGGATTAGAAAGTACATACTCTTATAATGACCAAAAACTGTTTTAAATGAGTAGGGGATAAGTGATGATGAATTTTAGGATAATATGATGTTTATTATTTAAGAGGTATATATGGAATTTACTTCTTATGATGAACATCCGACACCTACTAAAGTGTAGAAAAAAGTAAAATAAGGGGAGAAAAGGTTGGTTGTAGAACATGAGGATATTAAAAAATACATTAAAAAAGAGAGTCAAAAAAATATTTTTATGATATGAGAAATATCAATTTTTATAGCCATTAAACTACTTTTTTAATCTGTTGGGATGTATACTATTTGTATTAACTCTCAAAAAAATTCAAGAAGAACACAATGAATAAAAGGTGTGGGGTTTTCATAGATGAAACAAATGTCAAAAATCTATAAAATCCAAGATTTTTATCTATTTACGACACTCCAATTACCTGAGAAACTATGTAAAAGTAGATCTTAATGACATTAATAAAATAACTTCTGAGAGTTAAACATATTTTTTATTTGGTTTATAGAACATTAGTTTTTATTTAATTTATAGGAATTATTTGGTTTGTTATTATGATATTTTCAATCCCCCTAATTATTTTTTATTTGAATAAAAGGTAATTTTTTATTTAATGCATTAATTTATTTTCTATTTTTTGACAATGTAAAATGTGTTTCATTCACTTTTCTATAGAATTCATGATTTGATCTTAATTTATATAACAAATATAAATTTTGATTAGAATGTGTCTCCATACTGGAAGAATATTAAGTCTAGATTTCCATGTTCTAAAATACTACTCTAGAACAATGGATAAGTGGAATGAAACCCCCTTTAAGAGTTGACCATGGATTTCCAAGACTGAAGATAAAAAGGTGTCGATGAAATGGAATGAAAATTTTGTGTTTATTTTGAGAAAAATTGGTGATGAAACCATATCAATAAGTGAATATCTCTTCTGTATATTTGATCTTACTGGTTATGGAGAGAAAATGACTAAAGGTTTACATGTTATGGCTCTCAAGGGTTGGAAATATTTTGTAATGGAATGTGTGTCACCGCGTAGGACATCCACATAGGCACATCTACACATGCCCACTCATGAAGACCCATCCATGTAGACCCATATGCGTAGTACCATCCACATATGAACATTGTACAATACCATATGTGGGTCTATAAATAGACTTATATGCCTCAAATTTTAGAATGATGACCGAACTCCATGATAGTGAATTACAGATACGGACCTGGCTGCACAAATCCTTCACCTATGTAGTCCATAACTATCTGGGAACCTAAAATGGCTTTCCATAACTAGGGAAGGCCCCCCATCCTAGCACCTGGGTGTCCCACCAGGGTGAACCACACCTCGGAGACCCATATATGGGAGAACCACCTGTACAACCTATAACTGGGAAACCCATACTTGGGTAACCCATACATGGGACAACCACCTGGGAGACCCACATGGGTGACCCACCTAGGCTACTGTCACTGAACCCCATGAAAAATGGAGTGTCAAACCATGAACTTTTCAGATCGGGTCCATGAAATTATTTGTTTCACCTTAACACAGCTATTGCATCCACCCCTGGAAAACCATAATTTGAGATACTCCTCCAAACCCCCTAAAATTATGTGAGTCAATATAGTAATTTTGGTTCCTTTCCCATTTTACAATTTGATATTCAGTTCTTAGATTCCATGAGTTCTGTGAGTTTATACACTCCATAAGAAACTATTCAAACCTCATCACTTAAATCCTATGCCAGGTTGAATCAAGTGGGAATCCTCTTTAGGAAAAATACCTCGAAAAACTCAATTTGGAATCCTTTTTAGAAATAATACACAACCAATTTTAGGGAATTCCTACTGGATTATGCCCCTAGCCATTATTTTTGGATGTTTCATCCTTTCTCCTCTCTGTCTCCTGGCCACTGGATCATAAATGGTATGGGCACTATATGCCTCTCCAATCTGTCTCTCCTACTCCCTTACCCCCTCAGTATACATACCCTAGACCAATTTTAGGATAAAGTGGAAATAGGAAATAATTATAATCCCAAACTTTTTAATCAATAGAAGAGGTTTAAAGGAGGTGGTAACACACCATGCCCCATCTTTCTCAATTTAGGATTTGTCTCCATGTCCACCAGCAGAAAAAATAAGATTCTACGGTTCCCCAAATATTCTTCTTATTATTGTTTCCCACATTGAGCATGAATCACACGGGCTTAGATGTAAGTAGTGATCCTAACATATGCATGATCCAACCAATGTATTGAACTAAAAAAACTCTGATTCATGTTACAATCAAAATACATAGGATGTAAACTATAGAATTGTGCTCAATGAACATCCCCCTTAAGTGTAAATCCTGAATCAATAATCAAAAACACCATGAGTTGGTTCATCCCTCATAGTGTATTTCTAGGGAATCATTTTTAGGAATAATCCCAAAATTAATCCTCAAAAAGCATTTTACTCCCCTAAGAGACCATCCAAAATTCATAGGCCTTGATTTCTATCCAAATGGGATATGTAGGAATCCTGTGTGAGGTACAAACCCGGTCATTTGAAATCAACCTTATTCTCTCTCGGCCATATTCTCAAGAGGGTCTAATTAAACATAGGAAACTATACTCCTACTAGGTTCACTAGGCTTTTTCAATATAAGTCCCACACTAGACTTTTACTAGGAATCTTCTTCATAGACATCCTTTCCACATGATGCTAAATTGTATTGTTGGGTGTTTATCACGTGTCCTTAAAAGGTATGATATTCCCCACTAAGTGGGACCGAACTAAGTGAGTTCATATTTCATTCACAAGGATATGTAGGAATCCCATATATGGGTTCTATACCCACATTAAAACAACTCTCATCTCCTTGGATAATGATGCACTCTAGAGTTTACCATTGAGAGGTTAGGAAACCAACATCATCATAATTAAGAATAATAAATCACGAAGTAGTCCCTAAGATGAAAAAATCAATGGAGAACCTCATAAAAATATAGATATCTCTATCGGTGAACTACCTCGGATACATATTGATTATTCTCAGAACTATACATGATAATATCTGATTGCTAACTCTGGGATGAATCCCATAAAACATGGGAATTGATAATGGATTCACGAACATTTCTTAAAAATATAAGTGAGTCCAAGATTAGAAAATAATTCCCCATAATAGGGTGTGATGAGCCTGTAATCCCATCCTCTTGAAAAATTTGATTTCTTAATTATGGTTTCCCAAAATACCTAATGGGAACCTACGTTAGGAAATTAGTCCCTTTAGATAAAGAACTATTGGGAGTTTTTTTTTCACCAGCACACCCATTGTAAATGGCTTGAAATTAAAAAATAATCATGAGGAGTGAATTATAAGGGGAAAAGTATGTTCATATTGAAGACACTAAGAAATAATTAGAGATTAAACTGATGAATTTTAAAGAAATTTACATTTTCAAAGTGGATTTCATGCCTTAAACTCCTATAGAACACAAATCGAGCAAGGGATCATTATAACTAGGGCGATATGAAACCAAATCCACCATGTGAAAAGGGAAGTATGATTTTAATTATAGTACTATCCATTACTCCCATAAAATTATTTTTTCGGATTTGTTAATTGAAAAATAAAATTCATACATTAACCATATTCCAAATCATTTATCTATGAGAAAAAACTAACATAGGATAACCAATGTGGAATGTTTTAGATTTATTTGTTGATTACAATAAAATGAGTAAAATGGTGTAAAGAAAAAGTAAATATAAACATGGGGTAATGGACTTAAAAAATCATAATTTATGGAGATTAATTAAAATATATTAACAAAAATGGGGAATTAATAATTAATGTGAGTATATTATTTTCTCAACTATTAAAAATCAAGTAAATATCAATAAGTAATAACCTACCTTTGAGATTTATTTTTTACATCAATTTCTACCTACCCTAAAGCATCAGAGTTATTTGACCCTTAATTAAAAGCCATCATTTTTATATTTTATTTTTGTCTCTACATTGTGTACATTTAAGATTAATTTCCAAATTATGGTGAGGGGCATAATATTAGGTATGAGATACCTACATTTTCAATTATTACCTTGGGTGATGATTGAAAAATAATTTACAAAGTGAGGTAAATTAAAAGTTACTGATATAATAGTGATTTATTTTGATATATTATTGGAAGAAAAAATTATCTTTGACACTTTAAAAGAGCGAATGTAAAATTCATGTTTTGATTTTTTTTCTTTATAAATTGAGGTGTTGATGAAATTTTCTCATGCGATTCTTGGAAAATTTATTCCCCACTAAAAATCACTTGATTCTATTGAAAACAAAATATAATTCATGATAAGGTCAGATATTTTTATTTTTAATATTGAGATTTCATACTTGATGAAAATAATTTGTTCAATTATGGGGAGTTTTGATAGTCTAATTACATTCATATATTAATACATATAAAAATTATTATATCTGGAATTAAATAAACTATTCTTACTAAATTATTCATTATTTTATTGTTTTGAAGGTAGTTATGAATTTGAATTTAATCTAGAGGAAAAGAAACAATAAGTGAAGAATGTAGGTATTGTGACATTATATTATAAGAAGGATGATAGATATAAATGATGAATCTAGGCCAATCATGATTCATTCCATGATGTATCAATTCACATTGTGAATAGAGTTGTGCAAAGGTCATTAGTTGTCCTAGAATGTATGTAAGGGTAAATTAGTGATGCATAATTTAAATTCATGTCATTATACACTACATAGTTAATTAATGTTTTTATATAAGGATTTTTATAGGTAGGATGCATAATTATACCCTATAAAATGTTGTTCATGTTGGGATCCCTAAGTCAACAAAAATGTTAAAAATCCAAAAATTTACAATATTTGAGATAAATTAAATGTTTTTATCATGTGATTTTAAGGATGACTAGGATGATTTAAAAGGATAATTTTAGGAAGATTTAGTCCAATATTAGGATTTCACTTCTAATTAATATGAGGGTTCTTCACTGTTTCAAAGGAAGGATGAAGACTAGGGCTTGGGGTGAGGTGTTTCTATAGTAAAGTCCCTCACCAGACCATCACCCAAACCCTATAGGATATTTTTATTCTTTTCTTGATATATCATGGATAGCATGAGTGGGTGATTTCTTTATTAAAATCAAAGATTTTAAAGAAGATATAACTAGTGCATATACTATTTTATATTCAATTCAAGTTTTTATTTTTTATTAAATTCTTTTCCATCCCTCTATTCATTAAATTTCATTATATGACCATTGGTTCTTAATTATTGGAGTGTTATATAATGAAATCTATTTAATTGAGAATTCTCTAAGGCCAATGGTTGGGATTGATTTATATTTTTAAATATATATTTAGGTTAATTTTATCACTAATGAACTAGCGTACATGATCATTAGTAGAAGAGAGTTGATGGGAGGGAGAAAGAGAGAGAGATACCTTAGAAAAAGGGAATGAATTAGACCTAATTACAATAAAAAATTATTAATAATTTAAACACTATAAAAAATAGCATATGATCATCGATATCATGTACTAGGTATGGTTTTTCTATATTGTCTTCTTCCACTGACAAAAAAAAACAAATTCTAAGCAGTTTATGTTTCATTTTGAATTATTTTATATTTTTTGAACTTTAATGTTAAATTATTTTTCCCATAATTTTTATCATGGGATCTACTTCCGGACATAAAATATTCTAAACTACTTAATTTCAGATTTAGTGAGTTTTCATTTTATGATTTATAATTCTATAAATTAATACCAACCTAGTTAACTTATGATTCCTCTTAGGTGTATCAGTGGTAAAAGTGTGTATTTTATAACCATTAATAAATTTTGATAGTTATTTTAGGATTGAATCAATATTTTAGAGATATTTATAGAACTATAAGGGTAAAAATTTCAATTTTATCACTTTTTAACATTTTTAAAAAAATGGGAGGTCTAATTGGACTATACAGATATTATAGGACAACCCTTGAACATGTGTTATGAATTTTGGAGGATCGTAGAAAGATTATATCCCATTAGTATATTAATAATATAGTAATAGTAACTATATTAGTACTGATATGGACCCCTTTGAGGTGATTTTTGGGATTCTACATCAACATCATCCATGTTGAGTGACATCAAGCAAGGCATCCTTAGTTAGACCGAGTATGGTCCTGAAGATGAATAAAATAGTTTATTTAATTTATAAGTATATTGATATATTTATAATTATGTAAAGTTTAATATCAACCATAATTGATTATATATATTGTTATTTGTATCTAATATTTTATTTCTAATGGCATCGCTAAGTTTGGGATTCCAAAGGATTGGGAAAAAGAGTGATTGTTTTCACCTAGGTATGTCGGACTGTTAAATGTTTTTTATGTATTGTGGATGTGGAATTACTATTGAAAATATCTGCATATTATAGTGTTTTACATTATGTGTTTTATTATGAATAATTTTAAAAATATATGCTTTCTTATGAAATTTCATTATCCTGGTTCCAATTTTTTTTATTTTCTTGGGGAATTTCACGTCAAAATAGAGAAGATGGGAGGTAAACCCATCCCATATGTGATATTTTTATCTATTATAATACATTCATATATAATAATCTATATAATTTAAATAATTTATAGTAACAATTATATATAACCTTTTTTTAAAGTGATTGGTTGAAAAAAATCATTTTAAAGAACAGTGCACATGGGTATTATATTGTCTCAATAGTTATCCAAATCATGTAATACTCTATTGTATAAATCCATTTTGAAAGGATCTATATAATTTTATCACCATCTAAATAGGTAGTGAGTTTAATGGTGGAAGGATTCATCCTTTATGAGGTATATCATGTAACACCCTGATATTTTATGATATAATTCTCTTTAAGTAAATTTTTTTTCTTTGATAGTTTGTGATAAACCAAAACTAGAGCATAAATGAACCATTATTTATTATACCATAATAGCTTAAAAAATAAATTTTTATAATGAATAGGACTAAAAACATTTGAAAAAATATATTCTTAAAGGATTCAGATGAATAAAATATATTTTTTATAAAGTTAATTTGTTCTTTAAAAATACATTTTTCTTCAAAAACACTTTTTATTACTTTTTGAGACTAAATAATATAATTAACTTTTTCCCATTTTAAAAAATTACATTCAAAAAGGAACATTATTTTCAAATCATCATTTAAATATTATCTTAGATTTAATTTTTTAAAATTTTCTTAAAATATTTATATTTTGATGAATAGTCAAAATATTGTTTTTTATTGAATTGTCTTTTTGATTTAAGAATTTAAAAGATCTATTTTCTTAAAAATTGGTCTTAAACGTAACAATAGTACACTTATATTATACAAAATTAAATTATTTTACTTTTAGTTAAATTTATATTTAATTTTATCAAAAAAAACTTTTTATACGTGTGAAAACATATTTTTTCTGGGAAACATATTTTCATCGTGTTTTGTGGGTTTAATTTGAAAATAAAATTTCTAAATATATGAATGAATCATGAATAATGGATTCAATTATTTCAATCAGGGAGGTAATATTTTATATACATAACCTATTTAGTTTTTATCATTATGAATAGTAACTATGGTAAAGATTTTGTCACCTTTGTATGGGTAAAATAAGTATAATTGGGTAAAAACCATGAGATAAAGTATAAAAATCAATCAAAAACTACCTATATTTCATTTTATAGGATAAATTATAAAATTCCCTTTCTAAAATCAAATATATGTCCTTTTAATGACTTATTCCCTTGATAATGACATTTATAGTATTTTAAGTAAAGAAAATTCCAAAATGGCACTCTCTTGAATTTAATATTACTAAATTTTTTATTTAAGGATAAAAGGGTTAACGTTTAGTTATAAATGTTTATTTTATTTTGTAATATTTATTCTTATCTTCTAAATTTATTTTAAATTTTTATTGATTGATTAATTACCTTAAATGTTTATAGAATGTCGACATAGTGCTTGTGCGAGCTATAGAAAAATGATGTAAATGATTTTAAAATCTATAAAAGTAATATTTTTTGGGAGATTAATAGTTACCCAAAAAGTTTATTGATTTATAAATCATATTATGGATGTTTTAAATGTTTATGTTTGAATTAAATTACAACATTGATGTCTTTAAAGTCAAATTAAGTGAATAGTGTAAAAATGACTTTAATGATATTTTATGAAAAATAATATTATATAATTTTTCTAAAAAAATCATAAAAAAATTTAGGATTAAATTTTTGAGAATAAATGGTATAACACTTCATCATATTTCCATTTATGTGTGAAATTTTACTTTATATGTAAAATTATAATCCCTTATGATTAAATACTCATTAAGAGAGTTAATGTTATCATTTGTTAATGAATGGGTTAAATAAGACTGTGAGGGTTAAAATGATACAAAAAAACATATAAATTTATTTGGATAATTAAATTTAAACCATAGACTATTTTTATTTGAATCATTGTCTATTTAGAAGCATTATACTTGAGAAATTCATTCATTATATTTAAATATTTTAAGTAATTCCTAGTGTGCCTTTCCCTCCCTTATAAAAGGATTCCACTTCTCCGTTTAATTTCCACATACTTGAGACATATATATTAACCAAACTGTAATCACTTATATTATCAACACTCAATGGAAAAAATTGTATTTATATTCATTTTAAATTTCCATTATATAGTCCTTAATAAGGGATATGAATGATGCGACTGAAGAAGTGGTAATCATATTACACAACATATTTTAAATTATTTCTCCTTCTACCTCCTATAAATCTTTATTATTGATCATTATATAATAAATTAATTATCATAATTGTAATTAAATTTTATTATTATTGTTTAATCCCCATTATCTACCATCAATTCCATCAAATGTGATGTAGAATTATCACTCATTCACACATGTGGACTACCACCTCCATGTAACAATGAAATTCATTTTACATAACCACCTTTCATGGATTATCATTACAATGGTTTGAATTTTTATATATTATATTTATGGTATAATTATTGTTCTATAATTATAATATTATATCTTATTTAATACCATCTCCTCCTTAGAAAATTGATAATGTTTCTTATACATATGTCTTGACAACTACCTCTATGAACTGATATGATTAATTTGTTGTTTTTTCATTAAATGGATGTTAATAATGATATATTTAATAAATATAAGTGTTAAATATTAATAATTGTGATTATTGAAAGGTAAATGGTTATTTATATTGCTTTTAGTTCATCAATTGAAAAGTGAAAACAACATTCTAGCGTATGTACGACCTACTTTCTCCACGAATGATGTAATTTATTTTTCAATCTCTAAATTTTATATAAAATATAAATTAATATATAATAAATATATATGAAATATATATCATTATTATAATTCTTTATATTATGGAATCATGATCAAATTACAAGTGTCAGGATAGGTAAATCAAAACCAGTAATAGAATTGTAGTAGTTTTCACCAAGAACAATGATTTAAATAAAAAATTGTTAATAAATATTTGATAAGATGTTTTATGGAAATAATTTATGGAATATATGTATATATATATATATATATCTATATGGTTATGGAATATATATATAATAAATCTATAATTATTACATAGTAGGTTCAAATGCGTAAATAGAAAGCCACGACTTGTGTTAAGGGATATATGGATTTGTTCAATATTAATCGGGGTTATTTATATATAAGTGTTCGTTGAAGAAAGTATTTCATACTTATCTGATAAAAACATTTAAGATTTAATCTCTACTAGTTTTTGTAATTTTTATGTTTTATTACCATATTCCTCTCTTTGGTACTCAAAATGGTTCATAAAAATTAATTTTATGAAATGATAGCCTTATTTATCCTCCTTTGGTTGGAAAAACATTTTATTCTATATCAATGTTTTTAAAAAATCATGAATGATTTAGAATATTCAATAATATTTTCTTATGTTAATTTTTATAAGTCATTTAATATTAAAAATTAAAAATATTCTTCATTCCATTTCTTGAATGAGGTACTATTTACTAAATATGGGAATAGAATAATTGCTTTTAAATAATTATGGAATGAATGGAATTTCATATTTTCATGAATATTTAATGTTTAGAATACGTTTTTCATATATCCATGGATATTTTAAACTAAAATATTTTCTATACTATTTTCGAAATTTTTTATATTTTAAAAAAGTGATTTGAAAATTAAAATCACATTTTCAACAAGAAATATTTTTTTGATATTTTAAAGTAATTTTCATAAATTATTACATAATTTGATTTATATTATGATTTAATATGATATTATTCAATTATAGAATTATTTTTATTTCTCTAGATGCTTTATGATTAATATGATGAGAATTATTTAAAACCCATTATTCCCATAGACAATTTTGTCATGAAATATTTAAATATTTATGAAACATGTTTTCTTTCTAATGGTTTTGTTATATTGAAATGATTAATGCTTTATGATCTTGTGGTATCTATATATATGTATTTCATTATATGATGTGTTTACCTGTAATTATATTGTAGTCAAAATGCATTGGGAAAAGCCATATATCTCAGGACATAATTATGGGAAATGAGTTTATGTGCTCGATCCACTATAGGAAGCTAATAGGGATGCCTATTATACTATATAAACATGAAGGGATTACCAATAAACTATATGAATCATACAGTGATATTTGATCTGTTTTGATATTGAAAACATATGTTGATTCCTTATCAAATAAAATTTTAATGGTTTCAATAGTTAACCATTATATATGAAATGGTTTTAATACCAATGATCGTACTAAACATTTTAAGAATTGTTATTATGATTATAATTTTAGCTTATAGTTCATGATTGATTTATAATTACTTATCACTCTAAATATTTATGTATTTTTAAAAGATAATTTTTTTCCAATGATTAATGTTTATGATCTATGAAACATTAGGTATAAATATCGTGAGTTATAGCCACGATCTCATAACCTTATACCAATTATTTGATTTTATATGGTCAACATTAAATATCACCCATTTTTTCCCTTAATGATATTCTGAGCATATCCTTTCTTATGTTCCCTTTCCCTTTATTATGAAGAAACTTTTTAAGTAGTCTATTTCATGAAGGGTAAAAAGTGAGAATAAAATTATAAAGGATGATAAATAATATACATAAATAATATCATTATACATATAGTATCCAAAGACACTATTACTTTACTATTTTTGTGTGTATAATAATGTAAAGTATCAAATATTCATATAAATGTATGTAATATTTATGAATAAAAAGTTTGGGTTGCAATATTGTTTACCAAATAATGGTGTAGTTAATATTTGGATATTAGGATTTGAAAACATTGGTGAAAACCCAAGGGATAAGTCTATGAATAGAATGATATAATGATTTTTTCAAAATGACTATGGATAACCTAGATTAAACATATTGTTCAATTTTATGAGAAAAAGGATTCATTATTTAAACATCAATGAAATATTTGTCATGATTGATCGTGCTAATTAATGGTGATTGATTGTCATGCTAACCATTTTGGATTTAGGATGGGGATGAAGATAGAACGATCTTGTTGAGGCGGGAACAGGTATGCTCAAATGTTAAATTATCTAATTTGATCATAGAGCTATGTATTCCTTTATGTAATAAAAATTATCATGGAATTTTGCATAAAATACTCAATTATTACATGTTATGTTACCCGTGAAAACAAAAAATGGTATGATGGTAACATCTCAAGTCTATTGTTCCACTCATATTGAAGTATTTGGGAATATGTTTCTTGAATATATTATAATACTCTATTTATTTGAATATTTTGTGGTTCTAAAAATGGATTAGAATCATTTTATGAAACCGACATCAATTTTAAAGGATGGGAAGTTACATTTCATAATCTGAAAGAACCTATGATCATTTATCTTTCTGAGGATTAAAATAAACACCTAATGAAAATTAATTCTTTCTTGTGGGTTTTAATTCATATCCATGAATGGTATCTATCCAAAATGGTTTGGGAGAGACTAAAAATTATAATTTACCTATTGTATTGGATTATTTTTGTATTTATAGAAGGGCTTCATAGTCTTCTACTGAATCATGAAGTTTAGTTTTCAAGAGAACTCATACATGATGCTACACCTATTTCATAAATTCCTTATAAATGGCCCCAAAAAAGTTACAAGAATTAAAGAATAAAATTTAAATTAATTTTGATAAGGGATTCATATGACCTATTATATCACTGTGGGGTGCACTAGTACATTTTATTAGTAAGAAATATGAGACAGTGTGTCATTTCCTTAATTATTGGGAACTTAACAAGATCAAAATCAATAATAACCATCTTATACCATGAATAGATGATTAATTTAATCAATTAAACAAATATAAATAACTTTTGAAAGAATAAAATTCATTATATATATCATCAATTGATTATCAAAAAGTAAGATACAACCAAGCCAACATTCAATATGAGGTATGTGGTTTTGAATTTATAGTGATACCATTTAGACTATATAATTCCTCTTTTATATTCAAGGATTTAATTAATAGTATATTTAGATATTACCATGATTAGTTTTTAGTGTTTAATATAGATTATATTATTATATATTAAATGTTCATGGAATATCATAATGATTATTTGATAATTATGTTGAAGTACCAAAGGAATGAGAAATTGTATGCAAAATTTACGAAGTGTGAATTTTGGCATCAATAATATCATTCATGGGTCATATACTCTCAACTAAGAGAATATTGATGGATGGTTCAATGATAGTTGTTACTATAAAATGGATTAGACTATCCATGGTAACCAAATTATGTCTTCTTCTTAGATTATATGGATAATACCGGTGTTTTTTGAAATATTTATCATGATTATCTAAGCTACTTACTAGGTTATTTTAGAAGGGATTTTAGTTATTCTGGATAGACTAATGTGAAAAAATTTATCAGAGATAAATAGATGGTTGGTCAATATAACCTCTCTCACACTAACACATAGTGGATAAGGGTATGTCATCTACAATGAAATATCAAAGAAGTGAATTCATGTAGAATGATATGTTTATAGCCTATACCTCTAGAAAATTGAAGGATCATGAGAAAATTTACCTAACTCATGATTTTTTCTTAAATATAATAATTTTTTAATTAATGATATAGACGCATTATGTTTATGGAGAAAGGTGTGATATTTATATTAATCATATAAATTTAAAGTATATATTCACTCAAATGGGTTGAAAATACAATAGATATGATTGTTAGAGTTGATTGATGATTATTATTTTCTAATAAATTTACACCATGGGATGGTGAAAAATGTGGTTGATGCTCTAAGTCAGAGAGTCCATGCTAGTTTTTAAATGATTTTAATTTAAATATATCCAATAATTATGGATTTATAGAATATAGGACTTGAAATAATTAGGAAAGGGGATAAATATTATCATTCTTAGATGAGGGATCAACCATAATTCTATGTGAGATTTAAACTGGTGCATAGGGAAGATATAGAACTGAAAACAAATTGAGGATCATTCCTAAATTGAACCATGGTTATGATGGAAAGATAAGGTTAAATAACTGAGTATGTATCCCATCAATACAAGACTTCAAGGAGGAGATGTTGGATAAAACTCATAGTTTATCATTCTTTATTCACTATGGAAGTACAATGTTTTATATAATTTTAAAAGAGAACTTATGATTGGAAACCATGAAAAAGGATATTTCAGTGTATGAATATTTGTTCCTATAATGTTATCAAGTTAAGTATGAGAGACGTAAGTACAATGTGATTCTACAACCATTTCCTATATCTTAATGGAAATGAAAAAAAAATACCATGGATTTCATAGTCAGACTACCCAAATCATCTAAAGGGGACAATGTTAATTGGCTTATATTCAGTCAACTTATGAAGTCAACACACTTCATTTAAATTAGATAAGTTTTCTCAGTTGATAATAGTTCTAGGTTACACATTAAGGAAGTGTAAAGATTTCATGAAGTACCATATTCTATTTTATTTGACTATGATCTGAGTTTTACCTTAATGTTATAGAGATGTATTCATCATACATTGGATATATAGTTAATTTTTAGTACTAAATATCATCCTTATATATAAGTCTAGTTAGAGAGGACCATTATAAACACTTTGTAATTTTTGAATATTTATCTATATATTTCAAAGGAGGTTGGGATCAGTACCTTCTATTGGTGTAATTATCTTACTAAAATAATTTTCAATAAAAAAACCATATGGCTCCTTATTAAGACCTCAATTAATATAAGTGAATAAAACCAATTTGTTGGGATTAAGTTGTATAATGAAAGCCACTAGAGCCTGAGGTTTTTGAGGATATTACAGATCATGTAAGATCCAATCATAAGTACATAGGGGTATCTCAAGATCAATTTAAATGTTTTGATAAAAATCATTGGATATATAAACTATTCAAAGTTAGTGATAACATATTATTATGAATAACTTCTTAAAAAAGGTCATTTGATTTAGAAATAAGAAAAATATGAGCTATATAAATATCATTACCTTTGTGATTCATGATTGCAGCGAGGTGATAGCTTATCGTTTAGAACATTCTCCAAATATCTCTCAAATTCATGATGTGTTCCATGTATCTCTCTTAATAAAATATCTGACTAGTCATTTATATATAATGAACATAGAGGTAATATATCTTGATAAATATTTATATTATGAGGAATAATCAATAGAGGTTTTTGGATTGTAAAGAAAAAATTATTAAAAAAAGACCACTCCCCATGTCATCTTTTGTTGAGAAATCACAAATTAGATGAAGATACATGGGAACCCAAGGATGTGATGAGGTAGAATTTTCCTCATTTTATTTTTATCAATGTAATGGAATTTTTAGGGTAAAATTTTTATAAGGGGATTATAGTGTAACACCAGAAGAATTTATTATAACAGTTATATGAGTTGAATATTGAAAAATGGATTCCATATTTTGAATCAGATGGTTTGGATTGTGTAAATATCCCACTTTAATTAATAGTCATAATGAATAGTAACAGTGGAAAATATGTGTCACCTAGGTTATTTTAAAAATTTTGAATCAGGTTTAAAACCATGAGATAAGGTCTCAAAATTAACCCAAGCATAAAAAGAATAAATTTTTTCAATAATCACCACCTTTTAAAAAACCCCAAATAAGCATGTAAACTACAAAAGAGGTAAGTGTGAGAAGAAATTAAAAAGTAATATCTCTATAACATCTGATAAATATAAATTTGGAAATAACATCCCATAAATCCTCCTATGTACATAATTATAAAATCCACTTAAATAAACACATATTTTTAGTTTCAACCAATCTACCACCAATCAAAGACTCACATTCCTAAATGAAAAACTATACAATGTAAACATAAGAAAACTTTCTAAAACTTATCATATTTATCACCCTTTTAAATTTTAATAAATAAATACACCATGATAAATCATAAAAACTAAATTAACAATATAAGATATAGTATGTGAGATATAGAATATTTTTATAATTTCTGTAAAATTTCATCTCTCCTTAAGATGAATATATGAGATTTACCTTTATATAAATTTATAGGAAATTTTAATTTCTATATATGAGATAAAATTCAACAAATCAAACTCTTCCCTTCTCAAAGAGTTAAAAAAACAGTATAAAGAATGGAACTAGAAAAAACATTATAGACAAGATTTAATATGTATGAAATTACATAAATAAAAAATTAATATATTAATAACAACTCATATATAAGAATAATATCAGGGATTCATAATATGAAATTCATCAGTGAGTAATAAATTATAAATGTTATGTTTTTTAGTATAAATAATGTGTCAAATATTTATTGCATAATATATTTATAATTAAGATATTCATATGAATGAAAAAACATATATAGTGAAATATTTAAAAATAAAATATAATATCAAAATATAATAATATAGTAAAAAATAATTGGTTCTTTCCAATAATTAATTATTGATATGTTCAACTATCAATTGTAAATTATTGTTGGTGTAGTTATGATAGATGTTGAAGGAATATATGAAATGTTACATTTATTGAACTTCAAGATAATATTATGTTCCCTGATGAAAAGTTAGTATAGTTTTAAATAAATAACCCACTCCCTTTCATGAGGAGTTTTGCAATTTTAGAAGATAGTTAAATTAGATGCCGAAATTATGATCATTTAGTATGATCATACTCATCTTCTATTTAATATATTCATATCTATTAAAATTTAATGGTTTAGTGAAAATTTTATAAAATTAATCTTTATTTCCAATTAACATGAAAATAATATCTCCATTTTGGTTAATAAAATATTTTTTTGAAAATATAATAAACATAAAATAACATTGAAACATATTTCTGGTATCTAATTATTTCATAGAAGATTTATTTCAACACCAAACACATAAAATAATATAATAAAATCACATGAACACTATGATTTGAATATCATACATTCTAGTCAAATAAAGAAATAATATACAATAAATATCTGAGGATAAGATATTATTATCAAGATTTTCATCTTGAGATAAGTTAATAATCTATTACCCAAAATATTATTGGGTACAGAAATGTTAATAAATACCACTCTTGAATACAAGTTAGCTAAAAATAGAATGTAAATTGTATTGTGATTTTCAATACAAGGATTGGAACAATAATTTTAATCAACATATAATGTATATGTAGAACCTTAAAAAAATTCATTGAAATATTATGGGGAACCTTTCTATTAAAATTTGAAAATATTAATGACATATTATTAGTAGGAGGTTCTCACCACCAAATCATCGATGTAGGGAATGTTTATTAGGGATATCCACCCCTGAATGAATGGACAATCCCACTATAATATTCTCATAACTATATCCCTATATTAGTAAATATTTGTATATAATAACTATCCCTCATTAAAGGATAAATCATTAACCCATAAGGATTCCATTTTGATATTATTTACAGTGGGGAACTCCTTAATGTTTATTTAATCTATGTTAAGATTAATCCATTATATATATACAAAAATTATAACTATTTTATTTTGGTACCAATAATGCTAGAAACTTAATAAATTATTAGTTGGGAATCAGGTATAGTTAAACATAGATGAAATCATTATACAAGTGTGAATTCAAATTATTAACCATTGGGAAAACTATTACATGGTCTTGTTATTCAGTTAGTATGAATTCGTTGGAAACCTATTATTGTGAATGCAGGGAAATGAGAGTGTGAATAATTTATGTGTCAACAATGGCCTCCACTGGTTCTTATAATGATGATCCATACATTACCAAGGATTGGAATCACAATGGTAATGAACAATTTTTAATAATATATAATGTATATATCTGATGTATATTTAATTTTAGTAGGTTTAAGAGTGACAATAGTTTGATTTAAATTATTTTTATGTTTGAAGGAGTAGGTTTATGGTTGGGGTACCATGCATTATCCATTGGTGACCATGAATAGAGGAGAAAATCACCACGTAAGAATTTTTTTCTTGTGTGCAGTATACGGGATGATGTAATTGAGACATGTATTCACTTTAAAAGGCCCCCTAAAACCTATATTTTTATAAGTTTTTATTGATTCATATCTAGTTCCCTCCCATTGACATGAATCTTACTACCTATAGTGATTTTGGGGATGATATTTGTATTTTTATTCCCCCCATATCATGGATTTTATAGGGATGACATTGTGGTTCATGCTTTCTCAGCAGATTACATTGTTAGTTTGTGTATTATATGTATTCATAGGAGGAATAAGGATGTATTTATAGAATATGGAGATTTAGAAAACCTATAGAAGGCGCTTCATGATGTGAATGTGAAATTCATATCATGAGATAGTGTTTTACAAAATATAATGTTGGTGGTTCATGGATTAGATATGTGTTGCGATTCATGCATGAAATAAATTCTTAACATGAAAGTGGTATTCATGATTTGAATCAATTTAGGATGTGGCGACAAGAATTTTAGTGGATGTATGAGATATTTTAAATTAACACCTTCATTCTGGTTCAGATCTTGTAATGAGATGTCATGTGTAAGCTAAAAACGTGAATTCATAATTCCTAACATGAATGAGGTGGTTTGTAGGCTGTTTAGAAGTTTGTAACTCAGAAAAATTATCCCATTAAACAACCATTCCTATATGTTTTTTGGTGAACCCTAGGTGGATTTGAAGGATCTTCATTCCCATTTTCATTATGTATTGATTCATGGGTTTCAGAGGTTATTTTTTGGTAATCTATAGTGAGTTCTACTTTAAATCCCCTTGTTTCAATATATTCTCTTTCATGGATTGATTATGGAGATGTTTTTTTGTTCTGGGTGTGTTTTGGATACGTTTTGATGATACCTTAGTGTTATTTAGGTAAATACGAGATTTCATTAGTGTGGTTGTGGTTTTATGGTTGTTTCTCCTTCTCTAAATTGTGTTTAGTGAATTATATTACTTCATTGAGGTAGTGGATCCCCATTATCTACTAGTTTTTCTCCCCTGAAGGGGATTTCATCCTCTTTCCTTCCATTAGGAAGATATAATGGGTCATCTTACTAAATATATTGAATTATATATTCTGAAATTGATGTCAATGGGGATAAATAATATGCTTTTACTTATTTATTTTTATTATTGATGAAATATTTCATACTTATTTGTATTTCTAAAAATCATGGATGTTTGGATCTTTGAATTTTTTTATAGTCAATATGATTTTAGGACCCATTTTTTCTAATTTTTTTGATCACATCCTGAATTAATGGCTGTGAAAGTATATATTTATAATGAATTTTTTCTCATGGAAATATAGTTTTTCTAAGAAAACTCAAAATAAATGATGATGTAAAGGTATGTAATACATTGAAATTAAAATATGGAAGATTAGATATTAATATTTTTGTTGTTTTTCTTGTTGTTTTTTTCTTGTGTGGTGTGATATTTTTTTATAATAGTGGTGACCATATAGGTTGTAAAATTAGTGTAGGTAGTGATGTGATATCTGGTTGTCATGGTATGTGATGTGGGAAGATATCAATTGGCTATGTTGTGAAATGGTGGTGACATGTGGTAGTTTCATGTGGTGTTCTATGAAGTGTGGTGGTTTTTTCTCTGGTGGCGGTGTTGTGTGGTGGTGATGATGTGTAGTGACAGATATGTCTGATTGTTGTAGTGAGATTTCGTGACAAATGTGGTTATGTGGTGATGGTCAATGTGTGATGTGTGAGTTAGTGTGTGGTTTGGTTGTGCTATTTTCTTTATTATCTAGGGAATAAATTGTGTATTGCTGAAAATTAAATATCATAGATTAGTAAATCAAAAGGATTAAGCAAAAACTAATGTATGGTAATTAGTCTTAAATAATATGAAGTTTAAATTAAGTGGTTCCATGAATATTAATTAAATTTATTTGTAAATGGGAGTTTGTGGGAACTCATTATATATGGTAAATTGGGAAACCTATAATTGAAATTGAGATTCGAGGATTTTTTGGTGGTTTTTTTGGTGTTTTGTATTTAGTAGATGTAGTAGTTGTGATGGTTGACATCTGATGAATTGGTGGAATGGTGGTCTGCACTAGTTCTTTGGATGTAAACCATATGTTGAGTTTTTTAATATATGTATATATCATGTATTTTATAGTTTTTATACACATTTCCCACAAAAGTTTTATAACCTTACCAACACCCAAATATTTTGGGTTTTGAGTGTTTTTCCTGAAATCTATGATGTAGGTGAAATAGATGGATGGATACCCCCAATTTCCTTCTATTTATTCATCATCATTGATGATATATGTTGGTGTTGGATATTACCTAATAGTTATGTGTTGTGATATATGATGAGGATTTGATATGTGGTGGGGTCATGAATGGTTGTAAGAGGTAATGCGGTTGATTTACTTCATGTTCATGACACATTATTACACGTATTATGTGATGATATGTGGTTGTTATTTCACATGTGTCATTGGGTGAGATGAATTCAGGTAGGCCAAGTACCTTTGGTTCAGTTGTGTTGTGATGTGGTTATGATGTAATAATCATTGATTTTGGCACCAGATGCTAGATGTTATGAGGGTGGTTATGTTAGTATTTATCTAGACCCACATGAGAGATGAATGGTTTTGATGTGATATGCATGAAGGTTATGGGATTATATGATGTTCAACATTGGGAAATTAGAGTTAAAAATCAATGGCGAAGTGATATCATGGTTTCTTTATTATGATTTCTAAATTATATTACTATATTGGATGCATGATTTAGTAAGCGAGCCATGGTGAGTCTAGGATTTGTTAGTTGACTTGTTTAGGTGCACGTTGGTTATACTATTATTCATTGACTCATTAATATTCTCTTTTCACATGTGCACTAGAGTCATTTGTTATTATCCTACTTGGTATAAATGTATTCTCACTATAAAATCTAAAATATTTTTGATGTTTCTAAGAAGAATTTAGGGACTGATCTGGATAATTTTATCATGGGTTAGAGCTTCTATTGAGTTAATATGGTATGAATTTTATTTTGGTATCTACATTGATATTTTTATTGTATCTATTGACATTGTTTATGAATTTTGGGATGGTTTTGGTTGTACATTTATTTTATATAATGTATTTATTTTGTGGTTGTTTATCCTATCTATAAATCCAATATTATTTTTAAGGGATATTCTTTCCAAATGTCGAATTTATATACATTAGTGATTGTTTCCAACCAAAGTCCTACTGGTGGTAGGACTCAAGGGGTCATTATACATATTTATTTATTATCAACCAAGGAGGGGTACCTTTAGATGGATGGGTCATAAGAGTGAGGTATTATAAGATTTGGTTTAGATATAGGGTGGAATTTGGAGTTAGGACCTGTAAGGATTCCTTGGGTTCATAGAAAAATTGTTCCTATTGACCATGGTACATGAAATAGGCAAGGGATACTAGCTTATACAAGGTATTTTAGTCCCCCCATGATCTTATGTAAGGACTATGAGCTCAACTAATTTCTAGGTTCTGTGGACCTACTTTTATAGTAGAAACAAAGAATATGTACATCATAAAAACCCATTTTTTTACCTCAGGAATGGATCCTTTAAATTTTGTTCTAATTATATATTTTGGATATAATTTGGATTCTTATTGATTTAGTAACAGTTTTGAGGGTGTATGGGACTTGTTAAGATCCCAGAACCCACCTTTTGGGAAAACATGCCTTGTGGAGATTTTATAGTGAACTGTGCTAAAAGGAAGCACACTTAGAGAAAACCATGTGGGTGGCATGTTTTAAGACAAAGCCTTTCCTCATGGTTGGTGCATAGTTTTCCTAACTGTTTGGCCTAACTATACAAGTGTCCCTTTTTCCTAAGTACATATTCATGGTTGGTTCATGGTTTGGAAAACCATGTAGAAAAACCATGCATAGGCTATTTTACGGGTAATTTTACCATTTCCCATTAATGATCTAATTAAGCCTCCTCTTCTTCATAATCTAGATTCCTATGGGATTATCCTATTTTTCAATCATTTTGGACCTCATGGGAGGCCTGAGGCAGGCTTTGGAAGATACTTTTCTTTCAGGGGATGATCAAGATATTATTCATCACGTTGGATGTGCAATGGTATGTACCTGTGTTCTTTTTAGCCATTCTTCTCTTCTCTTACTCTCGACCTAGTTATTGAGGTGTGAGAAGTTTTTCATTTTTCTCAGATATAATCTATTCTAAGATGAATTAGAATATTATATTGGAGGAGAAGGATCATAAGACCCTAATGTGCGTGGTCTATAACTCATCTGTCAAGTTCGTTGATTTTGGAATTTTCATGTGGGGCCCATTGATTTCATACGGTTCCATTTATTGAATTTATATTACAAGATTATAGTAATTAGAACCCTATGGTTATGATCTGTATATATATGTGATTAATTATTGGTGTATTTTCTCACAACCTCGTCCATCCCATCTAGGATGTTATTTCATAATTTGGTTTTTAGAATTTGACACATTTGAGCCACTATTCTTGTGGGACTTATCTTGACCCTTGTAAGGTTATGTTTTTCTATATTAAATGGATAGATTTAAATTATGACTTGCATAATAGAAAGTAACATGTATGCTCACCACTTGACCCACCTATGTTAAGGGATTAAATTGATAATTAAATGTGAAATGACAGTTGAAATTATACAAAGTATATGACTTGAATGGATTAAATGAGAATAAATAATAGGTTGTATGTTCGTAGGAGCCCATTCCACATTAATGGAAGGTAGTTTAATAGACCTTCATTATTGATTATTCCATAAATGGATTTTATAATGGTTGAATTCTACTGGGTATTGTCATGCAAATGAAAGTAAATGCTTGAACCAATAGAAATTACACATGACTTCATTATTAAATAGGAGTGGCATGACTCAATCTTGCCTTGGATTCTTTTCGGTGAATTCCATGAGCACTCAAAAACCCCATTCCAATTCAAGGATATATTATTCTTAGGTTCAGCCTCACTTATATCCTAATCCATTTCTATTCTTGGATTCCTTGTAATCCCCCATTGGATCCCTCATCTAGTACTATAGGATAACTTGGATACACTCCCTGGATCCAACATTGACAAGTTGGTCCAATGATAATAGTCCATAGGACCCAGTAACTACTTAACCCCATTTTACCTTTGATAATCCCCTTGGATTCGGTAAGAACCATATTTTGGAATGACTTGGAACATGATCCTTGGATACACACTTATCCCTTATCTAGACTCATTTATTAATGAGTTAGTGACCCTTGAGGTATATGTTTCTTTTATCATTACCTTAGAACTTCATTATTAAATTTCATCAATCATGGTTTCCTTGTTACATCTTGGAAACATCACTGTTTATACAATGATGAGGTGATGTTAGTTATGTATATGCCTCAGATGAACTATCAAAATAGATTGGTAATTAATTAATTAATTAACTGGTTACTTGTTCATACATCTGCCTTTGGCTGAAGTAGGTACGTTGGTATTTTGTTACATTGTAATATTTTACTTTATATATATGCATGCATGCATACACACATTTACATTTATATTACAAAAACCATATTTTAGAGAAATTATAGGTGATGGCCCACTGAGATTTATCTCCCACCCTCTATGGGAACCGTTTGTTAACCAGAGTAAATTATTTGGTCGTAGTTGTTGACAAAGGGAAGTGTATGACTTCAAACACATAATTTCTTATTGTTTAGGATGGTACTGGATAGCAGATGACCGAGATATAGTTTGGGATTCTTGGGATAGTATTTTTATTTCTTTTATACTCATCTAGAACATGTTATGCCTATAGTATTGTATCCATGTTTTCATGTTTTCTAGATATATGACATATCATCATCAATTGTTCTATATTATTCTAGTTATTTCAGTTATTTTTACTGTTGTCTATTTTTTCCATTATGCCTTCTATTTACTTATATTACTTCCATTATTTAACACAATTTAAATTAAAATTGTGAACTACACTTATCTAATGAGGTAATAGTCTCCCCATGGACACACCTTAGGTCCTTACTAGTAGTCAGTAGCTCCAAGCATTTGGGGAGATGAGCTTGAGGTTATGTGGGCCACATGGCCCAGGGCACCTATTAAGTGGAATTTGAGGCTGGAATGTCACAAATTGGTATCATATTTGTTTCTTTTATTTCCTTACTATTTGGAGATAATAGATTGGAGATTAGGAATTATTGGGGCTTTGTTATAAGCCATGGTTGGGTGTCGCAAACCCAGGTATAGGGTAAATGTCACGACCCATCCTCGGGGCCCATGTCGTGACTACCCCATGCCCGCCTTCCATAGGCCAGGGGCTGGCGACTAGCACCAAAAGCGTAAATCCCGATAAAAGGGGAAGGCATTGCCTTTATAAAGTAAACAAACACCATAGAGTAAGCAAGCTGAAGAAAACACTAAGTAAACTGGGTACAACTGTAAGTGTTGGAAAGTAAATGGGTCAGAATACAAACCCAATTGAAAGTAAAGTAAAACTAAAAAGAAAGTATAGAAACTGAAAAGTAAAGCAGCAATGTCGAGTCATGCACTGGAAATCACACCTGAAGGGTGGGTACAGATAGCCTCCGCAGCTCCTCGGGTCCAGCCATCCGCTCCGTGTACGTCTCGCCCAGTGGTCTACCTCCAGGTACCGACTTGCTCCACAAGCGTCAACCACAATCTGCGATGTCTGTTGTCTGCCTCCAACACAACGTAGTGCAGGCATAGCCCGTGTAGGGGTGAGTATACGCTACTCAGTAGGGACCTCGAGACCCCTGAAGGTCTCCCAGAATCCACAAAGGATAATCCACAAAGGAAAGATACAATAACAAAGTAACAACCAACTCTACTTAGGTATATTCCCATACATATACCTAAGTCACCAATTCCAGTTCGGCTTCAACATCCGAGCCCAAGTTCGATCTAGTCCACACAGGATAGCACAATCAAATCTACATAGGATAACACAACCCAATCCACACAGGATATCAAAACAATCATATCGAAGATATTGATTGAATGTCAAGACTCAGCTCACACATGTGTACTTCTTCGTAAGATGATAGAGATGATCAGATGTAGACACTATTTCATCTAAGCTATCAGAACCACGTAGGATACAAGACCAGGTAAGCTGCCGGACCCACAAAGGATACAAGACCAGCCACTCTATCGGACCCACGTAGGATACAAGTACAGAGTCAAATACTACCGGACCCACGTAGGATACAAGAACAGTAGTCACATACTGCCGAACCCACATAGGATACAAGAACAGTAGTCATTGGCATCGAACCCACGGAGGATTCCAGTATGGTCGTCATCGCTGCTGAACCCACGGAGAATCCCAGTACATTCGTCATCATCATCGCAATCGCAGCCAGCTCTAGGGTTCCCGCACACAACATGCTCGATTCCAGGAGTGTCTGCTCCACGAGCCAAGGGGTTCGATACATCAACTGACACGTAGTCTGGAGTTGATGTATCCCAAAGTTCCGTCTCGACAAAAGGAACTCAACGCGACAGACGACGGGTCAATCAGACACCCGGTCTGAAAGTTATTGGCCTTTTCGTCCCAGGGGCCCGGTTGGTTTTTAAGTCAAAACCAACCCGACCATACTCCAACTATGTCCAAACCCCATGCTTAGTAAGCCAAAAGAACCGTCTCACTAATAGGAAACCAAAAAAGTTAACGGTACATCAATCGGATGTCTGGAGCTCAAGTTATAAGTGTTTCCACTCCGAAGGCCTAGTTGGTTTTGTGTCCAAACCAACCCGTCCATACACAAAGTTCTCCAAAACCTTGAGTGTAATATACTAAAACGACCGCCTCGATCCAAGGATCGCATCGCAGCTGACTGTACATCGATCGGAGGTCCGTAGCCCATATTACGAGCGTTCAAACAAATCTGACCGATTTTACGGGGGTTTGGGCCCGGACCGACCCGACTGAGAACCCCCTGGGTCGGCCCGAATCGGATCGACCCGACCCAGGTCCGGCCCATTAGGGCACGACCCAGCCCACCTGGCGTGGCCTGGCGCAGCCGGTATGACCCGGCCCGGCGCGGGAGGCCCGACCCGGCGTGGGCGACCCGGCCCGGTGAGGCTGGTCTGGCCCAGCCGGCTCGGAGCTGCGGGGCGGCTCAGCGTTAGCCGAGCAGGGCGGCTCGGCGCTGGCCAAGCGGACTCGTAAAGGGGGGGGGGTGCGCTACTGCCCTCGTTTTGTAACGGAATCCCCCACGTGGGGGCCCGCCCCTTTTCCATCCGTCGGGGGTTACAAACCCCCGACCCTTCCCAATTCCATCCGGTCGTGATGGCCGGCTGGTGTGCCACCTCGGGACCCCCCGCGGGTCCCGCCTTCCCTTGCGTTGGTGGCCGGATTTCGGGCCGCCCTTCGCTACACCATCGTGGTGCGACAGCGCTGCACCCCTCTGCCGCGGCTTCTTTCGGCCTCAACGGCGCGGCGCGACGGCGCTGCGCTCCTCCTCGTTCCCGTGCGGTGCTGTTGCACCGCGACACCTTTGTTTGAGCTGCAACAAGTACAAAAACAAAGGGGGAGGAGGGTTGGCCATGTTCGTGTGGTCCGAACTCCTCCTGTTAATTTGATAACAGGTGGAAAAATATTTAACGAAGAACGCAAGGAATAATCACGTCGTAGAAACACACCCCTACCTCAAGAAGTTTTCATACAAAGATCATCGCGGAAAAATGGCGTCGTGTGGTTGGTTTGAAGACGGCGTTGGTGAGCGTTCAATAAGAGGATGTTGTCCCACACCGGTTGTAGAGAAGGGAGAGAACAGTACGCCGTCTCTCCTTGGGGCTCTGGTGTTCTTCACATTCTTCAATGAGGAAGGAGATGTCCTTCAAGACCGCAAGAGTTCTCCCCTCTCTTCCACACAACAAATCAACCCCCCATAAATTAAGACCTTGTCTTATTTTATTCACACACACACATTCCAACATTAATTTGAAATTTAAAAGAACTCATTCAATTAATTAAATTAATTGAAGAGCATTTAACAATCAAATTAATTGCGAGAGTTGACATGTCATTAATTTGGGGGAGTGGGTGAGTTACACAATAAATTGCAAGAGGGAGGTTTAATGGAATTGAAGGGGTGGGACTCGTGTGGGCCCCACTTCACTAATATCCTACCAAGTGTTGTTAAGATGTAGTGGGTCCCACTCCAACTTCCATACATAGGTTAAAACTACTTAGAATAGAAAATAAAAATTGTAGCACAAATTTTTATTTCACTCTTCAGTTAACATTTTTTAATAACTTCACCTGAGCAAACATAAATCTAGAAAAGGTGTTTCTAAGCAATTACCGGCACTGCGGTTTCATCGGTACCTTCGGATTTCGATTCAAAGCACGAGTTCAAAAGTTAGGAAAACCCGCTCGTTCGTTCACTGAACGTACCCGAGCTAAACTTCAGAAAAATGATTCCGGGCACACTGGGCCTCAGAATCAGGTGCCTTTAAGAAACTGCGTACTCGTAAAATTCCAAAGAAAATTAAGAACAAATTTCCCTTGAAATTTATGGGTCTTTACAGTAAAATCCATGTTACCCATAATATAATTGTTATTCTAGTTTGTGTATTACAATTGACATTATTTCACTATTGGGTGATGCACATGTTTTGTGGGGTTTTTGATTATCCTTTTGAATAATATTATATTTCATACATGGCATGATGATATGAGGGAAAGGATCATTGTTACATGTAACATATTAAGCTCATAGAATTCACATGTCATGCATATTTCCATGCCAAATAGGTGCATTTCACAACTTTTCATTGCTTAATATGCTTGTGATTGTTGATAGATGTAGTGATAGTTAACTTATTATAGTATTATTATTCATTTAAATTGATATATTTCCTATCTCAATTCATGATTTGTATGGGCCATCTTCTATTAGGATGAGTAATTTACCTAGACAATCCATTATGCTATAAATAAATGGGTTTTTTTCTAATGATAAGGTGTATGGGCACTGATTCACTAGAAATGGATATCCATTATAAAGTGATTAATAAAATCCAAAATAAATTTTTTGCACATACTTATCCATCCTTTTCATGAAAATGAAAGGTAAAGTATTGAACCTGATAACAAAATGTAAAATTAAATGAAACATATAATTGAGCACTTATTGGTACCTGGACTTTTATGAAGGTAGTTGGTGTAGTATGCTTTGGGTAG
The DNA here is from genome assembly GCA_963277665.1 of Viscum album. Taxonomy (NCBI): domain Eukaryota; kingdom Viridiplantae; phylum Streptophyta; class Magnoliopsida; order Santalales; family Viscaceae; genus Viscum; species Viscum album. The sequence goes on along the minus strand of OY728131.1, from coordinate 197,395,409 downwards.
TGAGTTTTATTACATTCAAATTCCCCTAGTTATGCTATATTTCTTCTTAATATTTTCTCATGGAATTTCCGTTGAATTTTTAGACTAATACGGTGATAATGTCCTCATATTTTGTGTCAGGAAGGTGGCGACGACCGTGCTCCAAACATGGTGATCCCTGTGCTATAAGTCTTACTTCTAGGAGTTCCACTAGAGGCTCCCCCAATTATACATTATCTATGAACTAATTCCCAAGTTCATGATAGTTTCCTAAATTTGATGCAATCCATGCATGTTGCACCATAGCTTTCACATATGATGGATGATATGCCTCATGAGTTCTAGCATCAACATCCTCTTACCTTTTAAGGGTATGGTGGTCCACCGGCTACTAAGCCTTGGATGTACGACAACTTATCTATATTTTATCATCTATAGATGCCTCTATGGTGGAGGGTAAATATTTCTATATACATTCTTCTGGATTCAACCAAGAGTTGGTGGGATGCGGTTACCCAGGTTGGTCATCACCAGGGGATGTTATGGGTTGATTTCCATATTGCGTTCTTTAATTATTTATTTCCTCAGGCATTGAGAGAAGATAGATCGAGAGAGTTCATGAATCTTGAAAATTGTTCTATGTTAGTAATTTATTTTTCAACATGTTTCATATCATTGTAGTGCTTTTTAACACTTCTAGAAAGTGATAAGATTTTATATGCTAGAGGTTTTGAGGTTGGGATTCAGTATGCCATCCATATGTAGGTAAATGTATTTCACCTTCCTAATTTTTCTACAAAAGTAAATTGATCTCTTATCACTAAGAAAAATATAAGGGAATCCCAACCTCAAAACCAATTTGATATCAGGCATAGAGGACTAGTTCCATGTTGAGATAGTTGTTTTTATTCTTGAAGGATTAGTTCTATTGAAGTTTCTCATCAAGTAACTAACAACCAATGTTCCCAATTTGATATCTCTTTAGTTTCTCATCAGTGTGGAAGATGGGAGAATATAAATACTTACTATGATAGAGACCCACTAGAGTGTCTGTATTGTGGCTGTAAGGGAAATATTCAATGACTTTACAGAACATTTCCACTATCTTCGAAAAAGTATTATCCCAACCCCCACCCTTAGGATCAGGTTATTTTTGTAGGATCGAAATAACGATGTAGATGCTCAATATACAAGAGGGGGGTGAATTGTACACTTTAAAAATTTCCTTAAACATTGAAATATCTATGTTTAACAAAGTTAAACTAATAAAATTCACAACACCTCTAACACCAATTAAAATATTGGGACAAAGTATGAAGTTACAAACTTCTAGTTCTATACACTTGCCTAAATCTGGAAAGGGATTCCAAAAAACAGGTTCCAGAAATATGGATCTGGAAAATGAAACTTAACCAAAGTTTACAATATGAGATGATACCTTAAAGTGTATAGAATCTAACAAAGTCAGAGTACAAGTAAGGAAGTATAATAAAGTTATACTTTCCATAGAAATGTAAACTACAACAGAAAAACTTGTAACAAAAACAAGTAACAAGATATAAATCTTTTAACCCAAAGATAAGGGTATCCAAAAACCTTGGATAAAGGTAAGTTGATTTATACTTTCAAGAAAGTCTGTCTTACCCAAACTAGGGTAAGCCCTCGATAAAAAGATTGGAGTCTCTATCTTGCTATCCTTGCAAGCCCTCAACTTCAAGGTAGTTGGAACCTCTGTCTTCCTCAGCAAGAAATCCCTCAACTTCAAGGTGTTGGAACCTCTGTCTTCCTATCCCCGGAATCCCTCGATTGTAATCACCAACAATCAGAGTCTCACGAAGAAAGTCTGCACAAGGAAAAGTTTGAACAAGATGTTCAAACTTTTTTCACGAAGCTTGAGAGTTGATAAGAGCCTCTCTATCAAGAAATCACTTCAATAGAATGTAAGCACAGATGTCAAAGATCAGTGTTGAGCTCTTTCAAATGAGCTTCTATTTATAGGATCGGTTGGAATGGTCAGCTCCCTCCTCTAATGGTCTTATTTTACTTAAATTTCGGAGGGACCTGTACACGTGTGACTCAACCAACAGTTCTTTAGAAACAGAATGGGCGACATCATTTTATAACAAAACATGTGTAACTGAAGTCAAGACATCGTTTTATAATGAAATGAGTGTAAGCATATTTAAAACTGAAGTTCAAAATATAAGAAAATAAAAGTTAGGAGTATATCCAAAATGGAATTCAAAGTCTATAATAAAGAGATATTCTTATTCTAATTTATAGGAATTCGGAAACTGAATTCTGTGGAAATCTTAAGTCTGAATTTCTAAGGAAATTCGGATTCTGGTTTCACTAGAATTCATAATATGAACTTACAATGTTTGGAGTCGAACTGATAAAAGTTCGGAGTTGAACTCATAGAAGTTCAGAGTCAAACTAGTAAAATTTCAGAGTCTAGAATTCGGAGTTGAACTATATGAGAGTTTGTATCCAGAATTCGGAGCCGAACTATGTGAGAGTTCGTATACAAAATTTGGAATGTAACTTTATTAGAGTTCATATCCAGAATTCGAAATGGAACTTCATTAGAGTTCGTATCCAGAATTCGGAATGGAACTTCATTAGAGTTCGTATCCAAAATTCAGAATGGAACTTCATTAGAGTTCCTGTCCAGAATTCGGAATGAAACATTATTACTCTTCATATCCAGAATTCGGAGTGGAACTTCATTACAGTTTATATCCGGAATTCGAAGTGGAACTTCATTACAGTTCATATCTAGAATTCAGATCCTAAAACAGGATGCCTTATATCTAAGTATTATGTGATTCTGAGGTTTAAGGTATGAATTCGATTTTTATACTTAAGAAAAATATTGATATGTTTAAGGAAATCTAGGTTAGGGTAAATTTCATTATGGAAGGAAATTTTCCTTAGAGAAGTAAAATATCGATTTTCTTAAGTGTAAGGTGTTTGTGATTTTCAGAACAAGAAGTAATTGAAAATTCATTAGGAAAACCTTATTGACTCAACAATATCCCCCTTTTTGGAAAGCACAAAGAACCTTTCGAAAAAGAATATAAGGACGTTGAAAATTTTCATTAGGCTTTGAAATTAAAACTTATCTATCTTTGTTCATGGATGATAGTGAATACAACTAACTCCCCCTTCGGTATTGAAACTCTAAGGATTGTATTTTGGATTTATAGAATGGAGTTTTTATTATCATCGGAAATAAAAAACTTTTTAATGAGAAACTCCCCCTTAATTTAAGGATATCTACACTTAGAAATTTTTCCTTCTCCATTTTAAATTTTTCCTTCTCCCCTTTTGAGCAGTTCTTTTTCCTTCTCCCCCTTTGTGATTTTCAAAAATAATTGAAGGGAATGGAAAAGAAATAAAGTACCTGAAACATTAGTACATAACAAGACAAAATACAACCAACTAAAGATTTCATTAGAGTTGAATGAATTTTTTACAAGGAAAATAAAATGCAACAAAAGATTAGATTGAGTTCATTTGTCTTCCCATTCCTTTGGAATTAACTTTTTCAAGAGAGTTTTCTGCCTCTTCAAATCTTTATGATCCTCCTCAGCTTGCTTCTCCAAAGCTGTGATCCTTTCTTGTTGAGATTTCAACACCTCTTCCTGAGCCTTCATGGCCTCTTCCCACATATTAACTAACTCATCTTTCTTTATAAGATTTTCTTCAAGCTTAATCCAGAGATCTCTATCCCTTTTAAAATTTTGAGAAAGAGAGTTAACCTTATCATTCTAGTCCTTCACTTGTTGATTCTGAGAATTTTGATCAAGGTTCATCTTCTCCCAAAGATCCTTTACTTTGGTATCCTCAGTGTCAAAATAATCTTTAACATCATTTGGAAAATGATCAAACTCAGCCAAGTCTTCATCCACCTTCTTTGACCAAAGGGTGATTTTGCTGCAAGATTTTCTATGAACATCATAATTGATGACAAAATTTTTATGGTCAGCTTCAATTTTCACACACTTATCCATCAACATGGATAATGATTCCGATTTCTAATTTTTACTATGTTGAAGCATTTGGCACCTTGAGTCTATGGTGGGAAAAATCGGAATGGTGTCCACCAATTTCTTCAGAGACTCAACAACAAAGTCGTGACCCAAAGTTGATGACTCTGAATCTTATACCTTACTAGGTGAAATCTCTTCTTCAGCCTCCACTAGATTTCTTCTAAAAGAACCACTAACTTCTTTCTTCCTGATGATATCTTTTGTTGGTGTATCCATGAGCACTTTATTACCTTTATCAGTCTTTGGAATGGGTTTATCATCTAGAGATTCTTCTTCACTCTCTGATAGTTGAACAATCTTGTCTTCATCTATTTTCTCCATTTCTGCTCATTCCTCAAGAAAATTCTTCTCATAGGTCTCTTCCTCATACAATTCATACTCTTTCTCTTCCTCTTCTTTATCATCATCTTCATTACCTTCTTTCTCAACTCCCTTTCCAGGAGTGACAAGTTTTACAAATTCATCCTTTTCTTGATAATCCTCAACTTGGTTAATTAGGTCATCTAGATCAGCACTTCCTTCTTCTACTTCTTCTTCTTCCTCTACTACTTCTTATTCTCTTTCAAAAACTTATTCTTCTATTCTCTAAACAACTTCTTATTCTTCTCTTTTAACAACTTATTTCTCTTTAAGCTTTTCCTGAGTGAAGCAGTTCTTCCCAGGGGTTTCTGGAAAAGATGCAGTAAGGAATTTTTACGGAACCAGACTCTGCTCATAAGCCATGTCTGTTGATTTCAAAAGAGATGGAACAATCTCTTCTTCAGACATCTTCTTCTTCAACTTGTTTTCTTTTTCTTGTCTTTCCAACTCATCAGAAGATTTCTCTTTTAAGGCCTTAGCCTCAGCAGGATCTAATCCAAATTGGGGATCCCCTTCTTTTCTCCTCTCCTTGCCTTCCCTCCACTAATCAGAAACTTCATCTAGTTAAGATTTTTGTTTCTTTGGCTTGGGAGGTGTAGATTGAGTTTCTTTAGCTTTCTGGGTCTTGTCTTCAGCCAACACTCCTTTCAACTTTCTCTTCTTCCCTTCCTTTTTAGATGGTTTTGGAGTTTATTGATCTTTCTGATCTGCCTCATCCTCTTCCTCTGGTAAAGGGTATAATTCTCCAGATTCAACAGAAAAACCCATCTTTCTCCTCTTTAATGTAACATAACTTATCTACATCGTCTTACAAAGTCTTGGATTGGAAGTGCAAGCAACTTTAAATGAATCAATACATATGATAATAAGCTTAGAAAGCAAGGCCAAATACATTATGATCTGAGCTTTCAAATTCCCTTCTTTAATATTCATAACTGTAATCAAAACAATCCTCATCAAATTCAACTTCCTTAGATTTACCAAAAAATATAAGATTTATATATCAATCTTATTGAGATTATCCTTATCACCCCTTCTAGGTACTAAAAAACCGTGTACCCACAGCTGTAGAATTTGATTATTCGAAGAGAGATGAGAAATCTTAGTAGTCTTGGCATCTTTATGTCCAAGGCATTTCAATGCCTTCACTTTTTTTGAAACTTCCTTGCTCATCCGAAAGTTTATGAGAACAAAACTTAGCTTCACCTTCATAAAATAGACCCACCAAGCTTGCAGCCTTGGTGTAAGAAAGAATCTAGGTCTTCCCATAAGATCTGAATGAAAACTTCTCCCTTCCATCTTTCTTAAGGAAGAAAATAGACTCGTAAAACTCAACAAGAAAATCTGTATAAACCGGATCCTAATTCTCTGGCTTTGATAAGCAAACATCATCCTAGCCATTCAATATTATATTCTTAGATATAAGAGTATCATACTTGTAGAAACTCGAATGCACTAACCTCTCCCTATAAACTAACCATTTTGATATTGGCTTCGTAGTTGGCATATCCTAAGAGGTAGCTTCAGCAGATATTTGGAATGAAGAGCTCTGGAAGATTCAGAATGGCCTTTAAGAGAAGAGGCATGGCTTCAGCACGCGAGAGATTTGAAAACGATGTGGGACACAAAATGGGGGTGCCATTTTTATAGGCGATGGAGGTGACCTTTGAGCTTCCAAAAACCATCTAATAGTTGAAAAACTCTCTGATCTGATCTGAAGGTTGAAAACATATCCGCAAGGAAAACTTGAATCCGATTTTTGAGGTTTTTTAAGAAAAAAAATCAGATTTAAGAAAACTATAATCCGAGAAATTTTAAAACTCATAGGAAAATACCAGTAAGAAAAATATGACTATGAACACTTAAGTAAGGAAATTATACCTCTTGGATTGGCTGGGAAGTTTATTCGTAATAGGTGATATTATTATTTAATAAAAATTTGACTATGAAAAACTAACTACGAAAAACTTAAAGTTGAAAAGACTTTGAGTACCAAAACTCCAATATGAAAAGTATGAGTATGAAAATCCCAGTACAAAAAGTTAGAGAATGAAAAATTTTAGTACAAAAATTATCAGTACAAAAAATTCTCGTACGAAAAGTATAAGTACGAAAATTTTTCAGTAAGGAAATTCCGAGTAAGAAAATTCTCATTACAAATGTGCTAGTTCCAAAAATTTCCCTTAAGAAAATTTCAGTTCTAAAAACTAAATTACAAAAATTTTAGTTACAAAAGATCGAAAAACTGACTACGAAAATTTTGATTACAAAATCTATAAAAGAACTGACTACAAAAATTTTGATTACAAAATATTTAAAAAAAAATAACTACGAAAATTTTGATTACAAAAGCTAACAAAATGACAAAAAAAATTTTGATTACAAAAGCTAAAAAAACTGACTAAATTTTTTTTGATTATGCTAACAAGAAAATGTATTCCCCTTATGAAAATGAGTTTATTACTGTAAGGATAATTGTTCAACAAGAAGTTAATGAAGGAATATTACCTCACGGTTATCATTCTAAACTTCTGTTTAAGGTAATCAAATCTATTTAAAGGTAAATATTTTGTGAAAATATCAGGAATTTGATCTTTCATTCCGATAAATTGAAGAATAATTTCTCCTTTTAAACAAAAAATTTGAAATCAAAGTTTTTCCAAAAGAACAATATTACCTATACCAATAATTTTTCCCTAAGCATTGTCTCCGAAAGTTACTTTTCCTCCTTTCGTCTTGATAATCTTTTCAAAATAGATTTTGTTACTAGTCATATTATGAGAACATCCACTATCTATGTACCATGTATTGCTATTGTTACTTTCCCTATTTTCCTGAAAATGAGAATTAAGATAAGCTTTTAGAATCCAGACTTGCTTAGATCCAGAATTGTTAGACAACAAAATTTTGGGTATCCACATTTGTTTAGAAAAACATTCTTTATGAAATCCAAGATATTGAACTCTATTTAAAGAACAGTTTTTCTTCCAATGCCCACCACTTTGAAACTTAGTGCAAAAAGGGGCTCTAGAAGGAATAAAATAGTTTTTTTTTGAAAACTGGTTTTTGTTGAGTATAACCTACTCTAGTAGTGTTTCCATGAGTTTTAATTTGAGAATACATCTTGTCAAAACTTTCCTTCCGAGAGGTAAATTTTGCAAGAAGCTTCTTAAGATAAAATATTTCAGATTTTAGTCTAATGACTAAATTCCTATCCTCAGGAATTATTTCCATAGAGTTAGATTTTTCCTCAAAAACATTCATATTTAAAATAACATTCTTAAGATATATAGAAAGTTCTTCTTTATCAGAATTTTCTTTCTCAAGATCTTTAGAATGTTTTTCTAAAAGCTCTTCTTTATCTTTAAGATCTGTAGAAAGATCTGAAATGTCTTTTGTAAGAATTTATTCCCTAGTATTTTCCTTGTCTAATTTCTTAGAAATTTTATAGTTTTTTGCTTCAAGTAACTTGGAAAATCTAAATACTTCTTCATATGAAGGTTCTTCATTTTCTGAGGATGAAGTATCTTCATTAGAAGTACTATTTTCGAAATAGTAATTCTTATTAAGAGATAAATCTGTTAAAGCCTTAGCAGAGCATACCTTGTCCATAACACATGTATGTGGAAAAGAAGTATTCGCAATGAATCCCATATTCTTATGAGCTGATGAACCATATTATGAAGATTCACTTTCTGAAGAGTCTCCACAGCTAGCACTCCAAGTAGTATTAGCTTTCAGACTTTTCTTAGCTTTAGATTTTTAAAACTTCTTCATGTTCCTTTCAGAATGCCTCTCTTTTATTTCATTCATTTTACACATAAGAAAATCATATCTAATGTGTCCACTTATCTTGGATTCATATAATGTGACCTCAGAATCTTTCTTATCATTCCTTTCCTTCTTCTTATACTTGGATTGAAAATTTCTCTGTCCACCTATCTTGTTCATCCTTCGAGAAAGATTTGCTAACTCATTATGTGAGACTTCACTCTCACTAGATTCGGATTGGATAACAACATTCATAGACTTGGATCTAGTTACTCTCTCAGAAGTCTTTGCTTTCATGTGATTTGATGTTGTAGTAAAAGCAACAACACCATTCCCATTCTTCTTTTTGATGTTGTCAGCATCTCTCTTCATCCCTATTTCATGTTAGAGAAGAGTTCCAAATTGCTCATCTAAGGAAATTTGAGTGACATTCCTATTCTCATCAATAGCTTTCCTCTTTGATTCCCACTCATTGGGCATAATATCAATGATCTTGTCCAAAAGAGCTTCATCATCCAAACCTTTATCTCCCCTAGATTGTAAGTTATTCACGATAGTCATGAATCTCTGTTGTACTTTGCATATGGGTTCACCATAAGGAAAACTAAAACAATGATACTCAACTCAAAGCATAGCTCTTATGGTCTCAATAACTTTAGATGTACCAAAATGAGTAACTTCAAGTTTCTTCCATATACAGTTAGCTGTTTCACAAGAAGAAATTTGGATATATATGTTCCTTGTCATTGAACATAGTAGAGTATTGCATACCTTATAGTTTAATTGATAATCATGATTCTCTTGGTTTGTGAAAGTACTAACATCTTTATCAAGAATTTGATAACCTCCAGTAATCATAAAAAAAAATTCTACTCTAGTATTAATAATGATGTCTTCATTCGATCTCTCTAATAATCAAAATCATTACCATAAAAAATTGGTGGTCTTGTAGGATTTAAGTTGTCGATGGAACCAACACTGATTCCTGGAATCTTAAAAAACTTTTTACACAAAAACTTGTTAATAAAAAAATTTTGAATTCAAGGAGAATATTCCTAACCAAGAAAAATATAGAACAATAAAAAAAACTAAGCAATAAAAACATATATGTGAGTATAAGTATTTTAGAGACCTGCTCGGATACCAATTGTAGGATCAAAATAATGATGTAGATGCTCAATATACAAGAGGGGGGGGTGAGTTGTACACTTTAAAAATTTACTTAAACAAGGAAAGATCTAAGTTTAACAAAGTTAAAGTAAGAAAATTCACAACACCTCTAACACCAATTAAAATATTGGGTAAAAGTATGGAGTTACAAACTTCTAGTTCTATACACTTCATTAAATATAGAAAGTGATTCTAAAAAATAGGTTCTAGAAATATGGATCCGGAAAATGAAACTTAACCATTCCAATATGATATTTTACCTTAAAGCGTATAGAATCTAACAAAGTCAGATTACAAGTAAGGAAGTATAAGAAAGTTATACTTTCTTTATCAATACAAACTGCAACGGAAAAAAATGTAACAAAAACAAGTAACAAGATATAAATCTTTTAACCCAAAGATAAGGGTATCCCACAAACTTGGATAAAGGTCCCTTGATTTATACTTTCAAGTAAGTCTATCTTACCCACACCAGGGTAAGCCCTCAATACGAAGATCGGAGTCTTTGTCTGGCTATCACCGTAAGCCCTCAACTTAAAGGTAGTTGGAACCTCTGTCTTCTTCAGTAAGGAAGCCCTCAACTTCAAGGTGTTGGAACCTCTGTCTTCATATTCCTAGAATCCCTCGATTGTAATCACCAACAATCGGAGTCACACGAAGAATGTCTACAAAAGGAAAAGTTTGAACAAGATGTTCAAACTTTCTGCACGAATCTGGAGAGTTGATATGAGCCTCTCTCTAGAAATAACTTCAACAACATGTAAGCACAGAAGTCAAAGATCAGTGTTGAGCTCTTTCAAATGATCTCCTATTTATAGGATCGGTTGGAACGGTCAGCTCCCTCCTCCAAAGGTCATATTTTCCTTAAATTTTAGAGGGATCTGTACGCGTGTCACTCAACCAATGGTTAGTTAGAAATAGAATGGAAGACATCGTTTTATAACAAATCATGTGTAACTGAAAGCACGACATCGTTTTATAATGAAAGGAGTGTAATCATAATTAAAACTAAAGTTTGGAATGTAAGAAAATAAAATTTCAGAGTCTAACCAAAATATAATTCGGAGTCTATAATAATAAGATATTCGGATTCTGTTTTATAGGAATTCGGAACCTGAATTCTGTGGAAATCCGGAGTCTGAATTTCTAAGGAAATTTGGATTATGGTTTTACAGGAATTCAGAATCTGAACTTACAATGTTCGGAGTCGAGCTGATAGAAGTTCGGAGTCGAACTCATAGAAGTTCGGAGTAGAACTAGTAAAAGTTCGGAGTCTAGAATTCGGATTGGAACTATATGAGAGTTCATATCCAGAATTCGGAGTCGAACTATATTAGAGTTCGTATCCAGAATTCGGAATGGAACTTCATTAGAGTTTTTATGAAAAATTCATAATGGAACTTGATTAGAGTTTGTATCGATAATTCGGAATGGAACTTCATTAGAGTTCGTATCCAGAATTCAGAATGGAACCTCATTATAGTTCATATCCAGAATTTGGAGTGGATCTTCATTACGGTTCATATCTGGAATTCGGAGTGGAACTTCATTACAGTTCATATATAGAATTCGGATCCTAAAACAGAATGCTTCATATCTAAGTGTTATATTATTCCGAGGTTTTAGGTATGAATCCGATTTTTATACTTAAGAAAAATATTGATATGTATAAGGAAATCTAGGTTAGGGAAAATTTCCTTAAGGAAATTATCCTTAGAGAAGTAAAATATCGATTTTCTTAAGTATAAGGTGTTTGTGATTTTCAAAACAAGAAGGAATGGAAAAGTCATAAGGAAAAACTTATTGACTAAACACTTTTTCACTTCATTAGGTTTGGAATTGAATTTGAACTGGTGGGGCTAGCTGAGGAGGAGGTCATGAGTATGGTAGCTAGATCCTGGATCATCAGTAGAGCAGTTATAATCATGGTAGTCTTTCTTTCTCATAGGGACATGAATCATGTCAGTTTCATACACTACAACCGATACTTGAGGATAAGGCTATGGTATTATCTATAGTACGAGGTACTATTATTGTGGAATCTACTATAGTAACTGCTTTATTTGATATCGGTGCTTCAAAAAATTGTATCTATTTATATATCATGGAATGTCTCATATTAGAGATACAATATTACTAGGTTTTATTTACCCTAGATATGCCATTAGGGGTTTTAACTGAGGTAATACACTAGTGTAGGGGTTTTCCCCTTGAGGTAAGATATAACCCTTTCTTATAGAACCTCTTCGTTCTCAAGATTTTAGGCTTCGATGTCATTCATGGGATGGATTTTGGTCGTTCAATATCATTATTTTTTATATTTCTATCACGAGAGGGTATCATTTACATCACTAGATGGTAGTAGTTTTCTACATAAGGGTGAGTGGGATGTTCAGGGTAGTATAGTGGGACCAAAGCATCATGGTCTAGTTGGAGTGAAACAGATATTGAAAATATCTTCATTGAGGATTAGTGTTTATGTCAAGATAAATTTCCTATAATAGTATATTGTTTCCAAGATGTTATTCCTGATTATTTTTCTTGATTACCTCCTAAGAGAGAGGTAGAGTTTACAATCGAGCTTGTTTTGGGATCATCTTTAGTGTCCATTCCTCCATACAAGATAGAACCTACAAGGATTCAAGAACTCAAGTAAAATTTAAGAGATTTAGAGGAAAAAGGTCTCACACATCCCAGTACATCCTCTTGGGGTTCAATTTTGCTTTTAACCAAGAAGTTGGATGGATTTTTACATATATTCATGGATTCTAGAAGGTTGAACTAGCTTATAGTCAAGAATCGATATCCACTTCCTTAAATAGATGATATCTTTGACCATATTTGAGGAGAAAGGGTATTCTTTATATACGACCTAAGATTGGGTTATCATCAGGTTAATGTAAGTCCATCAAACATACCCCATATAGATTTTTGTAGTAGGTATGGTCTATATGAGTACCTTTTAATGTCGTTCAGTCTTACGAACGTTACCTCTATTTTGATGGATTTGATGAAGAGGGTGTTCTAAACCTATTTGTATTATTTTTTTGTAGTCTTTATGGATGACATCTTCATGTATTCTCACACACATAGCGACCATGACAATCTTCTTGAGATAGTTTTGAGTACATTGAGAGATCATCATCTTTATGCCATGCTTTCTAAGTGAAACTTATGTATTTACAAAGTTCAATTATTGGGACATATTATCTTAGAATCAGGAACAAATATTGACCTATAAAATGTTAGTGTGGTATTTTCCTTGAAGAGTCATAATAAAGTGTTTGATAGATGAAGTTTTTTGGGGATGGATAGATATTACAAGCATTTCATACAAGACTTCTCACGTCTTTTGTCACATATTTTTAGGCTTACCAAAAAAGGTGTTAAATTAATTTGGTTATGAAAGGACCCTTAATTTACATATATTGTTTTTAAATTATTTTGTATTATTACAAGTCTGTGAAAATTGATGGTACTTGATTCTAAGTCCCAGTGTGCCCAGAACATCATTCTGATCTTTTTTAAGGTACGTTCAGTAAATGTGCGAGCGATAATTTCTATCTTGTGAACCAATTATTGGGATTAAAATATGAGGGCACCATTAAATTTTCAACGTCGATATTCTATTAAGGGACTCTTAACTTCGACCGCGGTAGGTCGATGGAAAAAGTTAGTTTCACAGAATTTTTGAAAAAATAATAAAATAACATGATATGTTATTTTATTTTTCTACCTCTTCTTGAGTGAAGGTGGCAGGGACCATAGAGGTAGTTAGACATTTAATGAGGGAAATTAAATGCCTATTTACACATAAATTTTGTAACCACTCCTCATTTAATTACTTTTGTTCAATAATTACACCAATTATTGAACCATTATTTGAAAAGAGGATTCATATCTTAACTCACCCTTTGGATCTTAAAATGTTGGTGAATGGAGAGGGTGGTGAGATATTGTGGGAGAACTTTGATGAAGCACCAACGAACAACCCATGCAATGAATAATAGAGACTTAGATGACAACGTTCGGGAAAAAAATTTGGTATTGATGAATATTAGTGGCTTCAATGAACGTGGATTCTTCTCCCAAAACTGCGACATCTCCTATGATTTTGAGGTAGGGATTTTTGTTTAATACACATTTTTTTTATTAATTCAAACCCTCATTCTCGGAAAAAATGACGAATGCAGATAAACCAAAATGATTTGAACCGTGATTTTTATGAAACTACGAGTAGTGGTTGAGGGAAAAGTTTGAATGAGGTTAATAAATATTTATGTGATGTTTTGTTTACTACCCACTTTATATTATTCTAACACAGAGGGTGCGGGACAAATAAACAAGGCCTGGATGCTCTGCCTCTTTGGTTTGTATCACGTTATTTGGGGGCTGATTTTCAACTCAATGAAATCTTGAATCTGGGAGGCACGCAGTGATGAAAGTATGCCGAGAGGCCCGTAGACAAAATCAAAAGGAATAACGAACCACTGGAGCCCACCCGGTGGCCCGTAGAAGCCCCATGGAGGAGAGGCGGCACCTGTAGGCACTGTGACAAGAAGCAGTGGTGGCTGACTGCTTTGGTAGTAGGTTGGTGCGCCATCATGCTCCATGGAAGGAGGTCGCGATGGAGGGGGATCACGCCCTGTGGGTCCCGCTGACAGGGGAGTGATGCCACATGGAACCATTGGTAGAAGAATCCCAAATGGATATTCCATTCAGGAAGTGGGGCTGGCCACCCAACTGGTAGGCCATGCCTGCCAGCAGGCCGGGACATGAACGTCCACGACCCAGCGGGTCGAGCCCGTCGCGGCCTAGCTCACTCGGTCCGGCCTAACTCGTTTGGGCCTACCCAGGTCGGGTCGGACTAGATTCGGACCATTTTTGGCCCAGATATGCTTAAAAGGCCGTATCTCACAAACCAGATGTCCATTTCAAGAACCATCTATGGAAATTGAATCTTTACAAAAAGAAATTCTTTTTGAGATAATCCACTTGCGTTTTGGAGAAAGTTGGAGTACAGCTGGGATGGATTGAACCCAAATCCAACAAGGCCCTCAGTACAAAAACAATTATAACTCACAGACAGGGCATCTAATTGATGCATCATATGTTGTGTTCGAACCCTTACGACATAGAGGTCCTTTGTATTACTCATTTTTTGGAACTTAGTGGCAGTTGAAACATGACTCATATGTTGAGGATCAGATTATACGGAACCCAAGTGTGCCTAGAGTGGGGAATCTGGTCACTGAATTTCAATTGAAGGGCGACCCTTTGTGGATCAGCATTATATTGATCCTGTGTGGATCATTATCATAGAGACCCTGTGTGGATCAGCATCATAGAGACCATGTGTGGATCAACATCGTAGAGACACTATGTGGATCAGAATCAGAGTGACCCTATGTGGATCAGCCTCAGAGAGACCCTGTGTGGATCAGCATCATAGTGATCATGTGTGGATCAGCATCACACTAACCCTATGTGAATCAGCATCATAGAGACCCTGTGTGGATTAAAAGTGCATGACCTGACGAGGACCATCATTAGAGTGTCCCTCCGTGGATCAAAGACATTCAACCATGTGTGGATCGACAATAGAACAAATTCTTCATGGTATTATTGTGGAACTTACTAACAAAATAAAATGATATATTTTAATACTAATCATATTTATTCCTGAACTATGAGTAATATACCTTGTTTGAGCTGTCTCTACTTTGTGCATTGTGATTGAGGTCATGCCTTATGGTTATTTCTTTATGGAATTTATGGACACCTTCGGGGTCTATGGGTCTCTATTGGGTATTTTTATACTCACCCCTACACAGGCTTCGCCTGCACCTTGTTTTGTCTTTGGGAGACAACAAGCAACATATATGAGGCTTTAGGGATCTAGGACCTGGTGGTAAATAGCGGTGAATAGTGGACATGGAGATCTACAGAGACGAGTTTTACCTACCATTCTGGTTGGATCCTTGGTGAGCAATCTTAAGATATGTTTTCTATTGAATTTGTTTTTTTTCTTTTAGTTGGAGTTGTATTATAGACACTTTACTGTCATTTGTACTTGTACTCATTTTCTCATTGGTATGTTGATTCCATTTTTGTGATTTGGGACATGGTTATACATGTGTATGCATACAGGTATCTAGGCTAATGCCTCCCAAATTCAAGTTGACGCCTTCGGTGCTAGTCTCCAGCCATTGTCCTTCAGGAGGCGGGCTTGGGGTAGTCACAGTACGGACCCCGGGGGATAGTTCGTAACAAAGTGGTATTAGAGGAGTCGATTATACCAAAGAAATAGGACTCTGATCTTTCCAATTAAGCAGTATTGCTACCTATTTTGAGTGTGTTTTTCAGTTCGGGGAGTCCAGTGTTGGTGTAGTGGCCGATATATCCATACACCAGGGCCCAGAATTCTGATTTCCGACTTGGTGCATAAAAACACTAATTGTGTGTATTTTGGAAAAGTTTTACTTTTGATCTATTTTGATTTAGCTCACAAGGTATAACTTATTGACTGTGGAACACCTGATTATTTTCAGAATTCCTCCACGTAGATAGCCAACCATGGATCTAGAGAGAGTTTACAAGGATGACCCACCGAGCAATGATGTTTCTATGCAGATCCCTCTTACAATTGTAGCACCTTTGGGTGGTGCACCAACAGTACCACAACCTATTGGTAAGTAGTTTCCACTTACCTAACTAATTTACAGTGCACAATTATTGAGCGCGTTGCACAAGTTCTAGCGGTAGAGTCCTTTGTGGTTTTGAGGCACAATAGATCCTCAGGAAGCTAAGGACTAGCTGGAGGCTGTGGCTAGAGTTTTTTACCTAGTTGGTACACCAGTAGAGCTGATGGTGATCCTAGCTGCTAGTTTTTTCAATGTAAAGATAGGGAGATGGTGAAGCTTGATGCTCCAATTACACAATGAGGCGAACCTTACCTGGACATACATCGAGAGCCTCTTCAAGGAGGAGTTCGTTCGAGCGACACTACGCTCTATGCATATTCTGGAGCTCCTACACTTATATTAGGGCATCCTGATAGTGAAACTATACTCATAGAGATTCAATGACCTCTCTCTCTACTCCACTGAAATGATACGAGACCCTTTCTTCAGTGCTCGGACCTTTGAGCAGGGTCTCCGATGGGAGGTCAGAGCATAAATGGTATCACCCAATATCCCGACCCAAGCTAGAGTACTCGAGCAAGAATTATTTGTGGAGAGATTCTTAGCTGAGTAGGAACCAATGGTGAGAGACACCACCGGATGACAGGTAGCCAAGTCATCTACACTAAGAAGTCGGTAGATGATGTAGAGGTCAAGAGAACATCGAGGTAGAGGTAGAGATTCGAGTGAGGAGGCCCACATGGCGGATGACATGGAAGAGGAGTAGTTAGTGGACGATGATTTAAGGTTCTACAGCCACCACCTCTAGGTGGTCCACCCGGACCTTAGGGAGAAAGTAGATAGGGATGAGAATAACTTTAGGCAGCTGATACCTATGACCATAGTGCTCCAGATATTATTCGAGGTATGATCTGTATCTACTCCACCTAGCTTCAGTACTTATAGACACAGGTTCCAGTCACTCTTTCATTCCCACAGCTCTTGTTCAGATATCGGAGATTCTGGTAGATCCATTGGCTTGATCCTTATGATTAAATACTCTTATGGGAGATAATTTTATGATCACACACTGGTTATGACAATGTGATCTTACTCTTGGAGGTGAGAGTTTTTACGAGGATATCCTAGTAGCAGCGTGGAGGCCTTAAGACGTCATCTTTGGTATGGACTGGATATCCATAGTCCATGCTCAAATTAACTATTTTAGGTGAAATTTGTGTTGTATCTATGAGGATGGAACTAAGTTTTCCTTCACCGGTGAGAAGTGAACCTTTTCATCTCTGGATGTACATTCCCAGAAGAGGGTGCATCCGATCACACATCAGTTTGCTATCCTTGCCCTCAGATCAGTTGATGATAGGAGTCCGAGGTATCATGTAGGGATGGACTAGTATTATGATGTCTTTCTTGAAGATGTTCTAGGACTACCTCCTCACAGAGAGATAGACCTCTACATCGACCTGTAGCCCATGAAAACACTGATATATACTCCATCATATTTGATGGCTCCCATGGAGCTTCGTGAGTTGTGGGTAAAGCTGGAGGACTTGTAGAGGAAGGGATTCATAAGGCCCATTGTTTCTCTATGGGCATCCCCAATTTTGTTCACCATGAAGGAAGATGGATTTCTAATGCTTCATGTAGATGGTTGGCTCTTGAACCAAGTGATCAGGAAGGACAAGTATCCTCTAACGAGGATCGATGATCTCATCAACTAGCTGACGGGAGCATGGCTATTTTCTAAGATTGACCTCAGATCTGACTATAATTTTCTCAGAGTATGAGATGAGGATGTACCAAAGATGACCTTAAGATGCTGGTATGGCCACTATTAATTCTTGGTGACACATTTTAGAGTGAAAAATGCTCTAGAAGTGTTCATGGGGCTCAGGAACAGGATCTTCCAGCCTTACCTCAATCACTTTGTGGTGTTATTCATTGACGACATCTTGGTGAAGTTTGCGTCGAAGGAGGAGTATGCCATGAACGTGCATATATTTCTGGATACACTCTGAGAGCACTAGATTTATGGAAAGCTCTGGAAGTTCCATTTATGGATATAGGAAGTCCAATTTTAGGGTACGTTATCTCAGAGGCTGGATTCGCAGAGGATCTGACAAATATAAAAGTTTTACTTTCTTGAGAGCCACCCAGGAGTGTGACCAAGGTGCAGAGTTTCCTAGGAATGACTGGGTACTAATAGAGATTCATACATGACATTTCCATAGTTTCAAAACTCTTGTCTTCTTTGAAAAATAAAGGAAAACCCTTAATGTGTATGGAGAGATTCCGATAGAGTTTTCAAGAGCTCAGGCAGTGAATGACTAGTGCCCCCATCTTGAGGAAAATAGAAGAGGGTGTTGGGTAGGTAGTTTAATACGACGCATCAGGGACTGTACTAGGTTGTGTCCTGATGCAGGAGCGAGCAGTGACCACCTACATTTCATGATAATTTATATATCACGAGCAGAACTATGCTACCCATGACCTCGAGTTAGCGGCAATGGTATTTGTGATGAAGATGTGGCGACACTATGAGATGGGTGAACATTTTAGAGTGTATTTTTATTGAAAGAGTCTTAGGTATATATTCTCACAAAAGGACTTGAACTTGAGACAATTATGATGGCTAGAGTTCCACCATGACTAAGACATTGAGATATTCTACACTCTTGGGAAGGGGAACGTGCTGGGAAATGCACTCAGTAGGAGTTCTGGTCTATAGTTACTGAGTGATATGATAGAGAAGCTATCAACATTGTAGTTATTCTCCATGGATAGTAATGGATTAGATTACCTCTAGTCTATGATAGTTCTCCCCCACTACATTAGTGAGTCAAGGAGGCACAACTTGGGGATGTTCACTGCGAGAACCGATGTGCTCAGATATCCTCAACACAGGCTCCTAATGGATTTTCGGAAGGTGGGAATCATGTCATCCTCTTTAGAGGATTCACTATGGTACTATTGACTCTATGGGAGGAGATGTTGAGGGAGTTCCATACACCCCCTTTGGTGGAACATCCTGGTGTGGCAAATATGTACCAGGACCTTTAGTATCAGTAATCATGGCGAGGGATGAAAAAAGTAGTGGAAGTGGTCATTTCATGATGCCTCACTTTTCAACAATTGATGGTTGAGCATCAAGTACCGGCAGGGTTAGCACATCCACTTGAGGTGTTGAAGAGGAAGTGGGATGGTATCTCCATGGACTTCGTGATAGGGCTACCACGTACATCCAGGGGACACAATTCCATCTTGGTGATCATTGACCAACTCACCAATTCAGCCCAATTCTTACCCATTAGAGAATAGGGATCATTATATGTCTTGGGATGCTTCTACATGTAGAATATAATACAGATTCATGGTGTTCCATCGACGATCATCTCAGATCACGATGCTCGTTTTACACCCTACTTATAGAAGGTATTATAGGAGGCATTTGGGACTCATCTACATTTGAGCACCACCATTAATCCTAAAACAAATGGTCAAATAGAGTATACCATAAAAATACTCAAGGACATGATTTGTGCTTGTTTCCTCCATTTTATATGCAGTTGGGAGGAGCAAATTCCATTGGTGGAGTTCGCATACAACAACATTTATCACTCCATTGTCGGCATGGCTCCTTTTGAGGCCCAGTACGAGAAACCTTTTAGATCACCACTATACTAGACAGAGCTAGGGGGTTATCCATTAAGGGTCCAAAGTTGGTACAGGCTACCACATAGAAGGTGCAGAACATCTAGGAGAGGATTAAGACTGGATAGAGCTGGCAGAAGTATTATGATGATAGGAGACAGAGACCCTTGGAGTTTTAGGAGGGAGACCATGTCTTTCTATGGGTCTCACCTTGATGAGGATTACATAGGTTTGGCCAGGGTACCAAGCTATCTCCAAGGTTCATTAGAATATTTCAGATCCTTAGTAGATTAGTAAAGGAGGCTACCATCTAGATCTTCCCCCACATATGAACGAGGTGCATAATGTTTTCCATGTGTCGTAGCTGAGGAGGCACATGCATTATCCATTACACGTTTTCAACTGGGGAGATCTGGACATCTTCGATGGGTAAATATTTGAAAAGATCCCAGTGGAGATAGAGGATCGATAAGAGAGTGTCCTTCATGGGTAGTCAATTCCTCTGGTGTGAGTTTGTTGGAAACATGAGAATCATCAAGAGATCACATGGCAGTGGGAGGCTCAGATACGTGCTCAATACCCACATTTGTTCCCTTAGGTTGGTTGTATATTTTAGGGATAAAAATTACTATGGTGGGGAGAATGTAAAGACATAGAATTTTCATATATATTGTTTTAAATTATATGGGATTATTACGTGTCTGTGTGAATTTATGGCACTTGATTCTGAGGTCCGGTGTGCCTAGAACAAAATTTTGAACCTTTTTTAAGGTACTTTCAGTAAACATGAAAGCTATAATATTTTTATTTTTAACTGGTGCTTAGAATTGAAATTTGAGGTCACCATTTAATTTACTATGCTGGGATTTGCTTAAGGGAGGCTTAACTTTGACAGCAGTAGGTTGAGGGAAAATGTTAGTTTCACAGGCTTTTTGAAAGAATAATAAAATAAAATGATTTGTTATTTTATTCTTTACCTCTTCTTGATTGATGATGGAGGGGACCACAGAGGTGGTCAAACTTTTAATGATAAAAATTAAATGCCCAGTTACACATTGATTGTGTAAAGAGTCCTTATTTAACTAATGAGGATCATTAATTAGACCAATTAATGAACCATTATTTGAAAATAGGATTAATCCCTTAACTCACTCTTAGGGTCATAAAACGTTGGAGAAGGGAGAGGGTGGTGAGATATTGTGGGAGAAATCCGATGAAGCACCAGCAAACAACCCATCCAACGAAGAATGGAGACTTGGACGACATCGTTGGGGAAAACATTTCAGGATCGACGAATGCTGGGTGATTCAATGAACATAGATTCTTCTCCCACAACCTCGACATATCCTATGATTTTGAGGTATGGATATATGTTTAATCCAAGTTTTTTAATTAATTCAAACCCATATTCTTGAAAAAATATAACAAACATGAATCAACCAAAATGCGTTGATCTGTGATTCATATGAAACTGCGGGTGGCTGTTGAGGGAAAATTTTGAATGGGGTTAATCATTATCTATGTGATGTTTTGTTTACTACCCACTTGATATGATGCTAACGCGGATGGGGTGGGCCAAACGACCAATGCACGAACCCTCCTCCACATTGGTTTTTGTCATATTCTTTGGGGGGAAGATTTTCAACTCTACAAAATCTTGAATCTGGGAGCCACAAAATGATGGTAGTACCCTAGGAGGCCCATAGATGTAATCAGAAGGAACAAAAGACAACTGGAATTCACGTAGTAGACCACAGAAGCCCCACCAGCAACCGACAGAGGAGGGCGATGGTAGTGGCCGGCTATCGCCGACCGCAGGGGAGAGGCGGCGCCAATAGGCACTACTGGGGGTAGTAGGGGCAGCCAGTCCTTGGCCGACTGCATTGGAAGCAGGGTGGCATGCCGTCGTGCACCGCAGAAGGAATTCATGACTTCGAGTAGTGGAATATGGGGACTCACACCCCGTGCACCCCACTGACAGGGGTGAGATGCCACGTGAAACTACTAATTGAAGAATCTGAAATGGAATTGACTTCTAGAAGGGGGAGGTCCACCCAACTGATGTGTCACACCATCCAGTAGGTTGGGATACTTGGTGGGTCGCGCCCAGCCAAGGCGGGTGGGCCGCTCGACAGGTTGCACCCAGCCAAGGAAGATCGGGCCGGTTCGCAGCCTAGCGGGCCAAGCCTGTTGCAGTCCAGCTTGCTTGAGATGCCCCAGCTGGTTCAGGCTGAGTCGGGTCGAACCCGGACCAGTACCAAACCCTTTTCAGCCCAGATATGATTAAAAGGCCATATCTCACAAACCAGACACCCGTTTAATAAACCATATGCGATGATGGAATCCTTAGAACAGGATGGTACTTTTGAGATACTACACTTGAGTTTTGGAGAAAATTGGAATACATCTGGGTTGGGTCGAACATGAATCTAACTAGGCCCTTGGTACTAAAACACTTATTAATCATAGACCCGGCGTCCAATTGACGCGTCATCTATCACATTGGAACCCTTACAACATGAACGAAATTTGGATTACTTTTTTCTGTAACATCATGGAAGTTGAGGCATGACCGATATTTTGAGGAGTAGATTCTATGGAACTCAAGTTCACTGAGTGCGGGGAATCCTGTGACTGGATCTCAATTGAAGAGTTTCCCTATAAGGATCAACATCATAGAAACCCTATGTGGATCAACATCATAGAGACCCTATGTGGATCAACTTCATACCGACCCAGTGTGGATTAGAATCATAGTAACACTTTGTAAATCAGCATCTTAACGACCCTGTGTTGATCTACATCATAGCGACCCTCTGTGGATCAGCATAATAAAGAACCTATACAGATCAGCAGTGCGCGACCTGATGAGGACCAGCCTTAGAGCGGCCCATCATGAATCACTGAAATATGACCCTATGTGGATCGAAAATGAAATTTCTTCTTCGTGGTTATATTGTGGAACTTTCTAACCGAATGAAATGATATAGATTAAGACTAATCATCTTTATTCTTGAACTCTGAGTTATATACCTAGTGTGATAAGTCTCTACATTTTGTTTTGTGATTGAGGTCATGCCTTGTGTTTTTTCCTTTGTGGAATCCTTGCAGACCATCGTGGGTCTTAGGGTCCCTACTGGGTATTGTTATACTCACCCATTCACGAGCTTCACTAATACCATGTTTTGTCTTGTGCAGACGATGAGTATATTGGATAAGACTTTAGGAATCTAGGACCCTGTGGTACACAGAGGTGACTAGTTGACGTGGAGAGCTGTAGAGATGAGATGTACCTACCCGTTAGGTAGGATCCTCGGTGAGAAATCTTAGGATCTATTTTATATTGTGGTTTTTTTCATTCAGTTGGGCTTATATTATGGCCCCTTTACTTTCAACTATACTTGTACTCAGTTTCTCAGTGGTATGATGTTTCACTTTTGTGAGTTAGGACTTGGTTGGGAATGTGTGTGCATACAGGTATCCAGGATAATGCCTCCCACTTGCAGGTTGATACCTTTGGCGCTAGTTTCTAGCCACTGGCCTTTAAGAGGCAGGTTTGGAGTAGTCACAACACAGGCCCCGGTGGATGGGTCATGACATGTTAGAAGTGTGTGATAAATCATTTCAATAGTTAAAAGGGAGTATTTTCTCAACACCTATTCTAATTATGGTAGATCCTGGAAGAAGTTAGACCATCTTTTGTGATGTATTATAAATCAGATCAGGAGAAATGATGATGCAGGAGGGTATAGTCATTTCATATGGATCTTGGCAGTTGAGGCTTCATGTGAGAAATTATCCAAAACATGACCTTTATCTAGCATCATTTGTCCATGATTTAGGAATCTAGAGACACTATTTTTTTGATGATCTATTTGTGGTGTACACGGACTATAAGGGCATACAAAATCTCTTTACTCAATGTGAAATGGATCTCAGACAGTGGATATGGGTCAAATATCTACAATCCTTTGATTTTAGGCTTGCCTATACCCCAATAAAGGGAAGTTCTATTCCATATGAATTGAGTTAGAAAACTAAAATATAGGACATATGGGAAGCCAGTGATTAATGAATGTTTATCTCCCTTTCTTCAGAACTACATTTGAAGTTTCATGACAGTCACAAGCATTTTCCCTATCAGATTTGATAGTTACATATTCTCTCCTTGAGAAGTTGAAGGGTAGAATATATTAATATACTAAAGGATTTATTCTCGGTGAGATTATATTATAAGATAACCCACCTTTGGATTGATCTTTGAATAGATACAATATCTATTGTATCCATGGATGTGTCTTGTTTTCTGAAGATATAAGAGAGTATTTTATAAAGGATTCCCAAACTTCTCAGTTGGAAATTCATCCAAGCATCTCAAAGATGTATCGAGACATACGATGCCTGTATTGGTGGCTTGGTATGAAGCTTCAGATAACAAGATTTATCACTAATTGTTCCATCTTTCAATAGGTGAAGGTGGAGAACCAGAGACCTGCAAGATTATTACATCCGCTTCTAGTCTCAGATTGTAAATGGGAATATTTTGCAATGGACTTCATAGTGTGTTTACCTAGGTCATCTAGAGGTAGAGACATTGTATGGGTTGTCATCGTTAGACTGACGAAAGTATCCCACACAATTCTTATTTATGAGAATTTTTTAGTTGATGAGATGAGTATATAGTATGCTCATTAGATCATATGACTACCTGGGATCCCTCATACTATCTTTTAAGATAGGTATGATCATTTCACGACATGGTTCTAGAAATTTTTGCGAAAGTCTATGAGAACAATGGGGTTTCTATGAATAGATTTTCACCCTCGGAATTAGGGACAATCAGAATAGACAATATATGTTCTAGAGGATATGATTTGAATAAGTGTCCTTGATTTTAGATGTTCTTGGTAAACGTGTATCCCTCTCCTTGAGTTAGACTATGATAATAGATTTTAGAAAATATTCAAATTGCTCTTTTACAGGTCTTGTATGGTAGGATATACCACACACCTCAATGATGGTTAGATGCAGGTGAGGTATCAACACTAGGTCCTCACCTCGTTCAAGAGACTTTAGAGAAGGATCATTTAATCAGAAAGAATATGAATATTTCTCAATATAAAAATAGATTGCATGTCGATTGCTATTGACAACCTCTATAATACACAGTTTTGGATCGTGTTTCCCTTCATCTATCACCCAAGAAAGGTCATAGATGGTTAGAAAAGAAAGGGAAGTTATCTCCTTGTTATATAGGGATGTTTGAGATACTGAGATATTTAGGATGATAGCTTATCAACTGCTACTACCTCAGAGGTACCATTCCATTCATAAAATATTCCATGTCCCATATCTTCTCTAGTAACAATCCAACCTGTATAATACCTTTGGTGCTGAGGATGTTTAGTTATATTCCATTGATACCTTTGAGGAGTATCTAGTATGCATCATTCACCAGAGCACAAAGGCTCTCTAAGGCCAGTTTTTTCCTCTGGTATGTGTGTTATGGAATCATGGTCATGTGAAGGATGAGACATGGGAGAGAGGAGTCAACGTGCATGCCTAATGGAAATAGTTTTTCTCAGATAGTGTTTCACCACAGATGGAAGGTGAACTCGGGGACTAGTTCTTTTATAGGGGGAGGGGAATATAAGAACTAAGTTTTCACTCACTTATAAATCCTTTAAATTTCTATCTAATTATTTTTTTGGACTTAATTTCAATTCCAACTAAGTTAGTGATGGTTCCAGGGGTGTCTGTGGATTTTTTGGATCTCGAAACCCATCATTTTGGGGAAAAGGATAGTGCATAGTTTATAGTAAACCATGCTAGTGGTAGGTTTTTGGATTGAGACATACCACATGGTTGGAGCACAGTTTCCCTAACCATGGGGACTAACCATGCTAGTTCCACTTTTTCTAAGGTACCCATGCATGGTTTGTGTAGGGTTTGGAAAATCATGTGGACAAACCATGCACAAGATATTTTGTGGATAATTTTACCATTTTCCCTTCAATTATCTAACTAAGCCTCCTCTTTCCTCCTAATCCAAATTCTTGTGGGATTAACATATTTTACTCTCATTTTTTATTTCTTTTAAGGATAAAGGTAGGGATTAAAATATCTCATTCATTAGGTATCTAATTGAGTTTCCGTTCATTGAATTAGATGCATAATGGTAAGTGCTCAAGTCCTTTTTAGCCATTATTATCCTCTCTTTCTCTCAACCTAATTATCAAGGTGTGGCCATTTTTTCTGTTTTTGTAGATCTACTCTATTTTAAGCCAAATTAGAATATGAAATCAGAGGAGAAGGACTGTAAAACCCTAAAGTGGGTGGTCAATAACTCATCCCTAATGTTTATTGATTTTATAATTGACGTGTAGGGCCCACCAATTTCATAGGGCACAATTTATTAAATTTATATTCCATTCTTATAATCATTTGAGCCTTATGATTATGTTCTTTCCATATATGTGATTAGTTTTTAGTGGTTACACCCACAACTCCATCCGTCACATGTAATATGTTATTCCATAATTGGGTTTTTAGTATTTGACACATTTGAGACACTGTTCGGGTGTGAATTAGATTAATCTTTCTAAGGTAAATATTTTCTATATTAAATAGATTGATTTATATTGGGAATTACATAATGGAAAGTTTTATGTATGCTCACCACTTGACCTGCCAAAGGTAAGTGCTTCAATTGAAAATTAAATATGAAATTGAAATTAGAAAGTATATTAAGTATATGAATTTACCAGATTAAATGTAAATAAATAACATGTTTCATGTCTGTAACACCATTTCTACATTTATAGAATGTAGTGGAATGTGTAGGATCGAAATAATGATTTAGATGCTCAATATACAAGCGGGGGGGGGGGGGGGGGGTGAATTGTATACTTTAAAAATTTCTTTAAACAAAGGAAAGATCTAAGTTTAACAAAGTTAAACTAAGAAAATTCACAACACCTCTAACACCAATTGAAAACATGGAATAAAGAATGAATTTATAAACTTCAAGTCCTTTGTACTTGCTTAAAACTGGAAAGAGATTCCAAAAGTAGGTTCCGGAAATATGGATCCGGAAAATGAAACTTAACTAAAGATTACAATATGAGATTCTACCTTAAAGCATATAGAATCTAAATGGAACAGAGTATAAGTAAGGAAGTATAAGAAAGTTATACTTTCCTTACAATACAATATGCAGCGGAAACAAACAAGTAGTGAAACTACAAGCAACAAGATATAAGTCTTTTAACCCAAATAGAAGGGTATCCAACAACCTTGGATAAAGGTCCCTTGATTTATAATTTCAAGCAATTCTATCTTACCCACACCAGAGTAAGCCCTCGATACGAAGATCAGAATCTTTGTCTTGCTATCCCCGCAAGACCTCAACTTCAAGGTAGTTGGCAACCGCTGTCTTCCTCAGCGTGGAAGCCCTCGAACTTCAAGGTAGCTGGCACCTCTGTCTTCCTATCCCCGGAATTCCTCGAATGTAATCACCAACATTCAGAGTCGCACGAAGCTTTGAGAGTTAATAAGATCCTCTCTCTCTAGAAATCACTTCAAGAATGTAATCACATGAGTCGAAGATCAGTTTCAGATCAGTCTTAGATCAGTACTGATCTCTTTAAAATGAACTCCTATTTATAGGCAAGGTCGGCTCCCTCCTCCAATGGTCATATCTTTCTTAAAATTTGGAGGGACCTGTACACGTGTCACTTAGCCAACAGTTAGTTTATAACGAAATAGACGACATCGTTTTATAACCAAACAAGTGTAACAGAATGTATGACATCGTTTTATGTTTAACACAAAATTTCATAGTGAAAGTTCGGAGTGTAGGAAAAATGTCAAAGAGTAGACAAATTATAAAATTGTAAGCAAAATGAATGTTCTGAGTCTAACCAATAATATTATTTGGATTCTAAATAAATTTGGAGTGTATAAAGCAAAGATGATCCGATTCTGTTTAATAGGTGAATTCAGAATGAGAATTTGTCATCTAAATTCGTAATGAGAATTCGTAATCAAGATTCGTCATTAGATTTTGATGTCGAACTTCATGAGAGTTCGTATCCATAATTCGGAGTAGAACTTTATCAAAGTTTGTATCCAGAATTCAGAGTAGAACTTTATAAGTGTTCATATCCAGAATTCGGAATGAAACTTCATTACAGTTCCCATCCAGAATTCGGAGTGAAACTTCATTACAGTTCTCATCCAGAATTCGGAGCCTAAAACAGAATTCTTCATATCAAAGTTTCAAATGATTTAGAGAATATAGAAATGAATCTTATTCTTATTCTTAAAAAAATATGGATATAGATAATGAAAATATGATATGAATAATTTTCTTTATAAAAGTGATTTTCCTTATAAAAGCAATTTTCCTTATAAAAGCGATTTTCCTTATAAAATCAATTTTCCTTAAAAAACAGATTTTACTTATAAAAGAAATTTTCCTTAAAGATAAGGTGTTTGTGATTTTCAAAACAAGAAGGAATTGAAAATTCATAAGGAAAACCTTATTGACTCAATAATCTCCCCCTTTTTGGAAAGCACAAACATCCTTACAAAAAAGAAAGACTAAGTACAAAGAAGGAAAAAATAAAAACATCAAAGCTTATCTCCCTTTGCTTATGTATGTTTATGAATACGAAAAACTCACCTTTAGGCTTTGAAACTCTAAGGATCATATTCTAGATTTCCAGAATGGTATTCCATTAAGAATAAGAATATATTCTTTAACGAAAAACTCCCCCTTTGTTAAGGTTCTTTTTCCTTTTCCCCTTTGTTAGGGTTATTTTTCCTTTCTTTATTAGTATTATTTTTCCTTCTCCTCCTTTGTGATTTTCAAAAAGAATTTTAGAGAATGGAAAATATAACAAAGTACCTGAAAAAATTAGTAACAACAACAAAAGAGACAAGCAAGAAAAATTTTCATTAAGTTTGAAAGTTCAAAAACAATGAATCTAAGATACAACAAAAGATCAGATTTGTCTATTTTGGATCTTTTTCCTTCACCATGAGACCCTTGAAAATAGTATTTATCTTCATCAAGTCTTTATGATCTTCCTCGGCTTTCTACTCTAACACAACTATTCTTGCACTTTGAGCTTCAATCTTTTCTTCCTGGGCTTGAAGCTTTTCTTCCTGAGCTTTTAAAACTTGTTCTTATTTTAACAACTTCTCTTCAATCTCAATCTGACAATCCCTTTCATTCCTCCAGTTTTGAGCAACAGAATTCATCTTCCCATACAGATCTATGTCTTCTTTCATCCAGGAATTCTTCTCAGCTATCAAATTTTCTTCAAAGGAAGAAGTAAGTTCATTTAACTTACTTTCTTCTGTCTCAAAATCATCCTTAACATTATCTTGGAATTCATCAAAGAGCCTCATCTCTTCTACAGTTTTCCTTGACCAACTAGTCATTCTATTGAAAGACCTTTTGTGGGCTTCATAACCGACAACAAAAGTTTTGAACTGAGCCTTTATCTCAACACATTTGTCCATAACCATGAATACAGAGTCTGTTTTCTGATTCAAAGCACATTGGAGCATCTGACATCTTGAATCAATACTTGAGAAAGTCGGAATAGTACCCACAAACTTCTTTAATGACTGAACAACAATGTCATTCCCCAACGAAGATGATTCTGAATCCGATACTTTTCATGGAGAATTTTTTTCTTCAAATTGCTCATCCTTCTTCTTAGAAGAATCACCAACTTCCCTTATCTTTACAACCACTAAGCTCGGGGTATCGACAATAAGTTGCTTTCCCTTGTCCTTTTTTAGAATAGATTCATGTTCCAGGGTTTTCTATTCACTATCAGATACTTGAACAATATTGTCTTCATCATCAAAAACTTTTTGAGCACCATCCTCTACATTCTCCATTTGAGCAACATCATGTAGAAGTTGTTCCTCCTTTGCATGATAAGATACTTCTTGTTCTCCTTTCTCCTCATCCTTCCCTGGAGTGACTAACTTAGAGGACTCAGCTTATGAAGTCCGGAGCGAAAAATGTTCCGAAGGTGTCCCCTTATAATCATATAATTGCTTCAAAAGATTTCCAGTCTCACCACTACCTTCAAAAACTACTTCGTCCTTAACATTCTTAGCAACTTCCTCTTTCGGAGTGACATAGTTTCTTCCTGGAGTCTCAGGTAGAGATTCCACAGAAAATGATCTCGGAACTGGAATGTTTCCAGACGCCATCTCATTAAACTTTAATAAAGTATGAACCACCTCATCTTCAGACATCTTCTTCTTAAGCTTCTTTTCTTTCACTTGATTTTCTAGCTCATCCGTTGTTTTTTCCTTCAAGGCCTTATCCTCCGCAGGATCCAAGCCAAACTGAGGCTCCCCTTGCACTCTCTTCTCATTGATTTCCCTCCACTTAGCAACTACCTCATCAGGGTAAGCATTATTTTTCATCGGTTTTGGAGGTGCGGAATGAACTTCCTTATATTTAGGATTCTCTACTTCAACATCAACTTCTTTCAACTTTCCCTTCTTTACTGGCTTAGAAGATTCAGGTTCACCAACTTTCGGAACCACTTCTTCTTGAGCTGGTAAAGCAACGAACTGACCAGTCTTTTTGTCGAAGGCAACATCCATCCTTTTGAGGGTACCATCACTCACCAACATAATTTTGCAAAATCTTGGCTTAGACTTGCAAGCCTCCTTGAAAGACTAAAGGCACCGAACTATTAAATTTGAGAAAATTGCTGGATACATTATGATCTAAGCTCTCAGATTCTCTTTCTTAAAATTCTAAATGTTAATAAGAATGTGTTTCATCAAATTAAACTTCCTTAGATTTATCAAAAAATCTAGAATATAGATCTCACTTTTCTTCAAACTGTCTTTGTCACCCTTTCTCGGTACGATAAATCCTTGTACCCATAATTCTAGAATCTGAAAATTCGTAGATAGAGTAGCAATCTTCGGAGCCTTGTCATCTGATAGTCCGAGAGTCTCCAAAGATTTTTTCCTTGTTGAAATTTCCTTTTGAATCCTGCAAAACATGAGAGATGAACTCGGATTCTCCTTCATAGGTCATCCCTACCATGCTAGCCGCCTTGACATAAGAAAGCTTATAAGTCTTTCCATAAGACTTCAATGAAAATTTCTCCCTATCATTTTCCTTAAAGAAGGAAACTGTCTCATAGAACTCAAAAAGCAATTCTGAAAATACTTCATCTTGATTCCCAGGATTAGACACAGCAACATCTTCCCATCAGTTAAGATTTATGTTCTTGGATATAAGAGAATCATATTTATTGAATAAATCAGGATGAAATAACCTTTCTCTATATACTAACCACTTGGAAATCAGCTTAGTGGTTGACATGTCTTGAGAAGCTGCTTCCACAGACATTCGGATCTGATGACTTCTAAGAAGTTCGGAATAGAGATTGATGAAGATCGGAACGACCTTAAAATAGAGAGATAGAGCTTCGGGATGCTGGAGCATGAAAAACTGATGTGGGAAAATCACTTGGGTTCCCCTTTATATAGGCAAAGAATTTGACCATTGGTCTCCCAAAACCATCTAATAGTTGAAAAATATTTAATCTGATCTGACGGTTGAAAATAAATTCTCAAGAAAACTTGAATCCGACCTTTTGAGGGTTTTTATTAAAACAAGGATTTAAGAAAACTATAATCCAAAAAAAAATATAAGAAAGTACCAGCTAGTTAAATATAATTAAAAAAACATGAGTAAGGAAATCATAACTTTCGGACTAGCTTGGGAGGATTATTCATAATGGGTAACATTATTAAGAAAAATTGACTACGAAAAATCTTTATTACGAAAAGACATAGTTTGAAAAAATCACTATGAAAAACTCAACAAAGAAAACAAAAAATCATTACATGATTTTCAGCATGAAAATTTCATTACAAAAGTTTGAATACAAAAATCTCATTATGAAAGAATCGGTACGAAAATCTCGTTACGGAAATGCCAGTATGAAATTTTCCATTGTAGAAGTTTTCTATACAAAAATATCCATTCTGGAAAATTTCAGTTCTGGAAACTCCCATTCCGGAATTTTAGTTCTGAAAAGTTTGAAAAACTAACTTTGAAAAATTTGGTTACTCTAACAATCAAATGTACTCCACCAATGAAAATTCTTTTATTACTGTTAGGAGAATTGTTCAACAAGTAGTTAATGAAGAATGATTACCTAACAGTTATCATTCCTAACTTTTGTTTAATATATTCAAATCTATCAGAGGGTAAAGATTTTGTGAAAATATCAGCAAGTTTATCTTGCATTCTGATAAATTGAAGAATGATATCTCCTTTTTTTATAGTCTTTTTAAAATAGCTTTTGTTACCATTCATGTGCCGAGAACATCCACTATCCATGTACCATGTGTTTCTGTTGGTAATCTCTTTATTTTCCTGAAATTAAGAAGAGAATTACACTTTTGGAATCCAAACTTGTTTGGATCCGAGATTTCCAGAAAACAAAATTTTAGGAACCCACATCTTCTTAGAGAAATAAGCTTTATGAAATCCTAGAGATTGGGTTTTGTTTAAGGAATAATTCTCTTCCCAGTGACCACCACATTGACACTTAGTACAAAATGGGGCACTTTGAGGAACAAAGTAATTTTTACTAAAAATTGGTTTTTCATGGGTATAACCAAATCCGGATTTATTTCTTAAAGGTCGTGTTTGGGAAAAAAATTTATCAAAATTTTCTTTACCATGGGTAAAGTATGATGAACACTTCATTAAGGAAAAAATTTCGTACTTGAGTTTTATAACCAATTTTTTATCTTCAAAATCATTAGATTTAGAACTAGAGCTAGGCTCGAAAACACTTTTCTTAGAAATTACTTTTTCTAATTCTTTATAATGTTTGTTCTTCTCAGAACATATTTCCTCAAGATTTTTTGAAATACTTTCAATATCAGCATTTTTCTTATCAAGGGCCTTAGAATGATCTGATATTACTTTCGTAAGAATAGAATTCCTAGAGTTTGCCTTATCAAGTTTCTTATTGAGTTTAGAGTTCTCAATCTCAAGAAGTTCAGCAAACCTAGAGACTTCTTCATAGTTAGGTGAAGTATTTTCTTCATCAGAAGAGGATTATTTATCAGAAGAGTTATAATACTTACTATCATTAGAATTTAAATAATCATTGGTCAATGATTCAACATTTCGTACCTTAGCCATAAATATATGATTGTCAATAGGTAATCCGGCTATAAGAGCAAGATTCTTTTGTCCTGAAGATTCATAATCAGAAGATTCATCTAAAGAGTTATCACCACTGACACTCCAGGTGTCACTAGCTTTCATAACTTTCTTAGATTTGGTTTTATAATACTTCTTTCTGTTCCTGTCTGAATGACTTTCTTTCCTTTCTTTTTGAGCAAAGGGCAATCTGGTCTAATATGTCCAGATCTCTTTCATTTGTAACAAGTAACTTCTCCATCTTTCCTATCTTTCCTTTACTTTTTCTTATACTTGGATTAGAAATTTCTTTTTCCAGCTATCTTGTTCATCCTTCGAGAAAGATTTGCTAACTCATTTTCTGAGATTTCACATTCACTAGAATCTGATTAGATAACCATCTTCTTAGACTGGGATCGGGTTACTTTCTCAGGATTCTTATCTTTCATATGATTTTATTTTGTTGTAAAAGAAACCGTACCATTCCCATTTTTCTTTTTGATGTTGTCAGCATCTCTCTTCATTTTGGTTTCATGTTGGAGAAGAGTTCTGAATAACTCATCAAGAGAAATTTGAGTGACCTTCCTGTTATCATCTATAGCAGTTATTTTGGATTCCCACTCACTCGGCATAATATCAATTATCTTATCCACAAGTGCTTCATCATCTAAACCTTTTTCTCCCATAGATAGTAAGCTATTGACTATAGTCATAAACCTCTGTTGAACTTTACAAATTGTTTCACTATAAATAAAATTGAAGCCATGGTATTAAGCTCTAAGCATAGCTCTTCTAGTCTCAATCACTTTATAAGTTCCAAAGTGTGTAACCTCTAACTTCTTCCAGATACAATTAGCTGCTTCACAAGAAGATATTTGGCTATATATATTTCTAGTCATTGAACATAGTAAAGTATTGCGTACCTTATAATTGAGTTGCTACTCTTTCTTTTCCAAGTTAGTGAAAGTTCTTACTTCCTTATGAGGAATTTTATAATCACCAGTAAGCATAAAAAAATTGTCCACTCCAGTATTGATAACAAAAGTCTTCATTCGATCTCTCCAATACTCATAGTCATTACCATAAAAGATTGGTGGTCTTGTGGGATTTAGATTATCAATGGAACCAACATTAACTCCTGCCATACTTAAAATAACCTTCGACACACAAACTTGTTAGTAGAAAAAGTTCGTAATCACAAAGTTCGGAATGAAAAAATTTGGAATGACAAAGTTTGGAATGAAAAAGTTAGGATGGATAAAGTTCTTTCTCAGAAAGTATGAAGAATAAAGGAAAATGAACAAGAAAAACTTATACATGAGTATAATCATTTCAGAGACCTCCTCTGATACAAATTGTAGGATTGGTATAGAGTATGAGGTTTCCAACCTCTGATACCAATTGTAGGATCGAAATAATGATGTAGATGCTCAATATACAAGAGGGGGGGGGGGTGAATTGTATAATTTAAAAATTTCCTTAAACAATGGAAAGATCTAAGTTTAACAAATTTAAACTAAGAAAATTCACAGCACCTCTAACACCAATTGAAAACTTGGAATAAAGAATGAAGTTATAAACTTTAAGTCCTTTGTACTTGCTTAAAACTGGAAAGAGATTCTGAAAGTAGGTTCCAGAAATATGGATCCGGAAAATGAAACTTAACTAAAGATTACAATATGAGATTCTACATTAAAGCGTATAAAATCTAAATGGAACAGAGTACAAGTAAGGAAGTATAAGAAAGTTATACTTTCCTTACAATACAATATGCAGCGGAAACAAACAAGTAGTAAAACTACAAGTAACAAGATATAAGTCTTTTAACCCAAAGAGAAGGGTATCCAACAACCATGGATAAAGGTCCCCTGATTTATACTTGCAAGCAAGTCTGTCTTACCCACACCAGAGTAATCCCTCGATACGAAGATCGAAATCTTTGTCTTACTATCCCCGCAAGCCCTCAACTTCAAGGTAGTCAGCAACCTCTCTCTTCCTCAGCAAGGAAGCCCTCGAACTTCAAGGTAGTCGGAACCTCTGTCTTCCTATCCCCGGAAGTCCTTGAATGTAATTGCCATCATTCGGAGTCGCATGAATCTTTGAGAGTTAATAAGAGCCTCTCTCTCTAGAAATCACTTCAAGCATGCAATCACCTGAGTCGTAGATCAGTTTCAGATCAGTCTTAGATCAGTACTGATCTCTTTCAAATGAGCTCCTATTTATAGGCAAGGTCAGCTCCCTCCTCCAACGGTCATATCTTTCTTAAAATTTGGAGGGACCTGCACACGTGTCACTTATCCAATGGTTAGTTTATAACGAAATAGACGACATCGTTTTATAACAAAGCAAGTGCAACAGAATGTAAAACATCGATTTAAGTTTAACACAAAAGTTTGGAGTGAAAGTTCGGAGTGTAGGAAAAATGTCAAAGAGTAGACAAATTATAAAAGTGTAAGCAAAATGAATGTTTGGAGTCTAACCAATAATATTATTCGGAGTCTAAATAAATTGGGAGTGTATAAATCAATGATGATCGGATTCTGTTTAATAGGTGAATTCGGAATGAGAATTCAGAATGAGAATTTGTCATCTGAATTCGTAATGAGAATTCGTAATCAATATTCGTTATTAGATTTCAATGTTGAACTTCATGAGAGTTCGTATCCAGAATTCGGAGTAGAACTTTATCAGAGTTCATATCCAGAATTCGGAATGAAACTTCATTACAGTTCTCATCTAGAATTCGGAGTGAAACTTCATTACACTTCTTATCCAGAATTTGGATCCTAAAACAGAATGCTTCATATCAAAGTTTCAAATGATTCCGAGAATATAGAAATGAATATAATTCTTATTCTTAAGAATAATATGGATATAGATAATGAAAATATGATAAGAATAATTTTCCTTATAAAATAGATTTTCCTTATTAAAGCAATTTTCCTTATAAAAGTGATTTTTCTTATAAAAGCAATTTTCCTTATAAAAGTGATTTTCCTTATAAAAGAAATTTTCCTTATAAAATCAATTTTCCTTATAAAATCAATTTTCCTTAAATATAAGTTGTTTGTGATTTTTAAGACAAGAAGGAATGGAAAATTCATAAGGAAAAACTTATTGACTCAACAGAATGGACCTTAATTATAGAATTTTCCTCAACTAGATTTTATAAAGGTTTCATACAACATGTCATTGTCTCACAAATGAAATGAAAGGCTTGAACTAATAGAAAATAAACATGACTTAATTATGAAACAGGACTGGTCTTACTCGAGACAGCCTTGGATTCTTATCAGGGAATTCCTTGAGCACTCAGGAACCCCATTCTGATTCATGTATGTGGCTCGCTTAGGTTGAAACCCACCTAGATCCTGATCCTTATCTGTTCTTGGATGAATGGTATGAAACCATAAGATCCCTCACATAGTATTATACAATTCCTTGGATACACTCCTTTTATTAAACAATGACAAGTTGGTTCCGTGGTTACAAACCATAGGGCCCAGTAACTACATAGCTCTATTTTACATTGGATGATCACCATGGATTCGGTAGGCCCCTTAATGTGGAATTTCTTGGAACATGATCCTTGGATTGCACTCTTAACTTATATATATACTGAGATACTACTAAGTTAGCGACCCTTGAGGTATGTGTTTTATTGGTTATTAGCTTGAATATTAATTATTAAATATCATCAATCATGGTTTCCTTATTACCTCATGGAAACTTACCTACTTAAACTGACATGAGGTAATGTTAGTGTTTTCTATGCCTCACATGACTTATCAACATAAATTAGTAATTACATAATTAATGAACTGATTACATGTTCAGACATTGGCCTTGGGATGAATTAGGTACTTGGGTATTTAGTCACATTGTACTGTTTTACTTTATATATACATGCTTTCACACTGTTACATTTCCATTATACATACTAGTTATTATAGACACCATTAGTGGTGGCCCACTATGATTTATCTCACACCCTCTCTAGGTGTCAATTGGTACCCAGAGATGATTACATGGTTGCTGGTGGTGACAAAGGGAAGCATACGACTTTCAAAACGTGATTGATTGCTATTTAGGATGGAGCTTGATAGTAGATGACCAAGTCAAATCATGGGATTCTTGGGATACTATTTTGATTTCCTACTTTTCTACAACATGTTATGCCTACTCTATTGTATCCATGTTTTCTAGTTTTCTATATATATGAAATATCATAATTAGTTGTTTTATTTTTTTTTCTAGTTATTTTAGTTAATATTATTATTATTATCTTTATTTCTCAATTTTTACTTCTGTTTACTTATATTACACCAGTTATTTACCTCAATCTATATTTAACAACTGGACTACAATTTTCTAATGAAGGCATAGTTTCCCAACAGACACACCCTATACCCTCACTTCTAGTTAGAAACCACTGGTGTTCAGAGAGATGAACTTAAGGCCATGTGGCCCATCGGGCTTAGGGCACCTATTAAGTGGCATCCGGGTCAGGGATTTCACATACATGCATCATTATTGATTGTATTCATGTATAAATTGGGTGATTGTGGAATGTAAGTTGAATATATTAATTAATTAAAAAACATGTGATGAAATTCCATACTTCCAGGATTAAGGTTACTCTATGATTTTTAGGAATGGATCTGGGTCATCTTCCCTAAGTATCCCAACTATTTGAGGCTTAGTTGGTTTATCTAGTTTATTTGAGGTTCAATAGGTTAATTTGGTACATAAATTGAGTACCATCCTAAAATAGGAGTATGGACGAAGAAAGAGGGATTTACACACCTTTTAGTGGAATAATTTATGGATATATAATGATATCATATCATATCTAGAGATAGAGTTATTATTGGAAGAGATGACGATCAATTTCAATATGATTCATGCTTGGGAAGAGTTCTAGGTTCCACTTACAATTAGTTAGTTGTGGGGAGCTATGGGTTAGTGGTGGATATTGTATCCTGGTATCTGTATGGAGGCATATTTATTGAGGAAACACATTCATAATGGGTTCTATTTGGAATACACATCATTAAAGAAATAGGAATTTAAGTAGTATGAGTTTATCTCCCATCACTAGGGGGGTTTGTGTTCAAGGTCTTGGAATCAAGTTCATGGATCCATTGTATTTTCCCCAAGATTTTATTAAAATCATGAGTATAGATCATGATGTATGGGGGAGACTTTATTCCCACTAATCAGGTATGTAGCCACCCCATAAATTATATAAATAAATATATATATAAAGAAGAAAATGAATTTATCAATAGGTTTCTTTATTTGAGGGTTGATCCTTGAGAGAGTGAAAAGTATAATGTATCAAGGATTAGAACTTCATACAATGGGTCCCAAATTTTTGGAAGTTAGGGTTTCATCCTGAGGGGGACCCACCATGATAGACAATTCTCTATCATTATGGGGAAGGTGTATTCCAAGAAACTACTATGGAATTTAATTTTCCGTGATATGTTTGTAGGGGACATGGGAACCACTTGAATTAGTCTGTAAATACTCAGGGGGGAAGTTTAAGGTGGGAATTCTGTCCAATTTTCAGTAGGAGCGATAGTTTTCTAAGAGGCGGTTTCTACGGTAGGGACTGAAATAACTTATTTCACAATGACTAGAAGATGGTCTTGGTAGGGGGTATCCTCAAGATAAAACTCATGAAAAGGGACATAGGATAGAGCATTATTATAGAGGATGAAAATATAGAGGTAGAGAAGATGATTGTGGTAAGGTCCTCACATTGGAGGTAGTGGTACAACATGGGGTTGAGGTTTTCAGAGGTACAATCAGTTTATCATCTACACTGATTTGTGACTTGTTTGGTATAAGATCCTCACACTCCTTTGTTTCTCATACATTGTTCCTTTACATGGGACTAGATTTTAATAATATTATAGTTACTCTGAAGTTATCTATGCTAGCTAGAGGTTAGGATACTTTTTTTTGATGAATTCCAAGCATATATACTATTTATAGGGAAACACCATTCCGTGGTATATTAATTATTGGTATAGATAAAAAAACAATGATGTTATCTATTGTAACGGCCTGAAATTTTGAATAAATCTTGTTTCCTAATTTCATGTGTTATTTTATTTTATTTTTATACTCAACAAAAATGTTTTATTTGATAAACATGGTTATAATTAAAATGAGACCATTGGGTTTTGACTGTTATATGACCATCGGTCAATATGACCGCTGTGAACAATTTTTTTTTATTATTGTCTCTAAATATAAGTAATCTTGGTTAATTATTATAGAAATAAGATTCGATGTCCTCACCTAGTAGTTTTGGACCAATCGAAGCCCATCTAACAGAGCTTGGGAAGGAGGTAGCACCATTGGGCTTTGCTCTGGACCAAACCCAAGCCGAACTTCATCATGTGAAGCTAGAACGGAATCGCCTTCGCGAGAAGTTCAAACTGATAGAAATTAATACTCGGGCAATGTTGACTGAGCCACCCCAAGATTCTATCACCCTAGCACACCTTACTCTTAAGTCCTATGCTGGTATTACAAGGGGCTATGTGATGAGACGGTAACTGCCTTGTGTAATCCTTATTTTAAATAAAAATTGGGATTTCTTCTTATGATGAAGTTTATGAATTTTCAAAATGACCGGATAAAAAATTGTATGCATATTTTTGATGAATTTTCAAAAGGATATTTTAAAGAAAAATGTTTATGTAAACCTTAAATAATTTAAAATGTGTAATGATTTTCTAAAAATGGTCTTCTAGAATTATGTCCAGTACGAAATTTAGAGTCTAATAAGATCAACTTGATTTTTGATGAATAGTAAATTGTGAATAGTGATTTTATGCTTAGGATTATTAATGTGACCAAATGGATTGGTAATTTCACTCAAAGAAAGTTTTAATATAATTTAGACACCTAGATTAAGTAATGTGATTCAATAAAGTGGGTAAATAACGGTTTCATAAATTATTAGTCAAGTATTAGTTTTTTCGGGTGAATAGTGTTTTTTAATTAAAAATTTAATTAAAAACAATTATAAAATTATTTTTAGAAAAAGGACTTTATTTTTGAACTCAGAGCATCGATATTATGTTATGGTAATTTTTGGGGATTTTTCTGAAAAAAATGAATTCTCGATGAATAGTGTTTTTATTTAAAAATTAAATTAAAAATATTTAGAAAAATATTTTATAAAATTGAGTTCATAAATGTAATTAGAGCATCGATATTTAGTTAAGGTGAAATTTTGGGAATTTTCTGAGAAAGATGAATTTTTTAGTGAATAGTAAAAATGCAGTTTTTGGGTTTCGGTATGTTTAATGACATCATAACTGTGTCATGATGATGTAATGAGATATTTTAAGGGTTGGCCGGCCAAGGGTGATACATTATTGTTTTGGGGGGCCCATGTGGCCTAACTCCATGGTAAATGCCAAGGGAAAGCACATGGGTTTGAGAAAAGAACATGTGAGGTGTCCCTTGGCCATTAATGCCTTGTCCCCTCACTTTCCCTATAAATACCAAGCCCTCCTCTCATCCATTCGACTCCCCACTCTTCCCCAACGAAGTTCTGGTCTCATTACCTCCCAAAGAGTCCTCTCAAGGTGCCCCAAAGCCCTCAAGGTCCCAACCTTTGAGGTTTAAGAGTTACCTTTTAAGGTAAGGGATCCGATCTTTCCCTTTCTTTTCAAGAAATATCTTTTATGTAATTTCTTTTATGCTCCATGTTATTATGCTAAAGGATGTTCTTTTATACTACTCTTACTGCCATTTTCATTTTCATATAATGAGATATCCCCTATTACTCTCATTATTGAGTTTTATGAAGTTTTAAGTGGCGTCGTTAGGCTGCCGAAATTTTTGTAACAAATTCTTTCTCCCTTCTCATTTTCAAGATCTATTTTCTTATCAAGTCTTTCAAGTTTATTTTTATTATGTTGGGGTATTATATATAAATTTATCATACTGGTCTTTTATGATCATATGATGAGATACCCCATTTGATCTCCTCAATTCAGTATTTTGATGTTTTAAGTGATGCCGTTAGGCTGCTGAATTTTTAAGGGATTATTTCACCCTTCTCTTTTTTCAAAGTTCTACTTTCATGTCAAGTCTTTCAAGTTCCTTTATATTATGTTGGGGTATGATCTCTATATCTATCATACTGGACTCTTTTTTTCAAATGATTAGAGACCCTATTGATCTTGTCAATTCATTTTTGTTTATGTGATGCCGTTAGGCTACTAAATTTTTAAGGGATTCTTTCACCCTTCTCTTTTTTCAATGTTCTACTTTCATGTCAAGTATTTCAAGTTCCTTTCTATTATGTTGGGGTATGATCTCTATATATATCATACTGGACTCTTTTTTTCATATGATGAGAGACCCTATTTGATCTTGTCAATTCATTTTTGTTTAAGTGATGTCGTTAGGCTGCTGAATTTTTAAGGGATTCTTTCACCCTTCTCTTTTTTCAAAGTTCTACTTTCATGTCAAGTATTTCAAGTTACTTTATATTATGTTGGGGTATGATATCTATATCTATCATAGTGGAATCTTTTGTTCATATGATTAGAGACCCTATTTGATCTTGTCAATTCATTTTTGTTTAAGTGATGTCGTTAGACTGCTGAATTTTTAAGGGATTCGTTCACCCTTCTCTTTTTTCAAAGTTCTACTTTCATGTCAAGTATTTCAAGTTCCTTTATATTATGTTGGGGTATGATCTCTATATCTATCATACTGGACTCTTTTTCTCATATGATGAGAGACCCTATTTGATCTTGTCAATTCATTTTTGTTTAAGTGATGTCGTTAGGCTGCTGAATTTTTAAGGGATTCTTTCACCCTTCTCTTTTTTGAAAGTTCTACTTTCATGTCAAGTATTTAAAGTTCCTTTCTATTATGTTGGGGTATGATCTCTATATCTATCA
This sequence comes from Viscum album, assembly GCA_963277665.1. Classification (NCBI taxonomy): domain Eukaryota; kingdom Viridiplantae; phylum Streptophyta; class Magnoliopsida; order Santalales; family Viscaceae; genus Viscum; species Viscum album. The sequence goes on along the minus strand of OY728131.1, from coordinate 197,353,621 downwards.
TAATGGACTCTTTTTTTTATATTATGAGAGTCTCTATTTGATCTTGTCAATTCATTTTTGTTGAAGTTTAAGTGATGTCGTTAGGCTGCTGAATTTTTAAGGGATTCTTTCACCCTTCTCTTTTTTCAAAGTTGTACTTGCATGTCATGTCTTTCATGTTCCTTTCTATTATGTTGGGGTATGATATCTATATCTATCATACTGGACTCTTATGTTCATATGATTATAGACCCTATTTGATCTCATCAATTCATTTTTTTCAAGTTTAAGTGACGCCGTTAGGCTTCCGAACTCTCAAAAGAGAAATCTTATTTTTGTCTTCCTTTCATGTTCTTCATTTCATATGGTATATTTTAAAATTTCATTACCATGTTCTTAAATCCCTTATATTCTGTCCCTCTATTGTTTTATGGGTCATTTATGAATGTTTTACCCATTTCCCCTCTCTTTTCAATGTTTTCTAAAAACATTGTAACATAGCCGTTATGCTGCAGAATTTTCGTCTCAAAATGTCTCTCTCTTTTTCTAAAGATCTTTTATTTTATTAAGTGAATAATCAAAGATATCTCTTCTATATGGGTATTCACATATATACCAAAATGTTTTATTTTAAATTCTGATATTTACATACAGGAAACCTGCATTCCCTTTTCGTGGGTTTAAGGTGACATAAAGATCATGTTTTTAAAGTAGTTTTTTAAAACGTTATGATTATGAAATGAAAACCATTTCTTTTATGCTATATGGTTTGTTTATGAAATTATTTATGATGATATATGTGGCTCACATGATAATAAATACATGTCAAGGGTGCGCCCTGATAGCGCTCTAATGCATTGGGTAAAGACTTAATCTCTAGAGATGACCATTTTTAACGACGCCATGGTGAATAAACTTGGTAATTTTTAACGACACCTTGGGGATGGACTTTGGTGAAAAAAAATGATTGTCAATATTAAATGTTGCAGCCACATCTTCAAGTTATGAAAAATGTTATTTTTATTATGATGTATCTCATTATTTCTTTCTCATGCCTTAAAGTTCTTTTCAGGTCCTTATTGAAGTATCTCAAGTTCACATGTAAAAATGTTTCCCTTGTTTCCCTTATTGGGCCTTCTGCTCACCATTTCTTTTGATGTATGTCCCCAGGTTATGAGATGAAGTAATGAACTTAGGATGAACTTAAGGATAAGCCTTTCAAGTGTTTAAGAAGAGTTTTTTTTTGTTCTTTTCATGTATTATGTTCCTTTTTCCAAGACACTAAACCTTAAAGATCCTCAGTTCCGTGTAATGAAATGAAAGTTATGTTATAAAAAGACGGGATGCTATAGTTGGTATCAAAGGATGGTTTAGTTATTTGTGGAAATTAGGATATGAAAACTTTAGGAAGAACCCTATAAAAAAGTTTAAATATAAGAAATATTCCTGGTATTTTGGTGAGTATTGAGAAAGCGGTTTCCAAGCAAATACATCCATGTCTGGGTACGAGCTGGTAGAGGTGGCTCTGGCACAGATGTACATAGGGGTAAAACCTAAAAACACCTCTTTGAGCTAGACTCGAACGGGAACTGGTACACGACAACGGGCCTTGCTGCACTCTTGTTTACGACACTCCCAGGGGATATGCTTTGATAAATTCATAAGCTTAGTATGAACCATTGTTAAAGGAACAAAGATTCACATAAGAATATATGATCATGGATAACCTAGATTAGAACCTAGGGGATCACAAGTTAGGGTATACTTTTCTTCTACAAGTTATCCATATATGATTTAAGCTCCTTTTCATGATTATTGGTTAAGTATTTAAGCCTCTAATTATAATTTCTCTTCTTAGTTAATGGTGGGAGATGGAAGAACATGCCCCAATAACCAATGTGATAGGAAATGCAATGATTTCCATATTAATATGAAAGAGATGATTAGGGGATTAAAAGATGATTATTATTTTGGAAGACCTTCATTATTTTAGGGAACCATATTTGATCGAGGTAAATAGATTACTACGGTATTTTCATTGAGGAATAAGTTTGACTTATATTTTGAAGAATCGATGAATTTAAGGTGGACTTATAGTAATTTAGGTTACTTACGGGAATGATTAACCTATCTTGGGTAAAATATGTTTAGGTTAGCTACTTTTTTTATAAGATGTTAGGAGTGATTGATGTTGTTTGGAGATGAACAATGAAGTTTATTTTGGAAGACTATGTTATCAAATCTTTCTTGTATTTGGGTTTCAATCTTAGTTTGGTTTATTTTGAGGAATCTTAAGGACCATTATTTACGGAATGGTCTATGATGAACTTTGGGTAGTAATATTGAACTTTGAAGATTTAAAAGTAGTTTCCATTCCTATGGGATTCTTTTTGAAGAGTTGTTTTACCTTACCCTTTCTATTTTTGGGATAATGTTTAAAGATAAGAAGAAATAGATAGTTGATCTTTTGTGGATTATGTGATTCTCAAGAAGATGATTCTTGTGTTTTGATGAGACCAAGTAGTTTTGAATGCTCATCGTTTGGAGAAAAGATTAGTTTTGGTAGAAACTTATTAAAGTATGAAACTCTACATGAACATAGATATATTTCCTTATGTTTTTGTTCTATGTTGTAAATTAATTCCTCAAAGTTATGAAAAGGAACGTAAAACAAAAACATTGTTAGTTTACGTTTCCTACTAGGTAATCAAAGACCGCTTACACACATCATAATTTTGGGGTTTTCTGGTGGTTAACTTCCTTATAATCATGTTTTCTATCACTCTCCTTTAGAACGTGACCCTTTGTTTTCTCCTCCATGTCCATGTTTCCTACATGGAATCCTAGTATGAGTAAACTCGGGTGGCCTTTGTACTTCCTTTTCTTTCTTTTAAAGTAATGGTGTTACTGACTCTTTTTCTGATGTGGAAATTTCAATGAAATTTCAAAACCCAATTTTAAAAAATGCAAGGATGCAATTTCTTAAGGGGGAAGATTGTAATGGCCCGAAATGTTGAATAAATCTTGTTTCCTAATTTCATGTGTTATTTTATTTTATTTTTATACTAAAAAAAATATTTTATTTGATAAACATGATTATAATTAAAATGAAACCATTGGGTTTTGACTGTTATATGACCAACGGTCAATATGACCACTGTGAACAAAATGTTTTGATTATTGTCTCTAAATATAAGAAATCTTGGTTAATTATTATAGAAAGAAGATTTGATGGACTCACCTAGTAGTTTTGGACCGATCGAAGCCCATCTAACAGAGCTCGGGAAGAAGGTAGCACCATTAGGCTTTGCTCTAGACCAAACCCAAGCCGAACTTCATCATGTGAAGCTAGAACGGAATCGCCTTCATGAGAAGTTCAAACTGATAGAAATTACTACTCGGGAAATGTTGACCGAGCCGCCCCAAGATTCTATCACCCTAGCACACCTTACTCTTAAGTCCTATGCTTGTATTATAAGGGGATATGTGACGAGACTGTAACTGCCTTGTGTAATCCTTGTTTTAAATAAAAACTGGGATTTCTTCTTATGACGAAGTTTAGGAATTTTCAAATGGCCGAATAAAAATAGTATGCATATTTTTGATGAATTTTTGAAAGGATATTTTAAAAAAAATGTTTATGTAAACCTTAAATAATTTAAAATGTGTAATGATTTTCAAAAAATGGTCTTCTACAATTATGTCCAGTACGAAATTTAGAGTCTAATAAGATCAACTTGATTTTTGATGAATAGTAAATTGTGAATAGTGATTTTACGCTTAGGATTAGTAATGTGACCAAATGGATTAGTAATTTCACTCAAAGAAAGTTTTAATATAATTTAGACACCTAGATTAATTAATGTGATTCAATAAAATGGGTAAATAATTGTTTCATAAATTATTAGTCAAGTATTAGTTTTTTCGGGTGAATAGTGTTTTTTAATTAAAAATATAATTCAAAATAATGAGAAAATTATTTTTATAAAAAGGACTTTATTGTTGAACTCAGAGCATCGATATTATGTTATGGTAATTTTTGGGGATTTTTATGAAAAAAATGAATTCTCGATGAATAGTGTTTTTATTTAAAAATTAAATTAAAAATATTTAGAAAATTATTTTTATAAAATGGGGTTCAGAAATGTAATTAGAGCATCGATATTTAGTTAAGGTGAAATTGTGGGATTTTTCTGAGAAAGATGAATTTTTCAGGGAATAGTAAAAATGCTGTTTTAGGGTTTCGGTATGTTTAATGACATCATAACTGCGTCATGATGATTTCATGAGATATTTTAAGGGTTGGCCGGCCAAGGGTGATGAATTATTGTTTTGGGGGTCCCATGCGGCCTAACTCCATGGTAAATTCCAAGGAAAAGCACATGGGTTTGAGAAAAGCACATGTGAGGTGTCCCTTGGCCATTAATGCCTTGTCCCCTCACTTTCCCTATAAATACCAAGCCCTCCTCTCATCCATTCGACTCCCCACTCTTCCCCAACGAAGTTCTGGTCTCATTACCTCTCTAGGAGTCCTCCCAAGGTGACCCAAGCCCTCAAGGTCCCAACCTTTGAGGTTTAAGAGTTACATTTTAAGGTAAGGGATCCGATCTTTCCCTTTCTTTTCAAGAAATCTCTTTTATGTAATTTCTTTTATGATCCATGTTCTTATGCAAAAGGATGTTCTTTTATACTCCTCTTACTGCCATTTTCATGTTCATATAATGAGAGATCCCCTCTTACTCTCATTATTTCGTTTTATGAAGTTTTAAGTGGCGCCGTTAGGCTGCCGAAATTTTTGTAACAAATTCTTTCTCCCTTCTCATTTTCAAGATCTATTTTCTTATCAAGTATTTCAAGTTCCTTTTTATTATGTTGGGGTATGATATCTAAATTTATCATACTGATCTTTTATGATCATATGATGAGATACCCCATTTTATCTCCTCAATTTAGTATTTTGAAGTTTTAAGTGATGCCGTTAGGCTGCTGAATTTTTAAGGGATTCTTTCACCCTTCTCTTTTTTCAAAGTTCTACTTTCATGTCAAGTCGTTCAAGTTCCTTTCTATTATTTTGGGGTATGATATCTATATATATCATACTAGACTCTTTTGTTCAAATTATGAGAGACCCTATTTGATCTTTTCAATTCATTTTTGTTTAAGTGATGCCGTTAGGATGCTGAATTTTTAAGGGATTCTTTCACCCTTCTCTTTTTTCAAAGTTCTACTTTCATGTCAAGTATTTCAAGTTACTTTCTGTTATGTTGGGTTATGATATCTATATCTATCATACTGGACTCTTTTTTTCATATGATGAGAGACCCTATTTGATCTTGTCAATTCATTTTTGTTTAAGTGATGCTGTTAGGCTGCTGAATTTTTAAGGGATTCTTTCACCCTTCTCTTTTTTCAAAGTTCTACTATCATGTCAAGTATTTCAAGTTCCTTTATATTATGTTGGGGTATGATCTCTATATCTATCATACTGGAATCTTTTGTTCATATGATGAGAGTCCCTATTTGATCTTGTCAATTCATTTTTGTTTAAGTGATGTCGTTAGGCTGCTGAATGTTTAAGGGATTCTTTCACCCTTCTCTTTTTTCAAAGTTCTACTTTCATGTCAAGTATTTCAAGTTCCTTTCTATTATGTTGGGGTATGATCTCTATATCTATCATACTGGACTCTTTTTCTCATATGATGAGAGACCCTATTTGATCTTGTCAATTCATTTTTGTTTAAGTGATGTCGTTAGGCTGCTGAAGTTTTAAGGGATTCTTTCACCCTTCTCTTTTTTCAAAGTTCTACTTTCATGTCAAGTCTTTCAAGTTCCTTTCTATTATGTTGGGGTATTATCTCTATATCCATCATACTGGAATCTTTTTTTCATATGATGAGAGACCCTATTTGATCTTGTCAATTCATTTTTGTTGAAGTTTAAGTGATGTCGTTAGGCTGCTGAATTTTTAAGGGATTCTTTCACCCTTCTCTTTTTTCAAAGTTATACTTTCATGTCATGTCTTTCATGTTCCTTTATATTATTTTGGGGTATGATATCTATATATATCATACTGTACTCTTATTTTCATATGATTAGAGACCCTATTTGATCTCGTCAATACATTTTTTTCAAGTTTAAGTGACGTCGTTAGGCTGCCGAACTCTAATAAGAGAAATCTTATTTTTGTCTTCCTTTCATGTTCTTCATTTCATATGGTATATTTTCAAATTTCATTACCATGTTCTTAAATAATTTATATTCTGTCCCTATATTGTTTTATGGGTCATTTATGAATGTTTTACCCATGTCCCCTCTCTTTTCAATGTTTTCTAAAAACATTGTAACATAGCCGTTATGCTGCAGAATTTTCATCTCAAAATGTCTCTCTCTTTTTCTAAAGATCTTTTATTTTATTAAGTGAATACTCAAAGATATATCTTCTATATGGGTATTCACATATATACCAAAATGTTCTATTTTAAATTCTGGTATTTACATACAAGAAACCCACATTCCCTTTTCGTGGGTTTAAGGTGACATAAAGATCATGTCTTTAAAGTAGTTTTTTAAAACGTTATGATTATGAAATGAAACACATTTCTTTTATGCTATATGGGTTGTTTATGAAATTATTTATGATGATATATGTGGCTCACATGATAATAAAGACATGTCAAGGGTGCACCTTGATAGCGCTCTAATGCATTGGGTAAAGACTTAATCTCTAGAGATGACCATTTTTAACGATGCCATGGTGAATAACCTTGGTAATTTTTAACGACACCTTGGGGATGGAACTTGGTGAAACAAAATGATTGTCAATATTTAATGTTGCAGCCACATCTTCAAGTTATGAAAAATGTTATTTTTATTATGATGTATCTCATTATTTCTTTCTCATGCCATAAAGTTCTTTTCATGTCCTTATTGAAGTATCTCAAGCTCACATGTAAAAATGTTTCTCGTGTTTCCCTTATTGGACCTTCTGCTCACCCTTTCTTTTGATATATGTCCCCAGGTTATGAGATGCAGTAATGAGCCTAGGATGAACTTAAGGATAAGCCTTTCAAGTGTTTAAGAAGAGTGTTTTTTGTTCTTTTCTTGTATTATGTTCCTTGTTTCCAAGAAAATAAACCTTAAAGATCCTCAGTTCCGTGTAATGAAATGAAAGTTATGTTATAAAAAGACGGGATGCTATATCTACGGAATGAAATTATTATAGTGTGTAGATAAATTCCTGGAATTTTTCTATAGGAATATTTTGTTTTCCAATGTGGATTTCTAATTAGTGACTTTTTTTGTGAAAATGTATATTAGATTGAAGGTAAGAGAGTGGATCAATTTTTGTCCTGGTTGGTGAAACTGTCATTGGAAGCTTGGGTAGACGATGTCTATATATTTTTGGATGTGTTTATATTTTTTTCCCATATGTCGTAGTGACCCTACACCCTTTATTTGATATCAATTTTGGGATAAATTTTCAATAATTTGTGTCCATAATTTTAATGGTTCCTTATTAAATGGTTCTTATAGATCTATGATATTTAAGGTTATAAATTAATGGTTTTATGTAGATCAGTTTCATCTAGATAAGTGGGCATCCTTTGGATTCCCCAATGTTGTTATCTAAGAAGTAAAAAAATATTTTTAGGGGGTGCTAGACTACTAGATGTTTAATTAGGTAATGATCTAGAACTATTATCCTCTTTTGAGTATTAATGATCTATTTAATGTGATGAAGGGATCCATTTGGGTTTTGAATGTTGAAATTCAGTTTGAATATCACCAGATGATGGTGAAATATGGATATATTCTAATGAATTCCTTTAGATACAGGCATGGGGACTTTGATTTCATGTTCATGTTGTTTGGTGTCACAAGTACACTACCTGGGTTCAAGGGGCTCATGATCTCCATATTATGTGAGTTCTTGGACTATTTCACCATAATTTACATTAGTGATATCTTCATATACTTAAAGATATAAAAGGATAATATTTAGCATTGATGGATGGGGATTTGTAATAGATCCTTGATCAATATTTTACTTACATATTCTTGAAATATAGTGCACACACAGAGTTAGTCTCAAGGAGGAATCTCACATAACACCAAAATTCTATTCTCAATAATTATGTTATAAATAATATGAAACAAAATAATATGAACCATATCAGTTTAAAATATGTAATATATCTTGAAATATATATATATATATTAATTGTGAAAAAAATGATTTTATAAAGATATAACAAGTAAAATTTTCAACAGGAGAGCATACTGATTGATATATCTATTCAATAAAATATTCTCAATACTCAATTAAATGTAATGATAAAAATGTGTCACACTACACCCTATCATTTGAATTATTATTACCCCCCAAAAAAATTCTTCAAATGGAAAAATACTCATCCAATATTTGGCTAAGAGATATATTCACTGACCATCACTACCCAAACCATAGTCCATTGTGTGAATGAAATAGAAAGTTAATGGATGGATTAGTGATAGATGATAAGAAGAGATTGGTGGAAGAGAAAACATGGAAATCTCACAAAATAATATATTTAGTAGAAAAAAAATTCTCATAATTAAATAAATTGTTTTAAATTTATGTTTAATGAAACCAAATAAACCAGCATTATATCCCAAGAACAAACATTAAGGTTAGTTCCCAATTCTTAGGGAGTTAGAAGAGAACAAGGTTAGATAAAAAAGTAAAAGTAAATATGAGTAAATGAGGTATGATGAAGAATAATAATCTATATTAAATGTATAAAAATATACTATGGAATAAAAGATCCTCTAAACTAACACAAAAAGGCCATTAATTTTACAATGATTTATAAAAGAGAGGGGATGCATTCTTAAAGAGATAATGGGTAAAAATTTCACTCTAACAGTTTCCACCAAAAGGATGCACATAGTGGACCCATTTACTGATCGAATTTAAAAATGTGATCTCCTTAAAAGTTTTTATTCTATATATTATATACACAACTATCATATTTTAGCTCCATTGTCCACGTATGGAGAGAGATATATCCAATTTTACTTGGGTATTTATTTTGGTTGGGTAGGCTCTTCGAATTCTCTGTGTATTAATTCCCATTAGTTTATGTCCTTGATATCAGTATAATAAAGTGGGTACATAGTTATAAAATTTTTTCCTCCATATTTTATCTTGGTTTGTGACTAAATTCACCTATATTGTGCCAATAATTATATATATATATATATGACCATCTTAGGAAATATCCTGATCTATGCTCAAATTTTGAGTCTTAACATTTGAGCTGATTTTGGGACATTAAATGATGGATTGTGCTTTGGATACAAAATAATGAAATTAATCACATTGAATAAAGAAACATAAAAATGAATATTTTTTAAATTTAGAGGAGTGAAGAAAAAGTTATTAATATAATTAAAAAATAGAATAAAACATTTAAAATACAAAATTAGTCCATTTTTCTCATTATGATAAAAAAATTTCTAAAACTGTAAAATTTTACTACTTACTTTAAAATAACACATTGGTGGGATTCAGAAAACTAAAATTAAAACTAAAATACAAGAAAATATATTCTCTTTCAGGCATCTAAAATTTTTCTGGAAGTTCCTTTGACTCCACTATCATTATGTAAATATGTAAAAGTGTATGTTTTGTCCAAAATAGATGAATTTACTTGGGCATGTTTTGTCCCATCCGGGTATAGTGGTAGACCCATCAATTATTGAGGATGTTGTTTCATGGGAGGTACCTAAGAAAATTTATGAGGTTTAAGGTTTACATGGTCTTCATAACTATTATCAGATATTTGTGTCCAATTAAACTTTATTTATAGCTCACTGATAACCTTGAATAAGAAGTACTAGACTATTGTGTGGGCTGATCAGTGTCAAGATACATTTCATTTCCTGAAAGTGAAGTTAGTCAGTTGTTATGTGCTTCAGTTCCTTTAGATGGGTGTGATGTTTGAGTTTTTTTGTATTTCTTCTCATATGGGATTTAGATGTATCTTGATGAAGAATAGGAAAGTGATCTATTTTAGTTCAAATTAGTTACATTCCCAAGATCCAAACCATACCACTTATGATCTTAATCAATGAGTAGTTGTGTTTGCACTAAATATGATGTGGTATTACCTAATTGGTGAGTGGTTTAAGGTTTTAATGGACAATAAGGCAATAAAATATATGTTTTCTATATAGTATTTGAATCTATTATAGCGAAGGTTAATGGATTTCCTTCAATATTTTAATTTTGAGATCGCTTACCCCCATGAAATTGGAATTTGTTTTCTAATTTACTAAGTTGGGATTCTAGATGACATGTTTTTTGGGAGTCTTTTGATTTTTAAAAATTGATTTTGGAGTTTCTGGTGATTCATATCACATGGGGGAGATATTTTATTCATTTTATGACTATTGATTCAATATTTATGTGGTATATGTTGGTGTTTCTTGGAGAGAGTTAAGGGAATAGGTGATGTGTGATTGTGTTGGCCATGGTGATGCTATATTGGGATTGTCAGGGGATGGTCAGAACCAGGTTTTGTTTTAGGGTAGGATGTTTGTTCCATTAGAAATGCATGGGGAGGTTCTTTTTGAGTTTCACTACAAACTATTATCATTGCATACCGATGATACCAATATATATCATGGATTTAGGAGATAGATTTTATGGATAGGGATGAATTGGTATGTGGAAGATAATGTGGATAAGTGTCTAGTTTTTCAGTATGTGAAAGTGGATCACAACATTACCAATGTTTTGTTGAATCCATAAAGTTTTATAGAGTGTGATAGAAGAAAATCTTGACTGATTTATTCATTGAGTTACCTTGAGATCGGGGAGGATGTGATGTAATTTTATAGATAGTGGTCTGACTAATGAAGTCTGATAATTGTTTTCAGATCCATGAGTCATGTGTCATGTATTTTTTTTGGAAAATAAGTATGTGGGAGATATGAAAAATCATCATAGGTTACTAAGAACCATCATCTATGATTAGGGTCCACGTTTTACCTCATAGGTTTTGAGGGGATTTTTGTGTTATTTTGGATCCTAGTTAGGCCTTATCACTACTTTCCACTCTTAAATATATTGAAATTCTGAGAAGATAATCTAGATGGTGGAGGATTTTTGGAAATATTTCATCATGGAATTTGGAAGATCATGGTTAAATCAACTTATTTTGTCTGTGTTCTCAGAAAATAATGGACATCCATAGACCATTGGAATGGCCTAATTTGAGGCCTTGAATGGGATGTCATGTAGTTCTCTATTGTGGATGATGGAGGTTTGGGAGTTATCAGTTCTTATTCCTAATGTGTTATAGAGAATTAACGAGAAGATCATGTTGGTTTGATATAAGATTAGGGAGATAAAATACCAAAAAATGGAATATGATGATTGTAGGAAAATTACCCTATTGTTTGATGTCAATGATTATGATTTTATGAGGGTTTATACTCAATTGTAAAAGTGGATGTATGGAAGGGGGAGTAATATTTCCTCTAGGTTCATAGGGCCTTTTGTGGTGTTGGGGTCTATTGTTGGGGTGGCGTATCATTTGGAACTACCATAGTAGCTGGAAAATATTTATTACACAATCCACATATCCTAACATCATTGGTTCCTTCACGATGACATCCATGTCATTGAATAAGGATAGTATGATATTAGGGATGGTGTTAATTTCATGGGGTGGCCAGTAAGGATCTAGGATCATCAAGAAGAGGTGTTGTAAGGGTGATTCATTCTCATGGTTTATATATAATGGATTAATGGTGTATTAGAAGGGAATAATTGGTAGAGTGATATTCAAGAATCATACCTAAAACATGGAGTTGTATTCTATTTTTCCATGCACTATCTTTCTTTGATGATGTGATTTTTTGAATCTTTTTTGATGATATGTATCTTCTTTTTCCTTGCTGGAGGTGTGTGTTTAAAATTTGAGCATATAAAGAACGTAAAAAAATTTCTAACCAGTGCATGTTATACTATGACCTATTTTAATACTATGAAAGTGAGTTATTTCATACAAAAGAAGATAATATCTTGATGTGGAAGGTGGAATTTCCCTGATTTATGTTCTTGAGGTAGTTTTGTCTATTGTTTTTGTAATATATTGTATTAATCTTTGTGGCTGTTGAAATGGTTGTGTAGAGGGTTACATGGAAAAAGGTGGTTTATGGGTGGTTCTAGATGACACGGTGTTGTTCCTATATATTTGGTTATGTTATGTGTTTTGTGGAGTTCTGGGTTCAATGTGTTGAGTCAGTGGTAGTGTAATGAGATCCCTAAAATGTATCACATGGTGTGGTTGTTTGAACCCTCTACGTGTTTTGGTTTTCATTTTAATTATTGATGATAATAATTAATTGAGATATATAAAATGTAATGGTCCATGCCTTATCAACTGGTAAATTTTACAGTTTGGGTGTTGGAGGAGTTTGGAGGATGCTTCGGGAGGGTTCGATAGCTGTTAGAGCTATAGAAGAATTGTAATAGGTTTTTCATGGAATGTATGTTAAATTAAAATAATGAGATTATGTTATGAGACATGTGAGGATGGGGATTCATGATTTAGATGTCGGTGAGTATTTCTGTGTGAAATAAATTCATATAAATAAATTTGGAATCATGACATGATTTAATTTAGGTTAAAGATCCATGAATTTCAATGAATGTGTAATATATAAGAAATTAAATCTCTAAATATGGTTCACATCTTGTAATGGGAAGTCACATTAAAGCTCATGATATGAATCAATAATTCAATACTTGAATGAGGTGGGTTATGGGCTATTTATAATCACGAGGGTTGACCAAATTCTCCCATTCATTAGTTATTCCTATGGGGTTTTAGGTTCACTATAGACTTATTTGGAGGATGTTCCATATTCTTCCTTCTTAAGTTGATTCATGGGTTCCCAATGTTTTTTTGTTAATATGTAATGGGGTTTTCTCTCTATCTCAATAGTTATTTATGTTATATTCTATTTATTTTCAATGGTGATGTTTTTTTAGTTTGGGGTGTGTTTTGGATTCATTTTCATAGTCCCATGGTGAGATTTAGGTTGATATAGAATATCCCTAGTGTCATTATGTTTTCCAAGTTGTTTCTCTTTCTCCCTATTGTGTGTAGTGAATCGATAATTTTCATTGAGGTAGGGATCATTCTTTAGTACCTATAATTTGTGCATGTGTAGGGATTGGATTAATTTTCCTTCAATTCGTTAAAGAGTAATGGTTGTCATGAAAAAGATAATTAATTTACAAATATGAATTTAATGGGTATGAGGATAAATCACATTATTTTTCTTCATTGATGTTATTATTGATGATATTTTCTATTCTTGTTTTCAATGATGAAAATTAATGTTATGAGTATCCTTGAGTGTGTTATAGTTGGAATGATTGTGATACCTTGGTTATGCTATTTGTTTGATCATACTATGAATAAATTCATAAAAAATCATATATGTTTAAGGAATTGGTTTCTCATAGTAATTTGGTTTGTGTGAGGATATCCATGAAACATAAAGAATTAAAGTGATGTAATCCATTGAAAAATTATGGAATATTGGATGTGATATTGTATTATCCAAGTTTTTTATTTGAAGTATTAATCTTTTTAATTTATGTTTAAATCCTTGATTTGGACCTAATGTGAGTTCCAGTGAGATCACAAATGTTTCAAGGGTGATCTGGGCTTGTTCGGAACAAGGAACCTCACTTTTGGAAAAAAAAACTATATGGGTTGTAGTGTTAGTAGAAACCGTGTAGACCTAGCCGCATGGTGACAAATAATAGTTTGTGGCATTTCCGAGGGTAGTATGAGGCCTCAAGGTTTAAGTAAACCATTATTCCATGGCCACATGCCTATGTGGGAGAACGTATAATTTCTGACAGAGGACAAATGGTTGGTTGGTGAATGGTGTGTGTAACCATGTGACTTTACCGGGTAGGGGGTGATAGTGTAAAGAGGCACATGGAACATTTTTTGCATGGTTTACCAAACCATTGACATAAACTATGCATGTTACCCAGTAAAGGAGTGATGGGAGTAGGTTAGATCATGGTTCAGCAAACCATGTTACCAAACCATCCACCCTAGTGTTTTTGGTTGAATTTACAAAATTTCCCTTCAAATTTATTGAAACCTAAATTAATTTATCCTCATTTTTTCCACTATGTAGGCATCTATTTTTCTTTCATTGAAGATAAAATCCTATAACTGGGTTCAGTTTCCCAATCCAGAGTCTGATTCAAACAGTATTTATCTCATTGTATCTGCATAAGTGAGTTATTCATTTATCTTTATCCTTTTATATTCTTTATTTTTATCGATGAAATTATTTTAGTCTAATATAATATACCATATTTCCATAGTGTTCTTCCATTTCTACATTTTCTTGCAATCTGATTCATGTTAGGAGTCTATACAAGATGAGTGTTCTACCTTGGGTATATGGAAGGTGGTCTATAGCTTTCCCTCATAATTTGGTTTTTTATATGGCTTTATTCTATTATGCTGAACAATGGGATTTACGAAACTTCACTTAAAACTAATTGAATGGTATGATTAAAATTTTTAGGATCTTTTATGTTTCCCACCTGTACAATTATATGGTTAGAATTTGTTCACCTCAACATGTGCCACCTTTCTATTTTATTTATATGTATTTCCAGGGTATATAACCCCTAGAGTGATTATGAGATTTACAAAATTATTGGGTGCCTTGATTAGTTAAATGATAATGGACTAAATGAATTTAAGATGTTTTATGCCTCCTCTCCATGTGAATAATTGAATAGAAAATGTAGAATGAATTGGTTAAATGGGTTTAATTAGAAAATGAAGAATGAGTTTGCTGAACTCATAGATTATTTGTGATTAATAAATGAGATATAAATTGATGAATGATTTAACTATGGTTGGGGATGCAATGGGAATTTATACTCCTCTAAACCTGATTCCATTGGATGTTGTGGCCATTTCTACACCATGGATCTATATTGATTATGGTAGTGTATGTAATGGAAATTTCTACTCCAAGGATCTTAATTCCATAGGATGCCATGGGAATTTGTAATTAATTGATCCATATTTATTATTGTATTTGATTTCTCAAGCAGTTATACTACTTGGATCCGGATTCCATATGACTCCAAGAATATTAACACCCTGTGAATAATGATTTCACGAAATTCATTAGATTAGATCCTTGGATTTCACCCACGTATTTATCGAGTTTCCATTGAGATGCTCTAATTAATAGATGAGGATTCCGTAGAAATTTATACCTTATATCCATCCATTTATATCCTTATTCATTAATACACGACATGGTTCATTGTGGACTCTTTAACATGTTTATAGATAGCCCTGGTATTGGTATCTGATTTCAGTTTCAGACTGGATAGTATCACACTTATTTATTTATAATTTAAATTTAGACTATTATTATGGGTAATTTATTATTAATCATATTGATCCATTATTTTAAGGAAAATATATCATATGAATTTTAAATATTACTTTTATTACTATTATACTTGTCATATACTACACAATACTTCATTGTTTATAAAAATACTATACATGTTATAGACACCATTATTGGTGGTTTAATTTCTATTATCTCAAAACCTATTTTTGGGCCACTTGGTTAACTCGATATACTTCATGGATGTATGTAGGGATTGGGGAAAACATCCATTATATGTTCTTGATTTTATGACTTTATATTATTGGGGAAACACATGATAGAGATATGGTGGTGATGCTAAAAAGAGATAGTTCATTTTGGTTATTTTTATACTTTTAAAAAATGTATTATAATGTGTTATTGTTTCTATGTATTTAATAAAATTTTCTATGATACATCAAATAATCATTATACTATACATGAAACTATTCTTAGATTTATCATTATTATCATATTCATCTCAATTTTATTTTCAGTTCAATTTTTTGATATGCTTCCACTTATTTAGTCACATATTCTAGAACTTTGTTACTCTAACATGAGGGTATAATCCCCCAGGGTATCACCTTAAATGCTTATTATTGGTTAGTATCCTTGGGCATATGGGGAGACACACTTGAGTATATATGACCCACTAGCTCAAGGCACCATTTAGTGGCTTCCAGTTCAGGATGTTACAATGTGGAATTAAAGGATATTTATTTTATTTTTCCTTTTATTTCATACTATTTTGAGTTAATGATAGGATATTGGGAATGTTTTGGAATTTGGTAATGAATTTTTCATTGAGTAGTTGACCCAAATATATTTAAAATATAAATTTCCTAGAATGGGACACGTTTTATTGATTTTTTCTCTCACATTTGATTTGATTCCACAATTAGATGATTCTCATGATGTTTAATATTACTTATGATTATGGATTTTATTGTTTCTTAGCGAGATATGTATATTCAATCTCATGAATCATTTTAAGCACCTTACAAGTTTCATATTCTATACATATTCCATGCCATATAGGGTGCATTTCCCACTTGAATGAAATTTTTTATGTGTTCCTTATGTTATATAAATGTTATTTTCTAATGATTATTGAAATATATTTAGGAACATAATTCATACATAGAGTGAATATTTCATCCTTAACATTGTCTCCCTATATTGGTCATATAATAAACCCTATTTAATCACTTATTGAACATTAAATCTAGGAAAATTAGTTTCATGGACTAGAAAGTTTAATGGTAGAGATTAAATGGAACCAAAACATTAGTCTCTAAGGTTTATGGGACCTTATGGACCAAAATTGGTGCTCCAATTGGTTAAAAAATTTATAATTAATTGTAATACAAATTTAAATTTAAATTAAATAAAATTATGAGAAAAAAGGAATCAAATAAAAGGAATTTTCAATTGCAATAGACCATCCACATATCGAGACCCATGATGTGAAATAGGGAGGATGACCTAGACCTACCATTAGAGTGGGAAGTATACATTGTCTCTGGTTCTTTTTATGGTTTTTATAAACTAGAACTAGATTTAGGAGAAATAAGAGGGGTTTGTCTCATTTATAGAAAGTCTTCGAACTATCATATTCTTTTATCAGTGGTTTGGTTGATAATAAATCCTTTCTAAGGCATGTATTTGTCATTGTATAGTCATTACACTATGAAGACCTCCAATCGTGTTCCAGGAGGGTGGTGATGACCATGCTCTAGAGGTGGTGGGTCTTGTGCTACAAGAAAAACCTAAAGTAGTTCCTCGTACTGGACTACATATATTTCCTAATACATGTGATGATTCTTAGTTCCATGAGGGTTTTATTCTCTTTATCCAGACCTTTTAGGGAGCCCCACATACTTCTTAAACTATGGTAGAGCTAAAATGTGTGTTCCAACAGTTGCATCCAACCAATATTTTAAGGAATTTTGGTCTATAGGGTACTGAGCTATGTCTTGACACTATATTTTATATTTTCAAGCATCTATAGACCTATATTGATAGGATAGTGGAGCTTGAAAAATATATGCTTTGGGGAGAAACTAAGCGATGATGGTATGTTATGAACCATGATGATATGGTTTAGGTTATTGTTAAAAGGAATTTTAAAAACAATTTTTTCTAAAACTTCATTCTTGATTATTTTAGGGGTTACAGGGGAAATGAGTTAATGTTTTTTTGGAATAGGTAGGGTGGACCGTTATAGAGTTTTTGGCATGCTACACAGAGCTGCAACGTTTTTCACTAATTTATCTTGATAATGATCCATAGAGGGTGATACTAATTGATAAATGTATCAAGAATGAAATTTGATCAAATGTAAATATGTTTCATCTGACTAATAAAACAAAGATAGTGGATGAGGTGTTTATTACTGAAAAAAACTTGATGAGTGCATTTTTGGTGTAGAGTCAGGACGTTTTTCCTCTTAACCCGGTGGTTCAATGTCAACAAATAGAAAGCGCTGTTTTGGGGCTTATTTTGGGGGAAATACTAGACAGATTAGGAGTACATGCAATTATTTATTCTATAATTAGTATGGGGGATGAAGAAATATGAGGATTTGGTGTGATAGAGACCCATTTATGTAACAATCATGTGGAATTATAGACATGTAAAATAGTTATGTAGGACCTTCCAATATAGCAGTTAGTGGAATGGGTTCAACTCCGACTCCAGGTTTAGG
The DNA here is from genome assembly GCA_963277665.1 of Viscum album. Taxonomy (NCBI): domain Eukaryota; kingdom Viridiplantae; phylum Streptophyta; class Magnoliopsida; order Santalales; family Viscaceae; genus Viscum; species Viscum album. The sequence continues at coordinate 197,335,443 of OY728131.1, read as the reverse complement.
AGTGATATTAATATCTCTACATTAGGTTGGTAGATAGGGTGACACTGTTCACTAAGGATGAGGTGGTGGTCATGGTCAAGGAATCATGCCACTAGTTGTACCATGACAACAGAGTGGGCCTGCTCTGGGTATTGAGGTTATTTCACATGGCTACAGATCAGGCCAGATATATTCTATATATCATAAACCGATGCAGAAGAGCACCGAGATATCTACAGTGAGAGGTATGATTCTAGTAACCTTGACTCAAGTATATTCTCTTTTTGATATTAGTGCATCTCAATCATTCATTTTGGTACAAATTTTTGAGATCCTTTGGCTTGTTGTTTAGTTTTTTGTGGGCATTATGACACTCGATACTTCTTTTGGGATCAAAATAGAGAGTTTAAACTATTTTAGGGATTTCCCCCTAGATATTTGTTGGTGTCACCTCATATGGGACCTCTTTTTCCTTCATATGATGGGGTTTGACGACATACTCAATTTGGACTGGCTAGACACATATTTTTCCTTTAACGATTATTATCATTGAAGTGTGAACTTCACATCACCATATGGAATAGTTTTTTTATTCAAATGAGGGAATGGGATGTATAAGAAATATGATATGGACCAATGCATCATGGTATCAGGGTAATGAAAACCTTGATTTCTCGTTTATATTTGGATGATCATGGAATGCATCAGGAGGACATACCTCTAGTTGTTGGTAATTTAAGGGATGTTTTCCCATAGGAATTTTTAACATTACCTTTATAGATAGAGGTGGAGTTCTCTATTGAAATATTTCTTGGAGCTAACTTGGTATAGTTTTTTCATAGGGATGTGGTTTATGCTAGATATATTTTGTAATGTCTACACCTAAGGAGAAGTTCAATGGGACGTCTATGGTGAGAGGTGGGATTGAGTATCTTTTAATCTAGTCTGTTCTCTTTTCAATATAAGTGAAACTCATTATTTCACATTTGTACATATTTTTGATATCCTTAAGATAGTTTTCCAATTTTTTGATGGTGTTAATACACTTGATACTCTGTTGGGGTTCACAACAAAGAGCGTATTCGTGTAAATAGAGTTCCCCTTGAGATTAGTGGGAGTTACTCCATATGGTACATTTGGTTTACTTAAGAAGAATGGTTTGTATGTCATAGTCAATATGGGATGAATTTTTTATTATTGTTCTTGTTTGTACTTTTATTTCTTAAGGGTGAAATTAACATCACTATAGGGTATATTTTTGTCCATAAGGGTGTATGGGATGTCTATGAAATCAGATATTGAATGCATTATGAGGATATTCCTCTAGTGGTTGATCATTTCATGGATGTTATATTCGAAAAAATTTCTAGACTACCCCCAAAGAGAGAATCATAGTTATCTCTTGATTTGGGTTGATGATTTTAACCAATATCTATTTCCCCTAACAAGATGGATACTATTATGTTTCAGGATATCAAATTCTAGCTTGAGCACTTGGAAACAAAAGAGTTTATAGGAGATTTTTTTTCAGGTCATCATTGTATATATCCCCATTATATCCTCAAATAGGAAGGAAAATAACCTTTTTGGATTGATTAGTTCCAGGATGTTTCTTGAAAGAGATATAGGTCAATTATTTCTTGTAAAGGGTGTTATGTTTAAGGTATTTTATGACACTCCCCATCTGTTCTAGGTATGTATCATGATGTATAAGAGGGATTTTATATCTTAGGTATCAAGGAAGCAACATTTCCAAGAGAATTACTATAAAACTTGTAATATTGGGCTATAATAATTTTTGTTTAAGTTAAATGTGTAGTTATATTACCTCATTGATGAGTGGTTTTTGGTTTTCATGGACCATAAGAGAATTAAATATGTCTTTTATATGTGGTATTAAAATATACACTAGTGTGGGTGGATGGATTTTCTTAAATATTCATATTTTAAGATATATTACACCCCTAGAAAGGGAAAAATGGTTTCTAATGTACTGAGTTTGGAGACCTAAGAATATGATGTTCATGATGCTGTCGATGTTTAAAAATTAATGGTAGATATTATAGTGATTCATACTGACATGGGAGAGATCAGTGGATGAGGTTTCATTCATTATATTACTAATGAATCGTCCATGATGTGGTATATTATGGAGTCTCTATGGGGAGATTCACGGGAATTGGTAATTCATGACCATGTTGGCAATTGTGATTCTTTATATGGATCATCAAAGGATGGTCAGTAGTTTGTGTTGTTTCAAGTTACATTGTTTATTCCATTGTAAATTCATGAGGAAGTTCTCTATGACCTTCAAAGAACACCATTAGTGATGTAAACTAGTGTGAACAAGATATATACTGGATTTAGGGGACAACTTTAGGGGCCATGGATGAAATGGTTTGTGGCAGAGTTTGTGGATATGTTTATAGTTTGGCAGTAATTGAAATTATATCACCATGTTCATAGAGGTTATTATAGTTCTTAGGTGTTCAAAAGTTTAAATGGGAGGATATCAGGATTGGTTTCTTCACTAGGTAACTCGAGGATTAGGTATGATTTCATAAAGTTTGGGTGATAGTGGTTGACTGATGAATTCAAATAATCATTTTGTGATCCATGAATCGAGTGTTATGTATGTATTGGTGAGAATGTATGTGAATTATATAGATAATATTTACATGGTACTGAGGTCCATCTTTTATGATCAAGGTCCTAAATTTACCACTTGGTTTTAGAGGGTATTTCAGTGTTATTTTGTTTCCTAGTTATTACATAGCACTTCATTCCACTCTCAAATATATGGGAAGATAGAGAAGACCGTATAGATAGTGGAGGATATATTGTGAGATTTCATATTTTACTTTAGTGGTTTGTTGTTAAATCAACTTATTTTGGCTGAGTTATCTGAAAATAATATCCACCACTCATCCATTATAATGGACTCATTTGAGGCATTATATGTGAGGCCTTTTTGTTCTCTATTGTTCTGGATGGTTATTGGGGAGTAAGTAGTTCTTGGTCCTAATGTGGTGTAGATAATGATCAAGATGATTAATTTTTTCTAATAGAGGATGCCAGAGATTCTAGAACAACATAGGGACTTTGATGATCATAGAAAAATTCCCTTAGAGTTTTATGTCAGAGACTATGTGTTCTTTAGTGTTTCTCTTAACTGGGTATGTGATGGTATGATAGGGTAAGTAAGAATTCTCCCATGTTCATTGATCCTTTTGAGGTGTTAAGGCCTCTTAGTGATGTGGAATATTGGTTGTCACTACTAAAAATACTGGATAGGATTTATTGTGTCTTCCACTAGTCCCAACTTCATTGGTACCTTCATGATGACAACCATTTCATTGAATTGGGATTGATGTATATTGGGGATTATTTTATTTTCATGAAGTTCCTTGTAGAGATCTAGAATCATCAAGAGGCAGTTATACATAAATAATGTTTTCTCTTGGTTCACTTATTCTAGAGGAATGTTGTCATAGAGGAGAGTACTTGGTAGCATGATATGTGGAAGAGTTTCTAATACTCATAGTTTTTTACTTTTCCTTGCACTACTTTATTTGATGATGTGATGTTTTTAAAAATTTTATCTTATGAGATATACTATATTTTTTACTTTCTAATGGGGTGTATTTAAATTTTGTGCATATAAAGAGGGGAAAATTATTTCCTCATAAATACATGTTATACTATGGAATGTTTTATAACAATTAATGTGAGTCATTTCCTCGAAAAGTAGACAATATCTTGATGTCGAAGGTAGATTTTTTTTATTTTTATTCTTGAGGTAGTTTTGTGTGCTGGTTATGGTAGATGTGAGATTAATTTATGTAGATGTAGAAACAGTTGAGTGGATTGTTACATGGAAAAGGTTGTTTTATGGTTGGTTCCAAGAAATGTGGTTTTATTCCTATAGATTTGGTTGTGTGAGTTGTTTTTTAGATTTTTGGGTTTTATGCGCTTATCTAGTGGTTGTGTATGGGGTGTAATGAGATCCATGAGAGGTATCTAATGTGTTAGTTGTTAGAAACTTATCCTTTTCTATTTGTTTTTTTATTCTTAATGAAGATAATAATTTGAGATATATCATATACAGTGATCCATGCCTTCTTAGATCATTACCTTTATAGTTTTTGTGTTAGAGGTGTTTAAAGGATGCTTGGGGAGATCTCAATGGAGGTTAGAGCTAAAAATAATTTAGTAGGTGATTCATGATGTGAAGGTGAAATTCATGTCATTATATGATGTTTCATGGTATGTGAGGTTCTAAATAAATTTTTTATATGTTAGTGGGGATTCTTATGAGAAATAAATTCAAAACATGAAAGTCGGATTCATAACATGAATTAATTAAGGTGAAGGATACATGAATTTAAAAAAAATTTTATTTATGGGGAAATAAATCTTTAAATATGGTTCATTATATGTAATGAGAGTTCATGTGACAAATCATAATGTGAATCCATGTTTCATGAAGTGAATGAGGTAATTTCTGAGATGTTTATAAGCATTAGGCTGGACTAAATTATCCCATTTGGTAGTTGATCCTCTAGGTTTTTGGGAGGAACAATGCTAATTTTGAGGATATTCCATCCCATTCCCTCCAATTTTGATTGATGGTTTCTAGAAGTTTTTATTGATTATATTTGAGGAGTTCTTTTATATATACCACTTTTTGATTATGTTCACTTTTTTAGTTTTCAAGGGTGATGTTTTTTTGGTTTGGGGTGTTTATGGAATTCATTTTGATGATCCCTTTGGGAGGTTTATGTTGATATGGTGTTTCTATAGTATAGTGTTGATTTCTACATTGTTTCACCTTCACACAATTTTACTTATTTGATTTTATTATTCAATATATTTTCCATTTTTGTTTCCATTGAAGAAAATTTTGGATTTCCTGAACATTGAATGTTCTATAGTGTTATGATTGTGAGATCCTGGTTGTAAAATTTGTGTGATCACACTACGAATAAAAGGATAATAATATATATATGGTTAATTAATTGGTTTCCCATGGAAATATTGTATGTGTAAGAATTCCCATGATAAATAAAGAATCAGAGTGATATAATCACTTAATTATAAATTTATTAAGTTGCGATGTGATACTATAAAGTACAAGTTTTTTCATTGTGGTAATAATATTTTTAATTTCACTTTAACTCCTTGGTTTTAACCTAATGTGAGTGATAATGAGATCATTTATGTTTTAGTGGGTTATCGAGGCTTGTTCAGAGACATGTGCCCCACTTTTTAGAAAAATAATTTTAGGCCAAGGGTTAGTAAAAACCATAATAAAGTAGGTGAATGATTAATACTAACAATTAGGGGAATTTTAGAGGGAAATTGAAGGCCACACATTTTAAGGAAACCATTCGGCCATGGCTTCAGACCTATGCGGTAGCACTTTCAATTTCTAGTAGAGCCCCAACACATGGTCAATACATGGTTTTTATAACTTTACACCATGAAAGTGAGATGGGTGATAGGGGGAAAAGGTGTATAGAACATTATGTGCATGGTTTAACAATACATGCATATTAACCATATAGGTTACCTATTAACATAGTGAGAGGAATATGTTGGCATATGGTTTTGAAAATTGTTTGACCAAACTATGTGACCTAGTATTTTTGAGTTAAATTACCAATTTTTCATTACAATTACTTAAAAACTAAATATATTTATCCTCCATAGTTTCTATTGTATAGGGAGTCTCATTTTATTCTATTGGAGCTCAAATCATAGATTTGGGTGCCATTTCATGATGCAAAATCTGATTCAAACAACAATTATATCGTTGGATCTGCTCCAATGAGTTCTTCATTCAGCTTTCACCTTTCTTCTTTTTTATTCATATTAACAGATTTATTCTATAGAAAGGTAATATATCATATTTCATGGGTGTTTATTCATTACTCTATTTTCTTCTAATCAGGATCAAGTTAAGAGTTGATAATAAAATATTTGTCTACCATGTTTATATGGTAGGTTCTCTATATATTTCTCTTAGTTTTTGGTTTCTTATATTCAATGTTTTAATTGTGATTCATGCAGTTAGTTCTTTCATTTCCATAAAATTAATTTAATGGATTGATTAAATTTCTTGGAACCTGATTATGTTACCAACATGTATCATTAAATAGGTGAAGGTCATTCATCTCAACATGGGCCACCTTTGCATTGTATTTATGTATGTTACCATTGTATATAATCACTTGGATAATTTTGATTTCACCATATTTATTGGTATCCTTGATTAATTTAATGAGAATTTATTTAATGAATATGAGAAGGTTTAGGCATCCTTGACATATTATTACGTGAATAGAAAATGTGGAAATAATTAGTTGAATATGCTTAAATATAATATAGGGAATGAGTTTAATGAAATCATGGATTATTTTTTACTATTAAATAAGATGTAAAATGATATATGAATTGATTATGTTAGTGGATTTCATAGATATTTCTACTTCTACGATCCTAACTCCACAATATTCCATTGAAAATTCTACACCATGGATTCGTATTTATTATAGAAGTGGATGTCATGGGAATTTCTACTCCTCAAATCATGATTATATAGGATTCCATAGACATTTATAATCCATGGATCCATATTGATTTTTGAAGTGGATGACATAACTTCTTCAACTCCTTGGATCCTTATTCCATAAGATTCCAAGGACATTTCTAATCCATGGATCTGGCTTGATTGGAACACCTTGAATGATCTCCTTTGTTTCCACCCAAGTCTTTACTGAGTTTCTATTGAGATGTTACATGGAATTGAAGAGGATTCCTTGGTCATTTATACCTTAAATACATTATTTTTGGAAATTTTCAATATTATAGGAACCTTATACGATTAAGGTAAATATAATATTATACAAAATTATTTGAGGAATAAATGTTGCATTATATTTTAGATTTATATGTTATTTTATTATGTATTTATAGTGATTAAGGTTATTTATGGACATTATTATCATATATTCGAAATTATATGAATTGGAAAAATATATTCTTATATAATGAGACATTTAGAGTAATTATTTTTATTTAGAAAAAAATGTTAAAATAATATTGAAAGATAGTATGGTCAAATATATCTTATTTTTTTATTTACATCTTTATCTAGAATATTTTTATTAATTTTAAGAATATTTGTTTATTGAATTATCAATGTTTAACTTTCTATAGCATTATTGAGTTTTGGAGATTAGAGTATTCTTTATTTTTATGAAGGATTATTATTTTTAGGAAATATATTATATTTTCCTAACAATATCTGTTTTGGTTAATGTATAATTATAGAACGAATAACCTATTAAACTTTAGTGGTTTATGTTATCCATTAGAAGATTATTCTAGTGCTTCCAGAATAAAACTTTATCTTGAATACTCATTGTTTGGTTCCAAAAGATGATTCTATGATGAAAATTGATTAAAAGATGAAATAATTCTTGAAAAGTGAGTATATTTACATATGATTTTAGTATAGATTAAAAATTAATTATTATACTATAAGAAAATAATATGGAAATAAAAAAATTATCCATCTACTTTTCTTACCAAAAAATCAGTGGTTGTTTAAACCATCAAAAATTTATGGTATTTTAATGATTAACATTCTCATGACATTGTTCTCTAACACTATCTATTAGTCATTAGAAGCTACTTTTTTATTTAATATCCATTCATTCACATCCCACCAATTTTTTCTACATGGAAAATTAGTTATATGTTATTCTGGATGACCTTAATACTTCCATTTTCTCTCCTTTCAAGTGGAATTTTTATTAACCCTTTTTACAATGCAGGATTTTCAGTAAAAATATTTTAAAACTTCAATCCCCTTTTTGCATTCCAGATTTAAAATTTTTTTAAAAAATTTTCTTAATGGGGGATAAATTTTAATATCCTGATATTATTTTTAAAAACTATGTTTGATAGCTTAAAATATATGCAACACTAGGCTTAAACTAAGAATGAATTATTATTAATTAAATGTGACCATTATAACCTAGCCATTCAATTAGTAGGAATGAATATAATTATCCAAATAATGAAATATAAAATATTATAACACATTTCAAATGTATTAATTAATGATTTTTATATAGTAACTCAATTTTTAGTAATCTCATTTTATTATTCAAAAATACGTTTTATACAAATATTATTTTTCTTGGTTTTTTTGTGTGAGTAATTTAATATTTTTTTTTTAATTTTAGAAAAATTATTTGAAAAAATGATTTCCAATATTAAATTAATTTGGTCAAAATAATCTTAGGATGATTTTTTGAGAATTTTCTAAAAGTATTTATTTTTCAATGACTAGTGAAAAATAGTGATTTTTATAAAACAAAAAATTGTATTTTTTTAGTACTTACAAAGTCAAATTTTATTTTGGATTAGTTTTAAAATAAAATTAGATAATTTTGATTTGAAATAATAAAATTATGTATTTTAACTGGACTTTATAATTAAATTTAGTATAGAAACATTTTACATTTTGAAAGGCCATTTGTCTAAAAAATAATTTTCTATAATGTTTTTTCAAATTGATTTTAAAATAACTTCAATTTTAATGAATTTTGACAAATGAATTTCATATTTTTAATAATTTATCCCAAATTTGGTAAATATTTCCATTTTTATTATATGAATAGAAATCCTATTAATTTGTGTTACTATGGTTAATGGTAAATTAAGTAATTAAGGATTAAAAATAATATGATAATGACTTGAAAACGACACTAAAATTTGCCTTAATTTTATTATATGATTAAATTTCATCCAAAATCATGAAATATTATATTATATGAAATTTTTTCTTTTGTATTTTATTCTACCCTTTATTATAATTTACTTAAAGAAAATTAAATAATTCCACACTATTGTTTTTAATAACTATAATAGTTTTATCATATGTCCAACCATAAGATATATTCTATTATAAAAATTATTTTAAAATAATATTACTTATATTAATCATGGTTATTTATTTTTAATTTTTATTTGAGGAATACTTTCGTAAAAAAATTGCACAGTTTTGTCAAATTAATTATTTAATTAATGGCAAAATCAAATTAATGATATTAAATATAATAAAACAAATAAATTTTTGGATAATTAATGTGATGCAACAATTTTATAGATAAAAAATGAAATTTAATGGATAATTTAACATAATTGGCTTGAGTTTTACTGGTTTTATGGATGTTATTAGAGCCAATGTAATGAATAGTTCTAAAAATATACATTAATGATATTTTATAACACAAAAATATTTTATTAGATTATATAAAATTTATAATAATTTTCTGCTTCATCCTTGTAATTATTTTATGGTTTATAATATCAACCATTGTACTTTTTTTTGTAATTTTTTCATTTATAGTAACTATATTGACCCTTAAAGAGTAGAGATACTTACTGTTACTGTATGTGTGAAATGACTAACGAGGAGTTAAAACCAAAGGATAATGGTAAAAACATAGTAAAAATGAATATAATATTTATTTAAAGGGTGTATTTATAAAAATAATAATCCTATATTCTAAATAAATCAGTTTTTATCCATTAAAAATTAAAAATTTATTTATATTAATTTAATATTCTAAGGAATTCCAAGACTGCCAGTCCCCTCTCTTATAAAAGGAAATCTCTTCTTCTCTTTAACTAACACATAAAAAACTCTTTTCAAGTAACCATCATCACAAATACCATACTTAAATCCATTCCCATGTCCCATATGTATTATTTAGTGCATTAAATCAACCTTAATTATCATAAGGTGTTGATAAAATGAGTTTTTCTGAAGAAAATGTGTTTTTTTAACTATGTCTTTCTGTCTTAGTTACTCTTATAGATAATTTAAATCTAAATTAACCCTTATTATATAAAAACACATGTATATTAAATATACTAAATTTTTTCATGTTAATTTAAGAACCTATATCCATATTCTCTTCCATCAAATTAGAAATGAAACCATTATTCTTGTATACGACAGACTACCACCTCACGAACCAATTTAATTAGTTTTCCATAAACTCCTCTTGTGTATGGATTATAATTATTGAATTAATGTTGAAATATTACATTAATAAAATATTTGACATTATGAAAATATAAAATGTCACTTTTTGTCTTACCTTTACATTCACTAAAAAATTATAACTTCATTCATTAAGAAGCGATGAGATTCATTTTTCATCACCACATAAAATTAATGATATAAATAAATTTATTTAAATAATTAATATTATATTTATAATATTATAATAATTATATAAATATAAAATAATACTTATCTTATTTCAATAAAGATCATTGACAAATGAAAATGTTCCTCATGTGTATATACGGCTTAACATCTCCATGATTGTAATGTTGTTCATTGTTCATAATTATATTTCATTATGGTTTACAAAAGCATATTTTATGATTCAAAAGATAATTATTTCATGAGTATTATTATTTAAATTATTTAATACCTACCAATTTGACAATAGTGAACTTACCCAATTCATTTCCAACATATGATCTGGATATCATCCAAAATGTCTGATGTGAATTTAATTAATTATGTAATTATATAAAAAATTGTATTAAATTAAATAAATTAATAATTAACATGAAAATGGTTCATAAGAATATATAAAATTAATATGATTTTATTATTCATGAAGTAATGGAATATATGTGAGGTATCAGACTTGAGATAAAGGAAATTTTAACTTTAAACATTGGTTTAAGGAATTATTTTCAAAATTTTTCTATTCCATGTGCAAGTTATTAAAATTATTTTATATGAAATTAAAAATTTTATAAATGAAATTTTATGTCACTTTTGAATATATTAAAAATATTTTTTTAATGAATCAATTCATATAATGTTTTAATTTATTTATAAACAGAAAAAATGAAAGTTCTACTTTAACATATATAATAAAAATAACATTACAAACATCTTAACCTTTATTTGATGTTGGGAATAAATTAAAATATTGAATTTTTTCTTTAATGAAAACTCTTATTTCTTTTTTTGGGTGTTTTGGTATTAAAAACATATTTTAAAAGAAAATGGTACTTCAATAACCAAATGTGTTTTTTATATGGGTTTAAAAGATTCATCAAAGGGTTATGTGATAAAAATTCACAATCCTAAAATGTTTTATATGGTACATGAGAATTAAATTTGAAATGGGTGAGCCTAATATATCTTATACAAAGGGTTGAGACCCATTATAGAAAAAGTATGAACTCAATAGATCAAATAGGATGGGTGCGCCCAGATAACGTTTTGTGGGCCCATTATAGACTATACAATAGGTGAACCAAGATAATTATCTAATGCATTGGATTATGTTACTTGTATTTTTAGGTAATAAGTATGGAGTTATCGAATGGTTTCTCCTATAAAGTTAATTGGGATCTAACTATTTCCATTATGGGTTTAAAATGGGTTATTAATGTGAAAAACTATGTTTCCAAAAAGTGTTCTATGATTTTTTCAATGAGTTTTAATGGTTTTATTTTATCAAAAAGAATGTGTTTTTTTCATATGGGATGAATTAATGTAATTTTCTAAAATAACAATGGGTAAAAGGTAATAATTTAATATGTTTTCATGTTTTCCAATGGACTAAAATATTTCTTCTTCTTATGTCGATTTTTTTTCATTTTTTCTCATACTATATTTTAATAAAATCACAAGTTTTAGGGATAGGTAAAGGAAAGGAATAAGAAGAGTGGAATTTCATATATATTTTTCAAAAAATAATGAAAATATTCATTATAAATGATTTTTTTGGGAAGAAATGGATAATGAGTAGAAGTGTCAAAATTTTGAATATATGTGGGATTCTTATGTAAGAGTTGTATCCTAAATATCTAAAACTAAAAATATAAAAGATCATTGGGACTGTAATATAGATAACTTTAGTTTATAATAACTAAAATACATAATGTTTAAGGACTTGTCAATATATTGTATATCTTTCATTTGTAGTTTACGTTCTTATATAATGAATTAAAATTTGGTGTTTAAATTTTATATTCGTACAACATAGAAAAATAATGGTTTATGTTTAATGCCACAAATATTTAGAGAAACGATCTTGAAGTTTAATTTCAAAAATTTTTTATGAAAATTAGGGTTCTTATTTGATGAAATAGTAGAAATTACCCACAATGAATGATGTAACCGATAATAATTAGAGAAATATAGGGGAGAACACTACTTGAATTTTAAGGCTATAATTCTTAGTAAAAATTATTTATAATAGGTTAAGGTCTTAGAAATCAAACTAAGTTAGTTTACTTTAGGGATTTTATATAGTTTTATCTCATATGGAGGAAAATTTCAGATGGAACGGGGGAGGTACCTAGGAAAGCGTATAAGAGGCTGAACTTGATTTGAATTGGTAGGATCCAAATGATGTAGTGGAATTAAGGATTGATTGGGAAAAAAATAAATTTGGGCCTATGATAATAGATCCAAGTGTCACTATGTATCTAATAATAACCAGAATCATGATACATGTAATTTGTTTAAATATAATGTATCAATACTAGTGTAGGGCCACTGGAGGAAACCTAATGTGAATTTGAAAACCCATAATCTACAATGGATTGGAGAATTAAATGTGAAAGAGATTTTTTGGATGGTCTCAAGATAAGAGATTTCAACATAACTATATATCTTGTGATAATAGGAATCACACTATATGTAGTTCTATGGTAGGTTAACTTTTTAATAGGTTAGGTGAACCTAGAAATTAGGGAAGGAATATGTTTTTATATATAGAAAATAAATAGTGACGTCGAAATATTAGGTAAATAAGAATCTTATATAAGGAGGGTCTCAGATTTTATGTTCTTAATTGAAATGAAAGAAATTAATCCTAAAAATTAGTGAGGTCTTAAAATTTAGTAGGGAGTATCTTGGAAATTTTATATATAAACCCTATCATTTCTTAGATAAAAACTATATTTCATCAGAGATTTAAACTCTCTTAAAAAGAGGAGGGGTCTAAAAAGATTGTGATCTTGTATAAAAGAGTGAATATTATTTAAGGTAATATTTGATTGGCCACTCCAAGTATTTTATAGTCATACGGGATGGATCATGAACCATATAATGCAAGTTCGTATAGTAAGGACCTTGTGTTAGGTAGTGTATGGCCATATGACTAGGGCCATAAGTTTTTGAATTTAGATTCATGTATTATGAACTTTTTATGTGACATAGATATTTTGGAATGGTGATTTCATATGATATTGATAATGTAATTCATGTATAATACAACAAACTTAGGATTTCCAACTCTATCAGTTGTTTTTCTATCCACTTCTCGAGCCAATCCTTGAATATAATGTAGTATTCCATCATATATCATAAAAGTTAGTGGTATGTACATTTTTTGGGTTGTTAATTTATAACTAATTCCTTGATATACTGATTTATGAAAAAAGAATTATTATACTGAAAAAAATAAAGTATGCAATCACTTTCTTAAGACTAAAATAATTGACCTTATATCTTATGTCAATGAGATATTGATATACACAATTTCTTTATACAATTTTATATAACCCATAGGGTGATCACAAAGGTTAAATGAATATTTGGGATATTCTATCTCCATTATCCCCTCATATCTATATTTCAAAATATAAACATTAACAATGGAACCTTTTTTAATTTTAATCCCAAACAATTTGTGGTAGATGAAGTAATTTTTTGGGTCCTTCAAATTTTCTTTTTGTATTTTCTTTATCCTTGATAGATCAATTAAATTACTCTCTATGTAAATAATGGAATAATAAAAAAAACTATATTTGGAAATATTATACTCTATTTCAACTTTATTTTATAGGTTACGAACATTTTTTCCCATGGATTCCATGTATGACTCAATTGTAATGTGAAAATCGTTGAATTTGAGAATTGTGTGGTGGTGCCTTAATCCCAAACAATTTTGGTGGAATAGATAAATTTATTGGTTATTAGAACATTAATAGGGATTTCCTAAGCCATGAGAACAATTATTGTATTAGATAGAGTTTTTTATCACTAAAGTTAAAAAGGAATTTGAAATACACCTGATGAGGGCATGAATGATATGAAAATTCCCCTAGCCCTTTGGTCTAGAGAAATTTTCTACCAGAAATAACATTATAGTTGGAGGATAAAATTGGTACATAGTAAAAATATCACTAATTATCTATCCAATACATGTTTAGTTGAATGATATGATCTTATATGGGTGAATCTAATGAATTAGGGGTTTTAGCTGAAAAAATATCACGAAGGGGAATTTTTCACTGAAGTAACTATATAATTATCATTTTATAATTATTATTGGGAAATATATTCATTATTAGAGATGATCCTAAAATAGTTTAGTATTTTATAGGAATAATATAAAAAATCTTGTCTTTTCCAATTACAATATGGGTGGTTAATGATAGAATTCCAATTTGTGATGAAACGACCCCAAATTTTATAAATAGAAATTCTATTCTAATAATTACTTCATATAGTATAATCACATGAAATAACATTAAGAACACAATAAAAACATTATAAAATAATATTTAATTAAATAATAAGTATTCCTAGAAGTTATAGAACCAATAACAATGGAATAGTAACTTAACCTTGGAAATAGTATTGTGACCCTTATGAATAGTAAATCGGGAAATAGATTAGAAACCTCACCTATGAAAGTATAAATAAAACATTGGTATGTTATAAATTAAAATATGATATATCTATATATTTGAATAATTAAATAATTGTTTTTGAAATGATAACTTATGTGTTGGTATTTTTGTGAATTATAAATATTTAATCACAATTTTTATAATAAATAAAATGATATAAAGGAAAATTTATTTTCTAAAAATGAATTTATAAATTAATATTTCATTTTCTTATAGTTTTAATATAATTTTATGATACCTTTTTTAATTATTCAAATTTCTATAAAATCATTTATAATTTTAAAATCTATATTTTTTGAGTAAATGATGATTTTAATTTAAAATTATATTTATTATATTTAGAAAATTATTTTCAAAAATTGGATCTTATTTTTAAAATATAAACATTAAAATATGGTTAGGGGGTATTTTTTGGATTTTTCTAAAATAATTTATTTTTTGGTGAATAGTAAAATACAATAAATTTACAGTACATATATATTATATGTTAAATACATTATTCCTTCAGTCTTCACTGATGTAAGAACCAAAATATAGAAATTTCCTTCATTTTCTTATTATAATTTCTAATAATTCTCAATCTTTTCATAGTCTTGAGCCAATAATAATAAACAAATTAAAAAAATAATGACAAAACACCCCTCTCCCCCACTATAAATACCACCCCTCTCTAACTCTTCTTCTCACACATTCTGAGATTTTATACTTGTCCAAATTCTTAAAAATACTATTCCCAAGCCTGTACTCTACTTACAAGAGCTATTTATCTCATAAAAATACCAAAAACTTTTCCCTAAGAAGCTTTCCAAGGTGGATAAATTCAAGTGGAAAATTCCGCTTCCCTCTTTCCTTTTAATTTATTTTAATATTTTTTTCTTATTTTCTTCTCACCTAACATAATCCAAATGGTATTATGACCAAAATACCTCAACTATAATATAATATTGTTATTATAATGGGATAATTTACCATTAAACCCCTCTCATTTCTTTTTTATTCTAAAAATAAAAATGTCGTTCATGAGGTGTTAATTTATCTCCTTCAAGGATGACAAATTTTCATTTTACAAAAACACAATAATGAATGGTCAGAAAACAATTTTTGTAGTTAAAAAATTTGTGATATATTTATTATATAATATTTAATATTTATGAATCATTATATTCACATGATGTTAAATAATAAAACAAAACAAGTTCGTTGTGAGTGAAAATCGACCTAAATAATCCAAACAATTATCATTAACTATTTATCTAATGATTCATGCTCATACCATATAACTAAAAAAATTAAAAAATAATTTAACCTTATATATATTCATTAATAACATATAACTTCAATTTTTTATAATAATTATCATTTTACATGATTTTCCATACATGTATATAAGTAAACTGATCCTGAAAAGCAAGGAAAACAGTGCTCCCGGATGTTGAAATTGAATCTCATAACCTATCAAAAGGGCCATAGATGAGACTAAAAAATTTATAATAAATCAAATAAATGTATGAATGGTTATTAAATAACTAATTAATGGATTTAATCTAATTATCCAAGATGTTAAGATCAAGTACAGAACCGTTTCAGACATAAGGTAAAAGATTCTTTACAAACCACCATTTTACCTTCGAGTTAATCTTTATCTCTATTTATCCCAATGTAATTCTTGTTTATTTTTATATACATATTATATATTCTCTTTATATGTTCTAAAATTATTTATCCATATCATATCATCTATATATTATTTGGTAATAAGTGTTTTAAAAAGGTTCCATTTTCAATTCTTCTCGATAAGAAATCCCAATTCAACAGAACTTCACAATTGTTTACCCTCTAACATGTACACTATATAATCATTTTTAAGACTCCATTATTTTTAGAAAATCAATTATTTTATCATGAAAATATATCATAGTTCATTTCAGGTTTTATAAAAACGAATATGAATTTCAACTTAAATTATTTTTAACATTTTCATTGAACCACACTTAGATTTTTCATTTCTAAAGATTCTTAAACACTATTTACGTGTTTCTACTTTAATGGGTAGAAAAGTTCATTATACATGAATATTTTTCCATATTAATGTCCATTTATGTTTTAATCCATTATTTCATGCAAAAATATATGATATTCTCATTTTAATGTGTTGTGACCTGATTATGATACCCATTTCTTTCTATGAGTAACACGTATGTTTATTCCTCATGTGGGACACATATACATGAACATGTTATGATGGGTGTGGAAGGATAGAACTCAAATGAATTGGGTGATGTTTATTCCCATGATACTTCATTTTGGGATTGTGATTTAACTTGATTCCTTTTTGGTACTTTTTCCACATTGTCTTTAAATCTAGACTTGACTCATATTTATGTCCTGGTATATGTTGTTTCCACATTCCAATGATTCCACAATTATATTTTACCATGTTATTATTCCTTATTTTTATAAATTTTCCTTTCCTTTTATTCCATAATTTTATGCCTTCTAACTAATGTACTATTTTTTATTCCTGTGCTTATATCATTACTGGAATTTTAGGCTAAACCTTTTGTTCATGTATTCCCTAGATTATCCTATATAGATGTATGAGATCCACGGAAGTTAGGAGATCATTATGGATATTAAATAAAATATGTTTTTATTTATGTTTCATGATGATTAATTATGTACCTAATCTTCCAAATACACTAGAATTTACAATCCTTGGCATGTGATTAGATAAGTAATTATGTTTAAAATCATGTAATAATATGTTTAAAAGGATAAGGACTCTATAGTTATCATTAGAAGATGGTCTGTATTTTTTTGGGATTTGGAATACAAAACTCTAGTGAAAAATTTAAGGATAACACCTAGTATGAGAAAAAATTCCTATATTTTTTTTAGTTTAGAGTAAGTGTTTTATCAAGAAAATGAATCCCAGTCTGAATACTTTAATTGGATGTGGTTATGTCACAAATTTACCTAGGAGTAAAAACACCATAACAATGTTCTGGTCCTGACTCAAGGTAACCTAATACATGAAAAAATTCCTTATTGTGCACCTAGTTTGACACTCCTGGTAGATATGCTTTGGTAAATTTATAAGCTCATTAGGAACCATTATTAAGGGAAAAACATCCCATAAGAGTATTTTTTAGGATACACATCTTGGATAACCTAGTTTGAAACTAATGGAATCACACATTAGGATATACTTTTCTTTTACAATTTTATCCTTTTATGTTTAAAGTTTTCTTTAATTTAATTATCTATGTATTCAAGTTCCTAATTGAACTTTCCTTTACTTATGTAATAGATAGAAATAGAATAACATGTTCCAATAATCAATATGATAGGAAATGTGATGATTTACCAAATTTTATTCCAAATATAGTGATAATGGGTGTTGAAAACTACCTGTAAGTATTTACTCAACTAGCTCAAGATAAGAATAATAACTTGAATCGCATATAATTCCCTCTTTCTACTAAGAGAGGGCAAGTTGTGGTAGATTTTTTATGCAGTAATGTCCTCCATATTTAGTGGTTTTTTGGATATCCTCCTTATTGAACAATGGATTAACGCATTTAATAAGGTATCCTATATTTTCCAGTGCTCATATGAAGTAAATGTTGTGATTTATATTTATCATTTTGATGTGGAAGCTAATCAGTGGTGGAAACTTATCAATAACTCAATGTTCATATAGGAAATTGATTCCATGGAATAAGAAGATTTAAGGAAAATATTTTTCAATAAATATTTACCTCGATCCATCGATATTAAGATGGAAATATATTTCCTCAGACTGAAGCAAAAAGAAGATGAGACTATTAGGGAATATGAAGGAAATGTCACAAGGCTTGAAAGATATTCCCCTAGCTTTGTCATGAACACTAAAATCTAGTTGGATCTCTTATTTAGTGGTCTAAGTATGAGTCTACGAAAAGTGTTGGTGATTCAAGACATTGAAAACTGTACATAGATTGTATTTTTTCCATTAAGGGTGAAATGAAGATCATGTAATCTCAATGGTCTCACGATTCTGGAGAAAAATAGTTGAAAATGGATTTTAGTATGGGTGATAAATCAACTGATGGAATGAATACCCTATATCTCACATGTTAGAAGTGTGGGATGTAGAATCTTAGAAAATGTCATGCAACCTACTTTATTAGATATATCACATTAAATGGATTATATTACACATTTAGCATCATTATGAGGTATTATGTCATTGTGGCATTAACATATTTCTCTATGAGTTCCTTGGCATGTTTCTAGATGTTAGCCATGGAATTTAGGATTTTTTAAATAATTCCACTAAGAAATATGTGTACACGGTCACACACTATGTGTATCTAGAATACCAGTTAAATATTATAATATTTTTTTATTAGAGAGGTTTAATAAATGTTATTTTCTAAACCTAGTTAAATAATTATTCATATACTATTGATCACATAAATTGAATCACAAGTTATTCGAGAGAAAATTATCTGAGAAAAATATTTATTAACAATTTATTTGATATTTATTGAATATGCTATTTATTTATTTATTGGTTAATAATGAGATAAAATTTATTTATTAAATAAATAGTCATTATTCAATGGCAGAAAAATATTGCATTGTAATAGAGGATTGATTTTTTATGTCCCATGAGAAATAATATATATTGAATATTATTTGATTAAATACTATTTAATTTAATTCACATGTTATGAGAATGCAGAGGAAATAATAATATTATTATTATTTTAAGGCACTAGGTTCTGTAAGTGGTTAAATAAATATTTTAGTCCATATGTGAAAATATTTATTTCTAAACCCTAGTGTTATATAAAACCAATTAAATGATATTATTAGATAGCCAATTCATTTTTGTTGTTCTCAACATTAGCCAGAGAGAATCCTCTCAAAACCTAGAGATCTCCCCCTCTTAGAATGCTCTAAATAATAGAGGTCGATCTTCCTCCACCTCCCACTTTAGAGTCTAGAGAGATTGAGAAAAACCCTTCAGAATTAATTCTCATGGTGATCGAATGTGAACATTATAAGTGCTAGGATCTGTCGAGATTGCACCCAAAGACACATATTGTGACATTTAAGGAATTTTGAGTCATATTTGGATCACCATTAGAGGGAATCTACTCTTGATTCCTACAATGAAAAAATGGTTCAATGTATATTTATTTTCAGGTCCATCAATGAAGAATGAATACATGCAAGGCAATTTTTTAATTAAAAATTTAATAATAATTAACATGTTATTATCTTGTGCTTGGTTTTGTTGTTCTATCCCTTATTAATTTTATTTTAATAAATTCTATTTATTATAGTGTTCACTATTATATATTGATCATCAATCATGAAAAATAGAAAAGTTGTCCATACCCATCGCATTCTTCCATTGTCCCCAAAATCAATAATTTATATATTGTTGAATTAAATGGTTGACTACACCTCCTGGGTGATATTATTACTATCTTCACGAGTGGTTTACTTTTTGTAATGACATATTGTTGTGAAAAAAACATATGTTATGCCATCGTAACTAGAATCCACTTCCAATACATCATTACATAATATGTTAGGTTCACATCCACTACATCCCACAAAGTATATGATGAGATATCATCATTATGCTATCAATTAAGGGGGATTTATAATGTTGGCTCCATTAACTGCATTATAAAATATATTGCACATATGTTTCAGATGAATATAAAAACAACCATAAATCCATCAGAATCATATTAAGATTAACTCATGGAAATAAGATTGGCATTAAAATAAATAATGTTTTTTCTTGGTAAATATCCTTTAATTGAGATGAATATGTATAGTTCTTTCAAATCATGTGGAATAAATAATATATAGTCACGTAAATAATTTCATAAGTCAATACAATATATGGGTATCTAGGTAAGCACCCATAAATTAGAAATATAAAATAAATATTATTTATAAAGGAAATCTATTGGTTTGAAATTTTTTATTATTCTTAGTTGATGATAATTCAATTAAACAACAGTCATAGGTCATTAATTTTATAGAGACCTTATTTACACCACACCACATATAGGTAGTTATGTGGATAATGAATCAAGGGGATTATTTTAATATAGGTTCTATTTGTGAAACTATATCATTTTAGGAACAAGACATAATAAATTCTCAATGACAAGGATAAGAAATAGTATTGGAATATATGAAAAATCATTTATGGAAGATAATTAATTGAATATATTTTAAGAAAAAAAATTATTAGTTTTTATTCAACATTGAAATAAATAAGGAAAACATCATTTTTAAGGATTGGTATAAATTTAAGAGAATGAAATTTTAAAATTTATTAATGATAAATAAATTTAATAAATTTAAATTATTTTTAAAATAATATGGATAAGAATACATATGAAAATAGAATATATATCATGAAAATACTCTTCAAAATGTTTGATTTTGTTATTATAAAAATATAAGAATAAATTACATTCAAAAATCATTTTATAAATGTAGTAAGAATTTTTCAGAAACCTTATTTTGATAATTAAACGTCTTAATAAGAGAATCATTAAACGAATTAGCGTTAAAGTGGAAAAAACTTATACATTAAGATAAATGTTGGAATATATCCCCTTATAAACTTTATATGTTATAAAATAAAAAAATGGAAGGTAAGAAAAAAGAAATTCATATCCCCCAAGAAAGAGAAGGATTAGGCATCATAATAAAACAATTAATCATATTATAATGTGATAAAAATAAATATATATGGAGATAGCTGGTAATAGAGAACACCACAATTAGAATGAAAATAATTAAGGAAAACACTTATAAACAATTTAATGTGTGCTCAATGAATACATATGATAGGATTGGTGACAAATGATACATCGAAATAAATTTAAAATGGTATAATAAATGTTTGATACTTGGTTTATATGATATATAAGATATTATATATAAAAGAGAAATAATACATGAAAAGAAAGATTATTTGGAAGAGAAAAACCCATACGTCAAGTCTTGTCTTGATTCCTATGTTAATTAACATCCTAAATAATTAAATTATATTAATTATTTATTTTTGAACATTATTTATTTTTATTTCACCATTATTATTGAATTTCCTTCATTTATTACCTTTTTATTATTTAATTATTATATTAAATTTTAATGAATTAGTTGTTGTATGGTAGTTCAGTTTATGATTTCAATTATTCTTTAATATAATGATAATGATCAATGGTCATATTTTGATATTTAAATAAGTTATATAGGATTCAAGGTATATTTTTTATCTCATTCCACAAGAATATGTGTTCAAAATTTTCATATATTCAACAAAATAGTTTAAAATCGATAAGTATTTCTTCATAATAATATTTTATATGGTTAAAATATTTTTATTATTTACTTTTAACATTATTATTATTATAAGTACATTATAATTTTAGAATCATAAAAACGATATAAATTAATTTTTCATGTTTTATTCAATCAAGAAATAAATTTTAAAATATATACTTTAAATTCATAAGTTTAAATAAAAAATTATCATTCACTTAGGTACTATGAAACCTCCATTATAAATATTGTTTTTAAAGAGTTTTAAAAGTAAAAAATGATGTGAGATGCATGAGGTATACAAATATTCCTATTTTATTGTTGATTATGAAATATTTTATGAATTAATCAATGGAATGGTTTGGGATTTGATAGATTAAAGTTTTTAACCAATGCTATAAGGACTGTAACCTACTACTTAGACAATGCACTCAAGAGAGGGATATGGTAATCAATAAATACTACAATTAACTTGAGTAGAGGCATGAAATGGGGATCTGTGATCTTGGATCACCCATCTAATTATTATACCAATGGGGAAATAATTCACAAGATATGAGGAGAAGAAACAAATATCCTCATATAGATTGAAAATTCATAGAGTTTCGTTAACAAAAACTAGAATGAGTTACAAATGCTTTATGTGTGGCTATTTATATCCAACGGGTGATATAAATTTCAATATTCAAATTCCCTAATCCATAATGCCTAAAATACCATATTCCATTAAATTATAA
Organism: Viscum album; assembly: GCA_963277665.1. Lineage (NCBI taxonomy): Eukaryota > Viridiplantae > Streptophyta > Magnoliopsida > Santalales > Viscaceae > Viscum > Viscum album. The sequence continues at coordinate 197,312,617 of OY728131.1, read as the reverse complement.
AAAAATAAAGTCTATTAGAGACATTTTAATAAATTATCCCACATATGTTGACATTAAGGATGTGTGTCACATGTAACCAAAACATTAGATCTTGACTTTAATTATACAACCCATTGGATTCGACTTTTTTCGCTAACCTTTACTTTTGGGATTATATAAAGTAGGTGGGATTATAAATTCATGCACCAATATTTCATGGACTTTAGAAGTCTCACATGGTCTTAAATAAGTTTCATCATGGGCCCATTTTCTCCCTCCATTCAGAGGGACCTATATTGTGGCTTTACTATTTGATTATGGGGTAACATTGTCTATTTAAGTCTTTTAATCCTTTCACAAATCATTATTCTATGAAAATATAATTCTTCTACTTGTGAAATTAGCTAATCAACCATGGCATAGATCTCATCATCCTCCCCTTCGTGAAATATGCTTTCCCTCGCTCTATCATATGCAACCCAGACAAGAAGAAAGATAAAAAATGAAAGTATCACTTAAACCATACTCACAAAAGAAGGATGTATTGTAATAATTAGTACTAATCTTATCAATAACTCAAAATTTTCCATTACCACAGGCATGAGTTTCATGTTCCATTTGTTATAAAATCTTTAATTTCTCATGTGAATCTATATAAATTCACTGAGATTGAAAAAAAATTAATAAGATACCTTATTTGTATGATCATATTATTTTTTGGAAGTTTTATCTATATTTTTCATACCTTTTTACTGTGATTCTTGATGAATTATTAAAACATTTTCCTATCTATATTAGTTGTCTCCTTATATGGAAACAGAATGTGATCAACATGTGTAACACGTTAAATAAATAAAAAATTATAAATCTAGAATATTTAGTAAGGATATACTAGTCCTTTCATTTTTGAGTTCTATATGTTGAAGACACTCCTAATTATTAATATTTTTATTGACTACCATTCAAAATACTGAGGATAATTTTTGACTCACTACCTCTATTTGACCTTCAATTCAATGATGCCATGGTAGATAATAATAACATCGTAGAAATATTTCATCATAAAAATTTATATATTTATATAGGAAATTTTGGTATCTCTACAAAAATTTACATCCTTATAATCCCATGTATAGTCTAAAATTATTTTATGAAAATGATAGTCATTTTAGTGTAATCATCATTTTTATAGTAAGTGGTAAAATGTATGATTTTTGAATACTGATACAGTATAAAAAAATTAATCTATGTCCATCTTGGTCCTTTCAAACCCCATAATAAAGTCTATAGATATGTCAACAAATTGGTAATTAAGGATTTTAATATGAAGATATAATCCATTTGGGTTTAGTTTAGTTTTGAATTTATGGAAATAAATGTACATTCATATAAATTTCTCAGCATCCCCAAACATCCTATCATAATAAAAATGATCACTAAGAACACTAAACCTTTTTATAATGGAAAAACTCCCCATTATTCCACTTTAATGTTATTCTTTTAATAAAATTAAATGGACTTAAAAAATTTAAAATAATATTTTATCTATATGGAATATGAATCCATCATATAGATAGAACTATTCGCAACCGAATTTCAATTCACAATCACTATAAAGTTTACAAAAAACATTACCAATGGTATATAATTATTTAATGTTTTCAAAAAGTATAATTTTATAATATTAAAATGGTAAAAGATAATATATATTTGAAAGTGAATCAAACAAAATGTTTTTTACTCCCATTTTATTCTTAATAACATGTGGTAATGGATAAATTAATTCTAAACTATCTATGAATTCTTATTTTTTATTTAATTTGGATCCTAAGGTGTTTAATACCACAATTATAGAAATGGATCATATATTTCTAAGAAAAAATATAATGTATCCATGTTTATAATAACTTGAAAATCATTTAAATTCATAATCACATTCATCATAACTTCTCACTAAAAAAATAAATAAGCTTACCTTCCTACATGGGTTCTTTACCTAGGTAATCCCTCTAACATCACATTCAATTGAAGAAGTCATACTATAGTAAGAAAGAACAAATATAGGGATGTGGGTTAGTCCCTCATTGATATCATGGAATGAATTTTCTCAAGTCACTCCCCTTATGAATGGAATGTTCTTATTTTATATCTTACGGAATGGTGTCACAAACATTATAATGTCATTCAAAAATCTCCTAAAAAATATAAATCCCATGAAAATTTGTTACTTATTTAGCGGATGCTGGAGTTATCCTTTCATGATTCCTTTTATCTTCACAGTTTCCACTTCAACTATATTTGACTCAAGAAAATCAAAGTAATGTATTTTTATCCATAAAATTTCTCATTTATTAATGTTACCAAATATTCGTTTACTTTATTTAAACCTATAAGTCATTTATAAAGTGATCCCCATGTTCATTCAAACTTATATTCTAAACTATAATGTAATCAAAATATACAACCAAAAAGATTCCAAAAAATTAGTTTATGACATGATTAATTAATCTCATGAATGTTATAGGTGAATTGGTGACATAAAAAATCACTAGTCACTCATAATGGCCATTTTTTTCAAAAGTTCTCTTCCACTCATCATCTTATCTCTTTATTATTTAATTATTGAAACTTCTTAAATCAATTTTAGATAAAATTATTTAACCATTTAACTATTCATGGAAATCATCTATCCTTTTTATACACGGATTATACATCATAGTGATATTATTTATATACCATAAATTAAGGCACATTCTCTATTTATCATTATGATTTGGTGCCTATAGTATATGTTCTACATGATAGATTAGACTCTCTATGAAATACCCCATTTCCAATTTCTCTGGGACTTTTCTTTTATTTTTCTATTCACCTCAAGTTTGGTAAAAAATGTCAAGGGATTTAAAATGTATTGTATAGGCATGAAATCAATTTCATTCTCAATACCTTTAATAGGTGGAAATCCAAGTCATATCACTTCTAAAAACAGATAATCAAAATCCAAAAATAAATTCTCAACAACATGTGTAAAATGAGATGTTAAGTCATTAGTGTCTATCACCACCTATCTATATATAACTATTAAATTTTTGTCCAATATATTAAATTTTTATTAACCTCACTATTTTATTAAAACATGACACTTTTATCCTCACATAATTAATTTTTTTTATTTTTATTTTATCTATATTTCTTATCATATATAATTTTATCCTCTTCTATCATTCTCTCCTTTTTCATTTTATCTCTTGTTTTAATCACACATTTTTCTATTCTCCCTCAAAATTTAATCATAAAAATTATATTTTGGGTACATTGGGAGAAGTTTTTACATTCACTTCCTAATAAAAATGAATGAAAGTTTAAGAAAATGTCATGACAGACAAACCAATCATACATACATGGTATCATAGAAGCAAGTGAAATTCATATATTAGTATTAAATCACGTATTAACTCATATTTATATCTCCCAATGGTAAATAACACTTTTAACTATTTTTTACCTCCATATCTCCATAATAATTCAACAACTATTGCCAGTATAAATATTGGTTATTTAATGTTTAGAGTATAAACTTCTCTTAAAAATCAATGCTCAGTGTGTTAAAATAACTTCCCACATCAATGTTGAAACTAGATAACTTATTATTGATTTTTAATCATGTATTAAATTTTTTTAACTTTTATACTTTTTATTTTACACTATTTGAGAACTCAAAATAGAACTTGTTATGAGGAGATCACCTTCTTAAAAAAATCCTCCTTGGAAATTTTCTTTGGAATCCACCTTCTCATCCCCCATGCTCCCTCTATTAGTCTCTCATTCTTCAGACTTGTTGATGGTCTTGGTGAACCAATTTGGAAACTCACTAGAAATGTAACTCTTTGACATTTGAAATAAAAAATATATCTATTCCTTGTTTAGTTAGCTTTAAAATACAATTTAATATGTGTAAGAATTAAATTGTCACATTTGTGAAAAAACACATCTTTAGACTTATATTTTTCTCTAATATCATTAATCAAATTTCTAAATGGGGTGAAATGCATAGTTGGTTTCCTCGAGTTTCTCTTTTTATTGACTTTTTCTCAATAGTGGTGGCTTGGGGAGTCATAAATTGTATCTAAATATGGTGGTATATCACCACCTAATAATAAATATCCCAATTACACCTATATAAAAATAAGGTCACGGTTTCCTCTGCATCATCTTTTATGATTTTTCAAATCATGGAAATTTACAACATATTATTGTAATTTTTAACACTCTTACTCACTTTGGTGAGTCATTAAAGCTTTTTGTGGAGATATATATATGTTATTGTGTTTGAAAAAAACATTTCCTCATAGAGAAATTGTCACGAACCAGGCCGGGTCCCCATCCGATCCGGCGCCCGACCTGGTCCGTGGCAAGGCCCGAAGGGCGTTCCCGATCCCCACGGGCTGGCACAAGTGCCCGGGTATCAGGTTAACAAGTGGGAACGGTTTTACCCGAAATACAAGATAGAAAAACCACCAACCAGATAAATAACTGAAACTAGAAACAGACTACAAAACACACTTCTAAACCATAAACAGGTTTAGGTCTACAATTCAGATAAAACCCAAAATGAACAACAATAGAAATAGAGAACTAAGCTCCAAAACTAACCTCATGTGACACGAGAAGTTGCATCCCCAAGCTACCAACACCAACCTGCACATGAGGACCAACAACAACCAGAACCACCATCGCTGAGCACGACGCACAACCTGGAATACACAAGAGACAAGAATCTACATACACCCAATGGTGTATGTAGGGTGTGAGCTAAAGCCCAGTAGGACGTCACCCAATAAAAAGGTTCCATGCCATAACATCAAGAGGACAATTTAATGTGCTTATTTAATTTATACTTTCGAAATTATTTTAAAGAAAACATTTACAAACCAGATGCTAAAGGAAATCACTAAAAATGACTCATTTCACAAACACGATTCTAAAGAGGAAGAGAAAGGTTCATTATGGGTACACACACACTCACTCCCAGACACACACACATATACTCACACACACACATATACACGCACAAACACACACACACACCAAAGTGGTCCGCCGTATGCCGACGGAAGGCACCATGCCATCGATGGTAGAGCACTATGGGTAAAACCCCTACGGACCATCTAGCTCGAGTGGGACCCTAGAAACCTCGTGTCTCGGTCAAACGTGGCTTAGAAGGCCACGACCCTCAGAAAAATGTGGCTTAGAAGGCCACGACCCTCAGAACACGTGGCTTAAAAGGCCACAACCCTTAGATATCATGTTTAGTTAGTGTTGCAATCCTCAATCCATATAAGTGAAACATGGACGATACCCATCCGGCTCACTAGCGCACTAGTTCTAGTCTGCCCACCTAGATACCCATGGTTTTCCCTTGTGCTCAAACATGTTCCACATTCACATAACACATCAATTTCACATTTTACAAACCAAACAAGATATTGCACACAACAGTCACCATTTTCATACCAAAGCACTATTTCAAAGACACACGCACAAGACATGTCTCATTTTATAAAAATACAACACTTTAAAAATGAAAAATTTTCAACTCCTATAAAGAACCATTTTAGAGTCATATAAATGCACCAATAAATCATTTGAGTTATTATTGAAATCATTACAAGGAAAACCAAGAAGACCTTACACCAAAAACAGATTGATTTTATGTAGAGGCGTCACTTTGAAACTTGATACACGAGGTAACCATGTCAAAACTTGTTTTCCATTCTTCAAACAATTTTGCGTTTCAACTTCAAAGGTGCACAACAAAGAAAACGCACCAAAAGTGATTCATGTACTTTGAAATGTCTATTTAAATACACAAACACCTAAAGTGACTTGAAAACACCATTCGCACCTGCCAAACAACCCCCAAAAACCTTTAAACCATGTTTCGCACTCAAAATGCCACTTAAATAAACAATTCCTCAAATTATAAAACATGTCGCATGAAAAAGGAACCATTTCAAAACCAATTTCACAAGTCAAACCTTTCAAAACCTCTGTCACTCTATAAAAAATTATTAAATACTTCTAAAATTTACCACAATAGGATAGAAAGGAAAAACATAATAATTTCTAGAGACAAGTGCAATTTTCATCACGCACGCAAGTTACACTATTTTTTTAAAACGCATTTCGCAAAACCTCTACAGCACTACCAAAACATTATAAACATAATTCACATCATGAAACTAAGCCATGGAACATAATAAGTTCAACTAAACAAACAAATTAAATTATCTAAATGATGCAAAGGCATAGAACCACCTACCTCAAATAGGAACGGAAAGTGACATGGCACAAGATTCCATTTGCGCAACGATCGCACCGTATCGAGCTGTCAAACAGGTCCTAAAACAGCAGGCCCTTAAACAGGTTCAAAGATAATGTTAACATAATAATAATAATAATAATAACGTAAAAATAATAATAATAATGATAGTAATATCAATAACATAATGATAATAAGATCATAATAAATCTCAATAATACTATAATAATAATAATGATAACATAATAATGATAATATCCGAATAATAATAGCATAACATAATAATATTAACATGATAATAACCATAATAATAATATTAATATATTAATAATAACATAATCATAATGTAATAATAATAACAAATTATAATGATAATAATAGTATTATTAACATAATAATAATAAAATCAAAAGAAAATTGTTAATGTATCATTAGATAAAATAATAAAAATGAAATAGATAAATACATAAAAAAAAGCGGAACAAACCTACCGGCTGGGGTTTTCCAGACTAGGGGGTATGGGGTTCGCCGGAGGGCAGCAGTGCGCCTTTTGAGATTCTGGCAGACGGCTGGAAAATGGGGTGCGGCGCATAGAGAGGTCGCGGCTGGAGTAGGGAGGCGGCGTGGGCACGCGACTGCTGCGACGGGTGCGACAGGGACCCGGCAGTGAGCGGCTGGCCAAGAGGCGGTCGTGACGGGGAGCCGACGGCGGGGTGAACAGGCCGGGAGATGGAGGAGGGTGATGGGTGTGACGGTCCTGGGAAAAGAAATGCAACGCTAGGGTTAGGGGAGATGTGCGGCGGAAGAGAGGGTGCGGGGCGGCGGGATGGGGTGCCGGCGGCGGGGCGAGCTGGCCGGGAGGAGGAGGGTGATGGGAGTGTAGGAGAGGGAGTGTGACGGCTAGGGTTAGAGGGGAGGGGGTGAGCCGCACGGGACAACCGAGGGGTAGAGGAAGTGAGGGAGAGAAAAGAAGGGAGAGAGAAAATAAAAAAAATAATAATAAGGAAAAGATGAAATGAAAAAAAAATACAAAAATAAATAAATGAAATAAGTGAAATAATAATAATAAAAATTGTCATAGCACCACATAATCTTAACTATAACATTTATTAATCTCAAACATTATTTTTATCATTATCATTAAAAAAATTTATTAAAGTTTATTAATCTTTTTATTTCCATTTTATTTAAATCTCATTATTCATTATTATTTCATTATCCGGTTATGTTTTTAACTCATTTTGAAAGTCTGGCTGACAACGCAGTCTCAGAACCGTGCCCTGCCCATGCGTCCGGTGACGATAAACCTGAAGCAGCCATAATAATAATAATAATAATAATAATAATAATATTAATAACATAATAAAACAAATTGTAAACTATACAATAATCTACTTAATAAAATGTTGATAATAAAAACAATACTCACTTAAATTATTATTCAAGATAATGATAATAATATTTTAAAGTGACATTAATAAAATTATTATTATTATTAAAACCATTCTTAATTCATCTCATTTCGTTAATTGAACATCAGAAAGGCATGTAGTGACCAGGCAGAGTTGTGTGACGACCCAAGTGGGGCCGCACGACTTCGACCACAGTGCACTTGACGTAGTCGAGGCCAAAACACACAGTTTAAGATAAGAATTCAAAATTTTAACTCGGGCTTCAAACCTAACCACCCGAGGCTCAAGAAACATTTATAAAATAAATAATGTAAAAGGTGCGAGTGTGACAATTCTCCCCACCATAAAGCTTTTCGTCCCCGGAAAGCCACAACTAAGGCTGAGAGTCAAAGTAAGAATGACACCTCCTCATGGTTCAAATGGGATCCCCACAAACATCAAGCAAAAGGAGGAAAAAGTATCGTGCTTAGAGAAAGTGACTCAAAAGACAACCTCGAGAACGCATAAAAAGACTTTATGACGAGTGTCTCCCACCCCAAAGAGCTAAAACACCTCCAGTTAACTAACTGATCAAGGAAGGGAAACCCTCACACCCACTGAATCTAACTTCACAAGACAAAACATCCCAATCACCATTGAATGAAAAACCACATCCACAGATCACTCTGTTCACTTATTACCAAGCTGTATTTAGAAACAGAAGTAAAAGATCAACATGGGGAGGCCCGAGGGGCTCTCCACCATTAAGAACTTACTTGCGCTCGAAACGGGACTAGAAAGCCAACACAGGGAGGTTCGAGTGGACCCCCCGCCATTAAAGAAAAAAAAACTAGCACTGGTTCATTTTAGAGACATTCCTACGAGACCCAATGTGGGTCTCCCCACCATTAATAACCTACCAATGCCCAAGGCAAGACCATAAAACCAACATAGGGAGGTCCAGGAGTACTCCCCACCATTAGAACTAACAGAATGTATTGAACTTTGAAAACTTCTCAACGGTGACCAAACACCCCACCACAAGGGGCGGGGAGGGAGGGGCCTGACCACCAGGCGTCAAAACCACGGCCGGCCACAAACCAACATTTCAAAATTTCCTGGATGAACACCATTCAAGTTTGAGACTGAGTTACCCAACAGACTCTCATAAGGACCACTAAAGCGATTGCATCCAGTGGAATGCAACCCCCAAAACTTTAAGGCAACGAGACGAACACGCCTCCACATGGTCACGAAAACCTTATGCAACCAGACGGTTCGTTCGGAGCAGAACAACTATAGAAAACATTTTAAGCTGCTTTCACTTTCAACACCAATGACAGAAATAAAGTCGGGTCTCATACACTCTCGGGGTTCCTGACCACACGCCAGCTTCGCTCCGAGGCCTATGACTGGAGCCCTGATGTTTGAAGCATCTCCTGCCTCGCAGTCAGGTATTGAAGACTCCCGAGTGGGGCTTTTCCTTCCGGTGTCACACGCAATCATACTGCACCCGAGGCAATACCAACAGACACAACACACCATGATTTCTAATTACTCTCACACTGAACATTCACCAGAACGAGAGCTTAGATGGTACACGCGCATCACCCATTGTTACACTGAATAAGAACATGGCACCACAAATCGTCGCCAAGCACAATCATTGTTGTTGAGAGAAACATTGCACTGAGAATGAATTTAAACCGCATCTTGAACAACACATGATTCCTGAAAACGACCATAGTACCCTCATACGACTGGATCTTCCAAACTAGTAGCCTAACATAACCTTTCCTTAAATGAAACAAACTAAAGACTAGTGGTCATTTAGAACGATAGACCACATCAACAACTTAGGGTTGCTTCCAAACCACCGTTGACTATCAAAGGGACCTCACGCTGCAAGACGTCACCGAACATGACCCTTGCGGCTGATGTAAACACTACAACCATTCAAGACATCAATAAGCACTAATAGCTCTCAATAGACTTCACCCTTCCCCACTAGAATTTCTTTCACCGCTTCTAGGGGAACCTTTAGACACAACGATTTCAACTTCATACCCGACGAGTCAGACAACTCAAAGAGACCAAACTCTGTTCAACTCCCCTCGCATCTGTCATCCCACTGTGAGAGGTCTGAGTTGTAGAAAGGAGAGGTGGGTTCAATCATAGAATTCAAAAAGAGAGTACTTTGATTAGCTGGAGGGCCGGCCAATGACGAATTGCATGTGGCCATATTTCAATTGCATTTTAACATTTTATGGGGGGCATACCCTAGTCAAGAAAGAAAACCATGGACCCAAATCAAACTGGTCCAACGATCAAGACATATCACACAAGAAAACACCAAACATGCAGGGGAAACCACTGCAAGGTCTCCCTGATGTACTCATCAAAAGAATTTACTAACTACACACTTGCATACCAACTTACAAATAAGAACTCAAACTCAGGACACAAACCATTCAGAAAGAATACTCATCTCAGAACGCCACACATCCAACATTTCAAAAACACAAGGACACGCCACACAAGCACTGTTTACTAAAACACCAAATTTTTCCTTTTTTCCTTTAACAGAATATTTTGAAAATAAGCAAACCCGATGGATTGCACCAACACCAATGGTGTCCCATGAGCCTCGCACATGCATGTTCTCGTGCCGCACTGACACCCACCTCATATCCATCCAAGCACTCATCCGTTCGTGCCATTAACCATTTCCCTTTTCGTATACACTCATGCATGTGGTTGCCCATGAGAGCGCTAAGGGTCAAAACCAAACCTTTCCATTTTTTTATTAAAACCAAAACATTCAACCCACATCTTTCAAACTTCATACATCATTTTCTTTTTAAAGCATTTCATTTGAAAACATTTTCCATGACCAAAACATTTTTACTTAAAAACCAAATTCCCATGAATCCAAAACAAGGGGATGAGAAATGGTGCAATAGAAACTTGTGTCAGCGGGTGACTGGAACGTATGGTTGGCGGCCATACGCCAGTCACGCCACTGCCACGGAGGGTATTCTAGGATTGCGTCCCCGGCTCCATATGGTTTTCCAGACCCTGCGAGCTCACTAGGACCGCTGACCTTACCCCTTTTTAATTTCCTTAGACAAGATTATCTGCAAGGACCAAAAACTCCGACAAACCACAACACACTTTGGTAACTTGAGTCCCGCCACGAGGTGTGCTGGCCAGGCACCTTACTCGTAGCTAGGACGTCGAGTCCCGACAACTTTAACTCAAGTCTACCGTGACTCTATCCCAGAAGATCATGACTCAACAGAGCAAACCCAACCTCCCTCTGATACCATTTTGTCATGAACCAGGCCGGGTTTCCATCCGATCCGGCGCCCGACCTGGTCCGCGGCAAGGCCCGAAGGGCGTTCTCGATCCCCACGGCCTGGCACAAGTGCCCGGGTATCAGGTTAACAAGTGGGAACGATTTTACCCAAAATACAAGATAGAAAAACCACCAACCAGATAAATAACTGAAACTGGAAACAGACTACAAAACACACTTCTGAACCATAAACAGGTTTAGGTCTACAATTCAGCTAAAACCCAAAATGAACAACAATATAAATAGAGAAATAAGATCCAAAACCAACCTCATGTGACACAAGAAGTTGCATCCCGAAGCTACCAACACCAACCTGCACATGAGGACCAACAGCAACCAGAACCACCATCACTGAGCACAACGCACAACCTGGAATACACAAGAGACAAGAATCTACATACACCCAAGGGTGTATGTAGGGTGTGAGCTAAAGCCCAGTAGGACGTCACCCAATAAAAAGGTTCCATGCCACAACATCAAGAGGAAAATTTAATGTGCTTATTTAATTTATACTTTCGAATTTTTTTTAAAGAAAACATTTACAAACCCGATGCTAAAGGAAAACACTAAAAATGACTCATTTCACAAACACAATTCTAAAGAGGAAGAGAAAGGTTCATTATGGGCACACACACACACACTCCCACACACACACACATACTCACACACACACACACATGAAAACACACACAAACACACCCAAGTGGTCCACCGTATGCCGATGGAAGGCACCACGCCATCAATGGTAGAGTACTATGGGTAAAACCCCTAAGGATCATCTAGCTCGAGTGGGACCCTAGAAACCTCGTGTCTCAGTGAAACATGGCTTAGAAGGCCACGACCCTCAGAAAAATGTGGCTTAGAAGGCCACGACCCTCAGAACACATGGCTTAGAAGGCCACGAGCCTCAGATATCATGTTTAGTTAGTGTTGCAATCGTCAATCCAGCTAAGTGAAACAGGGACGATACCCATCCGGCTCACTAGCGCACTAGTTCTAGTATTCCCACCTAGATACCCAAAGTTTTCCCTTGTTCTCAAACATGTTCCACATTCACATAACACATCACTTTCACATTTTACAAACCAAACAAGATATTGCACACAATAGTCACCATTTTCATACCAAAGCACTATTTCAAAGACACACGCACACGACATGTCTCATTTTATAAAAATACAACACTTTAAAAATGAAATCATTTTCAACTCCTATAAAGCACCATTTTAGAGTCATATAAATGCACCAATAAATCATTTGAGTTATTATTGAAATCATTACAAGGAAAACCAAGAATACCTTACACCAAAAATAGCTTGATTTTATGTAGAGGCGTCACTTTGAAACTTGAAACACGAGGTAACCATGTCAAAACTCATTTTCCATTCTTCAAACAATTTTTCGTTTCAACTTCAAAGGTGCACAACAAAGAAAACGCACCAAAAGTGATTCATGTACTTTGAAATGTCTATTTAAATACACAAACACCTAAAGTGACTTGAAAACACCATTCGCACCTGCCAAAAAACCCTCAAAAACCTTTCAACCATGTTTCGCACTCAAAACGCCACTTAAATAAACAATTCCTCAAATTATAAAACATGTCGCATGCAAAAGGAACCATTTCAAAACCAATTTCACAAGTCAACCCTTTCAAAACCTCTTTGGCACTCTATAAACAATTATTAAATACTTCTAAAATTTACCACAATAGGATAGAAAGTAAAAACATGACAATTTCTAGAAACAAGTGCAATTTTTATCATGCACACAAGTTACACCATTTTTTTTAAAACGCATTTCGCAAAACCTCTACAGCACTACCAAAACATTATAAACATAATTCGAATCATGAAACTAAACCATGGAACATAATAAGTTCAACTAAACAAACAAATTAAATTATCTAAATGATGCAAATGCATGGAACCACCTACCTCAAATAGGAACGGAAAAGTGACACGGCGCAAGATTCCAGTTTCGCAACGATTGCACCGTATTGAGCTGTCAAACAGGTCCTAAAACAGCAGGCCCTTAAACAGGTTCAAAGATAATGTTAACATAATAATAATAATAATAATAATAATAATAATAATAACGTAAAAATAATAATAATAATCATAGTAATATCAATAACATAATGATAATAACATCATAATAAATCTCAATAATAACATAATAATAATAATGATAACATAATAATGATAATATCCAAATAATAATAGCATAACATAATAATTTTAACATGATAATAACAATAATAATAACATTAATATATTAATAATAACATAATCATAATGTAATAATAATAACAAATTATAATGATAATAATAGTATTATTGACATAATAATAATAAAATCAAAAGAAAATTGTTAATGTCTCATTAGATAAAATAATAAAAATAAAATAGATAAATAAATAAAAAAAAGTAGAAAAAACCTTCCGGCTGGGGTTCGCCAGACTAGGGGGTATGGGGTTCGCCAGAGGGTAGTGGTGCGCCGGTTGAGATTCCGGCGGACGACTAGAAAAAGGGGAGCGGCACATAGAGAGGTTGCGACTGGATTAGGGAGGCGGCGTGGGCACGCGACGGCTGCGACGGGTGCAACAGGGACCCGGCAGTGAGTGGCTGGCCAAGAGGCGGTCGTGACGGGGAGCCGACGGCGGGGTGAACAGGCCGGGAGATGGAGGAGGGTGATGGGAGCGACGGTCCTGGGAAAAGAAATACAACGCTAGGGTTAGGGGAGATGTGCGACGGAAGAGAGGGTGCGGGGCGGCGGGATGGGGTGCCGGTGGCGGGGCGAGCAGGCCGGGAGGAGGAGGGCGATGGGAGTGGAGGGGAGGGAGCGTGACGGCTAGGGTTAGAGGGGAGGGGGGTGAGCCGCGCGGGACAACCGAGGGGGAGAGGAAGTGAGGGAGAGAAAAGAAGGGAGACAGAAAATTAAATAATAATAATAATAATAATAAGGAAAAGATGAAATGAAAAAAATACAAAAATAAATAAATGAAATAAGTGGAATAATAATAATAATAATTGTCATAGCACCACATAATCTTAACTATAACATTTATTAATCTCAAACATTATTTTTATCATTATCATTAAAAAAAATTATTAAATTTTATTAAACTTTTTATTTCCATTTTATTTGAATCTCATTATTAATTATTATTTCATTATCCGGTTATGTTTTTAACTCATTTTGAAAGTCGGGTTAACAGCGCGGTCTCAGAACCGTGCCCTGCCCGTGCGTCTGGTGACGCTAAACCTGAAGCAGCCATAATAATAATAATAATAATAATAATAATAATAATATTAATAACATAATAAAACAAATTGTAAACTATAAAACAATCTACTTAATAAAATGCGGATAATAAAAACGATACTCACTTAAATTATTATTCAAGATAATGATAATAATATTTTAAAGTGACATTAATAAAATTATTATTATTATTAAAACCATTCTTAATTCATCTCATTTCGTTAATTGAACATCGGAAAGGCATGTAGTGACCAGGCAGAGTTCTGTGACGACCCAAGCGAGGCCGCACGACTTCGACCGTAGTGCACTGGATGTAGTCGAGGCCAAAACATACAGTTTAAGATAATAATTCAAAATTTTAACTCGGGCTTCAACCCTAACCACCCGAGGCTCAAGAAAAATTGATAAAATAAATAATGTAAAAGGTGCGAGTGTGACAGAAATTCATGTATTACTGAAAATAAGTATCAAACATACATTATATATAACTCTCTCCTTTTAATCCTAATCCAAAAAAAAATAATTCATACACAAATAATTTAAGGGATGTATGTTTTATTTTTTCTTCTAGAAATAATTATGATAAGAAAATAATTAATCGATCTATATCATTATTGACAAGTAAGTATTGGAATATATAATCAATTAAAATAAGGATACCCTCACCTTGATTCCACCATGTTTGTAATAATAATGGTGTCTCTTTTGGCCTCTTATATGCTATTGAAGAAACCTCCTCCTTTGTGAGATATCATTAATAAAATCATCAAAATTCTCTATCTTATCATCCATGATGTGGGGTAAAATAGTTTTAGAGTACACCATGAGTTACCATAGACCATCCATGGCCTTGGTTGATTATCCATCTATTCAATAATCATATAAATCACCTCAAACTTTCTATTAAGAAACTTATTAAAGTAGATAAGAAAATATTTTATTTGGAGTTCCATAGCTTTTCGTGAAGAGATCCACTTGGTATAATAGTTAGGGTAATTTTAATAAAAATATATTTTGATATATTAATTAGTTAGATTTTAGAGGGTTATATTCATAATAAAAATATTACACATTTTTGGTCAAAAAGAAAAAAAAGCATTTCAAACAAAATTGGATTTTAATATATTATATGGCTTTATTTAAAATATGTATTTCAAAATTATATAATTTTAATTTTAAAAAATGAAATTCGATTTTCAATTCATCATTTCAAAATTATCTTAATATTATTTTCCATAACTTTCTAAAAAGTTCTATTTTTCCATGAATAGTAAAAAATTGATATTTTTATTTAAAACAGATTTTTCTTTTAATGTATTTATAAAGAAAAATTATATTTTGGATTAGTTTTTAAAATATTATTAGTTAATTTTGAAATTCTAAAATAGAATTATGGTTTTTAAAATTAATTTTATACTTTTATTTATTATAAAAATAATTTATATTTAAAAGCGCATTTTTCAAAAATATCAATTTTTATTGCCATTTGGTAGTTTTTTTAAATTAAATTATTCACTTATGTATTTTGAATATTAAATAATCTATTAAATATTTTAATTCGGTGGTGAAAAATTTGTTAAATAGGACCCTTTTACTTTTTGTTAATATGAATAGTAACCTTAGTAATTTTGTTACCATTGATAAGGGTAAAGTGGGAAATTAATGTTAAATATAGAATGATAATGACATTAATAGGACCCAAACACTAGACTAAATATCATTTATTAAGAAATTTCATCCATACTCATTAAATATTTTTTTATAAGGAATTTTGTTCAATTTGGATATGATTAAGAACTTTATAATATTTTATGTAAAGAAAAGTTAATAATATGACACTATTTTTTTTAATAACTACAATTTTTTTATCATGAATATAAAAATAAGATATATTTAATTATAAATATTGATTTTAAATATAAATGTTTTTTATTTATAATATTGATTTTTTTAAATTTTTGTGAATGAATAATTACCTTAAATGCTTACACAAGGATGGTGTATTAATTATTCAATTAAAAAAATAAAAGAAATGATATTAAAATATTAAAAATATTAAAATTTTAAAAAAATTAATGTGATTCATGATTTTTTTGGATAAATATAACAAGTTAGGGGAATTTAAATTTATTATATTTTAATTCCTTCATTGTCATTATGTTATAAGAACCAAAGTAGACAAATAGTTTTAAAATTTTCTTTATTGATATTTTATGAAAATAATATTTTATCAAATTATATAGAAATCATAAAAAACATATATTATGCCATGTGAATGGTATATGGTCAATTAATTCAACCAATATTAGTTTTGTAACTTCTTCATTTTATACTAACATTATTAACCTTTATTGTGTAGAAAATTTTTATATTGCAATAAATGTAAAAAGGGTTAACGAAGGCATAAATCAAAAATATGTGTCCAAATGTGATAAAAACTAGTAAAAGATTCATTTTAAGAGATTATTTTATCTCATAATCATATTATATTCTGATATTATCAATCTATATCTATATGGGAATGAAAATTAATTTATATTAATTAAATATTTTCAGAATTCTAAAATATCCACTCCATTCTCTTATAAAAGGGAACCACTTCTTCACATTTCTTCACAATTAAATCCCCATTTTGTTATTCCAAAATTTAAAAACATAAATTAATATAATCTCCCAAACTCATTATATTTTATTTTTAGGTACAAAACCAAATTTGGAGTTCTTAAGGTGTTAATAAAATGAGACTTTCTAAGGCTACGATATAGTTTTTAACCACACATTTTAGTTTTATTTCATCTTCGACATCATTAAAATGTTCATGAACCATGATAAAATAATAATAAAATTATAATCCATGTACTGATATTTTATTAATGTAATGGAGTAATTTATATCTGTCTAGTATTCCATCAAATAAGTAATGAATCCATCATTTGTCTGTACAGGATATTACCGCCTCACAAACTGATATAATTCATTTTCCATCACTATCTCTCATGGATGGCTGTAATGATGGAATTAATTTTAATATATGATAATAGGTAAATATTTATCATTATTATAGGATAAAATATCTTTTACTTTATTACCATTCCATTCACTAATTAATGATAACATCATTTGTCCATGCGTGCGGATTATCACCTCCTTGAACCGATGTGTTTCATTTTTCATCACCATGTCACATGGATTATATATATAATTATAATTAAAGAAATAATATTATTTTTATGATATAATTCTATTTTTAAATATAAAATTATATATACCTTATTTACATAACTATAATTAAAAAATGAGAACATTACTCATGCATACATACAACCTATCGTCCCTATGATTGTAAGGTAGTTCATTTTTCATAATAATTTTTAATGATTGGTTTCATAATTATAATTCATGTACAGAAATGATAATTATTTCATGATAATTATTCTTTATATTTATTAATAATGAACACTTTGATCATATTTTACCTATCAAAGTCATTTTTTACATTTGCGTTGAATATCATCAAGATATACGATGTGAACCTAAATGATTAAGTAATTTTATATAACATGGTAATAAGTTATATAATAATAATAGTAAACATTAAAAATAATCTCTCAAGATATTAAATAATTTATATAATTTAATTATTTATTAAAATAAATATCACAAGTGATGAGTTGGGCTCAAGGTAACCGACATTCATTTTAAAATATTCTTTTATTGTTTCCCTTAAAAAATTCACCAATGTCCATATTTTTAAAGTTATTTTATGAATATATTTATATCTACATATGTGATTTATAAGGTTAAATATATGTTTACTTTTAAATCCCTTGGAAGTTTTTCAAAAATAAATATTTTGTGAAATATTATAACATTCTTTACAAAAAGACAAAAAGAATGTCCTATTTTATCACATAAGAAGACAAAAACATTTCCCTTGCTATAATAGTTATCTAATTTTTGGATTATTTTACATGATTTCATGATTAATTAAAATAAAAACCATTATTCCCTGTTTTTTTTCTAAAAAGGGTTTTAAATTAGAATGTATATATCAATTTCCAATATGTAAAGAACACTTTTATGATTCAAAATGATTTTTATTATATTATCTTTCTTTGGAATTATTTATGAGTACAGGTTGTTCCATTATAAATTACTGGTGGGTGATCCCATTATATAACTCTAATACATTGAATATAAATAAAATACTGTTAGAAGATTTTACTCTATGAATGACTTGAAATTATATAAAATTGAATTATTAACATGTTCTTTAATATAAAATATGTTCATTTAGAATGGTTTTACACATATAGAATAAGGAAAATAATGTATGTAGGCACCAAGAAGATGATATCCTTCTAAAATAGCAACCTAAAATGGTTGGAATTAGAATATAGCTGGTTTGTATTGTTATGGATCAATTAAAATAGAATATAAATGGTTGGGGTAAACATGCTTGAGATTATCCAGATCAACCAAAAAGGAACTTATATATAGTTGATTTTTTTATTAGAAAATACCCTCTAATATTTATTGGATCATCTGACTGAACAGAAGATGATGGTTGAATTAATGAGCTAAAAAAGATATTTGATGTCATGGGATGTTCAAATCATCAAAAGTAATGTCTTGATATTTACCAATTTGAAGATAAAACTGACTAGTGGTGGCCTACATTCAAGAATATTAGGGAATGAAAGGATATTAATTCCCTGTAACGGGATGCATTTTTAGAATATTTTACGTGAGAAAACATCTCTTATGGTGGTTCAACATATGATGGTAAAAATATTCATGGAATTTTAACAAAATGAGAAACATTAATTGGTCATGAATAAACCAAAATACATAATATATGAAAGGTATACTCAAAAGTTTATCCATGGTATTAATATTAATATTAATCGATTTTACTTAGGACTGAATCAAAAATATCAAAGTTCATTGGCTTCTTGTGATTTCAAAAGTTATAAAAAATTTGTGTGATTTGCTGAGAAGGTATAAATAAATTTTAATGACGATCATGTGTATATTGAAACCATAGAGAAAAAAAATCAAGGTTGAGGGAAAATGGGAAGAATACATCAAATAAATATGATGGTAAGAAAATTATTTTTTATGTTTATGATATTTCTATCAAAAAAGGACATTGGGGAATTTCTTATGAAGTCTACTAAATTATTATTATGTGTCAAGGTTAGGAATATGGATCATAATTACAATGAAAGTTATTTGGGTACTTATAAGACATATTTTCCTAAAAAAGTAAAATATTATAAATTTAATGATATGCTTCATTATGACCATGTGTATCCAAATAAGAACCAAAATGATGGGAATAAGAGAGACTATAAGCAGAAAGGTGTGGTAAAATAAATTTCAACTAATTCAATGGATATTGGGACATAGAAATATTTTTTATAAGGTACATTGATTCTTTATTTACATTATAAAAATTTCTTTTCTGATTTGGGGTCTACACAGTTTTTCATTTTTGAGATTTGTTTGGTAAATTTGAAATTCCACCTTAAGAAATGAAGTCATAACTTATGGTAGTAACACTCGAGGAAGTATTATGAGGAAAAAATTAAAATAATCGTCCTATAATTTTATAGGGAAATAAATTTCCTTCGATGAATTTCTAATTTTCTCTAGTATAGTTTGATGTTATCCTTGTTATTGATTGGATTTATGTTTTTTATGATAAGATATATTTTAGAGTTCAAGAAGTTTTTTTTCAAAAATAATTTTAGTTTGTTTATAACAATGAACCCATTCCATTGATCACATATCAAGAAGCTGAGAATCTATTAAAATATATAACAGAAATTTATATTGCACATATTTTTAAGATTAATAGAAATTTAAATATTAATGATATGATAGTAATAAAATAATACCTATATGTTTTTCTTGATGATTTGCTTAGTGTTATACCTAATTTAGAAGTTGAATTTACTATTGACATAGTTTCTAATGTTAATATAATTTCAGGACCCCTTATTGAATATCTAAAATTTAGCTTCATGATTTTAAAAAGTAGCTTTATTAGTTTCTAGATAAATGTTTCATTTATCAAACCTCTTCACCACAGCGCGATCCTATTTTTTGTTAAAAATAAAGATGGTTCCATGAAGATTTTAATTGATTATAGATCATTGAATAACATTATAGTTAATAATAAGTATTGGTAGCCTCATATGGATGATTTATTTGACTATCTTTAGAAATATCATTATTTTTGACGGCTGGCCGAAGATCTGGGTACTATAAACTGAAGGGAACAAAGGTTGATATTCGTAATACAACCTTTTGGACTAGATAAAATCATTATGAGTTTGTGGTTATTACCTTATGTTTAAAAAATTCCACATTTGTGTTTATGAATATGATGAATAGTGTCTTCTATAAATATTTTTAATAGTTTGTGTTGTCATTTATTGATTATACATGGATTTATTCAAAAATTTATAAGGATAAAAAAACATATAAGGCTTGTTCTATAAACCCTGAAATAAAATATTTTATACTAAAAATTTAGAATATGTGAGTTTTTATATAAGATTTATTTTCATGGACACCTCATAATTAAAGACGGAATAATAGTTTATCTAGTTAAAACCATTGTGGTTGATGAATGGAAAATACCTACAAACGTTATTGTGATTCGTAGTTTTATTGGGTTACAAGGATATTTCCATTTTTTTTGAAAATTCTACACATTTATCCATTATATTAAAAATGTTTAAACATAAATGGATTAAATTAATAAGGATAAAATAATGTTCTGACTATTTTTGGGAAATAAAAAGAATATTGGTGAATGCTTTATTTTTTGATCTTCCCCCAGATGTGTTGTATTTTCATATACAATGATAATTCATTGAAATGAGTTGGTTGTTTATTGATGAAAAATGAATAGGTAATTATGTATTATTCATGTAAATTAAAACAACAAGGGAACAATTATCCTACACATGATCTATAATTAAATGTTACAATTTTTTTCTATTATTTAGTGATAGAAATTAAATAAACCCATGTGTGAAATATATACTGATCATAAAATTTTTAAGTATATATTATCTCAGTAATATATTAATATGAGATATAAGAGATAGTTTTAATTGATGAAAGACTACGTTTGTACAATTCATTACCATCAGGGAAAAGAAAAAAATTAGTTGATGCCTTCAGATAGAAAAATAATTCTTTATTAACCATGTTATGTTTTGAACATGGCCCTCTGGTAAATTATTTGATAAATCCTGGCCTAGAATATGTGGATGCTTAAACATACTCTATTTTGTTTTAGGTGTCAATATAATTTTAACTAATTTAAAAAAATTATGAAAGCACTAGAAGAAACCTGTGAGTTACAGGGAAAGGTAGAATTGGTTAAGAACGGTAAGTTTATAGAATTTGATTTTGAAAAAGAATGTGTTTTGATATTTTGAAAAAGATTATGTCTACCTTGTGATTCTTAATTTAAGATATAAATTTTTATTAAAGATCATAAATCCCCATTTTCCATTCATCCTAGTTATACTAAGATTTACATGGACCTTCGGGAGTATTATTGATGGGGTGGAATGAAAAGATATATTATTTAATTTAAATCGAAATTTTTTAATTATTAATAGGTTAAAGAAAAATGTTAATTAAGAAAGTAGACTATTCATTTTTTCATAATTATAAAGTCGAAATGGGAAAATATATCTAGGGATTTGATTGTGGTATTTCTGAAGACATCTCGATTTAATAATTTGATTTGGACTATTATTGTTCGATTTACTAAATATACACATTTCCATACCAATAGATATAATTTGTATTTTCATAAACATTGTTTAATGTACCACAAGGATAAATTTTGATTACATGGATTTCCTCTCTCCATTATACTTGACTGTTATCCCATGTTAACTTCAAAATGTTTGGAAGGTCTTTAAAAGTTATTGGGTATTGAATTAAATTTCAATATATATTATCACATTTAACATGATGTTTAGTCCAAAAAAATATTAAAACTATGGAAAAAATTCTTCAATCTTGATAAATTTATTTAAAGGGAAGTTGGGATTGTCATATTTCTTTACTTTAGTTTTCATGTAATAAAATTATTCATTACAATATACATATGGAAACTTTTGAGGAATTATATGGAAAGATATGATAGAATATGGATTTTTGGATGAAGTAGGTAAAATATTATTAATAGGACCCAAATTAGTATAAGAAATTGTTGATAAACAGAAGGAAATAAAATAAAATATTTAGGATTTCTTAGATTTGAAAACAAAATTATGTGGTTAACTAGATAAAAGATCTTTCTATCAAGATATGTGATCGGGTTTTAAAGTCTCTCAAAAGAAGTGTTCTCTGTGTTTTGGTAAAAGGGGATGTTAAGTCCAATTTTTATTAGACCATATGAAATCATAGATAAATTTGGAATAATTTATTATTTAGTGGAATTTCCACTAAGTTTATCCCAAGTACACAATGTTTTTTATGATTACATGCTATAAAAATATATATTGAATTCATATAATCTTTTTTTCCCAGAGGTAGTTTAGTTAGAAGATATACTTTTTTATGTGGAATAAATATTTCATATTATTGACCAAAGAGATCAAGTTTTTCTAAATAAGTTAATTCATTAAGTTAATTTTTATAGAAAATCATATGATTGAAGAAGTAATATGGGAGTCTAAAAATGAAATAAGGGAAGGGTATAACCACTTGTTTAATAAGTGAATAAAATTGTGATGTTTTTATTTCAAAAACTGGGAAGAATGTAAAAACCCTGATGATTCAGATATAAAACATTTTCATATATTCAATTATTATATTTTAGATATTTATATTCATTATAAAAATGTTATACAATTTTTAGGATAAAAGGAAAAAAACATCATTTTTAACAAATTGGATTTTTTTATATTATATGGTTTTATTTAAAATATTAGTTTAAAAATTATATAATTTTAATTTAATAAAATTAAATTAATTTTTTAAATTAATCATGTCAAAATTATCTAATGATGATTTTTTTAAATTTTTTTGAAAAGTTTGATTTATCAATGAATTGTAAAAAAATACTTATTTTTATTGAAACATATATTTTCTTTTAAAGTATTTATAAATCCAAATTATATTTTTTTCATTATATTTAAAATTTAATCAGTTCATTTTAATATAAAATAAAAAAATTATTGTTTTTTAAATTAATTTTTCAATTGAATTTAGTATCAAAACATCTTATACTTAAGAAGGTATTTTCTTAAAAGTTATTTTCCATTGTGTTTTGTTGGTTTAATTCTAAATTAAATTATACCACTAATTTATTTTCAATTTTGAAAAATGGACTCCATATTTAAAATAATTTCTTTATAATTTGGTAAATAAGTTTCATTTATTTTTTTCAATATGAATAGTGACCATAGTAACTTTCGTTACCACAGTTAAGAGTAAATGAGGTAATTAAAGTTAAAAATAAAATTATGTGGACTATAAAATGACCCAAATATTTACCTCAATTTAATTTCATGAGTTTATTTCGTCCATAATAATCCACGATTTAGTTACATGTCATTTTTTGGCTGTTTGGATTTGATTATGGACTTTATAATATTTTATGTAATGAAAATTAAAAAATTTCACGCTCTTGTTTTTAAAAACTATTATATTTTTAACATTGGGATAACCACATGATATTTTATGTTATAAATATAAATTTTAAATATATATTATTTACATTCATCATGGTAATTTGTTTTTAATTTTAGTGAAGAAATAATTTCCCAGAATTCTTACACGATGGTAATGCAGTAATTATACAATTAATGGAAAAATAAGACAAATTATATAAAAAATAAAATACATAGTATAATCTGAAATAATTAATGTAATAAAATAATTTTATAAATACATATAAAATTTTAGGGGCATGTGAAATTATTATAGTTTAATTTTTTTGGTTGTATTTATGTTATAAAAATCAACTAGGATGAATAGTTCTAAAATTAAATTCATTGATATTTTATGAAAATAATATTTAATTGAAGGATATATTATTCCCAAAAAAATTAATTAGGAAAAAGGAATGATATATAGTTAATTAAATCAACCATATTACATGTTTGGGTTATTTTTCATTTTATAATAACACTATTAACCGTTAAGGTGTAGAAAATGTTAATACTTCACTAAATATCAAAAGGGTTAATGAAGGGTAAGATAAAAAACATAAAGGTAAAATGTAATAAAAACTCTCCAAATTTAATGTAATTAGATTATTTACACTCATAATCATATTATATTTTAATTTTATAAATTTGGAAAAATTTGGACAACAGAATTAATTTATATTAATTTAATAATTTAAGAATTCAAAAAGTGCCCCTCCCCTCTCTTATAGAATGGAAACAATTATTCTAATTTATTCACGCCAAAAAACTCATTTAGTTCATCCATGACCTCAATAAAGACCTTATAATCCCTCACACAGTTATAATGGTATTTTTTAGGTAAAATACAGACCTTATGGGTTATAATGTGTTAATCAATGGATATTTTCCAAAGAATATATATTCTATTTAACTGCATGTTTTAGTTTTATTTATTTTTCCACATCCTAAAAATAATATTAAATGATTATAAAACAATAACATTAGTATCATCCATATACATATGTTTTATTATGTTAATTTCATACCCTCTATATATCTCCTATTCCATCAAATGAGAAATGAATCCATCGATCGTGTGTATAGCGGACTACTATCACATGAACTAATGTAATTCTTTCTCTGTCACCATCTCTTGGGGATTTTTATAATGATAAAATTATTGTTTATATATTATATTCAATAAATATTTATCATTAATAAAAAGATTATATATCATTTAATTTCTCACATTTTCATTCTTTAAAAACGATGACGTTGTTCACGCATACATCTGTATTATCACCTCCACAAAAATATATGATTTATTTTTTATCACCACATCAAATGGATGATATATTTATGTATAAATAAATATATAAAATTATATTTATTATACTATTACCAATCTCAAAAAATGAAATATACTTTACTTCTTTCTATAATGATCATTGAAAAATGGAAACATTACTCATATGTACATACAGCCTACCATCTCCATGACTGTAACATAGTTAATTTTTCATAAATGTTTTAAAAAAAATTTAATTGATATATAAAAATGATACCTTTTTCGTTATTATTATTATTCCATATATTGTGTAATAATTAATGGTTTTACCGTATTCAACCTACTAATGGAATTTTGGACTTATGTATCAAATATCATCAAAACGTCTAATAAGAACCTAAATGATTAAGTAATTGTATATAAAATGGTAATAATTAATATAAAAATGAATAATATACATTAAAAAGGTTCTTCAGAAATATTATAATTAACATATGTTTATTATTCAGAAAATTAAATAGTGTATGTGATGAGTTTGACTCAAGTTAGAGGAAATTATTTTTATAAAAATATTTTTAAGTCTGTTTCTAATGAAGATATTATTACCTAGGGGATTGGGAATTATATCCTCTTAATCTCTGGAAGGAGGTGTTGTATTTAGGTCATTCATGTCGGGTTCACCTTTTTTTCGACTTGAATATGTTATTATGTCTGATTGGATTGATTGTAGAGGTTTAACTAGTGTGATGTCATTGATGTCAAGTATAATATCTTATAATGGTCTCTAAGGGGTTTGTTAAAAGAGATAGAAGCACCCAATGACTCTCAAATTCATAATTCTTCGACTCTCTTATATATTTAAGGAAAGTTCATTAGTCCTTTGTTAATTACCAAGTATGTTTCCGTGGATTACCCCTAAATGAAAGGTTAATCATTACTACTCATGGGTTTGGAATCATCTATATGTATCTGAGGTTCTCCATCGCTAGAAGGATATGTAAGTATCTAAGGTTATCCACAAATGTTAACCATTTATAGATAGATTAGTGATTATTGTTTCATTTACTATGATATTTCTATCTTTAAGCTACATGGGACAATGCTCCATAGTTTATCATAATCCAGGTGGCAAGAGTTATTTTGATGTTAGGATCAAACCCATAATATGGAATTCCTACATAACCTCATGAGAGGTATTAGAACCCATGTAGTGTAGTGTCGCTTAACTGGACACATAACCTTTGAACGTCATATGACGAGTACACGACTATATAGTTTAACATCATGATGGAAGGACATCTAGGAAAAATATTACCTGGTTAAAGATGGTGTGATACTTATATCGAGGTAGACTGAGGTACCCAAAAGATATATGGTCTCCTGATTGAATATGACCCTATTGAGGATGTGTCCTATATAACATTAAGATAACTTGGGTGACAGGTTTGGACCTAATGGAGGATTCCTATGTATCCCAATTGCTTTGGAATTAAATCCCTCATAGTTCAGTTTGGCTGGGAATTAAACCTTATAAGAGGCCCATTAAATGGTCATGATTGGGGATTATAGATGGAATATTCCCTCTTTGATTGAATTTGGGAGATTACACCATATGGGAGGCCCATTTTTTGTTTGGTTATATGCATGTAAGATTCCCATTTATTGTTGGTTCATCATTGGGAATATGTCCCTATAAATATTGAAGTATGGTTTCAAGACTTATACCATGTGGGAGGCCCATTTCAAGAGGATTTATCTTAATCAGATTGGATGTGGGTATTACAAAAGGATTCTTAGTGTTTGGTTTATGGTTGGGGATTACATCAATGGAGAAATCTTGTCTTGAGAGACATGATATGGTTAGAGATTACATGTATAAGTGTCCCATTTGATTTATGGTTGGGGATTATATATGTGAAAAGGACCATTTAAAGTTTGGGATTATATGGATTTCATGATCACCACTAATCTCTATGTCGATGAGATTCATGCCAGGTGTGAGAAACATGATAATTCTGTAGATATGATGATCACACAAACCTTTTCATCCACTGACTGATGGTGAAAAATCTTAATCGGGGAGGGAGGGGATATTGAGTATGAATGTTTCCTCTTTTAATTTTGATAACTGGGATAGTCACCTCAAGTAATCCATCCAGATATATCTCGAGATGATGAAACGTGGAGAAAATGTTCCACCTACTACAATAAAGGCTATAGTCTTACCTAAGTGGGAGTGCCCAAAAATTGGTTCTCCAGAAATGAAAAGAATATTCAACATTGGGACTTATCCAAGGGAAAGGACACCAGTTCTCCTTAATCCCTAGAATGTGTAATTTCTCATCAGCACCCAAAGTTCAAAACCCTCATTACCATGGGAATATAGAATCATGGTCATTTCGAGGGTTCACCTTACTACCAGGGTAACTGACACGACTCTGCATACTATGGTTATGTAGACTCAACAGGGTGTGCTAGTGCACCCTATGATCTTATCATAAATTTCTGGTGGCTATGGAAGAGGCCTATGCCTAAAATCATTAGACTAGTTCTTGGAGGGTCCAACATAGGGGTTGATAATACAATAGAAAGAAATTATTAGAGCTGGAGAGTGGAACCCCCTAGGAAACCTTGTTCCTCGTAGCATGTTTTTTCACGGGATGGGTATTCCTCTGTGTAGTGTTTTGCTTTGAGGGTAAGGGGGTTGTCTGCATACCATTTTGTTATGCATACATGGGTTCAGACAATGTATCATTTTTCTACATGGGGCTGAGTTACTTCCGCATAAAATATGGATACACTAGGTCTAGGTTCCACCAGTATAAAATTTTTCTACAGGGGATTCCTATGAACAAAGGTGACATTATTTCTATGCCTTGTTGGAAATATGATTGAAAATAATATTTTGATTAATATAGCTAAATAATTTATTTCTTCCTCATTAATGCTATGTAATGGGTTTTTTATTTTTTGGAATCATTGAAGGAGTACATATTTAATGTTTCCTCACTTTATCTCTATTCATCTTATTTCATCCATGTGTGTTCCTCCTCCCATGTATCTATCTTCTTTTCAGTTCCCCTTAGGATCTATTTATAGATAAGTTGTTGAACTGGATATTGGTGTATCCAGTCATCGACGGTGGACCACGAGGTTCCATTTTTGGGATCCCATGATAACTTAGTCTGTGGGGATCCTTTGTGGTTGTTGGAATCCCCACTTGGCTCCGCAAATGACTTCATTTTGTTTGTGGATGACAAATACACCACCTTTCCCAATGAACAATTTAGTTCAGGTAAAATTCTTTTGTGGAAAAATATATCACTACAGATTTTTGAAAACAACATTACATCATTTACAGTCACCGCTGAATCCACCCTCTCTACGAACAGTTTATGTTCACTGGTCTTTCATGAAGTGGAGGACTTCTATATGGAGTAGTGGTTTATAAAGGGATCCTTGATTCACAGCATCATTTCATTTGTAATGTTTCACCTTGTTATAACATTTTCCTTCAAATACAGTTTTGATTTATTTTTCATCCTTTTCCAAATCAATGAAATTGTCTTCTTATTTCCTAAGGAATTTTCAATACCTAACCAATTCCCCCCCTCAGAATGGGTTTTGATGAGAATGAAGAAGAGGCTATTCTAATGTAGAAAGCGGTAGTTATTTGAACTTGTTTGTAGTACACTGGTGGACCTATTGGATGAGACCATTCCTATGTGTAGGGCCCCATATCATTTTTCATTTACCAATTCTCTCAGTGCACTCATCACTTGAACAAATCCATGACTACAATTTGCTTCAATGAACTTATATCCTTTATAGATGGCAATGACCGTGAATTGAGAAACATCACCCGCAAACTGGAATACTTTTAACCACAAATAGTAACTTATAATTACAACATAGTGGATGAATGTTATTTTAAAGGGTTTTTCTAAAAACTATTTCTTCACTGGTCAATGATTTTGGGGCCAGCGCCTTTACAGATTAACAGTTTTGAAAACTATGAGTCCATAGACTCGTACTTTTGCATACAAATGGATTGCGGGTATCTCCATAATTTTTAAAATTTTGCATTTTCTTGATGAATATAAAATTAATTTACTAAATATGTATCAAGGATAGAATTTCTCTAAACTATAAAATTGTAATAAGGGGATGAAATTCCATGGTTAAGAACATTGAGGAGGGTCTTTGATGTCAGATCATTCCTCAAGATGGTATTCTAAGGAATCTATTTTCCCTAGAAATTCTTGCATACCTGTTGTCCACCAAACATCCATTTTATAAATTAGTTCTTGAAGATGACATTACCCTCCAACCAGTTGATCAAAATCTCCCACCTACCTTGTTAGTGATGTCTGTAGACAATATTCAAGTAAACATTTCTTCCAAATGGAAAATTATTCCCATTTTAGGTCTTGAGGATGTATTCTTTCTAAATGGATCTCTTTGGACACAATATATTTGGGATGATGATGATACATCTTCACAATCATCTATTAAATTCTATCCATCCATTCATAATCTCTCATGAGATAATCCCAATGGTAGGTGGAACCCTATTTGGTATTTGCAATCTAGATGAAGCTTCTCAGATGATTGGTCCTAGGAATTCTGGTTGCACATTGAAATTTCCGAACAACTAGAGGATGATGGATTTTACCAGGCAATTTGGGTCTCAAAATTTTCAATTTATTCACTAATCTAGGTGCTCACAAAACTAATGATCCATTGGTTCTTGAGCACCAACACTTTCCATCATTCCCATTTTGATTTTAGAATCAGTTTATGCCATTTTAATCAAATAGGGGAATCCCCATTCTTTCCAAAATGTGTGAAAAATTTCCACCAGCCATCAATACCTAATAAAACATCGAGTACCTATCTTCCCTAGTAAGGGATCTTATGACTGTGGCAGTGATATTTCATGGTCATCCCCTCAATTACATATCACTCATTATATTTGATGATTAGATATGGTTGTTTATTCAAATCGGTGGTCTGATGATGAAGGTTCTTCGTAGTAGGAAACACCCTATCTAATAGAAACAAAGAATTAAAGGTTCTTATTGTGCTACCCTTGGGGTAGTTTAATACACAACATGGGGTTAAAAAATTTTCTAGTAATATCCTGTTGTTTCAGGATATCATTTTTTTCCATGTTCTTCAGTGGATGGCACTTCCAATCTTAGGATTATTAAAATAGATTAAGGGTATGTACCCTAATGATGGTGGTCTAATGGTGGGGTGGGGAAACACTATCGATGTTATGAATACTGGTATAATGAGACAACTATCTGCTTCTCCTTTCACCCTGCATTAGATAATATAGCTAGTGTCCACCTAAGATGTCTTGGCATCAATGGAACTATTGATATTTTAAATGACTCTTCCTATTGCAACTTCATCCCTTACTCCACACCCATAGCACAGTGGTTGATAAGGGCGAAGGGACCTTAGAGGTGCATTCTTATATCATATCTCTATGAGATGGAATTCAATATGCACTTGTAGATAGAGTAACCATTTTCGAACTATATATGCCTTATAGATTTTCTTGATAGTCCGGGTGTATACAATTTGTTTACCCTTTGACACTTCACTGGATTCAAGAGCCGCATCTAGTCATACTATGCCAGCTATAGAAGATAATGACATGTGAGGACTCTAGAATAAAAATTTCCTTACCTTTTCGAGTAACTTCTTCCAACCTTTCCCAATATTACGTTGGAATGTGGATATTATAATATCATGATTCAATACTAGGAACAATAGTTCATAGGGCCACCAAGATTATAACCTCTACTATCCTTATGTTTAATGTAACTTTTTTTCCAGGTGAAAAATATCCATGAACCTAAAATATTAGCATCTTAGGGGAACCTCATCCTCCACTCCCCACCTTTCTTAAGGTCATGAATATCTAATCCTTTTAACTGATGATCAGGAAATTTTTACTGATGATGGTCCATGTGGGATGACCTTAGAGACCACATCTACTAATGTTTAGCCTATCAACCTGATTCCTAGAGCTAATAAGGAGGTGCAATGGATGATTTTACCACTCTTGAGTCACTCTTTTATCAAAACATATTTTCTTTGGATTCACTCCCATATTATATAACATTAGTAGTGAGTAATCAATATCAGGATACCCATATTATCATCATGCACCAGGACATACAATGATAGTCTGGGATCTAGATTTGTACCAATGTTACAGATACCCCATTGGTATAGATTACAGAAAAAATAAGATTAATTTGATCATAAAGGATAAATTTTTTATTTTAATGCTTCTCATAATCATATGAAGACTCTACATGAAATATTCATTGAACTAATCCACATAGTTACTGACTAAGAAAATTCTATTGATCAAGTGGTTTTGCAAAATGAGGAGTTGTGGGAATGTGGGTATCACTTTGCAAGGTTAAAGACACAACATTCATCAACAACCACTAATATTTAATCCCATTGTCAAAGAGGTCAAGATATTAAATCCTCCATCATAATAATGCATCCTATAACTAAACTAAGTTTTAGAAGAGGATGAATTTTGAATAATCCATCAATGGCCTATATCAGATGATAGTCAATTTACTGACCAAAGTGATTTAGGCTCCATTATATCTATTTTAGTGGCTCTAAGTCTCTTTTCCTTTTTTTCTTAATATATTCATGGATAGAATCTAGGATATGGTTTCCCCTATTTCTATTTAATGGAATGAAAACATTTTTTCTCTCTAGTTATTGTGTTTTATCTATTCATAAAATATCGACTAATTATATTTGATCAAATTGTGGATGATAGTCTCTATTGAATATTGATTTAATTGTGATTTGGGATAATAAAATTGAAATGATCTTGTCATGCTCTACTTTTTTTTCCAGATTCAAGGGACTAAGTGAGCATAATTATGACTATTTCTAGGGTTATATGGAAAACCCTAAAAATGTTATGCCTTTTATGTTATAGCCCCAGTTTTTTCCTAAACCCAATTTGGAATGGGATAAGTGGTCATAACATGACACTATCTTATACCTCCCTTTCTGATTCCTTAAAATAACAAGATTTGTGTCTCCTTACTTCTGGATTTCTCTATATTTTTCCTAAACTATTCATTGTGTAGGCCTCGTGAGTGGATACTTAAATTTTACCCAAGTATACCATTGAAGGCTTTAATTTTGGAATGCTTTTTGTCTCTTTTCATTAAAATTTTAATGTATTGAAAACCCATATTAACATTACTAATGTTTTAGGTCGAATATATTTGACCATAAATTTTGTGGTGAGGGCCCCCAAAGAGTTTATAGACTGAGAATGTCCTGATATTTTTGAGACATGAATGAGGTATTTTTCTAAACTTTTGTTTTACATTTTTGAATATGATACAAGAAATGGGGAATGAAATCGATGGGGCATGTGGATGTAGGAAAATAATCTCTTGAGGATGAATTTTCATGTATTTCATATTAATTTTTGTGGGAAAATTATGCAGACCCATTGAGGAATATTGTGCATAGTAAAATAATGTTTTTCACAGAACATTGAACTTTCATTTATGATGGCTTGGTAATTTTATCTGAATTGAAAAAAATAAGACCATAGTGGGTTTCCGGGAAAGGTAGAAATTTTGGAATATTATTAGGGCCTCTTTATTTTCTTTGGAAATAAATCCACTCCCACACAAATTTTCCCTGTGTAAATGTGGTTCTAAGCATGGTTCATTTTGATGTATTACTACAAGGAAATTCTGGATTTAAATAAAAACCACGTGGTAAATGGTTCACCCTTTTCATAGAAATATGATTTAGAATGATCTGTAATATTCATGCATAATGGGTGCAAATAATTTAAACTGTAAATTGGGGGGTTTCTGAATCTAGGAAGTGATATGGGTAGTAAATTTCATAGGGTGTACGAAGGTAGAAAATTCCTCTCATGATGAATAATTTTACACTGGTTGAAATTCCTTTTTTTGGGAAACATATGTAGAGCCACCATGGAATATTTTTCATAGTCAAATAGAGGTGTCCTTAGGACATTTGACTTCCTTATCTAATGTATAGAGAGGATTATGGGGATTCAGACCTTTTTAGATATAGATTTTGGTTCATAATAGGAGATTTTATGAGCATAAAAGTGGCATTTCAATTCATAATTTCTTGGTAAAAGGATTGAAATGTTCCCCCTATGAAGGTGTGAGGAAGTTCCATGTGTAGTTCTGACCCATGCATAGGAAAGGGACATTATTCATGTAATTTAACATCTTGCGATAAATTGGAGTAGCGTAATTTTTTATGTACATGCTCACTAGTGTGATGGGGTTCATATTTGAATTATCTATGAAGATTTATTTCATGCATAGGAGAATGGGGGAAATTATTTACAATTTCTAAAAAGATGCCATGTAGGTATGAACCTTACCCCAGGAAAGGGAATTGAAACTTTTCTTGCAGCTGGACCCAAGGTTGAACATTGGTCTTCAAATATCATGTAGTTTATTTTAATGATATTAGAATATTATTATAAAATCTATGATTAACTGAAGGATAAACGGGTTGAGATTTTCTGACATGACTTAGACATGAGGAGGAAGGAATTTATAAACCATGATCCTGGATGTTCTTATACCAGGAGGAATGATATAGGGAAAGGAATCCATTATGGTGTATGGATATCGAAAAAGACTCTACTGAGGACAAATATTCTTCTATTTGACATTCCTTTTTTGTAGGAAACATATTCAGAGCCACTGGGGAATATTGTAAATAGTCAAACAGAGGTTTCCCCAGGATTTTGTCCATCCATCTCTAATGGCCAGGGTGGTCTCTGAAAATCCAAAATTACCCAGGGTAATGATTTTAATAAATTAAAAGGATGTGTCTGGGGATATAAGAAACATTTATAAAATTATTGTCTATGGATTTGGAAACTCCCTACATAGATTTGGGTCATACATATGGGTAATATATTTTGATTTGATGGATCTCAGAATGAGGGAATCGAATTTCAAATCTCTTCTATAAATATATACATAGTAGAAATGACCATTTTTTAATTTTTTTTTCTACATGGATGGGACTAAGACATAGACCCTCGGTGTCACCATGTATTTTTCATCTACGTGAATCAAAATGTATGAAGTCCTTCAGAGTGGAGCTTCTTGTGTAGATCTGACTCATACATAGAGAAAAAGTAATTTTTGAACAAAATGTCATGGTTGGCTGATGTTGGGGGTGATTTCATCTCTAATGAGGGCATCATGATGGGGACAAATATTCTATAATTTTATGGTCAGTACGTCAAAAGAACAGTTTAATGTAAATTTGTGAGGACGAGGACATTGCTATGTATCCCATGTAGATGGGATTCAATCCATATGTAGTTATTATGAGGAAAAATACATGTATAGGTTTGGTTCATACATAGGGAGAGTGGAATTTTGAAATTAGTGGTGGCTAGGCCAATATATAGAATTCGAGCATCACTATGTATCCATTAATAATAGGAATCAATCCATATTTATTTCTACAAAATGGCATGGTGAATGATCGATGTGAGGGGAATCTTCTCGCTATGTGCCAACACCATGGTGTTGGGGAGTTTAACATCACGCGACAAAGATATTAATAATGAAATTTATTGTCATGTGATCTGGATAATTTCTTATAGAATCCATGAATAAAATGGAGGCTATTATATCCAAAATGTTCTAACATGACCTCGATGTGAAGGGGACTAAATTGTATGCCATTATCCTATGGATTCTTATATAGGGAGAAATTATATTGGTTATGTAATTTATTGGGGTGTAAAGAGGTAGGAAAAGATTCTCCTAAGGATGAATTTTCCTATGGTTGATATTATATTTTGTGGAAACTTATTCAGACCAACTAGGGAATATTATGCATAGTAAAATAAAGGTGTCCCTGGGACACTGATCTTCCTTCTCCGATGGTCGGTGAGGTTTATGGAGATCTGAAATTTCCTATGGAATGGAGTTTGATCCATGGAATATATGTGTCCAAATATATTTAAAACATCCATACCCTGATTGGATTTTAAGTACGAATTTCTCTTCATAGATATGATTCATACATTGTGGTATTTTGATCACTTAAAAGATCCTTGATGTGAGATCTAGACTTTACATCTTCTGTATAGATCTGTATTTATATAAGAAGATTGGGAAATATTTATTTTTCTATTATCCATGACTAAAAAATTGATTCAAGGTCTATGAATCACTATATATCTAATCAAAATTGAGAATCAAGTCATACATAGTTCTTATAAACCTCCCAACGTAGACCAGATTCGGACATAGGGGAATTTTGACTCTTTATTTCAGCTTGAAATGGTTTCAATGATTCAATCATCACTATATATCTTGTAATGGTAGGAATAAATCCACAATTATTTCTTGACAATCTTCTTCACTTGTATCTAGTTCGTGCATTGGAAGAGGGTTATTCATTTTGAATGGTACTATAGGAAGGACCCACATTGATGTCCACTCCGTCAATATTTTTTACGTAGGGGAGGGACTAATTTTTTTATTTCACAACTAACCCTGAGAATAGGGTTTCGACATCACTACATAACTTATTATGATGAGAATCAATACAAACATATTTCATTGAAGAGTCATACGCAGGTTTGACCCATACACAGGGAAGGGTTATTGTTTTCTGGAAGATGAACTATGTCATAGAATTTAGTTGTCACTATGTATATCATCCTTGAGATAAACAAGCACGCCCAATTATAAATGATAATTTACAATACCGGTCTGATCCATGGATATGAAAGGGGAAATGTTACTATTTCTTTGGTGTGTCTAGACCAAGATATAAAATCTAGATATCTCTACATAACTTTTATATACAAGAATCAAGTCGTACATAGTTCTTGAGGAAAAATGAATTTTAAAGATCTGTAGTAAGGATTTGGGTCACCTAACATAAAATATTATGGATCCAAGTATATTAACTTCATGTGGTGAGGATGATATGGGACAATTTAATGTCACATAACAAAGATGACATGTGGCGGTTATGGAAAGGATAATGACATAAACCAGCAAGAAACAAAATCTCAACATGAAAAGGGACCCTGAGACCAAAGGCTAAAAAGTAAATCATCCTATGGATGTGGGAAAATTTATGGTTAGACCCATCATGAGAAGTTTGGGCCTCACTACATATCTCATAGAAAATATAATCAAGCCATGCGTAGTTTTTAATAGGAATTATACCAAGAGGTCTGACCCATACAAAGAGAGAAAGAGGAATTTTAGACATTATTTTTGGTTGGATGGACCAAGATTTAAAATACATACATCTCAATGTATCCTATGTGAATAAGAATAAATCCTTACATTGTTCTTATATGGCCTGGAAGTTGGCCAATGCTTGGGGTAATTGTTTCTCACGTAAGAAAATTGTGGTGCTGCATAGTATAATTTCATACATCCATGACATCTATCATCAAGTCTAACATCATGCAATGAGGATGTGAACTCATTTTGGATATAATAAATATTTCATCAAGATCCATTCTTTGGTGGGGTCTTAGTGAGCTTCCCATATATTGAAATCAAGGAATATTATCCTTTTTAGTAGACCTTATGTATGGAGTAAGGTCCATCCCATTTTTCCACCGACTTGAGAGACTTATTTCTGGGTATCATCAGATTTGAGGGGACCAATACCATTTATCTTTCAAGTAAAGACAAAGGGTGAACCTTTTGTTGAAGGATCATGAAATTCATTTTTGGTGAATCTCCAACTGATACAAGGTATGCAATTTTTCTCATCCAGTTTCTCTAATTCATCTAGTCATTTCTGGGATCTCTCATCTAGGGACTGTTGATCAAAAATGGAAATGTAGATTGAGGGAAATTTAATTTAAATGTTTTGGACTTCCCTTATCCTATATATTAATAAGTATGGGGTTTACTGTGTGGAAGTGTGGGTCCTGGTCTTGTAGGCCCACAAAGCATGAAGGATATTGTATGTCCCAGATTTCTTGTCCTTATCTACTATCTTATAGAGTCTATTAGAAAGGGTCTTGTTAAAGGCATCTCATTTTATATTATACATGACATAATAGTGGGATTTATGGTTTGTCTTAATATCATACTCTTCATATAGTTTCTCTAATTCAATAGAACATAAATTGATGCTTTAGTCCCTAATTATTGTATGAGGGACCCCAAATTTGGAAATTTTGTTGGTTTTCAAAAATCTAAAAATGTTCCTCTCCCCGAACACTTTTTGGGGTACAAATTCTACCCATTTTGAAATGAAGTCGGTTTTTAGGATAATATACATGAATTTTTTTGTTTTAGTGGGTGGATTTGGTCCCACCACATCCATTACCCTTATGGAAAATGCCTAGGAGTACATGGATATGTAATGTTTTTTGGGGGTTGGTGGGTGAAGTTGGAATGAACCTAAAAAATAATTTTTCTTCATGGTGATTTAAATTTAATCCTTTTCCACAATGGGATCTTAGTATAGAATCCTCATAAATTGATTAGAATGATTTGATCCTAATTGATGGTTATCATAGGCTCTACTGTTCACTTCTTTTAAGAGAATAGTGGTATTTTCACTATCAATTCACCTATGAATGACCCCATCATGGATCCTTTTATATAGAACCTTTTGTTGTATTATCTTGTCATATAGTACACAATTAATTTCTTTTGTTTTTATTTTCTCCCTTCAAGCCCTATCTGGTGGGAGATCTCCCTTTTGGAGATAATACTAAATCAATGTCATCATGATAGTAGTTTTTCCATATGGCTTAGGCACTAGTCTGATCTCATTGATTTATTCTATGTTGGTCCTAATGGAATGTGAGACCATTCGGTGGTACTCAATGCAGATGATCATTTCATCTTAGTCTAGATCAGTGAGAGTTGTGGCAAAATTTTCCAACGCATCGGACTATGAATTTTAGGATTTGGGGAATTGAGTTAATGTTGGATATAAATGGAATTCCACCATTAGTCCATGTATGGGGTCTAATAAGGGAATAAAAATTTTCTTTTTTGATATTACAATTTCTAATAACCTATTTGATGACCACTTAGGAATCACTTATTATCTTCAAGTGTTTTAATTTTATTTGATGTTTCTATTCTGACCCTACGATCAGAGACTAATATTTTTCTTCATTATTTGTGCACCCCTCTGACAATAGGAAGAAGTAAGGAAGTACTAACTTTACTAGAGACATGAGTACAACTCACAACCCCACATTTTGAGCTTGGGGACTTCCATACATTTCCATGTCGGGCTTCTAGATGTGTTGTTGAAATGCATCTCCCTGACCTGGGGGTCCTATTAAACAGATAAAACCTCTTCATCGAGGAAACTCAGTATCCAATGTGGTCATTTATTTTGAGGGGTTATCTACCATGGAATATCCTAATACTTTACCTTTAAGGGATTTATGAGGAAAAATCTATATGTAAAACTATATCTGGATGACCACTGACCATGACAGACAACAATTCAACATTAGACGGTTGGGACTATACTGGAGTGGGTTTCCATGGGAGACCAAGAAAATTTAATGATGCTTCAAGTAGTGCCTCAACTTGTTGACATCACATATTGGGTATAAATAGCTATTTTTATACTAAATTAACAATATTTCTCATTGATCATTGTTCAGATAAAATAAAAAATTCTTCTTTCTCTCCGTGCATCATTATTCTGTGCAAGGAATTCACCTAGGGATAACTCAAAGGTAGTCACATACAAAATGATTTTTCTTAATTAGATAATCGAAATTATCCTAAGCAGACTAAACATATATTTATTGATACATTCCAATCATTTTTGACAATAATTAGTTCATTGATATATATCCCCTTTTTCATTAACTTGGTAAAGGAAAATATTTTTCTTAAAAGGTTGGATATGAGGCATGAAATATAGAAAAAAGACTGTGAATTCCACTTATCATAGTGAGGTCTCAAGGAGGTGAAATTACAAGGAGAAACTTTTTCTTATTTGTGTAAAATTTGGGGCCACTATGTCTTACAACAAATACAACATACTTCTCTAAGGTAACACCGAAATCACATGTAAAGGGGTTCATTTCCAGACTGTATTGTCTCATTTTTTGAAAAATGTTTCATGATCTTTTAGGAAGTATAAGAATTATCGATACCTAAAAACCTTGTAATCAACATATAATTCAAAAAAATTTCCCATTATGGGTTTGAATATGTAAAACATGCCACATTGATATGTAGCACCAACATTCTTTAGGCCAAAGGGCATGACTCGATAGAAAAACACTACCTCAGGGCCCTGATGGTAGCATATTCTTCATCTTCTTGTGTCATTCAGATTTGGTTGTATCCTAAATACCCATCCATGAAAGATAGACAATGATATTAATTCATTATATCTATTATAAATTTTGGTATCATGATGAGGAAATCATCTTTCTGACAGTGCTAATTGAAATATCTAAAATCAATGAAGACTCAAATTTTTCCATTATTTTATTATATGAGGATGATATTATCCCCCCAAAAGGGATATTAACCCCCCCCCCCCAAACAATTTTTTCTATGATTATCTTCTAAAACTCAGCCTATTTCTTGGAAGCATGTTTCAGGTGGGTCCTTCTTGATGATTATTTATAGCTGAGATGATCTTCTAGCAGGCCTAGGTGGTGAGTGGAAACATCTGGACTAAGAGCTTGAATTTCCATATATTTCCAAGAAAAAACATCTCAGTTATTTCTTATGAAGTAGTTTCATACCACTTTCTCTTTAGAATACGTGGGTTCACTTATCAGGGTAGGTCAGTGATCTTCTTTTATACCCAAATTTATATCCCTGAGTTCATTGGTTATGGTAGAGACACCTTCCCCAAATATCGGATAAGAATCCCTATGATCTTCTTCTTCTTCCTCTTCCTCTTCTGAATATTCTTCCTCTCATTCATATTCTATATCTTATACTAATGGAAAAAAAATAATTAGATTCACTCTTCAAATTTAAGATATGAATCGAGATCTTGGTATTTAGAAGATAAAGAAGCTTCTTCAGACCTGACTAATAGAGGGGGATTTTTTAGAGAGGGTGGAATGTGGGATGGAAGAGTTTATTCATTATATTTGGTATTAGTTAGTTTTTAATGGGTTTCCTAGAGCTATGAAGAAGGATTTAGGTTAGTCCCATTTAAGAGTTTACAATTTTCTTGAGGTTTAGAAAATTTTTCAATATTGTTAGACTCAGTGTCCATGGACGAAATCAAGAGGAATATTGAATATTTGTCTGAACATGGACTCACACATCTAACTCGATTCATGGAAAGTATATATTTTTCATTTGGAAATTTGAAGCAGTTATTTGGATATATTTATAAGACATTTTGGTAAGGGAACCAATCAATATCATCAATTGAGGGTTGCTTCCATTTCTACTCATAGAATCCTGCCAAAAAATAGCGTGGCTCGAAGCATTCGAATGTGTATTTATAATCATTAAACATCCCATTTTTTCATTAATTTAATATTTTCTTCACTAGTGGTATGTCAAGAGATTTTTTTCGTGTTAATAAAACCATGTACTTCCTTGAATGATGTTGAAGGCAGTATTTTTATAAACTACCAGAAATTATGAGTCATCTACAAGTCCTTCAAAATGAGTTTTGAGATTTATTTTTCCTAATGCATTTTACTCACTTTTTTCATATCCCAACTAGGTTGTAGCATAGGTCATCAGGTTATCCATGTTTCATCTCATCCAATGAAGTGTTCATACTGGGATGATATTAACTCCAAATCCATTATCAAATAATACTTTTTGGATATTGACACCATTTATCATTCTCGACAGATATAAGGGTCTATTGTGTCCTTGCATACTGGAATATTTATCTTCATCCCTAATAGAGATAATCATGTGGAATTATATATAATCAGTATGTGTTTGATAGACCTCATTGGTGTCCACTTCAACTTTAAAGTTCTAGAGGCTTATTAGAGCTCTTATGATGGCTTCTATGAGATCATTTGAGAAGATCAGGGCATACATGATTGATATATAGGATTGTATTGGGGATAACTATTTCAGGATTTCATATTTCTGATCTAAAGGTCGATTCTTTCCAACTTAGGGATTCTATTTCACATCCACTTTATGGGATTGAGTATTGGATGTAGACAGATTGTCCCCCAAGATAGGATTTAGAGGTGCTTCTGTTGCTTGGGTGTTGGGTTAAGTAGGTATTGCTAAACACCATAGGAAATTAGACTAATGTTCGTATTATAATGGATATTATAGAATTAATAGGCTATAAAATATTCTAGTAAGTGCATGGGAGGTTTCCTTTTCCTGTTAGGCCTACTAAGGGGCTCTTCTGTGAGTTTCTACAACGTTGTCAGGTTGGGAAGGGGTGAAGACATAAACTTGGTTTCTTCCATGGCTGTGTCTTCCTTAGTATCATGGGTATCTGAGATCTCTTCCTATGTCACCCTGATCGATTTTTGGGAACTCAGGATCATATGCATAATCTTCATTGTATAAAGGGATACATAAAGTGAATATAATTAATGGAGCTGATGTTCAACTTCTCTTGTGATGATTATTCTTCATGACTAACTACTTATAGTGGTGTTGTTTCATGGGGGGGGACCCCATTATTTTAGATATAATTTCATGAAATATGATATGGTCAGATATGACTTTGGACTTGACATTAGCTTATCTTCTTAAACATTATCTCTTCTGTTCTTGTCAAACTACATCTTCAACGGTTGGCCTTTGGAGGGTTGTGGGTCCGAGGGTGGAATTTGTGTTGTAGTGGGAGTGTTAGGGGGCATAGTTGGTTGTTTAAACTATGCTTTTTGAGTACCATGAAATTGGTTGATTGTATTTTGATTCATCTAACTACTAAACTTTTCTTCTCTATTTATGAAAACTTTGGGCCACTCAAATCATTTATCAGTGGATTTAGTTGATATATATGGAACTTTCGCTAGTGGTGGTCCCAATTTGACTTTCCAGAATATATCACTTTCTATATGAGGTATTTGTAGATGATAAATTATTGACTGTTGTGTCCCAGTATCTAGTGAAAGAAAAAATAAATTTTCTCATTCATTAAGACCGACTTTATTATCCTTTCCTTCTCTATTAGATGGATCAAATTGTTGTTCATGGTGGCTGCAAAAATAGACACGAACTTTATCATATCATTACAAGTAATATTTATTCCTCCATTCCCAAAATTGATTTAGACTAGGTCCCCTCAACTCATTTTATTAATTCGGGGTCTTTTGTTGATACCCAGGGGGGCCTGTACAATTTTGTGTAGTCCTAGGAGCTAGAGCTATTGTAGGGGTGGCTTGGGAATAACGAAAGTCATTTCATCTCTTCCCAAACTTTTTCATGGGTCAAGTGGGGATACCCAGGACTTGAGCTTAGTCATTTTTAATGAGTCTTATATTCATTGTTATGTTGTAGAGAAATATAGAAACCCACTTGTATATTTCACCAGGATGAGTGGAGTTCATAGCTCGTTGTGGAGGTTATCACACCACATAGCAAGCATCTCATCTTGGTAGAGTTTCTAGTTCCTAGAGTACATTAATCATTTTCATATGATAATGTAGTCTAAGACTCAATCATTTCCATGTTATTTTCTTTTTGATAGGTTGATGACTATTGTATTTGGTAGCATTGACTTGAACTAGAAAATGTACTACCAATGGTGATCCTTGCATGTTATTATCAACCGAGCTGACAAACTCATGTAAAATATAACGATTTATCTTTGTAGATTTTTCATGAAGCATTTGAGTTTCACTACTTATTGTATCTATGTGGTTCCCATAATTGGGATCAAAATAATATGCATAGTGCAATAGATTTTGTTCTATGTCACATGATCCATTGAATATCAAGAACATATGACTCCCAAAATTGGGTGGTGGTGGGATGTTACACACCCAATCAGGGTAAGGATTATGGTCTAGTTGTACCATTTTTTCCCACTCTTACATGGGTTCCAATGGAGATGTCAATGAATCTATGGTATTGATGATCCCTTGATTCATGTCTTGTTGAACCTGATCATGGGTAGGAATAATAGGCGAATGACTTTTCATTTCAGTTTTGTGGGAACTTGAAGCAGATATATGACTAGGGGCATTTTTGTGGATTCCCCCAAACATGATTTGGTTTATTTCTCAGTGGATAGAAATATTGATTTCCACCTGGGAATGGATTCAGGTATATTTATAGTCTTATTACTATATTTGGTGGATGTCCAATCCTTGCTTCATTGGCTGGGGTAAAACCATGTGGATGAGGTACACCTGCTAGAGGTGTATGTTGAGGTTCTTCTCAGAGATCACATACAACAGGATGTATTCCTTGAAGTAGATAGGCATTAATTCAACTTAACTATTTCATTTCTTCCTCCTTCCTTGTGAATATATCTTTTAGTATTAGGGGACCATTCTCATTGGGAGGAGGAGGTGAGTCATATATGACCTTGTTTTTATTATTCTTATTGTGAGGGATTCATGTAGCCAGTGGTAGGGGATTTATTGTGGGAACAACCAAAATTAAAGGATACCATCTGGTTCTGGGTAACCGAACCTTCCTTCTAAATGTGGATAATATTCCTAAAAGAACTATCCTCTCCTTTCTCTTTACAATTTGCATCATTTTTAGAGTGGTCCATATTATTGATGCTAATTACATTCACTAATTCATAACACATTATGGGTGGTGTACCAGATTCAAAATGATAAGGTAGTTGTTTTCATCCTTTGTTGGATCTTCTTCTTCCAGTCTGGTATATTTTCCAGTCTTCTTGTCAAAGGGTAACCCAAATGGAACCTTTATATGACCTTGTTGTATGCCTCCCTTCAAGCGGTGAATGAGTAATGAGATGAGATGGAATGGTGGACCTCTTTACATCACATCCCCCCAAATAGTAAAAGATTTACTTCTATTGAGTAGGTGATTGAGATAAAAATTACCCTAGTCCTACAGACTTGGGTTTCTCCTATTGTCTTATTACTATGTCCCGACTTGGATTTTTTGGTCTTACATTAGTATTTTTTGTTTAAAATTCTTCTAGCCCAGCAAGTTGGGACTGATACAGCAATATAGGATTTTTTATGCTACTTCTTCATTCTTGATCTCATGAATTCTCAT
The DNA here is from genome assembly GCA_963277665.1 of Viscum album. Taxonomy (NCBI): domain Eukaryota; kingdom Viridiplantae; phylum Streptophyta; class Magnoliopsida; order Santalales; family Viscaceae; genus Viscum; species Viscum album. Next base: position 197,268,112 of record OY728131.1, on the reverse strand, counting down.
TCGAGTGTGATCCTAATATGGTATTGTGTTTACACATGCACTTTTGTTTCTGAGGAAATTAAAAGTTCTTGATGACTATATTTTATTATGAAAGAATCCTTATAAATGTTTTTGGTATCCTGGTTTAGGTGTTTTTAAGGATTTATCATGTAGGGCCTGATGCTTTTGATACTTACTCACGTCAAATTCTTGTTGATCATGTCATCTTTCCTGAGCAGAAATTTCATTTTATTTTTTCCTTGGGATAATGACATTATTGGATTTCATTTTAAATGGATCCTACTGGATGCAACATGGGGTAAAATGAAAAGATATGTGATGCCCCCATCCATGGATATGAACACCAAATGAGAAATCATCGATTAAGTAATTCAATTTATGAATAATGGTAAGGAAGGTAAATTCAAGATCTTTATTCTGCCTCTTAGATTAAGGTCGCTGCACAAATGAAAGGGCTTCCAATTTGATATAATGATAATGATCTTCCACTATTTTTACATGGTCTACATACCCATTGTAGGTAAATATCATTTTTTACATGTAGTAGAGAGTTTTCTAGAGATTGAGAAGAAAGTTATGTGTGCATTCTTCTCAAAACTGCCTTGGTATATCGAACTGATATGTAGTTGTCAGTCAAAACATAATTGGTATGTCATAACATTATAATTTTTTTATAAGAAATACATCTTTTTTTCTTCCATGATAGACTCCTCTACTTTATTTTCCCAACGTGGACACTAAATGATGATTTTATCATTACTACCAGGGTTTGTATGGGTCTCATTGTAATGTGACTGGTCCATAGGTGGCTTGAAAGATGAGCATATCCCCGAGCCATATCATGGTTGAGACAAGATATTGCTTATTATTTATAGGGCTTCTGACATACTTGACCCCATCCATCCATGCACGACAGTGTATGAGGGATTTATAGAATTTGATTTGGTAAGGGGAGGACCTTCTTGCTGATATAAATCTTGACTATTGGGAGGACCTTCATAGTTGGTGTCACAATGGAAGGGACTACGATCATTGTTTATTGTTTAACTACTATGATATTTTTTGCATCGTATACCCTATAAAGAATCATTAGGGAAAACTATATCAAGGATAGGACCTTATTATTGGACAAATATTTTACTATGGGAAATATCTTCATTGTTGACGCTATCATGGTTATGACGACCATCACAGCTTGTTGTCCGACTAGAGATAGAATATCTATAACATATTACATGGGGATGACCATCTGGGAGGATGAAAACAAGGGGAGGATTTTCTTGATGATCAATACTTTGTCCATGAGGAGGAATATAATAAAGCTCTTCAGAAAAAAGAATATCATGATCAATCATTTCTTGTCCAAAAAATAACCCTTCATGGTATGTGCTATGAGGAGGAACTTTAGAGATAGTGGTAACAATATTATAAGGAGGTCCTCTATAGCTGCTAATGCCACTTTCATAATTTGGTAATGGAATGGTGGGATCCTAATCCACTAGAGATAAGTGTTTGATATCATCAAGAACACTATCTTCCAATAAAAAAGGATCATGGATATTCTCTTCATTTTATAGCTTCATTTGGCTTGAATTATTTTTGGGAAATCTTTATTGGAAAACTGGGATGCTTATTGTGGGTGAAAACCTTTATGTATGGGTTATTGATTGAGTGAAACCCATAGTTCCTCTTGGATACATTGATGAGCATATTGAGTTTTGGAAAAGATACATGTCTTCCCTAGAGATTCCACTATGTTGGACCGGTGTCCCCCAATTGAAATGGGTATTTCTTCCCGATCTAGTTTTCCATTTATCATAGAATATGGAAAACATCCCTCCTGGTTGGGAGTAGGGATGCAAGTCTTCTCTAGGGTGAACACCCTATTATGTGGATGAGTCACCCACTTGGGGATAAAAGATTGTGGGTCTGACACCTTATTATTGTTGTGGATGTGATTAAATCTTGAAAATATTACATGATATGGTATGGAATTGATGACTGACTCTCCATCATCACCAATATTTGTTTATAGATTTCTTTGGCTAGAAATGGAATATAATACCATTTTTATGTCTTAGAATGAATATGTTCCTACTATGGTCCTCCATTTTCTATAAGTGAGTACTAATAGTTCAATAATGTAGGGTTAGAAGAACGAGTTTGTCCCTAGTTTATAGTTGGGATACTCCATATGTTTTCTTCGGTTTCCATAGTATTTGACTGGTGGGATTCATATTTTTCAGAAAAAAAAATTGGTTTCTCATTTTATGCTATAATTTTCTGAAATACTTGATACGCATCTGTATGAATTTTCATCTTCATATATTTTGAAGCCATCATATTTTACTAATGGGATTCATATTAGGGAGTTGTAATTTGACTCTTTATATATTCAATTACCACCATTTTATAATTGAGGGCTTCATATTGGTGAGAAGGTATTTTTTTCTTCTCATTTATCATCATCAAATTTGACTGTTGGGCTTAGTATGACTTGATAAAAATATATACCACTTGTAGTTTGTCTTCTAATTTTGATGAATGTCTTTGTATGTATTAGTAAAAAAATTTATCTACTCATATTTGGTTGTTCTCCTAATTAAATAGTGGGATTCATGAGAATCTCTAGGGATTTTCATCTGCGTGTATTTATCCACCCAATTCTTACGGTGGGTTTAGTGAGAATTAGCACGGAATTTAAATTCCTCATAATTTTACATCATTTTTACATGGTGGCCTTTAGAAGAGGGAGCAGGAATATATATATATACCCATATAATGTTTCAGTATTTTCATGGTGGATCTCTCCCTTAGGAACCAGGGTGATAACATGTTCTTGGTTGTATGATCATTGCCCTTGGTGGGCCATTCGAGGGACCCATGTACAATGGAATTCAGTATGACCTCTGGGGTGATATCCTCTTAAGAGTAAGGATATATGGTCGTATGGAATGGTTGGATATGATTTTCAATTGGGTACCTTGGATGGAACTCCTATTATAGAGGGATGAAATTAATGGTGATGACTTCATCAGCCTCCCTATGTTAAGGGAGGAACTCATTATCAAATTTCGGGGATATGCTCCTAAAACGGTTGGAGAAGGCCAATGGACCCACCTTTTTCTAGGCCGCTACCCATCACTAGTTCGAAAAATGATGGGAAATCATGGCCCGAAGGGATTTCTATTCTACCTCAAGGGTGGGGATCATACCATTTTTATGGTACTCTCTAACCATTTCATTTGAAGCCCAGTGTTGAAGACACTAGTTGGTTTATGGAGACCTAGGATTTGTGGAGGACTCGGCCAGTGCATTGTTGACATGTTCATATTTGAGAACATATGGGATGCCTTTGGATTGAAGGATGGTCTGAATAATTCCTACAATTTATGTGACATGTATAGACAATATATTCTAATCAATGTATCATCTCATGACCGTATGCATAATTGATAATCTCTCTTCACCCTATTTATTTTTGGATATGTAAGGGACATGCGGTGAGGTAACACCATCACCTTGGTTAAGGATTAACATCGAGTTCACCATTTTTTTATGAATACCTTATTACACGGAACAAAATGGTTCAACGGGGACTATAAGGTATATCCTTTTAATTTGATAAAGAAGGTGTTGTAGTTAGGTTATTCACGTTGGGTTAAACACTTTTTATTTTGACTAGAAAATGTTATTATGGATCATTGGTTTGATTGTAGGGGTTATCTTGTGTGTGATCACGGATGTTGAGTATAATATATTCAAATAGTATCCAACATGTTTGTTTATGAACCCAAAAACACCCAATGACTCTCACATCCATTATTCATATACCTGCTTTCCAAAGGTAGGAGTTCGTTGGATGATTTTTCCATTGACACTTAAGAACTCACATTGGTCAACATGATGGGAAATCATTCCCATCACACCATTTTGGGGTAACTATTTCCTATTTTGGGACTCTTTAATATATTTAAGTCATGTACATAGATCCTTGGTTCATTCCCAAGTATGTGTCAATGGACTACCCCTAATGAAATGGTTAATCGTGAATATGCATGGGTTTGGAATCTTCTATATGTATATGAGGTTCTCCATCGATGTAATTATCCGTATATATCTAATGATCTCCATCAATGTCACCCATTTAGGAATAGATCATGTATTATTTGGCCATTCACATGGGCAATTCTAGGTTTAATCAACATTGGAGGGTGCTTTGGAGTTTATCTCCATTCGTGGGGGTATGAGTGTTATTTTAATGTTAGGATAGAACCCATACGATGGGATTCCATTGTATCCTCTTGAGAAGAATCAGAAACCACATAGTTTAGTGTCTCTTAACTAGAAAAACCTATTTTTAAGGTCATATGATGAGGATCCAAACATACAGTTAAACATAATGTGACAAGGAAAAACTGAAGAAAGAGTTCCAGGTTAAGGATTGTGTGGGACATATTCTGTGGTGGACCAAGGTACTTGAAAGAGATACACTCTCCCGAGTGTATATGACCCTACCAAAGATGTGTAATGTAGAATATTAGGGTTATTTGGGTGTCGATTTTTTACCTTAGTGAGGATTTCAACATATCGCAATTAGTTGGGAATCAAGGCACTCATTGTTTAGTTGTGCTGGGACATACACCAAATTAGAGGACCATTAAAGGGGCGTGATTATGGATTACACATGGGAGATACCCTCCAAGATTGAAGTTGGTGGATGAAACCATTTTGGGGGCCCATTTGTGGTGGGGATTTTCCATGGAAGCTACCCATGTGTGGTTGGTGATTCATTGGGAATATGTCCCTATGAAGATTGAATTATGGTTTCAGGACTTATAACGCATGGGAGGACCAATGAAAGATGATTTCCCTTGATCATATTAGATTTGGGGCTTACACATAAAAGCTACCAATTTGGTTTATGTTTGGGGATACCATATATATATAAATCCTATCTTGGGGGACATTATATAGTTGGGAATTACATGTAGAAGTTTTCCATTGGTTTTGAGGGTTGGGATCACATCTTTAGTGAAGTCCCATTTTATGTTTGGGATTTTTTGGTTGTCATGATCCCAACTAATCTTTAAGCCCATGTGAATCATGATCGGTGTGATAAACAAGAGGAAGTAGTAGATCTGATGATCGCACAACCCTCCTCATCTCCTAATGGATGTTGACCAGACAAAATGAGAGAGGGAGGTAACTTTTACTGTCTATTTTTTCATTTTATTTTGGTAAAAAAGATTGTCACCTCAGGTGATCCATCAAGATATATCTCAGGCTGAGTTGAATAAGGGAAACATGGATGCCTCTTGTCAGAGTGGATAAGGGATTACCTCAGTGGGAGTGCCGAAAATTTGGTTCTATGGAAAAGGGATGAATATTCATCATTGACCCTTATCAAAGGGAGAGGACAATAGTTACTATTAATACATATAATAGGGAAGTTCATGTCAGCACCCCAAGGATGGAACCCTCATTGCCCTGGGAATATAGACTGAATTTTATTTTAATGGGTTTCTGTACTGAAATGACCTCTCTTAACATGGGTATGTAGACTCTATAGGGAACACTAGTGTGCTCAATGATCATATCATAATTTTTTTTGTGGATTTATAAGGGTCCTAGGCCTGATTCCATTAGATTGGATCTAGTGGGGCTAGTATAGGGTCTGATGATAAAACATAAGGGAATTATTATATTTGGATAGTGAAATTCCCTAGGATACCTTGCTCCACGTAGAATGTTTTTACGTGATATGGAGCTCCCTTCACAAAGCAAATTTATATGTGGGTAAGGGTGTCCTCTATATACCATTGTGGAATGGGGTCCTAGGTTCAGTCCTCATAGTGTTTTTATATGGGAGGCTATGTTCCTTCTACGTAGCATTTGGATATGTGGGTGTTAGGTTTCCAACTGTATAGAATTTTGCTACGCAGGATGCCTATGCACAAAGGGGCCACTGGTTCTTCACCTCATGGGAAATATGATCTCAAATAATGTGAAGTTCCCATATTAAAATTTTTTATCCTCCTTAATTCTCTGTTGTGGTTTTCCCCTATAGGGAATCATTGAAGTAGCCTTTCAATTATGATGCCTCCCTTCATCTTTGTTCATCCAAGTGTGTCTCTACTCCCATGTATCGATCCTTTTTTCAGTTCACATTGCTATCTACTTATAGGGAAATAGAGGGACCAAATAATGGTGTAGAAGTTCATCCACGATGGTCCATGGGGAACTTTTTTAAGGAGCTAATGATGGTCTTATTGAGTGGGGAGCCTTTTCGGTTGCTGGAATCCCTGACTTTCTCCACAAATGACTTCGTTTCAATTGTGGGAGATGGAGACACCACCTTTCCCTATGAACAACTTAATTTGGGGGAAATCATCTACAGGAGTGGATATCATCATCCCATTCCATAAAAAACTTTATATAATTCATGGGTGCCATTGGATCCCCCCCATCCATGAATAGGTTCTATTCACGGTGCTTTTACAGAGCGGTGGACCACCATGTAGAGAGGTATTCCACAGAGGGATCCTCACTTCATGGAATCATTTCCTTTTTAAATTTTCATCTTCGTGGAACATTTTTCTGTAAAATATTCCTTTGATTTGTTTTCCTTCATTTTCAAATAAAATAATGTTCCTTCTTCATTAATTAATAATTTTTAGGACCCAAAAAAGTTTTTGTGAAACAATTTTTTATTCCATATACATATTTTTCAAATTATTTTATAGATGTGTTCATATAGAATAAAGTGAATTATGAAGGTAACATTATATTTCTTTTGAATTAATCTCTAATTTTCCCAAAAAGAAATATTCTTAGGGATTTTTTTAACATGAATTAAAAAAATAAAAATAAAAATTTATATTTTATAGTATACAGTTATATTGAACATTCCAACCACTGTAATAATTATTTTATTTATTTTCATCATTTAAACGAATTCTTCCTTCCTTAAAAATACCTTCTCTATCTTCTTATTATTTTTAAAATATGTATTAAAATGGAATGGATATATAATTATCCCTAGAATGTTTTTTATGGGAGAAATGAAAATGTTTATATTGTAATATTTTAATTATTATGTCATGATTCTTGGTTATTTTTTATTAGTATGGGTTGTTTGGTTATCAAATGAGGGTGGGTGAGCCTATTATAGATCCCCAATTCATTGGTTAAAGGGTTTATGTTGATAGATTTTCTTTCTCCTAATATATTTTGGGAATATATTGTTATTCCTATTTTGAGTATAACTATGACGGTTATTCCAATTTTAATAATGATGGTTACTCCCATTATAACTGTGATGGATATTCAATGGGTTAACATGATAGATACTCCATATGTAATAATGATATGAAAATTATGGCTCTAGTTACCTACATGATTTTACAATAATTGTTATGGGAGTTCATGGGAATCATGTGATTTATCAAGGTTAGATAATGTTCATATGTTTGAAAAGTATAATTTTTGGAAAAAAGTATTATTATTTGTTTATAATTCTAAATGAAACATTACGGGTTTTATTTTTCTTCACGATTTATTGTCAAATGGTTTATGAAAACACATGGGAAAAAATCTGATTTTTTGGGAAGAAAATTCTTATTTTGATCCCAATATATATTTTGAAAATGGAAAATTTGTATAACTATTCCTAGGGTCACGGTTTATTTCCTAATATTTATTTAGCTTACTGAGATTTTTGTGATCATCACATGTTTTTTTAAAAATAAGTCTTAAAGATGGGTTTGGTAAAAGAATAAGTCAAGTTGAAAGTCCTGAATATTTTTCATGGAAAAACACGTTTCATTTAAAATGTTTTATAATATGGTAATTTTGGATATAGATCAAGGATTTCCACTTTGTAAACATATTGGTTTTTTTTAAACTTTATGACCAAACTATCCAAAATTGTGAACATAAAAGATCTTTAGGAATGTAATAAAGTGAATTCTAGTTTAAAGTAACTAAAACATATCATGATTAAGTTGTGGTCCTTACACATTGGATTTATCTATCACATCCATGAGAATTTACCTTTTCTATGATCTTATTCCAAGATAGTAACTCAAACACACATTCACACAAAAAAAATATATTTTTTTTTTCACATAATGAAAAAATGAAACAAGGTTATAAGGGGAATAAAATAATGAAAACAAAGAGAATATCCCTTGTAAATATCCAGACCGTCGATATGGATGGAGATAAAACTAGAAAAAAAATTGTATACATAGTAACTAAATTAACCCTTAAATCTAAGTAGTCCACCACTTTATTCCATTATTTATATTTATGGATTAAGGTAGTGTGGTAAATAATGAGATATTTACACCTATGGATGTGATAACTGATAGACCAAGGAACAATAATCAAATTTGGATCAAGTGGATGATGACCTTCATGTCAGTATCAATTTAATACATATAATTATTCATCTCACTGCATAGTTCCATCCCACTACCCATGGAACATAACTCCTCTAAAAGAGAATCAACCTGAACACAATTATCACTATTTAAAAAGATCACGTCACCCTAAGGGTTCTAGAAAATAACACCACCACACATAATACCAAAGTTATTACACCCATCCACATTGATCTTCAAGCCTGATGGTGGTGGAACCCAATGGATCTAGTGACCTTGTGGAGTATCTTTCTACCTAGGGGAATAATTGACATAGTGATTCAAAATTTCCTTAATGATGATGCATTATCCAATAATTTGAATAAGGATTCAAGATCCAGCACCAGACACATTTCACTAACATCCAGGTGGAAGTTCAATCCACCATCCCCTCTATGATAATCCATCATATTTTCTTCCTAGATAATATAATAACAAAATATGAATATAATCTCCCATTTAACCTTCTATATGATGCTACCTAAACCCCCATTGAACTAGAGTTAAATAAACTCAACACTATTGTTTATTTGTGATGCGACCCCTATGAAAGAACTGAATGTATCCCATATGAATATACCCCATTCACCATCAAAGAAGAGATGAAATATATTTTCTTCTTTTATATTTGTGAAACAAAATAACCATGAGGCTAGCCTAACTCCCATCAATTTAATCACCTCATATTTTAGAAGTGTGTGGTTTCTACTATAAAAAACAAGAAAGATGTGTTTCACTAGAATCTGTTTGCAAAAGATAATTATGCCACATGCCTTATACTCCTCATTGCTATGAAAATACTAATGATAAAACATCAATTGTAATTTACCAGTCATGGAACCTATGAACACACAGAAGTCCCACTTATTATTAATTTATGAAATATGAATGATATCACACTACTGTTAGTTGAGTGATTAATTAATGAGAAAGGTGGAGTTATTTGAGTGCTTAAAAGAGATGGTTGGAATCAGCCACCAGATAGAACCATGAATGATACCTGACTAGTTATGATCCTAGAAACTGATCTCCCCATATTCAAAATTCTATTTGGACTTTTCCAGAAGAGGTGGAATGTTCCCATGGATAGAGTTCAAGTAACATGATATCTTCCCCTTTAGTTTCCTTAGATTCTTCTGATAATTATTAACAATTTAACTACCTTAGAGAGTTTGACCCTCGATCACTTACTATGACATCATATCTTAGAGACTATGCATCATCCCTATCAAATCCTTTATATTGGTGCCACCTAGTCCCCAGGGTTTAGGCAGTCTTGGCCATGAGGCCAAATGACACCTCCCTTTGGGGTGGGAATCCCTAATTAATGAGACCATGAATTTATCAATATCGCTGATAACTGCTTTTAGCACCTTACATATCAAGAGTAAATTCATTATAATAAATGAGAGAATATTGTTGACCAAATTGATCCTTCCACTATAAGATAGAAAATCATATTTTTAATTATTAATTACACTATAAATTATATAAACTAAACCATCAAATTACTGAATATGAATCTTTACGTGATATATGAGAGCTTCTATATACTCCAAAGGAAATCCCCTCTTTTGAAATCCTACTAAATTCTCAATCAGATTAGAATGCATTGATGAGTAGTGTTTTAGTACATACACAACATTATCCATGATTATCAATTTGGTCACTAGTCTACAAAAATTCTCCATGAATTTTTTTAAGCCTAAAATATATATTCTACCTCCATTGAGAAAAAACCATATCATTAGTGAATAAGAGATGATAGGCTTTATTAAATCCCCCAGATTCTATATATAATAATTTCCCAACTATGAAGAGAGTGAGTAAGATATTCGGTGAAAGAATCATGCACTATGATAAATAGGTTGGGGGATAATGGATCCCCTTTCCCCATACCAGTAACTAATTTCATGAAATTTCTCTTCTTACTCATAAAAGTGACAGAAAGAAAAGTGGAACTATATTATCTAAACAAAAGGTCATTTACCCAACCCGAGTCCCCCAAGCAGCCCATCACCTTGAAAATGAAGTTTTATTCCATACTATCATAGGATTTTCCAAGTCAACCATGATGAAAATATTTTACCATGGATCCTTCATATCGATATCATTTATCATTTCATGGAAAATACCAATTTCACCCTCAATTGACTACACCCTGATGAAACCATTTTTCTCCCCAAAGACCCATTTCGGTCATAGTGCATACATTATTCAATTGAACAGACCTTCTAACTATTTTTTGGGAAAATTACACATGTCAATAGTTTTGAATTGTTCCAAAAAAGATTGGTCCTTCACTAGTGGGAAAATAATCAGTGTAGTAGAAGATGCTACTTAAGGGAGACCACCTTCGTAAAATAAATATTGTATAGCCTCCATATGATCCTTATTAACCACATCCCATGCAGTGACATAGAATGAACTTGGGAATCCATTTGGGCCAGAGTAAATTTCTAGATTTATAGAGTTTACTACATACCAAATTTCATTTTCCAATGGTATGTCTCTAATAATTGAGTTATTTTGGTTGGTTACAACATGGGATGTGACATTGAAGAGCACTTCATTCCCCCTATGGTGGCTACTATGTATATTAGGGTTAACATCAATAATAAAGGATTAAAATAGTCCTCGTTTATATTTCCCACAAAAACAAGATATTTGGTGTAAGAGTCATCCTCCATGTGAATTTTTGGAATGATGGGGAATATATTCTATTTGATACAAGCATTAAAGAATGTATTATTATTTTCACCCTCCTTGAGACACTTTTACCAAGATGGCTACAAATAATCACTATCTTGTTCCATAATCACCTTCTCTATATGGTTCTTCTTTCATGATAATAACTGAAAGATATCATCACCCCAAACATTCTCAATCTGAGACTCAAGCTACTAAATTTATATCTTTCGATAATCTATATCAATCCAACAATAAAGATTTTTATTATTCAAAGACTGTAGGTTACCCTTCATGTGCCAAATTTGTTTGTGCTGGTGAACCCATGAATCCCCATGCATGGTTTTTCCAATGATTTCTTAACCACATGGAGGAAAAATAGATTGGTGGGCCATAGGTTATAGAAGAAGAAAAGGAGGATCTCTAAATTGTGTGACTTCAAGTTGATGTGGACTATAAAATGATCATAGAGTTCTCAAATGATGTGGTAAATAAGAGAATTTAAGATTGAGGATACAGACTAATGATTGGAAAGGAATCTATCTATCCAACTCTATGTCCACCGAAACCCCTTTTGATTTTAACACTTGGTATACTTATCCCATATATACCTCTTTTCCATGATTCTATAATAAGTTATAAACTCATAAAAGTCTAGTTGATCTTTCCTTGGGTACATGAATCCCCCTTCCATTTCCAAGGCATTCAAAATAAAAATTAAATCACTATTTATAATCCAATTAACTTAGGTTGAATAGATCAGGGTCACTCCATAGCTTCTCCCTTTCTGATGCCTTTTATTTGGTATAAAAAAGGTTAAGAATAAAGAAAATGACCTATTATTTATCTTAACCAGGGTGAATTGATCAGAAACAACCACCCTTCCCACTAAAACACTACTTTTCTAGAAAATACAAATATGATAATTAGAGGGGTTTCCATGCAAGATACCTCAAACTCCAAACCTATAAAAAATTTAGATATCTTTGAATGAACTTGTTTGTGTTTTTAAATCTCAATGAGGGCTATGTTATTGGGATGGATCATGTTTTCATGAAAGTATATCTTTACTTGGGAATCTAGTACCTAAGCATTAAAAATAATAAGATATGTTAATGGATATTTAGATGTCGAGTGAGGGGGTCTAGGGTCAGGGTATCTCTACACTAACAGTAATTTCTATCCATACATTTTTTAGATTCTGATCTTATATGGGTTCCACTAGGAGAGTGGAACTGCATAAAAGACTACTAAGAATCAATGAGTAGCTCCGTTAAGTGAGATGTAATGGTATACAACACTTCAATGGCATTAAAGAGTAGATGGGAGATCCACATAAGTAAAAGGTAAAAATATGTAAGATATTTTGGGGGGAGGATGAGGACACTAATTATTTAACATGATGACATACCTTACTAGGATAAGAAAAAGGATGTTGTAAGGGAGATCCACTATAATCGAGAGTACCAACCCAAGTCTCATCTTATACGTCACCGTATCTATACATAGCCCATATATTTCTTCATGGGAATGAATTTTGAGGCAGAGAGCACCATGAAAGAAGGTTTAAATCACTTGATAGGGAAGGGTTTGAGATAATGAAATGAAAAAAAGAAGCTACAGGGATCAAACATGCCAGAGATAGGACCTAGTCACCTCTCCAAAACACCTTCAACCCCATACTAGGATCAGGCACTAGTTAGGGGGCCTTGAAACCAAAATGTTACCTATTGTATTCTAACCTCCAATACCCTTAAAAAACTCATTCTGAGAAAAACCATTATGGGGAAGCATCTAATATCATTTTCCACTAAGAAAATGAAGCATCATCTTAAAGAAGGATATAATATGGTAGAGGTTGCACAAGATACATTAGTATGAAAATACAATCAATAGAATAACCGATAAAGCTAAAATAATGGTCATCCATACATAATAATTACCCAAGAGCATCTCCAATACCTATGTGAAATGAAATATTAAGGAATGGAAGTGGGATTCGTAATATATGAATCCAAATCGCCACCTTAAGGGAATCTTAAATAGCATTAACATACTTAGAACACTAATAAGGGGTAAATCTTATTATATTGAACACGAATGAGGCCTAATAATAAAGAAAAAACAAAGTCATCAATGGAGGAAAGCACCACCTAGAAGGCCTTTTAGTGAAGAACAAAAACTTGAACTTGACAATCTATGTCCCAAGATCCAATGAAGGCCTAAAAATCTAGGAACGATGTCTAATCAATACCAAAGTGATACACCAAAATTAACTTCTTTAAATCAATAGTCGCATCAAAATTAACTCCTTTGAAAACATGTTTTGGAAAACCCTCCACCAATAAAGAATGCGGCAAAGCCATTGGAATATCGGGATCCTGGAAAGACACGAAGCGTATGGGTTTGATCGCCCATGTGGATTATCATTCATCAATTTCCATGGGTTTATAGCCTCAAATCCCAATGGTGGAGGTAGAATGGTATAAAAAAAATAAAATCTATCTTCAATTGAAAGTAGATTATATAGAAAAAATACTAATTGACGGTGGAGGAGGATGATCCACCAACTCTGGGATAGTTGGAAGTTGGTCAACATTTAGAAAAATTTCAAAATGTGATGTCTTGGGGGTAACATTCTATGAGAGAGAATATAAATACATAAATACACTCACACAAGGAGAAATCACAAAAAACATCATTCACTAACATTCCAAAGATATACACAATCACACTCAAATGATGTTACACACACATGTACAAAGATACACACTCACACAACCAAAATCAAAGGTACAAAAAAACTCACACACCCAAAATCTACACACTCACAATAATAGTATGCTACACACCCATGAACATAAGGATAATCAATTACACACAATAATTTACACACTGAATTTTTTTTCACATATTTCACTCCACTCAACTCAAATCTCAATCTCTTATGAAATCTAATAATTTTTTGGTGGATATCACATAACACCAATCATTTTAAATTCATATTATATAAGTGAATTTATTTAAAAACCTTATTTGAATGTGAAATGGTATAAAATTGTAAATTGTGTAATGTAGGGTTGAAATAAGTGTAAAGGTAGGATGTGTGTAATAAATGGTTTTTACCAATGGTTATGTAAGATAAAAATTTAATTATTAAAAAGAGAAAAATATAGTGTATGATGATAAAAAAATTAATGGTACCAAAAAAATAAACCATTTAAATTTAAAAATAAAGCCTATATATACAGTATTTAGTCCCCAATTTTTTTTAAATGATGTAAATAACAATACTAAGGATCAATATAAAAAACAATTTTTTAGAGAAAAAATTAAATAAAGTAAATGGAGTGGAAATAAATATGTTCTAATGTTGGTTTAATTTAAAATTTAATTCTTTTACAATATATCCCAAGTTCATTTTCTTCAATGAAAATGAGTTTTTGGGTCACTAATTGTAACGCCCCGACCCCAGTTACCCAGAGTCAGTGCATAATTACATAACATTGGCATGATCACAAGAAAGATCAAATATCGAAAGACCGATTGGTTTAGTAGCCTTGGAAATAGTAGATATATTCATAATGTTTTAACTTACATCATAAAGTGAAAAAATACTACAACAACATAATGTATCCATAGTACACACTATTATCACCTCACAAAATCCCTGCAAGTCATTCATAAATTACTTCTTCACATCCTGGGAAAAATAAAACATAGAAAAGGGGTGAGCTCAAATGCCCAGTAAGGATAACAATATAGCGGAAACTTTCAAAAATAAGCATAAACATTTAAGGCAATGTATAACTAAAACAAAAGCCTTTTAAACTTGAACATCAAAATAGTATGGAAAAAGTAAAATTAAATAATTCCATTTACTTATTCACATGGATATTCTGCTAATCGAATAATCACATACAATATCAATAACCACTTTCATAATGATGGAATGCATAATGCCAGACTATCATAACCACATAGCCAAGGCCTCGTGCCAAGACTACAAATAAGATTTTGTCAAGGCCTTGTGACAAGACACTAGTTTGTCTCATGAGACCTACCGATGCATCGAGAAGCTATTGCGGGCTCCACCCGTCACATATTAAGTCCAATGCATTCCCATATGAAAAGGTTTAAACATAACATAAACATCCGTATTAAAACTAGCATAAGAAATGTCAATACTTTAACCATAAAATATGAATGGTATAAAAATAGGACATCCACAGTCAAACATATCACAGAACCTTCAATACAATATAGAAGTTTTGTATCATAATAAATCAACTTCAAATAAACATAAAATCCATCAATGGATGTTGACATAGATGAAATCAAAACTCTTTTTAGAGAAATATCTCTTTCTGTTTTGAAATCATTTAAGAGTAATATATTTATAAAATAAAACATTTTCTTTGAAAATATTCTTATAATCTTGTAAGGGAAGATTCAACGATTTTCTAACAGCGGAAAATAACCTCACCCTCCGTATAAGTTAATAAAAAATTCTTACCTTAATTCTGTCGAAAAGTTAAAAAGCACCTTGTTTGGAAAACGACGGAAAGAT
Organism: Viscum album; assembly: GCA_963277665.1. Lineage (NCBI taxonomy): Eukaryota > Viridiplantae > Streptophyta > Magnoliopsida > Santalales > Viscaceae > Viscum > Viscum album. The sequence continues at coordinate 197,252,428 of OY728131.1, read as the reverse complement.
TACTTTATAAAACTGTTATAAAAAGTCAAAAAAGGGTATAAATGACTTTAACCAATATTCTTGTAAATAGTAAAAATGTTTTGAAGTACATTTTTAAGAAACATGTATGTGGATGATAAAGAGATCCCAGTAGATTATTACGTATAAACAACTCAGATAATGAAGAGATTGTGAAATAACCCTTACCTTGTACTTTTCTTTGCTTGAGGTAGGTTAAACTCCTGTATAATGGTGAAATAACTATTATTAAATTATACAAGAATCATATACATTAATATGATATCATATATGATCTTTTAACATTGATTTGTTAATAATATCTTAGTATTATCATTGTTTTGGGTGTTAACTTACTCATTTTATTTTATATGATTTGTTATGTAAGACATGTTTGTAATGGATAGGTTGTATCTTAACCATGTCCATAATTATATCAAGTCCTTAGATACTATTATTAATCATAAAATGACAATTATACTTGAATGTATATGATGGAGAATGAATCTCATCGCGTTCATGGAGACGGTAGTCCGTACGTACGCACGAGCGACAATATCATTCTTTTGATATTAAAATAATATATAATTGGATGGTATATCATATATACAGAATCATTATCATGTTATATTTATTATTTACATGAATTACACATCATTATTATATCCATCCAAATAATAATTTATTGAATAACAATTACACCACGACGTGGAGACGGTAAGTCGTACGTATGCACGTATGGTGACATGTTATTCCAAGGATGGATAGAATACTGAATATGGTTGTACCATATTTATAATAACATCACAATATATATAAGATACTGGATTTATTATTTTAGAATGGTAATAACAAAGAAAGAAGAAGTGGAAGAAGAAAGGAACTTGGAAAAGGGTGGTGAAATCATTACCTCTTCCTCGGGTTCTTTCTTTTGATTTGATCAAAATGGATCCTTAGGTTGGCTTTCGGATCAAACTAAGGCCTCTAGGTTGTAGTGAGGAAATTTTGAAGAGTATTTGGGTAGATTTTGGACGAACCAAAAGGCTTTGAAGGTGTGAAGAAATGAGAAGGAGGAGTGCCCTTTTATAAGAGGGGTGAGGGGCACCTTTGGAAAATCTAGAAATATTAATTTATAATAAATTCATATTCGGTTTCTAATGACTCCAAAGTTGATTATTCAAAGGTTAAGGTGGGTATAGGTCGAAAACCATTCAACCAATAGAATTTATATTGGGTTGGGTTACTATATTGACCTTATCTTTAAGTATTAACTCTAAGTTAATTAGTTTCACTTTTACAATGTCTGTTTGTATTTTTAAATTATTTGGTTAATAAACTTACCATATACATCCAAGCGACCCAAAAGTGGTCCATTAATGATACAAATATCATTATATAAGTCTCTTGGCCGAACCTTATATTTTTAGGAATTTAATATCAATTAATAATATAATATTTGTTTTAGAAACTCTTCTATGTCAATTTTGACACTATTCAAAAGTTGATTTTTGTGAAACTTATAACAGAATGATTACTTCGAAAAAAGTTAATTAAATCATTCCTAATATGTCATATTATCCTATAAAATTAGTGTAATTCATTAAATGTCTCAAATTATATTTAGTTGGGTATTTATAATATCAATTATTTTAATTTTTCACTATTATGGTAATTACTCCATTATCATTGTGTCATAAATAAATTAAATTATTTAATGTCTAAAAATTATAAATAAAATATCATTATGTATGAAATCTTTTTATCTCTATAATTAAGATTTAAAATCGAATTTATCTTATGTATAACCATATATTAGAAATGTTTTAGTAAATAAACTTTGATTTTAACTCTTTTAACTCTTCTTTGAATTAAATAATAATAAATGTCCTAATCTAATCCAAGTGGACCTTAATGATAATATTTTATTCTTAAGGTTGTTTTTGGTCGAGATACACTTGTACAATATAATTAGGACATGTGTTAGGGTAATATTAATATCATTTTTACCCTTAATTACCCTATTTACTTTTAACCGTGGTAAATAAAAGTAAAATGTTACTATTCACCAAAAATTATTTTCATCTCATTGAACCACATTTCACTTATTGATATTAACCGTGTCTCTATGATTTTTGAAATTCCATTCACATAAGCGGTAAAATTAAGTTTTATGAAAAATTCAGTTTTTTTAAACTACCACTTAGTAGTTTCACTATTCATCAAAAATTGAAGTTTTTCAGAACAATGCCAAAATTTCACCCTAAGCTATAATTGATATTCCAAATTCAAAAAATGATGTCTATTTTGAAAAATTACAAACATATAAGTTTCATTAATTAATTTTATAATTAATTCCCGTTGTCACAACAAATAGCGTGTTTTTAAGAAACAATATATACAAAAAGATTGACAATTGTTTAGGTCCAATTTCAAAGTGAAAATAATTCTAATGAACACCATTGGATAAAATGGTAAAAATATATTCTAATTATACTTTAAAACCACTCAATAATATAATTTATCACTATAAATTATTTTTATTAAAAAAGTTTTTTTAAGTATTTTTCACTATTCATAAAAATTGGAAGTTCTCAGAAAAATATGAAAAAATCATCTTAGGATAATTTCGATATTCCGAAACCAAAAATTAAGTCCATTTTGAAATATAAAATATATATAATTTCAAAAATTAGGTATTACTATTTATAACGGCTAATTTGATTGGTTGTGGTGTGTTAGAACTTTATGTTGCGTACAACACACGCTATCGCATTATTCAAAGAGAAGCGTACCGTAGAAGCTTGGGGTGTTACATTCTCCCCTCCTTCAAATAATTTCGTCCTCAAAATTTCCAGAATACTACCGCATAAAAAGAATCGGGTGGTTCTTCATCATAAGTTCCTGGGGTTCCCACGTTGCCTCTTCCATCTTATGGTTTCTCCACAAAACTTTTACCAGACGCGTAGTCCAGTTTCTCAGTACTTGTTCTCTCATATCCAAAATCCTGACGGGCTCTTCACAATAAGACAGATTGGGTTCCCATTCTAACTCCTCATAGGTGAGTACATACGTTGGGTCAGGCATGTATTTCCTCAAAAGAGATACGTGGAACACATCGTGAACTTTGGAGAGACTTGGCGGCTTTGCCAATCGGTAAGCTACAACCCCAGTTCGTTCTAGAATTTTGAAAGGTCTGATGTACCTGAAACTCAATTTACCTTTCTTACCAAAACGTATGACCCCCTTCCATGGAGATACCTTCATGAAAACATGATCACTGACTTGAAATTCCAAATCCGTCCTTCGATTTTCGGCATAGCTCTTCTGCCTACTTTGAGCTGGTTTGATGTGATTTTGGATTACCTTCACCTTTTCTATCGTTTCCCCCACTAGTTCTAGACCTACAAGTTTTCTTTCACCAATGTCATCCCAACAGGTTGGTGAGCGACATCTCTTTCCATATAACGCTTTATATGGTGCCATCTAAATACTCGAATGGAAGCTATTTTTATAGGAAAATTCTACCAGAGGTAAATACAGATCCCACATACCCTGAAAGTCAAGTGAGCTGGATCTCAACATGTCTTATAAGGTTTGAATAGTCCGTTCTGATTGTCCGTCTGTCTGAGGGTGGTAGGCAGTGCTCAAATGAAGTTCAGTATCCAGTGATTTCTGAAGACTCTTCCAGAATCTTGAAGTGAAACAGGGATCACGATCAGAAACAATCGATAGGGGTACTCCATGAAGTCTCGCAACTTCATTAATATATAGTATTGCTCGACGTTCCAGTGGTAGATCTTCTCTTATAGCAAGAAAATGTGCTGACTTGGTGAGACGATCAATAATAACCCATATTGCATCGTTCCTTATAGGAGTCTTTGGTAGCCCCATGACAAATTCCATCATAATATTATCCCATTTCCACTCCGATATGGGAAGAGGTTGCATGACTCCTCCAGGATGTTGCCTTCCAGCTTTCACTTGTTGACAAACCATACATCTTGACACAAAATCAGCAATATCCCACTTCATATTGTCCCACCAAAAATGTTCCTTCAAATATCTATACATTTTGGTGCTCCCAGGGTGTATAGAGAAATTGGAACTATGAGTATCATCCAACAATTCCCTTTTTATATCAGGTATATCGGCAACACAAAGCCTCTTCCCAAATTTCAAAATTCCATTTTCATACAAAAAATTTGTCAATATCCCATCATTCACAGCTTTAATCTTCTTTTGAAATTCTCCATCATTAGTCTGAGAACTCTTAATCATTTCTATTAAAGATGGTTTGGCAACCATTTGAAAAATCATTGATGTTTCTCCTTCCCTGGTTATTCCCATGTCCATCTTCACTAGATCCATGAAAATTAGATCTCTTTCAATTCTCATATTGTTCAAAACTCCATTATCTTTTCTGCTCAAAGCATCTTCCACCTTGTTTGCCTTCCTCGGGTGGTAGTGTATCGTGCAATAATAATCCTTGAGTAATTCAAGCCATCTCCTTTGCCTCATGTTGAGTTCTTTTTGTGAGAAAATATACTTCAAACTATTGTGATCAGTATAAATCTCACATTTTTCACCATAGAGGTAGTGCCTCCATATCATCAATGAAAATATCACAACTGCTAACTCGAGATCATGAGTAGGATAGTTTTATTCATGAATTGTCAACTGTCGTGATGCATAGGCAATAACACTATCATTCTGCATAAGGACACAACCAAGTCCTTTCTTCGATGCACCACTATAAATAATGAACCCATCATTCCCCGATGGTAGAGTCAATATAGGATCATTGACTAATCTTCTCTTCAGTTCTTCAAAACATTCTTCACACTCTTTTGTCCAAATAAATTTAACCCCTTTACATGTGAGCTTCATTAATGGGTTAGCCAATCGGGAAAAATTATGGACGAAACGTCGATAATAACCTGCTAAACCAATAAAACTATGTACCTCAGTTATATTCGTAGGTGCTGGCCATTCATGGATTTGCTTGGTCTTAGAAGGATCAATAGAGATTCCATATTTAGAGACAATATGGCCAAGAAAAGAAATCCCCTGAAGCAATAATTCACACTTGATAAACTTCCCATATAATTCATGTCTTCTTAGAGTCTTCAAGATAATGCGCAAGTGATTTTCATGATCTTCATAGCTTTTTGAGTATACCAAGATATCATCAATAAATACCACCACAAATTCATCGAGATATTCCTTGAAAACTCTATTCATCAAATCCATGAATACAGAGGGTGCATTAGTCAATCCAAAAGGCATTACTGTAAACTCATAATGCCCATACCTGGTTCAAAATGCTGTCTTCGGAATGGATTCCTTCTTCACACACAACTGATGGTATCCAGATCAAAGTTCAATCATTGAAAAGTATTGAGCTCCATGTAGTTGGTCAAATAAATCATCAATGCGATGTAGGGGATACTTGTTCTTTATCGTTATAGCATTGATCTCCCTGTAGTCAATACATAACCTCATAGATCCATCTTTCTTTTTAACAAAAAGAATAGGGGCTCCCTATGGAGAAACACTAGGGTGAATAAATCCTTTATTACTCAATTCCTCTAGTTGTTTCTTTAGTTTGAATAATTCTACAGTGGCCATTCTATAAGGGGTCTTCGATATAGGCCTTGATCCAGGAATTAAATCAATAGAAAACTCAACTTCTCGTTCTGGAGGATGTCCAAGTAAATCTTCCGGAAATACATCTACAAATTCTTTCACAATAGGTACATCCTCTATTTGAACATTCCTTTCCTCACCCACAGTTATTTCATTCTCTTTCTCCCCAACAATTGAATTTAGTTGACCTACTGGGGGTGGATCTAGATAAGAATTAGGTGGTGACGATTCTGCTATAAAGATAAGGTGTTCCTTATCATCATCATCAAGAATCGTAACCTCTTTCTTCTTACAATAAATCTTTGCATCATAGTCTGAAAGCCAGTCCATACCGAGAATTATATCAAACTCAATCATAGGTATGACGATGAGATCAGCAGATAAAGAACATTTATGTGCTCTAATGGGGACTGATTCACAAAACATTGTTACAATGATACTTCCCTTAGGAGTTTTAACTGACAACTCCCTTGTTAAATCAAATTAGAAATATCTAATTTTCTTAGCAAACTAGGAAGATATAAAACAATGCAATGATCCAGAATCAAATGATGCATTTCGTAAACTTGACAAAACCATTAAATTACCTACCACCACGTCTTTTGGAGTTTCTACCTCAGCAGTAGTGATAGCATAAGCTTGACCTTGATCCCTTGGCCTTTTCTGAGGTAATTTATCCTAACGCTTAGGATATTCATTTGCATAATGCCCCATCTCCCTGCAATTGTAGCACTGAACATTGGTAGCTTCCTTCTTCCCCTTGCAATCACGATCTTGGTGGCCTTTTTCACCACACTTGTAACAGAGTCATGTTCCCTTCAAGAAAGTACCGGGGTGTTTCTTACCACATTTACCACAGGATAGATATTCAACCTTTCCCTTCTTCCCCTTACTGTTATTCCCAGATTGATCAGCAGGTCTCTTCTTCTCTTACTTTTCTTTAAAGTCATAAGACTTAGTGAATTCCTTTTCGGTCTTGATAGCACATGAGACAATGTCTTCGTACGATGAAAAGGATTGTGAGACTAATGTTCGACGGAGAAATGGTTTTAACCCATCAAAGAAACAATCAATCTTACTTCTTGGGTTACATATATAATCTATAGCATACCTTTCTAACCTTGTAAAGTTAGCCTCATACTTTGCGACACTCTCATCCTCCTTCTATCTCGGACTTAGAAATTGTCTTTCCATATCTGATCGATGGTCGCGAGGAAAGTATTTTTCTAAAAATAGATCTTTTAACTCCTTCCATTCCATATTTGATACTTCATCATCTTCCATCATGTTTTGAATCAATGACCACCATTGATCATCATCTCCAGTGAGGTGATAAACTTCCATGATAACTTTTTCCCTTTCACTACTCCCCAAAGCCTGAAATATTTTCTATAGGGAATTTATCCATTGCTCAGATACTAAAGGATTTGTACTCCCATTGAACGTTGGTGGTTGTTGCCTCATGAATCGGTCTAACATTGATCCTCCACGCTGCGGATCAGCGTGCTCCATACGGGTAAGGTTATTATTCATAACTTGGGTGAGTTGTCCCAGTATGGTGATTAGCTGATCGGCACCAGTTGCATCACCAACTCCACTATAATTATCTTGAGCAGGAGGGAAATCCCTACATGGAGTGTGTGCATTGATACAGTTTCCATTTCTTCTACTAGGCGCCATTTCTAAACAATGGCATAAACTAGATCTGTTTATGAATCAAAATACATAATCCAATACTTATAAAACACTTAACATAAATTGAACTATTTATGGATATAATCCATAATCATAAGAATGATTTCTTTGAGGAAGTATATACTCATAAACCCTTCATAACGATTTTTAAAGAAAATGAGAGTTATCCTAAGCATATCCCCCGAGAGTGTCATAACCAAGAGTGCAACAAGGACCGTTGTCGTGCATCAGTTCTCGTTCGAGTCTAGCTCAAAGCGGTGTTTTCGGGTTTTACCCCTAGGTACATCTGTGCCAGAGCCGCCTCTACCTGCTCGTATCCAGACAGGGATGTATTTCTAAGAAAACTCACAAAATCTCTACAATACCAAAATTCTAGGAAGTGCTTCTATACTAATCCTCAAAGTTCATCTTAGGTCTACGTTCTCTAATCAGAATTTATCCAAATCTAGCTTCCAAGGTTTGTACTAAACTTCCTCTAATACCAACTGTAACGCCCCGACCCCAGTTACCCAGAGTCGGTTCATTATTAAATAACATTGGCATGATCAGAAGAAAGATCAAATATCGAAAGACCGATTGGTTTAGTAGCTTTGGAAACACTAGATATATTCATAAAGTTTTACATTACATCATAAAGTGAAAAACTACTACTACAACATAATGTATCCATAGTCCACACTATTATCCCCTTATAAAATCCCTGCAGGTCATTCATAAATTACTTCTTCACATCCTTGGAAAAATAAAACATAGAAAAGGGGTGAGCTCAAATGCCGAGTAAGGATAACAATATAGCGAAAACTTTCAAAAATAAGCATAAATATTTAAGGCAATGTATAACTAAAACAAAATCCTTTTAAACTTGAACGTCAACATAGTATGGAAAAAGTAAAATGAAATAATGCCATTTACTTATTCACATGGATATTCTACTAATCAAATAATCAGATGCAATATCAATAACCACTTTCATAATGATGGAATGCATAATGCCAGACTATCATAACCACATAGCCAAGGCCTCGTGCCAAGACTACAGATAATATTTTTTCAAGGCCTTGTGCCAAGACACTAGTTTGTCTCATGAGACCTACCGATGCATCGAGGAGCTATAACGGGCTCCACCCGTCACATATTAAGTCCAATGCATTTCCATATGAAAAGGTTTGAACATAACATAAACATCTGTATTAAAACTAGAATACGAAATGTCAATACTTTCACCATAAACTATGAATGGTATAAAAATAGAACATCCACAGTCAAACATATCACAAAACCTTCAATACAATATAGAAGTTTTGTATCATAATAAATCAACTTCAAATAAGCATAAAATCCATCAAAGGATGTTGACATAGATGAAATCAAAACACTTTTTAGAGAAATATATCTTTCTATTTTGAAATCATTTAAGAGTAATATATTTATAAAATAAAACATTTTATTTGGAAATATTCTTATAATCTTTTAAGGGAAGCTTCAATGATTTTATAAAGGCTGAAAATAACCGCACCCGCTGTATAAGTTAAAAAAACATTCTTACCTTAATTCTGTCGAAAAGGTTAAAAAGCACCTTGTTTGGAAAAAAATGGAAAGATTCCTTTATAAAAATCTTACAAAAAGTCAAAAAAGGGTATAAATGACTTTAACCAATATTCTTGTAAACAGTAAAAATGTTTTGAAATACATTTTTAAGAAATATGGATGTGGATGATAAAGTGATCCCAGTAGATTATTATGTATAAACAACCTCGGATAATGAAGAGATTGTGAAATAACCCTTACCTTGTACTTTTCCTTGGTTGAGGTAGGTTAACCTCCTGTATAATGGTGAGATAAGTGTTATTAAATTATACAAGAATCATATACATTAATATGATATCATATATGATCTTTTAACATTGATTTGCTAATAATATCTTAGTATTATTGTTGTTTCAGGTGTTAACTTACTCGTTTTCTTTTATATGTTTTGTTACGTAAGACATGTTTGTAATGGATAGGTTGCTTCTTAATAATATACAGAATGATATCAAGTCCTTATATACTATTATTAATCATCAAATGAGAATTATACTTGAATGGATACGATGGAGAATGAATCTCATTGCATTCGTGGAGACGGTAGTCCGTACGTACGCACGAGCGACAATATCAGTATTTTGATATTAAAATAATATACAATTGGATGATATATCATATATACAGAATTATTATCATGTTATATTTATTATTTACATGAATTAAACATCATTATTATACCCATCCAAATAATAATTTATTGAATAACAATTACACCACGACGTGGAGACGGTAAGTTGTACGTACGCACGTATGGTGACATGTTATTCAAAGCATGGATAGAATACTAAATATGGTTGTACCATATTTATAATAACATAACAGTATATATAAGATACTGGAGTTATTATTTTAGAATGGTAATAACAAATAAAGAAGAAGTGGAAGAAGAAATGAACTTGGAAAATGGTGGTGAAATCATTACCTCTTCCTCAGGTTCTTCCTTTTGATTTGATCAAAAGGGCTCCTTAGGTTGGATTTCGGATCAAACTAAGGCCTCTATGTTGTATTGAGGGAAGATATGAGAGTATTTGGTCAGATTTTGGTTGAACCAAAAGGATTTTAAGGTTTTAAGAAATGAGAAGGAGGAGTTCCGTTTTATAAGAGGGGTGAGGGGAACCTTTGGAAAATCTAGAAATATTAATTTATAATAAATTTATATTCGGTTTATAATGGTTCCAAAGTTGATTATTAAAAGTTTAAGGTGGTGATAGGTATAAAACCATTCAACCAATATAATTTAGACAGGTTTGGGTTACTATATTAACCTTATCTTTAAGTATTAACTCTAAGTTGATTAGATTCACTTTTACAATGTCTCTTTGTATTTTTATATTATATGGTTAATAAACTTACCATATACATCCAAGAGACCCAAAATTGGTCCATTAATGATACAAATATCATGATATAAGTCTATTGGCCGATACTTAGATTTTTAAGAATTTAATATCAATTAAAAATATAATATTTGTTTTAAAAACTCTTTTATGTCAATTTTGACACTATTCAATAGTTGATTTTTGTGAAACTTATAACAGAATGATTAATTTGAAAAAAGTTAATTAAATCAATCCTAATATGTCATATTATCCTATAAAATTAGTTTAATTCATTAAAAGTCTCAATTTATATTTATTTGGTTATTTGTAAAATCAATTATTTTAATTTTTCACCATTATAGTAATTACAGCATCATCATTGTGTCATAAATAAATTAAATTATTTAATGTATAAAAATTATAAAGAAAATATAATTATGTAGGGAAACTTTTTATATATCTAATGAATATTTAAAATCTAATTTATATTGTGTATAACCCTATATTAAAAATGTTTTAGTAAATAAACATTGATTTTATCTTTTTTAACTCTTCTTTGAATTAAATAATAATAAATTTTCTAATCTAATCCAAGTGGACCTAAATGATAATATTTTTTTTCTATGGTTGTTTTTGGTCGATATACACTTGTCCAATAGAATTAAGACATGTGTTAGGGTAATATTAATATCATTTTTACCCTTAATTACCCTATTTACTTTTAACCGTGGTAAATAAAAGTAAAAAGTTACTATTCACCAAAAATTATTTTCATCTCATTGAACCACATTTCACTTCTTGATATTAACTGTGCCTCTATGATTTTCGAAATTCCATTCACAGAAGCGGTAAAATTATGTTTTATGAAAAATTCCGTTTTTTTAACTACCACTTAGTAGTTTCACTATTCATCAAAAATTGAAGTTTTTCGGAACAATGACAAAATTTCACCCTAAGATATAATTGATATTCCAAATTAAAAAATGATTTCTATTTTAAAAAATTCCAAACATATAAGTTGTATTAATTAATTTTATAATTAATTCCCACTGTCACAACAAATAGCGCGTTTTTAAGAAACAATATATACCAAAAGATTGACAATTTTTTAGGTACAATTTCAAGGTGAAAATAATTATAATGAACTCCATTGGATAAAATTGTAAAAATATATTCTAATTATACTTTAAAACCACTAAATAATAGAATTTATCACTATAAATTATTTTGATTAAAAAAGTTGTTTCGAAGTATTTTTTCACTATTCATAAAAATTGGAAGTTCTCAGAAAGATACGAAAAAATCATCTTAGGATAATTTCGATATTCCGAAACCAAAAATGAAGTCCATTTTGAAATATAAAATATATATAATTTCAAAAAGTTGATATTACTATTCATAACTGCTATTTTGATTGGTTGTGGTGTGTTAGAACTCGATGTTGCATACAACACACGCTATCACATTATTCAAAGAGTAGCGTATCGTAGAATCTTGGGGTGTTACACTAATGGCTGGAAAAAAATAGAATAATAATATTGGAAATTAATAAAAGTTATTTAAATGAATGGACAAGTTCCTACCATGTTAACATTAAAACTAATACCAATTGATTCAAGACATATATAGTGGCTCAGTATTCAATGTTTAGGATGGTGGATGAATAATGTAGTGGATGTTGAAAAGTAATGGGTTGGGTTTCTATGGATTCAAGTGGTCAACCAATGTCATGAGAATCATAACCTATTACTTAGATAACAACCTCAAAGAGGGATATGGTAACCAATCCAGAAAACAACACACTTGTGTTAATGTAAGAATTAAAGTCTTTTTGATCTTGTATCACTAACATAATAATTATAGTAATACGAAAATAATTCAAAGGGGATAAATATAATAAGAAAATATAGATGTGGATAGAACAAAATCTTAGAGTTTCTCTATTATAAACATGAATGAGTTATAAATTCCATGGGTGTTAGTTTTTTTATCCAAGGTGTGGTGTAATATTTTAGGGTATAATACTATAATTTCATAATTCTTAAACCTACCATATCCCCTTAAATTATAAAAGATAAAGTATAATGAAGAATTTATGGAAAATTAAAACCGAAATGTTGAGTTTGAAGATGTGTAGAGTTGGAATCTAAAATATTGGCTCTTCAATTTGATTACATATATTATTATATTTAACCTTTTAGTCTCTAACCTTGACATTGTATATTTCTTAAGGTTATTTGTATTTGAAGTTCTTACACCCATATTTCTTAGACTTAAAAAGTTACATTTATCCTTGAATAAGTAATATCATAGGTCTATTTTCTCCCTTAATGAATGGATAATTTATTGGGAATTTATTATGGAAATATTATCTATAATTATATATTTCATCCTTATAACACTTATACAAATAATTGGTTTTATAAACCCTAATTTATCAACTTGTGAACATGGCTTATATTTTTTGTTTTATATGTCATTAAAATTTAATAAAGATTTTTATTTAATAAAAATATTTGATTATAATTGAACTAATATGTTAATGTTACATTTAATGATTACTCATATCTTAAATATAGAAAGAGGATAAGTGAAACAAAAATATACGGGTTTCTAAATATTTACTTTTACATAGTAATGACTTATAAAAAATCACTGAAGAGATGGAATGGGAAATATCTTATCAATAATAAGAAAATAGAATGTGAATTATTTGAAATTATAATAATGGTATCATATAAAGAAGATATTGAATAGATATTACAACAAAAGAGTTTCAAAATAAAGTTATTAATAAGGAAACCTTACCATTCTCTTCGAGATACCTCTATTTTTATTCACCATAATACTTATAGGAGTGGCATTTTGATAATACCTTGACAAAAAACATGGTGATTAAGGTTTGGAGGGATATTTTTATAGAAAATAGTGTATCAAAAAAATTGATTTGAAGAGAAAAAATTGGAAGAATTATTGTATTAATAGGTGAACGAGAGGACAATTTTTGAAGAAAATATTGATTAATTTATTATTAATCATTGATACAATGAATAGTTTAGATTCTTATGATTGATAATAGTGTTTCAATATAAAATACATATTTTAATGACATTTAGTTACTTCATAAAACAAAATTTCTCATTTGTATATTTAATTCAAAGAAAAGAGTAAAAAAATTATAAGAATAAAACAGAATCTAGACCTATAAAATTAATGTATAGGTTTGAAAATTAAGTTTATTATTTTAAAATGAATTGTTTTACTCATTATATCCATTTAAATTTTAATTATTTTTTTTTATAAATTATTGATTCATTATTATATTATAATGGTATCATAAAACTTATGATATACAAAGAAACAATGTTTTTACTATGCACTTACAATTATCTTTTTAAGGGAAATATAAAAAAATATTCAAATGGTTCCCTTAAAAGGTAATATATTAGTTATTTTTTATCATATGTGTCTCTCCCATATTATAATGGAGAGTATTTCCAGCTGTAATTGACATACCTTTTTTTATTTTGGAAGGATGTGAGGTAGAATCGTCTCATGAGGGGTTTTATTAATGAGTCTGGATATTTATTATAGATTTAGGGCATGTAAAATTAATCCTTCCAAAAAAATTGTAGGTTAACCATTTTAAGAAACCTTTTGACTAAAAATATTTATCTAACAGGATACTACAAACATGTATTATATTGACTCTCATTTGATTCAATTATTTTATTACTCTATTTTAAAGCCATATATGATGGAACTCTAAAATCTATCTCCCTCCATAAAAGATTTTATCTATTGTGAAATGAGGTCAAAGGTATGGTGATGGTGGGATCAGGCCCATGAAAGGGGATTCATATATATCTATAATAATTGGATAAAAACCCATGTATTTTAATGACTTAAAATGTGGCATGTCATTCCTTTAAGGATTATTTGATAAGGACTAAATTGGTCCCTTTTATGGTCTTTCACTCATGACCAAATTACTTATTGTTAATTTAATGCATCTTGGATTGTTTCTATATAGTTTAATGTCTGGTATAGTATAAAAAAAGTGAAACATGACTAGAAATGGTTTGTATGACTTACTTTTGACCATTCCGTTATAGGATATTCCATAAGATGGTTCAAGCAATGCTATTCTTAGGAAACTATGAGTAGAATCACGACTGAAGTAATTTTAGGAAATGAAGAGAAGTATATTGATGCAAGGAATTTTTGGAAAAGAATAGGAGGATCTTGAATCAAGGAATTTGAGGAGATCAAGAGGAGGATCTCGACTCAAGGAATTTAAAGAAACCAACAAGATGATTGAATGTCAAGGCCTTTTTTAACATAATATTCTCAAATTATAATTTTTTCATTTAAGGGGTTATCCTGAACCCAATATTATACAGTAGTGGGATTTCACAAAGTAGGAAACATATACTACAAGATGTTAGAAACCTTTGAAATATTTAGATTATGAGAAAGGATGTGTTTTCAAAGAAGAATTAGATACCCATAAAATAAATATTTCAGGAAGTGGGTAACCCTAGGTCAAATACTATATTGATATTAACCATTATAAATAGGTAAATAAGTACATTATAAATAAAAAATATCAAATAATATTTGGATTTTATGTGAATGGATAGGGTACATAATAGAAATATATAATTATATCTAGTCATCATATAATTTTATGTATTAGAAACCCCTTCATAAAAGATATATTTTACACCCTTTTAAAATGATTTTATGTGTATCACAAGATATTTATACATAGGATACATGACCATGAAATTTTTAATAAAAGGGTCTCCTCCCTCTTGAAAATTTTATTTCAATTATACCTAAGGGAGATCACATTTAATGATTATCTCATAAAATATTAGTCCTAAATAAAGTGATTTTAAAAAGTATAACCCCCAAAACATATCCAAGTGTGTTGAAAAGAATAATTGGTATCTATTTATATGAATATTTTCATAACCAACTACTATGGGATATGAATAACAGATGTGAATTAAAAATATCCATGACAACCTAATAATTATACCTCCACTAAAAAAATTGATTTTATTGCCACATTAGAGTACAGTGGATACATAGTATTCTAATCATCATGTCAAAAATAAAATCTAGGCCACATAAATTTCAAGAAACTAAATTTGAAGGATTTTTTCTTGCCAAAAATGATGTGATATCAATATAATGTGTTGGGTACCACAATGGATCTCCATGTATGGGCAATAAATAATCACAAAGTCTCTTAATTATTTCTTTTATGTAAAGGAAAATATCTATTCAACCATAAATGTTAAATATGTAAAAATTTATTTCATAGTCTACATAATTTCAACATTATAGAAAATATTCACTTTTTCCAAAAAACATAATCCCATGTTAAAATAACCCTAAAATTTGATCTAGGTGTCTTTTCTTCATAAACTTTCAAATAAAGTCATGTGTAACAAAGTATGCCCAAAGTTATAGTGTTTACTAATAAATGGTGCTTTATAAGAAAAATATATCCAAAATACATTCAAAATATGGTTTATGGTTTCGAAATAAATCTTTTCAGCGATAGATGAAATGCCTAGACTGCTACCAACAAGATGTTATCACCACCATGTCACTGGGATAGTAATTTTTTTTAAGGATTATCTATCCCTATGTATATGAAAAGTTATTAAACATTTGAGATCCCATTTTTATGTAATATATCATTGATATACTCATTTTATCAAACTTTAATTCTATTATTTAATTAGGAAAAACATCCTAGATTATGTTGAAAATTATATGTAACTTATTTTGAATGCTAAAAAATACCTCATTAGAATTGTATTATTTTATAATAAATAGAATCTAATTTTAAGGTCATATATAGAACATTACGACATAACATTATTATAATTTTATATTCCAGATCTAACATACCAAAATGATAATGTTCTCCAAGACAAGGATCCCAACTCATGGAATTTTGTTTGAATGAATAGGGGAATCATAGCTCAGGGTGTTCACATTTTGTATATGATGATCTCAAATCAATCCTTTTTTTGTTCCAATTAGATAATCACAACTCAAGTTGTTTTTATTTCCTAGAGAATAAACTCAACTCAACTATTTTTAGCACCAAGTGGAGAATCCTAACCAATAAATTTAATATTTCATTTAGGTGGATCTAAACTAAAGGTTATTTCATCACCAAGTATATAATATTGACTCAAGTTGTTCATATTTCCTAGATTAGGAAATAAACTCTTGTATATTTGGTAAAAACAAGGAGAACTTGTATCCTTCAAGTTCCTAATAAGAGTATCTCAAATTAATGATTTTTTCTTTTCCAAGATTAGAATCTCAACTCAAGTTATTTTCGTTTTATAATAGTATAATATCAACTAAATTATTTCAGCACCAATGGTAGAATCTTGAATCAAGAATTTTAGGTTTTTGATCATGGGATGAATGGAATGAAAGTGGGGTTTTGTATTGGTTCAAGATTGGTGATCTATAAATCACTATGTATCATGTATAAATAGGAATTAATCCACACCTATTTTATGATAGGTACATACGTAGAGTTTGATAAGGTGAAAGAAAAATGAGGTATCTAAAAAGTATATCATAGTGAGAGGAAAATAGGCTATGAACCAAACATAAAGTAGAATTCATAACTCAAATTAAAAAAATGGATTTTTTGAATGTAAAAAATATTCCTACACTAAAGATATGAGATATAGATGTCACTATTAATCCTATAATAACATAAATGAATTCACAAGCATTTCATATAAAATGAATATTTTTATAGATCCGAATCATATACATGAATAAATAAAATGCTTTCTTATTAGTATATGGCTATCATAGAACACCCATTTTTAAATTTTAAGCCCACACACTATGAACTATTACATGGATATAAATATTATTTATGATAGTTAGGTAATGTTGAATAAACAACTCCATATAATTTAGAAAGGTGAGTTAACAACCATTATGTAACACATATTAGAGACTTTTGACAAGGATTATTGAACCTTGATGTGAATTTTCTTGGGGGGAAATATCAACTACGGTAATTTGGTTTACTAAGATGAGAATTTTGACTCATGAATTTATTACAGGCCAAGGGGTGATTCTCAACTCCAGAAAATCAATAAAGAGAATCAAAACTCAATTATTTGTTTCTATAAATATCCATTCTCCAAGATTAAAAGGGAAAATAATAATCCATCATTATCATTATTTTGAAATTAGTGACATTCATGAACATGTAAAATTGGGGGTATTTTTATCCACATTAATAGTTAGGTTATGGAAATTTTAAATCATAATTTGAGAGTGTTTGAGTCAGTGGAAAATGTTGAATGAAAATATTTGGTTAATCTTTGGTAACGGAGCAACTACCACCGCACCATGAGTAAATAATGCATGGGGATAAAGGGGTACTTTCTTTTAGTACAAAAAACATTACCTATGGAATATTTAGTAGGTTAATGAAAATTATGATATTCAATATTGATAGGGGTTCATTTCAGATAGGCCACTCACCTTGTTACCAATATCGATGTAAGGGGTAACCCAGAAGTGATGCTCATCATTTTAAATTTTCTTGTAGAGAATATCGACTCAAGACTTTTTTGTGATTATTACAGAATAATAAATGGTATGAATTGGATTCAAAAATAAAAATATGTTCAATAATGGTTTTAGAGCCTTGAAGGTTACTTCATCATGTATTTAACACATTCTTGGGGTGAAGTTATGAAATGATATGGGTTGAGGATATGATATCCAAAAATGGAGGGTCTATTCATTTTGAAAAGATATCACATTCATAAATAATTATGTATCATGAAAAAGTTAAATACACATATGAGAAATGATAAATATTTTCTCTAACTTCTTCCTTGATTGATGTTTCTAGCAAGTATAGATTTACTTTTAAAGGTACTAGTTTTGGTCCATAAAAGATTTATGTAGTTTTCATTTTGTTCTTTAAATTTTTATTAATCCATGAAATAGAAATAATTGTTGATAAAAGTCTTGACTTTTGACTAGGATTCCTTTCATGGGATTTATTTATGATGATCCATTTCATATATTTCTTCATTTACACTCTAACTTTTTCATAATCGATGAAAGGGAATGTAATAAAGAGTGAAGTGTTAAATTTATTCCATTATACTCATTATGTTAATTTAACCTAATAATACCTTTTAGGTAATATCTTATTACTTTTTAAATAAAGTCTATGTTCATTGTCATACAAGATATGAAACATCAATCTTAAACGAATAGTGAATTATTATAATTAAAATGTAACTATTATAACGTAGCCATTAAATTGGAAAAAATTAATAATATTGACAACATTATGAAATATATAACGGTATTAACTATTTAAAATGTATTAATTAATTATTTTTAAATAATCACTAATTTTTTTGTAAATGCATTTTATTCTTCAAAAATATGTTTTTTATAAATGTGTTATCTTACTTTTTATGAGTTATTGTAATAAATAATTTTTGAAAATTTTATAAAATTAATTAGAAAAAAATAATTTCAATTTTTGATTCATAATTTAAAAACTTCTCTTAGGATAAATATTTTTGAATTTTTGAAAAGATTGATTTTTCAAGGAATAGTTTAAAATACTAAATTTTATTAATAATTTAATTTTATTTTTAGATACTTACAAAGTTAAATTATTTTATAGATTAGTTTTAAAATTTAATTATTTCTTTTATATAAAATAAACTAATTATTTTTTTGCATTTTATTTTATACTTTAATTTAGTATAAAACATTTTATATTTCAAGAGGTTATTTTTTTGAAAAAACATATGTTCATTCATGGATTCTGGTTTGATTTTAAATTAAATTTTGAAATTTTTTTGTTTCATGTTTTTAAAAATGTATTCCATATTTGAAACCAATGGGACCAAATATGGTAAATATATTCATTTTATTTTTATTCAATATGAATTATAATATTAATCATTTTTATTAGCACAATAATGGGCAAATTATGTAATCAAGGGTTAAAAAAATGATAAGGACTTTAAAATGACTCTATCACATGATTAATTTTAATTGGATGAGTCCATTTCATCCATACTAATCCAGTATTCTATTATATGATCTTTTTCCATTTTATTGTTATTAAAACCTCTAGAGTATTTTATTTAATAAAATTCAACAATATCATAAAAATATTTTAAATAGCTATAATATATTTAGAGTGGGGTTAACCATAGGAAAATTATGGTTGTTAATATTATTTATAAATATAAATTATATTTTATCATTATTCTATTTTATTTTTATTTTTTAGTGAAGAAATAATTACATTAAAATTTACACAATGGCGATGCCGTAATTATTAAATTAATTAAAAAATTAAATTAATGATACTAAAAATATTAAAAGATATATAATTTCAGATAATTAATTTGATACATGAATTTTAAATATTAAAATGAATGTTTTTGTGTATAATAATTTATTTTTTTGAATTATAATTTTTGGCATAATGTTATTAGATTCAATGTATTGATTAATTCTAAAAATAGATATTAATGATATTTTATAACAATTAATAATGTTAAATTATATAAAATTCCTAAAAATATTAAATTCATCCAGGGTATTAATTTATTTTTTTTATAAAAAAATATCCATTTATAATCATTTTTTATATTTATAGTAACTATATTGACCCATAAATTTTAAAAAACCATATTGTCATGGTAAGTGTGAAAGGGGTTAATAAGGGGTTAAAACAAAATGATAAAGGTAAATACATAGTAAATAAATGTATGATTTTTAGTTTATGGGATTATTTTTACCTATACTCATCCAATATTATAAATAAATCAGTTTATATCCTTTTTTCAATTTGAAATTACTTTATATTAATTTAATATTTTCATAAATTTGAAGAGTGCCCCTCCCCTATCTTATGAAATTGAATTTAATATTCCTTTTAATTCACACTTTAGAACATTTTATTATCAAATACCTCCCATAAATACTTCCTAACACACTTAAAAACATTATATATCCATTATTTAGGGTATAACAATATCCCTAGTGGTCTCAAGGTTTTAAGAAAAAGAGGTTGTTTAAAGAAAATGTATCATTATTACCTATGTGTTTCTATTTTATTTCGTCTTCCAAATCCTTAAAATCATCAATAACCATAGTTTTATTATAAAAAATTATATTACATATTATAAGGTTTTTTATATTAATTTTACAAACCTATATTCATATCATATTCTATTAAATGGGAAACAAAACCATAATTTGTGTGTATAGTGCACTACTTCCTCACAAACTAATATTATTCTTTTTCCATCATTGATTATCATGGATGGATTATAAAGATAAAAATAATTTTTATAAATTATATTCTTAGAATATTTATAATTCGTAAAATATTATATATCATTTAACTTATTTCTTTTCTGTTCACTGAAAAATGATAATGTTGTTCGTGCTTATGTGTGTACTACCACCTCCCTGAAGCGATGTTATTTGTTTTTAAACACCATAGAAACATGAATGATATATCTAATTGTATTTATGAAATTAATATTATATTTATAATATAATTATCATTTTGTAAAGGCAAAATAATATTTACAATCATTCTATAATGATCATTGAAAATAGAAATGTTACTCATGCATATGTAGGAATTACGATCTCCATGATTTCAACATAGTTAATTTTTCATATAAATATTTAATGAATGTTTTTAAAAGAATGATTTATGTATAAAAATAATAATTATTTAATTATAATTATTCTATTGATGATTTTATAATATCCTCTTTGACCATATTCAACCTACCGAAGTAATTTCTAATATTTTAGTTGAATATCATAAAAATTCCTGATGTGAATTTATTTGATGAAGTAATTGTATGTTATTTAGTATTAAATAAAACCAAAAAATAACATTAAAATTTTTCTTTAGGAAGAATAAGATTAAAATATTTTTATTATTCATGAAGATAAAGAACATAAATGACAATTTGGACTCGAGATAAGGGACATTTTAATTTAACTCCTCTTTTTGAAGATTTATTTTCAAAATGTTTTACATCCATTTCCATTTTTTTAAAATAATTTTATATAGACATAAATATTTTATAAATATAATTTTAATTTAATTTTTTCATCCATTAAAAGGGTTTTGAAATGAATATTTTTGTGATATTTTTTATTATCATTACAAAAAAAAGGATAGTTCAGTTTTATCATATATGGTGATAAGAAGTTTCTCACTACCATAAACATAATTTTATGTTTGGATTCCATTAAATGATATAAAATTTTATTCAAAAAAATATAAATCCCATCTTTTATAAGTATTATTGTATTGAAAATTGTATTTTAAATGAAATGAAATTTTAATATCCAAATTTATTTTTCATATGGGTTTTAAATAGTTTTTCAAATGTTTTATGATGAAAATGAAAAATCATACAATATTATATATGGTAATGTAGAATTATATGTGATATAGTTTAGCCCAATATATAATATATGAAGGATTCATCCCCATTATATCACATGGGTGATCCTAAAATATCTTATATATTGGTTACACCCAGATAGCATTGGGTGAACCCATTATAGTTTTAACAATGGTTGTTTCTAGATAATTCTCTAATTAATTTGGTAATATTACTTTTCTATTAAGGTAATAAGGAGGTAGTTATAAAAGGGTTTATATTATATATTTAACTAGGATTAATATATTTTTTATAATAGTTTTAAATGGGCTATGAATGTGTTTTTATATGCTTCCAAGAAATTGTTTTATTCATTTTATATGGGGTTTAATAGTATTATTGGAGAAAAAGACTGTGTTTTAATGTGTAAATAATACATTTAATTATATTAAAGATAGATGTGGTGAATTAAAACATTTCATAGGTTTTCATTCTTTCACTAGACTAACATATATCTTCTTCTTATATACCTTACTGAGCTTTCGGTGCACATATCGTGTGTTAGAATTTTACATAGTGTTTAAAGATTGGAAAGAGAAAATAATACATAAAGTTAAAAGTATTAAAGAATTAAAAAATGTTTTTCTAAATTTTTTTCTTGGTTAGTAAATGGATAATAAGTAAAACTATCCACTT
Organism: Viscum album; assembly: GCA_963277665.1. NCBI lineage: Eukaryota > Viridiplantae > Streptophyta > Magnoliopsida > Santalales > Viscaceae > Viscum > Viscum album. The sequence goes on along the minus strand of OY728131.1, from coordinate 197,230,017 downwards.
TGTATATATATATGGTATTGTTAAGAAATATTTATGACATAAATCCCTAAAAATATAAACCTAAAATATATTAAGGAATGTATGAAACTAAATTCTTATTTAAAGTCAGTAAAATATGTAATGATTAAGGATGGGTCCTTAAAGATTTTATTAGATTAGGTTTTATATAATGTTAGAGGAGATGATTTTATTTTAACACAATTTAAAATTCCTCTACCGCAAAAAAGAATGGTAAATTTGTAATAATTATAGTTATTTTGGATACTGTCGTTAATAATATCTTAGGGTTTATCACCATTATAATATGGTTTACTGTGATTTTATTAATATTATCATACCATCATTTTTTTATTTAGTAAATTGCATGATCTAGTAAGAAACAAAGTACAAAGGAATTTGAAGTAAAATGTGTTGGTTGTCAAAATTTGAAACTGAAAAATTGGATTTATAATGAAAACATTTTTGGTTATTCTAAAGCAGCAAACATGAGTTATAATTAACAGCAACAACCTATGTGAGTTTCCAAAATCCTAAAATAAGATATATTTTAGGATCCCTATAATTACAAGTTATAAATATCATAAAGTTAAAAACATTCAATGACTTATGAATCATAAATATGTAAATAAGCACCAAAAAATGTATTGAAAATGGGAAGATGTTTTATATGGGGTAAAGAATATCATAAATCAATAATCGTATAATAAAAAAAATATATATTTATAAACTCTATGAAGGGGGGTGAAGTTATCAATTGAAAATTTTACAGGTGAGGATAACTTTTATTATGAAAATCTATGTCTTAGGGGGAAGATCGAGATATGGATCAATAAGATAGTATATATAAATGTTTAGTAGTTCCTAATGTTATTATTGTTAAAGATTAGTAAACTGAAAATTCCATACAAATTTTGTGGATTAAATCTTTTCTAATGTTTTGATATTTTTGAATCTTAAGGAAAAATTCATATTTTTTGGATTCATATGTTATTTTATTATGTATTTATAGTGATTAATGTTATTTATGGATATTATTATCATATATTCGAAATTATATGATTAGGAAATTTTTTTTAATATAATGAGACATTAAGAGTCATTATTTTTATTTAGAGAAAAATGTTAAAATAATATTGAAAGACAGTATGATCAAATCAATCTTATTTTTTCATTTACATCTTTGTCTAGAATATTTTAAATAATTTTAAGAATTTTTTTTTATTCAATGATCTAAGTTGAACTTTCTATAATATTATTGAATTTTGGATATTATAGTATTCTTTATTTGTATAAAGGTTTATTAATTTTAGGAATTATATTATCTTGTCCTAACAATTTTTGTTTTTTATAATATATAATTATAGAAGGAATAAACTATTAAAGTTTAGTGGTTTATGTTATTCATTAGAAGTTTATTTTAGTGCTTCCAGAATAAAAAATTATCTTGAATACTCATCGTTTGGTTCCAAAAGATGATTTTGTGATGGAAATTTATTAAAAGATGACATCCTTCTTGAAATGTAAGTATATTTACATATGATTTTAGTATAGATTAAAAATTAATTATTCTAATATTGGAAAATAATCTTCAAATAAAAAAATTATCCATTTACTTTTCTTACCGATAAATTTGTGGTTGTTTAACCCATCACAAATTTATGGTATTTTAATGATTAACATTCTCTTGACATTATTCTCTATCACTATCCATTAGTCATCGGAAGCTAGTTTTTTCTTGAATATCAATTTTTTCACACCCCACCAATGTTGTATATATGAAAAATTAGTTATATGTTATTATGGATGACTTTAATACTTCCATTTTATCTCTTTTCAAGTGAAATTTGTTATTAACCCTTTTTACAATGTGGAAATTTTAATACAAATATTTTTAAAATTCAAACCCCTTTTTGCGTTACTGAATTAAAATTTTTAGCAAATAATTCCTTAATTGGGGATAAATTTTAATATCCTGATATTATGTTTAAAAACTAAATTTGATAGTATACAATATATGAAACACTGTGCTTAAACGAGGAATGAATTATTATTATTTAAATGTGACCATTATAACCCAGCCATTAAATTGGTAGGAATGAATATAACTAGAAAAATTATGAAATATAAAATAGTATTACTAATTTAAAATGTACTAATTAATGATTTGTATATAAGAACTCAATTTTTAGTAATCTAATTTTATTCTTCAAAAATATATTATATACAAAAATTATTTTTCATGGTTTTATTGTGTGAATAATTTAATAATTTTTTTTGAAATTTTAGAAAATTTATTTGAAAAAATGAATTCCAATATTCAATTAATTAGGTAAAAATTATCCTAGGATGATTTTTTGAGAATTTTCTAAAAGTATTTATTTATCAATGATTAGTTAAAAATAATTATTTTTTTAAAAAATTGAATTTTTTTAGTACTTACAAAGTCAAATTTTATTTTAGATTAGTATTAAAATAAAATTAGTTAATTTTGATTTAAAATAATAAAATTATGGATTTTTAACTAAAATTTATAATTAAATTTAGTATACAAAAATTTTACATTTTAAAAGGTAATTTTTCTATAAAAACAAAATTCTGTCATGTTTTTTCAAATCTATTTTAAAATAAATTAATTTTTTTTTGAATTTTGAAAAATGGATTTTATATTTTTAATAATTCTTCCGAAATTTGGTAAATATTTCTCTTTTTCCTTATACGAATATAAATATTATTAATTTATGTTACCATGGTTAATGGTAAATTAAGTAATTAAGGGTTAAAAATTAATTTATATGGACTTGAAAATGGCACTAACATTTGCCTTAATTTTATTATATGATTTCATTTCATCCAACATCATGAAATATTATATTACATGACTTTTTTTCTTTTGTATTTGATTCTACCCTTTATAATAATGTATTTAAAGAAAATTAAATAATGTCATACTATTGTTATTAATAACTATAATAGTTTTATCATAGGTCTAACCATAAAATATATTCTGTTATAAAAATTATTTTAAAATAAAATTACTTATATCAATCATGTTTATTTATTTTTAATTTTTAGTGGAGAAATAATTTAATAAAAAATTGCACAATATTGCTATAGTAATTATTCAATTAATATAAAATCAAATTAATGATATTAGAAATATTAAAACAAATAAATTTTTGGATAATTAATGAGATGCAATAATTTAATAGATAAAAATGAAATTTAATGGATAATGTAACATAATTGGTTCGATTTTTACTGGTTTTATGAATGTTATTAGAGCCAAAGTAGTGAATAGTTTTAAAAATTGACATTAATTATAATTTATAAAAAAAATATTTTATTAGATTATATAAAATTACTAATAATTTGAGATTCATACTTGTTATTATTTTATGGTTTATAATATCATCCACTATAATTATTTTGTAATTTTTTCATTTATATTAACTATATTGACCCTTAAAGAGTAAATATCCTTATTGTCATGGTACGTGTGAAAAGGGCTAATGAGGGGTAAAAACCAAAGGATAATGGTAAAAACACAGTCAAAATGAATATAATATTTATTCAAAGGGGAGTATTTAGTTAAATAATAATCCTATATTCTATATAAATCATTTTTGATCCATTTTAAATTATAAATTTATTTATATTAATTTAATATTCTAAGGAATTCCCGGAGTGCCACTCCCTTTTCTTAAAAAAGGAAATCTCTTCTTCTCTTTAATTCACACATAAAAAAATCCTTTTCCAGTAACCATCATCACAAATACCATACAAAAATCCATTCCAATGTTCCATATGTATTATTTAGTGCATTAAATCAACCTTACTTATCTTAAGGTGTTAATAAAATGAGTTTTTCTGAAGAAAATATATTTTTTAACTATGTATTTTTGTCTTAGTTACTATTAAAGATAATTTCAATCTAAATTAACCCTTATTATATAAAAACACATGCTTACTAAAAATAATAAAAAAATTTATGTTAATTTAAGAACCTATATCCATCTCCTCTTCCATCAAATTAGAAATGAAACCATCGTTCCTGTGTACGGTGGACTACCACCTCGCGAACTAATGTAATTTTTTTTCCATAAACTTTTCTTGTATATGGATTATAATTATTGAATTAATGTTGAAAAATTATATTCATAAAATATTTATAATTCTTAAAATATAATATATCATTTACCATCTTACCTTTCCATTCACTGAAAAATTATAACTTCATCCATGTGTACATGTGGACTACAACCTCTAAGAAGCGATGTTATTCATTTTTCATCACCACATTATATTAATTATTTAAATAAATATATTTAAATAATTAATATTATATTAATAATATGATAATAATTATATAAATATAAAATAACACTTACCTTATTTCAATAAATATCATTGAAAAATGAAAATATTAATAATGTGTATATACGGCTGATCATCTCTATGATTGTAATGTAGTTCATTTTTCATAATTATATTTCATTATTGGTTAAAAAAGTATGTTTTATTATTAAAAAGATAATTATTTCATGAGTATTATTATTTGTATTATTTAATACTTACCACTTGGACAATAGTGAACTTAACCAATTCATTTCTAACATATAATCTGGATATCATCCAAAATGTCTGATGTGAATCTAATTAATTATGTCATTATATAAGACATTGTATTAAATTAAATAATGTAATAATTAACATGAAAATGGTTCATAAGAATATATAAAATTAACATAATTTTATTAATCATGAAGTTATGGAATATATTTGAGGTGTCAGAATTGAGCTAAAGGACATTTTACCTTTAAACATTGGTTTAAGGATTTATTTTCAAAATTTTTCTATTCCATGTGCCTGTTATTAAAATTGTAATATAGGAAATTAAAAATTTTATAGATGAAAGTTCATGTCAATTTTGAATTTATTAAAAATATTTTCTAAATGAATAAATTCATATAATGTTCTACTTTCTTTACAAATAGAAAAAATGAAAGTTCTATTTTAACATATATAATAACAATAACATTAATAGCATAGTAAACATTATTTGATGTTGGGAATAAATTAAAATATTGAATTGTCTATTCAATGAAAACCCTTATTTCCTTTTTTTGTTTTTGGTATTAAAAAAATTTTTAAAAGAAAATGGTACTTCGATATCCAATTTTGTTTTTCATATGGGTTTAAAAGAGTCCTCAAAATGTTATATGATAAAAATGAACAATCCTAAAATGTTTTATATGGTATATTAGAATTACATTTGAAATGGGTGAGCCCGATAAATCTTATACAAAGGGTTGATACCCATTATAGATAAAGGATGAACTCAATAGATCAAATATGATGGGTGTGCCTAGATGACGTTGGGTGTGCCCATTATAGCTTATACAATAGGTGCACCAAGATAGTTATCCAATGAATTAGATTATGTTCCTTGTATTTTTAGGTAATATGTATGGAGTTATAGAATGGTTTCTCTTATAGATTTAATTGGGCTCCAACTATTTCTAACATGGGTTTAAAATGGGTTATGAATGTGATAGACTAAGTTTCCAAAAAAGGTTCTATGGGGTTTTAATGGGTTTTAATGGTTTTAATTTATAAAAAAGAATGTGTTTTTTTCATATGGGATGAATTAATTTAATTTTCTAAATGATAAATGAGGAAAAGGTAATAATTTAATGGGTTTTCGTGTTTTCCAAGGGACTAAAATATTTCTTATTATTATGTCCATTTGTTTTAATTTTTTTCTCATCCTATTTTTTAAAAAAATCACATGTTTTAAGGATGCATAATGGAAAGGAATAAGAAAAGTGGAAATTCATATATATTTTTCACAAAGGAAAGAAATGATTCATTATAAATGATTTTTTGGGATGGAATGGATAATGAGTATAAGTGTCAACTTTTTGAATATATGTGGGTTTTTTATGTAAGATTTGTGACTTAAATATCTAAAACTCAAACCATAAAAGATCATTAGTAATTTAAGATAGTTAACTTTAGTTTATAGTAAATAAAATACATAATGTTTAAGGACATGTCATTACATTGTATATCTTTCATTTGTAGTTTATGTTCTTATATAATGAATTAAAATTTGGTGTTTAAAGTTTATGTTCGTACAACATAGAAAAAAACTGGTTGAAGTTTAATGCCAAAAATATTTAGAGAAAAGATATTGATGTTTAATTTCATAAGTATTTGAAGAAAATTAGGTTTCTTATCTGATGAAATATTAGAAATAACCCACTATTAATTATGTAACCCACCACAATTAGAGAAATCTAGGGGGAAAACACTACATGAATTTAAAGGTTATAATTCTTAGGCAAAAGTATTTATAATAGGTTAAGGTATTGGAAATAAAACTAAGTTAGGTTACTTTAGGGATTTTATAAAGTTCTAGCTCATATGGAAGAAAATTTGGGATAAAATGAGGGAGGTACCTAGGAAAGGTTATAAGAGTCTAAACTTGATGTTAATTGGTAGGATCCAAATGCTATGGTGGAATTAAGGATTGATTAGGAAAAAAATTAAATTTGGGCCTATGATAATAGATCCAAGTGTCACTATGTATCCTATAATAACAAGAATCAAGATACATTTAATTTTTTTAAATATAATGTATTAAGACTAGTGTAGGGCCACTGGAGGAAACCTAATGTGAATTAGGAAACCCATAATCTAAAATGGATTGGAGAATTAAATGTGAAAGATATTTTTCGGATGGTCTCAGGCTAAGAGATTTCAGCATAACTATATATCTTGTGATAATAGGAATCACACTATATGTAGTTCTAGGGGTGGATAACTTTTTTAATAGGTTAGGTGAACCTAGAAATTAGTGAAGGAATGTGTTTTTATATATATAAAATAAATAGTGATGTCAAACTCTTAGGTTGATATGAATCATATATAAGAAGGGTCTCAGAGTTTATGTTATTAATTGAAATGACAAAACTTAAGCCTAAAAAAATAGTGAGGACTCAAAATTTTGTGGGGAGTATCTTGGTAATTATATATATATATACCCTATCATTTCTTAGATAAAAACTATATTTCATCAGATATTTCAGCTCTCTTAAAAAGAGGAGGGGTCTATAAAGATCGTGATCTTGTATAAAAGAGGGAATATTGTTTAAGGTAATCTTTGATTTGATACTCCAATTATTTTATAGTCATACGGGATGGATCATGAACCATATAATTCATGTTCATATAGTAAAGACCTTGTGTTAGGTAGTTTATGGTCATATGACTAGGAACATAAGTTGTTGAGTTTAGATTCATGTAGTAATAACTTTTTATGTGACATGGATATTTAAGAATGGTGATTTTATATGATATTGATAATGTATTTCATGTATAATACAACAAACATAAAATTTCCAACTCTATCAGTTGTTTTTCTATCCACTTCTCGAGCTAATCCTTGAATATAAAGTAGTATTCAATCATATATCATAAAATTTGGTGGTAAGTACATTTTTTGGGTTGTTATTTTATAATTACTTCCTCGATATAATAATTCATGAAAAAAATTACATTCTAATGAATAAAATAAATTATGCAAACACTTTCTTAAGACTAAAATAATTGACCTTATATCTTATGTCAATGAGATATTGATATACATAATTTCATTATACACTTTTATGAAACACATAGGGTGATCACATGGTTTAAGTGAAGATTTGGGATACTCTATCTCCATTATCCCCTCGTCTCTATATTTCAAAATATAATCATTAATAATGGAACCTTTTCTAATTTTAATCCCAAACAATTTATGGTAGATGTAACAATTTATGGGGTCCTTTAAATTTTCCTTTTGGAGTTTCTTTATCCTTTATATATCAATTAAATTACTCTCCAAGTAAATATTGTAATAATAAAAAAAACTATATTTATAAATATTGTACTCTATTTCAACTTCCTTTTATAGGTTATGAACATTGTTTCCCATGCATTCCATGTATGACTCCATTGTAATGTAAAAATGGTTGAATTTGAGAATTGTGTGGTGGTGCCTTAATCCCAATCAATTTAGGTGGAATAGATAAATTTATTTGATATTGTAACATTAATAGGGACTCCCTAATCCATGAGAACAGTGATTGTATTAGATAGAGTTTTTTATCACTATGGTTAAAAAGGTATTTGAAATACACCTGATGAGGGCATGAAGGATATGAAAATTCCCCCAACCATTTGGTCTAGAGAAATTTTCTACCAGAAATACCATTATAGTAGGAAGACGGAATTGGTCCATAGTGAAAATATCACTAATGATCTATCCAATACATGTTTAGTTAAATGATATGATCTTATATGGGTAAATCTAATGAATGGGGGGTTTTAGCTGAAAAATATCACGAAGGGGAATTTTTCTCTAAAGTAACTCCATAATTATCATTTTATAATTATAATTGGGGAATCTGTTCATTAATAGAGATGATCCTAAAATATTTTAGTGTTTTATAGGAAGAATATAAAAAAAAATATTATCTTTCCCAATTACAATATGGGTGGTTAATGATAGAATTCCTAGTGGTGATGAAACGACCAAAAATTTTATAAATGGAAAATCTCTTCTTATAAGTATTTAATATACTATAATCACATGAAATCACATTAAGAACACAATAAAAACATTAGTAATTAATATTTAATTAAATAATAAGTATTCCTAGAAGGTATGGAACCTATAACAACTGAATAGTAACTTAACCTTGGGAATAGTATTGTGACCCTTAATAATAGTAAATCAGGAAATATAATAGTAACCACACCTATGAAAGTATAAATAAAATATGGGTATGTTATAAATTAAAATATGATATATCTATATATTTGAATAATTAAATAATTTTTTTTTGAAATGATAACTTATGTGTTGGTATTTTTGTGAATTATAAATATTTAATCAAAATTTTTATAATAATTAAAATGATATAAAAGAAAAATTAATTTTCAAAAAATGAATTTATAAAATAATATTTCATTTTATTATGATTTTAATATAATTTTATGATACCTTGTTAAATTTTTCAAATTTCTATAAAATCATTGATAATTTTAAAATCTATATTTTTCGAGTAAATGATGATTTTAATTTAAAATTTCATTTATCAAATTTAGAAAATTATTTTCATAATTTGGAGCTCATTTTTAAAATCTAAACATTAAAAAATGGTTTGGGGGTATTTTTGGGATTTTTCTGAAATATTTGATTTTTGGTGAATAGTAAAATACAATAATTTTACAGTATATATAAATTATAAGTTAAATAAATTATTCATTCAGTCTTCACTGATGTAAAAACCATAATATAAAAATTTACATCATTATTTTATTATAATTTCTGATAATTCTCAATCTATTCAAAGTCTTGAGCAAAAAATAATAAACAAATTAATAAAATAATGACAAAACACCCCTCTCCCCCACTATATTTACCACCCCTCTCCAACTCTTCTCCTCACACATTATTAGATTTTATACATATCCAAATTCTGAAAAAAATTATTCCCAAGACCATACTCTACTTCCAAGAGCTATTGATCTCATAAAAAGACCAAAACTTTTTCCCTAATAAGCTTTCCAAGGTGGATAAATTCAAGCGGATAATTCCTCTTCCCTCTTTCCTTTTAATTTATTTTAATGTTATTTTCTTATTTTCTCCTCAACTCCCTCATCCAAATGGTATTATAACCACATTACCTCAAATATAATATTATATTGTTATGATAATGTGATAATCCACCATTAAACCCCTCTCATATCTCTTTTATTCTAAAAGTAAAAAGGTCGTTCAACGGTGTTAATTTATCACCTACAAGGACAACAAATTTTCATTTTATATTAACGCAATAATGTATGGTAAAAAACCGTTTTTATAGTTAATAAATTTTAATATATTTATTACATCCTATTTAATGTTTTGGAATCATTATATTCACATGATGTTAAATAATAAAACAAAACAAGTTCGCTGTGAGTGAAAATCACCCTAAATAATCCAAACAATTATCATTAACTATTTATATAATGATTCATCCTCATAACATATAAACAAAAAATTTAAAAAATTATTTAACCTTATATATGTTCATTAATAACATATAAATTAATTTTTTTATAAAAATTCTCATTTTACATGATTTTCCATACATGTATATAAGTAAACTGATCCTGAAAAGCAAGGAAAGCAACGCTCCTGAATTATGAAATTGAATCTCATAACCTATTAAAAGGGCCATATATGAGACTAAAAAATTATAATAAATCAAATAAATGTTTGAATGGTTATTAAATAATTAATTAATGGATTTAATCTGATTATTTAGGATGTTAAGATCAAGTGCAGAACCATTTCAGACATAAGGTAAAGGATTCTTTATAAACCACCATTTTACCTTCAAGTTACTCTTTATGTCTACTTATACCAATGTAATTATTCTTTATTTTTATATATAAATTATAAATTCTCTTTATATGTTCAAAAATTATGTATCCATATCATATAATCCAAATATTATTTGGTAATAAGTGTTTTAGAAAGGTTCCATTTTCAATTCTTCTCGATAAGAAATCCCAATTCAAGGGAACTTAACAATTGTTTACCCTCTAACATGTGCACTACATAATCATTTTTAAGACACCATTATTTTTTGAAAATAAATTATTTTATCATGAAAATGTATCACTGTTCATTTTAGGTTTTATAAAAACTAATATAAATTATCTACTTAAATTATTTTTAACATTTTCTTTAAACCACACTTAGATTTATCGTTTATAAAGTTTCTTAAAAACTCCATTTACATGTTTCTACTTTAATTGGATATAAAAGTTAATTATCTATGAATATTTTACCATATTAATGGCCATTTATGTTATGAATCCATTATTTCATGGAAAAATTTATGATATTCTCATTTTAATGTGTTGTGACATGATTATGATACCCATTTCATTCTATGAGTAACCCTTATATTTATTCTTCATATGGGACACATATTCATGAATATGTTATGATGGGCATGTAAAGATAGAACTCCAATGAATTGGGTGATGTTTATTCCCATGATACTTCATGTTTGGATAGGGATTTAACTTGATTCTTTTTTGGGACTTTGTCCACATTGTCTTTGAAGCTAGCCCTGACTCATATATATGTCATGATATATGTTGTTTCCACATTCCAAGGATTCTATAATTACATGTTTCCATGTTATTATTCCTTATTTTTAGTCACGTTTCTTTCCTTTTATTCCATCATTTTATGCCTTCTAACCAATTTACTATTTCTTATTCATGTTCTTATATCCTTACTAGCATTTTGGGCTAATCCTTTTGTTAATGTATTCCCTAGGTTATCATATATATATGTATGAGATAAATAAAAGTTAGGAGATCATTATGGATATTAAATAAAATATGTTTTTATTTTGGTTTCAGGATGATTAATTATGTTCTTAATCTTCCAAATACACTAGAATTTAGCATGTGATTAGATAGGTAATTATATTTAAAATCATGTAATAATTTGTTTAAAGGATAGGGACTCAATAGTTATTATTAGAAGATGGTCTGTATTTTTTGGGATTTGGAATACAAAACTCTAGTGAAAGTGTTAGGGATAACACATAGTATGAGAAACCATCCCTATATTTTTGTTAGTATAGTGTAAGTGTTTTATCAAGAAAATGAATCCCAGTATGAATACATTAAGTGGATTTGGTTCTGACACAGATGTACCTAGGAGTAACAACTCCATAATATTGTTCTGGGACTGACTCAAGGAAACCTAGTAAATGAAAATAGACCTTATTGTGCACCTGGTTTGACACACTTGGTGGCTATGATTTGGTAAATTTATAAGCTCATTACAGAACATTATTAAGGGAAAAACTTTCCATAAGAATATTTATTAGGATACACATCATGGATAACCTAGTTTGAAACCAATGGAATCACACATTAGGATATAATTTTCCATCACAATTTTATCCTTTTATGTTTAAAGTTTCCTTTAATTTAATTAGCTAAGTATTCAAGTTACTAATTGAACTTTCATTTTCTTAGTTAATGGATAAAAATATAAGAAAATGTTTTAATAATCAATGTGATAGGAAATTTGATGATTTCCATAATTTTATGCCAAATATGGTGGGAATGGGTGTTGAAAACTACCTAGAATTACTTACACAACTTTCCCAAGTTATAAATAATAACTTGAATCGCATATAATTCCCTCCTTCTACTAAGAGAGAGAAAGTTGTGGTCAATTTTTTTATGTAGTAAAGTCCTCCATATATAGTTGGTTTTCAGATGTCCTCCTTATTGAACAATGCATTAAATCCTTTAATAAGGTATCCTATATCCTTCAGTGCTCATATAAAGGAAAAGTTGTGATTTATGTTTATCATTTTGATGTAGAATCTAATCAGTGGTGGACACTTATCAACAACACAAAGTTCATGGAATAAATTGATTCTATTGAATGAGAAGATTTAAAGAAAATATTTTTCAATAAATATTTTTCTCAAGCCATCCCTTTTAAGATGAAAATGGATTTCTTCATACTGAAGCAAATGTAAGATGAGACTATTGGGGCATATGAAGGAAATGTCACAAGGCTTGAAATATATACCCCCGTCTTTGTAATGAACACTAAAAGAAAGGTGGATCTCTTATTTAGTTGACTAAGTCTGAGTGTATGAAAAGTAATGGTGATTCAAGACACTGAAAACTAAAAATAGATTGTATTTTTTACTTAAGGGTGAAATGAATATTAGGGAATCTCAATGGTCTCACAATTCTGGGGGAAAATAGTTGAAAATGGATTTTAGTATGGATGATAAATCACATGATGGAATGAATAACCTAAATCCCACATGTTAGAAGTGTGGGATGAAGAATCGTAGAAACTAGCATGAAACCTGTTTGATTAGAGATATCACGTTAAAGGGATTATATTACACATTAAGCATCATTGTGAGGTATTATGTCATTGTGGATTTAACATTTTTCTCTATGAGTTCCTTGGTATGTTTCTAGATGTTAACCGTGAAATTTAGGATTCTTCACATAATTCCACTAGAAAATACGTTTACAGGGATACACACTATGTGTATCCAGAATACCAGTTAAATATTATAAAATTATATTTTATGAAAGAGGTTGAATAAATGTTTTTACTAAACCTAGTTCAATAATTATTCATATATTGTTGTTCACATAAATTTAATCACAAGTTATTCGAGAGAAAAGTATCTGAGAAAAACATTTAATAACTATTTATTTGATATTTATTGAATATTATATTTATTTATTTATTGGTTAATAATGAAATAATATTTATTTATTATATAAATAGTCATTATTAAATGCCAGATAAATATTTTAGTGTAATAGAGGATTGCATTTTTATGTCCCGTGAGATATATTATATATTGAATGTTATTTGATTAAGTACTATTTAATTTAATTCACATGTTAAGATAATGTATAGCATATAATAATATTATTATTATTTTAAGGCACTAGGTTCTGTAAGGGGTTAAATAAATATTTTAGGCAACATGTGAAAAAATTTATTTCTTAACCCAAATGTTATTTAAAACCAATTATATGATATTATTAGATATCCAATTCATTTGTGATGTTCACGAAAACAGACAGAGAGAATATTCTCAAGACCTAATGAGATCCCTCTCTTAGAACGCTCCAAATAATATTGATCGATCCTCCTCCACCTCCCACTTTAAAGTGTAGAGAGATTGAAGAAAACACATTATAATGGATTCTCATGGCGATTTAAGGTGAACAATATAAGTGTTAGGTTCTGTCGATCTATCACCCGAAGATTCTTATTATGACATTTAAGGAATTTTAAAGCACGTTTGAATCAACATTAAGGGTAATTTTCTCTTGATTCCTACATTGAAAAAATGGTTTAATGTATACTATTTTCAGGTCCATTGGTGAAGAAATAATACATTCAAGGCAATTTTTTAATTAACAAATTAATAATAATTAACATGTTATTAACTTGTGGATGGTTTTGGTGTTCTATCGCTTGTCCCTTTTATTTTAATCAATTCTATTGATTACGGTGTTCAATATTATATGTTGATCATTGATCCTGAAAAATGGAAATGTTGGTTATACCCATCGCATGCTTCCATTGTTCCAAAAATCTATAATTTACATATTAGTGAATGAAATTGCTGACTACACCTCCTATCCAATATTATTACCATCTTCTTGAGTGTTTTCCTTTTCCTCATGACATATGGTTGTGAAACAAACATAAGTCATGCCATCATAACTAGAATCCATTTACAATATATCATAACATAATATGTTAGGTTCACATCCACTACATCCCACAAAGTATATGATGATATATAATCATTACTCTATCGATTAACGGGGATATATAATGTTGGCCCCATCAACCATATTATAATATATATTTAACATGTGTTTCAGATGAATATAAAAACAACCATAAATCCATTAGAATCATATTAATATTAACTCATGAAAATAAGATTAGAATCCAAATAAATAATGTTTCTTTCTTGGTAAATATCCTTTAATTGAGATAAATATGTATAGTGGATTAAAATCATATGGAATAAATAATATATAGTCAAGTAAATAATTTTGTAAGTCAACATAAAATATGGGTATCTTGGTAAGAACCCATAAATTAGAAAAATAAATTAAATATTATTTAGAAAGTAAATCCACTGGTTGGAAATTTATAGTTATTCTTAGTTGGTGATAGTTTAATTAAACAATAGTTATAGGTCAATAATTTTATAAAGACATTGTTTCCACTACACCACATATAGGTAGTAACATGGATAATTAATCAAGATGATTATTTTAATATAGGTTATATTTTTGAAACTATATCGTTTTAGGAACAAGACATAATAAAATTTCAAAGACTATGATAAGAAATAGCAATAAAATATATGAAAAATCATTTAAGAAAGATAATTAATTTGTGTTTATTTTAAGAAAAAAATTATTAGTTTTTATTCAACATTGAAATAAAGAAGGAAAAAATCATATTTAAGGATTGGTATATATTTAAGAGATTGAAATTTTAAAATTTATTAACAATAAATAAATTTAATAAATTTAAATTATTTTTAAAATAATATGGATAAGAATACATAGGAAAATAGAATATATATATCTTACAAATACTCTTCAAAATGCTTCATTTTGTTATTATAAAAATAGAGAAATAAATTACATTCAAGGGTCATTTTAAAAATGTGGTAAGAATTTTTCAAAAACTTTATTTTGATAATTAAATGTCTTAATAATATAATCTTTAAATAAATTATAGATCAATTGGAAGAAACTTATAGAGTAAGATAAATGTTGGAATATATCCCCTTAAAACATTATATGTTATAAAATAAAAAAATAAATTGAAGGGAAGAAAGAAGAAATTCATATCCCCCAAGAAAGAGAAGGATTGGGCATCATATGAAAACAATTAATCATATTATAATGTGATAAAAATAAATATATATAAAGATAACTGGTAATAGAGAACACGACAATTAGAATAAAAAGAAGTGGGGAAAACACTTATAAAAAATTTAATGTGTGCTCAATGAATACATATGAGAGGATAGGTGAAAAATAATGCATTGAAATAAATTTAAAATGGTATGATAAATTTTTGATACTTGGATTATATGATAAATAAGATATGACATATAAAATAGAAATAATACATGAAAATAAATATTATTTGGAAGAGAAACCCCATACTTTAAGTCATGTCTTGATTCATATGCCAATTAAAATCCTAAATAATTATATTATATTAATTAAATATTTTGGAACATTATCTATTTTTATTTCATCATTATTATTAAAGATTCTTCATTTATTACCTTTTTATTATATAATTATTAGATTAAATTTTATTGCATTATTTGTTGTATGATAGTTCAGTTTATGAGTTCAAATATTCTTCAATATAATGGTAATGATATATGGTCATATTTTTATATTTAAATAAGTTATATAGTTTTAAATGTATTTTTTAATGTCATTACACAAGTATATGTGTTCAATATTTTCATATATTCAACAAAATTGTTTTAAATCCATAAGTATTTCTTCATAATAATATTTTAGATGTTTAAACTATTTTTTATTGTTTACTTTTAACATTATTATTATTATATGTACATTATCATTTTAGAATCATAAAAATGATATTTATTGATTTTTAATGTTTTATTCAATCATGAAATATATTTTAAAAAATATACTTTAAATTCATAAGTGTAAATAAAACATTAATTTTCACTTAGGTACTATGAACCCTCTATTGTAAATATTGTTTTTAAAGAGTTTTAAAAGTAAAAAAATGATGTGAGATGCATGAAGTATAAAAATATTCATATTTAATGATTGATTATGAAATATTTTAGGAATTAATCAATGGAATGGTTTGAGATTTGATTGATGAAATTAGTTAACCAAGGCTATAAAGAGTGTAACCTACTAGATAGACAATGCACTTGAGGGAGGGATATGGTAATCAATAAATACTACTCTTATCTTGAGAAGAGGCATGAAATGGGGATCACTGATCTTGGATCACCCATCTAATTATTAGACCAATAGGGAAAGAATTCACAACATCTGAGAAGAAGAACCAAATTTCCTCATATAGATTAAAAATTCATAGAGTTGCGTTAATAAAGACAATAATGAGTTACAAATGCTATATGTGTGGCTATTTATACCCAAGGGGTGATATAAATGTCAATATTCAAATTCCCTAATCCATAATGTCTAAAATACCATATTCCATTAAATTATAAGAAAATAAAGTATATTGGAGACATTTCAAAAAATTATACCACATATGTTGACATTAAGGATGTGTGTCACATGTAACCAAAACATTAGATCATGACTTTAATTCTATATCCTACTACATTATACTTTTTTTCTTTAACCTTTACTTTTGTAATTATATAAGCTATGTGTGATTATAAATTCATTCACCAATATTTCATGGACTTTAGATGTCTCACGTGGTCTAAAATAAGTTATATCATGGGCCCATTTTCTCCCTCCATTCAAAGGGACATATATTATGGCTTTACTATTTTATTATGGGGTGACATTGTCTATTGAAGTCTCTTAATCCTTTCACAAATCATTTTTCTATGAAAATATAATTCCTCTACTTGTGAGCATAGCTAATCTTCCTTGGAATGGATCTCATCATCCTCCACTTAGTGAAATGAGTTTTCCCTCGCTCTATCATATGCAACCCAAACAAGAAAAAATAAAAAAAATGAAAGTATCACTTAAACCATACTCACATAAGAAAGATGTATTGTAATAATTAGTAATAATCTTATTAACAAATCAAAAGTTTCCATCACCAAAGGCATGAGTTTCATGCTCTATTCCTTATAAAATCTTTCCTTTCTTATGTTAATCTATATAAATTCACTGAGATTGAAAAAAAACTTAATCAGAACCCTTATTTGTATGATCATATTATTTTTGGGAAGTCTTATCTATATTTTTCATACCTTTTGATAGTTATTATTGATAAATTATTAAAACATTTTCCCATCTAGATTAGTTTTCTCCTTATATGGAAATAGAACATGATCAATATGTGTAATGGGTTAGAGAAATAAATAATTATAAATCGAGAATATTTAGTAGGGATGTACTAGTCCTATCATTTTTGAGTTCTTTATATGGAAGACAATACTAATTATTAATATCATTATTGAATACCATTCACAATACTAAGGATAATGTTTGACTCACTACCTCTATTTGACCATCAATTCAATGATGGAATGGTATATAATAATAATATCATCAAAATATTTCCTCATAATAATTTATATATTTATATAAGAAATTTTTGTATCTATATCCAAAAATTACACCCTTATAATCCCATGTATAGTCTCAAATTATTTAATGAAAATGATAGTGATTTTGGAGTAATAATCATTTTTATAGTATGTGGTAAAATGAAAGATTTTTGAATACTGGATCACTATAAAAAAATGAATCTATGTCCAGCTAGGTCCTTGTAAACCCCATAATAATGCCTATTGATATGTCCCCCAAATGGTAATTAAAGATTTTAATATGAAGATATAATCCATTTGGGTTTATTTTAGTTTTGAATTTATGGAAATAAATGTACATTAATATAAATTTCTCAACATCCCAAAACATTCTATCATAATAAAAATGAACACTAAGAACAATTAACGTTTTTATAATTGAAAACCCCCCATTATACCACTTTAATGTGATTCTTTTAATAAAATTAAATGGATATAAAAATTTTAAATGAAGAGTTTATCAATATGGAATAAGAATCCATCATATATATAGAACTATTCCCAACAGAATTTGGGTTCACAATCACTATAAGGTTCACAAAAAACATTAGCAATGTTATATAATTATTTAATATTTTCAAAAAGAATAATTTTAATATATTAAAATGGTAAAAGATAATATATATTTGAAAGTGCGTCAAACAAAATGTTTTCTACTCCCATTTTATTCTTAATGACATGTGGTAATGGGTAAATTAATTCCAACTATCTATAAATTCATTTTTTTTAATTTGTATCCTAAGGTGTTTAAGACCCCAATTATTAAAATGGATCATATATTTCTTAGGAAAAATTTAATTTATCCATGTTTATAATAACTTGAAAAATGATTTAAATTCATAATCACATTCACCATAACTTCTCACTAAAAAATAAATAAGCTTACCTTCCTGCATAAGTTCTCTACCTATGTAATCCCTCTTACATCACATTCAATTGAAAAAGTCATACTATAGTCAGAGAGAACAAATATAAGGATTTTGGTGAGTCCCTCATTGAGATCCTGGAAGGAATTTTCTCAAGTAACTCCTCTTATGAAGGGAATGTTCTTACATTATATCTTATGTAAGGGTGTCATAATCATTACAAAGTCATTGAAGAATCTCCTTAAAAAATATCAATCCCATGAAATGTTATTTCTTATTTAGTGGATGCTGGAGTTATCCTATCATGATTCATTTTATCTTCACAGTTTCCACTTCAACTATATTTGACTCAAAAAAATCAAAGTAAAGTATTTTTATCCATAAAATTTCTCATTTAGTAATGTTACCAAATATTTTTTTACTTTATTAAAACCTATAAGAATTTTCTCAAGTGATCCACATGTTCATTCAAACTTATATTCTAAACTATAACGTAATCAAAATATAAAACCAAAAAGATTCCAAAAAATAATTTTATGACATGATTCATTAATCTCATGAATTTTATAGGTGAATAGGTGACATAAAAGATCCCTAGTCACTCATAATGGCCATTTTTTCAAAAGATCTCTTCCCTCATCATCTTTTCTCTTTATTATTTAATGATAGAAACTTCTTAAATCAATTTTAGATAAAATTATTTAACCATTTAACTATTCATGGATATCATCTATCCTAGGTATATGAGGATGATACATCATAGGGATATTATTAATGTATCATAAATTAAGTCACATTCTCTATTCATCATTCTGATTTGGTGCCTATATAATATGTTCTACATGATAGATTAGACTCTCTATGAAATACCCCATTTCTAATTTCTTTGGGACTTTTATTTTATTTTTCTATTCACCTCAAGTTTGGTAAAATATTTCAGGTGAATTAAAAGGGATATTACAGTCATGAAATCAATTTGATTCTCAATACCTTTAATAGGTGGAAATCCAAGTCATATCACTTCTAAAAACACATAATCTAAATACAAAAATAAATTCTCAACAACATGTGTAAAATGAGATGTTAAGTCATTAGTGTCTAGCATTACCTATCTATATATAAGTATTAAATATTTCTTCAAGATATGAAATTTTTATTAACCTCACTCTTTTATTAAAACATTAATCTTTTATCCTCACATAATTAATTTTTCGTTATTTATTTTTCTTTTAACTGTATTTCTTATCATACCTCATTTTATAATCTTCTATCATTATCTCCTTTTTCATTTTATCTATTTTTTAATCACTCATTTTTCTATTCTCCCTCAAAATTTAATCATAAAAAATTTATTTTGGGTACATTTGAACAATTTTTTACATTCCCTTCATAATATAAATGAATGAGTGATTAGGAAATTTTCATGACCAACATACCAATCATACATACATGGTATCATAGAAGCAAGTGAAATTCATATATTACTATTAAATCACATATTAACTCCTATTTATACCTCCCAATGGTAAATAACACTTTTAACTATTTTTTTACCTATATATCTCTATAATAATTCAACCACTATAGCCGGTATAGATATTTGTTCATTAATGTTTAGAGTATCAACTTCGCCTAAAACTCAATGCTTGGTACGTTACAATAACCTCCCACATCAATGTTGAAACTAAATAACATATTATTGATTTGGAATCATGTATTGAAATATTTTAACTTTTAAACATTTTATTTTACACCATTTGAGAACTCAAAATAGAACATGTTATGTAGAGGTCATATTCATCCACAAATCCTCATTTTCAAATTTCTTTGGAATCCACCTTCGCATCCCCCATTCTCCCTCCATTAGTCTCTCATTCTTCAGACTTGTTGATGGTCACGGTGAACCAATTTGGGAACTCACTAGAAATGTGACTCTTTGACATTTGAAATAAAAAATATAACTATTCCTTGTTTATTTATCCTTAAAATCAGTTTTAATATGTGGAATAATTAAATTGTCACATTTGTGATAAACCACCTCTTTAGACTTATATTTTTCTCTAATATCCATCCTCAAATTTCTATATGGGGTGAAATTCATAGTTGGTTTCCTCCCGTTTCTCTTCCTATTGACTTTTTCTCGATATTAGCAGCATGAGGAATCATAAATTATATCTAAACATGGTGGTATATCACCAATTTATCATAAATATCCAAATTAAACCTATATAAAAATAAGGTTGTGGTTTACTCTACATAATATTTTATGGTTTTTAAAATCATATAAATTTTCAACTTATTATAGTAATTTTCAACACTCTTACTCACTTTACTGAGTAATTAAATCTTTTTAAGGAGATATATATATGTTATTGTGTTCGAAAAAAACATTTCATTATAGAGAAATTCATTTATTAACAAATATGTAACAAACATACTCTATATATTCCATTTAAGGGATGTATGTTTTATTTTTTCTACTAGAAAGAAAAATGATAAGAAAATAATTACTCAATCTATATCAATCTTGAAAAGTAAGTATTGGAATATATTTTCAATTAAAATGAGGAGACCTCACCTTGATTCCACCATGTTTGTAATAATAATGGTGTCTCTTTTGTCCTCTTATATACTAGTAAAGAAACCTCCTCCTTTGTGAGATATATTTAAAAAAATCATCAAAATTCTCTATCTTATCATCCATGATGTGGGTGGAAAATGGTTTTAGAGTAAACCATTTGTTACCATAGAACATCTTGGCCTTGGTTGATTATCTATCTTCTCAATAATTTTATAAATCACCTCAAACATTGTATAAAGAAACATATAATAGTAGATAAGAAAATATTTTATTTGGAGTTCCACATATTTTGGTGAGGAGATCAACTAGGAATAATAGTTAGGGTAATTTTGATATAAAATATTTTGATATATTAATCAGTTATATTTTAGAGAGTTATATCCATAATAAAAATATTACTCATTTTTTTGGTCAAAAAGAAAAAAATCATTTCTTACAAAATCGGATTTTTATATATTATATGGCTTTATTTAAAATATGGATTTTTAAATTATATAATTTTAATTTTAAAAAATGAAATATATTTTTCCATTCATCATTTAAATATTTTCTTAATATTTTTTCCATAATTTTCTAATGTTTTTTATTTTTCAATGAATAGTAAAAAATTGAGATTTTTATTGAAAACTGTTTTTTCTTTTAATTTATTTTTAAAGTAAAATTATATTTTGAATTATTTTTAAAATATAATTAGTTAAATTTGATTTTAAATAATCGAATTATGATTTTTTAAATTAATTTTATACTTTTATTTATTATAATAATATTTTATTTTTAAAAGCGTATTTTTCAAAAATAGCAATTTTTGTTGCCATTTGGATGTTTTTTTAAATTAAATTATTCTACTTATGTATTTTGACAATAAAATAATGTATTTAATATTTTGATTCGGTGGTTAAAATTTTGTTAAATAGGACCCTTTTACTTTTTGTTAATATGAATAATAACCTTAGTATTTTTTTTACCATTGATAAGGGTAAAGTGGAAAATTAATGTCAAAAATAAAATGATAATGACTTTAACAGGACCCAAACACTAGACTAAATATCTTTTATTAGGAAATTTCGTCCATACTCATTAAATATTTTGTTATATGTAATTTTTTTTCAATTTGGATATGATTATGACCTTTATAATATTTTATGTAAAGACAAGTTAATAATGTGACACTATTGTCTTTAATAAATATAATATTTTTACTATGAAGATAAATATAGGATATATTTAATTATAATTATTGATTTTAAGTATAAATGTTTTTTATTCATAAATTTAATTTTATTAAATTTTTGTGAATAAATAATTACCTTAAATTCTTACACAATGATGATGTATTAATTATTCAATTATTGGAAAATAAAATAAATGATATTAAAATATTAAAAATAATAAAATTTTAAATAATTAACGTGATACATGAATATTTTAGATAAATACAACATGTTAGGGTTATTCAAATTTATTATATTTTAATTCCTTCATTGCCTTGAAGTTATAAGAACCAAAGTAGATAAATAGTTTTAAAATTTACTTTATTGATATTTTAGGAAAATAATATTTTATTAAATGATATAGAAATCATAAAAACATATATTAGGCCATGTGAATGGTATATGGTCAATTAATTCAACAAATATTAGTTTTGTAACTTCTTCATTTTATACTAACATTATTAACCTTTAATGTGTGGAAAATTTTAATATTGCAATAAATGTCAAAAGGGTTAACGGAGGCATAAATCAAAAATATATGTGTCCAAATGTGATAAAAACTAGTAAAAATTTCATTTTAGGAGATTATTTTATCTCATAATCCTATTATATTCTGATATTATCAATCTATATGTATATGGGAATAAAAATTAATTTATATTAATTAAATATTTTCAGAATTCTAAAATATCCACTCCATTCTCTTATAAAAGGGCACCAATTCTTCACATTTATTCACACATAAAAACCCATTTTGTTATGAGAAAATCTAAAAATGTACATTAATATAATCCCACCAACTCATTATATTGGATTTTTAGGTACAAAACCAAATTTAGAGTGCTTAAGGTGATAATAAAATGAGATTTTCTAAGGTAAAGGTACAGTTTTTAACCACACGTTTTAGTTTTATTTCATCTTCGAATACTTAAAGTGTTCATAAAACATGATAAAATAATATTACAATTATAATCCATGTACTTATATTTTATTATGTTAATGTAATAATTTATATCCGTCTCAACTTCTATCAAATAAGTAATGAATACATCATTTGTGTGTACAAAATATTACCTCCGCGCAAACTGATATAAGTCATTTTCCATAAATATCTCTGATGGATGGATATAATGATGGAATTAATTTTAATATATGATACTATAGAAATAATTATCATTATTATAGGATAAAATATCTTTTACTTACTTACCATTCCATTCACTAATTAATGATAACATCATTTTTACATGTGTGCAGATTATCACCTCCTTGAACCGATGTGTTTCATTTTTCATCACCACTTCACATGGATTATATATATAATTATAATTAAAGAAATAATATTATTTTTATGATATGACTCTATTTTTTTAATATTAAATGATATATACCTTATTTCCATACCTATAATTAAAAATGTGAACGTTACTCATGCATTCATATGACCTATCATCGCCATGATTGTAAGGTAGTTCATTCTTCATAAGAATTTTTAATAATTGGTTTCAAAAGTATAATTTATGTATAGAAATGATAATTATTTCATGATAATTATTCTTTATATTTGTTAATAATAACCACTTTGATCATATTTGACCTATCAAAGTAATTTATTACTTATGTGTTGAATATCATCAAGATATACGATGTGAAGAAAAATGATTAAGTAATTTTATATAAAATTGTAATAAGTTATATAAAACTAATATTAAAATTTAAAAACAATCTCTAAAGATATTAAATAATTTACATAATTTAATTATTTATTAAAATAAATATCACAAGTGATGAGTCGGGCTCAAGGTAACCGACGTTCTTTCTAAAATCTTCTTTTAATGTTTCCCTTAAATAAATTCATCCATATCCATATTTTTAAAGTTATTTTATGAATATATTTATATAGACATATGTGATTTATAATGTTAAATATATGTTTACTTTGAAATCCCTTGTATTGTTTTCAAAAATAATTTTTTTGTGAAATATTATAACATTCTTTAAAAAAAAGACAAAAAGAATGTCCTATTTTAACACATAAGAAGGAAAAAACCATTCCCCCACCATAATCGTTATCTAATTTTTGGATTATTTTACATGATTTCATGTTTAATTAAAATAAAAACATTCCTTTCCTATTATTTTTCTATAAAGGTTTTTAAAATGGAATGTATATATCAATATCCAATATGTAAAGAACACTTTTATGATTCAAAACATTTTGTATTGTATTATGGTTCTTTGGAATTATTTATGAGTATAGGTTGTTCCATTATAAATTAATGGTGGGTGATCCCATTATAGAACTCTAATCCATTAGATAATAGAATGGATTTAACCAATTAGGTTTTTTCTAAAAGTATATGGGAATATTCTAGCTATTTCATGTGTAACTGCAATCGTTACTCCATGTGTAACTATGATAGTTGGTCCATGTGTAATCATGAGGGATACTTCATATGTAATAGTTATTTGAAAATATTTCCAAAACATACCTAAATTATTTATCTATTCCTATTATGGGTTTCTATAGGATCATAATGATTTCTCAATTTAAGTTAATGATCTGATGTTTGCAAAGTATAGCATTGTAAAAAAGTTATTATGAGTTTTTCATAATTTTAAAAAAATTATGAGAATTATTTTTCCATTAATATTTCTTTTCAAATGTTTTTGAAAATATTTTGGAAGAAATTGTGATTTATTATATATTAAAATGTTTATTTTGGGCCTAATATTTATTTTCAAAAGGAAATTTTTTTATAAATATTCATGGACTAACTATTTATTTATTTTTATGTCCCTTAATGATATTTTTATGCTCATTTAATGTTTTAAAATGATTTCCAAAGGATTGAAGGATGGGTAAGGGATATTAAGAAGTCAAGTTGAAATTCTTAAAGATTTTTCCAGAAAATAAAATGTGATTCATTTTAAAAAATTTATATTATGGGAAAAAATGATGCTTATTACAAGTCACAAAATTGTATATATATGGGTTTTTATGAAATATTTATGACCTAAGTCTCTAAAACTATAATCCAAAAATATTTTTTGGAATTTAAAAATTTGGATTATAGTTTAATTCATTATAATATGTAATGATTAAGGTTGGGTTATTATTATTGGTATTAGGGAAAGGTTTAGATAAATTTATAGGTTAGGATAATGTAAATATAATACTGTTAGAAGATTTTACTCAATGGATAACCTGAAATTATATAAAATTTAATGATTACCCTATTTTTTAATATAAATTATGTTCATTTAGAAAGGTTTTACACATAGGGAATAAGGAAAATAATGTATGAAGTCACCAAGCGGAAGATATCCTTCCAAAACAGCAACCTGAAATGGTTGGAATTAGAATATTGTGGGTTTGTATTGTTATGGATAAATTAATACTGGATATAAATAATTAGTGTAAACATGATTGAGATTATCCAGATCAACCAAAAAGAAAATTATATATAGTGGAACTTTTTATTAGAAAACACCCTCTAATATTTAGTGGATCGTCTAACGCAACAGTAGATGATGGATGAATTAATGAGCTAGAAAAGATATTTTTTGTCGTGGGATGTTCAAATCATTAGAAGTAATGTCTTGGTATTTACCAATTTGAATTTAAAACTTACTAGTGGTGGCCAATGGTCAAGAATATTTGGGAATGAAAGGATATTAATTCCTTGTAACATGATGCATTTTAAGAATATTTTACTTGAGAAATAATTTTTTATGGTGGTTTAACATATGATGGTAAATAGATTCATAGAATTTTAAAAAAATGAGATCCATTAATTGGTCATGAATAAACAAAAATACATAATATAGGAATGGTATGCTCAAAATTTTTTCCATGATATTAATATTAAGATTAATCAGTTTTACTTAGGATTGAATAAAAAATATCAAAGTTCATTAGCTTCCTGTGATTTCAAAAGTTATAACAAAGTTGTGTGATTTTCTGAGAAGGTATAAATGAATTTTATTGATGATCATTTGTATATTGAAACCATAGAGAAAAAAGTTCAAGGTTGAGGGAAAATGGGAAGAATGGATCAAATAAATATGATGGTAAGAAAATTATTTTTTATAGTTATAATATTTCAATCAAAAAAGGACATTGAGGAATTTCTTATGAAGTCTACTGAATTATTCGGATGTGCTATGGTTAGGAATATGGATCATAATTACAATGAAAATTATCTTTGTACTTATAAGACATATTTTGATAAAAAATTTAAATATTTTAAATGTAATGAGATGGTTCATTATGCCCATGTGTATCTGAATAAGAACCAAAATGATGGGAATAAGAGAGACTATAAGGAGAAAGGTGTGGTAAAATAATTTTCAACAATTTCAATGGATATTGGGGTATCTAAATATGTTTTATAAGTTACATTTATTCTTTATTTACATTTTAATAATTTATTTTCTGATTTGAGGTCTACAAAGTTTTTCATTTTTGATATTTTTTTGGTAAATTGGAAATTCCACCATAAGAAATGAATTCATAACTTATGATAGTAACACCCGAGGAAGTATTATGGGGAAAAATTAAAATAATCTTCCTATAATTTTATAGGGAAATAAATTTCCTTTAAATGTTTTCTAATTTCCTCTATTATAGTTTGATGTTATCCTGGTTATTGATTGGATTTATGTTTATTATGATAAGATAGATTTTAGAGTTAAAGAAGATTTTTTCATAAATAATTTTAGTTTGTTTATAAGAATGAACTCATACCATTGATCACATATCAAGAATCTGAGAATCTATTAAAATATATAACGTAACGTTATATTGCACATATTTTTGAGATTAACAGAACATTACAAATTAATGATATTCTAGTAGTAAAAGAATACCAATATGTTTTTGTTTATGAGTTGCATAGTTTTATACCTAATTTGGAAGTTAAATTTACTATTAACTTAGTTTATAATGTTAATCTAATTTCATAACCCCTTATAGAATATCTAAAATTTAGCTTCTTGAATTTAAAAAGTAGTTGTATTAGTTTCTAGATAAAATTTTCATTCATCGTAGAACTTCACCATGGGGTGAACCTATTTTTTTTAAAAAATAAATATGGTTCCATGAATATTTTAATTGATTATAGATCATTGCATAACATTACAGTTAATAATAATTATTAATAGCCTCATATGGATTCTTTATGTTAATATATTTAGAAATATTATTCTTTTTCGATGGTTGGTCGATGATCTAGGTACAATCAACTGAAGGTAAAGAAGGATGACATTTGGAATACATCCTTTTGGACTAGATAAAATCATTATGAGTTTGTTGTTATTACCTTTGGTTAAAAAAATTCCCATTTTTATTTATGAATATGATGAATGGTGTCTTCCATAAATATTTTTAATAGTTTGGGTTTGCATTTATTGATTATACATGGATTTTTTCATAAATTTATGAGGATAAACAAACATATAAGGCATGTTCTATAAACACTGAAATAAAATAAGTTATAACGAAAATTTAGAAGATGTGAGTTTTTATATCATATTTATTTTCATGTAAACCTCATAATTAAATATAGAATAATAGTTTATCTAGTTAAAACCAATGTGGTTGGTGAATGGAAAATACCTACAAATGTTATTAAGATTTGTGGTTTTATTGGGTTACAATGTTATTTCCAAAAGTTTTTAAAAAATTATATGCATTTATCTATCTTATTAAAAAGGTTTAATCAGAAATAGATTAAATTAATATGTATAATAGAATGTGATGACTATTTTGTGAAATAAAAATAATATTGGTGAATGCTCTATTTTTGGATCTTCCCCCAGATGTGGTGTATTTTTATCAACAATGGTACTTTATTAAAATGAGTTGGTTGTTTATTGTTGAAAAATGAATAGGTAATTATGTATTATTCATGTAAATTAAAACAAGGGAAAACATATCCTACACATGATCTAGAATTAAATGCTGTAATTTGTTTCTATTATTTAGATACATAAATTAAATAAATCCACGTGTGAAATATATACTTACAATAAAATTTTGAAGTATATATTATCTATGTAATATTTTAATATGAGATATAGGATATAGTTAGAATTGATGAAAGATTATGTCTGTAAAATTAATTGCCATCATGGAAAAGAAAAAAAAGTATTTTATGCCTTGAGATAGAAAAATAATGCTTCATTAACCATGTTATGTTTTGAACATGACCCTCTGGTAAATTATTTGATAAATCTTGGTGTATAATATGTGGTTGCTTAAAAATACTCTATTTTTTTATGTATCAATATAATTTTAACTATTATTAAAAAATTATGAAAGCTCCGAAGGAAACATGTGAGTTACAGGGAAAGTTATAATTGGTTAAGAATGGTAAGTTTATAGAATTTAATATTGAAAAAGAATGTGTTCTAATATTTGGAAAAAGATTATGTCTACCATGTGATTCTTAATTAAAGAGATAAATTTTGATTAAATATCATAAATCCCCATTTTCCATTCATCCTAGTTATACTAAGATGTACATAGACCATCGAGAGTGTTTTGATGGGATGGAATGAAAAGATATATTATTTAATTTACATTGAAATGTTTTAATTATCAATAGGTTAAAAAAATTATAATTAAAAAAGTGGATTATTCATTTCTTCATAATTATAGAGTGGAAATGGGAAAATATATCCTGGGGTTTTATTGGGCTATTTACAAATACATCTCGAGTTAATAATGTGATTTGGCCTATTATTGTTCGATTTACTAAATCTGCACATTTTTATACCAATAGATATACTTTGTATTTCCATAAACATTGTTGAATGTACCACACGGACAAATTTTGATTAAATTTTTTTCCTCTCTCCATTATATCTAACTGGGATCCCATGTTCACATCAAAATGTTTGAATGGTCTTTAAAAGTTGTTGGGTGTTGAATTAAATTTCAATATATATTATCACCTTCAACATGATGTTTAGTCCAAAAAAATGATTCAGACTATATAAGAAATGCTTCAAGCTTGTTAAATTTATCTAAAGGGAAGTTGGGATTTTTATATTTCTTAACATTATTTTTCATATAATAACATTATTCATTACAATATACATATGGAAAATTTTGAGTAATTTTATGGAAAGATATATTAGAATCTGCATTTTTTGGATGAAGTATGTAAAAGATTGTTGATAGGACCTGAATTAGTATATGAAATGGTTGATAAACAGAAGCAAATACCAAAAAATATGAGGATTTCATAGAGTAGACAAAAAAATTATGTGTCTGACTAGATAAAAGAACTTTATTTCAAGGTAGGTGATCGTTTTTAAAGTCTCTCAAAATAAGAGTTCTCTATGTTTTGGTAAAAGGGGATGTTAAGTCCAATTTTCATTGGACCATATGAAATCATAGAGAAATTTCGAATAGTTTCTTATTTAGTGGAATTTCCACTGAGTTTATCCCAAGTACACAATGTTTTTCATGATTCCATGCTATGAAAATATATATTGAATTCATCCAATATTTTGATCCCAGAGGTAGTTATGTTAGAAGATATAATTTCTCATGAGGTATAAATATTTCATATTATTTACCAAAGAGATCATGTTTTTCTAAATAAGTTAATTCATCAAGTTAATTTTTTTATGGAAAAACATATGACTAAAGATGTAATATGGGAGTCTAAAAATGAAATAGGGGAAGGGTATAACCACTTGTTTAATAAGTGAATAAAATGGTGAGGTCACTATTTCAAAAACTAGGAAGAGTGTAAAAACCATAATAATTCTGATATATTACATTTTCATATATTCAAATGTTATATTTTAGATATTTATATTCACTATAAAAATATTATACATTTTTTATGTCAAAAGTGAAAAAACATCATTTCTAAACAAATTGGATTTTTATATATTATATGGTTTTATTTAAAATATGTATTTAAAAATTATATAATTTTAATTTAATAAAATTAATTTAATTTTTTAAATTGATCATGTAAGAATTATCTAATGATGATTTTTTTTGAATTTTTTGAAAAGTTTGATTTATCAATGAATTGTGAAAAATACTTATTTTTATTGAAACTTATATTTTTTTAAAGAATTTATAAATACAAATTAAATTTTTTTCATTATATTTAAAATTTAATCATTAAATTTTAATATAAAATACAAAAAATTATTGTTTTGTAAATTAATTTTTTAATTAAATTTTGTATCAAAACATATTATACTTAAGAAGGCATTTTCTTAAAAGTTGTTTTCCATTGTGTTTTGATGGTTTAATTTTAAATTAAATTATACAACTTATTTATTTTCAATTCTAAAAAATGGATTCCATATTTAAAATAATTTAATTAAAATTTGGTAAATAAGTTTCATTTATTTCTTTCAATATGAATAGTGACCTTAGTAATTTTTGTTACCATATTTAAGGGTAAATGAGGTAATTAATGTTAAAAATAAAATTATGAGAACTATAAAATGACCCAAAGATTTACCTAAATTTAATTTGATGAGTTTAATTCATCCATAATCATCCACTATTTAGTTATATGTCATTTTTTGGCCGTTTGGATTTGATTATTGACTTTATAATATTTTATGTAAAGAAAATTAAAAAATGTCACGCTCTTGTTTTTAAAAACTATTATATTTTTAATATTGGGATAACAACATGAGATTCTAAGTTATAAATATATATTTTAAATATATAAAATTTAAATTCATCTTGGTAATTTGTTTTTAATTTTTAGTGAAGAAATAATTTCCCTGAATTCTTACACGATGCTAATGCAGTAATTATTCAATTAATGTAAAAATAAGATAAATTATATTGAAAATAAAATACATAATATAATTTGAAATAATTAATGTAATAAAATAATTTTATACATAAATATATATTTTTACGGGCATTTGAACTTATTATAGTTTAATTTCTTAGTTGTATTTATGTTCTAAAAATCAACATAGATGAATATTTCTAAAATTGAATTCATTGATATTTTATGACAATAATATTTAATTGAAATATATATTATTCCTAAAAAAATTAATTAGGAAAAAGGAATGGTATATTGTTAATTAAATCAACCATATTACATTTTTGGGTTTTTTTAATTTTATAATAACACTATTAACCGTTAAAGTGTAGAAAATTTTAATATTTCACTAAATATCAAAAGGGTTAATGAAGGGTAAGAAAAAAATAATGGTAAAATTCAATAAAAACTCTCCAAATTTTATGTAATTAAATTATTTACACTCATCATCATATTATATTTTAATTTTATAAATTTTGAGAAATTTGGACAATAGAATTAATTTATATTAATTTAATAATTTATGAATTCCAAAAGTGCCCCTCCCCTATCTTATAGAATGGAACCAATTATTCTCATTTATTCACACCCATAAACTCATTTGGATCATCCATGGCATCCATAAAGACCTTATAATCCCTCACCTAGTTATAATGGTATCTTTTAGGTAAAATACAGACCTTATGGGGCATAATTTGTTAATCAAAGGATATTTTCCAAAGAAGATATATTCTATTTAACCCCGTGTTTTAGTTTTATTTCTTCTTCCACATCCTAAAAATAATATTAAACCATGATAAAACAATTACATTAGTATCATCCATATATATATGTTTTATTATATTAATCTTATAACCTATATATATCTCTTATTCCATCAAATGATAAATAAAACCATCGATCGTGTGTATAGTAGACTACTGCCATGTAAAATAATGTAATTATTTATCTGTCACCATATCTTAAGGATGTTAATGATGATAAAATTATTGTTTATATGTATCATTAATTAAAAGATTGTATATCATTTAATTTCTCACGTTTTCATTCATTAAAAATGATGATGTCATTCATGAATACATCTATATTGCCACCTCTACAAAGAGATATGATTCATTTTTTATCACCACATCACATGGATGATATATTTAATTATAAATAAATAAATAAAATAATATTTATTAAATTATTTGTAATCTAAATAAATAAAATATACTTAACTTCTTTTCATAATGATTATTGAAAAATGGAAACATTACTCATATGTACGTACGACCTACCGTCTCCATGACTGTAACATAGTTAATTTTTCATAATAATTTTTCATGAATGTTCTAAAAAATTATAATTGATATATAAAAATCATACCTATTTAGTTATTATTATTATTCCATATATGGTGTAATAATTAATGGTTTGACCATATTGAACCTACCAAAGGAATATTGGACTTATGTATCAAATATCATCAGAACGTCTAATAAGAAACTAAATTATTAAGCAATTGTATATAAAATGGTAATAATTGATATAAAAATGAATAATATACATGAAAAAGTTTCTTCAGAAATTAAATAATAAACATAAGTTTATTATTCAAAAAAATAAATAGTGTATGTGATAAGTTTGACTCAAGTTAAGGAAAATTATTTTTTAAAAACTCTTTTTAAGTATGTTTTTGATAAAGATATTTTTACCTAGGGGACTAGGTATTATATCCTCTTAATCTCAGGAAGGAGGTGTTTTATTTAGGCCATTTATATCAGGTTCACCTTTTTTTCAACCTGAATATGTTATTATGGTTGATTGGTTTGATTGTAGAGGGTTAACTAGTGTGATGTCATTGATGTCAAGTATAATATCATCTAATGGTCTCAAATGGGTTTGTTAACAAAGATAGAAACACCCAACAACTCACAAATTCAGGATTCTTCGACCTGCATTCCAAAGGTAGGCATTCATAGGCTCATTTGGCCAACGACACTTAAGAACTCACATTGTTCGATAGGATGGGAACTCATGCTCATCACACCCTTTGGGGGACTATTTCATATTCCAAGAATCTATAATATATTTAAGGCAAGTTCATTAATCCTTTTTTAATTACCTTGTATGTTTTCATGGATTAGCCCTAAATCAATGTTTAATCATTATTACTCATGGGTTTGGAATCATTTATATGTATCTGAGGTTCTCCATCGTTGGAAGGATATGTATGTATCTGAGGTTCTCCATAAATGTTAACCTTTTATGGATATATCAGGGATTATTTTTTCATTTACTATGATATTTATATCTTCAAGCCACATGGTACAGTGATCCAGAGTTTATCATTATCTAGGTGGAAAGTGTTATTTTGATGTTAGGATCAATCCCATAAGATGGTATTCCTATATAACCACGTGAGAGGTATTAGAACCCATGTATTTGGTGTCTCTTAATTGGACACATCACCTTTCTAGGTCGTATGATAAGTACCCGACCATGTAGTTTAACATCATGAAGGAAGGAAATATAGGAAAAATATTACTTAGTTAAGGATGGTGTGAGACTTATGTCATGGTGGAGAGAGGTACCCAGAAGATATATGGTCTTTTGATTGAATATGACCCTATCGAGGATGTGTCCCAAATAAAATTAAGGCAATTTGGGTGACAGGTTTTGACCTCATGGTAGATTCCTATGTATCCCAATTACTTTGGAATTAAATCCCTCATAGTTCAGTTTCGCTGGGACTTACACCTTATAAGAGGCCCATTAAATGGTCATGATTGGAGATTACATATGGTATATTCCCTCTTGGATTGAATTTAGGATATTACACCATATGGGAGGCCCATTTTTTGTTGGGTTATAAGCATTGAAGATTCCCATTTATCGTTGGTTCATCATTAGGAATATGTCCCTATAAAGATTGAAGTATGGTTTCAAGACTTATACCATGTGGGAGGCCCACTTCAAGAGGATTTCTCTTAATCATATTTGATGTGGGGATTACACAAGGATTCTTAGTGTTTGGTTTATAGTTGCGGCTTACATCAATGGAGAAATATTGTCTTGGGGGACATGATATGGTAAGATATTACATGTAGAAGTGTCCCATTTGATTTATCTTTGGGGATTATATATGTAAAAAAGGAACATTTGAAGCATGAGATTATATGGATTTCATGATCACCATTAATCTCTAAGTCCATGAGATTCATTCTTGGTGTGAGAAACATGAGAAAGATATATATATGATTATCACACAACCCTTGTCATCCACTGATTGATGGTGCAAAATCATAAAGGGAAAGGGAGGGGACATTGAGTATGAATGTTTCTTATTTTATTTTGGTAACTGGGATACTCACCTTAAGTGATCCATCTAGATATATCCCGGGATGAGGACACGTGGAGAAAATGTTCCACCAACTATAATAAAGGATATAGCCTTACCTATGTGGGAGTGCCCAAAAATTGGATCTCCAGAAAAGAAAATAATATTCAACATTGGGCCTTATCCAAGGGAAAGGACACCAATTCCCCTTAATCCCTAGAATGTGTAAGTTCACGTCCGCACCCAATGTTCAGAACCCTCATTACCATGGGAATATAGAATCATGGTCATTTCAAGGGTTCACCTTACTAATAGGTTAACTGACATGACTTTACTTACTATGGTTATGTAGACTCAACAGGGTGCGCTAGAGCACCCTGTGATCTTATCATAAATTTCTGGTGGCTATAGAAGAGGCCTATGCTTAATATCATTAGACTGGTTCATGGAGGGTCCAACATAGGGTTTGATGACACAATAGAAGGAAATGATTAGAGCGGGAGAGTGGAACCCCCTAGGAAACCTTGTTCCCCATAGCATGTTATTTTTTGGGATGGGGATTCCTCTGTGTATTGTCTTGCTTTGAGGGTAAGGGGATTGTCCGCACAATATTTTGGTTTGCATACTTGGGTTCAGTCCGTGTATCATTTTTCTACATGGGGCTGAGTTACTTCTGCAAATAATCTTGCTACACTAGGGCTGGGTTCCACCAATATAGAATTTTTCTATAGGGGATTCCTGTGAACAAAGGTTCCATTGTTTCTATGCCTTGTTAGAACGATGATCGAAAAGAATATTTTGATTTAATACAGATAATTAATTTATTGTTTCCTCATTAATGACATGTAATGGGTTTTTACTTTGGGGAATAATAGAAGGAGTACATCTTTTGTGCTGCCTCGCTTCATCTCTATTCATCTTCATTCATCCATGTGTGTCCCTCCTCCCATGTATCAATCCTCTTTTCAGTTCCCCTCAGGATCTATTTATAGAGATGTTGAGGAACTAGATCTTCGTGTAGCCAGTCATCGACAGTGCACCACAAGGTTCCATTTTTGGGATCCCATGATATCTTTGTAACACCCGATATTTTTATGAGAAATATTTTTTTTATGTTATCATCAAATGAATCTTTCACTACGCAATATCGAGTTTCACTAAACAACAACATGCTATTAAAATATTATTAAAACTAGCCGTTATGAATATTAATACCCACTTTTTGAAATTTTATGAATTTTATCTTTCAAAATGGACTTCATTTTTTTGGATTCGGAATATAGAAATTTTCCTAGGGTGAATTTTTGGTATTTTTTTGAAAACTTTCAATTTTTGATGAATAGTGAAAACACTGGGTTACTATTTAAAAACCGACTTTTTAATTAAATAATTTTTTATTTTATTTAAATTTATTTTAGGTCAAAATTGATACCTAATACCTATATAAGTTCAAAGTAATTCAATGGAGTCATTTTATAATAATTTTAGATATATAAAAATTTTATTGAACTTTTCACCCTCTTTTACCCACCTCCTATGAGAGTTTGAAAATTTACATAAAACTTAATTTTATTACTTCTGTGAGTGGAATTTCAAAAAATTTGAGAGACTCTGTTAACATCAAGGAGTAAAATGTGTTTCAATAAGATAAAAATAATTTTTGGTGAATAGTAACTTTTACTTTTATTTACCGCGATTAAAAGTAAATAGGGTAATTAAGGGTAGAAATGATATTATTATTACCCTAACACATGTCCCAATTCTATTGGATATGTTTAATTTGACCAAAAACAACCTTAAGAATAAAACATGACCATTTAGGTCCACATGGATTAGATTAAAACATTTAATATTATTTTATTTAAAGAAGAGTTAAAATAGTTAAAATCCAAGTTTAATAACTAAAATTTTTTAATACAAGGTTATAAATAAGATAAATTCGACTATAAATATTCATTATAAACATAAAAAGATTTCCTATATAATGGTATTTTATTTATACTTTTTAGACTTTAAATAATTTAATTTATTTATGACACAATGATGATGCATTAATTACCTTATTAAGGAAATATTAACATAATTGATATTATAAATACCCAAATTAATGTAATTTGAGACTTTTTGTCACGACCCACCTTCACCAAAAGAAGGGAAGGGTCAGCAGATTTACAAGCCCTTCCTTCTTTAAGTTGAAGGAGAGATAATGACCCCTGAAACCCGCCTTCAATAGGTCCTGGAGTGGCAACCAGCGCCAAGGGTATAGAATCTCACACAAAAAATGGAAGGCATTACCCTTTTTTATAGGATCGAGAGATATGGTAGAAACCCCAACGACACCCAAGCTGAAAGTAAAGGTAAATCCAAAAGTAAAACATTCCCATATGCATGTTCAAAAGTAAGGGATACAATCCACGAAACTCCAAAAGGTAAAGTACCAAGAAAAGGAAAATGACAACAGCAGCTGCCCCAAGGTCCGAGCTAGTACAAACCCGCACGATCCCTGATGTCCTCCTAGAAACCTGAAAATAGTTTTATATACATAGGGTGAGAATACATGTACACTCATTTGGGAAAACCAAAGACTCTCATTAATAAGTGAGGATACATTCTAATGCGCCATGGAAAAATAAATAACCAAACACCCAACAAGGAAAAGCTATCCACCCAACCTCACCAAGGCACGCCCCCCAAATAACGCAAGTCAAGTAACATATAGTAATATCACATTGATATTTGGGTACCCTGCACTATTTTCCCACTGGTTATTGAAGACATCCTACGCATCAAACAAATCCCACCATTCTCACCGCAGTCCCACTGCCACACCCACCCGCACACACCTGGGCCACAACCACACATCCCACCCGCAAACACCTGGGCCACAACCTTTATCCCGCCCGTAGACACCTGGTCCACAATTGACCTCACGTAACCATTCTCGTAAACACCTAGGCTAGAAAAACCACTGCTACGCCTGAAGACACCTGGGCCAGAAAGCTATCGTCACGCCCGAAGACACCTGGGTATCATCCTGAAGATACTAAGGAAACAACCTGCCGTAAACACATGGGCCAACCACCACAACTACCCTGATCGAAGATTCTTCGGCTAATAATGGACCTCAGGCCATCACAGCCTACCCTAAGATACTTGGGTTATCCAGGAAAGGGAGCTTAAAGGAGATAATAACCAGCCACTAATATAAGTGATGGGAAAAACACCCTCCCCCATGAAATGGGGGTGTTCGTCACTAAGTGCTCAACTTGGGTGGGGCACGAATAAGAAACATAAGAACTAAAAATATATGTATAAGTAACAAACAGTCAACCCAACCTAGGGTTTCCAAATCCAATCCAAGAACAAGCACACTCGTCCCTATTCATAGGAAGCACACTGCTCACAGTCGAGTCACAACTCATCCCCAAAACAAATTCCCCTTTATGCTATTCTTATTTCCATGTTCAAGTAATCTCTTTTAAATAATGTTCTTCACTACTGGGAAACTAACAGTATAAGCACAAACCAAGGGAAAAAGTTACAGCCAACAACAATTTAAGCATTTACACCCGGTTCTATTGCAAAGTCACAACAACAAATGTATAAGTGAGATACCTTGAAGTACTAGAACCAAAGAAAACCCCGAGATACAGCCCCATCTTCCCGAAATCTAGGAGACAATGGTTTCTAAACAACAGAGGATTACACCACAATTATTGATATAAGCAGAGTAATAACACAGCCTCAAATTCACAACCAGCAAAAGTACAACAACAGGGGATCCCATCCCCACCTGTATCATCCCAGAAATCATCCCGTGAAAGAAACAACCAAACTGCTACCACCAACACAAGGCAGGCCCATGCAGGTGTTTTTTGATTTAAAATATTTAACACACTCGATGGTTTCAATTCCACTGTGCTTTAACCGAGGTTATCACAGAAAATGGATGAGCCTGGTGCTTTCAATTTATATAACCGAGTATACGTAATTAACCAATTCCATGTTATGGTTATTTAAACATCCAGGAGCACCGAGGTTCAATAGTGCACAGAGAAAGACCACCAACGAACATGATTTTTAGTGAGCATAGGCCCGTACAGTTCAAAACACATAACAACATAAAGAGTGCAGCAGAACATCGATCACACCCCCCCCCCCCCTTCATTCATTAAATTCCATTAATTATCTTCATTAAGTTTGGTTTCATCAGTTTCCACAAAGGCAAAAGCATGCCCACCCCGCATGATACCCAGAAAGGAGAGACGAAGGAGAAAATCCCTACTTGATTGATCAAGGATCAACGTTTTTCTCCTGGTTCCAAGAACAGGGGATACCTGATTTGCAGGGGAGGGACATTAGGAACTCTAAAGAAAAGTATATGACTTCAGCCTAGGTGCACCACAAGTCTCGGGAAGGAGGGACTTCAAGCGCACCAGGGATAAGAGAGAAGTCGGCCAAAAAGGAAGAAGGGGGGAGAAGAACTTCTTCTATGATATATAAATAAAATCCCGTTGTTACAGGATAAGAAATTTGAACACCTTGGAAGTCGGATCGTGTTTCTTCCACGTGGTTGGGTGGTTACACATGACTGGATTAGTTGTTATTTAGTAGGGAGGTTTCTGTTATTTTTTAGGTATTAATTATGGGCTTAAAAACGGCCTTAAAACGCTTCAAAAAGTGAAAAAGGCCTAAAAGTGGGGTTACGTGGGAGGCTATAGAAGAAAAGCCTGCCGAGGCTGGATGACACCGATCGGTCACGCCGATCGGTCTTGCCGATCGGTCCCAGTGATCGGTCTCGCCGATGGGTCACACCGATGGGTCTCACCGATCGGTCGCACCGATCGGTCTCGCCTATCGGCCGTGCCGATCGGTCTCGCCGATCTATCGCGCCAATCGGTCCAACCGATTGGTCTCGCTGACTAGTCATGCCATAATTTGGCAAAGAGAGGGTTCATGAGGGTCTGGTCCATTACATTAGATACCTCTCAAACTATTCTCACCCTCAAGAATCTATAACCAGACCTGAAGGAAAGATGGGGGGTCCGAACAACCACTCCATAAGATATCTCTCAGGAGTGAACCACTCTAACATAGGAACACATTATCTCCTGCACAACCACAGATGCCCTATCGCTCCTTTCCCCGTGAAAACACGTAAAACAAATGGCTAAACCATCCATCCAGGTGGGAGAGGGGTTTCCCTTCCTCCCTGTTAAGATACTATCTGATTTGGGTGGCACTGACTCGCCCGTACGGGTTTAGGTGAATCCACTTTACTGCATCCTAACTAGGAATCAGGTCCTCCCTTTCCCATATTTTAGGACACTTCACACACATTCACAGAAACGGAAACTGCAGATCCCATAGTCAACACGGTAAAGCATCACATAGAAAATAAGTTCTCACAAAAAAATATAAAACTCAAAAAAACTCTTTGTACTGGGAACGCATATGTGCTTCCCTCTCCCAGGTACTCCCCTCAAGCGCACCATGCCTCTATAACACGCGAACCAATGGGATGGTTCATCCACGAAGCACATTCTCCTCGTGACCCTCAATAATCACTGGTCATTCCATGAAGGTTGCATCCTCTTCGATATCTAACTCTCCCCAATCGATGACGTGGGAGTCGTCGTGTAGATATCAACGAAGATGGGACACATGGAAGACATCGTGCACTCTTTGCAGGTATGGTGGCAACGCCAGCTGATATGCCACCTTGCCGACCCGGTGAAACACCATGAAGGGTCCGACAAACCTGGGAGAGAGCTTAATTCCCCTGCCAATCCTCCTCTTCCCATGCCGAGGGGAGACCTTCAAGAACATGTGGTCCCCGACCTCGAACTCCAAGGGCCTTCTCCTATCATCCGCATATGAATTCTGCCAGTCCTGAGTTGCCTTCATCCTTTCTCGTATAAGCTGAACCTCCTCTGTCATGCTCTGCACCACCTCCGGGCCAAGAACACCTACCTCCCCAACTTCTGTCTAGCACACGGGTGAGCGACACGGCCTCCCGTACAAAGCTTAGAACAGATCCATGCCAATGGTATATTGGTAGCTATTATTGTAGGCTAACTCTACCAGAGGAAATTGTAGCACCCATGATCCCTCGAAGTCCATGGTGCATGATCGTATCATATCTTCCAAGGTCTGGATGGTGCGCTATGCCTGCCCACCTGTCTGCTGGTGGAAGGCAGTGCTAAGGCGCAGCTGGGTTCCAAAAGCATGCTGCAAACCCCTCCAGACTCGTGAGGTAAATCGTGCATCCCTATCCAAGACTATGTACCTTAGAACTCAATGCAACCTCACCACCTCATCCACGTACCTTGGTGCTAAAGCATCTACTGCACTCAACTCCTTGATTTCCAGAAAGTGAGCTGATTTCATCAACCGGTCCACTACTACCCAGATGGCGTCACACCCTCCTTGATCCTTGGATAGACCCATGATGAAATCCATCGAGATTTCATCCCACTTCCACTCAATGACATATAAAGGTTTCAAAAAACCACCTGGAACACGGTGTTCACCCTTCACCTACTGACACACTAGGCACTTGGCCACAAACTTTTCCACTACCCACTTTACTCCGGGCAACAAAAACTATCTCTTCAGACCCTGGTACATCTTGGAAACTCTCGGGTGCACTACTAGGGGTGAGTTGTGGAACTCACTAAAAACCTGGACACGAATCGCCTTTGCAACAAAAAAAATTTCCTCAAAAAAGCATCAGGTTCTGAGTATCCTCCATCCACCTTTCCGGAGCATTGCCCTGGTCAACTCGGTCATGCATCACTTCACACTCTGGGTCTCCCCACTGAGACTCCTCCACCTGACATAATAGAGAAGACTATACTATCATCTGATATAGGAAACCCCTTCCACTATCCATCCTCGAATCCAGGTGTAGGGAAGCTAACTCCTCCATCACCCTCCAAGCGTCTGCCGACTCTCAGACCTCATCCCTCTAGGACTTCCTTCTCAAGGCATCAACCACCACATTTTCTTTCCCTGAGGTGTAGGAAATCTCGAAATCGTAATCCTGGAGAAATTCTATCCACCTTCACTATTATAGGTTCAGGTCCCGCTGGGAGAAGATATACTTCAATCTTTTGTGGTCCATGAAGACTACAAAGTGCTCTCCGATGAGGTAATGCCGCTACTACTTTAGTGAAAAAATTACCACCACAAGCTCCAGATCATGGGTGGGATAATTACACTCATGGGGACATAACCTCCTAGACCCATAGGAGATCACCCCTTGCCACTACATCAACACACACCCGAGGCCTTGTCCCCAAGCATCAAGGAATACTTCATATACTGCCATTTATTTTGGTAACCTCAACACTGGGGCACTAACCAACTTCTACTTCAGATAGTTGAAGGTTTCCTCACACTGATCACTCCATATGAATGTCTGGTCCTTTTTGGTGAGGGCTATAAAAGGTGCTGCAACTCAGGATAAGTTGGGTACAAACCTCCGATGGTAACCTTCCATCCCGAAGAAACTATGGACCTCTTCCATGTTCTTGGGTTCTTCCCAAGAAGCAACCGCCTCACCCTTTTATGGGTCCACCGCTACCCCCTGTTCAGACATTCCATGTCCAAGGAAGTGTATTTCTCACGTACAAAACTTGCATTTTGATAACTTCCCATAGAGTTGGTGCTGTCGGAGGACCTCTAAAACTGTCCTCAGATGCTCTGTGTGGTCCTCCTCTGATCTTGAATAGATCCGGATGTCATCGATGAACACAACTATGAACCGATCTAGGTACTCCCATAAGATGGAGTTCATAAGCCCCATGAACACAGTCGGGGCGTTCGTAACAACGAAAGGCATGACTACAAACTCGAAGTGCCCATATCTGCACCTGAAGGCCATCTTCGAGATGTCACCCTCCTTCAACCTCAACTGGTGATATCCAGACCGTACGTTGATCTTAGAGTACCATCATTCCCCATTCAGCTGTTCAAAGAGATCGTCTATCCTCAGAAGAGGGTAGACATTCTTGATCGTTACCTGATTCAGCCTCCTGTAGTATATGCACAACCAGAGACCACCATCTTCCTTCCTTGTGAAGAAGACTGGAGCACCCGATGGTGACACACTCGGTCGAACAAAACCCTTCTTCATCAGATCGTCGATCTATATACGTAACTCCCGTAACTCCGATGGCCCCATCTGGTAGGGAGCCCTCAAAATCGGATGGGCACCAGGCTGCAAGTCTATCCCAAACTCGATATCACGTCAAGGGGGAAGAGTCGTCACCACCTCATGAAAGACATCCATAAATTCACTGACGATCCCTGGTACTTCAAATATCTCAGCATCCACTGACTCTACTGACAGCTCGGCTAATAAAGAGAGGAGGGGTTCCTCTCACCTGCAGCCCTTCTGGCCACTCCGCTTGCCGGTGAAAGTAACACTTCTGCCACCCAAGTCTGAGAACAAAACCATTGCTCGGAAGAAGTCGATGATGGAACACACAAATAACATCCAGTCGATGCCTAGGATGACATCGTATGGATGTATCTGTAGCAATAGTAGACCCCTGACCGATTGATGTGGCCCTATCATCAGTCAGCATCCACTACAAACATATATCAAGTTGGTCTGACCTCCGAATGGTGTGCTTAGCACCAGGGGTGATAGAAGTATCTCGGCATCCAGACCCAGATCATGGGCCAGACCGAGTGCAACAAAGGAGTGCGAAGCTCCAATATCGAACAAGGTGTAAGCAAGGGTACTGAACAAACTGATCGTACATTGAACAACCTCCGGTCCCGCTGGAACCACTGCCTCCACAGCATGAAACTGTCCACGCCCAGCTCCTCTGCCCCTCGATTGTAGGCCGCCTCCCCAACGACACCCTGTTCGAGGTCCCTGAGGAGCACCCTGAGGTTGGTCTCCCCCTGCAACATCTTCCCTCGGAGGATCGGGAGCTCGATGCCCCTGCTGCTGCTGCTGAAAGGGCCTAGCTGGAAGCTGCTGTTGGGGCGGGTGCTGGGCTTGTCCACCACTGTCGTACTGAACTCCGTCAGGTCACTGATTCTGGATATGTCCATGGCTCCCACAGACGATGAACCTTGGTCTTGGGCCCGAAGGTAAAGGGCGAGGACAGGGGGGACCGGAACTGGAACTACTGCGTCCTCCTCTCTGCTGGTCGGAACCTAGAGGGTCCCGATGCTGGAGGTCTGGTGCTGATAGCCTTTCCCATTGATGGGCCTAGCAGAATCCCCTCTCATGACACACCACCCAGTGTGTGCATCCTCTCCACCACCTCCGCCTTCTTCTGGACCTCCAAGTATGTCGGCAAGGTGAAGGGGGTAACAGTGTACTGGAGGGAGGGTCGGAGTCCCTCCTATAAATTTATCACCCGAGACTCCTCATCTAGAAAGAGGTCTGGAGCAAAGTGGAGGAGGTCCTTAAACTTGATCCCCAGCTCCCTTACCGACATACTCCCCTACTGGAGGGAGAGTAGCTCCTTCCTCTTCTCTGCCTTCATCGTAGAAGAGAGGAATTCCACCCGGAACTCCTTCTTGAAATTAACCCATGCCACCTCAGCCTCTCTACTCTACCACAGGTAGAGCGTCCACCACTAATGCGCTACTCCCCGCATTTGGTTGACGGCTAGATGAACCCAATACTTGGTTAGAGCTCAGATCAAGCTGAAGGCTATCACCAGCTCCTCTAGCTAGCCCTTCGTCTTCATGTCAGAGGTGTTGCCCTCGTACATCTCGAGGGTCTATCACTGAAAGGCTCAAAGCATCTTCTGACACTATTCATCCTCCTCCTCTCGATCACCCCTCTGTTGATCAGACATGTCAACCTCCTGGACCCCGATCTCCCATACAAGTCATGTTCGTCTCCCGGGTGCCATAGCTGCAAGGTAAACAAGGAATGCCTAAGACCATGTAGTGCAGAATATTGTTCTTACATTTTATTTGACTTCTTTATTTAATTTTTAATCCCCAAATCACCCAAAAAAATGATAACACAAGTCATTATGATGTATGTACCTTTCCCAGGGTCTCTACCATGCAATCAGTGTAGCCTCACTTTATCGTTCGGTAGG
The DNA here is from genome assembly GCA_963277665.1 of Viscum album. NCBI lineage: Eukaryota > Viridiplantae > Streptophyta > Magnoliopsida > Santalales > Viscaceae > Viscum > Viscum album. The sequence continues at coordinate 197,185,170 of OY728131.1, read as the reverse complement.
TCCAGAGTCCTTACATCGGATCACGGGGGTCCCTAAAATCCCATGTCCTAGCCGGTCTTCCCTGGACTAATTCATGCACCAAGGTCACCCAACACTGTTTCCCTACTCTCCCATGCAATCCTCATTGTGCCTAACTCTAGACTCCATCCTATCTCTCAACCTGCCACCTCTGATACCATTCTGTCACGACTCGCCTTCACCAAAAGGAGGGAAGGATCAGCAGATTTCCAAGCCCTTACTTCTTTAAGTTGAAGGAGAGATAATGATCCTCAAAACCCACCTTCAATAGGTCCCGGAGTGGCGACCAGTTCCAAGGGTATATAATCTCACAAAAAAATTGGAAGGCATTAATCTTTTTTTTATAGGATCGAGATATAAGCTAGAAACCCCAACACCCAAGCTGAAAGTAAAGGTAAAGACAAAATTAAACCATTCCCATATGCATGTTCAAAACTAAGGGATACAAGCCATGAAACTCTAAAAGTTAAAGTACCAAGAAAAGGAAAACGACATCAGCAACTGCCCCAAGGTCTGAGCTAGTACAGTCCCGCAGGATCCCTGATGTCCTCCTAGAAACCCAAAAAGAGTTTTATATACATAGGTTGAGCATACAAGTACACTCAGTAGGGAAAACCAAAGACTGTCATGCACAAGTGAGGTGACATTCTAATGCCCTGTGGAAAATGAAATAACCAAACACCCAACAAGGAAAAGCTATCCACCCAACCTCACCAAGGAACTCTCCCCAAATAACGCAAGTCAAGTAACATATAGTAATAGAACATAGATATTTGGATACCCCACACCGCTTTTCAACTGTTTATTGAAAACATCCTATGCATCGAACCAATCCCTCCATTCTCACCGTAGTCCCACTACCACACCCTCCCGCACACACCTGGGCCACAACCACACATCCCGCCCGCAAAAACATGTGCCACAACCACTATCCCGCCCGCACACACCTAGGCCACAACAACCTCACGTAACCATGCCCTCAAACACCTAGGCCAGAACAACCACTGCCACGCCCGAAGTCACCTCATCCAGAAAGATATCGTAACGCTCAAAGACACCTGGGCCTCATTCCGAAGATACTTGGGAAACAACCTGCCCGTAAACACCTAGGCCAACCACCACAACTACCCTGCCCGAAGATTCTTGGGCTACTAATGGACCTGAGGCCATCACAGTCTTCCTGAAGATACTTGGGCTATCCAGGAAAGGGAGCATAAAGGAGCTAATAACCAGCCACTAATAGAAGTGTTGGGAAAACATCCTCCCCCATGAAATGGGGGTGTTCGGCACTAAGTGCTCAACCTAGGTGGGGCGCGAATAAGAAACATAAGAACTACAAATATATGTATAAGTAACAAACACTCAACCCAACCTAGGGTTTCCAAAGCCAATCCAAGCACAAGCACACTCGTCCCTATTCATAGGAAGCACATTGCTCACAGCCGAGTCATAACTCATCCCCAGATCCAATTCCCATTTAAGCTATTCTTTCTTCCATGTTCAATTAATCTCTTTTAAATAAATTTCTGCACTATTGGTAAACTAACATAATAAGCACAAACCATGGAAAAATGTTACAGCCAACAACAATTTAAGCATTCACACCCAATTCTCTTCAAAAGTCAAAAAAACAAAGGGATAAGTGAGATCCCTCGAAGTACTAGAACCAAAGAAACCCCCGAGATACAGCCTCATGTTCCTGAAATCCAGGAGCCAACGGTTTCTCAACAATAGAGGATTCTACCCCAATTCGTGATATAAGCAGAGTAATCACACAGACTCAAATTCACAACTAGAAAAAGTACAAGAACAGGGGATCCCATCCCCACCCGTATCACCCCAAAAATCGGCATGTAAAAGAAACAACCAAACTGCTACCACCAACACAAGGAAGGGCCATGCAGGTATTTTCATATTTAAAATATTTAACATACTCCATGGTTTCAATTACACTGTGCTTTAACCGGGTTTATCACAGAAAAGGGTTGATCTTGGTGCTTTCAATTTATTTATCTGAGTATACGTAATAAACCAATTCCATGTTACAACTATTTAAACATCCAAGATCACCGAGGTTTAATAGTGCACAGAGAAGGACCACCAATGACCATGATTTTCAGTGAGCATAGGCCCATACAGTTCACAACACATAACAACATAAAGAGAACAGCAGAACATCGATCACACCCCCCCCCCACTTCATTCTTTAATGTCCATTCATTATCTTCATTAAGTTCAGTTTCATCAATTTCCACAAAGGCACAAGCATGCTCACCCTGCATGATACACAGAAAAATGAGACGAAGGAGAAAATAACTACTTGATTGATCAAGGATCGACGTTTTTCTCCACGTGCCAAGAACATGGGATGCATGATTTGCAGGGGAGGGATGTCGGGAACTCCAAGTATGAGTAGATTACTTCATCCTACGTGCACCACAAGTCACGGGAAGGAGGTACTTCAAGTGCACCAGGGAGAAGAGAGAAGTCGGCCAAAAAGGAAGAAGGGGGGAGAAGAACTTCTTCTGCGATATATAGATAAAATCCCGTTGTTACGGGATAAGAAATTTGAACTCCTTGTAAGTCGGATCGTGGTTCTTCCACATGGTTGGGTGGTTACAGATGACTGGTTTTATTGTTATTTAGTAGGGAGGATTCCTTGATTTTTTAGATATTAATTATGGGCTTAGAAATGGCCTTGAAATGCTTTAAAAAGATAAAAAGGACAAAAATGGGGTTACGGAGGAGTCTGTAGAAGAAAAGCCCGCCAAGGCTGGATGACATTGATCGGTCACGCCGATCGGTCGCACCGATCGATCCCGCCGATCGGTCGCACCGATCATTCACGCTGATCGGTCCTGCCGATCGTTCCCACTGATCGGTCGCGTTGATCGGTCCAACCCATCGGTCGGTCCCGCCAATCGGTCACGCCGATCAGTCTGGCCAATCGGTTGCATCGATCGGTCTCACCAATCGGTCACGTCGAGCGGTCTCGCCAATCGGTCCCACCGATCGGTCGCGCTGGAATTTGGCAAAGGGAGGGGTCATAAGGGTCTGGGCCATTACACGTTTTCATGAATTAAACTAATTTTATAGGTTAATATGTCATATTATTATTGATTTAATTAACTTTGTCTGAAATAATCTTGTTGTTATGATTTTCACAAAAATCAATTACCAAATAGTGTCAAAATTGACATAAAATAGTTTTTAAAACAAATATTATATTATTAATTGTTATTTTATTATTAAAAATATAAGGTTCAGCCAAATTACATAGATAAGTTTATATATATTAATAATGAACCACTTGGGGTTTTTTTGTCTTGTTATAGTATGTTTATTAACCATATAGTGTAAAAAAACAAGAAGAAACAATAAAAGTTAAATTATTTAACTTAGAGTTAAATCTAAATGATAAGGTTAAAATAGTAACCTAAACTTGACTAAAATCTATTGGTGGAAATTATTTTGACCCATCGCCACCTTAGCTTCTAAATAAATCAGTTTGTAGCTATCAAAATCTTAATATGACTTTATTAAAAAATAATATTTTATGTTTTTCCTAAGGTGCCCGTCTCCTCCCTTATAAAAGGGAACATCCTCCCTATCCTCCTCACACCACTTTGAGCCTTCATGCTCAGCCAAACCCTGAATCATTCTCTTCTCCACTTCCCTAGAAACATTATATATTTCCAGGTCTTCTTCAAATACCATCTTTAGTTCCCTAAGAGGAGGTTAATAAGAGGCGCTTCAAAGAAGAGGTAATGTCCATTACCGATTATTTCAACTTTATTTCTTCTTATACTTCCTCTTAATTAGTTATTTAATTATGAAATAATAACATCAGTATCAATCATATACTAATATGTTATTATAAATATGAAGCACCCCTATTTCACCTTCTATCCATCCTACAGAAAATGAAATCACCGCGCGTGCGTACGTACGGAATACCGTCTCCACACTGTGGTGTAATCTATTTTCCACCACCACCTTACATGGATGGGTATAATGGTGTAAATAATACTTATATATAATTATTGTAAATTTATATTGATTCAGAAATAGTATACATACACTTCAATACAATTCCATGATCATGGGAACGATATCATCGCTCGTGCGTATGTACGGCCTACCGTCTCCACGATGTGATGCGACTCGTTCTACATGATCTTAAATTCATAATGATTATATAAATGAATTGAATGATTAAATATGATATATATTACACTAATAAAATTCTGTAAATGAGGTATCTATAACCTAAAAAGAATAATACAAATTTATTCGACAAAACACGCATAAGAACAAAAAGCAATAAACACACGAATAACAAGTAGAAATGAAATAGTACTAATACGAAGCTAAGAATATGACCATATATGATATAATAACAATGAGTAAGATTTTGGAATAAGTCAATAACATTATTTAAATCATTATACAGAAGTTTCGGACACGTACGAAGCAAATCGAATCTAAGGTAATGGAAAATCTCACAATCTCATTTTTATCCGAGATTGTTTATACTTCAAAATTTATTGGGGAATATTTTTCATCAAAATCCATGTTTTTTCAATATGTAATATTATTTCTATCCTCCTGAAATTGTTTAAATACAATTTTACCCTTTGGTGATTTTTTAGTAAAAGATATGAAAGGAATCTTTTGTCATTTTTAGTACGAGGTACTTTTTGACTTTTCCTGCCAAAGTATGAGAAGAATGTTTTTTAACTTATATGGCATGAATGGATTTTTATGATTTCATAGGACATTATTTCCATGAATCTTACTTTAAAATTTTTCATGTTTATTTTTAATTAACTTCTTTTAAAATTGAATGACATGTTAAGAAAGGAAAAATGTTTTTTTGAAGTAGAAAGGATATTTTCCTCAAGAATGGAGTTCAAGGGTTTTATCAAAATTATTATCCATATAAGAAAATATAGGTTTCTGTTTCTATCCATATTGTTACATTGATTTGATTATTTTGTGATGGAATTATTTTTATGAATTCCTTTATCTTATATGAATTTTTTTATGATGTCACGATGTTTAAGAATCCCATTTTTATTACATGGGTTATGCTATGATGTATGATTTATGATTTTGTGGCACACATAAGAATGGTTTCATTATGAGATGGGTGGGACCTATATCTACCTCCAATTCATTGGGTAAAGATTTATATCTCATGAGATAGACATGGCTGGAATGACAAGTTAATCTGGTTCAGTGATACAGGACTGGAACAAGCAGTGAACTCGGTTCAGTTATGGACTTTGTCCGCTATGATGGTCTTGGAAATGTGCTTTGACTAATATGAAATGATTTTATATGATTATGTGTTTATGCCACAAAATTTCATGTTTTAAGTTATGATTATCGGGATTAAATTTCACTACTTTGATTTATCCCATGTTATGATATTATGATCTCTTTTGCAGCTTAAGATTTTCAAAATGTTATGTTCTTATGAATATGATATGATTGATATTTCTTTTGTTTACCCTTACTGAGCATTTTAGTTCACCCTTTTGTATGTTTTATTTTCCACAGGTCAGGAAGAAGGGTATTAAGTAGTAAATGCCAAAAGGGACTCTAGATATGATGAAATAAACAGGAGACAATGTATATGATTTATGAACCAGTTGTTTATGTTTCTCAATTTCTAAAGACACTATACCTATACGGTTCTATCATGGTTTTGTTATATGTTGTAATAATTATGATTCAATTTTGAAGTAATAACCATGTATGTAAAGTATGGGTCGTTATAGTAGGTATCCGAGGAAGGGTATAGTCAACCTTTGGAAACTAGGATGTGAAAGCCTTAGTAAGAACCCTAAGGATAAGTCTAAGCATAGAACACAATCTTAGTGTTTTAGAAATGGCCATGAATAACCTATGATAAGAAATTAAGTGTAAAATTTTATTCTTAATTATGTGGTTTTCCTATTTTGATTAGTGTTTCTCACACTATGCTTACTGGTTTTAGTCAATGGATGGAACCCAAAGGAACCGTGTCAATGCTGAATGAGATAAGAAATGCAATGATTGTCTCCCTGAGCAACCAAACGTTATAGGAGTTGGAATGAAAAATCGTGTACCCTTGCTCACACAACATTATCAAGCTATGAATCATGCAGAAATTCCAAACGAGCAAAGGAAGAAGCAAAATTCTGTTGAATCCTTCATGAGGCAGCATCCACCCTCATTCAGCAGGTCTACTGATCCATTAGTGGCTGAACAATGGATCAATCCCACTAAAAGGATATTTTCAGTTCTTTAATGTTCTAAACATGATAAATTCATCTTATCATTTTATCATTTAGAAGGTGAAGCTGACCAATGGTGTAATCTTATCAATAATACGAGGCCAAGAGATGAAATTGAGTCCATGGAATAGGATGAGTTCAAGAACTTATTTTACAATAAGTACTTCCCTCGTATTCTTCGAACAAAGATGGAGAAGTAGTTTCTTGAACTAATGCAAATGGATTATGAATATGTTGGTACCTATGAAGAAAATTTTACAAGACTTGAAAGGTACACTTCTGGGATTATTATCCAACCTGAGAGTAAGATCGATCGATTCTTTAGTGTCTTAAAACCAAGTCTTCAAATGGCGTTAGCCATAAGGAACTTCAATAGATATGAGGAAATCGTTAGATGTGATCTCAAGGTTGAGGTAGATATTGGAGTAACCCATCAGTCATATGGGTTTGATAAGAAGAGTAAAATAGAATTCAAAGGGAAATATAAAGAAAACACTAAAAAGAAGACGAGATTTCCCTTATGCTAAAAGTGTGTAAAGAAACATGGAAAGAGTTGTCTTAAAGGGACAAGTAAATGTTTCAAATGTGGAAAAGAAGTTAATCATGAATTTGAATACTGCAATGATGGGAAGAAGATGTCTAATGATGCAAACAAAGAAAAGGCTACAAAGAGTTCACCTCCTACACTTCAATGTTACAAGTGCAAGGAAATGGGGCATTATACCAATCAATTCCCTAATCCAAGGGTTGTTGATGATGATCAATGTCAAAAAACTCTTAAGGCTAAAGACAAAGGAATGCCACATGCAATTTCTATCAGCGATGTGGAGTACGATAACAAAGTGGTGAAAGGTACACTTACCATCCACTCTAAAGTAGAAAATGTATTATTTGATTCTGGATCCACCCACTCTTTTATTTCTGAAGAATTTTTGGAGGGTATCTCCACATTACCTTAGCAGTTAGATATTGAGTTATTTGTGACAACCCCTACTGGAACAACAGTCACATCAAAAGTTTAAAATTCTTCTTCGATTGAATTTTGTGTGAAAGTGCTTCCTAAAAATCTTGTGATCCTTCCTATAGTGGAATTTGATGTGATTATTGGCATGGATTTTCTTTCTTTATATGGATCTAATATCAATTTCCAAATAATGGAAGTCACATTTCATATTCCAGATCAATCTATGATCGTCTATCGATGCAAGGATGAACATAACCTTCCAGTGGAAATTTCTTGCATCTTATGGGTCTTGATTCCACTAAATGAAGGTTATTTATCTGAAATGGTTGGAGAGAAACTCACGATTTAGAATATGCCCATTGTACGGTAGTTTGATGATGTATTTTTGGAGGAATTTCCTAGTCTTCCACCAAATCGTGAAGATGAGTTTTCAATAGAACTCGTATCGAGTGCTTTACCAATTTCAAAGACACCTTATAGAATGTAACCAATTGAGTTATAGGAAGTGAAGAAGCAACTCCAATAGAATCTTGATAAGGGATTCATACGCCCTAGTGTGTCACCTGGGGGAGCACCTATTCTCTTTGTTAAGAAGAAAGATGGATCAATGAGACTTTGCATTGATTATCGAGAACTTAACAAGATCACTGTCAAGAAAAAATATCCTCTCCCACATATTGATGACTTATTTGACCAACTATATGGAGCTCAATACTTTTCCAAGATTGATCTTTGTTCAGGGTATCATCAATTAAGGGTCAAAAGGGAGGATATACCAAATACGTCTTTCTATACAAGGTGTGGGCATTATGAATTTATAGTGATGCCATTTGGTCATATTAATTCTCATGCCATCTTCATGGATCTAATTAATAGAGTCTTTAGAGACTATCTTGATCAGTTTGTGGTAGTCTTTATAGAAGATATTCTTGTCTATTCAAAGAGAAAGGAAGAACATGAAAATCAATTGATAATTGTATTTAAGTCCCTGAGAAAGGAAAATCCTTATGCCAAATTTACCAAGTGTGAATTTTGGCTTCAAAAATTTTCATTTTTGGGTCACATAATCTCAAAAGAGGGGATATCTGTGGATCCAGAAAAAACAGAGGTTATCGAAAGACGGTCGATACCGATAATAGTAACTGAGATCCGAAGTTTTCTTGGTTTGGATGGATATTATCGATGTTTTGTGAAATTTTTTTCATTATTATATAATCCACTCACCAGGTTGACTAGAAAAGGAGTTAAGTTCGTTTGGACGGAGGAGTGTGAAGAGAATTTCAAGGAGTTAAAAAGAAGGTTATCTAGTGCACCTGTGCTCACACTAACTTGTAGTGGAGAAAGATTTGTGATCTACAGTGATGCATCCAAGAAGGGATTGGGGTGTGTTCTCATGAAAAATGATATGGTGATAGCTTATGTCTCACGACAGTTGAAAATCCATGAGCAAAATTACCCAACTCATGATATGGAGTTAGCTGCAATAATATTTTCATTACAAATATGGAGGCATTATCTTTAGGGTGTAAGGTATGATATTTATACTGATTATAAAAGTTTAAAGTATATTTTCACACAAAAGGAGATGAATATGCACCAAAGAAGATGTCTGGAGCTAATTAAGGATTATGATTCCTCAATTCATTATCACCCAGGGAAAGCAAACAAGGTGGCAGATACATTAAGTCGACAGGAACATTGTTGTACCCCACTCTCTTGGATTTTAATGATCACAATAACTCTCATCGTGATCTAATATTGTTTCAAGTGTTTTTGATGATAGGAAATAGGGTGCCTAGAAGCTGGCCCAAGAAGAATTCGGAATGGACTGTTTAAGTCCACCGGCCAGCCGGTGTGAGACCACCGGCCAGCCGGTAAGGGCACCGGCCGGCCGGATCCAGCCCATCGGCCAGCCGGTGGACCAGGCAGAAGGCCTTGCCCTCTGCCAGGTGCCACCGGTCAGCCGGTGTCTGGACACCGGCCAACCGGTGGTTCCAGACAGAATGGGATGCCTTCTGTCCAGACCACCGGCCAGCCGGTGGACTCCTCACCGACCAGCCGGTGGAACTCCTTCAAATAGTGAGACCTACTGTCTCACCACCGGCCAGCCGGTGGCCTTCTCACCGGCCAGCCGGTGGCTCCTGGGCAGAAGCACTCTCCACCTTCCAAGGCACCGGCCAGCCGGTGGACAAGCACCGGTCAGCCGGTAAGCAAAGTCAAACTAGTCGTTGGAGCTTGACCAGACTTGTCTACTTGATCCCCAACGGCTCCGAAAGCCCTCCAACGGCCATATTGAAGTATTTGGGAGTATTTCTCCTATAAATAGACATCCATGGATGCCGGGAAGACCACCGATCATATACCGAAGCATACCAAAGCTATTTTGATCATTTGAGGCTCCTACGACAATTCTCAAAGGGCACTTGAGATCCAATTGCCATCCTTGAAGCTTGGGCTGCCTCTACATCAACTACACTCACCTCTTGGCGCTCAAGGCTTCCTCTAGTTTGTTCTAACTTATTTACTTCAATTGTTTAGTTCTTAATTGGGTTTGTATTAAAACAAACCACCCTTTTTCTTCCTTCTTTCAATTTGGGTTTCTTGCTACAACCATAATAAAAAAGAAAGCTGTAAGAAGGTGATCTAGCCTACCTTAAAACGGCTAGTGGGTTTCTTGCTATAACCATTAAAAAGCAAGCGGTCGTATAAATCTCCCAACGGTTGATTTGGGAGCGGAGACGTAGGCTTGAGTTTAAAGCCGAACTCCGTTATCAATTGTGTCTTGCCTTTTTACTTTCCGCTGCATTTAAATTTGTTTTAAATTGTTAATTAATTTTAAAAAGGCAATTCACCCCCCTCTTGCCATCACCTCCGACACAACATTTGGTATCAGAGGGTGCGTTTGTGTAATACCTTAACCGGTTACAAACGAAAAATCCATAGTGATGGCTTCTTTCTCACAAGCACCCGAAGGGTATTCCATGACTCGGGCTCCATACTTCGATGGAACCGATTACACATATTGGAAAACACGAATGATTACTTTTCTTAGAAGTATTGGCTATCCTATATATAGAATTGTTATGCAAGGCTACACTCTTTCTAGTAAGGATGAATCTAAATGGACCCCCGAAGACATTGCCAATTTTGAGCTTGATGGCAAAGCCATGAATTCTCTTCATTGTGGGTTAGACCGTAATGAGTTTAATCGTATTTCTACTTGCACCACCTCACACGAAATTTGGAAACTTTTGGAAGTGACCCATGAGGGCACTAACAAATTCAAAGACACTAGGTTAGATATGTATCGTCAAGACTTTGAGAGTTTCACAATGCACCCACACGAGTCAATCACTGAAATGTTTACTCGTTTTACTGATGTTTGCAATGGGAGAAAGTCCCTTGGTGATGATGTTTTAGCAGAAACAATGGTGAAGAAAATTCTTTGGGTCCTACCAAGCTCTTGGGAACCAAAGGTGATGGCAATCCAAGAAGCGAAAGATGTCAAGAAGATGCCGGTTGAAGAACTCATAGGGTCACTCATGACTTATGAGATTACCATGAAGAGGCAAGCCGATAAAGAAGGAAAGATCTTCAAGGAGAAAAAGAACATTGCTTTCAAGGCAAAGGAAGAAAGCTCCTCCGATGATAGTGAATCCGAGATGGCTCAACTAGCAAGGAAAATGAGCAAGTTCATGAAGAAAAAGAAGAAATTTCAAAAGGAACGAAAGGAAGAGCCAAAGGCGGAGAAAGAAATCACTTGCTTTGAATGTGGAAAGAAAGGCCACATCAAACCGGAGTGCTCCATTTTCAAGAAAAGGTTAAAATAAAAGAAAAACAAGAAGGCCTTCAAAGAATCAACATGGAGTACAAGTGATGACTCCATGTCTTCAAGCGACTCAAGCGATGAAGATGGAAAATGCTTAATGACATTTGATGAGGTATCCTCTTCTCACTCTTCTTCTCACTCTTCTTCCTCATCTTCTTCTTTTGATAATAATATGTCTTATGAAGAACTCCAAAATGCAAGAGATCAATTAGAGGAAGGTTTTCACAAACTTACCTCTAAATTTTTGACCTTGAAAAAGAAAAACAAAACTCTTATTTCCGAAAAAGACAAACTTCTCAAAGAGAATGAGGAGCTTGCCCTTAAAGTCAAAAATATTCCAAATGTAGATTCTTTAAATTCTACCATTAAGGATTTGAAGGAATCTCTTGCCAAGTTCACCCAAGGTGAACAAAACTTAACTAAATTACTAGGTTCTCAGCGTTCGGCTAGAACCACACATGGACTTGGCTATAACAAGGAATCCACTTTTACTAGGGCACCCACTACTTTTGTAAGGGGGAGCTCTCAATAAAAATTTTGTAATTATTGTAAAAAGACCGGTCACATGATTTATGAATGTGATTGTAAAAATGCTAGGTATGGAAGACCCAAATCCATTACCTACTCGGATGAGTATCATAGAAGGAATCCCTCTAGAACATTATGGGTTCAAAAGTCTCTTTTTGCTAATCTTTCCGGACCCAAACTTATATGGGTACCAAAATCTCTTCTTTCTTGATTTTGTAGGATAAACGCCAAAAGAGTAGGACCTCTAAAGGGTCGTGGTATCTTGACAGCGGTTGCTCAAGGCACATGTGTGGCGATCCCTCCGAGTTCAACTCACTTGAAGAATTCGATGGAGGATATGTCACCTTTGGTGATAACTCAAAAAGCAAGATCGTCGGAATAGGTACCATTGGTTTTGGTAGCTCCTCTTTTATTAAAGATGTTTTATTAGTTAAAGGTTTAAAGCATAATTTAATTAGCATTAGTCAACTTTGTGATAGTGGTTTTTCAGTCAATTTTCAAAATGATTTATGCAATGTGTTAGATTTTCAAAACAAGTTGATATTTTCTGCTTCCCGTTTTCAAAATGTTTACATTATTGATTTAAAATCTCTAGCTAGCCAAAATGTTAAATGTTTAAGTGCTCTTGACAATGAGTCTTGGCTTTGGCATAGAAGATTGGGGCATTGTAGCTCTCATTCACTTCTAAAGCTTAATAAGAAAAAGCTCATTCGTGACCTTCCTAAACATAAATTTAAGAAAGATTTGATTTGTGAGCCATGCCAACTTGGTAAGCAACACAAGTCTTCTTTCAAATCTAAGAAGGAAGTGTCCACCTCAAAATCTCTTGAACTCCTTCATCTTGATCTTTTTGGTCCTACTCCCGTAGCAAGCTTAGGTGGAAAATCCTATACCTTAGTTATTGTTGATGACTTTTCTCGTTTTACTTGGGTTTTCTTTTTAGCCCATAAGAATGATGCTTGTAAAACCTTTTTGAAATTCTCTAGGAAAGTAGAAAACGAAAAAGGATATAAAATCATATCTCTTCGTAGTGATCATGGTGGTGAATTCGAGAACAAAGAATTCGATGAATTGTGTTCCTCTCAAGGATACAATCACACCTTCTCTGCCCCTAGGACTCCTCAACAAAATGGAGTGGTTGAAAGGAGAAACCGAACTCTCCAAGAAATCGCTCGAACCCTCCTTAGTGAATTCGACCTCCCTCAATATTTTTGGGCCGAGGCGGTAAACACTGCTTGTTATACTATTAATAGAGTCCTTGTAAGACCCCTTCTTAAGAAAACCCCCTATGAACTTTGGAAAGGCAAATTGCCCAAAGTTGGTTATTTTAAAGTGTTTGGTTGTAAATGCTTTATCCTTAACACAAAAGATAACCTAGGGAAATTTGATGCCAAATCCGATGAAGGTATTTTTCTTGGGTACTCCAACTCAAGCAAAGCCTATCGTGTCTTCAATAAACGTTCAAAAACCATCGAAGAATCATCTCATGTCAAATTTGATGAAACTCTTCCAAAACCTCACCCGGTCATTCAGGATGTTGAAGATAAGCTTGATAAGCTTCATTTGAATGATTCCTCTTCTCCTCCCAAGGAGGATGACCATCTAGAACCCTCTTCACCTTCTTCGCCTTCCACCTTGCCTAAGGTTTGGAAACCTTCTAGAGACCATCCTTTAGAAAATGTCATAGGTGACCTTCAAGCCGGTACTCGAACTAGAAGATCTATCCTCAATGAAGTTGAACATCAAGCCTTAATTTCTCACCTAGAACCTCAAACCATTAATGATGCCATTAATGATGAGAATTGGGTTCTTTCAATGCAAGAGGAACTAAATCAATTCTCTCGAAATAATGTTTGGACTCTTTGTGAAAGACCCAATGATCATCCAATTATTGGCACTAAATGGGTTTTTAGGAACAAACTTGATGATCAAGGAAACATAACCCGGAACAAGGCTCGCCTAGTAGCTCAGGGCTATAATCAAGAAGAAGGAATTGATTATGGTGAAACCTTTGCCCCCGCTGCTAGGTTAGAATCCATTAGGATCTTGTTGGCATTCTCCGCCCACTTAAATTTTAAGCTTTTTCAAATGGATGTTAAAAGTGCTTTTTTAAATGGTTTTATTTCTGAAAAAATCTTTGTTGAACAACCTCCCGGTATTGAAGATCCAAAATTTCCAAATCATGTTTTTAAGTTAACCAAGGCTCTTTATGGCTTAAAGCAAGCCCCTCGGGCTTGGTATGAGCGGTTAACAAAATTTCTTTTAGAAAATGATTTTAAAATGGGTCAAGCCGATTGTACCCTCTTTTTAAAACACACTTCAAAAGATCTTTTAATAGTCCAAATTTATGTTGATGATGTTATCTTTGGTTCTACCAAAGAATCTCTTTGTACTGATTTTTCAGGTTTAATGAGAAAAGAATTTGAAATGAGTTTTATGGAAGAATTGAAATTTTTTCTTGGTTTTCAAATCTTTCAAAATTCAAAAGGTATTTCTCTAAGCCAAAGAAAATACACAAACGAGCTTCTAAGTCGTTTTGGTATGGATCAAGTAAAGGAAATTAGTACACCCATGAGTACTTCATGTAAGCTTACGTTAGACGAAGCCGGGAAACCGGTGGATAACAAGCTTTATAGGAGTATGATCGGGAGTCTACTTTACCTAACTGCGACCCGTCCTGACATCATGTTTAGTGTTTGTCTTTGTGCTCGTTTTCAAGCCAATCCTAAAGAATCCCATCTTAAATCGGTCAAAAGAATTTTTAAGTATTTAAAAGGATCAAAAAATCTTGGTTTATTTTATCCCTCAAATACTTCTTTTGAACTATCTTCTTATTCGGATGCTGATTTTGGCAGATGTCAATTAGATCGTAAGAGTACTAGTGGAACCTGTCATCTGCTAGGCAAGTCCCTTGTTTCGTGGAGTAGCAAGAAACAAAATTGTGTTGCTCTTTCTACTGCCGAGGCCGAGTATGTAGCCGCTGGCAATTGTTGTGCCCAAATTATTTGGATGCAACACACTCTCTTGGATTATGGTCTTTCCTATGATCATGTCCCTATTCGGTGTGACAACACTAGTGCCATTAGTATCTCTAAGAATCCAATACAACATTCTAGGACAAAGCACATATACTTAAGGCATCGTTTCCTTCGTGACCATTTTCAAAAAGGAGATATCACTTTGGACTTCATTCCTACTGATTTCCAATTAGCTGATATTTTTACCAAACCGCTCCCAGTTGACCGTTTTGATTTTATTAAAGGGGAGTTAGGAATGATTCGTCAATGAGCACTATTAAATATTTGACTTTCTTGGCTTTCTTATATTTTATTTTTATTAGAATTTTTTAAACACCTTTTTTTTTAATTCTGTTTTTTATATTTTTTATGACTTTTAGTACCACCGGTCAACCGGTGGTACATCACCGGTTAACCGGTGGTGTCGGGTTTCTGTTCTTTGGGCCGACCCGAGGAAGGGTTAAAATTAATTTTAAAACCCTTCCTCCCTCATTTCTCTCTTCTCTCTCGGGCTGCTCCTCCTAAAACCGCAGGTCCTCCAAACCCTAGCCTCCCTTCTTGGTTTTTGACCTCTCAAACATCCTTTCTTCTCTTAATCTCTTTCTTCTTTTTTCCCTTTGCCATCATGGGACCTCGCTCTACACGCAAAGGCAAGGGAATCGCTCAAGAAGCTCCTCCTCCTCCTTCAATCCCTCAACTCCCGGACATTTGGCATGACAAAGTCATTTTTCCGGGTAGAGTAATTGATTATTCTTGGCTGTCTACTGCTCGTCTTGAGCTTTTCTCGATTATTGAGTATCAACATTGGCATTCTTTTTTTGATCCACCCGAAAAGGATGTCATTTATCCTCTTCTTGTCAAAGAGTTCTATGCTCATTTGACGTGGTCCGTTTCTGATGACATTGATACCATCTCCTCCACTGCTCTTGGGAAACCCATCACTATCACCTCTTTGGAGATTGCCAGGATGCTGGGGGTTCCTCATGTTGGACCCCATGCTTTTGCTCAGGGGGAGTTTCCACGGGACCGTGAGTTTGATATAGCCGTAGCCCTTGAGCATCTCACAGGGCAACCCACAAATCCTATTGTCAAGCTCTCCCAGCTCTCTCCTAACCATCGTATTATTGAGCGCCTCATTCAAACTTCCCTTGCGCCCCGTATCGGGGATCATGATAATGTCAAATTCATTGATATTTATCTTCTCTCATTTATCACCTGAGGCATACATTTCAATTTGGTCCGGTTTCTGTTCCGGGCCATGACTTATGTGGCTGAGCACCCGCGCCGGTCCAAAACTCTACCCTACGGACGCCTCTTGACTAAAATCTTTTCCTTTCTTGATGTGCCTCTTCATGCTACTTCCTTCGAGCAGCCAACGAAGGATAGCATAGTGAATTTTATGATGGTGCAACGAATGAACATCCGTTGGCACCCTTGGCGTCAGGAATGGATTGTGGACAAGGACGGTCTTCTCAAGGCCTACTCTCCTCAGACTCATTCCCATCCTCCTGCCAATGCCATGCCTCCTGCTATTGCCGCTGCCTACCCTCTTTCAGATAGTGAGGATAGTGATGATGATGAAGAGGAAGGAAGTGGTGACAGCGAAGGTGAGGCTGATGCTGCTGCTGATGAGGAGGCTGGAGAGGGTGATGATGCACCTGAGCCGTCTGAGGCTGTGCCCCCTCCTGCTGATGCTGGTGGCTTGCCGGTGACGACTGATCAGTTCCTACGCTTCTAGGATCAGATTGAGACCCGGCTAGACTTGCAGTTTTCCTACATCAGCTCTCAGTTTGATCAGCTCCACTCACGGATCGATTCTCTTGATCGTCGCTTTGAGGCGGTCCAGGCTCCTCCGGCTCCTCCGACCTTCAGGCGTCACCGTCACTCTCGGCCCTCTAGGAGTGAATAGAGCCGTTCCTGTTTTTTGGCTTGTATTTGTTTTTGTTTTTTTTGAACTTCCTATGTATCGTTTCATCTTTTATGGAATTCAAGTTATCTTATCTATCCATCCTTTTTGTCATTACTTATTAGTATTTTTCTTTCATACTTTTCCTCCTATTTTGATAATCCCAAAGGGGGAGAAAACCTCTCTATTACATAGTTATTTATTAAAATGCTCTTTTTACATAGTTATCTATTAAAATGCTCTTTTTACAAGTTCCATTTTAAGTTATTGATGTCATCCAAATCTGTTTTAAATGGTTAAGTTATTGTTTTCAATTGATTTCTTTAAAAAATGGCATTTGGTTGCAATTTCAAAAAAATGACCATTTCTCAGTATTTCAATGCTTTCAAGATCATTATATTTGGCACGTCTCTACGTTTTCCAAGTTCAAATTGTTTACCCTTTTTTAAAGCTTTCATACCTTTTTTTTAAGATTTTTTTTGTGATTGTGATCATCAAAATAGGGGGAGATTGTTGTACCCCACTCTCTTGGATTTTAATGATCACAATCACTCTCATCGTGATCTAATATTGTTTCAAGTGTTTTTGATGATAGGAAATAGGGTGCCTAGAAGCTGGCCCAAGAAGAATTCGGAATGGACTGTTTAAGTCCACCGGACAGCCGGTGTGAGACCACCGGCCAGCCGGTAAGGGCACCGGCCAGCCGGATCCAGCCCATCGGCCAGCCGGTGGACCAGGCAGAAGGCCTTGCCCTCTGCCAGGTGCCACCGGTCAGCCGGTGTCTGGACACCGGCCAACCGGTGGTTCCAGACAGAATGGGATGCCTTCTGTCCAGACCACCGGCCAGCCGGTGGACTCCTCACCGGCCAGCCGGTGGAACTCCTTCAAATAGTGAGACCTACTGTCTCACCACCGGCCAGCCGGTGGCCTTCTCACCGGCCAGCCGGTGGCTCCTGGGCAGAATCACTCTCCACCTTCCAAGGCACCGGCCAGCCGGTGGACAAGCACCGGTCAGCCGGTAAGCAAAGTCAAACTAGCCATTGGAGCTTGACCAGACTTGTCTACTTGATCCCCAACGGCTCCGAAAGCCCTCCAACGGCCATATTGAAGTATTTGGGAGTATTTCTCCTATAAATAGACATCCATGGATGCCGGGAAGACCACCGATCATATACCGAAGCATACCAAAGCTATTTTGATCATTTGAGGCTCCTACGACAATTCTCAAAGGACACTTGAGATCCAATTGCCATCCTTGAAGCTTGGGCTGCCTCTACATCAACTACACTCACCTCTTGGCGCTCAAGGCTTCCTCTAGTTTGTTCTAACTTATTTACTTCAATTGTTTAGTTCTTAATTGGGTTTGTATTAAAACAAACCACCCTTTTTTTTCCTTCTTTCAATTTGGGTTTCTTGCTACAACCATAATAAAAAAGCAAGCTGTAAGAAGTTGATCTAGCCTACCTTAAAACGGCTAGTGGGTTTCTTGCTATAACCATTAAAAAGCAAGCAGTCGTATAAATCTCCCAACGGTTGAGTTGGGAGCGGAGACGTAGGCTTGAGTTTAAAGCCGAACTCCGTTATCAATTGTGTCTTGCCTTTTTACTTTCCGCTGCATTTAAATTTGTTTTAAATTGTTAATTAATTTTAAAAAGGCAATTCACCCCCCCTCTTGCCATCACCTCCGACCCAACAAACATGCTAGCTTATCCATGAAGAGGATCACAAAAGATCCAATATTTATAGATTTACAAAGGATGGATCTTGGAATTATAATGGAAGGGGAAAAATATTATCTTTCTGAAATGAATGTTCAACCATATATACATGTTAAGATTAAATAGGCACAAAAAAAAGATGTATAGTTACAAAAGAAAGTGAAAAATGTTCATGAATTCAACCTTGATTGTGATGGGATAATAAGGTTCAGGAATCAGGTTTGTGTTTCTCCCATCCCAGAATTAAAGAAGGTGCTGCTAGATGAGGCTCACTGTTCTTCATTCTCTATTCATCTTGGAAGCATGAAGATATATAGAGACCTAAAAAGTACTTCTGGTGGGATGGCATTAAAAGAGATGTTTCTGAATATGTCTCTCTATGCTTGGTTTGTCCGCAAGTTAAAACTGAGAGACATAAGTCTAAGGGGATGTTACAACCATTACCCATACCTGAATGGAAATGGGAAAACATCACTATGGACTTTGTCACTGGACTTCCTAAAACATCCAAAGTCAATAATGCTATCTGGGTCATAGTTGATCATTTTAAAAAGTCAGCACACTTCATTGCTATTAGAGAGGATTTCTCTCTTGATCAGCTTGCCAGGATATATGTGAAGGAAGTGGTAATATTGCATGGAGTACCACTTTACATTAAATCTGATCAGGATCTGAGTTTTACCTCAAAGTTTTGGCTAAGTCTTTAGCATAATCTGGATACAGAGTTGAGTTTCAGCACTATTTATCATCCTCAGACAGATGGTCAGTATGAGAGGATAATTCAAACTCTAGAAGATATGTTAAGAGATTGATCGATGGATTTCAAAGGTGGTTGGGATCAACACCTACCTTTGGTAGAATTTTTATATAATAATATCTTTCACTCCAGTATTCATATGGCTCCTTATGCAGCTCTCTATGGAAATAAATGGAAGAATCCAACTTGCTAGGATGAAGTTAGGGAAATAAAGCTATTAGGACCTGATCTTGTTGATGAGATGGCAGAAAAGGTCAGATCTATTCAAAAACACATAAGAGCAGCTCAGAGTCGAAAAAAAAGTTATGCCAATAACCGATGAAAAGACCTAGTGTTTGAAGTGGGTGATAAAGTGTTCTTACTAATATCTCCTTGGAAGAGAGTAATGAGATTTGGAAAAAAGGGAAAACTGAGCCCTAGGTATATTGGTCCTTTTGAATTACTAGACCGTGTTGGGAAGGTAGCTTACCAATTGGAACTTCCACTGAATATCTCTCAACTTCATGATGCGTTCCATGTATCTCTATTGAAAAAGTACATACCTGATCCTTCACATGTACTCAGCTCAGAAGTTGTACCACTGGAGCAAGATCTTTCTTATGAAGAACAACCGATAGAGATTTTGGATCGAAGCGGAAAAGTCCTAGGGAACAAGACCAGTCACTTGGTGAAAGTTTTATGGAGGAACCACCAATAATAAGAAGCTACATGGGAGTTTGAGGATGTGATGAGGGAGAGGTATCCTCATCTGTTTGTTACAAAGTGACAAATTTCGTGGGCGAAATTTGTTTTAAGGGGGGTAGAATGTATCACCCAACATTTTTATGAGAAATAATTTGTTTTTATGTTATCATCAAAGAAATCTTTCACTACACACAACACTATCTTGTCTTTATTTACACGCAATCACGACCTTCCTCGATAGCTTGTGTTGTATGCAATACCGAGTTTCACTAAACAACGATATGCTATTAAAATATTATTAAAACTAACCGTTATGAATAGTAATACCCACTTTTTGAAATTTTATAAATTTTATCTTTCAAAATGGACTTCATTTCTTTGGATTCGGAATATCTAAATTTTCCTAGGGTGAACTTTTGGTATTTTTCTAAAAACGTTCAATTTTTTATGAATAGTGAAAACACTAGGTTACTATTTAAAAATGAACTTTTTATTTAAATAAATATTTATTTTATTTAAATTTATTTTGGGTCAAAATTGATACATAATACCTATATAAGTTCAAATTAATTCGTTGGGGTCATTTTATAATAATTTTAGATATATAAAAAGTTTATTGAACTTTTCACAGTCTTTTACCCACCTCCTAGGAGAGTATGAAAATTTACATAAAACATAATTTTACCGCTTCTATGAGTGGAATTTCAAATATCTGAGAGACACGATTAACATCAAGGAGTAAAATGTGGTTCAATAAGATAAAAATTATTTTTGGTGAATAATAACTTTTTACTTTTATTTACCATTGTTAAAAGTAAATAGGGTAATTAAGGGTAAAAATGGTATTATTATTACCCTAAAACATGTCTTAATTCTATTGGATGTGTTCAATTCGACCAAAAACAACCTTAGGAACAAAATATGACCATTTAAGTCCAATTGGATTAGATTAGGACATTTAATATTATTTTATTTAAAGAAGAGTTAAAAGAGTTAAAATCAAAGTTTAATAACTAAAATCTTTTTAATACAGGGATATAAATAAGATAAATTAGACTATAAATATTAATTATAAAGATAAAAATATTTCCTACATAATGTTATTTTATTTATAATTTTCATAATTAAAATAATTTAATTTATCTATGACACAATGATGATGTAGTAATTATCTTATTAAGGAACTATTAACATAATTGATATTATAAATACCCAAATAAATGTAATTTGAGACTTTTAATGAATTAAAATTATTTTATAGGTTAATATGACATATTATTATTGATTTAATTAAAATTTTTTAACTAATAATGTTGTTATAATTTTCACAAAAAATCAATTACCAAATAGTGTAAAATTGACATAAAATAGTTTTTAAAACAAATATTATATTACTAATTGTAATTTTATTCCTAAAAATCAAAGGTTTGGCCTAATGACTTATATAAGGTTATATATATTAATAATGAACCACTTGGGGTTCGTTTGGCTTGTTATAGTATGTTTATTAACTATATAGTTTAAGAAAACAACAAGACACTGTAAAAGTTTAATTATTTAACTTAGAGTTAAATCTAAATGATAAGGTTATAATATTAACCTAAACTTGTCTAAAATCTATTTGTTGAGAGGATTGCAACCCCTACTCACCTTAGCTTCTAAATAAATCAGTTTGGAGCTATTAAAAACCGAATATGACTTTATTATAAAATAATATTTTAAGCTTTTCCTAAGGTGCATGTCACGACCCGACCCAACGGGGCTCGAGCCGCGACTCCCCAAGCCCGCCTCCAATAGGCCAGGGGCTGGTGACCAGCGCCGAGTAGGCTATCACACACATGGGAGGTATTAGCCTAAGGTACCTGTACACACGCACCCACAAACACCTCCATGCAACAGTGCAGAGATAAAGAAACTGAAAAGTAAATGCATGCATACACTATCCCACAACCAAAGAGCAACAGCAAAAGTACAAAGGGCAAAACAGGGCCCACCAAAAGAAAACTACAAAGCGTGTCCAAACTGCTCTGAAGAAGGGGAACGCTGCCACAATCACCCGCCGAAAAGCTCCCTCGGCACAGCTCCGGTGAACACCCCGGTCAACTCGCTCACTAAGCTCCGCCTGCTCCGGGTCCTCCTAGGACTCCATCAAAAGGCCTATGGTCTGCACAAGACACAAACATGTGCGGGCAAAGCCCGTGCAGGGGTGAGTATAAACATACTCAGTAGGCACCCCAAAAACCCAAAACCCAAGGGAGCAACTGAAAGGAAACAATCCACTCAACCCAGCCAGAGGGAACCCAGACGAGAGAGAAACTCCATCTCGTGACCATCCTCGGCTAAACACATCTAGTCAGCTCAGCTCAGCTCAGGTGTATGCCCATACATACACCTTGAACAATACAGATATACACAGCTCACGCCACAAATCCACAAGAGGTACCAACCTCATCACCAGCAACTGTCCACAACCAGGAGAGTACACCACGAACACTGTCATACCAGATGACACACATCCAAGAGATACACTCCATCGGGTCCCAAACAAACATCTCAGACGCTCACCTGAGACACCACGCTCGTCGGATAACATCACTGAGGAAACATCGCTGAAACACCATAACCACCAAACTCCTCAGATAGGGGATCGCCGCTAGGGTCCACTAGGGGATACCAAGACCCACTCCGGTATATGTAGCTCACAGATAGGGGATCACTCCCAGGGTCCGCTGGGGGATACCACAACCCGATATGGCATACGTAGTTCTCACAGATAGGGGATCACACCCAGGATCCGCTGGGGGATACCACAACCCGATCTGGCGCTCGACAGAAGCTCAACACTCAGATAGAGGATCATCGTCCATATAAAGATGGTCACGATGATACTGGAACCCTATCTGGTATAACTCGCGATGTAGGGGATCGAACCGACGATGCCACAACCCTACTGAAACCACACGCTAAGTAGGGGATCGTATAACCAACGATACCGCAACCCTACCATACACATCATGCTGAGTAGGGGATCGTAAGACCGACGATGCCACAACCCTACTGTGCACGACCCACCGCGTAGGGGATCATATGTCTGATGATGCCACAAACCCTACGGGGTTAACTTGTTAGATAGGGGATCGCCGCCCGTAAATAAATAGTCACAGCGATACCAAGAACCCGATCTAGGGTAAAGATGCTAGAGGATCCACTCCGGGCCCACCGGAGGGATACCACAACTCTAACAGTTTAAACATCCCATCGAGAGGATCACAAACCCATATGAAGGTTGTGATACCACACGAACCCTCGTAGGAACGAACCAAGGGAGAACCCTCAACCACTGCTGGTCCAAACGTCGCTATCCCGAGCGACTCTCCACAATGCCACACTGCGCACCTCGGAAGCCAAAACTGAGGCCACCATCGCGTTCCACGCGGAAAAACACGTAGGATAGGCTGTTTACTCGCCTGAAACGGAGCACCGGTGAAAAAGGTACTATTCACCGTAGCTAGCTCGTGCGGGGCCCACACAACGATCCTGAAACCCATCGAGCGAATCACACCACGACGATCCCCTCAGAAAAACAAGCGGAATCGACTACTCGCTCGCCCAAAACGGACACCCGGTGAAAAAGGTACTATTCACCGAAGGCCGGCTCGGGTGGGGCCCACGCCTGGATTCGGAAACTCATCGAAGGGATCGTACCATTGCGATCCTCTCGGAAAAACACACAGAATCGACTATTCATCCGCCAAAATCGGACTCCTAGTGCAAAAGCTGCGTTTCTCCGTAAACGCCAAAACCTGGTCTCGTGGGGCCCGCACCCTGTTCTCAGACCCAACACCCGGAAACCATCACAAAAAGTCCGTCGTACCATCAGGGTCTCAACGCCACTGACGGCACGTCAATCGGACGCTCCGGGTAGATGTTACAATGGCCCGAAGTCGTAAAATAATAAAATAATATTATTTTATACGACGTTTCTAGCTCCCGGGCCATGATCCAGAACCTTTAAACCCTCGAACCCATACCGGAGGGTTCGCCTCGTCGTCAGGGTCACGTCGCCGCAAACGGCGCACGAGTCCAACTCCCGGAGTTCAAGATACCGGGGGTTTAAAGACCCCCGTATGCGAAAAGAGGTCAGCCCGGCCCCGACCGGCCGGTCCGGCCGCCGCGGCTCCGCTGTGGGCCGCCGCGGGCCACCGGGCTCCTCTGGCGCCGACGGACCTTCCGCGGACCGCCGGGAGCACCCCGGTGGTCCGTTTCACGATTCGGATGCGTCTACACGACCCTCGGGACCCGATCTACACTGCTACGGCTTCAATTTGCTGAAAAACGCAGCAAAAACGGGATCGGGGGTTAAAACTCAAATCCGCCTACCTCGCGGGCGAAACGCCGACGTTCTGCCTCAGATCCGCGCTCCAGAGCTTCCGCTGCGCGCTCCTGGAACATCCGCCATCGAATTCTGAGCTTGTTGGTGCTTCGTTTGCTCGATTCTGCGGAGTGGTGGTGAAGAACGATGAAGAATGGTGAAGAACAATAAAGGGGGGGGGGGCTGATATTTATATCAGCCGCCCGCCGGCGCCAAACCCGCCTCGGACCCGACGCCCGATGCGAACAAAATTAAGGTCACCCCTAGGGTAAACGCGTCGTTCTGAACGCAACGGCGGACTCAGATTTTCCATCTGAGACTCCGTCCAGAAGTTATTTGAGCCGACGCTCGCACACTATCTTCTTACTTATTTACGGAAACGCCCCTGGTGGCGTTTCTCACCGAAGGCCCGCGCCCGCAAAGATTACACCCCGCCTAGGGTAAACAGCACGTTCCGAATGCAACCGTGCCCTCATATTCCCGTTTTGAGCTACCGTTTAGGAGATATCACACCCTCGCCACGTGCATAGTAGAAAAAACTTAATATTTTTATAAAATTAATTCCGGGCACATCGGGCCTCAGAATCGCACGCCGTCTTCGCGCCTAGCTCTAGAATTATTCGTAGAAATATTCCAAAGTCTGACAGCGCCAAAAACCCGAGTCGCTACAGTGCCCCTCTCCTCCCTTATAAAAGGGCACCTCCTCCCTCTCCTCCTCACACCACTTTGAGCATTCAAGCTCGGCCAAACCCTACCAATTTCTATTCTCCACTTCCTTAGAAACATCCTAGAGGTCCTGGTCTTCTTCAAAGACCCTCTTTAGTGCCCTAAGAGAAGGTTAAGAAGAGGTGCTTCAAAGAAGAGATAATGTCTGTTACCGATTCTTTCAACTTTATTTCTTCTTCTACTTCCTCTTATTTAGTTGTTTCATTATGGAGTAATAACATAAGTATCACTCATATACTGATATGTTATTATAAATATGAAACAACCCTATTTCACCTTCTATCCATCCTACGGAAAATGAAATCACCGCGCATGCGTACGAATGGAATACCATCTCCATGCCGTGGTGTAATCTGTTTTCCACAAACACCTTACTTGGATGGGTATAATGGTGTGAGAGTAACTATATATGATTATTGTAAATTGATATTGATTCTGAAATAGTATAAATACCCTTCAAAACAACTCCACGATCCTGGGAATAATATCATCGCTCGTGCGTACGTACAGCCTACCGTCTCCACGATGCGATGCGACTCGTTATACATGATCTTCATTGCATAATGATTATATAAATGAATTAAATGAATAAATATGATACATATTACAATAATACCATTATATAAATGAGGTATCTATAACCTAAAACGAAGAATAAGAATTTATTCGATAAAACACGCATAAGAACAAAAATAAATAAACACCTGAATAACAAGTAGCAATGAAATATTACTAATACGAAGCTAAGAATATGACCATATATGATATCATAACAATGAGTAAGATTATGTAATTATTCAATAACATTATTTAAATCATTATATAGGAGGTTCAGACACGTATGAAGCAAATCAGATCTAAGGTAAAGGAAAATCTGGCAATCTCATTTTTATCCAAGATTGTTTATACATAAGAATTTATTGGGGAATATTTTTCATCCACTTCCATGTTTTGTCAATATGTAATATTATTTATATCCTCCTACAATTGTTTAAAAACAATTTTACCCTTTGGTGAGTTTTTAGTAAAAGATATGAAATAATCTTTTGTCGTTTTTAGTACAAGGTACTTTTTGACTTTTCCTGCCAAAGTATGAGAAGAACGTTTATTTAACTTATGTGGGATGAATGGATTTTTATGATTTTATAGAACATTATTTCTATGAATCTTACTTTACAAGTTTTCAAGTTTATTTTTAATTAATTTCTTTTAAAATTTTATGACATGTTAAGAAAGGAAAAATGTTTTTTTGAAGTAGAAAGGATATTTTCCTCAAGAATGGAGTTCAAGTGTTTTATCAAAATTATTTTACATCTAAGAAAATATAGGGTTTTGTTTCTATCAAAATTGTTACATTTATTTGATTATGTTTTGATGGAATTATTTTTATGAAGTCCTTTATCTTATATGAATTGTTTTATGTTGTCACAATGTTTAAGAATCCCATTTTTATTACATGGGTTATGCTATAATGTATGATTTATGATTTTGTGGCACACATAAGAATGGTTTCATTATGAGATGGGTGGGACATATATCTCCCTCCAATGCATTAGGTAAAGATTTATATCTCATGAGATAGACATGGCTGGAACAACAAGTTAATCTGGTTCAGTGATACAGGACTGGAACGAGGAGTGAACTCGGTTTTGTAATGGACTTTGTCCACTATGATGGTCTTGGCAATGAGCCTTGACTAATATGAAATTATTTTCTATGATTATGTGTGTATGCCAAAAAGTTTCATGTTTTAAGTTATGATTATTAGGATTACATTTCACTACAATGATTTATCCCATGTTATGATATTATGACCTCTTTTGCAGGTTAAGATTTTCAAAATGTTATGTTCTTATGAATATGATATGATTGATATTTATTTTGTTTACCCTTACTGGGCATTTGAGTTCACAATTTTGTATGTTTTCTTTTCCCCAGGTTAGGAAGAAGGGTATTAAGTTGGAGATGCAAAAAGGGACTCTAGATATGATGAAATAAACAGGAGACAATGTATATGATTTATGAACCAGTTTTTTATGTTTCCTACTTTCTAAATACACTATACCTATACGGTTCTATCATGGTTTTGTTATATGTTATAATAAGTAAGCTTCAATTTTGAAGTAATAACCATGTATGTAAAGTATGGTTCATTATAAGATTAGTCTGTGGGGATCATTTGTGGTTGTTGGAATCCCCACTTTTCTCCGCAAATGACTTCATTTCATTTGTGGGAGCCAAGGACATCACCTTTCCCTACGAAAAATTTAGTTCAGGTAAAATTATTTTGTGGGAAAATATATCACTACCTTTTTCTGAAAAAACAACATTACATCATTCACAGTCACCACTGGATCCATCCCCTCTACGACCAGTTTTTGTTCACTGGTCTTTCATGAAGTGGAGGACTTCCATATGGAGCAATGGTTTATAAAGGGATACTTGATTCATGGTATCATTTCATTTGTAATTTTTCACCTTATTATAACATTTTACTTCAAATATAGTTTTGATTTATTTTTCATCCTTTTCAAAATCAATGAAAGTGTCTTCTTATTTCATGAGGGATTTTCAATACCTAACAAATTCCCCCCCTCAGAATGGGTTTCGATCAGAACAAATAGAATGCCATTCCAATGTAGAAA
The DNA here is from genome assembly GCA_963277665.1 of Viscum album. Lineage (NCBI taxonomy): Eukaryota > Viridiplantae > Streptophyta > Magnoliopsida > Santalales > Viscaceae > Viscum > Viscum album. The sequence goes on along the minus strand of OY728131.1, from coordinate 197,157,722 downwards.
GCGGTTGTGATTTCAACTGGTTTGCAGTACACTGTTGGACCTGTTAGATGGGATCATTCCTATGCATAGGACCCCATATCATTTTTAAATTTACGAATTCTCTCAGTGAACTCATCAATTGCACAAATTTTTGACTACGATTTGCACCAATGAACTTAGATTCTTTATATATGGTGTTTCCCATTAATTGGGAAACATCACCCGCAAACTAGAATACTTTTAACCACAAATAGTGACCTATAATTACAACATAGTGGATGAATGTTATTTTAAAGTGTTTTCCAATAACTATTGCTTCACTGGACAATGCTTTGTGGGCCAGCGCCTTCACGGATTAACAATTTCATAAACTATGAGTTCATGGACTAGTACTTTTTCATACTGATGGTTTGTGGGTATCTCCATAATTTTTAAAAATTTTCATTTTATTAATGAATATGAAATGAATTTATTAAATATGTATCAAGGATATAATGTCTCTAACCTTTAAAATTGTAACTAGGTGATGAAATTCCATGGTTAAGAACATTGAGGAGGGTCTTTGATGTCAGATCATTCATCAAGATGGTATTTTGAGGAATCTATTTTCCTTAGAAATTATTGCATACCTGTTACCTACAAAACATTTATTTTATAAATTCAGACTTCAAGATGACATTACCCTCCCACCAGTTGATCAAAATCTCCAACCTACCTGGTTCAAGATGTCTGGGGACTATGTTCAAGTACAAATTTCTTGCAAATGGAAAGTTAATCCCATTTTAGGTCTGGAAGATGTATTCTTTCTAAATGGATCTATTTGGACACAATATATCTGGGATGATGGTGATACATTTCATAATCATCTATTAAAGACTATCCATCCATTCATAATCTCTCATGAGACAATACCAATGGTAAGTGGAACCCTATGTGGTATTTGCGGTCAAGAGGAAGCTTCTCAGATGATTGGGCCTGGGCATTCGGGGTCCACTTGGAAATTTCTGAACCACTAGAGGATGTTGGATTTTACCAGGTAGTGTGGGTCTCAAAATTTTCAATTTATTCTCTAATATAGGTGCTTCCCAAATATATTATCCATTGGTTCATGAGCACCAACACTTTCCATCTTTCCCATTTTGATTTTAGTATCATTTTATGGGATTTTTATCAAATAGGGGAATCCCCATTCTTGCTAACATATGTGACAAATTTCACTAGCCATCAATACATAAGAAAACATCGATTACGTATCTTCGGTGATGAGGGATCTTATGACCATGGTAGTGATATTTCATGTTCATCCCCTCCGTGACCACTCACTCAATCCATTTGATGATTAGATTGGGTTGTTTATTCAAATCAATGGTCTGAGGATGAAGGTTCTTCATAGTAGAAATCACCATATCCAATAGAAACAATGAATTCAAGGTTTTTACTTTGCTACCCTTGGGGTAGGTTAATACACAACATGGGGTTAAGAAATTTGTCCAGTAATATCATGTTGTTTCATGATATCATGTTTTTCCCTTGTTCTGGAGCAGATGGCACTTACAATCTCATGATTATTATACTAGATTCAGGGTATGTACCCTGGTGATGGTGGTTTAATGGTGGGGTGGAGAAACACTATCGATGTTATAAATACTAGTATAATGAGACAATTATCTACTTCTCCTTTCACCCTCCATTACATAATATATCTTGTGTGCACCTAAGATGCCTTGGTATAAATGGAACTATTGATATTTTAAATGACACTTCCTATTGAAACTTCATCCCTTACCCCACACCCTTAGGCATAATGGTTGAGAATTGTTAAGGGACATTGGAGGAGCATTCTTATATCATATCTCTATGATATGGAATTCAGTATGCACTTGTGGACAGAGTAACAATATGTGAACTATATATGCCTTATAGATTTTCTTGATAGTTTAGGTGTATACAATGGGATTCCCCTTTGACTCTTCACTAGATTCAAGAGTAGCGTCCAGTCATACTATGCCATCTATAGAATATAATGACATGTGAGGAATCCATAATATAAAATTTCCTTACCTTTTAGAGTAACTTCTTCCAACCTTTCTCAATATTATGTCAGAATGTGGATATCATAATATCTTGATTCAATATGAGGAATAGTAGTTCATAGGGTAACCAAGATTATAACATCTACTATCCCTATGTCAAATATTACTTATTCTTTTTTTGTTTCATGTTGATAATTACTTGTGAAACAAAAATCTTAGCATCTTAGGGGAGCCTCATCCTCCACTCCCCACATTTCTTAAGGTGATGAAGATCTAATCCTTTTAACTGATGCTTATGAAATTTTTACTGATGATTTTCCCTATGGGATGGCCTTGGGGACCCTATCAACTAATGTTTATCATATCAACCAGATTCCTGAATCTAAGAAGGAGGTGTAATGAAAGATTTTCCCACTCTTGAGTCACTCTTTAATCAAAAATTATTTTCTTTGGTTTCACTCCCATATTATATAACATTAGTGATGAGTAATCAATACCAAGATACCCATATTATCATCATGCATCATGCCATACAAAGATATTCTGGGCTCTAGATTTGTACCAATGTTATAGATACCCCATTGGTAGAGATTACAGAAAAATAAGATTGTTTGCTATAACTTTTCCTTGACCTAATATCATCTGGGTTTGATTATCAACACCAGGACATCCTTGTCCATCAATCTATCAATTCCTAGGAAGATTAAGTTTCTCATGAAGGATAAATTTTTTAGTTCAATTCTTCCCATAATTAGATGAAGACTCTACAGGAAATCGACGTTGAACTACACCATATAGTTACTGAGGAAGAACATTCTATTGATCAAGTAGTTTCACAAAATGAGGAGATGCAGGAATGTGGGTATCACGTTGCAATTTTAAAGCCACAAAATTCATCAACAACTAAAAATATTGAATCCCATATTCATAGAGTTTAAGATCTTAAGGCCTCCATCATAAAAATGCAGCATATAGCTAGACTAAGGATGAGAAGAGGATGAATTTAGAATACTCCATCAATGGCCTACATTAGACTATAGTCAATTTTCTGACCAAAGTTATTCAGGATCCATTATTTCTATTTTCATGACCCTAAGTCTATTATCCTTTTTTTCTTAATAGATTCAAGGATATAATCTAGGATGTGGTTTCCCCCTAATTCTATTTAACGGAATGAAAACATTTTTTCTCTCTTGATATTGTGTTTTATCTATTCATGAAATATCGACCAATTATAGTTGATCAAAATTTTGATGATAGTCTCTATCAGATACTGATTTAATGGTGATTTGGGATAATCAAATTGAAATGATCAAGGCATGATCTAAATTTTTTTTCTAGAGTCAAGGGACTCAGTGAGCATAATTCTTACTATTTCTAGGGTTATATGGAAACCCCTACAAATTTTATGCCTTTTATGATATGGCCCTAATTTTTTTCTAACCCCAATTTGGAATGGTCTTATAGGTCATAACTTGACTCTTTATTATGCCTCCCTTTCTGATTCTCAAAATGAAAAGATTTGTGTCTCTTTATTTCTTGATTTCTCTATATTTATTCTAAACTATTCAATGTGTAGGTCTAGTGAGCGGATACTTGACTTTTACCCAAGGTTCCCATTGAAGGTTTTAATTTTGGAATGTTTTGTGTCTCTTTACATTGTAATTTTAATGTATTGAAAACCCATACTAACATTACTAATGTTTTAGGTTGAATAGATTTGACCATAAATTTTGTGGTAAGGGCCCCCAAAGAGTTTGTAGATAGAGAATGTCCTGATATATTTTAGACATGAATGAGGTATTTTTCTCAACTTTTGTTTTAAATTTTTTAATATGATAAAAGATATGGGGAATGAAATCCATGGGGAATGTGGATGTAGGAAAATAATCCCTTGGGGATGAATTTTTATGTAGTTGACATTACTTTTTGTGGGAAAATTATGCAGATCCATTGAGGAATATTTTTCATATTCAAAGAATTTTTTTCAGAGGACACTGATCTTCCGATTATGATGTCCAGGTAATTTTATCAGAATTAAAAAAATAAGACTATAGTGGGTTTCCTAGAAAGGTGTAAATGTTGGAATTTTATTAGGGAATCTGCATTTTTTTGGACAAAAAGCCACTCCGAAACAAATTTTCCTTGTGTAAATGTGGTTTTATGCATGGTAAATTTTGATGTATTACAGCAAGGACATTTTGGAATTAAATAAAAACCAAGGGGTAAATAGTTCACCCTTTTCATGGAAATCTGATTTGGAATGATCTTTAATCTTTATGAATGAAGGGTGGAATGAATTTAAACTGTAAATTTGGAGGTTTTAGAATATAGGAATTGATATGGGTAGTAAATGTCATAGGGTTTATGGAGGTAGGGAATTCCTCTATTGAGGAAGAATTTTACTTTGGATGGCATGCCTTTTTTTGGGAAACATATGTAGAGCCACCATGGAATATTGGTCATAGTCAAACAGAGGTGCCCCTTGGACATTGGGCTTAATTATCTAATGGATAAAGAGGATTATGGGGATTCAGACCTTTATAGATATAGATTTTGGTTCATAAAAGGATATTTCATGAGAATAAAAGTGGCATTTTAATTCATAATTTCTTGTGAAAAGGAATGAAATGTTCCCCATATGAATGTGTGAGGAAATTCCATGTGTAGGTCTAAACCATGCCTAGGAAAGGAACATTATCCATGTAATTTAACATCTTGTGATAAGGACATCGATAAGAGTAGTGATTTTTTTTATATACACGCTCACCAGTGGGGTGGGGATCATATTTGAATTTTCTATAAGGATTTATTTCATGCATAAGAAAATGGGGGAAAATTTATTTACAGTGTCCAAAAACATTTCATGTAGGTATGAACCATAAACCAGGAGAGGTAATTTAAACTTTTGCTGCAGTTGGACCCAAGGTTGAACATTGGTCTTCAATTATCATATATATTAATTTAATGAGATTGGGAAATTATTATAAAATCCATGATTAACTAGAGGATAACCAGTCTAGATGTTCTAACATGACTTAGATGTATGGAATAAGGAAGGTGTAAACTATGATCCTGGACGTTCTTGTGTTAGGAGGAATGATAAATGGCATGGAAGCCATTATGGTGTATGGATGTCAGAAAAGACTCTACTAAGGATGAATATTCATCTATTTGATATTCCTTTTCTATGGGAAACATATTCATAGCCACCAAGGAATATTGTACATAGTCAAACAGAGGTTTTCCTAGGATGTTTTCCATCCATCTCTAATGGCCAGGGAGGTCTATGGAGATCCAAAATTACCCGGGGTAAGGATTTTGATAAATGGAAATGATGTTTTTGGGTATATAAGAAACATTTAGAAAAAAAAATTTCTATGGAGTTGGAATCTCCCTATATAGATCTGGCTCATACATATGGGGAATATATTTTGATTTGGTGGATCTCAGAATGAGGGACCCGAATTTCAAATCTCATGTATAAATATATACATAGAATAAATGAACATTTTTTTTCTTTTTTTACTACATGGTTGGGACTAAGACATAGGCCCTAGGTGTGACCATGTATTTTTAATCTACAAGAATCAAACTATATGATGTTCTTCGGAATGGGGCTCCTTGTGTAGATCTGACTCATACATAGAGAGGAGGGAATTTTTGAACACAACATCATGGATGGATGATGTTGGGGGAGATTTCCTCTCTAATGAGGGCATCATGATGGGGAAAAATATTCTATCATTGTATGGGTAGGACATCAAAAGAATAGTTTAATATGACTTTTCGAGGACGAGGACATTGCTATGTATCCCACGTGGATGGGATTCAATCCCTATGTAGTTATTATGAAGAAAAAACCATGTATAGGTTTGGTCCGTACACAGGGAGAGGGGAATTTAGAAATTGGTGATGGATTGGACAAGATATATAATTCAAGCATAACTATGTATCCTATAATAATAGAAATCAATCCATATGTATTTTTATACAATAACATGGTGAATGATCGATGTGAGGGGAATCTTCTCTCTATGTGACAACACCATGGTGTTGGGCAGTTTAACATCATGCAGAAAATATTTTTATAATGAAATTTAATGTCATGTGATCAGGATAATTTGTTACAAAAACCATGAATAAAAGGGAGGCTATTCTATCCAAAATGTTCTAACATGACCTAGATGAGAAGGGGATGAAATTGTATGCCATTATCCTCGAGATTCTTATATCGGGAGAAATTATTTGGGTCATGGAATTCTTTAGGCTGTATGGAGGTAGGAAAAACTTATTCTGAGGATGAAGTTTCCTATGGTTGATATGAAATTTTTGTGGGAAACTTATTCAGACCATCTAGGGCATATTATGCATAGTAAAATAAGGGTGTCCCTAGGACACTGATCTTATATCTATGATGGTCGGTGAGGTTTATAGAGATCTGAAATTTCTTATAGAATGAAGTTTGATTAATGGAAGAGATGTATCCAAATATATTTGAAACATCCATACCATGATTGTATGTGAAATATGAATTTCTCTTCAAAGATATGATTCATACATTGGGATATTTTGATCACTTGACATATCCTTGATGTGAGATCTAGACTTTACATCTTCTGCATAGATCTGTATTTACATAGGAAGATGGGGAAATAATTATTTTTCTATTATCCATGAGAGATAAATTGATTCAAGGCCTATGAATCACTACATATCTCATCAAAAATGAGAATCAAGTCATATATTGTTCTTATAAACCTCCCAACATAGACCAGATTCTAACATAGGGGGAATTTTGACTCTTTATTACAGGTGGACATAGTTTCGATGATTATATCATCACTATATATATTGTGATCGGAAGAATAAATACACAAGTTGTTCTTAACAATCTTCTTCACATGGATCTAGTTCATGCATTGGAATAGGGTTCTTCGTTTTGAATGGTCCTATAGGAAGGACCCACATTGGAGTCCACTCCATCAATTTTCTGTACGTAGGGGAGGGATAATTTTTTTTATTTCACAACTACCCTGAGAATAGGGTTTCAACATCACTACATATCTTATTATGATGAGAATCAATACAGACATATTTCTTTGAAGTTTTGTGCGTACGTTTGACCCATACGTAGGGAAGGGTAATTGTTTTCTGGAAGATGGACTAGGTCATAGAATTTTGGTGTCACTATGCATCTCATCATGGAGATAAACAATACACCAACAATTATAAATAATAATTTCCAATACCGGTCTGATCCATGCATAGGAAAGGAGAAATGTTACTATTTCCTTGGTGTGTCTAGACCAACATATAAAATCTAGATGTCTTTAAGTATCTTGTACAGACAAGAATCAAGTTGTACATAGTTCTTGAAGAAAAATGAATTTTACAGATCTGCAATAAGAATATGGGTCCCCTGACATGAAATATTATGGATCCAAGTATGTTAACTTCATGTTGTGAGGATTATATGACCCAATTTAATGTCACATAACAAAGATGACATGTGCCAGCTGCAGAAAGGATAATTTCCTAAACCAGCAAGAAACAAAATATCAACACAAAAAGGGACCCTAAGGCCAAAGGCTGGAAAGTAAATCATCCTATGGATGTTGGAAAATTTATGGTTGGGCCCATCATGAGAATTTTGGGCCTCACTATACATCTTATAGAAAAGATAATCAAGCCATGCATAGTTCTTTAAAGGAATTCTCCCAAGAGGTCTGACCCATACAAAGAGATAAAGAGGCATTTTAGACATTATTTTTGGTTGGATGGACCAAGACATAAAATACATGAATCTTAATGTATCCTATGTGAACATGAATCAAGCCTTAAATTGTTCCTATATGGAATGGAAGGTGACCAATGCATGGGGTAATTTCCTCTCAGGTAAGAAAATTATGGTTATGGATAGTATAATTTCATACATCCATGACATCTATCATCAAGTTTAACATCATGCAATGAGGATGTGAACTCATTTTGGATATAAGAAATATTTCTTCAAGATCCTTTCATTGGTGGGGTCCTAGTAGGATTCCCATCCATTGAAATCAAGGAATATTATCCTTTGTAATAATCCTTATGTATGGAGTAAGGACCCTCCAATATTTCCTCCCACTTAAGAGACTTATTTTTGGGTATCATCGTATTCGTGAGGACCAATACCATTTCTCTTTCAAGAAAGGACCAAGGGTGAACCTTTTTCATGAAGGATCATGAAATTAATTTTTGGTGAATCTCCAACTAATACAAGGTATGCAATCTTTTCTCATCCAGTTTCACCAATTCATCCAGTCATTTATGGGATCTCTCATCTAGGGATAGTTGATCACAAATGGAAATGTAGATTGAGGAAAATTTAATATAATTGTGTTGGACTTCCCTTATCCTATATATTAATGAGTATGGGGTTTAATGTGTGGTGGTGTGGGTTCTGTTCTGGTAAGCCCACAAAGCATGAAGGATCTTTTATGTCCAATATTTCTTTACTTTATCTACTATCTTCTAGAGTATATTATATAGGGTCTTGTTAAAGGCATATAATTTTCTATTAGACACTACATGATAGTGGGATTTATTTTTGGTCTTAATATCATAATCCTCATATAGTTTCTCTAATTTTGTAGAACATAAATTGATGCTTTAGTCCCTCAATATAGAATGAGGGACCCCAAATATGGTAATGTTGTTGGTTTTAAAAAATATAAAAATGTTCCTTTACCAAATAACTATTTGTAGTAAAAATTCTACCCATTTTGCAATGAAGTCAATTTTTAGGATAATATACATGAATTTTTAGGTTTCAGTGGGAGGATTTGGTCCCACCACTTCCATTAACCTTATGGAAAATGTCTAGGAGTACATGGTTATGTGAGGTTTCTTTGGGGGTTGGTGGATGAAATTGGAATGAACCTAAAAATAATGGTGCTTCATGGTGATTTTAATGTAATCTTGTGCCACAATGGGCTTTTAGTATAGAATCCTCTAAATTTTATTTGAATGATTGGATCCTAATTGATGGTTATCATAGGCTCTACTGTTCACTTCCTTTAAGAGAGCATTAATATTTTCTCTATCAATTAACCTATGAATGACCCTTTCATGGATCCTTTTATAGAGGGCCTTGTTTGTATTATGTCGTTATATAGTACACAATTATTTTATTTTATTTTTATTTTCTCCCTTCAATACCTATCTGGTGGGAGATCTCCCTTTTGGAGATAATACTAAATCAATTTTATCATGATAGTAGTAAGTTCATATGGATCAGGGACGAGTCTGATCTCATTGATTTATTCTATTTCGTTCCTAATGAAATGTGATACCATTTGGTGGTGCTCAATGTGGATGATCATTTCATCTCAGTCTAGATTAGTGAGAGTTGTGGCTATATTTTCCAATGCATCGGACTATGAATTTTATGATCTGGGGAATTGAGTTAATGGTGGATCTGAATGAAATTCCTCCATTAGTCCATATATAGGGTCTAATAAGGGAATAAAATCTTTCTCTTTTTATATTAAAATTTCTATTAACCTATTTTATGACCAGTTATGAATCACTTTTTATCTTCAAGTGTTTTAATTGTATTTGATGTTTCTATTCTAACCCTATTATCAGAGACTAATATTTTTCTTCATTATTTTTGCACCCCTTTGACAACAGGAAGCAGTAAGGAAGTATTACCTTTACTGGAGACATGAGTATAACTCTCAAACCCACATTTTGAGCTTGGGGACATCCATAATTTTCCATGTCGGGCTTCTAGATGTGTCATTGAAATGAATCTCCCTGACTTAGGGGTCCTCTTGAACAGATAAAACCTCTTCATCGAGGAATCTCAGTATCCAATGAGGTCATTTATTTTGAGGGTTTATCTACCATGACATATCTTAATACTTTACCTTTAAGGTATTTATGAGGAAAAAACTATATGTAAAACTATGGCAGGATAACCACCCACCATGACAGACACCAATTCAACATTAGACAGTTGAGACTATACTTGAGTGGGTTTTTATAGGAGACCAAGCAAACTTAATGATGCCTCAAGTAGTCCCTCATCTTTTGGATATCAAATATTGGGTATAGATATCTATTTTTGAGACTTAAGTAACAAGTTTTCTCATTGATCATTGTTCAGATAAAATTATAAAGGCTTCTATCTCTCTTAGTATCATTCTTCTGTGCAAGGAATTCACCTGGGGATCACTCAAAGGTAGTCACATAAAAATGATTCATCTAACATTGATATTTGAAATTATCCATAGTATACTAAAGATATATTTATTGATAATTTCCAATGAATCTTGATAGTCTTTAGTCCATTGATATATATCCCCTTTTTCATTAACATGGTAAAGGAAAAAAATTCTTAAATGGTTGGCTATGAAGCATAAAATGTAGAAAAAAAATGTCTGTGAAGTCCACTTATCATAGAGAGGTTTCAAGGAGGTGAAATTACAAGGATAGAATTTGTCTACTTAGGGTCAAATTTGGTGCCACTATGGCTTACAACAAAAAAGGGAATTCTCTGAGGAAACACCAAAATAACATGTAAAGGGGTTCATTTTCAAACTGTATTGTCTCATTTATTGACAAAAGTATCATGATTTTTTAGGTGGTATGAGAATTATCGATATTTAACCAATTTGTAATCAACATAGAATTCAAAAATCTTTCCCATTATGGGTTTTAATATTTGAAACATGGCACATTGATATGTATCACAAACCTTCTTTAGGCTAAAGGGCATGGCTCGATAGAAAAACACTACCTCAGGGCCCTAGTGGTAGTGAATTCTTCATCTTATTATGTCATCTAGATTTGTTTATATCCCGAATATCCATCCATGACAGATAGACCATGATATCCATTCATTGCATCATTTATAAATTTTGGTATCGGGATAAGGAAATCATCTTTCAGACAGTGCTAATTGAAATATCTGAAATCAATGAAAACTCTAATTTTTCCATTATTTTATTCTTTTGAGGATGATATTATCCCCCCATATTGGATATTAAACCCCCCCCCCCAAACAATGTTTTCTATGATTATCTTCTAAATCCCAGCCTATTTTCTGGAATAATGTGTCAGGTGGGTCCTTCTTGATGATTATTTATAGCCCATATGATCTTCTAGAAGGCCTAGGTGGTCAGTGGAAACATCAAGACTAATCACTGGAATTTCCATATATTTCCAAGAAAAAACATCTCAGTTATTTCTTATAAAGGAGTTCTATACCTATTTCTCTTTATAATACGTGGTTTCACTTTTCAGGGTAGGTCATGGATCTTCTTCTATACCCAAATTTATTTCTAGGAGTTCATAGATTATGGTAGAGATGCCTTCCTCAAATATCGGATAAGAATCCATATGATCTTCTTCTTCCTCTTCCTCTTCTGAATATTCTTCCTCTTATTCATATTCTATATCTTGTACTAATGGATAAAAAATTCTTTACATTAGCTATTCAAATTTAAGATATGAATCGAGATCTTTGTATTTAGAAGATAAAGAAGCTTCTTCAGACCCGACTAATAGCAGGGGATTTTTTAGAGAGGGTGGAATGTTGGATGGAATATTTTCTTCTTCATATTTGGTATTAGTTAGTAATTAATTGGTTTTCAAGAGCTCCGAAGAAGTATTTATTGTATTCCCATTTAATAATTTACAATTTTCTTGAGTTTTAAAAGATTTTTTAATATTTTTAGACTCAGTGGACATGAATGAAATCACAAGGACTATTGAATTTGTTTCTGAACGTGATCTCACACATCTAACTCGATTCATGGGAAGTACATATTCTTCATTGGGAAATTTGAAGTAGTTAGTTGGGGATATTTCCAAGCCATTTTCGGTAGCGACCCAATCAATATCATCAACTAAGGGTCGCTTCCCTTTCTACTCATAGAATCCTGCAAAAAAATAGTGTGGCTCAAGGCATTAAACTGTGGATTTATCATCATTACACATCCCATTTTTTCATTAATTGAATATTTGATTCACTAATGGTTTGTCAAGAGAAATTTTTCATGTTAATAAAACTAAGGACTTCCTAGAAAGATATTTAACGTCCTATTTTTATGAACTAACATAAATTCTGAGTCATCTACGAGGCCTTCAAAATGATTTTTGAGATTGATTTGTCCTAATGAATTCTAATAACTTTTTTCATAGCCTAACTGGGTTTTGTCATAGGGAATCGGGTTATCCTTATTGTATCTCATCCAATGAAGTGTTCATACTGGGATGATATTAACTCCAAATCCAGTATCAAATAATACTATTTGGATATTGACACCATTTATCCTTATAGACACATATAAGGGTCTATTGTGTCCTTGCATATAGGCATATTTATCTTTATCCCTAATAGAGATAATCGTGTGGCATTATATATAATTAGTATGTGTTCAATAGACCTCATTGGTGTTCACTTCAACTTTCAACTTCTAAGGGCATAGTAGAGCTTTTATGATGGCTTCTATGAGATCATTCGACAAGATCAGGGCATACATGATTGATAGATAGGATGGTATTGGGGATAAATATTTCATTATTTCATATTTCTGATCAAAATGTTAATTCTTACCAACTTAAGGATTCACTTTCACATCCCCTTTATGGGATTGAGTATTGGATGTAGACAGACTATCCCCTAAGATAGGAGTTGGAGGTGCTTCTGTTGTTTGTGTGCTGGTTCAAGTGGGTATTGCTAAACACCATGGGAAATTAGACTTATGTTCATCTTATAATGGATATTCTAGAATTAACAAGGTAGAGAATATTCTAGTAAGTGTAGTGGAGGTTTCCTTTTCCTTTTAGGTCTGCTGAAGGGCTCTTCTATAAGTTTTTACAACATTTTCGGGTTGGGAAGGGGTGAATACATAAGCTCGGTTTCTGCCATGGATTTGTCTTCCTTTGTATCACGGGCATATAATATGTCTTCCTATGGCACCCTGATCGAGTTTGGGGAACTTAGGTTCGTAGGCATAATCTTAATTGGATAAAGGGGCACATGAAGTGAATGTAATTAATGGATCTAATGTTCAACTCCTCTTCTGATGATGATTCTTCATGACTAACTACTTATAGTGGTGTTTTTTCATGGGGTGGTGCCCATTATTTTAGATCTGATTTCATGAAATATGATATGGTTAGGTTTGACTTTGTCCTTGACATGATTTTATCTTCTTAAACTTTCTATCTTCCTTTCTTGTCAAACTGCATCTTTAACGGCTGGTCTTTGGAGGTTTGTGGGGCTGAGTGTGCCATTTGTGTTGTAGTGGGAGTAGTTGGGGGCATAGTTGGTTGTTTCAACTATGCTTTGTGAATATAATGAGATTGGTTTATTTTATTTTGATTAACCTAACTATTAAACTTTTGTTCTCTATTTCTGAAAACTTTGGGCCACTCAAATCATTTATCAGTGGATGTAGTTGATATATATGAAACTTCTTCTAGTGGTGGTCCCAATTTGACTTGCCAGAATATATCATTTTCTATAGGATGTCTTTGTAGATGAGAAATTATTTAATGTTGTTTTCCAGTATCTGGTGAAATAAAAAAATCCATTCATTAAGACCTACTTTATTAGCCTTTCTTGCTCTACTAGATGGATCAAATTGTAGTTCATGGCAGCTAAAAAATAGAAACAAACTTTATCAAATAATAACAAGTAATATTTATTCCTCCATTCCCAAAATTGATTTATATTAGGTCCCCTCTACACATCTTATTGATTTGGGGTCTTTTGTTGATACCTAGGGGGCCCTGTACAATTTTTTGTAGGCCTAGGAGCTAGAGCTGGTGTAGGGGGTGGATTGGGCATAAAGAAAGTCATTTCATCTCTTCCCACTCTTTTTCATGGGTCTACTGGGGATACCTAGGACTTGAGATTAGTAATTTTTAATGAGTCTTCTATTCATTTTTATGTTGTTGAGAAATCCAGAAACCCACATGTATATTTCACCAGGATGAGCGGAGTTCATAGCTCATTGTGGAGGTTATCACGAACATAGAAAGCATCTCATCTTGGTGTAGTTTCTAGTTCTGGGAGAACGTTAATCATTTTCATATGATAATTAAGTCTAAGACACTCTCATTTACATGTTTTTTTTTATTTTGAGAGGTTGATGACTATTGTATTTGGTATCATTTACCTGAACTAGAAAATGTACTACTGACGGTGATCATTTCATCTTATTATCAATCGAGCTGAAAAACTCATGTATAATATAACGATTGATCCTTGTAGATTTTTCTGGAAGCATATGAGTTTCACTACTTCTTCTTTCTATGTGGTTCCCATCATTGTGATCAAAATAATATGCATAGTAAAATAGATGTTGTTTCTGGTCACCTGATCCATTGAATATCAAGAACATAGGACTCCAAAAATTTGATGGCGGTGGGATGTTACACACCCAATCGGGGTAAGGATTATATTCTAGTTGTACCATTTTTTCCACTCTTACATGGGTTCCAATGGAGATGTTAGTTAATCTATGGTATTGATGATCCATTGATTCATGTCTTGTTGAACCTGATCATGGGCAGGCATAATAGGGGAATGATTTTTCATTTCAATTTTTTTAGCACTTGAAGCAGAAATATGACCAGGGGAATTTTTGTGGATTCCCCCAAACTGGTTTTCGTTTATTCCTCAGTGGATGGAAATATTGATATCCATCTGGGAATGGATTTAGGTGGATTGATGGTCCTATCACTATATTTGGTGGATGTCCAATCCTTACTTCACTAGCTGGGGGAAAACCATGTGGATTAGGTACACCTGCTAGAAGTGTATGTTGAGGCTCTTCTCAGTGATCATATATAATATGATGTATTATTTGAAGTAGATAAGCATTAATTCAACATAACTCTTTCATTTATTCCTCCTTCTATATGAAACTATCCTTGAGTATGAGGGGATCATTCTCATTGGGAGGAGGAGGTGAGTCGTATGTGACATGGTTTTTATTATTCTTATTTTGAGGGATTCATCCAGTCAGTGGTGGGGGATTTATTGTGGGAACACCCAAAATTCTAGGGCACCATCTGGTTCTGGGTAAACACACATTGCTTCTCAATATGGATTAGATTCCTAGAAGAACCATCCTCTTCTTTCACTTAGCAATTTTCATCATCTTTTGTGTGGTCCATATGATTGATGCTAATTAAATTCACTAATACATAACAAATTATGTGTGTTGTACCAGATTCCAAATGATAAGGTAGTTGTTTTCATCCTTTGTTGGATCTTTTTCTTCTAGTCTGGTATATTCTCTTGTCTTCTTGTCAAAGGGTAACCCAAAGGGAACCTCTATACGACCTTGTTGCATACCTCCCTTTTAGGGGTGAATGAGTAATGAGATAAGATGGAATGGTGGACCTCTCTACATCACATCCCCCCAAATGAGAAAAGATTTACTTCTGTTGAGTATGTGATTGAGGTAAAAATTAACCTAGACCTACAGACTTGGGTCTCTCTTATTGTCTTGTTATTATGTCCCGAATGGGATTATTTGGTCGTATATTCGTATCATTTGATTAAAATTCCTCTATCCCAGCAGGTTGGGACTGATACAGTAATACAAGATTTGTTGATGCTACTTCTTCATTCTTGATCTCATTAATTCTCATTCTAGTGTGATCCTAATATGGTATTACGTTTACACACGCACTTTTATTTATTAGGAAATAAAAAGTTATTGATGACAAGAATACCTTAGGAAAGAACCCTTCTGAATGTTTTTGGTTTCCTAGTTTAGGTGTTCTTTTATGGATTTATCATGTTGGGCATGATGCTTTTTATACTTACTCATGTCCAATTCCTGTTGATCATGTCATCTTTTCAGAGCAGAAATTTCATTTGATTTTTTCCTTGGGATAATGAAATTATAGGATTTCATTTAAAGTGGATCCTAATGGATGCAACATGGGGTGAAATGAAAATATCCATGCTCTCCCCATCCATGGATATTAACACCAAATGGGAAATCATCGATTAGATAATTAAATTTATGAAGAATGTTAAGTAAGGTCAATTCAAGATCTTCATTCTGCCTCTCAAATTATGTTTGGTGCATAGATGAAATGGGTTCCACGTCAATCTAATGATAAATCTATTACACTATTTTTACATGGTCCACATACCCATTGTAAATAAATATCATTTTTTACATGTAGTAGAGAGTTTTTTAGAGATTGAGACGAATGTTATGTGCGCATTCTTCTAGAAACTGACATGGTATGTTGAACTGATAAGTAGTTGTCAGTCAAAACATAATTGGTATGTCATAACTTTCTATTTTTCTTTTCATAAGAAACATATCTTCTTTTCTTCCATGAGAGACTCCTCTACTTTATTTTCCTAACGTGGACACTTCATGATGATTTTATCATTAGTACCCGGGTTTTTATGGGTCTCATTGTCATGTGATTGGTCCATAGGTGGCTTGAAAGGTGAGCATAGCCCTGATCCATATCATGGTTGACAAAGGATATTCCTTATTATTTATGGGGCTTTTGACATACTTGACCCCATCCATCCATGCACCAGAGTTTAAGAGGTATTTATGTAAGTTTATTTGGAAAGGGGAGGTCCTTCCTACCTATATAGATCTTGACTATGTAGAGGACCTTCATAGTTAGTGTCACAATGGAAGGGACTACCATAATTATTTATTGTTTGACAAATAGGATATTTTTTCTAGCGTATAAACTAGAAAAAATCATCAAGGAAAACTATATCAAGGGTAGGAAATTGTTATTGGACAGAGATTTCACTATGGAAAATAACTTCATTGTTGACGCTATCATGGTTAAGACGACCATCACAGCTTGTTTCCTGACTAGAGATAGAATATCTATAGCATATTCCATGTGGAGGACCATAAGGGAGGATTAAAACACGGGGAGGATTTTCTTATGTTCAATCCTTTTTCCACGAGGAGGAATATAATGAAGCTCTTCCGGATAGAGAATTTCATGATCGGTCATTTATTGTCCAAAAAATATTCCTTCATGGTATGTGCTCTGAGGATGAACATTAGAGATACTGGTAACAATATTATGTGGAGGTCCTTTGAAACTGCTAATCGCACATTCATAATTTTGTAATGGAATGGTGGGATCCTAAGACACTAGAGATAAGTGTTTGACAGCATTAAGAATGCCATCTTCTAATAAGAAAGTTTCATGAATATTATCTTTATTTTATAGATTCATTTTGCTTGGATTATTTTTGGGAGATCTCTATTGGGAAACAGGGATGCTTATTGTGGGTGACGACCTTCATTTATGGGTTCTTGATTGAGTGAAACCCACAGTTCCTCTAGAATACATTGAGGAGCATATTGATTTCTATAAAAGATACATATCTTTCCTAGAGAGTCCACTATGGTGGAACGGTGTCCCCCATTTGAAATGGGTATTTCTTCCTAATCTGGTTGTCCATTTATCTTGGAATGTGGCCAACATCTTACTTGGATGGGAGTTGGTATGCAAGTCTTCTCTGGGGTGACCACCCTATTATATGGATGAGTCACCCACTTGGGGAGACAAGCTTGTAGATCTGACCCTTTGTTATTATTGTGGATGTGATTAATCTTGAAAATAATACATGATACAGTATGAAATTGATTATTGACCCTCCATCATCACCAGATTTATTTAGCTGGAACTGGAATATAAGATCGTTCTGATGTCGTAGAAGGAATATGTGCCTACAATGGTCCTCCATTTTCTATAAGTGAGTACAAATAGTTCTCCCATGAGAGGTTAGAAGAATGAGTCTGTCCCTAATTTATAGCTAGGATACTCCATACTTTTTCTTCAGTTCCATAGTATTTGACTGGTGGGATTCACATTTTTTATAAATAATTTTTATTTTCTCATTTTCTGCAATAATTTTCTGACATAATTGATACACATCTGTAGGAATTTATATCTTCTTATATTTTGAAGCCATCACATTTTACTAATGGGAATCATATTAGGGCGTTGGAATTTTACTCATTCTATATTCAATTAACACCATTTTATAGTTAAGGGATTCATATTGGTGAGAAGGTATTTATTTCTTCTCATTTATCATCATCATATTTGACTGATGGGCTTGGTATGAGTTAATAAAAATATATACCATCCTATAGTTGGTATTATTATTTTGATAAATTTCTTGGTATGTATTAGTAGAAATTTTTATCTACTCATAGATGGTTGTTTTCCTACTTGGATGGTGGGATTCATGAAAATCTATAGGGCTTTTCATCTGTGTGCAATTCTTTACCCAATTATCACTGTGGGTTTAGTGAGAATTAGCATGGAATTTCAATTCATCATAAATTTACATCATTTTTACATGGTGGCCTTCAAAAGAGGGAGAAAACATATATATATACCCATATAATGTTTTTGAATTTTCATGGTGGATCTCTTCCCTAGGAACTAGGGTGACAACATGTTCTTGGTTGTCTGACCATTTCCCTTGGCGGGCCATTTGAGGGACCCAAGTATAATGGAATTCAGTTGGACCTGTGGGGGTGATATCCTCTTAAGAGTAAGGCTATCGGGTCGTATGGAATGGTTGGAGATGATTTCCAATTGGGCCCCTTGGACAGAACCCCTATGCTAGAGGGATGAAATCAATGGTGATGACTACATCATCCTACCTATGTTATGGGAGGAACTCATTATCGCATTTCGGGGATAGGATCCTAAAATGGTTGGAGACGGCCAGTGGACCCACCTTTTTCTGGGCCACTAACTGTCACTGGTTATACAAATGATGGGAATTTATGGCCTGAAGGGCTTGCCATTCTGCTTCAAGGGTGGGTATCATACCATTTTTATGGTACTCCCATGCCATTTAATTTGAAGCCCAGTGTTGAAGACGCTGGTTGGTTGATGGTGACCTATGATTTGTGGAGGACTCGGCTCGTGCATTGTTGACATGTTCATATTTGAGAACATATGGGATGTCTTTGTATGGAAGGATGATCTGAATAATTCTACAATTTATATGACAAGTACAGATAATAATCCCTCATCAATGTAGCATCTCATGAACAAATACATAATTGATAATCTCTCTTCACCCTATTCTTTTTTGGATATGTAAGGGTAATGCGGTGAGGTAACACCATCACCTTGGTTAGGTATTGACATCAAGTTGACCATTTTTTTTATGAATACCTTATCACATGGAAAAAAATGCTTCAACAAGGACTAGAAGGTATAACCTTTGAATCTGATAAATAAGGTGTTGTGGTTAGGTCATTCACATTGGGTTAAAAAATTCTTTATTTTGACTAGAATATGTTATTATGGATGATTGGTTTGATTTTAGGGGTTATCTAGTGTGTGATCATTGATGTTGAGTACAATATATTCAAATATTATCCAACATGTTTTTTGTGAAGCCAGAAACACACAATGGCTCTCACATCCATTATTCATATACCTGCTTTCCAAATGTAGGATTTTGTTGGATGATTTGTCTAGTGACACTTAAGAACTCACATTGGTCAACATGATGGAAAATCTATCTCATCACACCATTTTGGGGTAACTTTTTTCTTATTTTGGGACTCTCTTATCGATTTAAGTCATGTTCTTGGATCCTTGGTTCATTCCCAAGTATGTTTCCATGGATTACCCTAAATTAAATGGTTAATCATGACTATGCATGGGTTTGGATTCTTCTATATGTATATGAGGTTCTCCATCGATGGAATTATCCATATGTATCTAATGATCTCCATCAATGTTACCCATTTATGAATAGATCATGTATTATTTGTCCATTCACATGGAAAATTCTAGCCTTAATCCACATTGGATGGTTCTTTGGAGCTTATCTTCATCCGTGGGGGGGTGGGGTGAGAGTTATTTTAATGTTAAGATCTTACCCATAAGATGGGCTTCCCATGTATCCTCTTTAGAATAATCAGAAACCACGTAGTTTTGTGTTTCTTAACTCAAAAAATCTATTTTTAAGGTAATATGATGAGGACCCAAACATGTAGTTAAACATCATGTGATAAGGATATCCTAAAGAAAGAGTTCCTAGTCAAGGATGGTGTAGGACATATTCTGAGGTGGACCAAAGTACTTGAAAGAGATACGCTCACTCGAGTGTATATGACCCTACTAGGGATGTGTCATGGAGAATATTAGGGTTATTTGGGTGTTGATTTTGGACCTCAGTAAGGATTTCAACATATCCTAATTAGTTGGGAATCAAGGCACTCATTATTTAGTTGTACTGGGACATACACCAAAGAAGAGGCCCATTAGAGGGGTGTGATTATGGATTACACATAGAAGATACCCTCTAAGATTGAAGTTGGTGGATTACACCATTTGGGAGGCCCATTTGTGTTGGGGCTTATGCATGGAAGCTACCCATTTGTGGTTGGTGATTCACTGTGAATATGTCCCTATGAAGATTGAAGTATGGTTTCAAGACTTATACCACATGGGAGGCCCAATGCAAGATGATTTCCCTTGATCAGATTTGATGTGGGGCTTACACATGGAAGCTACCAATTTGGTTTATGGTTGGGGATACCATCTATATAGAAAGTCTATCTTGTGGGGACATTATATAGTTGGGAATTACATGTAGAAGTTTCCCATATTATTTGAGGTTCGGGATTACATCTGTAGTGAAGGGCCATTTTATGTTTGGGATTTTCTGGTCGTCATGATAAAAACTAATATCTAAGCCCATGTAATTCATGATTGGTGTGATGAAAAAGAAGAAGTAGTAGATCTGATGATCATACAACCCTCCTCATCTGCTAATGGATGTTGACCAGACAAAATGAGAGAGGGAGGTAACTTTTACTGTTCATGTTTCCAATTTTATTTTGGTAAAAATGATAGTTACCTCAGTTGATCTATCCAGATATATCTCAGGCTGAGTTGAAGAAGAGAAAAATGGATGCCTCTTGTAAGAATGGATAGGGGATTACCTCAGTGGGAGTGCCCAAAATTTGGTTCTATGGAAAAGGAATTAATATTTATCATTGACCCTTATCAAAGGGAAAGGCCAATAGTTACTGTTAATGCATATAATAGGGAATTTCACATCAGCACCCCAAGGTTGGAACCCTAATTACATTGGGAATATAGACTCAAGGTCATTTTAATGGGTTTCCGTACTGAAATGACTTCTCTTAACAAGGGTATGTATACTCTATAGGGAACAC
The DNA here is from genome assembly GCA_963277665.1 of Viscum album. Taxonomy (NCBI): domain Eukaryota; kingdom Viridiplantae; phylum Streptophyta; class Magnoliopsida; order Santalales; family Viscaceae; genus Viscum; species Viscum album. The sequence goes on along the minus strand of OY728131.1, from coordinate 197,136,472 downwards.
TAGTGTGCCCTATGATCATATCATAAATGTTTGGTGGAATTATAAGAGGCCTAGGCCTGATTTCATTAGATTGTTTCATAGTGGGGCCAATATAGGCTCTGATTATACAACATAAGGGAATTATTAGATATGGATAGTATAATTCCCTAGGATACCTTTCCCACGTAGAATGTTATTACATGATATGGGGCTCCCTCCACATAGCAGGTTTCTATGTGGGTAAGGGTGTCCTCTACATACAATTGTTGAATGGGGGCCTAGGTTTAGTCCACATAGTGTTTTTCTATGTGAGGCTATGTTCTTTTTGCACAACATTTGGATATATGGGGGGTAGGGTTCCACCTGTATAACATTTTTCTACACAAGATGCCTATGCACAAAGGGGCCACTAGTTCTTCACCAAATGGGAAATACGATCTCAAAGGATGTGGAGTTACCAGACAAACAATTTGTTTATTTTATCCTTCTTAATTCTATGTAGTTGGTTTCACCTGTAGGGAATCGTTGAAGAAGTCTTTATATTATGATGCACTGCTTCATCTTTGGTCACCCAAGTTTGTCTCTACTCCCATGTATCGATCCTCTTTTTAGTTCCCATTGAGATCTATTTATAAAGAATTAGAGAAACCAAATAATGGTTTATCAGGTCATCCATGATGGTCTTTGGGGCACTTTTTGAAGGAGCCAATGAAGGAATTATTGAGTGGGGAGCCTTTGCGGTTACTGGAATCCCCAACTTGCTCCAAAAATGAATTCGTTTCATTTGTGGGAGTTGGAGACACCACCTTTCTCTATGAACAAATTAGTTTGGGGGAAATCATTTATAGGAGTGGATATCACCATCCCTTTCCGTAAATAACTTTATTTAATTCATGGGTGCCATTGGATCCCCCCATCCATGAATAGTATCCATTCATGGTGTTTTTATAGAGCGGTGGGCCACTATGTATTGAGGTGTTCCAAAGAGGAATCCTTGGTTCATGGAATCATTTTATTTGTAATTTTTCATCTTCTTGGAACATATTTCATTCAAATTTCCCTTGATTTGTTTTCCTTCCTTTTCAAATCGATGAAAGTTCCTTCTTCTTTCATTAATAATTTTTAAGACCCAAAAAAGATTCTGTGAAACAATTTTTTATTCAATATTCGTATTTTTTAAATTATTTTATAGATGTGTTCACATAGAATAAAGTTACTTATAAAGGTAACATTATTTTTATTTAGAATAAATCTCAAATTTTTACAAAAAGAAATATTTTTATGGATTTTTTTTAACATCATTTTAAAAAATAAAAATGAAATTTTATATTTTATAGTATACAGTGATATTGACTATTCCAACCACCATAATCATTATTTTATTTTTTTCATCATTGAAAAGAATTCTTCCTTCCTTAAAAAACCCTTCCCTATATTCTCATTATTTTTAATAAGTTTATGAAAATGGAATAGATATATAATTATCCATAAAATGTTTTTTATGGGAGAAATTAAAATTTTTATATTGTAATATTTTATTTATTATGTTATGATTATTGGGTATTTTTTATTAGTATGGGTTGTTTGGTTATCAAATGAGGGTGTGTGAGCCTACTATAAATCCCCAATTCACTGGTTAAAGGATTTATGTTGATCAATTTTCTTTCTCCTAATATATTTTGGGAATATATTGTGATTCTTATTCTAAGTATAATTGTGATGGTTATTTCAATTTTAATTATGATGGTTACTCCCATTATAACTATGATGGATATTCAATGAGTTACCTTGAGGGATAATCCATATGTAATAATGATAAAAAAAATTATGGATATAGTTACCTACATGATTTAACAAATAACTTTTATGGGTTTTTATGGGAATCATATTATTTATCAAGGTAAGATAATGTTCATATGTTTGAAAAGTATAAAAATTTTAAAAAAGTATTATTATTTTTTCATAATTTTAAATGAAACATTACGACTTTTATTTTTCCTTCATGATTTGTTGTCAAATGTTTTATGAAAACACTTGGGAAGAAAAAATGATTTTTTGGAAAGAAAATTTTTATTTTGAGCCCAATATATATTTTTAAAATTGAAAATTTTATATCTATTCCTAGGGTCACTATTTATTTCTTTATATTTATTTACCTTACTGATATTTTATTGATCATCACATATTTTTTTAAAAAAAATAGGTCTTAAAGATGGGTTTTGTAAAAAAATATGTCAAGTTGAAAGTCCAGAATATTTTTCATGAAAAAAAAAACATGTTTCATTTTAAATGATTTATATTATGGGAAATTTGGATATAGATTAGAGATTTAAACTTTGTAAATATATTTGTTTTGTATGCATAATTTATGAGAAAACTCTCCAAAATTGTGAACGTGAAAGATCTTTAGGAATGTAATAAAGTGAATTATAGTTTGAAGTCACTAAAATATATAACGATTAAGGTGTGGTACTTACACATTGGATTTATCTATCACATCCATGATAAGTTTTCTTATCTATGATCTTATTCTAAGATAATAACTCAAACACACATTCATACACAAAAAACAAAAACATATATTATTTTTTTACAATATGAAAAAAACGAAACAAGGTTATAGGGGGCCTAAAATAATGAAAGTAAAGAGCATATCCCTTGACAATATCTAAATAGTCGAAATAGAGGCAATTAAAACTAGAAAACATTATAGACATAGTAACTAAATTAACCCTTAAAGCCAAGTATTGCACCACTTTATTCCCTTCTTTATATTTATGGATTAAGGTAGTGTGTTCCTTAATGAGATATTTACACATATGGATGTGATAAATGATAGACCAAGGGATAATAATCAAATCTTGGATCAAGTGGCTGATGAACATCATGTCAGTATCAATCTAATACATATCATTATTCTTATTGCAGTATAATTCCATCCCACGACCCATGGAACATGACTCCTCTAAAATAGAATCATCCTGACCACAATTATCACTATTTAAAAAGATCACGTAGCCCTAAGGGTTCTAGATAATAACACCACCACACATAATACCAAAGTTATTAAACCCATCCACATTGATCTTTAAGCTTGATGGTGGTGGAACCCAACAGATCTAGTGACCTTGTGGAGTATCTTTCTACATAGGGGAATAATTGACATGGTGATTCAAAATGTTCCATAAGGGTGAGGCATTATCCAATAATTTGAAGAAGGATTCAAGATACGACACTAGACACCTTTCACTAACATCCAGGTGGCAGTTCAAACCACCATCTCCTCTATGATAATCCATGATATTTTCTTCCTAGATAATATAATAACCAAATATGAATATAATCTCTCATTCATCCTTCTATATGATGCTACCTAAACCCTTATTAAACTAGAGTTAAATAAATTAAACACTATTTTTTCCTTGCGATGCGACCCCTATGAAAAAACCAAACGTAGCCCATATAAATATACCCCATTCACCATCCAAGAAGAGATGAAATATAGTTTCTTATTTTTTATTTGTGAAACAAAAGAACCTTAATTCTAGCCTAACTCCCTTCAATTTAATCTCCTCATCAATTGGAATTGTGTGGTTTCTACTATGAAAAATAAGAAAGATGAATTTCACTTGAATCTGTTCGCAAAAAATAATTATTCCCCATACCTTATACTCCTCATTTTTATAAAAATACTAAAGATAAAACTTCAATTGAAATTTAAAAGTCATGGAACCTTTGAACACATAGGAGTCCCACTCATTATTAATTTTGGAAATATGAATGATCTTGCACTACTATTAGTTGAGTAATTCATTAATGAGAATGGGGGAGTTATTGGAGATCTTAAAAGAGATGGTTGGCATCAGCCACCACATAGAACCAAAAATGATTCTTGACTAGTTTTGATCCTAGAAACTGATCTCCCCATATTCAACAATCTATTGGTAATTTTCTAGAAGAGGTGGAATGTTCCCATGGATAGAGTTCAAGTAACTTGAGATCTGCCCCTTCAGTTTCCTTAAATTCTTCCCAAAATTATTATCAATTTAACTACCCTAGAGAGTTTGACCCTTGATCACTTACCATGAAAGCATGTCTTGGAGACTATGCATCATCCCTATAAAATCCTTTATATGGATACCACCTTTTCCTGAGGGTTTCAGAAGTCTTGTCCTTGAGTCCCAATGACACCTCCCTTTGGGGTGGGCATCCCTAATTAATGAGACCATGAATTTATCAATATCGCTGATAACTTCTTTTAGCACCTTACATATTTAGATTAAATTCATTATAATAAATGATAGAATATTATTGACCAAAGTGATCCTTACACCAAAATATAGAAAATGATCTTTTTAATTATTAATTCCACTATAAATTATATCAACTAAACCATCAAATTACTGAATATGAATCCTTATGTGATATATGAGATCTCCCATATACTCTAAAGGAAATCCCCTCTTTTGAAATATTACTAAATTCTCAATCAGATTAGTGTGCATTGATAAGTATTGTTTCTGGAAAAACACACTACTTTATCCATGATTAACAATTTGGTCACTAAGTATATAATAATTCTACATGATTTTTTAAGCCTAAAAGAGATATTCTACATCTATTGAGAAAAAACCATATCATTTGTTAATAAGAGATGAGAGGCTTTATTAAATCCCCTAGACTCTATATAGAAGAATTTCCTGACTATGAAGAGAGTGAGTAATATATTCGGTGAGAAAATCATAAACCATGATAAATAGGTTGGGGATAATGGGTCTTCTTTCATCATACCAATAACTAATTTCTTGAAATTTATCTTCTTACTCATAAAAGTGATAGAAAGAAAAGTGGAACTATAGTATCTAAAAAAAGTTCATTCACCCATCCTGAGTACCCTAAGTAGACCATCACCTTGAGAATGAAGTTGTATTCCATACTATCATAGGATTTTCCAAGTCAAACATGATGAAAATATTTTACCATGGATCTTTCATGTCGATATAGTTTATCATCCCATTGAAAATACCAATTTCACCCTTAATTGACTACACCCTGATGAAACCATGTTTCTCCCCAAAGACCCATTTCGGCAGAAGTACATACATTATTCAATTGAAAATACTTTCTAACTATTTGTTTGGAAAATTACACATGTCAATAGTGCTTAATTGTTCCAAAGAAGATGGGTCCCTCACTAGTGGGAAAACAATCGGTGTAGTAGAATATTCTACTTAAGGTATACCACCTTCATAAAAGAAATATTGTATAGAATCCCTATTTTCTTTATTCACTATATACTATTTAGTGACTTAGAAGGAACTTGGGAATCCATTTGGGCCAGAGTAAATTTCTAGATTTATAGAGTTAACTACATCCAAAATTTCATTTTCTTATGGTATGGCTCTAATAATTGAGTTATTTTGGTTGGTTACAACTATCTATGTGACATTGAAGAGAACTTCATTCACCCTCTGGTGGATACTATGTAGATTAGGGTTAACATCAATAATAAAGGATTAAAAAAGTCCCCATCTATATTTACCACAACAACAAGATATTTGGTGTAAGATTCATCCTCCATGTAAATTTTGGGAATGATAGTGAATATATTCTCTTTGATACAAGCATGAAAGAATGTATTATTATTTTCACCCTCCTTCAGACACTTATCCCTATACGGATACCAAGAATCACTCTCTTGTTCCATAATCACCTCCTTCATATGGTTCTTCTTTCATGATAATAACTGAAAGACATAATCCCCCCAAACATTCTCAATATGAGACTCAAGATACTAAATTTATATCTTTAGATAATATATATCAACACAAAAATAAGGAATTTTATTATTCAAATACAACATGTTACCCTTCAAGCACCAAAGTTTTTTATGCTGATGAACCCATGAAGCCCCATGCATGGATTTGTCCCAGGATTTCTTAACCACATGGAGGAAAAATGGATCTAGGGGCCATAGGTTATAGAAGAAGAATAAGTGGGTCTCTAAATTGTGTGAATTTAGGTTGATGTGGAGTATAAAATGATCAAAGAGTTCTTAGATGAGGTGAGAAATAAGAGAATTTAAGAATGAGGACACAGACTAATGATTAGAAAGGAATCTATCCAGCCAACTCCATGTCCACTGATACCCCATTTGATTTTAACACTAGGTATACTTATCCCCTATATAACACTTTTCCATGATTCTACAATGAGTAATAAACTCTTAAATGTCTAGTTTATCCTTCCATGGGTACATGAATCTGCCTTCCATTTCCAAGTCATTCAATATAACAATTAAATCACTATTTATAATCTAATTAACATTGGTTTAATATTTCAGGGTCAATCTATAGCTTATCCATTTTTTATGCCTCGTATTTTGCATAAAAAAAGTTAAGAATAAAGAAAATGACCTATTATTAATTTTAACCATGATGAATTTATTAGAAACAACCACCCTTCCCACTAAAACACTACTTTTCTAGAAAATTCAGATGTGATATTTAGAGGGGTTTCCATGCAAGAAACCTCAAACTCCAAACCTATAAAAAAATTAGATATCTTGGACTAAATTTTTTTGGGTTTTTAAATATCAATGAGGGATATGTTATTGGGATGGATCATGTTTTCATGAAATTCTATCTTTACTCAGAAATTAAGAACGTAAGCATTAAAAATAATAAGATATGTTATTGGATATTTAGATGTTGAGTGAGGGGGTCTAGGGTCAGGGTATCTCTACACTAGGAGAAATTTATATCCATCCATATTATAGATTTTGATCTTATATAGGTGCCACTAGGAGAGTGTAACTTCATAAAAGACTACTAAGAATCAATGAGTAGCTTTATTAAGAGAGATGGAATGGTATACAACACTTCAAAGGCATTAAATAGTAGATGGGAGATCCACATAAGTAAAAGGTAAAAATATGTAAGATCTTTTTGAGGGAGAATGAGAACACCACTTATTTACCATGATAACATACCTTACTAGTATAAGAAAAAGGATGTTGTAAGGGAGATCAACTATAATCAAGAATACCAACCCAAGTCTCATCTAATAAATCACCGTCTCAATACATAGCCCATATATTTTCTCATGGGAATGAATTTTGAGGCCACAATCACCATGAAATAAAGGTCCCATCACTTATTGCAGAAGTGTTTGAGATTCAAAAATGAAAAAAAAGGAAGCTATAGGGATCGAACATACCAGATATAGGACCTAGTCACCTCTCTCAAACACCTTCAACCCCATACCAGGATCAGGCACTAGTTAGGGGGCCTTGAACCCCAAATTTTACCTCTTGTATTCTGAACTCCAATACCCTTATTGAATTCATTCTAAGAAGAACCATTATGGAGAAGAATAAAATATCAGTTTCCACTAAGAAAATGAAGCATCATCTTAAATAGGGATATAATACAGTAGAGGTTTCATGAGATTCCTGAGTATGAAAATCCAATCAATTTAATAACTGAGAAAGCTAATAGAATGGTCATACATGCACAATAATTGACTAAGAGCATCACCAATACCTATGTGAAAAGAAATATTAAGGAATGGAAGTAGAATTCACAAGATATGAAGCCAAATCACCACTTTAAGGGAATCTTAAATAGCATTGACATACATTGAACACCGATAAGGGGTAAATCATATTATATTGAACATGCATGGGTCCTAATAATAGGGAAAAAACAAAGTCATCAATAGAGGAAATCACCACCTTGAAGGCCTTTAAGTGAAAAATAGAAACTTGATCTTGATAATCTATGTCCCAAGATCCAATGAAGGCTTAAAAATCTAGGATGTATGGATAATCAATACCAAAGTGATCCACAAAAATTAAATTCTTTAAATAAATATTTGAATCAAAATTATCTCTTTTGAAAACATGTTTTGGATAACCCTCCACCAATAAAGATGGAGGAAAAGACATTGGAATATCAGGATCCTAGAAAGACACAAAGCGTATGGGTTTGAACTCGCAAGTAGATTATAATTCATAAACTTCCATGGGTGTATAGCCTCAAATCCCAATGGTGGAGGTAAAATATTATAAAATAAAATAAAATATATCCTCATGTGAAAGTAGATTATATGGAAACAAGACAAGATGATGGTGGAGGAGGATGATCCACCAACTCTGGGATAGTCGGAAGTTGGTCAACATTTTAAATTTTTTGAAAACATGATGTCTTGGGGGCGACATTCTTTTAGTTAGATGATAAATACATAAATACACTCATACATGAAGAAATCAAAAAAAAAATCGTTTACTAACATGCCGAAGATGTACACACTCACACTCAAATGATGTTACACACACATGTACAAAGATACAAACTCAAAAAACCAAACTCAAAGGTACAAACAAACCCACACACCCCAAATATACACACTCACAATCATAGTATGATACAAACCCATGAATATAAGGATAATAAATCACACACACAAAGTTACACACTGAATTTTTTTTTTACATATTTCACTCCACTCGATTCAAATCTCAATCTCTTATAAAATCTAATATTTTTTTGGTGGATATCACATGACACCAATCATTTAAAACTCATATTATATAAGGGAATTTTTTTAAAATCATTATTTGAACGTGAAATGGTATAAAATTGTAAAAGGTGAAATATAGGGTTGAAATAACGGTAAAGGTAGGATGTCTGTAATAAATGGTTTTTTCCCAATGGTTATGTAAGATAAACATTTAATGATTAAAAAGAGAAAAATATAGTGTATGATGATATGAAAAGTAATGGTACTAAAAATATAAACCATAGCAATTTTAAAATGAAGCCTATATATACAATATTTAGTCCCCCAAAAAATATTTTTTTAAATGAAGTAAATAACAATACTAAGGATCAATATAAAAAATATTTTTCGGGAAAAAATCAAATAATTAAATGGAAGGGAAATAAATAGGTTCTAATTCTAGTTAAATTTAAAATTTAAATCTTTCACAATATATCCCATGTTCTTGTTTTTTCAATGAAAATGGGTTTTTGGGTCTCTAATGGATGGAAGAAATAGAATAATAATAATGTAAATTGATAAAAGTTATTTAAATGAAGGGACAAGTTCCTACCATGTTAACATGTAATCTAATACCATTTGATGCAAGACATTTTGTGTGGCTCATTATTAACTGCTTAGGATGGTGGATTAATGATATAGTGGATGTAGAAAAGGAATGGTTTGGGTTTAGATGGATTCAAGTGGTCAACCAATGTCATGAGAATAATAACCAATTACTTAGATAACACCCTCAAAGAGGGATATGGTAACCAATCCAGAAAACAACACACTTTTGTTGGGGTAATAATTAACGGCTTTTTGATCTTGTATCACTGATATAATAAGTATAGTAATACGAAAATAATTCATAGGGGATAAGTAGAATATGAAAATAGAAATGTGGATTGAAAAAACTCATACTGTTTCACTATTATAAACATGAATGGGTCATAAATTCTAGGGGTTCTAGTGTTTTTATCTAAGGTGTGGTGTAATATTTTAGGGTTTAATACTATAATTTTATAAATCTTAAACCTACCACATCCCCTTAAATTATAAATGATAAAGTATAATGAATAATTTATGGAAAATTAAAACCAAAATGTTGAATTTGAGTATGTGTAGAGTTAGAATCCAAAATACTAGCTCTTCACATTGATTACATAGATTATTATATTTAACCATGTAGTCTCTAACCATGAAATTGTATATTTCTTAAGGTGAATAGTATTTGAAGTTATTACACCCATATTTCTTAGACATCAAAAGTTACATTTAGTCAAGAATAAGTAATATCATAGGTGGATGTTATCCCTTAATTAATGGAGAATTTATTGGGAATTATGTATTGAAATATTATCTTTAATTATCTATTTCGGCCTTATAACACTTATACAAATAATGGGTTTTCAAAACCCTAATTTATCAACTTGTGTACGTGGATTATATTTTTCGTTTTGTTTCACATTAAAATTTAATAAATATTTCTATTTAATAAAAATATTGGATTATAATTGAACTAATACGCTAATTTTACATTTAATGATTAATCATATTTTAAATATATAAATAGGATAAGTGAATCAAAAATATATGTGTTTTAAAATATTTAATTTTACATAGTAATGACTTATAAAAAATCACTGAGGATATGGAATGGGAAATATCTCATCAATAAAAAAAGAATGTGAATTATTTTAAATTAAAAGAATGATGTCATATAAAGAAGATATTGAATAAATATTATAACAAAATATTTTCAAAATAAAGTTATTTATAAGTAACCCTTACCCTTCTCTTCGAGATACCTCTATTTTTTTACCATAATACTTATAGGAGTGGCATTTTGATAATACCATGACATAAAACATGGTGAGTAAGTTTTGGAGGGATATTTTTATAGATCATAGGCTATCAAAGAATTATTGATTTGAAGATAAAAAATTGAATGAATTGTTGTATTAATAGGTGAATGAGAGCAGAATTTTTGAAGAAAATATTGATTAATTTATTATTATTCGTTGATACAATGAATAGTTTAAATTATTATGATTAATAATTGTGTTTAAATATAAAATACATATTTTAATGACATTTATATACATCATAAAACAAAATTTATCATTCTTATATTTAATTCAATGAAAAGAAAAGAAAATTATAAGAAAAAATATAGAATTTATACCTATAAAATTAATATATAGGTTTGAAAATTATGTTTATTATTTTAAAATGAATTACTTTACTCATTATATCCATTTTAATTTTAATTAAAATGTTTTCTAAATTATTGATTAATTTTTATATCATTATGGTGTCATAAAACTTATGATATACGAAGAAACAATGTTTTTACTATTCACTTAAAATTATCTTTTTAAGGGAAATATATAAAAAAAATATTCAAATGGTTCCCATACATTATAATATTTAGATATTTTTTATCATATGTCTCTCCCACATTATAATTAAGAGTATTTCCAACTGGAACTGACACCCTTTTTTTTATTTTGGGAGGATGGGAGGGAGAATCATCTCATGAGGGGTTTTATTATCAAGTCTGGATATTTCTTATAGATTTAGGGCTTGTACAATAAATTCATACAAAAAAGTTATAGGTTAACCAATTTTAAGAAACCTTTTGACTAAAAATATTCATCTAACAGGATACTATAAACATGTATTATATTGGCTCTCATTTGATTAAATTATTTGATTACTCTATTTTAAAAGCCATATATGAAGGAACTCAAGAATCTATCCCCCTCCATAAAAGATTTTAACTATTGTGAAATGAGGTCAGAGGTATTGTGGTGTTGGAATCAGGCCCATGAAAGGGGATCCATATATATCTATATTAAGTTAGTCAAAAACCATGTATTATAATTACTTATACTGTGTAATGTCATGCCTTTAAGGTTTATTAGATAAGGAATAAATTGGTCCCTTTGATGGTATTTCATTTATGAAAAAATTATTGATTTTTAATTTAATAATGTTGGATAGTTTTTATATAGTGTAATGTCTGGTATAGTATAAAAAAAGTGAAACATGACTAGAAATGGTTTGTATGACTTAACTATGACCATTCCGTTATGCGATATTCAATAACATGGTCCAAGAAATGGTATTATTTATAAACTATGAGTAGAATCACGACTGAAGTAATTTTTTGAAATGAGGAGAAGTATATTGATGTAAGGAATTTTTGGAAAAAATAAAAGGATCTTTAATCAATGAATTTTAGGAGATCAAGAAGAGGATCTTGAATCAAAGAATTTAAAGAAACCAATAGGATGATCCAATGTTAAGGCATTTTTTGTGGGGGGGGGATTTAACATAAGATTCCCAAATTAGAAAGTTTTCATTTAAAGGGTTACCCTAAACACAATATTATACAGTAGTGGGATTTCAGAAAAGAGGAAACATATACTACAAGTTGTTAGTGTCCTTTGAAATATTTGGATCATGAGAAAGGAAGTGTTTTAAAAGAGGAATTAGATACCCATAAAATGAATCTTTCAAGAAGTGGGTCACCCTAGGTCAAATACTATATTGATATTAACCATTAGATATAGGGAAATAAGTACATTGGAAATCACAAATCTCAAAAATGATTTGGGTTTTTTGTGAATGCATAGGGTACATAATATAAATATTTAATTACATCTGGTCATTAGATATGTTTTATTCATTGGAAACCCCTTCATAAAATATATACTTTACACCATTTTCAAAAGATTTTATTTGTATCATAAGATATATATACATAGAATACATGACCATGAAATTTTAAATAAAATGGTCTCCTCCCTCTTGAAAATTATATTTCAATAATTCCTAAGGGAGATCACCTTTAAAGATTATCCCATAAAATATTAGTTATAAATAAAGTGATTTTACAAAGTATAACCCCAAAGATATCAAAGTGTGTTGAAAATAATACTAGGTATCTACTGATATAAATATTTTCAGAACCAACTACTATGGGATATGAATAAAATATACTGAATTAAAAATATCCATGACAACCTAATAATTATACCTCCACTACAAAAAATTATTTTATTTCCACATAAGAGTATAGTTGATACATAGTATTCTAATCATCATGTAAAAAATAAAATCTAGGCTACATAAATTTCAAGAAACTATATATGAACTGTTTTTTTATTCCAAAAATGATGTGATGTCAATATTAAGTTTTAGGTACCACAATGGATCTCCTTGTATGGGCTATAAATAATAACCAAGTCTTTTAATTATTTCATTGATGTAAAGAAAAATATCCTTTAAAACATAAATGTTGAATATGTAAAAATTGATTTCATAGTCTACATAATTTCAAAATTATAGAAAATATTCACTTTTTCCAAAAAAACATAATCCCATGTTAAAATTACCCTAACATTTGATCTAGGTGTTTTTTCTTAATAAACTTTCAAATAAAATCATGTGTAAAAATGTATGCCCAAAGTTATATTGTTTACTAACAGATGGTGCTTTATAAGAAAAATATATCTAAATTACATTCAAAATATGGTTTATGGTTTTAAAATAAATTTTTTCAGAGATAGATGATATGCCTGTACTACTACCAACAAGATGTTCACACCACCATGTCACTCGGATGGTAATTTTTTTAGGAATATCTATCCCTATGTGTGTGGAAAGTTATTAAACATTTAGAGATCCCATTTTTATGTAATATATCATTGATATACTATTTTTATCAAACTTGAATTCTATTATCTAATTGATAAAAACATCCTGGATTCTGTGGAAAATTATATGTAACTTATTTTGAATGCTAAAAAATACTGCATTAGAATTGTATTATTTTATAATAAATAGAATCTAATTTTAAGGTCATATATAGAACATTACCACATAACATTATTATCATTTTATATTCTAGAGCTAACTCACCAAAATTATAATGTTCCCCAAGACAAGGATCCCGTCTCATGGAATTTTATTTGAATGAAGAGGGGAATCATAGCTAAGGGTGTTCACAAATTTTAGATGATGATCTCAAATCCACCCTTTTTTTGTTCCAATAATAGAACCACAACTCAAGTTGTTTGTATTTCCTAGAGAAGGAACTCAACTCAACTATTTTTAGCACCAAGTGGAGAATCCTGACAAATAAATTTCATATTTACTTGAGGAGGATCTAAACTAAAGGTTCTTTCATCACCAAGTAAAGAATATTGACTCAAGTAGTTCATATTTTTTATATTAGGATCTAAACTATAGTATTTTTTTGTAAAAACAAGGGGAACTTGAATCATTAAAGTTCCTAATAAGAGTATCTCAAATAAAGGATTTTTTTGGTTTCCATGATTATAATCTCAACTCAAGTTATTTTGGTTTTATTATAGGATAATATCAACTAAAGTATTTCTGCACCAATGGTAGAATCTTGAATCAAGGATTTTAGGTTTTTGATCATGGGATGAACGGAATGAAAGTGGAGTTTTTATATTGGTTCAGGATTGGTGATCTATAAATTACTATGTATCATGTAAATATAGGAATAAATCCCACCTAGTTTATGATAGGTACCTACATAGATTTTGATAAGGTGAAAGAAAAAAAATGAGGTAGCTAAAAAGTATACCATAGTGAGAGAAATATAGGATATGAACCAAACATAAAGTAGGATTCATAACTCAAATTAAAAAAATGGATTCTTTGAATGTAAAAAATATTCCTACACCAAAGATATAATATATATATCTCACTATTAATCCTATAATAATAGAAATTAATTCACATGTATTACATATAAAATGAAACTTTTTATAGATCCGACTCATATACAGGAAGAAATAAAATGCTTTCTCGTTGGTATGTGGCTATCAGAGGACACCCATTTTTAAATTGTAAACCCACACACTATGAAATATTACATATATATAAATATTATGTATGATAATTTGGTCATGTTGAATAAAAAACGTCATATAATTTAGATATGTGAGGGAACAACCATTATGTAACACATATTAGAGACTTTTGACAAGGATTATTGAACCTTGATGTGAATTTTCTTGGAGGAAAATATCAACTACAGTCATTTGGTTTACTAAGATGAGAATTTTGACTCATGTATTTATTATAGGCCAAGGGGAGAATCTCAACTCCAAAAAAATTCTATAAGGAGAATCGAAATTCAATTATTTGTTTTTATAAATAACCATTCCCCAATATTAACAGAATAAATAATAAGACATCATAATAATTATTTTAAAATTAGTGACATTCATAAACATGTAACATTGAGGGTATTTGGATCCACATTAATAGTTAGGTTATGTAAATTTTAAATCATAATGTGAGAGTGATTGAGTCATTGGAAAATGATAAATGACACGATTTGGCTAATCTTTGGTAATGAAGTAACTACCATCGCTCCATGAGTAAATAATGAATGGGGATAAAGGGGTACTTTATTCTAGTACAAAAAACATTTCCTATGGGTTATTTAGTAGGTTAATGGAAATTATGATATTCAATATTGATAGGGGATCCTTTTAAATAGGCCACCCACCTTGTTACGAATATCAATGAAAGGGGTAACCCACAAGTGATGCTCATCATTTTGGATTTTCTTGTAGAGAATCTCTAATGAATAAATTTTTGTGATTATTACACAATCATAAATGGTATGAAGTGGATTCATAAATAAAAATATGTTTAATAATTGTTTTAGAGCCTTGAAGGTTACTTTATCATGTATTGAAAACATTCATGGGGTGAAGTTATATGAAATGATATGGTTTGATGATATGATATCCAAAAATGGAGGGTCTATTAAATGTGAAGAGATATAACATTCAAAAATAATTATGTAACATGAAAAAGTTAAAAACACATACAAGCAGTGAGTAATATTTTCTCTAACTTCTTCCTTGATTAATTTTTCTAGAGAGTAAATATTTACTTGTAAAGGGACAAGTGTTGGTCCCTAAAATATTAATTTATTTTTCATTTTTTTATTTAAATTTTTATTAATCCATTAAATTGAAATAATTATTGATAAAAGTCATGACTTTTTACTAGGATTCCCTTCTTGGGATTTCATTATGATGAGCCATTTCATATGTTTCTTTTTTTACACTCTAACTTTTTCATAATCGATGAAAGGGAATGTAATAAAGAGTGAAGTGTAAAAAAATTTCCATTATACTCATTATGTTCATTTTCCATAATAATACCTTTTGGGTAATATCATATTATTTTTTATATAAATGCTATGTTCATTAGCATACAAGATATGAAATATCAATCTTAAACAAATAATGAATTATTATAATTAAAAATGTAACTATTATAACCTAGCCATTAAATTAGTAAAAATTAATAATATTGACAACATTAGGAAATATATTATTGTATTAACTATTTAAAATGTATTAATTAATTATTTTTAAATAATCACTCAATTTTTTGTAAATACATTTTATTCTTCAATTTTTTTTTTATAAATCTGTTATCTTGATTTTTCTGAGTTATTATAATAAATAATTTTTGAAAATTTTATAAAATTAAATAGAAAAAAATAATTTCAATTTTTGATTCATAATTTACAAACTTCTCTTAGGATGAATATTTCTGAATTTTTGAAAAGATTGATTTTTCAATGAATAGTGTAAAATACTGATTTTTATTAAAAATTGAATTTTCTTTTTAGATACTTACAATGTTAAATTATTTTATAGATTAGTTTTAAAATTTAATTATTTTTTAATATAAAATAATCTAATTATTGTTTTTAATGGTATTTTATACATTAATTTAGTATATAACATTTTATATTTTAAAAGGCCATTTTTTTGAAAAAATATATTTTCGTTCATGGTTTCTGGTTTGATTTTAAATTAAATTTTGAAATTTTTTTGTTTCATGTTTTTAAAAATGTATTCCATATTTGAAACCAAAGGGACCAAATATGGTAAATATGTTCATTTTATTTTTATTCAATATGAATTATAATATTAAAAATTTTTATTAGCACGGTAATGGGTAAATTTTGTAATCAAGGGTAAAAAATGAAATGATAAAGACTATAAAATGACCCTATCATTGGATTAGTTTTTATTTGATGAGTTCATTTAATCTATACTAATACAATATTCGGGTATATATTCCTTTTACATTTTCTTGTTATTAAATCCTCTAAATTATTTTATTTAAAAAAAGTCAGCAATATAATACTATTATTTTAAATCACTATAATATTTTTAGAGTGGGGTTAACCATAGGAAAATTATAGTTGTTAATATTATTTATAAATCTAAATTATATTTCTTCATTATTCTATTTTATTTTTATTTTTTAGTGAAGAAATAATTACATTAAAAATTTGCACAATGGTGATGCCATAATTATTAAATTGAGAAAAAAATTAAATAAATGATACTACAAATATTAAAATATATATAATTTAAATAATTAATTTGATACAAGAATTTTAAATATTAAAATAATTTTTTTGGGATATAATAATTTATTTTTTTAATTATAATTATTATCTTAATGTTATTAGATTCAATGTAATGAGTAGTTCTAAAAATGGACATTAATGATTTTTTATAACAAATAATAATTTTAAATGATATAAAATTCATAAAAATATTAAATTCATCCAGGTTATTAATTTATTTTATTAAAAAAAATATATCTATTTATAATCATTTTATACATTTATAGTAACTATATTGACCCACAAATTTTAAAAATCCATATTATCATGGTAAGTGTGAAAGGGGTTAATGAGGGGTTAAAACCAAATGATAAAGGTAAAAACATAGTAAATACATTTATGAATCTTATTTTATAGGATTATTTTTACCTATACTCATCAAATATTATAAATAAATCAGTCTTTATCCTTTTTTCTATTTGAAATTAGTTTATATTAATTTAATATTTTTAGAAATTTGAAAAGTGCCCTTCCCCTATCTTATGAAATTGAATTTAATATTCCTTTTAGTATAAACTTTAGAACATTTTGTTATTAAATATCTACCCTAAATACTTCCTAACACACTTAAAAACATTTAATAGTCATTATTTAAGGTATAAAAATATCCCTAGTGGTCTCAAGGTGTTAAGAAAAGGAGGTTGTCTGAAGAAAAAGTATCATTCTTACCTATGTGTTTCTATTTTATTTCATCTTCTACATCCTTAAAATCATCAATAACCATAGTTATATTATACAAAATTATATTAAATATTATAAGGTATTTTAATATTAATTTTACAATCTATATTCATATCATATTCAATAGAATTGGAAACAAAACCATCGTTTGTGTGTATAGGGGACTACTTCCTCACAAAATAATATTATTCTTTTTCCATCATCAATTATCATGGATGTTATATAAAGATAGAACTAATTTTTATATATTATATTCATGGAATATTTATAATTCCTAAAATATTATATATCAGTTAACTTATTTCCTTTCTGTTCATTGAAAAATTATAATGTTGTTCGTGCTTATGTGTGTACTACCACCTCCCTGAAGTGATGTTATTCATTTTTTAACAACATAAAAACATGAATTATATATATCTAATTATATTTAAAAATTAATATTATATTTATAATATTATTATCATTATGTAATGGAAAAGAATATATATAATCTTTCCATAATGATCATTGAAAAATGGAGATGTTACTCATGCATGTGTATGAATTACAATCTCTAAGATTGGAACATAGTTTAGTTTTCATATAAATATGTAATTAATGGTTTTCAAAGAATGATTTATGTATAAAAATTATAATTATTTAATTATAATTATTCTATTGATGATTGTATAATATCCTCTTTGACCATATTTAACCTATCGAAGTAAAATCTAATATACGAGTTGAATATCATAAAAAAGCCTGATGTGAATTTATTTAATGAATTAATTCTATATAATTTGTTATTAAATAAAACAATGAAAATGAAGATTAAAATTTTTCTTTAGGAAGAATAATATTTTTTTTTGTTATTCATGAAGATAAAGAACATAAATGACATGTTGGACTCAAGATAAGGGACATGATAATTTAAAACCTCCTGTGGAAGATTTATTTTCAAAATATTTTATATCCTTTTCCATTTTCTTAAAATAATTTTATATAGACATAAAAGTTTTATAAATATAATTTTAATTTAATTTCTTCATCCATTAAAAGGGTTTTCAAATGAATATTTTTGTGATATTTTTTATTATCATTATAAAAAAAGGATAGTTCAGTTTTATCATATATAGTGATAAGAGATTTCTCCCTACCATAATAAATATTTTATGTTCGGATTCTATTAAATGATATCATATTTTATTCAAAAAAAATCTAAATTTCCCCTTTTTATAGGTATTATTGTATTAAAAATTGGATTTTAAATAAAATGAAATTTTTTTATCCAAATATGTTTTTATAGCGTTGGGTGAGACCATTATAGTTTTTACAATGGTTGTTTATAGATAATGATCTAATGAATTGGGTAATATAACTTTTCTATTGAGGTAATAAGGAGGTAGTTATCAAAGGGTTTGTATAAAATATTTAACCAAGATTAAGATATTTTTTATACTAGTTTAAAATGGGTTATGAATGTGATGTTATATGCTTTCAAAAATTGTTTTATTCATTTTATATGGGGTTTAATAGTTTTATTGGAGATAAATATTCTCTTTTAATGCGGAAATTATTTATTTAATTATATTAAAGATAAATTTGGTGAATTAAAACATTTCATTGGTTTTCATGTTTTCACTAGACTAATATATATCTTCTTCTTATATCCCTTACTGAGCTATTTGTGCTCATATCATGTCTTAGAATTTTACATAGGGTTTAAAGATGGGAACGAGAAAGGAATACATAAAGTTAAAAGTATTTAAGAATTAAAAAAAATGTTTTTTTTATTTTTTTTTCTTGGTTGGTAAATGGATAATAATTATAACTATCCTCTTTTTATATATATACGTAATTTTTAAGAAATATTTATGACATAAATCTCTAAAAATATAAACCTAAAATATCTTAAGGAATGTATGAAACTTAATTCGTGTTTAAAGTCATTACAATATGTAATGATTAAGTATGTGTCCTTAAATTTGTTATTAGAGTAGTTTTTATATAATTTTATAGGATGTGATTTTATTTTAACACAATTTAAAATTCCTCTATCACCATAATTATTGGTATGTTAGGAAGCATTATGGTAATTTTGGATACTATCGTTAATGATATATTAGTTTTTATCATCATTATAATATGGTTTATTGTGATTTTATTAATATTATCATACCATTCTTTTTTTGGTTTAGTAAATTTGTAGATCTAGTAAGAAAAAAAGTACTAATGAATTTGAAGTAAAATGTGTTAGTTGTCAAAATGTGAAACCAAAAAATTGGATTTATAATGACAACATTTGTTGTAATTCTCAAGCATCAAACATGAGTTATAATTAATAACAACAACCTATGTGAGTTTCCCAAATACTAAAATAAGACATATGTTAGGATCACTAGAATTACAAGTTATAAATATCATAACATTAAAAACATTCAATGACTTATGTATCATAAATGTGTAAAAAAGCACCAAAAAATGTATTGAAAATGGGAAGATGTTTTATATGGGGTAAATAATGACATAAATCAAAAATATTACAACGAAAAAAAGAATGTATTATGTAAACTCTATGAAGGGGGGTGAAGTTATCAATTGGACATTCTACAGGTGAGGATAACTTTTATTATGAAAATCGATGTCCTGGGGGGGAAGATCGAGAAGTGGATCAATAAGACAATATATATAAATGTTTAGTAGTCCCTAATGTTATTATTGTTAAAGATTAGTAAACTGAAAATTCTATATGAATGGTATAGATTAAATATTTTCTAATGTTTTGATATTTTTGAATATTAAGGAAAAATTCATATTTTTTAAGGAAGGAGTTATTAAAAAATAAGATAGAGAATATCTGCTAAAGGAATATGAAGAACATTAAATGATTAAGGTGTTTGTAAAGAGGGATTAAAGAATTATGATTTGAGGATGATTTTTATAATTGCTATTATTTTGATGATTTATGTGATGGAATTAATTTAGGAGACTTTTATTTTTGATGTATATGTAACCATTAATATTAACATGTGAAAAAAGTACAGTGTGGAAGAATTACCTTTTAATTTTTTGGATAATACTTAAATGTATTGATAAATTATAGGGTTTATATGATCCTTGATGATGTTGATATTTTTTTGGGGTAAGGATATAAGGTTTATATTAAAATATTTTTATAAAAATTACAACCCATAGACTGGGTGAAATCCCATCACATCCATCATGGCTATGGGGCTTTAACCAACAACCGAAGGTGGAAAAGGGTGCAGTGACTACCCCTGGCCTATGTGATATCCTGGGTAGTATGAATTGTTTTTCATTATTTATATAATCTAAAATAGATATGATAATTTAATTTTGGGAAAATATACTTTATCATATAGATAACCTTGAGGTTGAAAAGTTATTTGGTGACTATAGGATTAAAGTTATTTTTGAAAATTTTTAATATTCTAGGAACCTTATACGATTAAGGTAAATAGAATATTATATGAAATTATTTGAGGAATAAATGTTGCATTATATTTTGGATTCATATGTTATTTTATTATTTATTTATAGTGATTCAAGTTATTTATGGATATTTTTATCATATATTCAAGATTATATGATTAGGAAAAACATATTTTTATATAATGAGATATTAAGAGTCTTTATTTTTATTTAGAGAAAAATGTTAAAATAATATTGAGAGACATTATGATAAAATCCATATTATTTTTTCATTTAAATAATTGTCTATAATATTTTGAATAATTTTATGAATAGTTTATTATTGAATGATCTAAGTTGAACTTTATATAATATTATTGAGTATTGGAGATTAGATTATTCTTTATTTGTATGAAGGTTTATTAATTTTCGGAAATATATTATCTTCTCCTAACAATTTTTTTGGTTAATCTATAATTATAGAAGGAATAAACTATTAAACTTTATTGGTTTATGTTATCAATTTTAAGTTTATTCTAGTGATTCCGGGATAACAATTTATCTTCAATACTCATTGTTTGGTTCCAAAAGATGATTTTGTGATGGAAATTGATTAAATGAAGAAATCCTTCTTGAACAGTAAGTATATTTACATATGATTTTAGTATAGATTAAAAATTAATTATTCTACTCTAGGAAAATAATCTTGAAATAAAAAAATTATCCATTTAATTTTCTTACCAATAAATCAATGGTTCTTTAACCTATCACAAATTTATGGTATTTTAGTGATTAACATTATCATGACATTGTTCTCTATCACTATCTATTAGTCATAACAAGCCAGTTTTTTCTTGAATATCAAATTTTTCACATCCCACAAATGTTTTCTACATTGAAAATTAGTTATATGTTATTCTGCATGACCTTAATACTTCCATTTTCAATCCTTTCAATTGGAATTTTTCTTAACCATTTTTACAATGTGGAAATTTCAATAAAAATATTTTGAAAATTCAAACCCCTTTTTGCGTTCCACATTTCAAATTTTTAGGAAATAATTTCTTAATGGGGGATAAAATTTGAAATCCTGATATTATGATTAAAAACTCTGTTTGATAGCATACAATATACAAAACAGTAGGCTTAAACGAGGAATGAATTATTATTATTTAAATGTGACCATTATAACCCAGCCTTTAATTTGGTAGGAATGAATATAAGTAGCCAAATAATGAAATATAAAATAGTATTACTCATTTTAAATGTATTAATTAATGATTTTTAGATAAAACATAATTTTAGTTATCTCATTTTATTCTTAAAAAATATGTTATATACAAAAAACTAGTTTTCTTGGTTTTTTTGTGTGAATAATTTAATAAGTTTTTTTTTGAAATTTTAGAATTTTTTTTTCAAAAAATATATTCCAATATTCAATTAATTAGGTAAAAATTATCTTAGGAGGATTTTTTGAGAATTTTATAAAAGAGTTTATTTTTGAATGATTAGTGAAAAATAGTGATTTTTATAAAAATATATATATATTTATAGTAATTACAAAGTAAAATTTTATTTTTGGATTAGTTTCAAAATAAAATTAGTTAATTTTGATATAAAATAACAAAATTATGGATTTTTAATAGGAATTTATAATTAAATTTAGTATACATACCTTTTAGATTTTAAAAGGTAATTTTTCTAAAAACCAATTTTCAGTCACGTTTTTTCAAATTGATTTTAAAATAAATTCAATTTTTTTGAATTTTGAAAAATTAATTTCATATTTTTAATAATTCTTCCCTAATTTGGTAAATATTTCCCTTTTTTATAATACGAATAGAAATCTTATTATTTTTTGTTACCATGGTTAATGGTAAATTAAGTAATTAAGGGTTAAAAATAAATTTATAAGGACTTTAAAATGACACTAACATTTTCCTTAATTTTATTATATGATTAAATTTCATTAAAAATAATGAAATATTTTATTATATGAACATTTTCCTTTTGTATTTGATTCTAACCTTTATAATAATTTATTTAATGAAATTTAAATAATGTCACACTATTATTTTGAATAACTATAATAGTTTTATCATAGGTCCAAATATAGGATATATTCAATTATAAAACTTATTTTAAAATAAAATTACTTATATTAATCATGGTTATTTATTTTTAATTTTTAGTGGCAAAATAATTTCATAAAAAATTGCATGGTGTTGTCAAAGTAATTGTTCAATTAATGGAAAACTAAAATTAATGATATTAAAAATACTAAAACAAATAATTTTTTGGATAATTAATTTAATGCAAGAATTTTATAGATAAAAATGAAATTTAATGGATAATGTAACATAATTTGTTTGAATTTTACAAGTTTTCTGGATGTTATTAGAGCCAATGTAAGGAATAGTTCTAAAAATAGACATTATTGATATTTTATAATAAAAAATATTTTATTAGATTATATAAAATTTCTAATAATTTGAGATTCATCCTTGTAATTATTTTACGGTTTATAATATCATACATTGAATTTTTTTTGTAATTTTTTCATTTATAGTAACTATATTGACCCTTAAAGGGTAAAAATCCTTATTGTCATGGTATGTGTAAATGGGTTAACGAGGGGTTAAAACCAATGGATAATGGTAAAAACAAAGTCACAATGAATATAATATTTATTTAAAGGGATTATTTAGATAAATAATAATCCTATATTATAAATAAATTAGTTTTGATCCATTTTAAATTAAAATTGTTTTTATATTAATTTAATATTCTAAGAATTTCCACGAGTGCCACTCCCCTCTCTTATAAAAGGAAATATCTTCTTCTCTTTAATTCACACATAAAAAACCCTTTTCCAATATCCATAATCAAAAATACCATACTTAAATCCATTCCCATGTTCTATATGTATTATTTAGTGCATTAAGTGAACCTTAATTATCTTAAGGTGTCTATAAAATGAGTTTTTCTGAAGAAATTATATTTTTCTCACTATGTCTTTATGTCTTAGTTACTCTTCTAGCTAATTTAAATCTAAATTAACCCTTATTATAAAAAAACACATGTATATTAAATATAATAATTTTTTTATGTTAATGTAACAACCTATATCCATCTCCTCTTCCATGAAATTAAAAATGAAACCATCGTTCCTGTGTATGGCGGAGTACCACCTCGTGAACCAATGTAATTATTTTTCTATAAACTTCTCTTGTGTATAGACTATAATGATTCAATTAATGTTGAAATATTATATTAATAAAATAATTATCATTCAGAAAATATAATATATTATTTACCGTCTTACCTTTCCATTCACAAAAAAATTATAACGGCATTCATGTGTACTTGTGGACTACCTACTCTAAGAAGCGATGTGATTCATTTTTCATCACCACATCGAATTAATGATATAAATAAATTTATTCAAATAATTAGTACTATATTAAAAATATTATAATAATTATATAAATACAAAATAATACTTACCTTATTCCAATAAAGATCATTGAAAAATGAAAATGTTACTCATGTGTATATATGGCTTAACATCTCCATGATTGTAATGTAGTTCATTTTTCATAATTATATTTCATTATTGGTTAAAAAAGTGTGTTTTATGATTAAAAAGATAATTATTTCATGATTATTATTATTTATATTATTTAATAATTACCACTTTGACAATAGTGAACTCACCCAATTCATTTCTAACATATGATATGGATATCATTCAAAATCTCTGATGTGAATTTAATTAATTATGTAATTATATAAAAAAATTTATTAAATTAAATAATGTAATAATTAACATGAAAATGTTTTGTAATAATATATAAAATTAAAATAATTTTATTATTCATGATATTATGGAATATATGTGAGGTGTCACACTTAAGATAAAGGACATTTTAACTTTAAGTATTGGTTTAAGGATTTATGTTCAAAATGTTTCTATTCCATGTGCATGTTATTCAAATTATTTTATATGAAATTAAAAATTTTAAAAATGAAATATTACGTCACTTTTGAATTTATTAAAAATATTTTCTAAATGAATCAATTCATATAAAGTTTTACTTTCTTTACAAACAGATAAAAGGAAAGTTCTATTTCAACATATATAATGACAATAACATTACCAACATTGTAACCTTTATTTGATGTTGGGAATAAATTAAAATATTGAATTTTTTATTTAATGAAAACCCTTATTTCCTTTTTTTGGGTGTTTTGGTATTAAAAATATATTTTAAAAGAAAATGGTACTTCGATATCCAAATGTGTTTTTCATATGGGTTTAAAAGAGTCCTCAAAAGGTTATATGATGAAAATGCACAATCCTTAAATGTTTTATATGGAATGTGAGAATTATATTTGGAATGGGTGAGCCTGATATAGCTTATACAAAGGGTTGAGACCTATTATAGAAAAAGGATGAACTCAGTAGATCAAATATGATGGGTGAGCCCAGATAACGTTGGCTAGGCCCATTATAGCTAATACAATAGGTGCACCAAGATAGTTATCAAATGCATTGGATTATGTTCCTTGTATTTTTAGGTTATAAGTATGGAGTTATCTAATGGTTTCTTTTATAGAGTTAATTGGGCACCAATTATTTCTAACATGGGATTAAAATGGGTTATGAATGTGATACACTATGATTCCAAAAAGGGTTCTATGGTCTTTTCAATGGATTTTAATGGTATTTTTTTATGAAAAAGAATTTTTTTTCATATGGGTTGAATTAATTTAATTTTCTAATATATAAATGTGGCAAAGGTAATAATTTAATGGGTTTTCATGTTTTCCAATGGAATAAAATGGTTCTTCTCCTTATTTCCCTTTTTTCATTTTTTTCTCATCTTATATTTTAAAAAAATCACACGTTTTAGGGATGGGTACAGGAAATGAATAAGAAAAGTGGGAATTCATATATATTTTTCACAAAAGAAATAAATGATTCATTATAAATGATTTTTGGGAAGAAATGTATAATTATTAGAAGTGTCAAATTTTTGAATATATGTGGGATTTATATGTAAGAGTTGTGAACTAAATATCTAAAAATCAAAATCTAAAAGATCATTGGGAATATAAGATATTTAAATTTAGTTTATAGTAACTAAAATACATAATTTTTAAGGAAATTTCATTACATTATATATATTTCATTTCTAGTTTAGGTTCTTATATAATGAATTAAAATTTGGTGTTTAAATTTTATGTTCGTACAACTTAGAAAAAAACTTGTTAAAATTTAATGCAACAAATATTTAGTGAAAAGATCTTGAAGTTTAATTTTATAAGTAATTTTAGAAAATTAGGATTCTTATGTGATGAAATAGTAGAAATAACCTACCATGAATGATGTAACCCACAACAATAAGATAAATCTAGGAAAAAAACACTACATGAATTTTAAGGCTATAATTCTTAGGAAAAAGTATTTATAATAGGTTAGGGTCTTAGAAATAAAACTAAGTTAGGTTAATTTATGAATTTTATATAGTTCTATCTCATATGGAGAAAAAATTGGGATGGAATGAGGGAGGTACCCAGGAAAGGGTATAAGAGGTTGAACATTATGTGAATTGGTAGGATCCAAATGCTATGGTGGAATTAAGGATTGATTGGGAAAAATTAAATTTGGGCCTATGATAATAGATCCAAGTGTCACTATGTATCCTACAATAACTAGAATCAAGATACATGTAACTTTTTTAAATATAATGTATTAATACTGTTGTAGGGCCACTGGAGGAAACATAATGTGAATTAGAAAACCCATAATCTACAATGGACTGGAGAATTAAATGTGAAATATATTTTTTAGATGGTATTAAGATAAGATATTTTAGCATAAATATATATCTTGTGATAACAGGAATCACAATATATGTAGTTCTAGTGGAGTATAACCTTTTTAATAGGTTAGTTGAACCTAGAAATTATAGAAAGAATATGTTTTTATATATATAAATTAAACAGTGATTACGAACTCTTTGGTAGATAAGAATCATATATAAAGAGGGTCTCAGAGTTAATGTTCTTAATTTAAATGACATAAATTAAGCCTAAAAAATAGTGAGGTCTTACAATTTAGTGGGGAGTATCTTGGTAATTTTATATATAAACCCTATCATTTATTAAATAAAAACAATATTTCATCAAAAATTTCAACTCTCTTAAAAAGAATAGCGTTCTATAAAGATCGTGATCTTGTATAATAGATGGAATATTGTTTCAGGTAATCATTGATTGGCCAGTCAAAGTATTTTATAGTCACACACGATGGATCATGAACCATATAATTAAAGTTCACATAGTAAGGACCTTGTGTTAGGTAGTTTATGGTCATATGACTAGGACCATAAGTTTTTGAGTTTAGATTCATGTATTAAGAACTATTTATGTGACATGGATATTTAAGAATGGTGATTTTATATGATATTTATAATGTATTTCTTTTATAATAAATCAAACTTAGGATTTCCAACTCTATCATTTGTTTTTCTATCCACTTCTCAAGCCAATCCTTGAATAAAAAGTAGTATTCAATCATATAACCTAAAAGTTTCTGGTAAATACATTGGTTTGGTTATTAATATATGACTACTTCTTTGATATACTGATTCATGAAAAAAAATTATATTCTAATGAAAAAAATAAAGTATGAAAACACTTTATTAAAACTAAAATAATTGACCTTATATCTTATGTCAATAAGATATTGATATACGTAATTTCTTTAAACACTTTTCTATAACACATAGGGTGATCACAATGGTTAAGTGAATATTTGGGATACTCTATCTCCATTATCACCTCATCTCTATATTTCAAAATATTAACATTAATAATGGATCATTTTTTAATTTTAATCCCAAAAAATTAATGGTAGAAGAAGTAATTGGTAGCGTCCTTCAAATTTTCCTTTTTGAGTTGCTTTATCTTTGATAGATCAATTGAATTAATATCCATGTAAAGAGTGGAATAATAAAATAAACTATATTTGGAATTATTATACTCTATTTAAACATTCTTTTATAGGTTATGAACATTGTTTCCCATGCATTCCATGTATGACTCAATTGTAATGTGAAAATGGTTGAATTTGACAATTGTGTGGTAGTGCCTTAATACCAATCAATTTTGGCAGAATAAATAAATTTATTGGTTATTGGAACATTAATAGGGATTCCATAATCCATGAGAACAATGATTTTATTAGATATAATTTTTTATCACTAAGGTTAAAAAGGTATTTGAAATACACCTGATGAGGGCATGAAAGATATGAAAATTCCCCCATCACTTTGGTCTATAAAACTTTTCTACCGGAAATACCATTATAGTAGGAAGCTGGAATTGGTCCATCATGAAAATATAACTAATGATCTATCCAATACATGTTTAGTTAAATGATATGATCTTATATGAGTGAATCTACTGAATGAGGGGTTTTAGCTGAAAAAATATCATGAAGGGAAACTTTTCACTGATGTGACTCTATAATTATAATTTTATAATAATAATTGGGAAATATATTCATTACTGGAGATGATCCTAAAATATTTTAGTGTTTTATAAGAATAATATAAAAAAATATTGTCTTTCCCAATTACAATATGTGTGGTTAAGGATAAAATTCCAAGTGGTGATGAAACGACCCAAAATTTTATAAATTGAAATTCTCTTCTTATAATTATTTCATATATTATAATCACATGAAATCACCTTAGTAACACAATAAAAACATTAGAAATTAATATTTAATTAAATAAGAAGTCTTTCTAGAAGTTATGGAACCTATAATAATGGAATAGTAACTTAACATTGGGAATAGTAATGTGACCCTTATGAATAGTAAACCAGAAAATAAAATAGTAACATCACCTATGAAAGTATAAATAAAATATGGGTATTTTATAAATTAAAATATGATATATCTATATCTTTGTATAAGTAAATAATTTTTTTTGAAATGATAACTTATGTGTTGGTATTTTTGTGAATTATAAATATTTAATCACAATTTTAATAATAAATAAAATGATATAAAAAAATTATTTTCAAAAAATGAATTTATAAATTAATATTTCATTTTATTATAATTTTAATATAATTTTATGATACATTTTTTAATTTTTCAAATTTCTATAAAATCATTTATAATTTTAAAATATGTATTTTTTGAGTAAATAATGATTTTAATTTAAAATATTATTTATCATATTTACAAAATTATTTTCATAAAATAGATCTCATTTTTAAAATAGAAATTTTAAAAATGGTTGAGGGTATTTTTTGGATTTTTCTAAAATAATTGATGTTTTTGGTGAAAAGTAAAATAAAATAATTTTACAGTACATATATATAATAAGTTAAATAAATTATTACTTCAGTCTTCAAAGATGTAAGAAAGATAATATAGAAATTTAATTCATTATTTTATTATAATACTTGATAATTCTCAATCTATTCATATTCTTGAGCCAAAAATAATAAACAAATTAATAAAATAATGATAAAACACCCCTCTCCCCCACTAAAAATACCACCCCTCTCTACCTCTTCTCCTCACACATTCTGCGATTTTATACTTGTCCAAATTATAAAAAATATTATTTTCAATCCAGTGCTCTACTTTCAAGAGCTATTGATCTCATAAAAAGACCAAAAACTTTTCCCTAAGAAGCTTTCCACGGTGGATAAATTCAAGCAGAAAATTCCTCTTTCCTATTTCCTTTTAATTTATTTTAAAGTTATTTTCTTCTTTTCTCCTCACCTCCCCTCATCCAAATGGTATTATAACCATAATACCTCAAATATAATATAATATTGTTATGCTAATGTGATAATCCACCATTAAACCCCTCTCATATCTCTTTTATTCTAAAAGTGAAAACGTCGTTCATGTGGTGTTAATTTATCACCTTCAAGGATGAAAATTTTTTGTTTTACATTAAAGCAATAATGTATTGTCAAAAAACTATTTTTATAGTTAAAAAATTTTAATATATTTATTAAATCCTATTTAATGCTGTGGAATCATTATATTCACATGATGTTAAATAATAAAACAAAACAAGTTCGTTGTGAGTGAAAATCACCCTAAATAATCCAAACAATTATCATTAACTATTTATCTAATGATTCATGCTCATACCATATAACCAAAAAATTTAAAAAATAATTTAACCTTATATATGTTCATTAATAACATATAACTTCAATTTTTAATAACAATTCTCATTTTACATGATTTTCCAAATATATATATAAGTAAACTAATCCTGAAAAGAAAGGAAAACTATGCTCCAGATTGATGAAAGTGAATCTCATAACCTATCAAAAGGGCCATATATGAGACTAAAAAATTATAATAAATCAAATAAATGTATGAATGGTTATTAAATAATTAATTAATGTATTTAATGTGATTATCTAAGATGTTAAGATCAAGTGCAGAACCGTTTCAGACATAAGGTAAATGATTCATTATGAACCACCATTTTACCTTTGAGTTACTCATTCTATCTATTTATCCCAATGTAATTCTTCTTTATTTTTATATACATCTTCTAAATTATCTTTATATGTTCTAAAATTATGTATCCGTATAATATCATCCAAATATTATTCTGTAATAATTATTTTAGAAAGGATCTATTTTCAATTATTCTCAACAAGCAATCCCAATTCAAGAGAACTTCACAATTGTTTACCCTCTAACATGTGCACTACATTATCATTTTTAAGAGACAATTATTTTTAGAAAATGAATTATTTTATCATGAAAATATATCACAGTTCATTTCATGTTTTATAAAAACTAATATTAATTTTATACTTAAATTATTTTTAACATTTTCATTGAACCACACATAGATTTTTCATTTCTAAAGTTTCTTAAACATTCCATTTACATGTTTCTACTTTAATTGGACATAAAAGTTAATTATCCATGCTTATTTTACCATATTAATGTCCATTTATGTTTTGAATCCATTATTTCATGCAAAAATTTATGATATTATCATTTTAATGTATTGTGACATGATTATGATACCAATTTCTTTCTATGAGTAACCCTAGTGTTTATTCTTCATGTGGGAAACATATACATGAACATGTTATAATGGGTGGGGAAAGATATAACTCCAATTAATTGGGTAATGTTTATTCCCATGATATTTCATATTGGGATAGGGATTTAACTTGATTCCTTTTTGGGACTTTGTCCACATTGTCTTTGAAGCTAGCCTTGACTCATATTTATGTCCGGATATATGTTGTTTCCACATTCCAAATATTCCATAATTATATGTTCCCATGTCATTATTCCTTATTTTTATTCATGTTAATTTCCTTTTATTCCATCATTTTATGACTTTTAACCAATATACTATTTTTTATTCCTCTGATTATATCCTTACTGGAATTTTGAGCTAATCCTTTTGTTCATGTATTCCCTAGGTAATCTTATATAGATGTATGAGATCAATGGGAGTTAAGATATCATTATGGATATTAAATAAAATATGTTTTTATTTTGGTTTCATGATGATTAATTATGTACCTAATCTTCCAAATACACTATAATTTACAATCCTTGGCATGTGATTAGATAGATAATTATGTTTAAAATCATGTAATAATATGTTTAAAAGGCTAGGGTCTCTATAGTTAGTATTAGAAGATGGTATGTATTTTTTTTGGATTTAGAATACAAAATGCTAGTGAAGGAGTTAGGGATAACGCTTAGTATGAGAAAACATCAGTATATTTGTGTTAGTGTAAAGTAAGTGTTTTATTAAGAAAATGAATCACATTATGAATACTTTAAGTGGATGTGGTTCTGTCACAGATGTACCTAGGAGTAACAACTCTATAACAGTGTTATGGTCCTGACTCAAGGTAACCAAGTACATGAAAATAGTCATTATTGTGCACCTGGTTTGACACTCCTGGTGGATATGCTTTGGTAAACTCATAAGCTCTTTACGGACCATTATTAATGGAAAAACGTCCCATAAGAGTATTTGTTAGGTTACACATCATGGATAACCTAGTTTGAAACCAATGGAATCACACATTAGGATATAATTTTCCTTTAGAATTTTATCTTTTTATATTTAGCTTTTCCTTTAATTTAATTAGCTATGTATTCAAGCGTCTAATTGAACTTTACTTTTCTTAGTTAATGGATAAAAATAGAAGAACATGTTCCAATAATCAATGTGATAGAAAATGTGACGATTTCCCAAATTTTATAACAAATATGGTCGGAATGGGTGTTCAAAACTACCTATAAGTACTTACTCAATTAGTTCAAGTTATGAATTATAACTTGAATCACATATAATTCCATCCTTCTACTAAGAGATAGAAAGTTGTGGTTTATTTTTTTATGCGGTAAAGTCCTCCATATTTAGTGGGTTTTCGGATCTCCTCCTTATTGAACAATGGATTAACTACTTTAATAAGGTATCTTATATCCTCCAGTGCTCGTATAAAGGAAAATTTGTGATTTATGTTTATCATTTTTATGTAGAATCTAATCAGTGGTAGACACTTATCAATAACACAAAGTTCATGGAGGAAATTGAATCCATGGAATGAGAAAATTTAATGAAAATATTTTTCAATAAATATTTTCCTCGAGCCATCCATTTTAAGATGGAAATGGACTTCCTCAGACTGAAGCAAATGGAAGATTAGAAAATTGGGGCATATGAGGGAAATGTCACAAGGCTTGAAAGATATGCCCTCGTCTTTGTCATGAACACTAAAAGCAAAGTGGATCTATTATTTAGTGAAATAAGTCTAATTTTATGAAAAGTTTTGGTGATTCATGTCATAGAAAACTATAAATAGATTTTATTTTTTCCCTTAAGTGTGAAATAAAGATCAGAAAATCTCAATGGTGTCACGATTTTGGGAAAAAATATTTTCAAATGGATTTTAGTATGGGTGATAAATCACCTGATGGAATGAATATCCTACATCCCATATGATAGAAGTGTGGGTTGTATAATCGTAGAAACTACTTAAATGAAACCAATATATGCTTCAAATTTGGAATAGATTGGTATATATTTAATAAACTCCAAATGTATTTGAATAATACAACTAATTTTAAGAATAAAGGAAGGTTAAAATCAACACTAAACCTATTGTGCAGTGTTTAAACTGCAAAAAGCATAGTCATTATGCAAGCCATAACCCTAAGCCAAGGGTTGTTGGAGGAAATCAAAACCAACCTCCAAGGAACAAAGGAAGGTAATATGATATCACTACTACTAAGGTGGATCCCTACAGTGATGTGCAGAAAGGTACGCTAGTAATTCATTCATGAATAGTGAATGTACTATTTGAATTGGGTTCTTCGCATTCTATCATATAATGTAAGTTTCGTATAAATATTAAATCACCACCTAAAAATTTAGAGGTTGATTTATCTATGAGAACATAAAATGGTGCTATTATTGTATCCAAAATATATAACTCATACCCAGTTAATGTTTATGGACTGAAACTCTCATTAAATATTTTCATACTCCATTTGGTAGAGTTTTATTCCATTTCATGCATGGACTAGCTATCATTATATAAAGCTAACACCAACTATCAATAAAAGGGAGATCACTCTTCACATCCTCGAATCATCCTCAAATTTTTTACATTTTACGGTGGAGGATGATTCTCCTTTAGAATCATAATATCATGTGTGGTTATTTTCCCTTAATGAGAAAGTATATATATCTCAAATGAGTGAGACAAAGGAGACAATCATGCTTGAATACATGCCCATTGTAAGTGACTACATAAATGTGTTCCATAGAGAGTTTCAAGTTCTTCCTCCGGATCGAGAGGTTTAGTTCTCAATTGAACATATTATTGGTTATTTTACTATATAAAAGAAACCAAATAGAATGGACACTATTGAGATGGAAGTACTAAAGATGAAATTACAGGAGACTATGAACAATGGTTCTATATGTATGAGTACTTCACCTTGTGGTACACAATTCATCTTTTTCATAAATAAGGATGGATAAATGTTCCTCTACATTGATTATCATGAGCTCAATGAAATCATGATAAAGAACAAGTACCCCCTGCTAAATATATATGACTTATTCGATTATCTATGTGGGTCCAATTACATCTCTAAAGTGGACCATTTGTCGGGATATCACTAATTAAAGGTGAGGAAAGATGATATTCCCAAGATTTCCTTTCAAATGAGGCATGGAAACTATGATTTCATAGTGATGCCCTTCAGACACACTAATTCATTATTAATTTTAATGTATTTAATGAATAGATCCTTTAGAGATTACTTCAACAAATTTGTGTTACTCTTTATTGGTGATATACTGATATACTCCTAGACCAAGGAGGAACATGAAGTGTTTTTTAAAATTATGATAAAGAATTTTTAATGGGGGAAAATTTATTCAAATCATATTAAATTTGTGTTTTGGATGAATAAAGTATCATTCTTGGGGCATCTTGTCACCAGAAAAGGAATATCAATGGGCCCTTCCAAGAAAAAGGAATTCAAAGAGTGGCCCAAACCAATATCTATAATATATAATTGTATCTTTCTTGATCCATATAGGTACTACCAATGATTTTGAAGAAAATTATCATGATTGTAAATCCCACTAACCCAGATGAATCATAAACGGGTAAAGTTGTTATAGACTACTGAATATGAATACTACATTAAAGATTTGAAAAAGAGGCTTCTCACTGCACCAATGCTCACACTAACAATAGGTATAGAACACTTTGAGGTGTAAAAAGATTATTCAAATAATGGATTAGACTATTTACTATTTCAAAATGATAAATTGATATCCTATTACTCAAGTAAGATGAATATTCATGAGCAAAACTATCCTATGAATCATCTAGAGTTACCAGTTGTGATCTTTTCATTGAAAATATGGAAGCATTATCTCTATAGGGATAAGTGTTAAATATAAACGGATCATAACATCCTAAAATATATATTCATAGATAATGATATTAATATTCTCTAGCAAATATGGTTAGATATTATCAAGGATTATGAATGCTCAATCCACTACCATCCTGTTAAGGTAAATAAGGTAGCAGATTCTCTAAGAAGAAAATATTCTACATAATTATCAATGATGAGAATTGAAAATGATAAAATATTCTTAGATCTAAAAAGTATGAATATGGGAATAATAAAGGAACATAATAAATCATTTCATAAATGATTTCTTAGATATCCCTTATGGGGAAAATAAATGATGCTGAAAGGATTGATGCGGAAATTCAAAAAAGGGTGGAAGCTATCAGAAATGGGAAATCCACAAATTTCAAGATCGATGAGGAGGGAGTTGTAAGATTTGGGTCAAGACTATGTGTACATTCCAATAAAGAGGTAAATAAATATCATCTAAATGATGCAGAAAGATCAACCTTCTCTATTACACTAGGGAGCACAATAATGCATTGAGATCTTTGTGGGGTAATATGAAAAATGAAATCCCTTAATATTCTTCGAATTTCTTGGTATGTCTACAAGTGAAGTGTGAATAAAATATAAGGGGATGAGGCAACCACTACCCCTACCAACATGGAAGTAAGAGAACATTACCGTGTACTTTTTCACCAGACTTTTGAAGTAATCCAGAGGAAACAATGCTATATAGTTTATTGTCGGTCATCTTACAAAGACAACTCACATTATCTAAAATCAAGAGGAATTCTATCTGGATAAACTTGCAGAGATATACATCAATGAATTTGTATTGATACATGAAGTACCATTATCAATTAAATCTGATCAAGTTATGAGATTCACCTCTATGTTCTAGAAATTTCACCACCATTATTTAAGCATTGAGTAGATCTTGAGTACGGCCTATCATCCTTAAATTGATGGAAAACTATAACAGACTATTAATACACTGAAAGACATGTTAATATCATGTTTTAATGGAATTAAAAGGAGGATGGGACCAACATATGCCTCTAGTTTAGTTCTATTAAAACAATAATTTCCACCCAAGCATCCAAATGGCTCCATATGAATCCCTCTATGGGAAAAGATGAATAAAACTGGTGTCATGGGATGAATTATATTATTATAAGCTTTTAGGACCAGAAATGGATGATGAAATGGTGGAAAAGGGGAAAACCGATCAACAAAACATCAATGTAGAACAATGTCAAAAAAAGATCAATGCAAACAATCGTCGATGAGACCATGAGTATTAGGATAGAGACATGTTATTACTTCTTTTATCTCCATGGAAGAGGATCATGAAATTTATGATGAAAGGAATGATGAGTCCTTGGTACATCAGCCCCTTCAAGAATATCGACCATTTTGGAGCTATGGCCAATCGATTATCACTTCCACCGATCATTTCTTAAATACACGATGTATTCCACATATCCCTATTTAATAAGTAAATACTAGATCCTTTACTTGTACTAAATTTAGAGGTGGTATAATTTTTGAATTATCTCTCTTACAAGGAGAATCTAGTGAAGATCTTGAATCATAGAGATATATTTCTACACAATAATAATACTCACCAGAAAAAGAACTATGTTAAAACCATAATAATGGAGAGGAAATATGGGATCCATAGGAAGTGATAAAATTAATGTACCCTCACCTTTTTTCCCTATACTACATAAAACAAAATTTTTAGGGTGAAATTTCATATGGGGGGAAGAATGTAAGGACCTAATATTTTATCAATGGTAATTTCCTTTATATAATTATTTTATATTGTATAATCACATAAAATAACATTAAGAACATAATAAATACATTATAAAAGAACATTGAATGATATGATATGTATTTCTAGAAGTTATTGAATCTATACCAATTGAATTGTAAATTGACCTTTGGAATAGTAATTTAACCCATATGAATAGTAAACCAAAAAATAGAATATTATCCTAAACTATGAAAGTATATATAAAATTTGGGTATCTTATAAATGAAAATATGATATATCTAGATCATAGAATGAGTAAATAATTGTTTTATAAATGATAAATTAAGTGTTGGTATTTTTGTGAATTATAAATATTTAATCACAATTTTTATAATTAATATAATGAATTAAAATAAAATTTATTTCCCTAATATTAATTCATAAATTAATATTTTTTGCCATATTATTTTAAGATAATTTTTTGAGACCTTATTTAATTTTTTAAAGTGTTATAAAATCAGATGAATTTTAAAATCTATATTTTTCTAGTAACTGAAGCTTTTAATTAAAAATTAAATTTATAATATTTCAAAAATTAATTTTATAATATGGATTTAATTTTTTAATTCTACATGTTAAAAATTTATTATGGTGAATTTTTTAGATTTTTTGAAAAAAATTGAATTTTTTATGAATAGTAAAATACCGTAATTTACGATATATATACTTTATAATTTAAATACACAATTCCTTGAGTAATCATTGATGTAAGAATAATAATATAAAACATTCATTCATTATTTTATTATATTTGGTGATAATTCTCAATCTATTCATATTATTGATACAAAAATAATAAACTAATGAATTACATAATGGGCAAACACACATATCCTCCACTATTAATACCTTCCCTCACCACCTCTTCTCCTACCACCTTCCAAGTTTTGTGACATGTCAAAATTATAACCAATATTATTAAAATATTTTCCCCTATTTCCATCAGATCTTGGTCTCATAAAAATACCAAAGCATTTTACATAAGGAGGATTCCAAAGAGGAGAAATTCGAGAGTTAAATTCCTCTTTCCTTTTTCTTTTAATTTAATTCCAATTTATTTTATTATTATCTCCCCACCTACCCTCAAAAAATGTTATTATAACTCCATTACCTCAAATATAATTGAATTTTATTATGGTAATGGAATAATCCACCATTAAACCCCTCTCCCCTCCCTTTTATTTTATAAATGAAAACGTTGTTTGTGGGGAGCTAATTTATCGCCTTCAACAATGAAAAATTTTCATTTTCCATTAATGCAATCAAGGATGGTCATAAAACTATTTTTATGGTCAAAAAAAGTTATAATATATTAATTAAATCCTATTTAAGGTTCATGAAGTATTATATATGCATGATGATAAATAATAAATCAAAACAAGTTTATTGTGAGTGAAAACCTCCAAAAATAATCCAAAAAATTATCATCAATTATTTATCTAATGATTGGTCTGCATAAAATATAAGAAATTATTTGTAATATCATTTAAACTTCTATATGTTCATTAATAACATATAAAATTAATTATGTACAACTATTCTCACTTTACATAATTTTCCATTCATGTATATTAGCAAACTAATCATGAAAGCCAAGGAAAACAACGCTCTCGAATGATGAAATTGAATCTCATGGCCCATAAAAAGGGCCATAAATGAACTCATTAAAATTATAATAAATAAAATACATATATGAAAGGTTATTAATTAAATAAATAATTGATTTAATCTAATTATATAGTATGTTGTGATCAAGTGATGAATTTCTTTGGACATAAATTAATGGATTCATACCGAACCTCCATTTTAACTTCAGGTTACTCTTTCCCTCTCATTAACAAAATTTAATGCCTCTTTATTTTTATATAATTATTATAAATTCTGGGTTTATGTTCCAGAATCTTGTATCTATATCAGATCATCCCTCTTTTAAGGGATAATATGTGTTTTTGAAATGTCATCGTTTCAATTCTTCCTGATAAGCAAGATCGATTCAAGGGAATGTCCCAATTTCTTACATGCATCCAAGTACACTCAATAATCTGTTTTAAGACACAAATATTTATCTAAAATCTCTCAATTTAATATGAAAATATATGTTGGCTCATTTATAGTTTATGGAAATAAATATGTCTTTTCCACTTTAAATTCTCTTTAATATTTTTCTTAAAAATCTATTAAATGTTTCATTTATAAAGTTTATTAAATAGTACTTTTAAATGTTTCCACATCAATTGGACATAAAATATCATTATATATGCCTATTTTCCCTTATAAATTTCCATATATGTTTTTAATCCATTCTTTCATGGTAACATTTATGATATTCTCATTGGTAATGCCTTGTGACATGATTATGATACCCATTTAATTCCATGGGTAACCCTCGTGTTTATTCTTAATGTGAAACACATATTCATGAAATTGGTATGATGGGTGTATCCAGATAGCTCTCTAATTCACTGGGTAATGTTTAGTCTCACGATATTTCATGTTGGGTCATGGAGTGAACCAAATTCTATTATGGGACTTTTTCCACCATGTCAAGGCAGCTTGCCTTGACTCATGTTTATGAAATGTTGTGTATTGTTTCTAATTTCTTATGATTCCATGATTATATGTTCCCATGTTATACATGTTATTCTTCCTTATGTTTATTAATTTTCCATGCCTTTTTTCTATCATTTTATTCCTTCCAACCCATGTGTTATGTTTTATTCCTATTTTTATTTCCTTACTGGGATTTTTAGCTCATCCCTTTTGTTCAGGTATTTCCTAGATTATCCTAAGAAAATGTATGAGCTCAATTGAGATGGGATCTCATTCTGGAGATTAAATAAAATATACTTTTATTTTTGTTTCATGATTTTTAATTATGTACCTAATATTCAAAAGACACTATACTTTATGATCCATGTCTTTTAATTAGATGGTTAATTATGATTAAAATCATCTAATAATTTGTGTAAAAGGATACAATCTCTATATGTGACCACATTTACTATATATTCCATTGAAATTAGTTACTCTATCATTAGACATTGTATTCTAATTCATTAATAGGATTGACGTTGTCTTCTTTAGAGGTTAATGGGTGTATTACCATGATCTTCTTTTCCAATGTTAGAATTAATAAGTGATAAAAACATTTGAAACTAAACTTATTAATTAATATTGTTAGAAAATATATCAAGAGTTCACTCATCAAAAGAAAGTAAGAATAAATAAACTTAGTTGATACCATGTTGATAGAAACAGAGGCTCCCATTTCCTAAAACTCTCATTTCCATGTGTCATTATTAGTCACTCAAATAATATTGATTTTTTTAAAATGGTTATCCTCATTATAAGAGTTTATTTTTTTTATATGATTCCCATTGGCACTCATAAAGAGATGATGATCTAATTTTTTGGTGGTTCTCATTCGTCCAGTTATGGGGTCATAAAGGCTGTGGGATTTTGGAATTGTTTTGGAATCCGTGTGTAGTATTATTTATCTTTATCTCACCTATACTAATTGAATCAAATATTAAGATTATGAGAGTATAAGTTTTTATAGTCAGAGTTACATAGTGGATTGGGTCCATGAATGATTGATTTGTTTATGACCTAATTATGGATTTCATGATTTATTTCCTTTTTGATCATTCAATCATCATATAAATTTACTTTCTCATATAATAAAATTTAATATTCTTCTTCTTTGTTTTTTATAATGGATGAAACACATGTCCCATGTTCCATGGGTCTATCCAGTGTTACATGGATCTCTTCAACCATATTTTTTAAAAAATATTTATAGAAAAATATTTATTACATCATGAGACTCACTATACAGTGGTAGGGGTAAGGATTTAAGTGACCATCCTACCCTATTTCATTTGGATTCTTAATTTCTTCTATTGTGGTAAAATTATTATCTATGTAGGATATGAAGTAATCTAGTACAATATCATTATGTAAATAAAAAAATCTTCTAATTTTCAATGTCATATCACTTTAGCCATGATGTTGTAATCATTAGAGTTATGGATTTTATTTTAAATTTTCTAGACTTTTGTAACTATGATGGTAGAGTTTCTTGAGGTCTTTACTTATTTATTTAAATAGAATCTTCTTCACATAGATCTATAATATAAAAATCGTAGAATATTTTGTGGTTTGTTATAAGATGATTGTGGTTAAACCCTCATCCTATAGATATCTATATAGATCTCTTATAATTATTCTTAGAGAAGGTATATCTATAACAATTTTTATATATAATTTTATCAAGAAATAAAATATGAAACTATATAATTCTAATGTTACATAAAATTATCGAGGTGAAGAAATCTCTTTTTTCCTTATTATAGAGGTTAATCGGTAGAGGAATAACTGAAAAATATCCTTTTAACTTATAATGGACCCAAAAAAATTTTAATGTGTCTAAACAAATTAGTTCCTTAAATGGTCTTTAAAAATAATCTAATCTTGGATACCACTAAAATAATGGGTTCAAAAAATTATTCTACACCAGGAATAAAAATGGTTGGGATGATTCTATGGATCTCTCATTTTATTTAATGTTTAAAAGTTATGGTTACTGAAGTTTTGAAAATGAGGATTCAAATCTACTCATTTTGGGTATATTTCTCTCTCAATTTGTATTAGTGAAAATTTTCCATTTATAACCTCTATATGAGTAGTAAGATAATCTAGTAATTCTTGGGATACTATACCCTGATAAAAAACATGAGTTTTAATATATGCTCGAGATAGATATTTTTTTATTGTTTCATCCAATGTTTGATTAATCACCTAAGTTATACTTGGATAATTTTACTACTCTACTAGTCAATGTGACCCTATCATAGGGAAATCCTGATAATCAATAAGCACTACAATCAAATGGAAAAGTTAATATGATATCAAGTAAATGGGGCTTGCTTCATCCAACCTATTTAGGTTGATTAATAATATCTTAATAAAGAGGATCATCCAAAGAATGTATGAACTTAGACTAAAGATCACACCTAGTGGGTATTCTTCCCTGAGTAATTCAATATAAATATTATAAAGAATCTTTATTATATCCTTGAACTGCTAAATCTTTTATTTTACGGATTTATTCTCACCATTACAAAATGGTGGGTGGGTTATGGATATGGAAACACATTTTATTTTTTGTTTTGTACAATCTCTTAGAGTGGTAAAAATAGGAATAATATAAGGGGATCCCCAATCATGGGATTTATTTTAATGCCATCTCTGTACTATTTATCCATGTAAAACATTGTTAGTGGCATTCTCTTAAAAATTCATCATCTATATCTTATTATTCCACAATATAAAATTTCACAACCCTAGTTTTATCAATAGTCAAGATATTTATTGATTTTAATATTGTTGTAGGAAAAATAGATTTCCTCAGAGGAGTTATATCCATAATCCATGTATATTTCTACCAAATATAAGATACTAGAGATTAATTTGGTTGAAAAAACTCCCTTATACCTATGGTATGGGGTTACCCCTAGGAT
The DNA here is from genome assembly GCA_963277665.1 of Viscum album. Lineage (NCBI taxonomy): Eukaryota > Viridiplantae > Streptophyta > Magnoliopsida > Santalales > Viscaceae > Viscum > Viscum album. The sequence goes on along the minus strand of OY728131.1, from coordinate 197,094,035 downwards.
ATTACTACTACAACTAAATATCCCCTTACTTATCATTATCATATTGTACTATGTACCGAATATGGTGGAATTCCACTATTAGGACCTCATTATTAGTTAAGGCTCTCCCTTATTGGATAAGGGTATTTTAGAGGAGTCACTAAATCTATCATTGATGATCTATAAGGAATCTGGGTAATGTTGATCAAGAATTTTCCTTAGATCATTGTTGGGATATGCCAATGGCCCCTAAGGATTTTAAAATGTCTAAGACATTGTTCTGATTTTGTGTTGCATTGGTTGGCTTTCTTTGATTATAATTCTTTCTAGGTTTCCTAGTCTACATAACAAGGGATATAAAAACATAATCTGATCTTCTTATGGAATTATGATTACATGATAATAGCTACTGCCATGATTAATTATTTCCCTTCTAGGCACATATGGGGTAACTATTTGGACATAAGAAACTTGAGCCTCACTATATGACAGATATAAAAGATATGTGTCTCCTTATTCTAGTGACTGACTCCCAAAGTGTTTTGATATTGATATGGGGGTGGCATTCGCTAGATTATTTTCTGACTTGTAGATGAAATCAGTGACCTCAACCCCTCTGTTTTCGATGATTTTGTCAGGGCGCATGCATCCGTCTATGGAGGACGCACAACTATTTCCCCACATTCCTACTTTCAAAGGTGGGAAACATCCATCAATTATTCAGGGATTTCTTCTCCTTGATCGAAATGGGATGATGGGATGTTGGTTCTTCCTTATGTGGATTCCTCCTCAGAACTCGTCACCTAGTCTGCATCTCCCTTGTAGACTAAGACGTTGTTCATGTAACTCTTTCTAGTGACATTTCTTCATGGATGCTGGTTAATTACACTACTTATATTAGGACATTCCAATGGGTTTGGTCCGGACAACAACCTTTGGTCAGGGGAGTAGTCAGGTTGGACATCACTGGCGTGTCTGGATGCTGGAACACTCGCATCTCTGGATTTTTTCCTCATATTATAGGGATTCTCAAGGGCACGGATTCTCAAGACATCCCACGTCAAATGCATGGAATTATATTCCATAGGAATATATCTAAGGTTTTCCTTAGCTTATCATGTTTAACACATGGTATGTTTTGATTTTAACATCTAATGGAGAAGGATCAGACTGGTCGGAACACTGTCTAGAGTGGATCGGATTGATGCAACCCCTGGAGGGAACACTGATGTTAGGGATAACGCATGGTTAGCTACCCAATTGTTATTAAATGGAATAGTGAATTAGGTTGCATGATCTCTTCAGGATGTGGTGGCCCAGGTAATAATCAAGAAAGATAATGTATGGTCAAGTGATGTGGATGGAGAATGAGTTGGAGTTAGCTCGTGGGAAATGGTGATGTTGGGATTGAGCCTTCAAAAGACCTCCTACATATCCCTATGGTTGGGAATCAAAGTCCACATAGTTCAATATGGGCGTATAGAATTGGGGTTTGTACAGAGGATATTGTACTAATGATATATTGGATCTTACATGTGGTTAGCAGCCCGAGGTTGGTCTTAGGCCACTGGGATAGACCAACGATATGGTTCCCAACAGAAAGGACGAAAGAAATATACCTCTTCGTTTTTTTGATAACGTCTTACCAATGAATAGGGTTCACAATAGATTATCATTGGATGAGGTCATAATGGATTACCACTTAATGGAGGCATAATGGCCTACCACTGGATGGGGTTCACAACGGCCTACCGCTGGATGGGGGTACAACGACTTATGGCTAGATGGGGTTAAACCTCATGGAACCATCCTACGTACCCTGTCTAGGAGACAAGGATCAAAGACCAAACAGGTCGGGATAGTGGATGCATTTTAACATCATGCATGATGAAAAGGGCGCATGCAGTTTAACGTCATATAGGATGAAGGTGGTCCGATGTGAAGGGGGTCAGAACTAGTGTTTTTTGGGCTTGAATCTCAGGGAGGCTTCCTATGTACCTTGCATTGGCAAGGATCAATGCTTGCATAGTTCTAGAGGGTTGTTGGTGAGCCGACGTGAAGATGGTCGGGACCAATGGGTGTTGGGCTTGAACCTCAGGGAGGCTTCCTACGTACCTTGCCTTGGCAAGGGTGAAAGTCCACGTAGGTCTTGAAGGGGTTGGATCACTGACGTGAAGATGGTCGGGACCAATGGTTGTCGGTGTTGAACCTCAGAGAGGCTTCCTACGTACCAGGTCTTGGAATGGATCAAAGTCCACGTAGTTCCAAATGGTGTTTGTGGCTTACACTCTAGGATAACCAGAGAGGATTTCATGGTCGATGCTTATTGTAATCCCATATGAGTCATGCTCGGTGTGAGAAGAAAGAGGTAGAAAATACATGACGATCACTACGCGAAAGTTGCATCCGTGGGAAGTGAAATGGGGCTTACACGTAGTAAGGGGCCCAAATAGGAAATAGGAGCTTACGTGTGGTTAGCAGCCTAGGAAGATGGAGATTGGTACTTACTCTATGATGGAGGCCCCAGTGGTGAAAAATCCCAAATGGAGAGGCGCTTGGAACCAAAGAAATGAGGACTCGGGTGCCCATCCCCCTTCTTTGGTCCTTGGCACCGAGGAAGAGAGGAGGAGTAGGGGTGCTTCCTCCTACAAGAAAATATAGGGGCTTACAGCAAGGTGGTTTCCCTTTCCCTGCGGACAGACGGCGCTGCAATAAAAAGGATCTCATTCCATGTAAGGAATGATTTAACTCATGTGGAGACTAGTTGGAATGTAGAATGTCCATGGTGGGAAACCCCATGTACGACACATGGAGAGAGGTCACAGTTTAACATCATGTTATGAGACAGATGGTGCTTGGTAGTTTAACATCATGCAGATCGGATGGGGTGGGTTCACTCTATACCCCTTATTACTTACATTACCAATACATTTATCCCCTTAAGGAAGGGAAGGCATCTGAAATGCCATGGTGAGGGGGTGTTATGGAGAAATCAATTGAGGGGTCCACATTAGCATGACTATGCAAAGATGCAATAGCCATTAGAGTTCCCATGCATAGAAGCATGAGGTGAAGAAACACAATGTGAAGCACCACCCAAGGGGCTTCGAAATTACTCTGTGCAAACCTGGAGGGTCCCATTGGAAAAGGTTGCATGACACGGGTGTGTTGCCTGTAAGAGGGGCTCAGACACGGTGCCTTAAAGTAAGGATGGAATATGGAGCACACAATGAGTTCCACACACAATATGAGCGGTTTGCATGAAAAAAATAATGGTTGTGCACAAACCAAAAGGTTGTGTGCTAGAAATGAGAGGCTGTGCATAGGAAAGGATGGTTGCGTACAAGAGAGGTCCGATGTGGGGAGAATCTTGCATGCAAGAGTGATCATTTGCACACAAAGGACTTGGGTTAAAAGGAAATGGATGAGGATCATACCCAAGAGGGCCCACATAAAGGAGGACCCTTAGGGGACCTGTAGCCCAAAATACAATACCAGAAGGCCAAGGTGTTTTCACACGATCTTCAAAAAGGTTTCCTTCACACAGTAGATCACCGGTTCGTCTTCTGTTACCATCCCCCATGGGGGAGGGTATGCTTTCTTTTATAGCTGAATTCCCCAGGGGAGGCACGCAAAGGGGTGCTATATGAAAATTCCCAATTGACATCACATTGGGTATGAAAAGGGATGTTGTGTGCAAACACGTGCTTTACATCTCATTGGGTGCACAAACAGAGCATTGCGCACAAAGGCATGGTTGACGTCGCATTGGGCATGTAAGATTTTCACATTGAGGACCGCATGCACTCAACCCGGGTGCCCTTACAAAGCAGTTCCTTTTTTGGCTTTATAGGGGTCGCCGCGGAAGCCTGATCTTGAAGGCGCCTTGGGTGGACAAGGTTTTGCGCGCTAGAAGTCCACTTTCTCCCTTTCCCAAAATCTTGTGCGCACCTACCTCCCAGGTTTTGGATGCTTCTCTTTCTTTCCCAGATTCTTTCATTACTATTTTATCCTTATGATCCAGACCTTCTCCGAATTTCGGCATCAAAAAATGACTCCCCTCTGAATTGGAGCTGAAAGGGAACCCGAAGGTTGGATTCTGAGGGTACATCAAAAAGAAGGTAACCTTCCTTAGCGCATGAAAAAACACATTTTGTGCACGTAAACCAGTTTCGTACATGTGGATGGCGCGTCAGCTCATATAAATAGGATGAGGTCCCCCACCTAGGCTATACATTCAATATTTTCACAAGATAGGTGCTTTTCTCCCATGCGCGAAAACGGTCCTGATATGTACGTAAGGTTCTGCGACTGACTATGGTTTTTTCGGGTTGTCCCCACTTTTTTGCGCAAGCCGACATTCTTGTGTACCACCATATATTTTACCTATCGGGCATCTTTCTTTCATGCCAATTTTTTCAGATTTCTAAAATAGCCACTCAACATAATGAAGCCAAGAAGGAGGCTTCTACTACTTCATGAAGAACTCAAATGATGAAAAACCCTTAGATTCTTCACACGATGATCATTTTGTTTGATAAACAAATTATTTTTGGAATGCTTACGTAAACTCAAAAAGATTATGTCCGGAGCAATAATATAGCACTGTAGAACTCCGGCCTTCTGGAGAAGGTGTTGAGGCCTGATTTTGAGACAGACACACCACAGTCATTGGTGAAGTTCGAGGATAGTATTCCATAGTTCCATATTACAGACAACAGCCATCCTACTAGGGAAACACAGAACACTCCCATATACATCCTAAATTTGAAGACCTTAACGGTTGTGGGAAGTGATCCGGTTCCTAAGGAATCTCCCGCAATTTTTGCAAGTATATTCAGAATCAGCATTACTGACAAGATAAAGGGTTGGAAGGAATGGGATTTTCGATTCGGGGGAAAATGCATGAATGAATGGTCATGGGCATAGAGGGTATGTCATACATGCAAGAAATTTGGGCCAGATCTATGGTGTATCTGGATTTTTGAGGCCGTTTGGACATCCCAGATTCACTTCTACCGATAGCAGGACTTGGAAGTAGAGTTATTCAGTCATTGTTCCCATGATACCAACACCTTCCACCTCCACCATGGAGAGGTGGGCATCAGTATTTAATATGTCTACTATATCAGAAGAATCCCATTAGATGGGTACCAATAAGATGATTTCCTCCCAACAGGGAATGTCTGGGGGGATAGGACACGCACCAATCCTGTCATGGAACCTGATGGAGATGGCTAAGTAGGAGCTAAAAATAAAATATATCCTGAAGGAAATACCCTATATAGGGTGGACTAATATTTTCTTGATGTAGGACATGGCTGTAAAGATTCCAGGCTAAGGGAAGAAATGCCCGAACGCATCTCAGAGGGGAAAAGATGGATCATACTGGAGGGTTCTGGAGACATGAGAGTACTAGTTTTAGGACTTTCACATTAATGAATGTCGAGAACCAAATGTGAGGTATGCCAGGTTTCATGCTGCATTCATGAGCGGGTTGTTATTTCCAGTGAGGGACACAAGGATGGGGGTCCGACCATGGATGCTAGTGATGGTCGGGATTATGGCGGCAAAGAACAAGAAAAAATAGAAAATAGAGCTACTTCCACGGACCTATAGCCATGGTTTTAAAACCATGGCTATAGACCTATTTTACATGGCCTATGGCCATGGTTTTTAGAATTGTGGAAATATCCATAGGCTATTACAACGGTTTTGTGTCCTATAGCCATGGTTTGTAAAGCTGTGTTGATATGTCAATTTTTTCGACACCCTACTACCACAGTTTTCCAAAACAGTAGCTATAGGGTTCCCGCGCTTCCGCGAGAACCGAAATTCCACCCAAAAATTTCGCGAGAAGATCTAACTCCATGGTTTTTAGTCTGTTCCCATTTTTTTATTAATATATATCATAAGATATATATATGTATATATATACCTGAATTTTTGCGTGATGTAGTGGTAAGTGTGCTAGATTGCAAAGTGGAGGTGCATGGATCAAATCCCGTTGGGGACATTATTGATTTATGATATTGCCACGATTTTCCATGGTTATTATCATGGTTAAAACCATGGAAATAGCCACTTATAGCCATGTTTTAAACCGTGACTCTAGGTCAACCTCCATGGTGTCAAATTTGGAGGCCTATTGCCACAATTTTCTAAATTGTGTCTATAGGACGGGACCTACTGCCATGAAGATAGCAACCACAGTTGGCCAAAACTGTGGACATAGACTAAGGACACGGTTTGGGGGCATATTTCCACGGTTTTGAACCATGGAAATAGCACTTTTTCCATTTGTGAAAGTCAACCAGGGGGTGCTGGTGTTCGACAGGTTGTATAGTATTCTATGGCATATTTCGAGGGGAAGCACACCCAGGAGGATATGTGGACCGTTAAAGATTTTTCATAGCTAGGTCACAGCTCACTATGGAGGGTATGACTTCCTGAATTTCATTCTCCCCCTAGTAAAGGTATGCGTCCATATCTCTTGAACATCACCAGAATTCGTCCATTGATGCTCAGAGAAGAGGGGATCAAGCTCAAGATTGGCAGTCACTCCCACTTTGATGTCAACCCAATCCGAACCATGGTTGGTCAAATGGTAAATGATGGGTGAGGGCATTAGATCATAGGGAGTACATATAAAGCATCCAAGGTGGTGTGCTAGTAGCCCATATTGACGGAAAAATCTTTTTTGAATCGTATGTGCTGGCCAGGTCCACCAGGCTGTTTGGGTGCATGCAATGGATGCCGAAAATAGTATATATAGAGGTTAGTGAAGAAAGAAATCCTTGAATCCTTTTCCAACTATGAGTTATGTTCATGATGGTAGGCTTGGGTGAAATCATCACTCTTTCTCCCACTGACATCAGTGTAGGCCTATCAACAAAGTATGCTGAACACTGGATGAAAACATACCCCGAGGGAATTCTTTGGAAACACATCCAGCAAATCAAGGACTCCAGTAACGAGCACGAATAACAAGGAGGTAGAAGATGTGCCATGGGGGAAGATATGAATAGAACGGGCTAGGCGGCTATCATGGCATAGACCGGTAAATCATCAGTAGGAGCATCGCAAGCTAAGAACGTGCCCCACCCTTCCAGAGACAGGTGGTATCGTATGTGGCCTCGTGGGCCAACTAGTGAACTTTTGGGAAAGAAACTCAGATACCTCTTAAATCTTTCTTCTGATTCCATCTTCAATTCTCTATGGTCCACTTGGAGAATTATACGACAATCCATGTCCACCAAAGAGTTGTGGCAGAGGTTAGTATTCATCAGTATTGATCTTCCAGATGTAGGGCACATCCAAATAGTGGATAGGGTAAAAATTCATTGTCTGCATGCATACCTAACATCCATGGATTTTTACACCAGCCAGTGGGGGCGGTATAAAGAACAGCATCTCTGGGTGAAAGTGATGCTTGGCCAAAAGCATGACCCAGAGAAGCTTCCATCCCAGGATGAAAGCATAGAGGAGGAATAAGAGGAAGAGGAAGAAGAGGAAGAAGAGGAAGAAGAGGAAGAAAAAGATGAAGGAGAATAAGGTGGAGAAGCTGAATATGAGGATCATCGAGTGGAAGGTCTTGGTGGTGAGGGACCCTCAGAAGCTCCTTCATGCCGGTAAAACTTTCAAAAGAGCAGCAAGATCGTAGGCTCAGACGCTGAGTTGGATAAGCAGCTTGAGGTAAGTTTGTCTCATAACTCCAATGGTCCTTACTTTTTAAAATCCCAATACATCAACCAAATTTTGATCTATTCAGGAACACATGGGAGAGGGTGCCCAGGAGTCCTTCCCCACAGGGGATGAAGATGTCCTTATGGAGGCTGGGGAGCATTCTCAGGAGCCTGTCCTCGGGGCCGAGCATGGTAGGGTGCTGACTATGGCTGGAGTGGATGACGATGAGCCAGAAGGAAGAGATGAGATGACAGCCTCTGAGTCCCCTTCCATTCCCACCATTCAGGAGGTGTAGTCACTAGTGATCAAGTTGACAAGTGATGAAGGCTATCCTGTGACCGCATCCCCTACCATGATACATGCATTGGACACCGCCGCACTTGTATCTCGTAAGTCCATCTTCATCAACTCTCATCTTTTCTAGAAAATTCACCTAATCAAGTTACTGATTCCCGATGCAGTGATCGCAAGGTTGGTGTCCTGACAGACCATCAAGTTTGGGACATCTGCAGGAGCCCTGCCAGTGGCTACATGAACATTTACATAAGTAACTGTTCTAGGTGGCCCTACCCCGACACTTGATGAGCTGGAGATTTAAATGATGGATGTAAATGCTACGGGGGCAGAGTTACAACCCAATGAGGATGAAGTCACTAACAAAGAAGGAGTTCCCGAAGAAGACACTCTCACCGATCTCCTGGATACATTCCCCGAATACAGGATTATGGAACCCATACAAATTGACGATTATGGCTTGGATGTTTTTGAGGAGATCTATATGACATGGAGCAATGCTTGGAAGTGAATCAGATGATTTCTCAGCCATGAACAGGCAGAATGGCTAAGCTAGATGGGGTCCCTCCGCACCTGGCTATGATTTCTCTATGCCGGAGGGGTAGATTCTCTCCATTCTCATGTAATGATCTATAATTACAAGGCAGAGAACATATGGGAGGAATGAAAACATTCAGACTTTGCCCAGTTCCAGAAAGATTCAGAGAATACTCAAGCCTATCTAGAGGTGGATCAGAAGATTAAATGCCTTGAGGAACAAGTGAAATAAAGGGAGGCAGTCATTGAAAACAAATCTGAGCTCATTTATCGATTGAAGGCCAAACTTGCAGATGCTCAGGAGAAGATACCATAGGAGAATCGCCAGATGATTGAGTTATAAGCTGAACAATTATGGGTACTTGCCTAGGCTAGTGAGTTACACCCTACTGCTACTACCAAAGAGAAGGATATCAGGGGATGGAAAGCGATGCTGGAGGCGATAAGTTAGAAGGTAGCGGCATTGGAACAGTCTATTCTCAACATTGATCCTTAAGGTCTATGTTTTGGTTGAACCCATAGACTCATCCTTCTATACTATTTCCAATTATGAATTAAATGCATCATCAGACTATTTTCTTTTTTATTTTAATGCACTCCGACCAAAATCCTGAAATAAATATCAACTCATTCCCAAGATCATGTGGGTCGTGCCTGAGGTGAGAAACAGGGGATGCTCGCACTATTAGTTCATTTGAATGTTGGAGTACCAACCATACTTCAGACATCCGAGGTAAAAATGACCCATCTGGGCTTACAAAGAGAGAAGGGAAGAGCTGGCTCGAGAATGTAGTCCCCAGGACAGTTGAACTATCACTTCTCTAATATGCTCCAGTGCACGAGCGGGGTAATGCCAGGGGTGTTGGAATTAATCTGAATATAGGGGAGTGGAAAATGTGAATCAAGATACCCAAAATTCAGAAAACTATAATTATGGAATGAAAATAAAGAATAAATTTTGGTTATGTTTGAAACATATAATCTTTACTGTGTTAGCCTGAAATGGGAATAACAATTGAGGGTCGACCGCTGACCATGTTCAAAACACGAGGTATGACTCGAAATGTCATCCATTAGTCTTCCAAAACTTTTCCCCAAGATAGTAGTTTATCCATAGGCTGATCATCCATACCATTAAAGGGGTATTTTATACATGAAAGATGATAGGGGTCCGAATAAAGGGAATGCAAAACAAGGACTGTGGAGTGATGGGTTGTTCGAATAGAGTTTAACACTCTTGAAATTATGCCATAGTGGTGAAGACACATTAGGTGGGAGCATCAGTCTGATTCAGGATCATACCTACTTCCGAACAGGAATTCTATGGTGGGGACCTAGAATGACATGTAGTTTTATTTCATACCAATGAGGATGATAGACATATAGTTAGACATCATACGGTGAGGGTGGGCACATAGTTTTAAGGTCATTCAGCATGGACCAAGGTTAACTATTTAGAGTCATGGTACATGGACTGTAGACTCCTAGTTTAAGGTCATAGAGACTAGATCATGATCGGGGCCAAGGGGCCAGGAGGGTTAATGACTCTGGGGTTGGGCCTAAGGCAGAATTCCTGGGGGTCTCTACATATCCCATAAGGATGATAATCAAGCCAAACATAGTTCTTAAGAACAGTGTGGCCAGAGGCCAACACTGATAGGGTAAATCCTCTCTAGAAAGAGATTTGGTGCATCCCATGACTAACATGGGGCATCCTAAACTTGTTCAGGATAGAAATGTAGTTTAGTGTCATGCATCAAGGAAATGTGGACTCTTGAGGTTTAATGTCATATGATAGGATTAAGAGTGAAAGGGAAGATCCCAGGAAGAGATTATGTGGTGCAATAGCTATAAACCTGACATGAACAAAGGCATAATCCCACACTCATATCCCCCGAGAACGTTCTTTCGGTCAAGGGACCAAAAGTGAAAGTTAGGATGGGCCTGAGGCAACATGCCTGGGTATTCTTACATAGCCCATTGGGATGGGAATCAAGCCTTATGTAGTTCTGAGGGTGCAGTTTAACATCATGTTGGAAAATGAATGGCATGTGTTGTATGACTATTATAGTACACGTCCTACCAGAACTACTAAGACTACATGAGTCATGCTCGATATGGGAAACAAGGAGTAGTGATGGGAATTTACTAGCATAGGGAGTCAAATGTTAGGGGTGATGGGACACTAGGTGAATGACATCCCAATAATTCCAACCCACCTGATTGATGCACCTACATGTGCGAAGGGGTGAAGTTGAGTATGTTGGAATTACACTTGAACATAAGGGAGCGGAAATGTGTGAATCATGATGCTTGAGATCTAGACCGCAATGATGGTGGCTTGACTATGGGGTATAACTGTTGACAATGTTTCAAAAAAAACATATGTTTCTTGTTAGCTTGGAATGGGGATAGAAAAATGAGGGATGACCGTTGACCATGTTCAAAACACGGGACCTATCAAAAATGTCATCTGAGGTCCTCAAGGACGTTGGCCCAAGATAGTCAGTAATCCAATGTGGCATGAGATAGAGACATAAAAATTGGGTCCCTTTAGACATGAAAGAGGATGAGAATCCAAATAATGGGATCACAAATCTTGGACGTAGGAAGAGGGAATACCCCCGTGAAAATTTCACACATCAAGCTTTTTGTCACAATGAATATGAGTATGAAAAATAGATGTATCAGATAGAGGGAATCGAGTCCCCAACTAAGTAAAAGGACCGGGAGGTTGCATGCTTTTATCTTAATGGTCGTATGATGGTCCATTAAGGGGGCTTGATTTAATGGACTGTGCGTAGGGTGGAGAAGTGGCCAAACATGACGTGTAGTTTCCATATGGAGATCTTAGTTTAGGGAAACAAAACTCAGACTCGATTGGGAAATGAGAAGGGAGGAACATGGTGTGGCTGTTACAAAACCTGACGTGAATGAGGACCCATGAAGTACTCGCCACACCACATGTTCTAAAAAGGGTTCGAGCCTAATGTATGAAAGAGATGGGACAAGATTTTACATTACTAGGAATGGACCTCGAGACAGGATGTCTGGGCGTTCCTATATATCCGATGAGGATGGGAATCAAGCCGTATGTAGTTCCAGAATATGTAGTCCAGTTTAATGTCTTCTGGGAAGGATGCAAAGTGATCTCAATTTATGGACATAGAACTCGGACCATAGATGTTAGGGAACACAGGAGACACATGGTGAGGTAATTATAAAACCCAACGTGAATGAGGACCTGAAGTCTAGATCACCATGTGTTCCTTGGGGTGGGGGGGGGGGGGTTAGGTCAAGGGACTGAAAATGAAAGTTAGACTGGGCCCGAGGAAAATTGAAAGGGTGTTCCGGCATACCCCATGAGGATGGGAATAAAGCCATAGGTAGTAACGAAGGTGGCATGATAAGGTAACAGAGCCAAAGATAATAAGGTCATGTGAGTCTGGTCCTTGCACCAAAAGAAGTAAAATTTGATAGATCTTTTTTATCATTTAGGATGAGTGAATGTGTTTTTTTTGTGAAGTGATAGACCTTGGATAGAAATTCTAGGAGTTGCCACCAGAATCAAGTCGTGTGCAGGTGTTGAAAAATGGTATGGTGGGTGACTGATACCAACCATGATTTCCCCTTGAGTGGGGACATCACGGTGCAATGTTGTTTTTCATCATGCGGCCTGGATGAAAATGTCACAGTTTAGGGTCATGTAATGGGACCAACCATGCATTTTAATGTCATTCAGTATAGACGCAACAGTTTAAAGTCATTTGGGACTAGCCAAGATATTTTAAAGTCAGATGGCTTAGACATATACATGAAAGATGAGGTTCAAAAGAGAATGTGCATGGCATGATAAATCATACCCAATGTGAATGAGGATGAGGCCCACATCACACCGCACACGATTCCTAGAATGAAATCTCAGGATGATGGGGGCTCGAAAAAGGTTATAGAATATGGGGTAGGAGAGACTAGCTCTCAGTTGATCTAGACCCTAAGACGAGATGTCTGAGTGTTATTACATATCCCATGAGGATGGGAATCAGGCCATACATAGTTCTAGAAAGTGCAGTTTAATGTCATGCAGGACAACATACAGTTTAGTGTCATATAGTACAGGGGGTAGGAGGGACTAGCTCCTTCAAGGAGAGTACATGATGTGACAATTGTAAAGCTGACATGAATGAAGGAATAATCCCACACATTCCACATCATGATGTCCTATAAGAGTTGGGGCCAAAAAAGCATAACAGAAGAGATAAATTAGTGGAACTCAAACTGGATCCAAATACGCGATGTATGGAATTCCTATGTATCCCATGAAGATGGGAAATAATCCATATGTATTTATCAATAGGGTGACATATAAAGATATCATAGTTTAGGGTTTTAGATCTCAGACCAAGTAGAAGAAGAACTCTTCCAAGTATTTGCAGAACTCAATCCAATTCTTAAGCCCACGTGAGTCAAACTCGGTGTGGGAAGCAAGGGTGGAAGAGGTTTTTGCAATACCTGGAATACATACCAAAGGGAAGTTGGTACTGATTCTTGAATGACGCTTTACCGCGGCTTTATCCTCCTAACATGAAAATGTGCACTAAGGGATAGTACCGGGAGTGTTGAAATTCCACGTGGACACAATGGGGTGGAAAATGATGTGAATCGTGTAACTGGAATTTAAGGCTTGAAGGAGTTGGAATGACGATGGAGGATAACTATTGACCGTGTTTGAAACATAATATACATATCGTGTGACCTAAAATGGGAACAACAAATGAGCATCGACTTCTGACCATATTCAAAATGCGGGACTTGTATCGATTTTCTATTTAAAATCCTCGAGGACATTTGTCTGCAATGGTAGGAGAGCCCTTAGGCCGAGCATCCATTCCATTCGAGGGCCCCTTAAGATGTGAAAGATAGTGGAATCCCAAATTAATGGGAATAAATCGCCTGAAAAATGGGTGAAAGCATGCCCATGAAGAATCTGACACTCCAATCACTAGAGTACTCCTGGGTACATTGGAAAATCACTGAAGAGGATTGAGGGACCAGACTTAAGGGCAGCCGACTTGAAGAGATGAGTGTAGGGAAAGGGAGAAAAATCTGGTTAGAAAATAGAGCTCTGTGGCATGGTTGTTATAAACCCGACGTGAATAAGGATGTTAGACCATACCACACTGTATACCCTTCCCTTGGAAGAATGAAGGCTGAGAGGCCGAGATGATACGAATGTTTCTAAGTGATGGGGATGGACCCGAAGACTAGACATTCGGGCAGTCAAACTTATCCCATAAGGATGGGAACCAAGCCACATGTAGTTATAGATGAGGATGTCGTGTAGTTTATTGCCTTGCAGTAAGGACTCAAATAAGGGAAAAATACCCTAGTTAAGGACATTTATGACACGATGAGTAGCCCAACATAACCCCATACCACACCGTACAACACTAAGTGAGAACTTGGGTCAAGTGCTCAAAAAGGCCAAGGGACATGAGGTTGGGCCATGGACAGAATGTCACTTCCAGCTTGCAGTTTAACATCTTGCAGTGAGGATGATGGTGATCTTAGTTTAAGGTCATACGGCTCAGACCGTAGATGACTAGTTTAATGTCATATGTGTGGGACAGAGAGGGTGAATCATCATGCCTATGGAAGACCACAAAGGGACAATGATGATTGATGGAAAATGTTGACCAGGTTCACAACACCATATCCACACTTATGTGACTAGAGTTTGGGGAAAACAATTGAGGGCCAAACATTGACCATATTCACAATACAAGACTTGTATCAATTTTCTGCTCGCAATCCACAAGGACGTTAGCCCGTAATGGTAGAAGATCCCTTGGGTAGGAACCCATTCCATCTATGGGACCTTTTGGATATAGAAGGTGATAGAGACCCAAATTATGGGGCTCGCGAAGCATGGTAGGGAATGTGCTCGCAGAACATACGATAAATGAAGGGAGGGATGTCTCAAGGGGATATGTGTGGTGTGGAAAAATATCCTGAAATGAATAAGGACATGAGTCTATACCACACCGCATAGTCCCAAATTAGAACTCAAGCTAGGGGGCCAAAGGTGTTGAAGGACCTGAGGCTGGGTTCCCTGGCCAACTATAGCCATATGACCTCTCTTGTAGGCATTGCCTTATCATAGCTCCTAAGAACACGTGATCAATTCTCGGTGTGGGAAACAAGGTGTAGGACTAGGCTCTCGTCATCACATAAGGGTCCGACAACTGGAATTACACTACTTCTCGAGGTAGACCGAGGTTGGGAGAGACGTAAAGGTAAAATTAAGCATTATAATCTATATTTAGGACATATGTGGGTGGTGAAAACAACAAAGGATCATTGTTGTCCAGGTTCGAAACACAACATGCACATCATGTAACATGGTACGATCATGATGAACAAAACGTGAATGAGAGAAAAATCATGCACCACACCATGTGTTTCATCCCAATGGGAGGTCCTGAAGTTTGGTACTAGGCCTACGGATGAAATATCTTATCCCATGAGGATGGGAATCAAGAAATACATAGTTCTGAAATTTCCATGTTGTTTAATGTCATGTGGTAAGGACGTAGGAGGATTAGAAGAATGAGGAGGGGCGCATGGCATGACCTTAGTAATCCTTCCACAAGTGGGGCCAAAGTAGCTTGGGCTACATCACATGAGATCCCCAATGTATCTATACCCAGGAAGGGTACGCAAACAAGAATAGAGTGGGGATGGACTTAGGACGAGGCGTCTGAGTGTTCCTTCATATCGCATGAGGATGGGAATCAAGCCATACATAGTTCTAAAGGTTCCATTTAGTGTCTTTTAGTATGACCCACAATTTAATGTTATGGGGGACATTTCACCATTTACGGTCATGTAGGACCGAACAGTTTAAGGTCATGTAGGACCCTAATGCAGTTTAGGGTCATACGGGACCATTACGTAGTTTGGGGTTGTGCGAGACCATACAGTTTAAGGTCATGTAGGACTAGGGGACTCAAGAAATGTATTTATTGAGAAACATAGAGTTGGTGGGAGGAGTTATACGCTCACCATTCATGGTAACTAGTCAGTATATGCTATTGGAGTAAACCTTGTGAATGATGTAAGGTTTTTCCCATTTGGGCTCTAACTTGGGTTGTTTCCTGCCATGTATCATTATTACCTGCAGGGCCAATACCAAGTCACCTTTCAAGAAAAAGAAAAAGTGAAATTTATTGTTGTATGATCTAGCTATATTGTACTAATACCTTTCCAGATTGTAAAGGGCATGAATTCTGTTCTCATTGAGCTCTTCCAACTCAGCCAGACATATTTCAGCTACTTTATCTGGTGCCTAATGATCATATAAAACTGTCTGTAGTGAGGAAAATTGATTCTCTATGGGAACAACGGCCTTCGTTCTATACACCATGGAATATGGGGTCACCTGGGTGTAATTTTGAGTAATTTTATGATAATCCCAGAGGGCATTGGCGAGCTTATCTGGAAAAATCTTCATATTCTGACCAACCATTTTATACAGAATGTTTGAGTGGGTTTTGTTGAGCACATCAATCTGTCCATTTTCTTGCGCATGATTGTGGGAGGAATGGTTAAAATGGATGTTGTACTTAGTATAAAATTTCTTCAGCTCAGATACTCATAAGTTCATGCAATTATCAGTGAGAACGGTGTGAGGTACTCCAAATCGGTAGATGATGTTGGATCTCACAAAGTCGATGATGGAATGAGCTGTGACTTCTTTGAGTGGAACTACTTCTATTCAATCGGAGAAGAAATATGTAGCAGACATGATGAATCTGCACTGGTGAGTCGTCTCCAGTGGATATGGTTCCACAACATCAAGTCCACATACAACAAATGGTCAGGAGAACATGATGTAGTGGAGAGGATCTGGTGGACGATGCATGAAGTTAGCATGAATTGGGTACACATGGCACATTTTGGAGATCTCGATGCAGTCATGGATCATAGAGAGACAAAAATACCATAGTCATTCTATTTGGTGAGATAGATTCGGCCTAGTCTGATGAGCCCCATAGGAACTGACATGAACCTTATGTATAACCTGGTAAATCCTAGCTCCTTGAATGCAATGGATGAGGACCCCATGAAACTCGTGCTTGTAGAGGATCTACTCATGACCAGGGCCATCATACAGGGAAAACTATAATGCGCGATGTAAAATTCACTCGGGCTTTTCCCGATCTGCAGGGAGATTATAATTTTGGAGGTACTCATAAAAGGAGGTTCTCTAGTTAGGAGTCGCTTCAATCACTACATCCAAGGGACCTAGGGGTCTTAATGTGGAGGTGTTGGTGGTGAGGTGGCTTACCAGTAGGCTGTCATCATCACCTGAAGTGATAGGAGCAATGACTCTCCAGTGTGCCATGCAGATAATCTGATCAGCCTACTTGAGATCTACAGGTGATGCAGGTAGGTCGGCCAAGGCATATGATTGACCATTCTGAGATCGAGGGACATGAGTAACTTCTAGCCGAGATGGGAATTGTTCCATTAGCTAGAGAATGCATTCCAACAATGGAACAATCTCTGGATTTCTGACGACATAGTCACCATTGATCATCTTGATGACCAGTTTGGATTCCCCTTTCACATGAAAATGGGGAATGTTTATATCGAGGACTAGCTCAAGGCCAGTAATGAGACCCTGATACTCTGTCTCATTATTGGTGCAGCCTTCTGACAATAGGAATGAGTATGGAAGAACAGCTTGTGCTAGGGTAATAAAGAAGATACCTAGGCCTACTCTGTTGAGCCGGGGGTCATTGAGCCTTCTGTCAGTGGGGCTCTAGGAAGCACCATCGATGTTCATTTTCTAACACAGGATATCTTGGTCTACCGAGATATTTGGCTCAACAGAAAAATTAATGTCCAGGGACTAGTCCACATGATCTGGATGGGAAGTAAAGACGTCTACCAATGCTTTCACCTTAATATCTTTCTAAATGACAAACCTAATGTCAAACTACTAGATAATAACTACCCATTGAGCTAGACATCCTATCAACATAGGGAGGTTCAGAATGTACGTCAATAGATCTACTCGGGACACCATCTGTACTTCATGGTGCTTCACGTAATGTCACAACTTGTTTACTATGAATATGAGTTCATAGTAGATCTTCTCGATAGGGGATTATCTGGTCTTTCTATCAAGGATCATGAAGCTACAATATTATAGGCTATTTTTTGTTCCCATGTTGTTATTCATGGTGATAAGGTCATAGAGAGATCACTCTACGGTGGTCACATAAAATACTAGTGGATTTCTGGAGATGGGTGGCATTAAGACCAGAGGATGGAGTAGATACTACTTGATTTCCTCAGAAGCAGTCTGACGCTCTTTTTCCCACTCATAGATGGTGCCTTTCTTCATGATCTGAGAAAAGGGATTACGCTTGCTGGCCAAATTCGAGATGAATCGGTGTTTGTAGGCCAAGTGTCCTTGGAAACCTCCAAACTCCCAAATGTTGCTCGAAAGAGACATCTAGTTAATGGCCCTGATCTTTTTTGGGATGATCTCAATGCCCCTATATCTGACAATGAAGCCGTGAAACATTCCAGAGGTGACCCTGAAGGCGCACTTCAATGGGTTCATCGTTAGGTGATGGGAAGGGAGGAAGCCAAACACTTTCTCAAGCTCTTTTATATGGTCCTTACACTAGAAATATTTGACCACTGGTTCATCTACATAACATTCCACTAATGTTCTGAGGATCACCTTAAATATGCAATGCATAGCCTGCTGATAGGTGGCACCCGTATTATTTAAACCAAAGGGAATTACTTGGAAATAGAAATTACCTTGTGGTACCCTGAAGGCGGTAGACTCCTCATCCTCATGGTCCATTTGAGTCTAGTTATACTTGGATTACCCATTCATTAAGGAGAGGTCTTGGAACCCAGTTGTAGCATCAATCAACAACTCCGTCATAGAAAGGGTAAAATCATCCTTCAGAAAGTGATGGATGAGATCCAGGAAGTCAATGGAAACTCTGATCTGTATGTTCTTCTTTCTTATTGGAACAATGTTGGCTAACCATTTAGAGTATTGGACCTCATTAAAGAAATTGTCTCTAATGATCTTATCAACTTCTTCCCCAACCATGGAACCGTGATAAGGGTACAACTTTCTAGGAGTCTGCTTGAACCCATGACGATTTTCCGAGAGATCTATGCGGTGGATGGCTACCAAAAGATCCGGTCCTAGTATATTTTCATAACTCTAGGTGAATACATCACAGATTTGTTTAATTAAGTCTATGTACTTCTATTAATCCTCGAGAGGCATGGCGGCACTGGTCAATGTGGGTTTCGGGTCTGCCTTGCTACTGAGGTTCACCTATACCAACTCGTCAATCGTGGCAGAGACTCCCTCTTCAAAGGTAGGGGAGAATCCTCTAAATACTCTTCTTCACTTTAGGGGGGATACTTGGTGGGAGGAGCTTCCTCTAACTCATCATATCTCGATTGGAGGCTAGTTCTATCTTGAGCAGTAGTGGACACTGCATCAGGGAACTCATATGATACCACAACCATAGAGATGAAGGATGTTGATCCAATCCCATCTGGTCTTCGGCCCAAGGGGACGTGCTTGATGATATCAAAACAATAGTGGTGCGTCATCTTGAGCTGGTTAATTCCATCATGATGAAACAAGCAAGTATGACATATTGTCATTGCCATGGGGAGGACATCCCGATACCTTATGGGAGTAGGAGGCTCCAGGATCACCTGATCCTAGTTTGTGTAGGAGTATGAGGTGATATTCTGGCATCTCTTAGACTTTGGAATGCCCTCCACCCTCATTCAAAAAACAACGAATAGTTGTCCCATGTCTGGAGTTTTATCCTCCAATCATTTTACTGGAAATATGTTTACATCATCCAGATCTTCCCATGGGTCAGTCACAACTAAATCTTGCTTGACATCGTTAGTCTAAATCTACTTGTCCTTTCTCTTGTAGTAGTTGTCATCCAGATAGCAAGCTTCACAAGAGGAAAAGGAGGATGCGTCAACTTGAAGTACACCCACATGACAATTAAGGGAGTACTTAAGGAACATGTGATATGATGAAGGAACCACCGCATGTAGGTGGATCCACAACCTACCCTTAAACACACTGTAGGCGGTGTCCTGGGAGACAACCATAAACTCAGTGCTGGAATTTCGACCACCGAACAATTCCTTCAAATGAATCTTGTTGACCGGTGTCTGATCTGTCCTATCATAAACTTGGATTCTTAGGTTAGAGAGACTCAAATCATCCTTGGACAATCCTATTTTTCATAGTGTCCGAGTCAGGATTTGGTTAATTCTAGAGCCAGTGTCGGCAAGATAGTGGCGAACATCCATGCCATTGAACTAGACTTTGTTTTACAGTGGGTGAATGTGCCTATGTATGTGAGAGCCTTCATCATCTCCATATAACTAGATGATGGCCTATAATTCATCATTCTCGACCTCCTCAGCATGAAAGGATTCTTTGGCTGCTACCTCCGTCTCAAACTGGATGGGGCTTCTTAAAGCCTCAATGAGGGCATCACGCATATCTGATGAGAGGCGAAGGGCCTCCAGGATGGAGAGAAATTCTGGAATTCTGGAAAGATGTTTGAGAACATAATACTTATGTTCTAGGTGTGAACTTCTACTTACAAGAGGTCACTCTATGACAAGAGGTATGGTGGGACCTACCGTTTGGGCTGGAAACTGACTGGTTCTAGGAATATCCCGCTGCTCACAAGTCTAAGAATTCAGAGTGAATACTAGATGAGGGCCAGAAGACTGAGACCGACATTTAGAATGGCGTGGATGGTCATGGTGTGGTCAAGGTGTCTCTTCCTAATCCAACAACTTGAACGGTAGTGAAGGAAGACCTGATGCCACTAGATGAGAAGGTTGCGTACAATGAGCTCTGCGCTGGTCCTGCTTTCTGATTTTGGTTGCGTGCACAGCCTGGATGGAAGTACTGACCGATGCACTCTGATGGCCAATATTGTCACGGTTCTATCAACGCTAACAATGGATAGGGATGTTGGGAGGATCCCCTGGTCACTCCTCATCATCAGGAATCATGTAGGGATTTACCGGCTCTATGGTATTAACCAAGAAATACTCTTTACCATCACATGAATATTCGTTCACTACTTCATGGATTCTAGGATGGATCACTATCTCTAGGGTCATGAAGTTGCCGAGAGTATAGGGTGACGATGGCATTGGTATAGGACTTTGATTTCCCTTATGTCGTCCGTGTTTGATTTTATGAGAAGGGAACTGCTGAGATGATGATGCAGAAGTATTAGTAGTGGATTCTGAAGGCTCTGTCCAATTCAAGCATGCACGGATGACACCATGGGAATAGAAGAATATTTTACAAGCCATCCAGTCTTCATACTTCTTGGACCCAAGACTAGTAACCTAATACCACTCGCCTTTGTTGTCACTACTACTGTCTAGCCTCATGAAGATGCATGACACCTATGTCGTATCTGGTACTAACCAGACTATGTTGTTATCCACCTGGTCTTGAAGCCAGTATTTAAACACATAGAACTGTTTGACAGTGTTCACCATAATCCAGTGGTAGGAGCAGTAATTAGGGCGATCAGTGAGATTCACCTCTTCTGGCCTCACACACTCAGGAAAACGTACAATCCTCTGCTCTAGGGAACTTCGAAAGTAACCAGGGACTTGTGCCTCACTGAACGAGTAGGTATGGTTCCTCTAGTCTAGGAAGTGGTCCCTTGGATCCTGACCCTGATGAGGGGTTGGAGGAGCTTGCCAAGGAGGTAAAGCTTGGTTTTCTTTCCTAGGCTGCGATAGCGCATTCATTGGGGGAACCTACCGATTATGAGGTGGGAGTTGTTGGGTCAAAGGCTGCGCCTGAGGTGGAGGGCCTCTAGGAGGCTATGGAGGTGGCTCCCCGGGTAACAACTCTAGTTGCCTGAGGCCTCTATTTGATCCACTACGACGGGCTCAACTCTAGAGGCCCTTCTCGTGGGGATTGTAGGATTCAATAGATGTGCTTGCATAGCCTACTGTAAGGCTTCTTCAAGGTGTTGGGCCTTATCTGAGAAGTCTCAAAATCCTTCTAGGTAGTTCTAGGTGATCAAAGAGGGGACCAATTCCATATTGAAATTCCCTATGCACATTGATTACAATTTCTCTAGAGTCAGCAGCATGTAAAGAGAGTTTGTGATTACTTTCCACCGAGCGACAAAGTCGGTAACATGCTCATCTAGCCTTTTCTTTCACTTGAAGTGGTCTGTGATACTTGTCTTTTGAGTGGTGGAACTGAACTGGTAGAGTAATTTCCTATAGAGATCCTCCCAGTAGGCCACTGACCTGATGGGGAGATGGTTGTACTAGACGAACGATAAACCTTCCAATGTCTGTATGAAACACCAAAGTTTGGCGGCTTCCTACTGCACTGGAGTTTACAACATGGGGACACACCTTGAGATAAAGTGGTCTAGGTGCTGTGGCGGGTCCCCTGTCCCATTGAAGGGGAAAAAGTGGAATTCCTGAAACTCAGGGGTGCTGGCATATCATCCACCCATGTCGGGTATGGCCTTATATCATGTGGGATTTCCACCTGTCGAGTCTCTAATGCTTCAAGGTGGGAGATGAGTGTCGTCATTAGATCATCTGGGTGGGGATTCCTATCTTGACATGGATCCCGGACCAACAGTGTTTTGGCCGATTCTTAAACACAATAAACATGCCCACCGGCTCGTGGAGTGGCTCATGGAACGACCTGTGGAGCAGCTGGGGGAATCTAAGCTGGGTCTCAAGGATTTTGAAGCTGTTTAGTAGGGTTTGGCGACACATATCATTCTTTATTTCCATAAGTTATAGCCTCAACCATGTCTGTGTGAGAAGGATGGTCAGGGTCACCTAGGAGCAGTTCGCTAGGAGGATATTATGCCTACCCCTGCTGCCCTGGCTGAGGATCACTGTAGTCTGGCTATCACTCCACAGTGCGTTCAACAAGGAGGTTCTCGACCACCTTATTTTTATCGGTGAGTTGCTGATAGAACGTGATTTTTTTGGGCTCGTTTTCTTCCTTCTACACTGATCCATATGGGTCGAAGGGTTTGACAGCTCTAAGGAGTTCCTGGCCCGGGTTGGGATTCTGGCGGAGGACTAAAGCCTCAATGGACATGGGAAGACCCAGAAGATTTATCTGCTGGAGAGTGACCCTTCCCAAATGAACCAATAGTTATTGCACTCCCTCAGGGGGTAAGTTCCCATTAAGGATCCCTAGCTCATTCTCTCCCTCTGATAGGTTAGCCATGTTAACCGTGACCCTGCCTAGATGCATATCCGCTATGTTTCTTGGAAAATCAAGCTGGCGCCGGATGTAACTGAAATGGAGGGCCGTGTAATACCCCAATAAGAAATTTGAACATGGAGAGAAGCCTCCTTGATTATCATGTGGAGCACTTTAAAGCTCTGAATGTATCGTTGTTGGAGGTTCTTATGGCGTCCTGGTGACTCAGGGCGCTGGGCCATAGAAAGTGCGGCCAAATTGACCAAACTACATTGTTGACCAATATCTTCGAAGTCTAACTGACTCTTGGGGTAGGTCACTCATCGATGCTGAAGGCAGAAATGAGTCTCCTAGAGGTTTCGGTGAAAACATACAACCTCTCCCTGGGTGAGGGCTTCTGGTGCCCTAAAATTTGGCACTGCAACTTGCTAGAACATCTCAGGGAAATGGTCCGCTGCGAGGATATCCCAAAAGATCCTTGGTCCGGATTCAGGTTCTGGCCCTTCATTTCCCCACTCATCTACTAGAGGTGTATGGGGAACCGGTAGTGGTACTGATGCAAACTGCTGAGATGTAAATCTAGCCGATTGAGAATACGATGAGCAAACTAACAAGCTACCACATCTTGGGCTATCCTCCGAAGAGTACAGTGACATGGTCACCAGATCACGATAAGATGAGATGGCGACTGTAGTTTCTGGTGTAGGTACTATGGCTACTGGTTATGGGTTACGCTACTTTCCATCCACCATTGATCCCCAAAAATAGCACATCGTGATCTATAGTAGAGATTGAGTGTGCTTCTGGAGATGATTGTGGCGATTGCATGGACGGAACCTGTAGGGTTGCAAAATGTTTTTCCACCTAGATGTACTTTTGGAGGGAGTTGGGGATTTGGTGGACCTCACATTATGGAAGTATGAGGATGATGAACCTTGTTCCTACAACGACCCTTGATACGGAGGATCTAGGTGAGGGTTCCATCATTGAGTCATATTCTGCCTCAGAATCTGAGAAGCAGACTGGTTTGATCTCGGTCTGAATATTCATGGAATTCTTTTTATGGCAGCAATGACCCACCCTCCTACCCTGAGATGGTTCTTCATAATAGAGAAGATTTCTGGAACAAGTAGTTCTTTTGGACATACTAGTACTGGGGTGGGGTGGACATCTGCCTGAGTGAGGTGGGGTGTGAGGGGCACCTAGAAAAATATCAAAGGGAACACGAGGACGACTTTCGTGTCCACCGATTGATGTATAGAGGGGACCTCCATGAGAAATGTTGGGGCGGGTAGGACCTCTTCTGAAGATGATTAGAGTACGGGCATGACATCCAGGCATGCTTCCCCCAACAGTGTTAGCATGAGGAGGGTCCTCATACTACTCAAGCTAAAAACGGGTAGGACCACCATGTTGGGCACTGGTGAAGCGAAGTTGACCTTCACTCCTTTGATTTCTGAGGTGAGGAGGACATTCACTAGATACTTCAAAGACATGGGGAATCCCCCCATACTGGAGATTGATCGGATGCGTAACATCTTCATATCGGTAGTCCATGGTAGGAGGAATGACCCCATACACTATGTAATGAGCGTGGGAGAGGCTTTTGTACTGAGTGTCACTGTCATGGGGAGGACCCTCATTCATATTGAGTATAGCATGGTGCCAACCTCCATGCTGAGTTTGGAAGGGGGGAGGACCCACATTCTCCATGGTGGCGGTATGGGGAGGACCTCCATACTGGGTTTCGATGCTATGGGTTGGTCCACGACAGATGATCCTTGTGCCGGCAGCCGAGATAGTTGACCAAGCTTGCGTGTGGGGAATTTGGGGCCTCGATGTTGGTTAGTTATATAAGTGCACATGATCAATGTGAATATGAGGCTGATGATACACGTTGGTGGTGGACTTGGCCATAATAGTTACTGATGTAGACTCCCCTTGGTGGGCATCCTCCTTGGCATGTGCTCGACACTGGCGTCGGGTCTTCTAGACCGGGGCCGGTGGTGCAGGTACATAGCTTACCTACTCTTCAGCCTATGGGACTAGGTGGTGGTTCTAGAACGACTTAGAGGGGGATCTCTTTGGGGGACCCTAGAATATAATCCATGTAGGGATAGCCCAGATATCCTCTACCTCTTTGGCATAGGGGAGGGAGTCGTCAAGTCGTTCCGGGGAGAGGCTCCCGAAACGATTGAATGTTGGGGTGGGGAGTAGTGGCTCTCTGCGTGGCCCTTGGGGGTGGTGGTGGTGATGAGGCACAGACGCCTCTAAATCCTGGAAGGCCATATCCTAAGTCAGTATAATCCTCTCCTCCTCGTATCGGTGTATAACCTCATTTATCAACATTCATTGTATGAATTCAGAAGGGGTGATGGGGAATGGTCACCTAGCAACTGTGGGTGTGGAATCTGTTAAAGAAGTGGTTGATCCATATGGGATTTCCATGTTGGCATTGACCCTGCCCCTACGTCGGTGGGCGGGTGGCGATCGGGTTCCTAGTGCAGCAGCTTGGTTTGTGATAAGAAGGGAGACTAAGTCATTAGTGCTAAAACAAAGAAATCGACATCCAGTGAACCAGTTCCATTCCATCTCCCATGGCTAGTAAGAAGGATCCATGCTAACAATGTCATAAAATGGGATGTCCAATTTTTTGACTGCCCTAACATCTGGTCAGTTTTACGTTGATCCCGCTATTTTCTTGGTGGGACCCAACGCTAAATAACTGGATCCGGTGACACGCTAATCCACTGATGTCTTGAATTATACTAATCTTCACATTGAGGAGAATAACTTCACATCGGGTTCACAATTTCTATTTTTGT
Source organism: Viscum album (assembly GCA_963277665.1). Classification (NCBI taxonomy): domain Eukaryota; kingdom Viridiplantae; phylum Streptophyta; class Magnoliopsida; order Santalales; family Viscaceae; genus Viscum; species Viscum album. The sequence continues at coordinate 197,068,400 of OY728131.1, read as the reverse complement.
TACTTTTTCTAGGGGTCACACATCCGTCTATGGAGGATGCATAGTTGTTTCCCTGCATTCCAGCCTTCCAAAGGTGTGTGATACCCGTCGCTTATTCAGTGACATCTGCTCCTTGATTAAAACGGGATGATGGGATGTCAGTTCTTCCTTCCGTGGATTCCTCCTCGGAACATGTCACCTAGTCTCGGTCTCCATTATAGAATAAGATGTTGTTCATGAAACTCTTACTAGTGCCATTTCTTAATTAACAATGGTTAATTACACTGATCCTGTTGTAACATTCCAAGGGGTCCAGTCAGGACAACAACCTTCAGTCAAGGGAGTATTCACGTTGGACATCACTGGCATGTTTGGATGCTAGAACACTGTCATGTCTAGCTTTTCCCCCTTATTATAGGGCTTTTCGAGGGCGCGGAAGCCCGAGGCATCCCACATCGAATACGGGGAATTGTATTCCATAGGAATGAATATGAGGTTTTCCTCATCTTACCATGTTTAAGACAGGGTATGTCACAAGTTTAACGTCTACCGGAGATAGATCAGACTTATCAAAACACTGGCTAGAGTGGATCAGATTGATGCAACGCCCTAAGGGAACACTGATGTTGGGGATAAAGTGTGGTTAGCTACCCGATTGTTGTTAAAGGGAATGGGGAATGTGGTGGAATTATACCATCGGGATGTGGAGGCCTGGGTAATAATCCAAAAGGATAATGTATGGTCAAGTGAAGTGGGTGAAGAATGAGATGGATTTGGCTTGTGAGTGATGATGATGTTGGGATTGAGCCTCGAAGAGACCTCATATGTATCCCCATGGCCAAGAATCAAAGTCCACATAGTTTAGGATGGGGGTATAGAAAAGAGGTGTGCGCAGAGGACAGTGACCTGATGGTATACTGGGGATTGCGTGTGGTTGGTAGCACGAGGTTGGTCTTACGCCACTGGTATGGACCAGCGATATGGGTCCCAATATAAGGGAATATAGCGTCTTACCACTGGTTTTGTTTTGACAATGGATTACTGTTGAATGGGGTTCACAACGGCTTACCGTTGGATGATGGATCAACAGATTACCACTGGATGGAGGTACAATGTCCTACCATGGATGGGGTTTACAATGGCTTGCCATTGGATGGGGGCACAATGACTTACCACTGGATTTGGTTCAACCTCATGGAGGCTTCCTACGTACCCAGCATAGGAGACAAGGATGAAAGCCCATAGAGTTCGGGATGGTGGATTTATTTTAACATCGTGCAGGCCGAAAAGTGGTCATGCAGTTTAACGTAATGTGGAAAGAAGGTGGTCTGATGTGGAGGGGGTCAGGATAAGTGGTTTTTTTGATTGATTCTTAGGGATGCTTCATACGTACCTTAACATGGAAAGGATCAAATTCCATGTAGGTCCAGAGGGGTGTTGGAGAGCCGAAGTGAAGATGGTTGGGACCAATGGGTGTTTGGCATGAATCTCATGGAGGCTTCCAATGTACCTTGCCTTCGCAAGGATCAATGTCTACATAGCTTTGGAAGGGTTTGGTTCACCGATGTGAAGATGGTATGGACCAACGGTGGTTCGTCTTGATCCTCAGGGAGGCTTCCTACGTACAGTTCCTTGGCCAGGATCAAAGTCTACACAGTTTTAGATGGTGGTTGCGGAATACACTCTAGGCTTCCAAGATATGATTTCATGGTCTATACTCACTCTAATCCCACATGAGTCATGCTTGGTGTGAGAAACAAAAGGTATCAATGACCTGAAAATCATGTCGTGAATGGTGTGTCTGTGGGAAGTGAAATGGGGATTACATGTAGTAAGCATCCCAAATAAGAAATAAAGGCTTACGCATGGTTAGCAGCCCAGGAAGATGGAGATTGGGACTTACTCCAGGATGGATGCCCGGGTGGTGACAAATCCCTAAGGAATAGAGAATTGGCATCGATGAAAGGGGGACTCGGGTGCCCCTCCCCCCTCTATGGTCCTTGGCACTACGGAATAGAGGAGGAGTAGGGGTGATACCTCCTTCAAGAAAAGCTAGGGGCTTACAACAAGTTGGTTTCCCATTCCCTGCGGATTGGTGCCACTCTAATAAAGATCATCTCATTCCATGAGAGGAATGATTTCACTATCGTAGAGACCAGTGGGCATGCAGAATGTCCAAGGTGTAGAACCCCACATGTGACGCTTGGGGAGAGGTTAGAGTTTAATGTCATGTGCTGAGGATGATGGTGCTTCAGAGTTTAAAATCCTAGAGCTCAGAGGAGGTGGGTTCACTCCACAACCATTAGGACTTACATAACTGATACCTCCCGCCCCTTGGGGAAGAGAAATCATCAACAATGTCATTTTGAGGGGTTGTTATGGAGTGATCTATTGAGGGGGCCACATTAGTGTGGCTATGAGAAGATGCAATAGCCATCAGCATGCCTATGAGAAGAATCATGAGGTGAAGCAATGCAACTGGATGCACCCCCAAGAGACTTTAAAATTACTCAATGCAATCCTGGAGGGTCGCACTGGAAAAGGGTGCACGACATAGATGTGTTGTGCGTAAGAGGGTCTCAGACATGGTGCCTTACGGTAAGGACGTCACATGGAGCACACAAGGATGGATAGTCGCAAGATGATATATTTGCATGCAAAATGGAATGATTTCATGCAAAATGGAAGGTTGCATGCAAGAAATGAAAGGTTGAACACAGGTCCAGATGACTACTCACAAGAGAGGTCTGATGTAGGGAGAATATTGCACAAAAGAGGTATCATTTGGGAACAAAGGACTTGGGGTAAAATTAAGTGGATGAGGATCACACCCTAGAGGTCCTACTCAAAGGAGGACCCTAAGGGGACCTTTCGCACAAAATCTAATACTAGAAGGCCATGGTGTTTTCATGCGGTCATGGAAGAGGTGTCTTTCACGTAGCAGAGTGTCATTCGTCTTCTGTTACCATCCCCCATGGGGGAGGGTATGGTTCATTTTATAGCCTAAGTCCTTAGGGGTGGTGTGCGAAGGGGCACTGAGCAAAAATGCCAGGTTAACGTTGCATTGGGCGCGCAAAGGGCCGCTGCATGCAAACACTCACTTCACGTCGCATTGGGTATGTAAACAGAGTGATGCGTGCAAAGCCTTGGTTGAAGTCACATTGGGCACATTATATTTCGTTCCAAGTACCGCGTGCGCTCAACCCAAGAGCCCTTACATGGTGGTGCCTTTGGTGGTTTTAGAGGGGTCACCACAGAAGACTTCTCTTGATGGTGCGTTAGGCGCGCAAGGTTTTTTGCGCCGTAGGGACACTTGGACGCTTGCCCAAAATCTTGCATGCGCCTACCTCTCAGGTCCCAAAATCTTATCTTTCTTTCCCAGATTCATTAATTTCTCTTTTATCTGCCCAATCCTGACCTTCTCTGAATTTTGGCATCAACACCCTTCAAATATTTTTGAGATATTTCTAGTGATTTGATTACCCCTACAAAAATGTACTCTTACACAATTTTCATTCATTATATTGTATTTTAAGCATTAAAGGATATATATAAAATTCCAATTCATTAAATCATGGTAGTTCTAGAAATAAAATTGGTATAGGATAACGATTTCATCAAATATAGGTTCATAAAAAACATGATGTTATGTGATTATACCCAGATTGGTAGGGGAATCGGATCCCTCATGTTATGTTTGTTTTGAATTCCATTAGAATTCGAAGGGAGAAAAAATCATCAGTGAAGTATTATAAATAAAAATTCATGGTCAACGAAATTATTTTTATGTAATGAATTTTACATCTATTTTAACATTTTTATTTATGAAGATTCATTTTTTATAGTCTCATTTTTTTTATTCCATGTCTCACACGACTCTCCTTCTTTTAAAAGGCGAGAAAAAGTAAGTGTAATTAACAAACCTTATGTCATTTGAGATAATGGGTCGTTAAATCATCCCAAGAGAGGTCTTTTTCTATTTTTGGATTGTATTATATATTAAATACACATTTTTCAAATCCTTTCCACTAATAATACATTTTCCATCTTAAATAATGTGATTGAATAACATCAAGAATACAAGAGGACATTGCACATGGGGGTTATATATTCTATCATTAAATAATGAATTTTATTTCCTTATAGTTTAAATACATGTGGTAAAGTACTCTAAAATCTATCTCCATACATAGAGATTTCATACTCTTTTGGAATGATTAAGGGGGTATTTTGGAATTGGGATCTGTCCCATGAAAGGGGATTCCTATATATCTCTTTGAATGGAAGACGAATCTGTATAGTTTGGGGATATTTAATAAGGAACATCATACTTTTTAATATAACATGGCAATGAAAAAGTGACTTTTAAGGTTATGAATCACTAACATGAGGTTTTATTTATAATTTCATAAATTCCAAACAACTTCTATGAAGATTAATGTCTTAAAAAGAGAACTCCCACGAAAAGGTATATAGAAATAATTTTTATAGTACTTATATATGAGAAACACTTTTGTGTTATTTTATAAGATGACCCATGAGAAGGTATTTTTAGGAAACCAAGAGGATAATTTCAACTCAATAAATTTTATTAAACCAGGAAAAGTATATCTTCTAAAGAAAAATGAGGAGACCAAGTGGAGGTTTTCAATTTAAGAAATGTTAGGAAACTAAGAGGAGGAACAAAACTATTGGAATTTGAGAAACTAATAGGATAATATATATTCAAGTCATATTGAGTAGATTATTATGCATTATTTACCCAAAAAAATATTTCACAAAAGGGGTTACCCTAATCCCAATCATATGTGGTAGTGATATTTCAAAATGGAGGGTCATGTAGTAAAAAGTTTTACCATACTTTGAATGTTTTGGTTCATATAAATGTATGAATTTTTATAAAAGGTGGTTGGGATATAAATAAAAGTAATATTTCATGAAAGAGTTCACTATAATTCAAATATAATGTAAATATAGACTTTAGGAAAAAAGAAAACCACTACTTTCAAAAAACAAATTTCATAGAGGGTTGGGATTTAATGTGATCCAATGGGGTCTATACAAAATATATAACACTAAAATTGGACACTACGTAAGTTTTTTTCCATGTAAAGCCATCCAATAATGTTTTAAATGGAAATATTCTCAATGTCTTTTATACAAATTTTTCCAAAAAAATTATGTGGATGTGACATGACCCTAAAATTTTTACATGAAGGGTATCCTCCATATTCATACTTAGGATTTAAGTATACCTATGGGAGAACACCTTTAAAAAATATGTCACAAAGTATTAGTCCCAAAAAGTGCAATTTTTCAAAATTTGGACCTTTAAAAATACCCAAAATGTGTTAAAATTCATACTCATGTGGTCCATTTATAGGTAAATCCATGTAACCACCTGACCATGGATACATGAATCCACCACAATATAAAAACTGTTTTCATCCATGTAAGAATTATGCCTATACATAACAAAAATTGGTATGTTTAGATACAAGTCTGGTAGTGGAATTGGGTTCCTTTCATTGATATAAAAATGACTTCTTGAACATAAAAAATATATCATCCATATAGAAACTTTGTTTTAGAACCATAAATGATGATTCATTCGCATAAATGGATGATGAATACAATTTTTCATCATGTTTAAGCAACAAAATATGATTTTGATGGTAAATTTTTATGCATATTCAAAAGAAACACACCATCCAATGAATAACTTTTTTTAAATATATTGTGGTTCATAAAATTTCAACATGATATGAAATATTCACTTATTCAAAAAAAACACAACCTCAAAATGGTCATAAAATTTCATCTGGGTGATAGTTTTGGATTTATATAATATAAAATAAAAAATAAAAAACTCCCCTTAATATTTTGTTTACCTATAGTATGTGTTTTTAGAGGTAAAAAACATATAAATGACACCAAAAATTGTTCTTAATGTTTTAAGAACCATTCTATCAGAATTGGACGAAATACCTAAACTACTCTCAATAGAGGGTTTTTGAGCACCAATTTACCAGAACAACATGTTTTTCTAGGGAATCTTTATCCCTCTATTAGTGAGAAATCATACAATTCATATATATCTAATTTCCATCATATTCAAGCATATATATACTTCATTGCATAAACATAACTTGGGTTATCTAACTAGGGACTTTATCATGGATAATGTGGAAAAGTATATGGCAGAGTTTTTTTAATTCCAACATTCATTACAATATAATTTTTGCATGATTTCTTAACAAATAAATTTTATCAAAACAAATTTATGAATAGGTAACTATAATATTTAAAATTTAATATAGAAATTAATTTATATACTAAATTAATTGAATATAAAATATTAAAAATTTATGATTATACATAATTTGAATTATATAATTTGAAAACTAATTTTATAATATTTTAATATTTATACTTGAATATTTTATTCATATAAATTTTTTCTTTCTAAATATTGTACTTTTCTAAATGGTCAATTATTATTCTAATGGATAGTAACTATTCCAATTATCATGAATCAAACAATTTAATAATTTTATAAATATAATAAACATATCTTAAAAATATAGTTATTATTTCACTAAACTTATTCTCAAGGTTATTTAAAAATCATTTATAAAATTGAAGTATTTTTCCTAGTATTCATTGTATATTTTTACGATTTTTTTCACCTCTGTTAAATTTATAGGAGATCGCAATCCAAAATAATTTCAACTTCTTGTTCTTTTATTTTATTTTGTTTTTTAACCGATTATAATATTTTCAATTTTATTGTGTATATTTACACTTCATATGTAATTTTTTATGTCAATGATATAAAATGTTTATTGTCTTTTTATATGTTTCCTTCAATTTATTTATGGTAGTGTTTTTATTTACTCGAATTGACATTTGTTAAGTAAAAATGAATTTTATATTTTCATGTAAAATTATTATCATATGAGGATTATATATTTATATATTTTAAAAAAATAATTAATTATTAATGTATATAATTTAAGGATAAAACATATTTAAAATATTAAAAAAATTAGGATGTTACATATTACCCCTTAAAGAAATTAAAATATTGAAATATTATTCATTGATAAAATTGTATTAGTGTTTTATTATATTTTCATAAACTATAATACTAAGACATAATTTTATATTAAACATTAACCCTGGTAATATTATAATTTTAATTGGTATAAATAAATATTAAATGTTAATTCTATTTGGTAATATTAGATTTATTTAACCTAAAATTTATAGATAATGGTAATCTATCTAAGGATTTATACCAAAATTTATGGGATCCTAATTCCCACAAATAATAAAACTCTACTCTGATGGAAAATATGAATCTCAGAACCATACTTCAAAATCTAGTGCTAAACATACCTAATTTTACTCATGTCACGCGAATTACAACCAGATATTGAGATTATAAGTTTGGTTTATTTGATAAATTTGAAAATATTAGCTCATAAACCTATAAAACATAATAAATCATCCACCATATACCCTATATAATATTATAAAAATATCTTATTCAATTATGATAACCTATGGAATTCAGAAAATATATGAAATAAGTGAGATCAAGTGCTCATTATAGGATAAAAATTGTCAATGAGAGATAAAATAATTTCCAATAAATCATAATAAAGTCTGATATATGATCATAGAAAAATTTCATGACTAAAAAAATATAATCATGAAATCATAAGTGAAAATGAGGGATGATAGAAAAATCGTAAAGAATAGCATATATTCTATAAAATAATGATCATGAAATCACATAATATACCAATTAGATCATTACATGGGTGTCTACACCTACCAGGTGGGACTCATACCATCATACATAATAGAAACCCTTTCTTCATGACATTGTAATGTGTCATAAAGGTAAATAATGTAATCATATTCATAAATATAGTGTCACTACCAGGGAAACATTATATAATCTGTTGGATCACTATATGTGAACCATACATAGTATTATATAAGATATAACATTTCCCAATTAATTAGGGGAAAATTAATTCTATTTGAAGATGTTGCATAATAATATAATATATGTATGTGTTCCAAATGACTATGAATAAAATCCTAAAATTAATAAAAAAATATATCTTGATTATAACCATTGAAATAAAATGGGAACGCAAAGATATAATGTATCTATGTAGGTAAATACCCATAAATCACTATAATGATATATATAATTCATTAACATTGTATATAATAAATTTTATGCCATCAATCCAATAATTTCACCCCTTAAATTAAATATACGGGCATCTAGGTAAACATCCTTTATATGAATGAATAATGTATAGGGTATTCACTAAGGAAAGGAATTGGTAGAAAGTTTAACATTATCATTAGTTGATCATAAATAAATACAAATACATTGATGGATAATTTCTCTAATAGATATTTAATTTCAACCACATCACATATACATAGGAACTTTTACAATGAATCGGATGATTATTTTAACATAGGATATATTTCTGAAGCGAATACTATTTGAGAAATAAAACATTAGAAGTTTTCAAATATGGGAATTCAAAAGAGTATTGATATAGATAAATATACATCATATAAACATAAGATATGGAATAGGTTTTAAGAAAAATATTTCTTTCAGTTTATGGAATATTGAAATAAATATGGAAAATATCATTTTAAGGAAGGGCAAAAATTAAGGAAAATGGTGTTTAAAAAATGAGTAATAACTAAAACATTCAATATAAATAAGGTATTTTTAAAACAATATTAAAAATAATAAAGAGTAAAATAAAATATAAATATTTTATATTCTATAAAAATTTTGTTGATATTATTAAAAAAATAGATAAATAATTTAACTTCAAGAATTTGTTTAGAAAGTTGATATATGAAAATTTAAAACACTAGATTAATAAGAATATTTCTAAATAATTGAACCTGTAACTGAAATGGAGTTAAATGAGAAGAAAATTATAATGGAAGATATATATTGGATAATATTACCTTATAAACATAATAGGTTTGTTCTTAAAAATATAATTTACGTGAGATATAATATTACCAAGATAATAAAAGAGTGGGAAAGAAACCTTATGAACAATGTACGGTATATTAATTAATTAAATTAGAGTTTTAGGGATACAATTACTCCATAAAAAATATATAGAAATAGTGAGATAAACATTCAATACTTGGGAGATAAGACTTATAAGATAGGTCGGATAATAGAGAAACAATAATGTAAAAGAAGTAGTATTTATGAGATAAAATCTCTTTCCTTGATCCTCGACTTGATTTTTTCTCATATAACATAAAAAATAATTATATTCTATTAATTATGAATTTTAAGACATTATTAAAGTTTATTTTAAAATTATTATTCCCTTTAATTCATTTTATTTACTATATTATTAAATTATTTGATTAATTATTCATGTGTTATTCATTTTAAGGTATTAAGTACATAATTCAAAAAAAAATCTCATTTAATGGTAATAATTGATTGTCATTGAAAAATTTATATATAATCTCCAAAATTTTCATTCTATAGTGTTCATGTCATTATATACATAAATTATTTCAATATTTTAATATATTCGACAATGGAGTTTCAAATTAATAGGTGTTTCTTCATAAGATTGTTTTAAATAGTTATAATAACATTGATTATTTACCATTAATAACAATACTATTTTGACCATATTATCATAATATAATTATTAAAAGGATATTAGTTTATTTTTTAATATTTTATAGTTAATTTTAAAGATCAATTATTTTTAGTAAGGGTAAATATGAGAAACAAATACATGAGTTTTCAAATATTAATTTTGACAAAGTAAGTTCTTATAAAAAGTGATTTTACGAGGGGGAATGGTAAATCCTACATCAATAATAAATTATTAGGATAATAATTGAATGTAATTATAATCATGTAATTATATAAATAAGATATTGATATGATATTATAAATAATAGTTTCAAGATAAATTTGTAGATAAGGAACTGAGATTCCCCTAAATGGATTGTCTACTAATAATGGGGTTGAGTCAATGGTATCTTTTAACAATTCATAGTAACTCAAAATTAACATCTGTAAATTTTTATAGTTATGTTATATTCATAAAAAAACTCACCCTCACCCATATGTAATAAATAAAAGATAAAACAATTCACATAGTGTTTTTAAAAGGTTTGATCTCAATGAGGTTAACATACTCCATGATGTGTTCAAAAATTATCTTAATTTGTATATTCTACAATAATAATTTTATCATAAATTATAAGAAGTGTGAGATCATTATGATCTAATTCCCCTAATGAGTCTTTTACTAAGTGTCTCCTGATAAGATTTTATATGTTCCCACTAGTTATAATTATAGCACCACAAAAATGAGAGAGATCATTATATCTTCAAATCACTTCAAACCCAAATATTTATCTTCCTCTAAGACTCAAAATATAATTGAATTTTTTTCCTGATCATGAATAAAACATATAAAAATTTTATGTATGTGACTTAAATCATCAGAACACAATCTTATGGTACATAAATATATAGACCATCAAAATTTATGTATTTCCTCCTCAGATCTAAATGATTCAAAAATTATATTTTCTTAAACCTAGAGGATTCTTTAGAGCATGTAGTTCAGTTTTCAATTAAAAAAATAAATTGAAAATAATTTATTAGTTTTAGTGAAAAACCTTTCTAAAAAGAATTCTTCTTTTATATAACAAACTTTCCAATAATAACATAGTATCATGTGATCTTTAGAAACTATGTCTTCCACTTCTCTCAATATTTTGTTGACTACATTCAAACACCCCCAAAGAGATAAGGGTAAAAAGAAATAATCTATTTCCTTGTAAATATGGGATAGAATAAAAAATAATCCTTCATGAATTTGAACCTATAAAATTCAAACTCATCATCATCATTATCATCATCATTGTTATAATGTGTTTGACTATATATAAAAATAATTCCATCATCATATTCTGAAATTATATCCTCTATAAACTTCACTACATTACTTCCACAAATGGATACCATTTTCTACTTCATCAACATTTTTTTCTTTAACTTCAAACAAATTTGGAATATTAATATATCTTTCAGTATAATATATTTTTTAGCTAAAACAATTTTTTCTAATTAATCTTCAAATGACTCAGCCCTACGAATTCAGATCTGTTAATTTACTTTTCATATATACATATTCAATTTATTATTTTCTCAAACATCTAATGAAACAATATTTCAATCGATCGATCTTTAAAATAATTTAGTGGCACCTAAACTTATGATGATTTAATTGATTCTTTAGAAACTATTGATATATATTTTGGTGGTATCACAGATCACTCATTCTTTTTATCACGTTCTTATGAATCCTCAGGAATCATCCTTCCATCACATATCTTCTGATAAGATTAGTTTTTTAACAAATATTATGGAACTATACATTTTAAAGTATAATTTTTATTCCTTGTAAAGCACAGTGCATGAATCATCTAAATTAATTTGAAAAAATTAGATAGATTTATCACCACACTATTCACAAGTATTTTATTTTCTATTAACAAGAGAATGTAGTACTAACATATCATCATCTAGTAGTTTTTAGTCTGAAAAACATATATGAACCTAATATTTATACAATTCAGGAATATTTTTTAATGAAAAATAATGAGTCATCATATCATGAGAATATTTTGGTAAAATAATTAGATTCCCTGAATCCTATCATCTATTCAATGCATAAAAATTCTCCAAGTCCAATCCTATAAAAATTACATAATCATCTCAAAAACATTACTTTAACAAAAGTGATCATCCATAAACTCACAAAACCATTAAAAATAAATAAAACACCTTTATAATACCATGGTAAATTAAATTTCCTTTTTTTTATTTATTATAAATATAACTCAACTCAGTCAATTTCACTTTTTATCAAACTAAAACCTTTCTCAAAAAAGGATAAAACCACAATATTGGATGAAGTAATGTTTCTGATATAATTACATCTCTTTGTGATACTGAAGTTTGTATATGTTATTTTGATGTTATCCCCTAAATAAATAATAAAAAAATATCTAACTTTATAAATTATCAGTTTCTATGGTTTTATTCCCCATATGACTTCATTCACATTAATATATTGAAATTTTATATTCTGGAACTTCTTTTATGCCCTTTTTATTATAACACTAGCTTTGGATTCACAAATGATACAGTCTAAAGCTGTGTACATTTTCCCCCCATTATCAAATGATTATAAATAATATGGGTGTACTTTCATGTCATACATTTAGTGAGATAGCTAGGATGAACATGATTTTTCATCTAATATCAATGTATTTTGATTGAGTCTTTTATATGGTTTATTCAAAGATAAATTTCACTTTGATTATCATAAGAATTTATTTTAAGTATTTTCAATATTCACCTTCAAATATTCCATCTAAACATTCATCCACACAAAGTAAGTGTATTCATGTGTGGTGTAAATATATTCTAATTCACTTTTATTCAATGTTATTGAATTTTTTTATTACTATTAAATGTTTTACTACTTTCCCTTAAAAATATAGTTCTTCTAGATTTTTATTTTCAGACATAGAAATATCTAGCCTAATAAACATCCATGAAACCAAGAAAATTTAATCATTTCCTCTTTTTTACATTAAGATTAAATTTGAAGTTACCTAAAAAATAAGGATTCGACTAACCTACATAGTTTTCTATTAATTCATATCATTTAGATATATTTCACACATGTAATTTTATATTAAATATCTATCCTTCATGATGAAAAATATAGTATGATTTTCATTAACCTTCGTATTTACTTATGACTCACACTTATTCTAGTTCTATTATTACTCAGTCTCACACCAGCACTAATATGTGTGGAAACTACCTTTGAGTCTTCCATGCCAAATTTATTCATAAGATCCTTGGAATAACATTCTTTGTAAAGGATGATGTGACATTAATTCAATTAAATGTGTTGTATAAAAATGAAATTATTCTCTTTGATCATGTAAATTTCATATTTTAACTTTATTTTATCCAAGAATTCTTCACAAAATATTTTGTGTCTCTAACAAAAATTATTTCATCAACATATATAAGGAAAATATGTGTGCCTATTACAACTTTATTTATATATATAAGTTATTATCAACTTTTACAATTGAAAATTTCTAGCATATTATATAATTTATATTTTTCAAATATAAGGATTGAGGGGCCAGCTATAATTCAAACAAAGACTTATTTAATTCAAATATATGGTTTCTATATTCATCAAGAATAAAACCTTCTATTTTTTCAATATAAACTTAATCCTTAACATCACCATTCAAGAATGTGAAATTCAAATTCATCTGATAAACATTATACTTAATTGAGTAGAAATAGAAAAAAACATTATTATAGTTTTGATTATCTCAATAGGTTAACAATTTTCGTTGAAATAAACACCTTCCACCCATGATTACCCATTATATACTAGATTGTATTTATTCCTTAAAACCTCACCTATTTCATTGACCCATTTTCAGAACAAAAATTTAGTTTTGATAATGTTCTTATATTCTTTTTTGTGTATATGTTCTTAGGTCCCGTTATTATCATTTTTATCTGACTCTTCATTCATAAAATTTATTCATTATTTAATTTGATAAATTATAAAACGAATTGAGTTTTAATCAGAGAAACATGTATCTTTTGATTTTCTATCAATTTACTCCTTTGATAAACTAGATCATTATGCCTTCTGATGATATTTTCCATTCAACATTTTTTTAATTTATTAACCATCAATATTTTCTTCCATATAAACTCTCTCTTATCACTATACTAATCAAAATATACTTTTTAAAGGTGAATTTTACTAATTCTTCCCATTTCATTAGCCCTTCCAGAATATACTAAAGTATCTTCAATTATTGCATTAGAACCGCCATTTTCTTTTTCTCCCACCTTTAATTTACTTCCATCAATTTTAAATTCAGAGGATTATATAAGTTTTTGAATTTTTTTGAGAATCTATATCGCTTTCTATGGGATATATATTTCATGAATACTTTATCATTATCAATTTTTATGAAACATCCCTAATGTTGGATTCTTGATATCAATTAATAAAAGACTTATACACACTTTAAAATACCCAACCATTAGTTTATTATTGAACCAAATCTCGTTAGGGGATAATTTTGATTATTTTATTAATAAAAATATATTCTCAATATGTACCATTTCACATGTCTCTTACATTAAAATAATTAAGAATTTATAAATCACAATAAGAGTCCTCCCCATTTTAATGAACATTTGTTCTTCCTTTTTAAAAACTGATTTTATTGATGTGTAAAGGGAGTTCAAAATTGATTCTAGATTACATGATTAAATAAATAGGATTAAAAATTGCTACATGTGTACTTGGTAAAATTGTCTATTATTATATTATAAATATATGAACTAAGATCTCTTTTATAACCCATTCTAAATAATTTTAACATATTCATAGATTCATATTTATTTTTCGTTAACATATAACTAGTCATCCAAAAGGGGTAATTAATAAAAGTGATCAAGAATCAATAAAAATTTATAGATTAATGTATCACCAGTCTATATATTTCAGAATATATGAGTTCAATTATTTGGGTTGACTAAATATCTACTTTCCAGTAACATCCATATGTCATGATTCCTTCTTGATAAGATTCAAAAACCTTATTTATTTCACTATTTAAATGTGGTAAATCTATTCCCAACACCTTTTTAATCTTCCACATATTCTTATTCCCAATATAACCTAGTCTTCTATTACATAAATCATTTCTATCTATAATATTGTTAAAATTACTACTCATATCTTCAATAATAAATAAGTTACTTATGTTTCTTATTCCTTCCATGATATATTTTCCATAATTCAAGCACTAGATGATATATCTAAACTTCCAAAAAATCACTTAATTTATATCACATCAAAGTTTAATAACACTTAGTAGGTTATAAAATAGTCCTTCAACATATGTGGCATCGTCATATTGTAACTTATGATCATCAATAATAACCACAAAGACTCCTTTAATATTTAGGGAACTATAATTCACAAATTTTTTTGATATAGCCATTGGGGTCTAAGAGGGTTCTAAAACCTCAGATTTTTTAATAGAGCCTTCTAAAGTCAATTTAAAGAATTTTGGGACACATTTAGTGGATACATTTTGAATCTATCTAGGTTTAATAATGTAGACATTGAAACTTGTTGACAGAGAAGTCCAAAATAACCTTCTTCCTCCTCTTGAGTCCTATGACTTATCTGGATCTTCCATGACTAAAATTTTAAATTATAAATACTAAAATCTATAAAAATAAATTTTTATAATAATATAAGTTCTTTTTGATCTTTTAAAGCTTTCAAAGAGAGTGAAATTCACAAAAAATACACCTTGAATATTTATTTATCTACGCCACTTTCATAAAAGAATACTTTCCTCCAAGATCATTGACTACGTTTTCTTAATCTTCTGTCTTCCACATGAGATTTTTAATTTCCTCAAGGTGATTATATTCCCCATTTAAAAACTCCTCTTTATATTAACATTTCGTTTTTTCCTTAGTTTCTTATCAATTCATGTTATTTCATGAGATCATTATTTTTCAGAAGACAGAACACTAGTTTTGTTTTTAATTTAATTTTCATGTATATTTCATCACCATTTTTTTCTTCATCACTTGAAGATCCCTCATTCTCGACATGAGACATGAATTGCACAAGTTTCCATGGAACTTCTTTAGAGGATGATACATATTCAACTAAGTTATATTATTCTCCCACGATTAAAATAATTATCTTATTTTTTCAATGAAATTTATTTTTACCTTATGTTGATTTTTTAGATTCCTTAGAAAATTTACTCCACTTATTCTTGTGAGGATTATTTTATAAATCATCATAATTATACCTAATTATCTTCTTAGGTATATTTACTGTAAAATTCCTTATTTTGTTATGCATGAAATATTTTAATAGAATTTTTTCAATATAAATTCCTTTACATATTCTTATGTTCCTTGATATTAAAGATATTAATATTTTATATTCAATATCTCTAAATCTAGAATCATTTAATTCAATATAATATATATCTATTAAGTCTCCAATTTTATGTTATTTCTTGGCTTTAATTACTATCTCCTCCATATCTTTCCTCATTTCATATGCAACAATAATATTTTTCATCTCGTCTAAAGATAAATCATATCTATTCTCTATTTTTTAAATTTTATAATTTAATAAATCTTGAAAAATTATAAACAACATTTTCAAAAAAAATTAATATTACAAGGTATCACCAAAACCAATAATAATGCTTATAATTATGTTTAACATCATAAAATAATTATCTATAACTTTTTCACTGATGATATTCATGTCTTCAAACTTATAACATCATATTTGTGGTCTTTCTTCCTTTACATTAACCATTATTTTCTATATGTATTCATGTTTATCCCAATTATTCTAACTAGTATAGATACCCATAAATTACATGTTTATTTCATCTAATAAGCATATAAAAATAGCATATGAGCTATTATAGTAACTTCAAAGTTTTATTTTTTGGAAAAAGGTTTAATAGAATCTCTATTTCTAAGAGAATATCCAATAGTATTTTGATCTACAATGTTAAGGACAAGGGAAAGGAAATACAATATAATATTATTCTTCTATAAATGAAAAAAAATAACCGATTATTGAAATGATTTATCAATTAATGAAGTTTAAGTTCTCTATCTTCATTAAACAGATCCCACAGAGCGAGCATGCTCTGATACCACTTGAGATTCCAAAAATTTGGTGGACCACTAGGATGGGCGGTTAAATCAGAGGCCTCCTTTTACAATTTAAAATAAATTTGAATTAACTTGTTAATCAATTTATATTTACGATTAATTGAAAAAATAAACTCACCCCACCCATATGTAATAAATAAAAGTGATAAAAATGTAAATAGTATTTTTACATGGTTCAATCCCAATGAGGGAAAGCTACACCTTTCAATGTTTATATATTATCCTGGGATGTATTTTATCTACTAATAATTGTATTATAAATTACATTTGGTGTGTTATTATTATCATATGATACCCAATGTGTATCCTAAACAGAGTGTCTCAAAAAAAGATTATATTTCTCCGACCAGTTAAATTGATAACACCATTAAATTGAGAAAGATAATTTTATATTTTGGGATCTCAGAGAAGAAAATTATATATTCCTCTAATACACCTAATAAAATTAAATTTTGATCTATCTCATGATTTAAACCTCTGAAAAATAGATTTATTAAGATCTAGTCACTAGAATATATGCTTCTGATACCTCATCATGCATATCTCTAGATTTTTAAATTTCCAACTCAACTATAAATTATCATGAAAATATATTTTTCTTTGATCTAGTAAATTATTAAGAGCTTATAGGTTTATCTTATCTTAATAAAATAAACTCACAAGAACTACCATATTAATATAAATAAAATTTTATAGAAATTATAACTTTATATGACAAATTGTCCTCTGATAAAATATCAACACATGATCTTCAAACATTGATTCTTTTGTTTCTCTCAATATTCAGTTCACTACATTCAAAAACCAAAAAGTTATTATGGTCAAGAGACATTTTCACGTCTCTTTAAAATCATTCCTAGAATCATAATATTTCCTTTTTAAAATTTGATCCTTTGAATATTTAGCTCAGCATCGCAAAACTATGTTGGAATTCACATAAGTGATAAGTTAATCGGAATCATCCAATAGCCTATTGAAGTAATCCAGACCTACACTCCCCAATATGGTTCTAAAATAAAAACACTAAAAATATTTTTTAATAATAAAATGAGTTTAATCAAGTATAACACACATATATTTTACATTAATAAACATTGCATCTCACAAATCCACACACAATCCTATAACCTAAAGGTTCTGTTATATTTATATATTAGATACATTATCTTATTATTTTATAATAAGTCTTCAATATTTTACTAAAATATTATTCTAAAATTATAACCTTCCCGACACATAATATTTATAACCCTTATTGATTTCCCAGTTAATGGGATCCTAAAAAATGGGTGAGCTCAGATGCTCAGAAAGGGTAAACATAAAATCTATAAACTAATGATAATAATAGATCATAATATGATAATATGGGTATGAAAAATATATAAATGTAAAAAATTCATTAGGGACATATCTCTTTTATTTTTTAAAGGTTTTATTTTTTCTTTTAGAGGTATTGGAGAAATTTTGGGGTGTTAGTTAAATGGAGACTATAAAAGATCACTAGCTAACCAATGGATTTAGAAAGAGAAACTATTGGATAAAAAATACCACCAAAAAACAAGTGGGCCTCCACCATATATCTGGTAGTCCATTTAGTATACTCTTCACAAATTCTGTGGCCACCAGCCATCAAGTAGCCACCATCGAGTAGTCGGTAGCCTTAGGCTTAGTCAAGTAGGTAAAAGTATAATCATAACTATATTCCCCCAAAAATATTAATTATCCCCTTAATCCCTCATCCTCAAATCTAATCCAACTAGTGTTTCTTTAGAGGATTTACCTTAGTGTTTTAAGTTCCTTTGATCATATCATTTTGGTATTATGACCTTGGGTTTATTTTTTATCAATGCTTTGGTCAGTTTAACCAATTCTATTTATGTTATTCCATTATTACTAAAATTGGTAATGCTATTATGTTAATTTTGTTATTTCTTTAGATCAATTGGTGTATCCTTCTCTATTTATTATATATATTTCATTTGGTCATCTTATAGAGGCCAGATATCATGTTGGTTATGATGTGATATGGGTGATCTTCAAGGTGTGTGATTTTGGTCTTCTTTTCTGAACCATTTCTTATATAATATTGATTCTAATTTAACAAAACCATGGTTTACCACCTCCTCACATTTTCACTACTGTACCCATTCCTTTTGGTTCATGGATCCCATTATCGTCAATGTGAATTCTAATTTTGAGGTATGTGGTTCCATATCTAGGATTTATTTTTTGAACCATGAATTATAATGGTTTTCTAAATGGTTAAACTTTAATTGAAATGATTCTTGAATTATTTGATATGCACACATAAACATGTTTTTATTAAATATGGAATCACCAAGTTTTTATAGATGAAATATTATTTTAAAATAATTATAAAATGGGTTTTGAATTTTGTTTTCAAAGCATAGTTTTGGGTACAAATGGTTTTTTGTAATTTTATTTTGAAATTTGATAAGTATTTTTTAAATGATTTATCATATATAGCACATGGGATCTTTGGGTACCTAGGTAGATGTTTTATTAATGGGTCTTATCCTTTGATACCAAAGGGGGTTCAATTTATTAGGTGTTCCTATATTCATAAATCAAAGCTCCATTGGATCTAAGAATATATTCTTGAAAATATAAGGGGGTTCTCACTCTAGGTTGTTCCTCTATCCCTAAATCAATTATTATTTCGCTCTTGTTAATTGAGTGTTCTCTATTCAAGATTGTTTTTAGGGTATGAGTGACCTAACTAGCCTGACCTATGGTATCTTATGGGTGAGACCCATTGTTATTGGATTTGAATTGTTTTAGATTTTAAATTATATGATACATACTTCAAAAAATGCAATTGGTTTATTGAAATATATTTTATAACTTTATTACTTGGAATATGTTTTATAAAATTTTAAAATAGGGAACTGGTTTAAAATTTTTGATAAAATGTTAAAAACATATCATGCCATGTTCTCTTCTAAATTTATCGTATTGGGATTTTTCATAGATATTTGTTATAGAACGCCTGGGTGGGATCCTAATGAGTCAGTTTACCACACACCTTGTATAATCCCTCAATGGTATGCTGACCTCATTTTTTTTAATTCATAAATGGGTAAAGTTTCATAGTTAGGTGTTGAGGTTTATGTTACCTCAGTATATTAGCTAGTGGTAAGACAGTAGGATGTTTCCCATGTATCACATGGATTAATTGTTGGAATTTATGTTATCCTTTTTGTATGTTTCTAGGCATCTTATTTTGGTTTTTTCTTGTTACTTTAAGTTTTATCACTAGCGATGTTCCAATTTTTGGTTATGGAATATTTTATTTCTTTTTTATCTTCATATTTTTTTAAGTATCTTGTTTCAGGTTAGGATAATTGTTCTCTCTGGTCATTGTAAAATGACTCGGTACTCGTTATCATCCCATAGGGATCCGGAATTCACTTTGGGTCTTTTGATGGACTATTTCAGAGCCTACATGGATATGTTTCCAGAGTTGGGTCATGAAAATATTATATCATGTGATTTTTGACCTCAAGTGTCATAGTCTTTGGATGTCTTGAAGATATGTGATAGGATTTTCAAGACTTCAGACATATGTTGTGAAGAGTTCCTAGCCAACTATTATCATGACAAGCATCAAGTCCCCGCATGATGTTGGATTGTGTGTCTCCTATTTTAGGACTTAGACTAAATATATGATTTATATTTTGTTCTATTGATTTTTAAGTGAGGAAGCTTTTAACTAATTTTTTACTTATGTTTTTGGTATATATAAACAAGCCTCTGAGACATCTTCCAAGGGTTCCTTAGGTGGATATAATGGGTAATGATCCTAAATGGAAACCCCCATCCCCCAATTAGAATATCATAATGGTTATCATGAGGGTATTTTAAGTCATGGTCCAAAATGTACTGCCACTTTAGAACTATGATTTTGAGGTGAAACCAGGAGCAAGAGGAGACAAGGATCAATGATAAGAGTTACTACATGAAAACCCCCATCTTATAATGGTATGAATAAATCCAAAAAATTGGATTACTGGCATGAAAAAATCAATCAGGTATTTTAATTTATGGTGAGAGATGAGGCTATCAAGGTGAAGTGCACAATTTTTAAGCTCAGGTATCCTAAAAATATGTGGTGGTATTCAATGATTCTGAAAAAATGGCATGTGGTGTCAGAGTGAAAAGGATTTCAGATCCTTCTCCTCCAGTAGTTCTACCAGAATATTTAAGGATAGAAAAGTATATGGTGTTTCTATATCTACATATGGGATAGAATTCAATGACAGTGTATAATATCTATTTTATAGAGATAATTTATTTTTCTATATTGGTGGTGTTGAATGATAAGAAAAAGGATTAGAAATACCTATAGGGATTATGAACTAACATATGATCACATGTATATATGTTAATGATCAAAAAAATGTTGATATGGTTGACATGGATATGATGGTAAAAATTGATGTGGAAGGAAATGTGAGTTTTTTGGTATGTTCTATTCCAATCAGTGTTAGTTCTAATAGCAGACATGCAAAGAAGAGGAAGTGTCAAGATAGTCACAACTATAGTAGTGGTGGTTCTCAACAAAAAATTTTTCCACTCTATCAGTAGTTTCTATAAGTTCACCCTTAAACGGTTACTAACGTGACATTAAGGGTCACAGCTGATGATATTTACATACACATCTAAATAACATAAATTATTTTGGTTGTTGATGTCATTTGTAGGGATTTTTTTCAGTACTTTATACTCCCTATTATGAGTAGGGATTATAAACTCCCACTTTCATTATTACATAGTCAAAATATTCAAAATCAATAGTCACCGGCCTCATGAGTGAATAATCTTTATAAAGTGGATTATTTTTTTTGGAAAAACTTAATGTTGGCCCAGATACAGTGAGAGGTAAAATGATTATTGAATCATTTATAACAACAAGATTTGTTGGATACACATGCCTCAAAATAGTGTAGATATTCCCATTTTATGGATATGATGAGACTTATAATAGAGATCATATCCTTTTTTATGGATATATAATTCCTTCTTGATAAGAGGAAAGAGAAAGGGTTTCATTTTTCTCCATGCTCTCTTTCAATTTATTATGTGTATTTATCCTAGGATAGCCTAGTTCTTGATCTGGATCTATTCAATTCCATCATTGATAGGGATTGGTCGGTTACTCACTAAGATGGGATTGATTTTTATCATCATCGTGTTCCATTATTTGCCACATATGGGAGATCTCGTTTGTTCCATGGGGAGTGTCACATGAGGACTAGTCATGAAGGAACATTTTTTCCAAGAGAATCTCTCTTCTATGTGAATTTATGATTATTTTAAGTTCTATGATGGATTAAATTGTATAATAATAGTCAAATTAGGTCTCTATTTTATGTTCTAGAGGTTTGACATCAGGTTTAGAGGTTGTTGGAGGCATTTTTGTGGAGTTTCAAAGTGTATTGGGATAAAAATTGGTCACAGGAGACCAACGGATATCTTGTAAATTTAGACAGAGCCAATTTTGGTTACAAGATACCACTAACTAGCTATCATGCCTCCACTACCTAATCTATTGTCCAACCTGTAGCCACTTCACATAGGTAATGGCCTCTGGCCAGCCATTTTCCTCAATATAGTGTAGTCAAGTAGGGGTGTAATCATAATTATATTCCCATGAAACCCTTAATTAACCCCTTATTCCATCATTCTTGAACCAAATCTAACCATTTAACTATTTTATTTTTTCACTTTTTGTTCTAATCTTCTTCGATCTTATCTTCTTGGTTTTTTGATTTGGGGTAGATTAGTTTCCAATTATTTGGTGATTTTGATCAATTCACATTTTTTCTTCTATTATTCTTGGAATTGGAAGTGGTTTTATGTCACGTTCATCAATTCTGTTAATTTCATGGTGATTCCTTCTCAATTTCTTATATTTTGTCATTTTTTCATCTATTGGAGGAAATATCTAATGTTGGTTTTGCTGTGGTGAATGTGATATTTTGGGGTATGTGATGATATTATTCCATACTGAACCTTTTCTTATAAAATCTCAATTCTAAGTGGTGGGAATCATTATTTGCGGACTCCTATCATTTTAAATTGTTTTATATTTCGTTTTTTGTGTTTCTATCCCATTGTAGTTGGTGTGTGATCTATGTTTTAGGTAAGTAGTTTTGTCTCTATCCTATGTTTTATGAATCAAAATTCTCACATTTTTATAAATGACTTTACAAATTATAATTAGAAAAACCCTTTAATTATTTGATATGTTTACAAAATCCTTTGTTGATAAAATATATTTTAACCGTTATTTTGTTAAGAAAATGATTATTTTTAAATAATTTTGAAATGGATTGTGAAATTGGTTTTCAAATTATGGTTTTGGGTAAAAATTATTTCTTATAATTATATTATGAAATTTGATAATTCCTTTTTAAATTATTTTACATATGTATCACATGGGAGCATTGGTGGAGGGTTTAATATTGTGCCTTGATCTTTGACACTAGTGGGTATGGATATTTTGTAATGATATGGTGAGATATTTCCCACATATCAAATGGAGTGTCTATATACAGTTTTCATATCCCTTTTTTTGGATGTTTTATGAAAAGTTCAGTATGTTTCTATCTTGCTACCATTGATTGCATCACTACCATTGTTTCACTATCGGGTAACAAAATATTTAACATCTGGTTATTTTTCATTTGTTTATTTCACGTATCTTGGTTCAGGTTTTTAAAATAATATCTTATAGTCTTTGATGGATTCTAGGGTACTTATTGATATCTCGTGGAGGTTAGTAATTCCCTTCAGGTCTTAATGCAGTTTGATTTAAATCCTAGATGGATAGGTTTTCTGAGTCATGTCCTAGAAATCAAGGTGTTTGAAAAGTGAGAATCATACTCAAAAAAACATATATAATAATTCACGAGTCATGGTATATAATTTTTAGCATAAAAAAATACATGATTTAAAGGAATGTGTAATATGACCCAATTTTTTTTAAAATTTAACAAAATCATAAGAATGTGGTTTGAACATAAGCATGTGTAATCATAATATTATTTTAAAACCAAATCATGTTCCTGAATTTAGTAATTATAAAATCAAATTATTCCAAAACCTTACACTATGAAAAGAATCAATGAAATCCTTTCATTGAATTATGAGAATCCTCAATGCAACATATTGTGACCAACCCCAATGTTATCCTTGCATTATCATATAGGTAAACCCAGTGATTCTCATGCATTAAATTGTGACCAAATCCAATGTTCTCTGCATGTTATGTTGTGTGAAAACAAAATCATTACCATGCATTATCTCATGAAGTATAATATTTTACCCAAATAATTATAGGGTAATAACATACCCAAATATCTCATTATGACATACTATATATTTTTTTCCAAGAGTACATAAAAACAGGCATGATTGTATAATAGATTAATTTTCCCATGATGAAGAAAAGGGTGACCGGAACACATTATCAAAACATTATCTTAATAATTCCATAGAAAAAAGTCATATGATATTATTAGAGAATATCCTTATAAAAACATAAGAAAAATTAACTGATACTGATTTAAATGAAAATCCATTTTTTAAGATCATTGTAAAATTTATTTTAAAATATAAGAAATAAACTTTTCTTTTGATAACTTTTATTTTAGAATTAAAAATTAAAAAAACAATGGAAATAGATATTACTTTGTAAAATAGTAAAAATGGGAAGGAATATTCATTATTAAAAAATTTATAAAATAAGGATAAGGAAGTCATTTGTAATACATTAACATGGAACATTTTTTTACACTATTGTATATATAGTTAATGATGACATAAAACAACTATACCGATGAAATTAAAATAATAGTAATTTTATAAATAAATGCATTTTCATTAGAAAAGACCTTATAATTCATAAATTTGGAGATAAGGACATCCATAAAATAAAATAAATACTATGTACATGAAGGATAAATATTCTTGACCAAGAATAAATTTTAAGGTCAACTCTACTAAAAATAATATATTTAATTAAATTTTAATCCAAAGAAAAGAAAAATGGTATAAAGACAAGGAAATCCCCAAGAACTATCAGAGTATAAAAAAATATAGGGTTTAGTAGACAAATATCTTATTATTTTGTAAAATATAAACATAGTCATAAGAAATAAAAAATTCAAAGTGATATTAGGAATAAAACCATTATAGTTTTGGTTACTTTTAAATCATAAGACAATGAAAGATAGGCCTTCAAATGGATTTTTAAATCCAATAAATTGTAAGAAATGTACGATAAAATTCATACATATGGTATTATATACACACAAAAAATAACTAAAGTGGTTGATAACACATAAGTATCAAATAAGTAAACTTATCTCATTAAAATCCTTACCTTTACTCCCAACATCCACAAAAGCACTTTAATATCCTTCTTTTTAAAAATCATAACTTCTAAAGATGAATTACCATGGAAAGAATCTGTTAGGACTATATATTGTTAAAATGGGTGTAAAATAATGGTAATGGACTATATTAGAATAAAAATTGGTAGTAATTATAGAGGGATTCAAAGGAGAAAAGTGGTTTGTAAAGGTTAGAGAATATATTTTTTTATAGGTGAAAAGGAGGGGAATTTACTTAGAAACACATGTTCAGTTAAGGGTATAGAATGAATCGCAAGGGATTTATTTAATCTAGGTGATGAAATGTTAGTGGAAAATTTATGTTTGACTCTCACACCTAACAAATTCATTTTAGAATTCATAACAAAATAATTAAAAATTTGATCCATGATAAATTTAATCTTTTACCACTTTACCTAGTTTATTTATTTTCTAGGGTAATATTTTTTCACTAAAAATATAAAATAAACCCTCTTACCTATTTTTGACATGAAGATGAAAAATTTAAACCTCATTTATTCTAATTCAATTTCTATATATGGAATGATTAAATTTTAATTTAAGGAAATATAAATATATATACAAAATACTATTTTTGGAGAAAATGTCTTTTAATACATCAGGCGCTCGTAATATTATTTCCTACCAAATACTAATTATGTGGGTGTTAATCTATATTTTAATATTCTTTGAAATATAAAAATATATATTATCAATATATTACATTAATATCACTATTCAATAGTGATCAATTTTGTTTCTTGTGATAAAAGTATAGAATACATAAAAAAGTGTAATTATTTGAAAAAAAATGTATTCTAACCATTAAATGATATTATTACTAATTATTTAAGATTGATTATTTATTTAATAATAACTCATTAAATTTTATAATAACATTTATATTGAATATAACTTTTTTTATTTAATTAAATACTTTCTTTAAAAGATAATTTTATAGAAATGAAAAATGTATAAAATACATGTAATAATGAAAATATAAAATTTCATAAATTAAGATTTAAATGTTTATATTATATTAAATTCTAAATAAAAATCCCCTAAAGGAATATACATAAGACCTAATGTTATGGTAATAGATGGTGGTGGTCACAAGAGGTGATTTAGAAAGAATGGATCTCATAATTATTTGCATGATTATAAACATATCACGTAAATGATTCCAACCAAACCATACTTTTTAAAGTTCATATGGGTCTTGGTATATAGAATATCCCAATAATACAACCACTTTTATAAGAATAGAAAAAAAATTATATTTGTTAAACTTCTACTAGTTGATTCCATTTATTCTCTTCTTTGTACATGTTTCATAATGCGGTTACTTGTGTTTATACTCACCAACTCAACGGTTATGTTGTAACAGTATTATGATCCAAATAATTACATTATATTAACAACTATGTATATATATGTAATTCATAATTAATTCATATATATAGTAATACATAAATGACTAAAATAATATAATTTAACTCCCTCCCGAAATTTCAATTATATTTCAATATTTTTTTACAACCATAGTTTCAATCGGGGTAATTATATTCATATAAAACCATGATGATAAATATTTGATGTTTATATTATTTTTATTTACATGAAAATTAATATAACATAAATTTTAAATATGTTTTTTCATATTGGATTCCAATTATGTATTAATCCTTATATTTCATTATAATATTTTATCTCAATAAAATATATCAATTTTTTTAGTTAAATGTTTCATGTGAAACACAATATTTGTTTTAAAATAAATTCATACTAAAATACCAAGGTGTTAATTTCTACCCCCTTACATAAAGTTCATCCTCAAAATTTTAATTATCCCTCACCAATGAAAATATATATGGTTATTTATAAGATAAAATGACTTAATATGTAATTTAAAATGAGATATTGACCTCAGCTTCTTAGGAATGAATGTGAAACTCTTTCTTTCCCTCATACAATACATATCACCAAAATTTAGTTTCACCTAAATATTTTGAGATAAATACCCATCATGAATGGGTATTAAGACCCATATAATTATTTTAATTATCAAAGATATTCCACAGTTTCCCTTGCACCAATATATAAACATAGGATGGTTTGGGATGTAAAATATTATTTTTTTATTCCATAAATTGATATGGGATCAATGTAGATAGAGACAATTAATGCCCAAAATCATGTAAAATATGGCCAAAGGGAGAAAACTAATATTTTTAAAAATTAAATTCCTAAAAAAATCATATAATAGTTATATACCTCAGATGAAATAATAATAATACTAAAAAATGTCAATGGTAATTTGATATATAATCATTGATTATCTTGTTAAATTTTATAGATCAAAATGAGTGTGTACTATCAAAATAAATTAGGAAATTTTTTTATTCTATATAGATGAGTATGGAACCTTACACAAATTCATTTTCATTTACCACTTCATAAGTTTAAATTTCATAGTATTTCACTTTGTCCCTTGTATTTGGGGGTTACTGGCATCGATTATGTCATTAACCCTTGTATTGGTGCACTAGTTGGCATGATTCCCAAACATATTATATATAATGCATTTAAGTTTTGGTTTGAATTATTAGGGGTCTTATTTTCTTTTATTATGTTAGATGAAATATTTTAATTTCCTCATTATATGCATGTTTAGTGTCCTCATTTACCAAATATTAAATATATTTTTAATCCCTTTAATAAATTTCTCAACAGTTTCATCTGACATGTATGGAATGTCAGTGATTGTAATTTCTTTCCTCCATGTGATTTATCATTCAAGTTTCAATTAAAATCCATTTCAATTTTGTTATCTATGAAACCATGTACACAATAAGAGTCCCCAATTTCTATTTCCACTTTAAGTTCACATTGAATAATTTCATCATTGACACAAAAGAATCGTATACCTAATGACTTGCCAATAATTAGTTTTAGGACACTAGATAAATGATCAAGGTTGTATTAAATTTCAAAAATAAAACAAATAGAATAACTTTGGAACCTTTTGTATTTTTATTGATACGTACCAATGGATTCAAACACTTTTTTTCAAAGTAATGAATTCTCTCTAAAAGTTTATTCAAAGAGTTTGTGGAAAATATTTGTTTAAAAATAAATTCTTAAAAATCTCTGATTCCATGGATTTGATATACTATTATTGCCAAATATTCTTAATGAGAGTCAATAATTGATTAGATTAGCCATTAATAAAAAAACAACTAAAATAACTATAACATATTTTAATCAAGGGATAATGGAAAAAATATTTTCTATTATTTTAATCCATTAAAAAGAAACTGGTGTATTGGAAGGTCCAGTACATGGTGGTAGAGATAATCACATTAAAAAATTAGTAGTGTGACATTTCTTCCTTAGTTCATTAAATATCTCAACATGGATTATGTTATTGTTCATAACTTGAGATAATATTTCCATAAAGGGTTTCAGTCTTTCTACCATCCCATTTAGTTTCTCATTGAAAAAATCACAAAATTTTCAATTACATACATTTTTAACTCAATTATTCCTCAATCTATCTATTTACTAAAAACAAAAGTGTTAGTGTGAGTATCAAGAAATAATAATCTTAGTAAGAAATTATAGGACAATGGAAATCAATCCTAAGATATCATAAACTATGAAACCTACTTTTCAACCTTTTACATTTTTAGTTCATCCTATATCACTTTTGGGTTATCATATATTGTTTTAGGTTCTATCAACTTTTCCTTCATAACATAATCTCAATAAAATAATTAAAAAATTTCTCTAATACCAACTGGAGCATCCTAGACCCACACTCCTAGATCTAGTGCTAAATTAAAAAACATTACCTATATTATTTGATAAAAAATTAGATAAACTAAGCACAAAATACATATATTTTACTTTATTAAGAATTATATATAAAAAATTAACACAAAATCCTAATAACTAAAGGGTTTTATACATTATTTGTTAGCTATGTTATCTTCTTATTTTATAATAAGTCTTCATCATTTCCCATAAATAGTCATCTCATGAGATACAAATCTAGATACATTGTACTAAAACCCTTATACTTATGGAAAAGAAACATATGAATTTCCTGAGACTAGAATCTCAGTAATTGAAATCATATAATATAACCATCAAATATCATAAATGATAATAATATTATCATGCGGTTATTAGAACATAATCATGGTTCATCATAATTAAGATTCATACCCAACAAAATAAAAAACATAAGAAATGATTTGTAGCCGAAATATTTATAGAATAATTTAATATATAAGTGATAGGAGTGTTGAAACATGAGACAATATTCATTAAAATAAATCATAATCATTAGAATAAAGAATATATATAATCATAAGAAGTCATCACATTTTTAAAAAACCCAATCATTCCCACACATTCAATTTTAAGTGAAACCATTGATTCCCATGAATTATATTGGGAACAAACCCAATGATTTCAAACAATTATATTATGAGAAAGCCCAATGATTCCCATGAATTATGTTGTGAAAAAAATGATAGATGTAAATGTGTTATATTATGAAAAAAACTATTGATCCTTATTAATTTTATCTTGGTCAAACCTGTTAATTTCTATGTATTATACTATAAGAAAAAAAACATTCCCAAAAATTATATTCTGAGATATAAAACATTACATTCATTGGAAGGATATAATGGAACTAGAGAACTCATAATCCCATACTATACGTATATGTCCCATAATAACCTAAAAACATTCAAAAATGCATCATTTCTCAATTATAATATGAAAAATAAATGGTTGTCATGAATAATTTAAAATATCATAGTCATAAGAAATAAAGAGAAATAAGTTGGATGGTTTAATTAGAGATTATATGAAGTTAATCATAATAAAAATATAGGATATTGGAATTTATAAAAACCCATATTAAATGAGAATTAAAAAATATATTTTACAAATAAGAAAAAAAATACTTTTCTTTTGATAAATTTTATTTTAAAAAAAAATCAAAAAACAGTGGAAATATATATTATATTGTAAAAATATAGATGGAATATTCAATATAATAAATGGAAATAAAATAAAAAAGGATCTAATATAGAAATCAATAAAAACTAGATATTCTTTTCAAACTTTTGTAAAAAATTCAATGAAAGAAAAAACTATATCAAAGATGTTAAAATATGATTATGTTTGTAAAGAAGTAAAAGTAAAATTAAAAATACATAATTAATAATAAAAGTACAGATAAAATATTCATAAAAAATAAACAATATATTCATAGTGGAGAAAGATTCATGTTTGATAAGAAGATATAAGGTTTTCCCCACTTACAAGATTCTTTTCCTTAAACTATGAACCAAGTAAAGTTAAAATGGTATGAAGACTTAAAACCCCCAATAATTAATAAATATGATAAAATATACTATTTTTAATATAAAATTTTCATAAAATTTTCCTAGATGGAAAATTAGTCATAATAAATCTTCAATTAAAAATATGATTGAAAATAAAACCCTTATGCATTTGGTTGCATTAAAATAAAAATAAATCAAAATAGGATATTTATGGATTTTAAATACATACAATTTTAGGAAAATTATGATAAAATACATCCATATGGTTTTATATACACCATAAAAATTAAATCAAGTGGTGAATATGGAATATATCATAAAGAAGAAAAATTAAGACTAGAAAACCCTTACCTATACTCCTCACATCCACAAAAAATATTTAATCTTATACATTGATAAAATAACTCCTTGTCATGATGAATTACCCCAAAATTAAATCCATAGGTGTACTAATTGTGTATAGGGGGTTCTAAATGTGGTAAAATACTATAGGAGAGGAAAAATGGGTAGCGACTCAAAAAGGATTTGAAGGAGAACAATGGTTTACAAGGGTGATAAAAGAGATCCCTTTATATGTTAAACTAGTGTACATTTTCTTTGAAACTAAAGTTATGTGAAGGGTATATATGGAATATCAAGGGTTTTAGGTATGTGGGGTGAGGAAATATTGGTTAGGAATTTATCATTTAATCATACACCTATAAAAGGAAATAATAATACATAAATATCAAGTTAAGTAAAAAAATTAATCCTTGATAATTAACCACTTTACTCCCCCCACACATGTTGTTTAAATATTTACTAGGGTAATTAATTTATTACTAAAAAAATAAAATATCCTATCCTACCAAATTTTAATGTATTTATTCATTATTATTCATATTTCTTATCAATTACTAACTAAAATTTTGTTAATCTATTTTTTATGTATTATTAATATATTTCATGAATATCATTATTAAAAAGTGATCAATTTGGTTTATTGAGATAAAAATACACAATATTTAGAAAATTATAATCCTTTTAAAACATCATCTATCATTAAATGATATTATTCCCAATTCATTAAGAATGATTTGTTTTTTAATAATAATTAATTAAATTCTATAAATATATTTTTATTAAAAATAATATATATTGTTTAATTAAAGTTATTTTTTAAAATTATTTTTTTTGGAAATAAAAAATGTATAAAATAAATGTAATAAAGAAAATTTTAAATTTCTAACATTAATTATTACATGTTCATATCTTCCTAACATATACTTCTAAATTCCCTTAGGACCTCTATATAAGACCTATAGTAAAGATAAGCAATAGATGCAGACACTGGTGTGGATTTAGTGAGCATAAATCTCATAACGATTTTCATGATCTTGAACATATCCAGTAGATAATTTCTATCAAGTGGTACTATAATGTCCTAGACCTCCCTGGTCCATTACATTATAAAAATCTAATGTTTGAGGTGTTTTAGGAGGCAAACGTTTCTCATTTTAAGAGTTTGTCAAATTTTAATTTTTTCCATCAGTGAGTCATGTCAGTAGCTCGATATCGGTGACTCTGGTTGTCGGTAGGTCAAGCATTAGTTAATCGGGGAATTAGTAGGACAGGTATTAATAGGTTAAGGCATCGGTAGGCTGGGCATCAGTGAGTGGCATCATTGTGTGGTGTTGGTGAGTGGTGTTGGTGATTCACTCTAGTGATTCTGGTGTTAGTGAGTCACATTAGTGACTCGCTGTCACCGAGTCAAATCAGTGGCTCATCCATCAGTGCCTCTGTGTGAGTGGATCATCAACAGTAGCTCACTCATTTTGGTGAGTCATGTCGGCCACTCACCCATCGGTGAGTGATTTTTGTTTTTCTAGTTTCTCCCCTTTGACATTTCCTTTGATGTTAAATGAGTCAAATTTAATATTTAATTAATTTCTTGGCCATTTCAAATTGTATTTATAACCTAAAATCCTAAAATATCCTTTAACACGAAAATAGTGTGGTCGTGATCATGATCTGGATTTAATGGATTTTAAAATAGTTTCCCATAGATTTAGGATATGGCCTCTCTAAATATAAAATCCTCTCTTCCTTTAACCCATACACATTCTCTTGGTGTGATGAGAACCTTTCTTCCCTGAGGAGTCATGTGTATGGGTTATAGCAGTCAGTTCTGTTTTTCCCTTGAATCTTCCATACTACTTGCATGACCTCCCTATTTTGTCCCAAGGATGGATTGTTGATCATCAATTATTCCAATTAGGTACTATTTTCTCTCTCATTCCCTTGTGCATCATGTGGGGTGGGTGTAATGATATATTCATATGGTTATAAAGTTTGAAAACAATTTAATAAAGATAATAAAAATTAATAAATCATGGTTAGGTAGTATGATGAAGATTATTACCTTGTTTAATACTTTATCCTTGGTCCATGTTTTGTTAGATAAGTGTTGTATTCCTTCTTAAAATATTTTATCTTTGGTGGTATCTATTTTTTCACTTATATGGATTATGAATACTTTCTTTTGATACTCTATGAATGAACAAGAGATTATGAAATTGGTTAACTACGTATATTTTTTTAAATAAATGGATTCCCCTAGATCAAACTCATTCAATGATAACCCATCTTTTATCAAGTGGAATTAAATCATGAGCACTGCTAAATCTGAATAAACCTTACCATGTTGGTGTGTTAGTGTGTTATGTGTGGGTCTCTTTGGCTTGTGTCTTTGTTTTCAGGTGATGTTGTGGATGGAAAACTAGTTTTGATTATGAGGTGGTACGAGTGGTGTAATGGTATCTTGGGTTGAGAGACTGTTTGATTGTGGAAAAGATGAACCTGTTATGTAGTGGGACTGTATCTGGTAAATGGTTGGGAAGTGGGGCTTTATGACTAGGTTATTTCATGTTCATCTTTATGGGTGTGTTTTTTGTGGTGTTGTGTTGTAGTGGGGATGTCAAGTGTGGTATTAATGAGGTTTGTTGGGTGTCATTCATGCTGAGATGAAGGGCAGGGAAGCATGGATTTTAAGAATGATAGTAGGGGTGTCTAGGAAAGGGGAGTGTGTAGTGGGACTGCAAGCTAGTTGATTTCTATGTTTTTGCTGAATGTGGTGTTTTTCATATAGCAGGACTACTGAGGATGGTTTAGGAGGGACGATTTTGAAGAAGGATGGTTTTACCTTACAATGGAAATTTTAATAGAGTTTATAGAGATTGTTATTTTATGAATGGGTGTTATAATGAATCCTTTCACCATGTCCCTTATTTCCTTGTTTGTATTTGAAAGTGGTTGTTATGGTTTTTCCACCTTATAATGATTGTAGAGTTTGGTAGTTTCTCGATTAGGGATGGAATAAATAAATATATTGATAATACATAGTAAAAAAATTTAAATTAATTGTTTGGTGATATGTTTCAAGTTTGACATAAAGTGAAGCAGCATTCATTTATCGACTTACAAAAGTGACCATCATTCGTGGTGGTAGGTTCATGTAGGGTTGGAAGTAAGGGAAGTTTTTGGTGTGGTCTGGTTGTTGTTTTGAAAACTCATAGATGGGCTGAGTGTTTGGTACCTATATATATATTCATGTAGTTCCTTGAGATTTCTAATTTCACCCCACCTGTTTCGAGAACTATATACTGAACACCACCCCTATTATTGGGGAGGGTTTACTTTTCCCAAAATCGTGGTGGGAGGATGGATGGATGATTATTGGCTCTTCTATAGTTGATGTTACAGTACTATGTATCCCTAGACAATTCAAGAAGGTTGTGGTGTGGTTGTGATGCCCAGGTGTCTTCCGGCAAGGTCTTCTTCCTTAATTTATTCGGGATGATTTGTGTGGTGATTATCAGGTGTCTTTGGGATGGGGTTGTGGTTTATGGACAAGGTGTTTAGAGGTGATATGTGGTGTTGTAAGTGGCCTAGGTTTGTGTGGCTAGGTTGTGACAGTGGGGATTTTTGGAGATCATGGTAGTGTCAAGATGTTCCTTATTTGCGATAAACAATTAACCAGTGGTAAGTGGTGTGGGGTACCCAAATATCGATTTTATTATTACTTTAGTTTGCATTATTTTCATTATTTTGTGTGCGTTACTTTGTGAGGTTGGGGTGGATAGTATACCTTTTAGGTTTTTTTGAGTTTGTTCTATTTTCTGACGGGGGAATTATTATGTTTCTCCACTTCTGCACAAGTGACGTTGGATTTTCCTAAAGATTATACTTGTATTCTCACCCTACGTATAAAAAACTATTTTCATGTTTCCAAGGAGATTATGTGGGGGTGTGATGAACCTTACTAGCGCGAACAATGGGGAAAATTGATGTGTCACTGATTAGTTTTATATCAGCATTTAATTTGGATATTTTCATTGTATTTCTATCAGTTTTACTTTAAATATTCACGTGGGATGGTTTTGGATTATTTTATATATATGTTTCTTGGATTTGTTTTTAGTTTGATTTACATTATCTCTCAATCTTGGTAACTATAAAATGGGTAATGCCTCCCATTTCATGGGATTTAATACCCTTGGTTCTAGTTGCCGCCTCGGAGCCTATTGGAGGCTGGACTTGGGGGGTAACTCTCTCTTTTTCATCTTGAAGAAGGAAGGTCCTGATAAATCATCGTCCCTTCCCTCATCTTAATGAAATATGGTCATTATAGAATTGTATCAAAGGCTGATGGTTGAGGGATAGGATGGATTTTTGAGTTAGGAACAATGAGGATTGCATCAGTTGGTAGGGAAATAGTGTTAAGTGATCTTGTTGCGTGATATAATCTAGGGAATACCGGTTAGGAAACAGGATTTTAGGGCCCCCTTGATCTAATTCAAGTTCTCTAAGATTACATAAAGACCAAGTGAGGCTACATTGATTGCGGGTTAGAGACCCTATAAAAGTTACATGCATTATGATGACTTGTGTTCTTGTTTGTTTTGGTAATTTTTAGGAAATAATTGTAAATAATGAGTGAAAATTACTCCTAAATAAATTTCATACTACTAGGTATTAGGAATTTCTTTTTTACCTTTTAGATATGGAACCTATTCATTATCCATGAGTGGCTCAGGCTGTGGAGGCTCACTAGGCCAATATGGATAATCGGTGGATGTTTGATCTATAGGAAGAGGACAATCAGTGGAAGTAGAAACTTCATGCTTTCGAATAGAAAACTCTGGGAATGTATGAGGGAAATGTCTCAGACATGTAGATGGATAGTTGGCTTGAGGATCTAGTGATCAATTTCAGATCGATCTGATCTCTCACATAGTACGGGGTTACCCTTGTAGTGAGGCAAATGAAAGGAGAAGCATGTTAGTGGTGGAAGCTTTACCTTGGGGAGAGGATGAAGACCGATGTTTTGTGGGTCGAATTTGACATGGAGTTTGGGGCAAAGTTCCTTTCATCGACCATGAATGCTGGTAAGTGACAGGATATACTCTCCCTCTAGTAGGGGAGTGTGTTTGTTTGGGAGTTGGGGATCAAGTTAAAGGATCTCCTTTACTTTTCTCCAGATCTCTTTACAGATGGGGAGTCTCTGGCAAGATATTTAGAGGAGGCACTCTATCCTTCCCTCTAGTATTTAGTTACTTCCATCACTCTATAGACATGCTTAAAGGTTCATAAGAAGGATGCATTAGTGGAAAGGATGCACTCATGAGGATGATTACCATGAGATTGGATCCAGCCAAGTTATTCAATGGGTAAGGCCATCAGTAGTAGGTATTCAATGTTAGGACCTTCTACGTTTTCACCGGTGGGGAGGTGACCCCAGTAGTTCTTGTTCTGACCCTTAGGTCATTATTATTTTCCAATAGTATTTGGAGCAAGGTGTTTTATTATGGAGGCTATGAGAGCCATTAGAGTCAGTGCCCAGTTCGAGCTCAGTACGGTGGTGGTGAGTAGGTGTAGCATCCGCCTCAGCAGCAGTTTCCAACCTGACCATTTTGGTAGTAGGGACTGTAGGCTCTTGCTCCACCAAGGGAAGATAGAGAAGGCTAATGCCAACCTAAGGGAATTCCATAGGGACATCGACCCCGACATGTTTGGATAGGAACCTGATAATAGAGCGGTCGAGGAGCCTAGTATTATCATTGTTACACATCAAAGGTAGAAGTTCTAGTAGAGCCATGTATCTTTTGAGGTACAATCAGTGTGTTTAGTACTCTTTCTTGTGATTTGTTAGATTTGAGAGCTCCACACTCCTTCATTTCACCCTCGATAGTATATGCTCTAGGAATAGACATATAAATACCTTTTGTTCCCCAGGAGATGATTACACTATTCAGATGTTGGAGAATCTTATTTGATGTTTTCCATGGACCTATACTGATGTTGGGGCCGCATAATTCCAGAAGGAATCTCCTCTTTCTACAGATGTTGCCAAACTATGTCATCATTCTCATCGAATAGTTATTATCTATGAATTATTTCATCAACTACTTCTAGAGTAGAGTTTTGTTTTTAGACATGGATGGTCAACATGTTGCTAACTTTTGTGAGAGGAGTTGTCTTACTGGAATTCGGCCTATGGAGACTATTCTTTCCTCGGTGGTCAAGATATTAGTATAATCAATGGATGCAAAGATGGTGGGGGATCTTGGAGTTGTTGGGGAGTTATTGGATGTTTTTTCTGGGGAGTTTGGGACTTTACCCCCTCTACATGGCGTTGAGTTTGTGATAGACTTGCATCTTGGTACTTCTATGATTTTGATGGATCCTTATCGGATGTCACCTTCTGAGATGAGGGAGCTAAGGATTCATATTGAAGATGATCTCATGATGAATGGATTTATCTAGACAAGTGTATCATTGTAGGGTGCTTTTTTCTTGTTTTTCAAGAATACTGATGGTGGTATGATGTTGTGTATATACAAATGGTGGCTGAGTTAGGAAACGGTCAAGAATCTTTACCCTCTCTAAAGTATAGATGATCTTTTCAACCAACTAAGATGAGAAATTTGGTTATCTAAGATCAATCTATGGTCTAGATATCACCAACTGAGGGTGAAAGAGGATGATATTTTGAAGACTACTTTTAGGTGCATGTATGGGAACTTTGTGTTCAGGGTTATGTCATTCGGTGTTACTAACACACCATCCATGTTCGTGGGCATTATGAACTCTATCTTTTGTAATTTCCTAGATAGATTCGTCAATGTATTCATTGATGACATCTTGATAT
This sequence comes from Viscum album, assembly GCA_963277665.1. Lineage (NCBI taxonomy): Eukaryota > Viridiplantae > Streptophyta > Magnoliopsida > Santalales > Viscaceae > Viscum > Viscum album. The sequence continues at coordinate 197,030,537 of OY728131.1, read as the reverse complement.
ACCCAAAGATAGATGAGGAATGTACATAGCATCTTAGGACAGTTCTAGGGGTCCTTCGACACCACCATCTCTACAAGAATCTATATATGTGAATGTTTTGGACGTGGTAAGTCCAATTCCTTGGGAATTTTTGTCCAACGGGGTGTAGAAGTATACCTGTCGAAGGTTTAGGTAGTCATATGTTGGGCATCACCCATGAATGTGGCATCAGTTTGTAGTTTTCTTGGTTTGGTAGGTTAATAACGATAATTTGTACCTAATGTTTTCACAATTAGCATCTTCATTGAAGGCTTTGACCAGAAAAGTAAAAAAAAATCGTGGAGAGTGTAGTGCCAGGCCGTGTTCATATTTCTAAAGGGGATGTTGGTAAGTTCCCTAGTGCTCAGGTTTGAAGAGGAAGGGGTGATGTTCAAGGTGTTTTGTGATGCTTCCCATATTGGCTTGGGGTGTGTGCTACTGCAGAAATGGGGAGTGATCTCTTATGGGTATAGGAAGTTGCATCCCCATTTATGAAACTACTCCACCCATGATATAGAGATTGTAGTGGTCGCATTTTCACTAAATTTATGGTGACATTACTTCATTATGGAGTGCTTTTTGGTCTTTATGGATCACAATATCTAGAGGTACATATTTTCCCAGTGAGATCTGAACTTACAGAAGTGAAGGTGGATAGATTTTCATTAGTATTATGATTTTGAGATCTCCTACACCTTAGGAAAGGGGAATGTTGTGTCTGATTCATTGAGAAGAAAGTCTCATAATGAAGTGGTTCAAGAATTTGTGGACTCTTGGAGAGCAATGGGGGAGTTTTCTCCCTTGCACATATATGTAGGAATAGATGGTGGTAGATGATGTATGTTTTAGATGATGGTGCGTTCGTCTCTGAGGTGGTAGGTGGAGGAGTCTCAGGGGTGAGACTCAAAGGTATAGGTAATGCATGATTGATTTTTCTAGGGTGATTCTTTGGAGTTATGGTCATAGGATGGTCAGAATCAAATGTTGTTCCAAGAGAAGCCAGTTGTTCCTATGGATATATGAGAGGGATTTCTCTATGAGTTTCATAGATTACCCATATTTGTGCACCTGATAATTTTCATCATGTACCATGTCTTGAGGGAACAGATATGGTTGCCCGAAATGAAGTGAGAAGTGGTGAAGAATGTGGAAAAGTGATTGGCGTACTAGAAAGTGAAGGTTGAGTAGCATGTTCACAGTGGTTTTTTAGATATCCCTAAGTGGAAGTGGGATAACATCTCAATGGTTTTTGTCACAAGATTACCTAGGGTTCAAGGAGGATATGATGCAATTATGTTAAAAGTGGATCATTTGATGAAATAGGCTCACTTATTAGCAATCAAGGAGTTGAGCACAGTAGATGCCTTAGAGTAGAGGTAGGTGGATGAGGTGGTGCGACTTTATGGAGGTCTTATATACATTGTCTCGGATTGGGATACATGTTTTACATCAAGAGTCTATAAGGGATTGAAGAATGCTTTTGGAACCTAGTTATGCATCAGCACTGCCTTCCACCCTCAAAAAAATAGGCATATTGAGAGGACCATCTAAACATTGGAGGGCGTGTTACTGGCATGTGTTCTAGACTTTGGAGGATCGTGTGTAAAAAACATTCCCTAGGTAGATTTATCTTATAATAATATCTATCAATATTCCATTATCATGGAATTATTCGAGGATTTATATGGAAGGTTGTGTCATTCAACTTTATGTGGAACAAAATTTGAGGAGGCTGTTGTTCTTGTTCCAGACGTTCTATAGTGTATGACTGAGAAGGTGCATCTATTCTGTGAGAAAATGAAGGTAGAACATGACCAGTACAAGTTGTATTCCAATAATTGGAGTAGGACCATGGATTTCGAGGTTGGTACCATGTGTTCTTGATGGTTTCCCCTCGATGTGGGAAGTAGAGTTTTGGTAGAGGGACTAAGCTTTCCCCCAAGTCCATCAGACCCTTTGAGGTGTTGGGGGTGAGTTGGTGAGGTGGCATACCAGTTTGAATTTCCACTACAGTTGGAGAGGATCCATGACATCTTTTACATCTCTCATATTCGTCGGTATCTACACAATGACTCCCACATCATTGATTAAGGAGAGTTGGATATCTAGGATGATGCAACATTTGTAGAGTGTCCAATAGAGATCCATGATCATCGAGAGAAGGTGCTATGTCTAAGGGTCATTCCCTTGGTCCATGTGTTTTAGAGGCATGGTGGCCTGGAGGAGAGTACTTGGAAGCGGGAGACATAGATGTGTTCTTAGTACCTAGAGTTTTTTTGAGTTTTTTTTGTGTGATTTTCTATGTGATGTAGTGTTTGAACCTTTTTTTCTATGATATGAGTTGTTTCCTTACTTTTTAATTTACGATAATGAACTAACATTTGAAAAAAGAACATGTGAATAAGGGGGATACCAAATTTCTAATCGATACACATTAATTGATATGTGATTAAATCCATGCAGGCAAGTTAGTGCCACCCAAAGAAGATAGTATCTTGACATGGAGGAAGGAATTCCCTAATTCATGTTTACAGATAGTTGCCCTTTCTATGGGGTATCTTATGGGTGTTTGCTTTAGGAGATATGTCCTGGTATGTTGAGGTTTCACTCCATCTTTTGAAAAACATAGGGTGGTTTATCCTTGAAAGGTATCATGTAGGGTGGTTGATCGGACCCCTTTTTATTATAGGTTTTTTTGAATTCTCAAGGGAGATAATAGTTTGAGATGTATATGATGTAATGGATCAGACCTCCCTGGTCCATTACTTTGTCAAAATCCAGTGTTTGGGGTGTTCTAGGAGGCAATAGAGTCTCATTTCAGGACTTTTCCAAATTTCTAGTTTCTTCCATCGGTGAGTCATGAATCAGTGAGTCACGTTGGTAGCTCAGTGTTGGTGACTCAGTGCATCAGTAGGTAGGGCTTTAGTGATACGGGGCATTGGTAGGTCAGACATTGTTAAGTTGAAGCATTAGTTCATCAAGCATTGGTGAGTGGTTTCAGTGAGTGGCGTCGGTGAGTGGTGTCGATGAGTGGAATCTATGAGTCATGCATCAGTGAATAAATGTTAGTGAGTCACATCAGTGGATCATATGTTAGTAGGTCAGCATAGGTGGCTCATCCATCGGTGGATCACTTGTTTCGGTGAGTTGCATTGGTGACTCACCCATCGGTGATTCATTTCCAATTTTCCTAGTTTTTCCAGTATCACTCAGTTGAAATTTACATTGATTTTAAATGATTTAAATGTCATTTTTAATGAGTTTTTTGGTTGTTTCATATGGTATTTATCTCCTAAAATCCTGAATCATCCTTTGAATCTCAAACCTTGTGGTACGGATCATGATTCGGGTTTAATGTCCATAAAAATATTTTCCCCGTAGATTTAGGATTTGGAATTTTAAATCCAAAATCCTCCCTTCCATTGAACCTTTATACTTTCTCTTAGTTCATTAAAAACCTTTCTTCCCTTAGAATCCATGCACATATGCTATAGCAGTCTATTCTATTTTTCCCTGGAGTCTTCCCCACTACCCGCGTAACCCCCTATTTTTGTCACATGGAGGGATTATTGATTGTATGTTTTTCCAAGTAGGGATTTCTTCATCTGTATTTCCTTTGTGCATCATGCAGTGGGGGTGTAACGATATCTTCATGTGGTTATGATGGTTGAAACAAAATTAATTATGATATTAAGAAGTAATAAATGAGGGTTTGGGAGTACGATAATGATAATCACATTGTTTTATATGTTATCCTTGATACATGTAAGGTTTTGTAAGTAATTTATGCCTTATGAAAATCATGGATGTTGGTGGTCTCTGTTTGCACACTTGTACGGAATTTGAATACTTTCTATTGATACTCCATGAATGACCTTGTGATTATAAAATTTGTTAACCACGTCTATTTTTTTTAAATAAATGGATTTATTATTATCAAACATGTTCTGTGATAACCCCTTCTTTATCAAGAAGAATGAAATCTCGATTGTTTCTAAATCTAAATAAAAATTACCTTATAAGTGTGGATATGTGTTGTGTGTCATTCTGTTCAGCCAGTGTCTGTGTTGTTTATGTGGGGTTGTGGCTGGGTGGTTGGATGTCATTTTGGGGTGGTATGGGTGGTGTAATGGTATCTCGGGCTAAGATATTAGTTGATTGTTCAATGGATGAACTTTTTATGAAGTGGGACTGCATCTGGGCAGTGTTTGGGCAGCGGGGCTATAAGACTGTTTTGTGTGAGGTTCTTTTTTATGGGTGTGTTGGGTGTGGTGTTGTAGTGTAGAAGGGATGCTGAGTGTGGTAGTAATCAGGTGTGTTGGGGGGCTTTCTTATTGAGAGGAAGGATAGGGAAACATGACTTCAAAGAATGATGGTAAGGGTGTCCAAAAAGGGGAGCGTGCAGTGGGACTGCAGGCTGGTAGATTTCTATTTTTTTAAAAAGTGGTGTTTCTCATGTAGTGGGTCTTCCAGGGATGTTTTATGAGGGATTATTTTTAGTAGATATGGTGTTACCTTATGTGGGACTTTTTCTTGGAGTTTTTAGAGACTTGTATTTTATCAATGGGTGTTATGATGGATTCTTTTAACTTGGACCTTATTTCTTTTTTAGTCTTTGGTATTGGATGGTATGGTTGATTCACCTTATAATGTTTGCAGTGTTGGGTAGTTACCTAGTTAGGGATGAAATAAATAATAAAATTTAGAATACATATTGACAACTGGTTAAATGAATTGTCTTGGGTTATGTTTTGAGTTGTGACTTGTAGTGAAGAGACATTTATCTATCGATGTACAGAATTTACCATCATTCATGGTGATACAAGCATGTAGGGTTTGCAGTATGGGCAATTTTTTGTGGGATGGTTGTTGTTTTAAAAACCCATAGGTTGGGATGAGTGTTTAGTACCTATATATAGACATGTAGTTCCTTGTGATTTCAATATTCACCGCACATGTTTTGAGAACTACATGTCGAACATCACCATTTTTATGGGGAGGTTTTACATTCCCCACATCCCAATGGGAGGATGGATGACTAGTTATTGGCTCTTCTCTTCTCCCTATTCTAGGCATTGGTAGCCCTAGATTCTTCAGGTACGTTGTGGTGTGGTTGTGAGGACCAAGTTTCTATGGGTGAGGTGTGATTCTCATGTGTCTTTCGGGTTAGTTTTATGGTGATTCACATGTGTCTTTGTGATGGGGTTGGGGTTTGTGGCCCTGGTGTTTGCGGGTGAGATGTGATGTGGTATGTGGCCCATGTGTGTGTGGGTAGGTTGTGAGAGGGTGTATTGTGGAATAGCATGGCATCATCAGAATGATCACCATTAGGGATGATTAGTTAACTAGTAGGAATGGTACGGGGTACCCAAATATCAATTTTCTTATTACATTACTTTACTTTACTTGATTTTCATTATTTAGTAATCATTACATGGTGTGGTCGGGGTGGATAGTATACCTTGTTATATGCTTCGGAGTTTCTGATGTTTTCTCACAAGGGAATTTTTATGCTTCTCCACTTGTTCACGAGTGACGTTGGCATTTTCTACTGAGTTAACTTGTTTGATAACCCAACATATATAAAACTGTTTTCAGGTTTTTGTGGAGATTACATGTGTCTTGTTGGACCTCATTAGCTCATACTTTGGGAAGAGTTTTTATGTCGCTACTTAGTTTTATTTTCCCATTTACATTGGATATATTCATTTTATTTCTACCATTTTTACATTAAACATGCATGTGGGGTGGTTTTTTATTCATTTATATATATATAGGTCTTGGAGTTGTTTTGAGGTTGATACATATTATCTCCCAATCATGGTTGTTATAAAAAGGGAAATTCCTACCATTTCATGAGATTGAATACCTTTATTAGGGGTCACCACCTCAGGGGATATGGGAGGTGGGACTCGGGGGGTCTTGATCTCTTTTTCATCTTGAAAATTGAAGTTCATGGCACTTTTCTATGTCTTCCCTCAGCTTGAAGAATGAGGGTCATGACACGTACTTATTGATGTTCATATTGGTCATAGTAATGGGAAAATCCCAGTGAAACTGCCCCTTTTAAAAGCTCATAAAAATGAGACTATTAAGGAAAATTTCTAATACTTGATTCCATTTATTCTCATCCATATCTAGAATTCAAAATTCAGTTACATGTTTTTTTACCCACAGACTTAAAGTCTATGGTTTACTTGTCATATAATCCTAAAAGACATATAATACTAAGAACCATATATATAACTATCATATTTTATTTCTATATATATCATTACATGCATCTCAATAATATATTCATTTAATTCCTTCCCAATATTTTTATTACTTATCTACTCATTTCTTTAATTACATGGTTGCAATCTGGGTTATGATCTTCATGGAAAACCATGAGGATAAAAAAATTATATAAGTGGTTATTTTTGTACATATTTATTCAACTTGAAATTTTATTAATGTTGTTTCATATTTCATTATCATAGCATTTTAAATTTTACCTTTCATAGTTATATAATATATCAATAAAAATATCACGGTTCATTTTTTTTAGTGTTGCATTTGAAAAATGGTATTTATTAAAAATAAATTCACACTAAAATATCAAAGTGTTACATTAATCCTTTAACAGCTTCACTCCAATAATTTATCCAATTAATTCACTTTACAATGAATCAATTTTTTGGTATTTATAATTGAAAAAACATTGAAAATTATTCAGAGATGATGGTGTAACAGCTTAAATAGATTCAATAATTTTTTCAAATGGTGTCTTAAGATGACTCAACATTGTTGGTTCCAATTATCTCATGTTCCATTTTTCTATACATGCTCTATTTTTTATTTTTTATAACTTCTAATGAATCTATATTCTAATAAACCTAGCTTTGAACTGATTTATTACATCATTATCTTATAATTATTTAACTTTTTCTTCAACAACCATTGCTATAGCTTTCACTGATATCACATATCACTTCTTCCACCTGTCATCTTCTTCTAGAGCGTTCAGAGTCATCCTTCCTTGGTATATCTTCAAATTGAAATAACTTTTGATAAACCCTTTTTAAATATAATATTATTTATGTATGTTTTATCTAACTTACATTAAAATAACAATTCATGCATTATCTCACTTATGTTCCAAAAAGCTTAAATACTTTGGTCTTCATAGACTACACAAGTTATTCATTGTTCACTAACATCCAACACAACATATGAGGATCTTCATTATGTAGTATATAGTCTGAGTGACATTCATGGAATTAAAATCCATGAAATTAATGTATATCACCCGATGAAAAATATAGATCTATTGGTTCATTATATTCTTCTAGTGAAATTATCAGGTTCTATAGATCATAGCTTCTGGTCAGCTCATAAATATCCTCTCAATTTAGTACTTTGTAAATAACACCATCATCTCAAAATAATTATTTCAATAAAACTGATCATCCACATACTCATAAAACCATTAAAAAAATAAAACACCTTTATAACCCCAAGGTAACTTAAAGAAGGATTACCATTCTCTCTTAAACCACATCATTAGATTTCACCTAAAGGCTTCTAAGAGTAGTATTTTGATAATAAAAAACCTTAAGATTGTGGTAAGAAAGTTTTTAGGGATATTTTGGAAGATATTGGGCTAGGGAAGGAGTTTGTAAGTGGATATAAATAGGTGAAAGAGGGTTTTTATTTATAGTTGAAAAAGATAAGTGCTTTTAAATAAAATATAGATTGATTTTTTATTTTTTTATCAAAATTATTAATAGTTTATTTTTTTGAATAATAATAATATTTGATTATAAAATAATTTCTTGACATTTAGAAACTTCGAAGATGTATATGCATCATTTTTAAACTTAAATAAAAATATTTAATCAAATAAATTTTTTTATTTGAATAAAATGTGACAACGAATTTGGAAAATTATTTATGGGTTTGAAAATTAATTTTTTTAATTTTAAATATATTTAATTTATATTTATATAAATTTTAATTGTTTTTTTAAAATAAATTATTGAGTTATTTTAATAACATTATGATGTCAAAATACTTATAGTATACAAAAAACTCTACTTTTACTATTCATAAATAATCTACGTTTTTCAGAAAAAATACCAAAAAAGAAGCTTAAGAAAAGTGTACATGATGATTCCAAAAATTAATTCCATTTTATAAAAATAAATATCTAAATTATGTAATTATAATATTTAATATTTAACATTATAAATTAATATATTGATTAAATACATTAAAAATACATATTAAAAATCTATATTTATACGTGCTTTAAGATATATGATTTGAGATATATTTTTATGATATTTTAATCTTTATATGTAATTTAATATTATTTATTATATGTTTTACAATTCATATTGGTTATTTTCAATTAAAATGCTCATAAATATAACGGTCATATAATGTTTAACAACCTATTAATGCCTATTATTTCTATAAATCATTATTTTCCCAATTTCCTATAAATATTATTTGACTTTAATATACAATATGTTACTCTTCTTTCTAATAATTTTTATTTTCATGGTCTTTTTGTATGCTTATGTGATTTTTAATGTAGACCACAATTGAACATAATTTAACACTAAGGTTTTTTTCTTTCTTTGGTTTATTTTCCCATTATACTATTTCAAATTTTATAAAGTGACATTATACTTCATATGTAATGTTTCGTATTGATGAAATAAATTTATATTTGTATCTTTATATGTTGAATTCAATTTAATTATGGTATTATTTTTATTTACATCAATTATTAATTCTTAAATACATATGTATTTAATATTTTTATGAAAAATAAATAATTTTTAATGATTATATATCCATATATTTTAAAAAAATGGGAAATTTATTTGACCTTTAGGTATATAATTTTTTGATAGATGACTCATAAAAATATTCATTGACAATTTATGATTCTATAGAAATATATTATTTTCATGGTTGATCAGTCTAATTCAATTGGAGTTGAATTGTGATATAATTACCAAAATAAAATTTAGTGATTGGAATGAAAAGAAACCAAAGAAATTGTAGAAAGGGTTAATTGATGAATGATATCCATTTTGGGAATTTTTTATAATTATAAAAGTAAATATAATACATTTGTTTATTTATTATTATTGTAACTTGAGAATCAAGATTAATTAAACTTATGGGGTAGATAACGTTAGTACACACTAATTTAGTGAAAGGAATTACTCATTAAATTTGTGAATTAACTAGTACACCAAAACTCAATCAAGATGATTGGATTCTAGGGTAAATTGTTAAGGGGTGTTTGGGGGTATCTTAAATGTTAGAGTCCTAGCATTGACCAACAATATCAACTAGTATTATATTATACTAGAAATCATGGGTTTATTAATATCCCTTGGTTTGAGGTATCATTATAACTATAGAATCATATTTATTGACATATCAAAGATTGATAAGTTAATTAATTTGATAAAACAAGTTGTATATAGTATCAATTGTAATTTTTTTTGTGTTTTCTGACCATGATGAAATGAATCCATAATGATATTTTTTTTGAAAATGACTAATGTGTATTCAATATCACAGAAAGTGGTTTTAGATAATAAGACATTATAAAATATTTGATGTCTAGTTGGTATTTCTATACTTCTTGTAAATTGATTATAAGATATAGTACTCAATTTAAGTAGATGAGTCGAATTTGAAAAATACTATGAGGTTCTTGTCTAGGATGATAATTTAAATTGTGGTGAGTTTGTAACGATCAATACTCATGTGTATTGGTTGGATCATATAAAACATGAATTTAGTGGTATCAGATTCAAAGGTGTCTTGATATTTGTGGGGCTTATTTTAATTTTGATACTAAATTATTGGTTAGAGGATGAACTTACAAGAATTTATATGTTTTGACAGAAATTTAAAGGGTTTGATGAAGTTTAAGAGAAGGTGGAATATTACTAAAGGGGTTTAGGGGATAAAAAGTACCTTGTGAGAAGTATATAGGGGTGAAAGACTTGGTGAGTCCATTATATCCCCAATGGACAGCCACCATGTGTTCAATGGGCCACCCAATACACTCTGGTGGCCTCTAAGTACACGATGGCCCTAGTATATTTTTGTAAAAAAATACTAATATTAAATTAGTTCAAAAATAAAACATAAAATAACTCACTCTAATTATCCATTTATCTCATTTAAAGTTATTGATAAGGCCTTGATTCCCACCTCTCTTATTCCACATTTACTTCTTCATATCTTGTTTGTTAAGTGGTCTATCTATAATAGTGGACTCTTAGATGTAATTCTAACCTCACACACCTCTTATTTATATATTTATATTATAATTCATTATTTATTTGCCTTGGATACCTAATTTTTAAGGTTTTATTTTTTTCTTGGATGTTTGGAAATCGATGATTATTCAACTTTTGATAGTGTATTGGCTTACTTTTGACATTATTCGGTAAGTGTCCAATTGAATACTCCATTAAATTACATGAGTTTTCATGTTTGGTGCAATATAGATATTGGGTAAACATGTTAATTCCCCAAATATTATTATGCTAACGCTTAGGGTCATTGTGTAATCTTGATTAAGGGTTCCTAATATCATTTCATACATACCACATACAATGTGTTGTGTTTTAAAACTATTATTAATTCTGTAAGCTCAGATTCATAGAATATAATTTCAAGAAAACTCAATAAGGGTTTTGGTATTTTGATGATGTTCATGATGTTCAATACCATCATATTTGGAATATCATTTGAGAAATCATCACATATTCCATCACATAAGTTGTTGACATTATTCCTAATATTTCTCAAAATATTCTGACATAAAGAAATATTTGGGATGATGATAAATAGTTAAATAAGAATAAAAAAGGAAAACTAGTTAACATAGAAGGAATCAAAAATATACCCTAACATAAGAATAACCATGTTTTAATATAGATTTCCATTGGTCTATTTTTTATTTATTTATATAACCTAAAATTTTAACTAAATCCTTAAAAAAAATTTGCAAAGAGAATATGATTTATCAAAATAATATCCCCCATTAGTGTCTATCCATGTGTGTAGTCATAGTCTCACTCATCGTGCACCAGGTGAAGATCATGTCAATGCTCAACCTTATTTTTTTAGTGTGATTTCTATTAAATTATAAATAAAGGTATGTGAATACTAGGAAACAAAATACTCAATAATTTACCAAAATTTTGGGATTTCACCCTATATTCATAATTACCCTTAGTGTTTTTACTAATTTTTTTATCAATCATAATCCTGAAAAATAATTATTCCTTTCTCTGATCCCAAATATAAAAAACCAAATTTATAATAAATTATTTTTAATTATTTTTAAAAGAAATATTCATATAATACTCATAGAAAATAAGGATGCCTATTGTATTTGGGGAATTATATACATAAACCATTAACATAAATTAAAATATAATATAATTTTTTTTCAAACTCCATAATATGATCATAGTTTTCTTTGAACTCTTAATATCGAAAGAATAGATTGGGGGAATACATCAAAAATGGGTCATATATAAATCCCTCTATGCGAATAATATAATCATATTATGATGATAAATAATACATGTAATTTAGGATTCATATCATGATAACATAATGTGATAAAAATCATATATATTCACAAGGAATAATGGCAGGAGACAACGACATAATAAAATTAGGGTACCATAATAATGATGAAACATTATAAAATGCGATATAATAATAATAATTTGAGGATGACTACTAAGAAATCATAATATTGTTTTATTAAAAAAATCTCATACACCATGCACAGTTTCTCCTGAGACAAAGAATTACCCAATGTACTGGAGCACTATTAGGGTGTAACCATCATATGTATAACTTTACATGTTCCATATATATCATATAACATAAGATCGTATTTCATCATGTGAGTCCAATGATTGAGAAATATAGATTTCATACATGTAAGTTCCCAATAAATAATGGATATTTATATCTATTTGAATACCCTTGAATGAAAATAGGGCTACATATTAACAACAAAACAGTATAGCGTGATAAATCAAGGGATAATTTCAAAAGCATAGTGAGTGTACATAAAACTTAATGGAAGGGAAAATAAGTGGGGAAGGGAGAATATAACTATTTGAGAAAATTTTATAAAATATATAATGTTCACAAACATAAGAAAAATTGATAAATTAAGAATAAAAAGGGGTATTACAAAATAAGTACATGAATTGAAAAGAGGAGGGAGATAATCCCTTACCTTGGGAGGTTGCTTCTTAAAGATAGAGAGGAGCACCATATAACATAAAAAAATCATTGGGATGACACTACTGAGTGAAAATAAGATAAAAATCATGCTTCAAGTATTTATAGTGATGATTAATGGTAAAATGGGTGGGTATTAATAGTAAAATAGAAAATATTTTTTATTAATTTGAAAACACTGTCTTTGGAAACCATGTTAATAAAAAATACAAAACCATTGACCTTACCATAGGGTTTTCCAAGTTTTTTTAAAAAAATTATGAGTGAATTTAAATATTTAATTAGTTTAAGAACTGAAATCTTTAAAATAATTTCATTCATCATGTGGTATTTAGTTATCTTCATAAAGAATTATTTTCAAAACCTTAATATGTCCTCTGGGTTTTAGAAGGTTCTTTATGGGTTTGTAAAAATAGTAATATCACATTAGAATTTCTTATTTTAATTTCAATACAATTTTTGGTCGATAAAACTCTTTGCATAATTTATTATATAACTCTTATATTATTATGATGTTGTAATAATTTCTGTATATTCATATCATTTTTAATTTTTACCCAAAATTTCACTATCTCATAAAATTATGAAAAAATACCATTTGATAATTTTTACATGATGATTTTAAAAATTATATTTATTTTATAAATATAAATTTTAAATATAATAAATTTAACTTTTAAATAATAAAACTTTTTTATTATAAAATAATAGCTTTTATGACATAATCAACTTTTGGACCTTTATCAAAAATTACCATGGACTCTGTAAAATTATATTATTATTTATATTTAATAAATAATATTTTATAAGACTATTCCCTCCCAATAATTTTTATTTTATATCCTTTAATTCATCATAAAATTGTATTTTAATTATATCATTCTAAAAATATAATTATATTATATTTATTTTCAAAAATATATTTATCATATTCATCTTACATTCATGGTTTTTATATAAAATAATGACAACAATGGGATTGAATAAATAACCATTTCATTTTAAAAATCATAATTACACCTTTAAAATATTATGGTCTAGATACATAACACATTATTACACTAGTATACGCCTTAAGTGAAAGGTGTGTGATTGTAGTACTTTCAATGGGCGGTAACGTAAAAATTGATTGGGTAGTGAAATATATAAGCTTTAACATCTCCCATTATCTATTCTTGCTAAGTATTAGTTGTTTGAGCTCGACATTGGTCAAGGGAGAACCCCAGTGATGTCATTTTCCTCAAAATCACTGAAAATGAGCTTCATAGGGCATTTTCTACTGGTTGAGAACATAGTTTCTCCCTTTTAAATCAATTAGTTCCCTAATTATCCTTAATATACATTGATTTTAATGGTCACATTATAATTATTATCTAACTAATAGTCATAATTTCTAGCAGTCATAATGGTTTTCTACTTCATATAAATGACTCTTATTTTATTCATTCTTATTTTAATTTAATTTCTATCAATGTTCAACGTTCATCATTTGTAAAATAAATATTACATTAATAACATTTTGATTCATTTTTTTATTTTTTTTCATGAGTTAAATGATCCTAATAGAATGAGGTTATCAAAATTTTCCTCTTCTATTTATTTAATTTTTTAAATTTATTTTCCAATTGTAATATTTTGTATTCTATTGGGTTTAATTGTTTAAAAATGTAATGTTTTCGATTAACATTGAAAAGGTGAGTTTTATTATTTCATAGTGTAAGATCCCAACATTCTCTAGATATGTATCAGGATTCCTTACATATTATCATTTTCCTTTTTTGAGTACTTTTTTCTTAGGTTGCATCATGGGGGAATTTGGGTGAATCTTTGGGAATTTTGGAAGGAAGAGGGGTTGTGAATGGGTGGAACATGGTTTTCCCAAAACATGTTCCTAGCCCAAAAAACCTTGTGAATCAAAATATATGGGACTCTAATGGATTTCACGTGGTTTTTCAGACATTGTTCCCTATTATGAGTAATCGTGTGACATCCCTAAGTGAAGCTCAATGTTAGGACGAACGCTTAGGGAAAACTGTGCACCTCTTAGAAGAAACTATGTGTATTGGATTTTAAACCCCTAAAAATTTATAAAAAATACCTAAATTATATAATTTCACCATAAATTGACCCTAAAAAGTACCAAAATGATTCCATTGATTTTTAGAGGTTCCAAAACAAATTCCTGGTGATTATGACCTCTATTTATTATGATTCGAAGCCCATATTGATGATCTGCACCTCTCTCGGTTAGAGAATCTCATCCTGATTGGTTTGAGGTCTATCTCTCATATTTCTCTCATCTTATAATGGGTATTTTATCTATATTTTATGAGTATATAAATATAGTTTTTTTGGATCCTGATTTGATTCAGCTTTGATTTAGGTAATGGACCTAGATCATATTCTTCGTCAGGATTTTGGTTTTTCCTCCTCTAGTGGGGAATCATATTGGAAAGTGTTCATAGTCAATTTTGAGGTCGGTGGTCTAAATAAAAACCCATAGTATTTATTTAATTACATTTATGTAATTGTAAATTTTATATTATCATTATTAGTAAATTGTAGGGATAATTTTATTGATTTGATTTAATTTCCATGTGATAATTATTTAGATTAATTTGGAGAAATTAAACTTTTTGGAATTTGATTTATTAATTATTGGATTAATTAATGGGATATTGGTATTGTATAATTTGATTAATTAATTGCTAAATTAATTAATTGGGTATTGGGGTTCTATGGGTTTTTTTCTAAAATGGATGACGAGACCCTGTGTTTATGTGTCGATTATCAGATGTTGAACCAGATGACTATGAATAACTAATAATATTTTCCACATATAGATGGTGTATTGGAAAAGTGGAGGGGATCATTTTTATTTTCCAAGATCAAATTGAGACCAGGGTATCATCAGTTGATATTTCAACCATCATACATACCACCGACTACTTTCAAAAGCAGGTATGACTTTTTGTTTTCTTCATAATGCCATTGGGGTTAGAGAATTCTCTGGTAGTGTTAATGGAATTAATGAACAAAATATTCTATCCATACCTAGATAGTTTTGTTGTAGTATTTGTGGATGACATCGTGGTGTAATCGTAGACTCGTAAAGATCATGCCCAACATCTTGAAATTGTTTAGAGTACAATGAGAGAGGATTGTCTATATGAAAATCTTTCTAAGTTTCAATTAAATATTGATCAGGTAAATTTATTGGGTCATATAATCTTATATAAAGGTGTGTCAATGGACCCAGAGAAAGTGTAGAAATTTGTTTCTTGGGATTAGTCTAAGAATTTTATTGATATCAACAGATTTATGGGATTTGCAGTCTATTATCAGATGTTCATTTATTAATTTTCCCATATGGAAGCACCACATTTGGTCTTCACCAAAAAGGAGGTAATGTTTAGATCATGTTATAATTCCTTCTGATATCTTAATAAGTGCTTTATGACCAAACCAATCTTGATCAAACCAGAGCCACGTAAAGAGAATATAGTGTACTGTGATGCTCTTGGGATCATACTTGGAGTAGTGTTGATGTATGGAGATTGTGTTGTGGCATATGGGTCATGTTAATTTATCCCACATGAATAGAATTACTCTATGGATGACCTCTAGTTATAAATAGTGGTTAATGAAAGGAATTATTTGCATAATTATTTGTTGGGTGAGAATTTTACAGTATATACTAATCAAAAGATCTTATGTATATCTTTTCCAAATGAGATTTGAATCCTTGGAAGTAGAGGTGGGTTATGTATATGCATTCCTTTTATTTTGATCTTGAATATACACTAAGTAAGGGAAATTGTGTTGTTCACTCTTTAAGTAAGAAAACTTGGACTCAAGTAGTTCAGGAGTCTCGTGACGAGTGGAAGATGGTAAACTTACAAGATGAGATGCATTTTTTTGTTCAAGGGATCCAATATTATTTGACCCTCGTATTAGTTTATATGGATTCTAGACTAATGGGATTGATTGGGATAGACAGTATGAGGATCTAGAGTGTTTTTCCTTGAGGGAAATCATTGAAGGTTGTGATTCACCTTTAGATAGGGTCGTAGATGAGGATGAGACCATCTATGTGGGAATCATGTTATTGTACAACATGCATGTTGAAGGATCTGATGCATGAGTTTTATTCCTCAAAGTGGGTGGTGAATTCAGGTGTGACTAAATTGTACCTTTACATATGATAATGGTTTTTGTGTTCATCCATGAAAAACGAGATTGTGGGGTTCATGAAACAATGTTACACCTTAGAATAGTTGAAGGATGAGCATCAATGACCTAGAGGTCTACAATAGACATTACCCATTACATATTGGAATTGGGATGAAATTACTCTTGAATTTGTGGTAGGTTTCCTAAGGAAGCCTCAGAAGAATGAGGCTATTTGGGTGATTGTGGAACATCTAACAAAATTAGTACATTTCTTTCCCATAATGGATAATTTTTAAGTGAATGAGTTGAGGGATATGTATATTCGGGTGATATTTACTCTACATTCGGTGCCATAGATTATTATTGTAGACTATAACTCATAGTTTACATCATCCTTCTATTAGTTCTTATAGAACTCTCTTGGGACACCAGTTTTACTAAGTATGAATTTTCACCCACATATAGAGAGTAATTATAAACGTACAGTAAAGGTGCTTAGGATATGCTTTGGGAGTGTGTCCTAGATTTTGGGGGGTCTTGTTAGAAGCACCTAGCTTTGGTGGAGTTTTTATATAATAATATTTATCAAAAAAATAATCATATTGAACCATAAGAGTACCGTAATGGTAGGCCATGAAGATCACCTCAATGTGGGATAGAGGTACATGGGTGAGACCTGTTGGAACCGAATCTCATACAAGAGACATCAGAGTAGGATCAGAAAATTCATAAGAATATGGATATAACAAAAAAACATTTCATACACATATATTTCTTCTAAATATAAAAATATTCATTAAAAACATAAAAAAACCATTCTCGGGCCATATATGTTTAGTGTATTTAAAAACATATAAATATAAACAAATGGGTCATAAAACATCTATATCATCTACCGCTTATTCCTTCGTATCTAGAACCCCTTTTTGACACATCTTACTTAATTACTATATTCATATCACAGGGATAATAAATATAAGAAATAGTGACCTCGAATTCTCATTAAGGGTAATAAAGGAAGATATTAACCAAATCATAATCATAAAACATAATAACATAAAGATAATATTTGAAAATTATATGATGTGTATCAATGTTTACGATTTCATATCATGGGATGAATCATAGAATTTAATTCAATAACATATTCCCATAGGGAATAACATAAGTCGTAGAATTTTTGGTATATATATAAACAAAGAAAATCATTTTCATGTTAGTCATTGATCATTTACAATAACATCATAGTATAAAAATTCTGTTATTGAACCATCTTCACACTTTATTTTACCCCATTATTACTCAACCAAGATCATTTCCCATTCCAATCCTATATATCTCATGAGATGTAAATCTTTTACCAATGCATTGGATGGAGATATAGTTACAAACCATTAGATAATGAAAGTCATACATATTTGATCCTCAAGAACAAAAATCACTCATTATACCAGAACCCATGACAAGAATTGGGTTTCATAATAATCAATCCATCATCACATAATCCAAGAAAAAGAAATGGATTTCATAAATATCATTCTATTATAAACATAATTAAATAAAAATAAGAATAGGGATAGTAAAATTGTAACATATACCTATTCAAGCATATTAAGTAAAATTATCTTAGATGGAAAATAATTTTCAGAGATTACTTGAAACTAATTCTTGTGGAAAATATCCTTCCTTATTTGAAAACATTTTCTTTTCCTAAAATGTAGTCCAAATTTTAATGAAAATAATTTCTTCCAAAATAATCTTTTATGGTTTTAAATAAATATTCAATGAAGTAAGGTGACATAAATGTGTAGAAAATATTCATGTCATATAAGTTAAAATAAAACCTTCTTCTTGTACTTATGTCGGATAATTCAAAAACACCTTGTATGGAATACTATAAAAGATTCATTTCAAACCATTTAGTAAAAGCTTAAAATGGGTAAAAATGTCTTTAATTAATTTTATAATAATTCTTAGATTAATTTTTAATTCATTTTTTATGTAATATGTACATCGATGATTAAAATACCTCAGTAAATACTTACATACATATAATCTTGGAAAATAATGAGATTGAAAAATTATCCCGCACCTTAAGTTTGGAATCCTTCAAACATATCTGAAAATCTAATATAATGGAATAAATAATTTTATTAATTTATTCATGAACGAAATTTATATTTTTTCTATCATATATAATCATATTATCACCTATTTAATAATATTTCATTATTACGCTTCTTCTAGGCGTTAACAGCTTCATTTTCTTATGCTTGTTTTGTCATATAAGTTCTGGTTCTCGCACATATAATGTTGTGTACTCTGTTCTATATTGATATTAAGTTAATATATATATCATATTATTTATTATATAAATATTTATTCATTCATAAAATTCCTTTGATCTCATGTGTACACATAAGAAATACTAAATCCAATGAATATGACATTTTGTGTCTTTCTTTGATTTAAATATTATATTTGTCACTTTAAGGACATGTGTCTATTAAATGACTTAATTTTGTTCCTTGAGTATTATGTTTAAAATTTAGGTCATCCAATATTTTTTTCATTTGTTAGGGTCATTTTATATTCATTATAATTTTATTTCTATCCTAAATTAAAAACGTTACCTTTTACTGTGGTAAAAAAATTTACCATGGTTACTATTCTTATTGGCCAAAAATAGAAAGTACATATTTACTAAATTTGTATATAATGAATCCAATTTTGGTATCCATTTTAAAAAATTCAAAACATATAAGTTTCAAAATTTAGTTGAAAAAAACCAGTAAAATTACATGGAAAAAGGTTTTTGAAAAAAATATTCTTTTAAAACATATAATATTTTTATAATAAAATCAACTATAAAATTATTTTCATAATAAATAATTGTTCTATTTCAAATTCAAATTAAATAACTAAAATTTAAAAATAATTCAAACCATAATCTGAAATTGTAAATACTTTTAAATATAATAGTATGTCTTTAATGAAAATTTTAATTTCAGTAAAACATGAAAAATACCCAAAAAATATCAAAAACTAAACCAAAGTAAATTTTAGTATCTCGATTTCAAATAATAAGTTTAAATATTCATATTAAAATTATAATAGTGGAAAAAATTAGATTTAAAATGGTTTATTCATTAAAATTTATTAAATTTACCCTTTTGAAAAATATATCATTTTATTCATAGACTTATATTTTTTCTTATCTTGTGCCTGTAAAATATATTAGATGAAAATAAAAAATTAATTTAATATATAACTTATTTATTTAAATATTATCAATCACTAATTAATTTAATTTTTTATTTTAAAATCACATTGGGAGTATAAAAATAAGAATATTTATTTATATTCAATTGGTTTGTATTTTCATTTCTAATTAACCAATGAATTATCAAGTTATTTTCATAGGTTAGTTATCCATATTTATTCCATCCAATTTCACGGCTAGGTTAAAGGTCAATTTATACTGACCCATGGTTCGTTTTAACTCACGATTGCGTGCAATACAAGATATTAAAGAGTTATAGTTATTTAAAGAGAAATATTGATTAAAATATTATGATGCTACATTTTACCCCCCTTAAAATGAAATTTTCCCTTGAAATTTTTTACTTGGGTTCAAACATATGAGGAAACTGAAGCCTCTTCAAATCTTGAAGTTCCCATATATATTCTTCAAATTGGTGATTCTTCTATAAATATTTAACCCAACAAGAGGTCTTATTTCCTAGAAATTTTTCACTACAATCCAAAATCTATATCGTTTATTATTTATAAGAAATATCTTTCTCCATACATACTAATTTTGAGTTTAGTACTTCTGAAGGATGAGCAATTTACATTCCCTATATTTATACATGTAATACATCATGATCTTGTGAGAGATTTTATAGAAGCTCCATTATATAAGATACCTTTCTAACACAATTAATAATTTAAAAACGACCGATATACCTAGGGCTCATATATACATTCTTTTTAATTATCATTACTCACTTCTAGGGATATATTTATTGGAATATGTTATCGACCACTACATACTCTAGGTCTTTTCACCAATTTTCATCATAACATTCTATTGAATCTAAGCCACTCGTATCTGTCGTTGAATAGATCTAACATTATATTACATTTCCTCAGCAAGATCAGGTCCCAGTAGCTTTCTTTCCCCAACTTCAGTCCATCATGATGAAGTTCTTCACTTTTTAAGATAGAGGGATTCATAATGATCCATATAAATACATGAATAAAAGATATTATTGTAATAAAATTCTACCAATGTTGAGTATTGATCCCAACCAACATTTAAATACATAGAGAAATCTCTCAAAAGTCTTCTAGATTTTTTTTAATTTTCCTATCAGATTGACCATTTGTCTAAGGATGATAAACAGTGATGAAACTTAACTTTATATTCAGATCCTATTGAATAAATCTCTATAAATTCATTAAACATTAGCTCCTATTCATATATAGTAGAAATTTGTTCTCCATACAATCTTACAACTTCCGTTACACATATTCAGGTAAGATTATCATGAGATAAATCTTCTCTAAAAGTAATGAAGTGTGCTGACTTCGTAAAGTGAAAAAATATAACACATGTAATATTATAGTCTTTAGATTTATTGGTATTTCTGACAACAAATTCCATGGTGATGTTTTCCCATTTCCATTCTAGTGTAGATAATGGTTTTAACATCCCCTTATACTTCTATCTCTCAGCCTTAACTTGGTAACTTACCAAAAACCAAGAAACAAATTCTTCTCTATCTCTCTTCAAGATGTCCCACCAAAAATTCTCTTTTAGGTACCTATACATCATTGTGATTCCATGATTAATAGATAAATAATAATTATGATCCTCATCCAATATATCCTTCATTAATTTTGTTATGGGAGTAATACAAACAGTATTCCTAAACATCATTATTCCATCACTTTCAAAGTTGAACTCAAGAACATTTATCACATTATTTTTTATCTCTACAACTTCCTTCTACACCTCTTTAATCTTCACATGTATAGATGGATGAACATTCATTTATAAAAGATTATATTCCCACTTCCTATAAAATTTCATTATCCATCCTTTGAAAATATATAAATATTAGATCTTTTGTAATCCTCATCATAGATAGGATAGATTTTTTTTTTCTAATCATAGCATATTCCACCTTGTTCTCTTTCTCGTGGAGGTAATGTATTGAGAAGTCATAATCTTCAATCAATTCCAACCATCTACTTTGTTGCATGTTCCCTCTTTTTGAGTGAAAATATACATAAAACTATTATTATTGATATATATCACACATTTCTCCATAAATATAATGCCTCCAAATCTTTAATTCACGTATTTCCATTACTAAATACAAATCATGAGTTTGGTAAATTTTCTCATGGATTTTCAATTTTCATGAGGCATAAGCTTTTACCATATCATTGTGAATGAGAACACATATGATTCCTTTATTGAATGAATCAATATATATCAAAATTGTCTCCCCACTATAGGGTTGTGTGACCACAATTACACCAAATAAGCTTATTTTTATATAATTGAAATTCTATTAATATTCATCTTTCCATATGAACTTAAATCCCATTTGAGACAACATGGTGATTAGATTAGATAATCATGAGAAATCATTCACAAAATGTCAATAATATCCATACAAACCAAGAAAACATCAGATATCAATTACCATTTTTTATCTAGGCCAATGTTCAATAACTTTTTTCTTGGAAGGATCCATAGATATCACCTCATTTGAGATTATGTGACCAAAAAATGAAACTTTATGAATCCAAAATTCACACACGGTAAGTTTTGTATAAATATTGTTATTTCTCAATGTATTTAATGAAATCCTAAATTGATATTCACATTATTACTTTATCTTATAATATACAATAACATCATCTATAAAGACAACGACAATTTTATCAAGAGAGTCTCTAACAACTTTATTCATTAAATCCATGATGATATTAGGGGAATTAGTAAAACAAAAAAGAATCACTATAAATTTTTAGTTTTCATACATTTTATGGAATTTTATCTCTGGTATATCCTCCTTCACAACCCTTAATTAATTATATCTAAAACTAAGATCAATCTTGGAATATTATTGAGCTCCATTTAGTTGGTCAAATAATTAATCAATACAGGGGAGTGGATATTTGTTCTTCAAAATGATCTTGTTAAGTTCTCAATAATCAAATCATAGTCTCATTGATTCATATTACTTCTGAAAAAAATGTATTGTACACCCCAATGTAATTCAATAGAGAATATGAATCCCTTTTCAATATTCTATTAGAGTTTCTTATGTATTTCATGTAACTCAATTGGAGATATTTTATAAGGAGTATTTGAAATAGGCACAACACCCGATATGAGTACTGTTGAAAAATCGACTTCATGATTTGGTAGAATACCAATAAATTATTCTATAAATACATAAAAAACTCTTGTACAATAGTTTTATCCTTATTGGTGAGTTTCTTCCAAAAAAATCTGAGATAGATAACCTTTATTTATAGGAATCAGAACCCATAATTTGTAAGAAATTTAAATTGGATGTTCTTATTCATCCTTGTGTTGATAGATGATGATAAATTCATTTAGAATATGAATTGTAAATTCCCTTCCTTGGATATTAATATGATATTAATAAATTTAAAACTAACCCATTATAATAACCACATTGAATCCCATTAATAAAATAAACACAAGATTTTTATGATGTACATTCCCAAAAACTTCAACCATAGAAGACTTATAACTATTTGATGCTACTATTTTTTCATTAAGAGTTTTCACAGCTAACTCAACCTCTAATTATTGAGATAATATGAAAATACCTCAAGAAAATTTTTTAGAAAGAAAAGATTTGGGGGATTTAAAATCAAATAAGATATTAGATTTTTTAGAGTGGATGGTATGTTTACCTTTCGCTACATTATTATCTTACTCCACATCACAAATAGTGATAACCTATTATTTTTATTTGCCTTTGTCCTTAAGATATTACTGATGTTGATCATCATTGATAACCCTTGTATTAGGGAATTTTTTAGAAAAGTGTCTCATTTCATTAGACTTGTAATATTGATGTGTGGGAGGTATATTCTTTATAGAATTTTCTCTATTAAAATCATTATTTATCTTTTTTCCATCAGTTTAGCAATAAATTTCCTGATTACCTTCTTTCCTGTAGAGACCCAAAGCTTGACTTACATGGAAATTACATTACTTTTGAGGAATACTTAGTACATAACAAAAACAGACACACAAGGACTGTAATAGTTTAGTGTCTTTGGAAACTCGGAATATAATCTTCTAATCGTGGTGAAAGATCTTCAACATCTCCCATAAATATCTTCCCCATTTTTTTCTTACCTAAAACCTTTCTTTATATCTTGGGGAAAAGAAAAAATAAAAGTGGTGAGCTCAAATGCCCAGTAAGGGTAAACATAGAGAACATAAAACAATCTATAAACATTTGAATGCAAAAACTTGAACATAAAATCTAAATATCAAAATCTTGAGCAAAGACATGAATCTTGGAAGTACGTAAGGAATATATCATAAGGGAACATCAATCATGATAAAATAGCAAGGGTATAAAACATGTAATTGTGGAAAACATTAAGCACATGATATGATTTCCATAGTAGCCAAGGCATTGCTTCCAAGACCATCTTAATGGACAAAGTCCCTTTCTGAATCGAGTTCACTCCTCGATCCAGTCCTCTAACACTGAACTGGGTTAAGTTACCATTCCAGCCATGTCTATCTCATGAGATATAAATTATTATCCAATGCATTGGAGGGATATATAGGTCCCACCCATCTCATAATGATACCATTCTTATGTGTGCCACAAAATTATAAACCATACATAATAGCATAACCCATGTAATAAAAATGGGATTCTTAAACATCACGTCATCATAACATAATCCATAAAATGATATCATAAAAATAATTCCATCATAACATAATAAAATCAATGTAAAAATACAGATATAAACAGAACCCTGTATTATCTTAGATGGAAAATAATTTAGATAAAACACTAGAACTCCATTCTTGAAGAAAATATCCTTTCTACTTCAAAAACATTTTCCTTTCTTAACATGTCATATAATTTTGAACTAAAAGAAGTTGATTAAAAATAAACTTGAAAAATTTTAAAGTAAGATTCATAGAAATAATGTTCTAAAAATCCATTCATGTCATATAAGTTAAAAAAACATTCTTCCCGTACTTTGGCCGGAAAAGTCAAAAAGTACCTCGTACGAAAAACGACAAAAGATTCTTTTCATATATTTTACTAAAAACTCACTGAAGGGTAAAATTGGATTTAAAAAATTGTAGGTGATGGAAATAATATTACATATTGAGGAAACATGGTTTTGGATGTAAATATTCCCCAGTAAATTATGAAGTATAAACAATCTCGGATAAAAATGAGATTGTGAGATTTTCCCTAACCTTAGGTCCGATATGCTTCGTACGTTTCTGAAACTCATGTATAATTATTTAAATAATGTCATTGACTTATTACAGAATCATATTCATTGTTATGATATCATATATGGTTCAATTATTACTTTATATTACCCATTCTTTTGTAAGTTCCATGTTAAAGCACCATTTTGTGTAAAATCGTTTTATTTATCGTACGTGTTTGGACTTGTTGTTCTCAATATTATTACTTATATCCTGATTTAATTCATTCCAGAATGTAATACATGATTAATATATAATATATATTCAGTATATACATATATATATATATATTATAGATCGATGGAATGAAATACACCGTTCATGGAGACGGTAGGTCGTACGTACGCATGAACGTTGTTTTCGTTTCCTTATTGAATTTAATGAAATTAAGTAGAGGACATACATATATATACACATAAATATAGTATCACTATTATCTCATATATTTCATTATTACTTATTATATATACTTTATAATCATTCATGAATGATTAACATGGAGAATGAATCTCATCGCGTCGTGGAGACGGTAGTCCGTACGTACGCACGAGCGATGATATCATTCCCATGATCGTGGAATTGCATTGATTTTTATGTATAATATTTCAGAATCAAAATAACTTTTCAATAATCATATATAGTTATTTATTTAAACCATCATACCCATCCAAGTAAGGTGGTGGTCGAAAACTGATTACACCACGGCGTGGAGACGGTATTCCGTAAGTACGCACGCGCGGTGATTTCGTTTTCCGTAGGATGGATATATGGTGAAATAGGGTTTTATCATAATTATAATAATATATCAGTATATTAGTGATACTGATGTTATTACTTCATAATGAAACAACTAAAGAAGAATAAGTAGAATAAGAAATAAAGTTGAAAGAATCAGTAACAGATATTACCTCTTCTTTCGACACGCCTCTTTGAAACCTCCTCTTAGGGCACTAAGATTGGTCATTGAAGAAAACCATAACCTCTAGGATGTTTCTAGGAAATTGTAGAAGATAAATTGGCAGGGTTTGTCCGATAATGAAGGCTCAAAGTGGTGTGAGGAAGAGAGGGAGGAGGTGCCCTTTTATAAGGGAGGAGAGGGGCACCTTTGGAATAACTAAAAATATTATTTTATTATAAAGTCATAATCGGTTTTTAATAGCTCCAAATTGTGTTATTTCGAAGACAAGGTGTGTATGGGTCTAAATCCTCTCATCCAATAGAATTTAGACAAGTTTAGGTCTCTGTTTTGACCTTATCATTTAGATTTAACTTTTAGTTAGATAATTTTTCTTTTACCGTGTCTTCTTGTTTTCTTACACAATAAGGTTAATAAACACACTATAACAAGCCAAACGAATCCCAAGTTGTTTATTATTAATATATATAACCTTATATAGGTAATTGTTCCGAAACTTATATTTTTAGGAATAAAATAACAATTAATAATATAATATTTGTTTTAAAAACTATTTTATGTCAATTTTGACACTATTTGGTAATTGATTTTTGTGAAAATCATAAAAGAATTATTAATTTGAAAAAAGTTAATTAAATCACTACTAAAGTGTCATAGTAACCTTTAAAATTAGTGTAATTCATAAAAAGTCTCAAATTACATTTATTTGGGTATTTATAACATCAATTATGTCAATATTTCATTAATAATATAATTACTGCATCATCATTATGTCATAAATAAATTAAATTATTTAATGTCTAAAAATTATAAATAAAACTCCATTATGTAGGAAATATTTTTATATTTATAAGGAATATTTATAGTAGAATTTATCGTATGTATAACCCTATATTAAAAATGATTTAGTTATTAAACATTGATTTTAACT
Organism: Viscum album; assembly: GCA_963277665.1. Taxonomy (NCBI): domain Eukaryota; kingdom Viridiplantae; phylum Streptophyta; class Magnoliopsida; order Santalales; family Viscaceae; genus Viscum; species Viscum album. Next base: position 197,003,669 of record OY728131.1, on the reverse strand, counting down.
ATTTTAACCCTTCTTTAAATAAATTAATAATAAATGTCCTAATCTAATACAAGTGGGCCTAAATGGTCATATTTTATTCCTAAGGTTGTTTTTGGTCGATTTAAACTTATCCAATAGAATTAGGACATGTGTTATGGTAATAATAATATCATTTTTAACCTTAATTACCCTATTTACTTTTAACTACGGTAAAAAAAGTAAAAAGTAACTATTCACCAATATTTATTTTCATCTCATTGAACCACATTTTAGTCCATGATATTAACCATGTCTCTCATATTTTCAAAATTCCACTCACAGAAGTGGTAAAATTATGTTTTATGTGAATTTTCAAATTCTCCTAGGAGGTGGGTAAAAGACGGTGAAAAGTTCAATAAAATTTTTATATATCTAAAATTACTATAAAATGACTCCAATGAATTAATTTGAACTTATATAGGTAGTATGTATCAATTTTTACCAAAAATAAATTTAAATAAAATAAATAATTATTTAAATAAAAAGTCGGTTTTTTTAAATAGTAACCCAGTGTTTTCACTATTCATCAAAAATTGAAAGTTTTCAGAAAAATACCAAAATTTTACCCTATGCTAATTTCGATATTCTGAATCCAAAAATGAAGTCCATTTTGAAATATAAAATTTATAAAATTTCAAAAAGTGGGTATTACTATTCATAATGGCTAGTTTATATAGCATATCATTGTTTAGAGGAACTCGGTATTGCGTACAACACACGCGATCGTGGAAGGTCATGATTGCCTGTAATGCAAGCCAAGTCAAGGATGAATGTTATTCAAGCTCCTTTTTTTGTAGCATAAAACACAATACATTAATGAAATTAAAAAGAATATTTTTCATAAAATCTCGGGGTGTTACATTCTACCCCCCTTAAAATGAATTTCGCCCTCGAAATTGTTCGGGGCTATAAATGGTTTACTACTCAAAAGTTTCTTTACTAGAAACCCACATCGTAAAAAGGAATTGAAAAAATTGACTTTAAAAACTAAAGTATAAAATGTAACGGTTACCCAAATTAACTAATCACTGGGTCTCCACATAGGATAACGTAGGTGAAAATATGGATATGGAAGAGAAATCTAACCATCATATTCGGATGGATAATGGTAGAGAACATGGATATGAAAATGCCAAAAATAACAAAGCCATAAATTTGTGATGATCTAGGGTACCACTTGATTCATCAGATATAATGGCACTAGGAAAAAAAATTTGGTTTTCAAGATCATTTCCCTAAAGTTGAAGAATTTGAATTAGAATAAATACTTACTTTATTTTGGTATAGTCTCACCTTTGTTCGTGGCTTGAACAATTTCCACTTCATCTCTTTAGGAAATGAAGTTGAATTTGTATTTCGTGAAGTTTTAGCAGATCATGCGATAGAATTATAGGTCATTCCATCTGTCTCAAACATAAGTTAGCAAAGGTTATATACATAATTCCATATATAGTGAGATTAATCATATATGGTTCCAAAATGGACTTATACTTCATCTATCATCCTGTATAATAAAATAAAACTAGTTTATACTAACCAGGGACTTCTTGTAGGCCAGTGGTAGGAAAAAAAGGCATGTCACACTTCATTTGTGGGTTCGATTCCCACATACTTGTCCGACGTGACGGGTTGTCACCCGTTCTACAGGTTGTCCTTTTTTTCTAAAAATATAAAACTAACTTATGTCCAACATAATCCATTCCAATATTTAGGCTTATCCATAATAATGCAGTCCATTTTCATATTATAGCGAAAATGATTACCCAAGATTTCATATAACAAGCATGTTAAAACCGTCGTTGATCCCCACACTACGGGAAAAATGAGCAATTGCGACGGGTTATTTGCGACGGGATTAAATCCCGTCGCAAATAGTCATGTTAAAAAAGTATTTGCGACGGGGGTACATACCCGTCGCAAATAAGGAGGCTTTTGCGACGGGATTGCTTTCCCCGTCGCAAATAGTTTTCCCGCGATGCGCGCCAAATCGCGGGAAACGTATTTGCGACGGGGAAATATTCCCGTCGCAAATAACAGGCGGCGGTAAATGGTATTTGCGACGGGAATATTCCCCCGTCGCAAATACTATGTCGGCAGAGGGTTATTTGCGACGGGTCCCGTCGCAAATAACTAATTACCGGTTGACCGTAATAAATGTTGGCGAAGGTATTTGCGACGGGTCCCGTCGCAAATAATACTATTTGCGACGGGAATCCCGTCGCAAATGGACCCGTCGCAACTAATCTAACCTATAAATACCCCCATCCGTTTTTTTCATTTCATTCTCATTCCTTATCTTCTCTCTCTCTCAGAATCATATTTCTAGAGTTTAGTTTTTCTCCAGTTTAAGTTTTTTCTCCGGAGCTGATATTAAAGTTTTGAAGAACGATCAGAACAGATCAATTTTCAAGGTATTTATCTTCATTTTAATTTTTTATTTATTTTTAATTTTTTATTAGTTTTTATTATTATTAATTAGTTGTAATTTAATTATGTTTACATTGTTTTATTACTTAATAAATTTAAATTATTAGTATTGTTTATATGGTAATTAGGAATAATTAGTAATAATTTTTAATAATTAAGAATAAATATTAATAACTAGTAATAAATACCAATAATTAGGAATAAGAACATTATTACATTATTAGTTTATTTTATTATTAATATTAAAATAATATAATTTTTTATATATATACAGTTCTTTTTTCATCTGTGTGTTTGCTGTCTTCACATGTATTATTTGTATGTGGAGATAGAAAACGCACAGATGAAAAAAGAACTGTATATAAATTAGAAAATTATATTATTTTAATATTAATAATAAAATATATTAATAATGTTATTATTTGTAATTATTGGTAATTATTTCTAATTATTGATAATTATTCATTTTATTACTAATAATTATCAATAATTAAGAATAATTAGTAATAATTACCAATAATTAACAATAATTAGTATTAATTACCTATAATTAGTATTAATTACCTATAATTAGTATTAATTACCATTAATTAGTATTAATTACCATTAATTAGTATTAATTACCAATAATTAGTATTAATTACCAATAATTCGTAATAATTAGGAATAATTAACAATAATTACTAATAATTAGGAATAATTAACAATAATTACGAATAATTAACAATAATTAGTAATAATTAGGAATAATTAGGAATAATTAGGAATAATTAGTATTAATTAGGAATAATTAGTATTAATTACCAATAATTAGTAATAATTACCAATAATTAGGAATAATTAGGAATAATTAGTATTAATTACAAATAATTAGTATTAATTAGGAATAATTAGTATTAATTACAAATAATTAGTCTTAATTACCAATAATTAGTATTAATTACCAATAATTAGTATTAATTACCAATAATTAGTATTAATTACCAATAATTCGTAATAATTAGGAATAATTAGGAATAATTAACAATAATTAGGAATAATTAACAATAATTAGGAATAATTAGTAATAATTAGGAATAATTAGGAATAATTAGTAATAATTAGGAATAATTAGGAATAATTAGTATTAATTAGGAATAATTAGTATTAATTACCAATAATTAGTATTAATTACCAATAATTAGTAATAATTACCAATAATTAGTTTTAATTACAAATAATTCGTATTAATTACAAATAATTAGTATTAATTAGGAATAATTAGTATTAATTACCAATAATTAGTATTAATTACCAATAATTAGTATTAATTACCAATAATTAGTATTAATTACCAATAATTAGTATTAATTACCAATAATTAGTATTAATTACCAATAATTAGTAATAATTAGGAATAATTAACAATAATTAGTAATAATTAGGAATAATTACGAATAATTAGTATTAATTAGGAATAATTAGTAATAATTACCAATAATTAGTATTAATTACCAATAATTAGTATTAATTACCAATAATTAGTATTAATTACCAATAATTAGTAATAATTAGGAATAATTAACAATAATTAGTAATAATTAGGAATAATTAACAATAATTAGTAATAATTAGGACTAATTAACAATAATTAGGAATAATTAGTATTAATTAGGAATAATTAGTATTAATTACGAATAATTAGTAATAATTACCAATAATTAGTAATAATTACCAATAATTAGTAATAATTACCAATAATTAGTATTAATTAGGAATAATTAACAATAATTAGTAATAATTAGGAATAATTAACAATAATTAGTAATAATTAGGAATAATTAACAATAATTAGTAATAATTAGGAATAATTAACAATAATTAGTAATAATTAGTATTAATTAGGAATAATTAGTAATAATTACCAATAATTAGTATTAATTAGGAATAATTAGTAATAATTACCAATAATTAGTATTAATTACCAATAATTAGTATTAAATACCAATAATTAGTATTAATTACCAATAATTAGTAATAATTAGGAATAATTAATAATAATTAGTAATAATTAGGAATAATTAACAATAATTAGTAATAATTAGGACTAATTAACAATAATTAGGAATAATTAGTATTAATTAGGAATAATTAGTATTAATTAGGAATAATTAGTATTAATTACGAATAATTAGTAATAATTACCAATAATTAGTAATAATTACCAATAATTAGTAATAATTACCAATAATTAGTAATAATTACCAATAATTAGTAATAATTACCAATAATTAGTATTAATTACCAATAATTAGCATTAATTACCAATAATTAGCATTAATTACCAATAATTAGCAATAATTACCAATAATTAGCAATAATTACCAATAATTAGCAATAATTACCAATAATTAGTATTAATTACTAATAATTAGTAATAATTACGAATAATTAGAAATAATTACGAATAATTAGAAATAATTACCAATAATTAGCAATAATTAGCAATAATTAGCAATAATTAGAAATAATTAGCAATAATTAGAAATAATTAGCAATAATTAGAAATAATTAGCAATAATTAGTAATAATTAGCAATAATTAGGAATAATTAGTAATAATTAGGAATAATTAGGAATAAGTAGGATTAATTAGGAATAAGTAGGATTAATTAGGAATAATTAGGATTAATTAGGAATAATTAGTAATAATTGCCAATAATGACCAATAATTGCCAATAATTACCAATAATTGCAAATAATTAGGAATAATTGCAAATAATTAGGAATAATTAGGAATAATCAGGAATACTCAGGAATACTCACGAATACTCACGAATACTCACGAATACTCACGAATAATCACGAATACTCACGAATAATCACGAATACTCACGAATACTCACAAATAATCAGGAATACTCACAAATAATCAGGAATACTCAGGAATACTCAGGAATACTCAAGAACACTTAGCAAAAAAAATTATATTATCAATATTTACGAAAAAACAATATTAATATTATTAAAATAATAAAAAAATTAAAAAATATTAAAATTATCAATATTCAGAACAAACTTTGTTCTATTATTGCGCATGACCTGACAATTGACGACCCTTTAAGATTTGAACATGTTAATAATAGAACAAAGTTTGTTCTGAATATTGATAATTTTAATATTTTTTAATTTTTTTTATTATTTTAATAATATTAATATTGTTTTTTCGTAAATATTGATAATATTTTTTTTATTACTAATAATTAGTAAACGAAATCTGCTTGGATAATGAAGGGAAAATTTATAACCATCTCCACAACGATGATTATCAAATTTCCTTTCATTATTCAAGCAGTTTTCCACTGCCCGTCAGTTTGATGAGGCGGCATGGATGCAGGCCACCCAGTATGCCTTCGAGAAGGGCCGGGTAGTTGGTATCGGCTCTCGACTGACTCCCGGAGATTATTATGGCAGTGCTGCGATGTCGGCGTCCAGCTCGAGGGGAGCTCGTGCATCTTCTTCTACACAGTATGAGGAGCAGTTGCGATCTCAGACTGCACAGATAGAGAGTCTCCGACAGGAGCAGGAGCAGATACGTCAGCAGCATGAGGAGGAGCGTCGACGCCAGCAGCAGCTGTACGAGGAGCAGACGAGTCGGTGGCAGCAGCAGCATCAGGAGCAGATGGAGTACATGCGCCGACTCACTCATGCTTTAGGGATGGAGTTTCCTCCACCACCATCTGCAGATCCCCCACCTCCCCCCCCTCCTACAGATTAGAGTTTGTATTTCTGTTATAAAATTTGTGAAATCAAAATATTTTTTTTTTCTATTCGTAGTTTCTGTCTCATTATAAAATATTAATAATATTATATTTTTAAATAACAATATTAATATGAATAATAATAATATTTATATTTTATAATATTAAATTTTATATATATATTAAAATTTTATATATATATTAAAATTTTATAATATTATAATTTAATTATTTTTTTGTAATACTTGAATTATTTTAATATTTGAATGTAAAATAATTCTATTATTTTTATATTAATTAAAATAACTTATTAATATTTTTTTTATTTATGAATTATAATTATAATATTATTATATTAATTAAATTATTTATTAGTATTCTATTATTTTTATTTTTGAATTATAATTCTACTATTATTATATTAATTAAAATAATTTATTATTTTCATTTGTAAATTATAATTCTATTATTATATTAATTAAAATAATTTATTAATAATTTTTTTTTATTTTTTTTATAGTATTTGCGACGGGATACTATGCCCGTCGCAAATACTAGTATTATTAATATTTTTTTATTTTTTTTTAAAAAGAGTATTTGCGACGGGACCCGTCGCAAATACTATTCATAGTAATTGCGACGGGTCCCGGTTCCCGTCGCAAATACTAGTATTATTATTTTTTTTATTTTTTAAAAAAAAACGTTATTGCGACGGGCCCGTCGCAAAAACAATTTGCGACGGGAACCGTCGCAAAAGGTATTTGCGACGGGCCCGTCGCAATAACTGTTTAAAAAGTTTTTTACAAAAAACGGAATACTATTTGCGACGGGGAGAATGCCCGTCGCAAAAAAGGGCTTTAGCGACGGTCCCGTCGCAAATAAGTTTAGTTGCGACGGCGTTTTCCGCAACGGGCTATTTGCGACGGGACCCCGTCGCAAATGGCTATTTGCGACGGGATCCCGTCGCAAATAGCCCGTCGCAAATACCTGGTTTTCCAGTAGTGCCATATATCATAAGATATGTCTTGTTGGTCACATTCCAAACATTCTAAGGCCTTAATCATGTATTCTCTTGAAAAATGAATACCCATTGAATCTAAGTGAAAACATGAGTGCTATCGAAAGTTAACTCTTTCTACATACCAAAACCCCAAAATTCTATATACTCAAACCATGATATAACTATTTCCTTATATCATTCATGAGCTCATGAATACTGTCAAACATTTCATTTTCTCCTTATCCCTTCATTATTTGGATATCATCTTCTTTCCAAATATATCTAAATCACTTTCCATGGTTACTGGTACCATAAAATTATTGAAAACCACAATATACCAATACATAAATATTCCAATATTCCACAATACTATATACAACATTATTTTGGAATCCCATTACATAAAAACTTAGTCATTCCACCACATCGTTGTCATATTCAACATCACCAATAGTGATCGCATGTGACTTCCCTTTGTCATTTTCCTTAAGTGTTTGCTCAGGTCTATCATCATTAACCCTTGGATTAGGGCATTGATTAGTATAATACCCCATTTCATTGCACTTGAAGCATTGAAGTGTTGGTGGTGCGTTCTCTGAAGTCTTTTCTTTATTCACATCATTAGCAACCATTTTTCCATTACTTCAACACTCAGCTACTCGATAACCTTCTTTTCCACACTTAAAACATTTTATACTCCCATTAAGACAATCTCAACCATGTTTCTTTCCACAATTTTAGTATAAGGAAACATTCATCTTCCTTTCACCATTATTCTGAGATTTCTCCTTGAACTCCATCTTTCGTTTCTTGTCAAAACCATGAGATGGATATATAACACCAACTTCCATTTCTACCTTGATATCACAACACACAATTTCTTCATGGCTACTGAAGTCTCTTATAGCTAATTCCCTTCAAAGATTTGGTTTTAAGCCATTGAAGAATTGACCAACTTTACTTTCATGTTGGATGATAAAGCCAGATGCATACCTTGCAAGCCTTGTAAAATTATCTTTGTATATACCAACAGATTCATCATCCTTTTGCTTTAGTTCAAGAAACTCCTTCTCCATCTTTGTTCAAAGAATACGACAGAAGTACTTATTGAAAAATATGTTCTTGAACTCGTCCCATTCGATAGACTCAATTTCATCTCTTTCCCTCATATTCTTGATAAGATTCCACCATTGATCAGCTTCACCTTCCAAACGATATACTGCTAAGATGACTTTATAATGTTCAGAACATTGAAGAACTGAAAATATCTTTTCAGTGGTACTGATTCATTGTTCATCAAAAAGTGGATCAGAAGACCTACTGAAAGAAGGTGGACGTTGCCTCATGAAGGACTCAATAGAATATTGATCCCTTATCTGCTCATTTGGAAGTCCAGAATGATTCATAGCTTCTGTAAGTATAGCAATAAGATTTTCCACTCCATCTCCCATAAAATTTGTTTGTTCAGGAGTACAATCAATGCATTTTCCATTACATTGATCAACACGGTTCCTTCGGGTTTGATCCATCGTCTAAAACCCAAAAAGAATAGTGTGAGAGGAAAAACTCATTCTAGGGAAAACAACATAATAAAGTGAGAGTACCTTAAATATCTAACATCTTAGGTTTAATTATAATATCGTTACAATAATTCTAGGACTATAACCTATACTTATACTTAACCTTAGGGATATCCCTATACATACCTTAGAAATATATCTAGGGATCTCACAAAAGTTCTCGCATCCTAGTTTCCAAAGGTTGACTAAACCTTTCCTATGATACCAACTGTAGAGACCCAAAGCTTGACATACATGGATATTACATTACTTTTGCAGAATACTTAGTACATAAAAAAAACAGACACACAAGGACCGTAATAGTTTAGTGTCTTTGGAAACTCATAATATAATCTTCTAATCGTGGTGAAAGTTCTCCATCATCTCCCATAAAGATCTTCCCCTTTTTTTTCTTACCTAAAACCTTTCTTTATATCTTGGGGAAAATAAAACATAAAAGGGGTGAGCTCAAATTCCCAGTAAGGGTAAACATAGAGAACATAAAACAATCCATAAAAATTTTAATGCAAAAACTTGAACATAAAATATAAACATCAAAATCTTGAGCAAAGACATGACTCTTGGAAGTATGTAAAGAATATATCATAAGGAAACATCAATCATGATAAAATAGCATGGGAATAAATCATGTAATTTTGGAAACCATTAATCACATGATATGAATTCCATAGTAGCCAAGGCATTGCTGCCAAGACCATCTTAGTGGAAAAAGTCCCTTTCTGAATCGAGTTCACTCCTCCATCCAGTCCTGTAACACTGAACCGGATTAACTTAACGTTCCAGCCATGTCTATCTCATGAGATATAAATCTTTACCCAATGCATTGGAGGGAGATATTGGTCCCACCCATCTCATAATGATACCATTCTTGTGTGTGCCACAAAATCGTAAACCATACATCATAGCATAACCCATGTAATAAAAATGGGATTCTTAAACATCACGTCATCATAACATAATCCATAAAAGGATATCCTAAAAATAATTCCATCATAACATAATCAAATCAATGTAAAAATAGGTATATAAACAGAACCCTATATTATCTTAGATGGAAAATAATTTTGATAAAACACTTGAACTCCATTCTTGAGGAAAATATCCTTTCTACTTCAAAAAAAATTTCCTTTCTTAACATGTCATATAATTTTGAACTAAAAAAAGTTGATTAAAAATAAACTTGAAAACTTGTAAAGGAATCTTAATGGAAATAATGTTCTAAAAATCCATTCATGCCGTATAAGTTGAAAAATACATTCTTCCTGTACTTTGGCTGGAAAAGTCAAAAAGTACCTCGTATGAAAAACGAAAAAAGATTCCTTTCATATCTAATAATAAAAACTCACTGAAGGATAAAATTGGATTTAAAAAATTTTAGGTGGATGGAAATAATATTTCATATTGATGAAACATGGATGTGGATGTAAATATTCCCCAATAAATTATGAATTATAAACAATCTCGGATAAAAATGAGATTCTGAGATTTTCCCTTACCTTAGGTCCGATATGCTTCGTACATTTCCGAACCTCCTGTATAATGATTTAAATAATGTCATTTACTTATTACAGAATCATATTCATTGTTATTATATCATATATGGTTCTCTTATGACTTTATATTACCCGTTCTTTTGTAAGTTCCATGTTAAAGCAGCGTTTTGGGTAAAATCGTTTTATTTATCGTACGTGTTTGGACTTGTTGTTCTCGATATTATTACTTATATACTGATTTACTTAATTCCAGAATGTATAACATGATTTATATATAATATATATTCAGTATATACATATATATATGATAGATCGATGGAATTAAATACACCGTTCATGGAAACGGTTGGTCGTACGTACACATGAACGCTGTTTTCGTTTCCTTATTGAATTTAATGAAATTAAGTAAATGACATACATATATATAAACATAAATCCAGAATAATTATTATGTCATATATTTCATTATTACTTATTATATATACTTTATAATTATTCATGAATGGTTAACGTACAGAATGAATCTCATCGCGTCGTGGAGACGGTAGTCCGTACGTACGCACAAGCGATGATATCGTTCTCATGATCATGGAATTGTATTGGAGTGTATGTATACTATTTAAGAATCAATATCACTTTACAATAATCATATATAGTTATTATTTACACCATTATACTCATCCAAGTAAGGTGGTGGTGGAAAATAGATTACACCATGGCGTGGAGACGGTATTCCGTACGTACGCACGCGCGGTGATTTCTTTTTCCGTAGGATGGATAGATGGTGAAATAGGGTTGTTTCATATGTATAATAACATATCACTATATGAGTGATACTGATTTTATTACTTCATAATGAAACAACTAAAGAAGAAGAAGTGGAAGAAGAAATAAAGATGAAAGAATCGGTAATGGACATTACCTCTTCTTTGAAGTGCTTCTTTGAGACCTCCTTTTTGGGCACTAAAATAGGTCATTGAAGAAGACCAGAACCTCTAGGATGTTTCTAGGGAAGTGGAGAGGAGAAATTGGCAGTGGTTGGACGAGCTTTAAGACTCAATGTGGTGTGAGGAAGAGGGGGAGGAGGTGCCCTTTTATAAGGGAGGAGAGGGGCACCTTTGGAATAACTAAAAATATTATTTTATTATAAATCTAAATTAGGTTTTAAATAGCTCAAAATTGATTTATTTAAAATATAAGGAGGGGATGGGTCTAAATCCTCTCATCAAATAGATTTTAGACAAGTTTAGGTTCCTATTTTAACCTTATCATTTAGATTTAACATTAAATTAAATAATTTTACTTTTACCGTGTCTTCTTGTGTTCTTATACTATAAGGTTAATAAACATACTATAAGCAGACAAACGAACCCCAAGTTGTTTATTATTAATATATATAACCTTATATAAGTAATTTGGCCGAACCTTAGATTTTTATGAATAAAATAACAATTAATAATATAATATTTGTTTTAAAAACTATTTTATGTCAATTTTGACACTATTTTGTAATTGATTTTTGTGAAAATCATAACAGAATGATTAGTTCTAAAAAAGTAAATTAAATCAATAATATAATGTCATATTAACCTAAAAAATTAGTTTATTTCATAAAAAGTCTAAAATTACATTTATTTGGGTATTTATAACATCAATTATGTCAATATTTCATTAATAAGATAATTACTACATCATCTTTGTGTCATAAATAAATTAAATTATTTAATGTCTAAAAATTACAAATAAAATACCATTATGTATGAAATCTTTTTATATTTCTAATGACTATTTATAGTCTAATTTACCTTATGTATAACCCTATATTAAAAATTATTTACTTATTAAACTTTGATTTTAACTATTTTAACCCTTCTTTAAATAAATTAATAATAAATGTCCTAATCTAATAAAAGTGGGCCTAAATGGTCATATTTTATTCCTAAGGTTGTTTTTGGTCAAATTACACTTTTCCAATAGAATTAGGACATGTGTTAGGGTAATAATAATATCATTTTTACCCTTAATTACCCTATTTACTTTTAACCGTGGTAAAAAAAGTAAAAAGTTACTATTCACCAAAAATTATTTTCATCTCATTGAACCACAATTTAGTCCTTGATATTAACCCTGTCTCTCAGATTTTCGAAATTCCACTCACAGGAGCGGTAAAATTATGTTTTATGTGAATTTACAAATTCTCCTTGGAGGTGGGTAAAAGACGGTGAAAAGTTCAATAAAATTTTTATATATCTAAAATTATTATAAAACGACTCCAATGAATTACTTTGAACTTATATAGGTAGTATGTATCAATTTTGACCTAAAATAATTTTAAATAAAATAAATAATTATTTAAATAAAAAGTCTGATTTTTTAAATAGTAACCCAGTGTTTTAACTATTCATCAAAAATTGAAAGTTTTCAGAAAAATACCAAAATTTCACCCTAGGTTAATTTCGATATTCCGAATCCAAAAATGAAGTCCATTTTGAAAGATAAAATTTATAAAATTTCAAAAATTGGGTATTACTATTCATAATGGCTAGTTTATATAACATATCGTTGTTTAGCGAAACTCGGTATTGCGTACAACACACGCTATCGTGGAAGGTCGCGATTGCGTGTAATGCAAGCCAAGTCAGGGATGAATGTTGTGCAAGCTCCTTTTGGTGTAGTATACAACACAAGACATTAATGAAATTAAAAAGAATATTTTTCATAAACTCTTGGGGTGTTACATTTCCCAAACATAAAACATGTACCAGTCCCCATAATATATTTTCTTCAGTATTTCTTTCTACACATTGAGGATAAAGTAAATTTCATCTTTTTTTCACTTTGGTTTTTGTATTTTCCTTTGAATTCCATTTTCCCTTGTTATCAAACCCACAATACTAATGGGTAACTCCAATATTCATCTCAACCTTGAGATCACATAGAATGACTTACTCATACCAATTGAAGTTCGTTATTTCTAATTCCCTTAGAAGACTTGGTTTTATGCCACTAAATAATTGATAAAGCTTACTCTTAAGACGAATGATAACTCCAAAATCTTCCCTTGAAACTACTGTAAAATTTCTTTTATAGGTACTAAATAATACCTCATCATTTTTCTTAATCTCAATAAACTCATTCTCTATACGTTTTTAATAATATGAGTAAAATATGTATTGAAAATAATTTCTTTAACTCATCCCATTCCATAGTTTAAATTTAATCTTATTTCCTCATATTATTGATGAGATTCGACCATTGATCTGATTAACCAAGACTACTAAGATTAATTTATCATGTTATAAACATTGGAGAACCAAAAATATATTTTCATTTGTACTAATCCATTGTTCATCCACTAGTGGATCCGAAGACCCACTAAAAGAAGTTGGATGCTACCACATGAAGGACTCAATAGAATTTTGTTCCATCATTTTCTTGTTTGGGAGTCTTGCATGATTCATAGCTGAGAAAGTTTTGTGATAATATTAAAAATATTTTTTCATATCCCATATCATTTGACTATTCTAAAGGACAATAATTTCATTTCTTGTTACATTCATCATTAACATGATTCTTTCAGGTTCCATCGATTGAAAAAAACAAGAAGCATAGTGTGAGAAATAATAATCATAATGGGAAAACCACATAATCAAGGGAAATTAATTATAAAATTTCAATTTAGGACACCTTAGGCTATATCCGAGGATTTTAATGATCATGTAAAGACCTATAAAAATCAAGTAAATTTTTTTCTAAATTTTCTTTAGGATTTTACAAGAATGCAGTTTTTGACGGCGCATGATTCCGAGGCCCGGTGTGCCCGGAATTTCAATCCAAAGTTTAGCTCGAGTATGTTCAGTGAACGAACGAGCGGGAATTTCTAACTTTTGAACTGGTGCCTGGAATCGAATTACGAGGGCACCGATGGAACCGCATCATCGGTAATTGCTTAGGAACTCCTGTTTCGGAGTTGCGTTTACACAAGGGGAGTTATTAATTTTTGTGTTAGTTGAAAATAAAAATTAACAATTTTTATTTTTTTCCCACTTGGTCGTTTTATACTAAGTAAGGATGTTGGGGGTGGGACCCACTTGTGATAACCAACCTTGAGAGGATAAAGTAGTGTGGGACCCACATGTGCCCAACCCCTCACTTTCCTAACCCCTCTAAATCCCCCCCTCCCATTTAAATTTTGCTAACTTATGTACTCATTAATTTTATAACATCTTATGTCATAACTTAAGTGAGTTAAATGTGGGTTTTGAATTTTCAAACTCTTGAAATTCAAAAACCTATGTTGGGTAAATAAAATTAGTGGGAGGTTTATTTTATTTTGTTGATAGAGTATTGTCGTTGACAGCTTTTGGGAAGAACACCTTCTTCTTCGATGAAGAACGTGAAGAACACCGTTCTTCAACGAAGAACACCTCCGACGAAGAACACCGTTGTTCAACGAAGAACATCTCCGTCGAAGAACGTGACGTCTTCTTCCAACGATGTTTCCTCTTCGAACGCACCTCGACAACAACGGAATCGACGTTTGTTTTCCACGACGCCTGACTTCCACGATGCTCGTCTTTCGCGGCTCGTTAACGCGCACCGTTCCTGAACCGAGGTAGGGGTTTTATTTATTTATTTGTTCTTGAATACCAACTTGTTGATCTTCGTGGATTTAACCGCTTGTTATCGAATAACGCAAGGGGGTCGGACCGCACAAACACGGATGACCCTCCTCCTTAATTTTTTTATGATTGATTCCTTTGTGGATTGGTTCGGGAAGGTGTGGTGTCGTCGCACCACACGGAATCGAGCGACAGGAAACACGCGGCGCTGTCGTGCCGCGCCGTAGAAAGAAGTTCAAGGACGCGACAGCGTCGCACCGCGTCGAATAAAACCGAAGATGCCGCGGCCGGAGCGGGGCCACGGGGGAGGGGCGCGGTGCCGTCGCACTGCACCAGACGACAAGGGTCGCGGCCGGTTCCGGGCCGCGGCGGAGCAGGGTGACCGACGGCTGGTACCGGGCCACCGGCGACAGAGCTGGAAGGGGACCGGCCATCGCTGGTCCCGTTGAGTAGAAACCGGCCGGCTAGGTCGGGCCGACCGGACATAGGGGAGCCGGGGGAATTAATTCCCCCGGTTGGATTTCAAGAAGCCCAAATTAAGGGGCCGCCGTTTTCATAAAGGAGGCGCAACGCCCCTCCCTTGTCATGCGCGGCACAAAGGCCGCACTGGCCGCGCCGCCGCTCCGCCGGTCGGGCCGGGTCGCCGCCTGGGCCGGGTCGACCCGGTTCGGCCGACCCAGAGGGGGTACTGGGTCGTGCCAGGCCGGGCCTAGACCCCATATTTTCGGACTGAGTTGGTTCAAACGATCATATTTTGGGCTACGGACCTCCGATCGACGCACCTCCAGTGGCAACGCGATCCTTGGATCGAGACGGTCATTTCGGTATGTTACACTCAAGGTTTCCAAGAACTTTGGGTTCGGCCAGGTTGGTTCGTACACGAAACCAACCGGGCCCTCGGAGCGGAAACACTTATATCTTGAGCTCTGGACGTCCGATTGACGTGTCGTCAACTTTGATGGATTCCTCTAAGTGAGACAGATCTTTTGGCTTACTCCGCTCGAGGTTTGGATGCCGTCGGAGTGCAGTCGGGTTGGTTTGCTCAAGAAACCAACTGGGCCCCTGAACGAAAAAGCCAATAACTCACAGACCGGGCGTCCGATTGACGCGTCGTCTATCTCGTTGAATTCCTCTTGATGAGACAGAACTTTTGGCATACTTCGCCTGAGTTTTGGTTGTTGTTGGATAGTGGCCAAGTTGGATCGTACCCGAAATCCAACCGGGACCCTGGAACGGAAAAGCTGATATCTTTCAGACCGGACGTCCGTTTGACGAACCATCAGCGACGTTGGTGATCACGTTGATAAACGGTCCCTATAAGTATACCCTATGAGAGTTCGGGGTACATTTGTGATACGTCCAGGTTGGTTCGCTCACAAAACCAACCGGGCCCCTGGGACAAAAAGCCTAATAACTCATAGACTGGGCGTCCGATTGACGCGCCGTCTGTTGTGTTGATACCCCTATGATGAGGCGGTCCTTTGAGATACTTCTCCATGGGACTTTGAGATACTTGGAGTATCGACCTGTAGCTCGTGGAGCGGACCCTCCCAGAGACGAGCGTGCGGAGTACAGAGACCGTGTAGACGACTGAGACCTAACGACTGCTTGATGGACTCGACTTGAAGTGAGTCGACTAGCCCAGTGGATGGAGCGCTCGGTATTTGGCGGCAGAACCACGACGGACGGAGCGCCTGGTAGTTGGCATCAGACCCGCGGTACTCGACCGGAGGAGTACCTCTGTAAGCTATTAGGGGGAGCGCCCAGTATTTTGCGGTAGACCCACAGCAGATGGAGCGCCCAGTATTTGGAAGCAGACCCGCGGTACTCGACAGGAGGAGTACCTCAGAGACTTAGATTAGTGAACAGTACCTCGGAGTCATGACAGGACCACTGTACACTCCAGAGACGGTCCTCTTCAGCAGTTACGGTTTCGATAATGAAAATCCAGGTTTGAGCTGAGTCAATGACCTTTGTGTTTACCTCTTGATTGAGATGGGTCACTTGATAACTTAGGTATATGTATGGGCATATACCTGGGTAGTGGTTATCCGATGATTTCATAATCCTTGTGTTTACTCATGATTGAGATGGGTTACTTGTTAACTTAGGTATATGTATGGGCATATACCTAAGTAGAGATTATCTGTTGAGATCTTCTTTGTGGTTATCCTTGTTGGATTTAGTGAGCCCTTGAGGGTCTCGGGGTCCCTACTGAGTATCGTTATACTCACCCCTGCACGGGCTTTGCCCGCACCTCATTGTGTTGGTTGCAGACGATGGCAGTGCTGACGGAGGCCGAGTGTTTGAGGACTGGACGGTACCCAGAGGTGGACTACACGATGAGTCAGTATCTGGAGGAGGACTTCACGGCGAGACGACACACAGAGGAGGTTGACGGGCGAGAGCGTTGAGGAGGCTATCTGTACCTACCCTTCAGGTAGGATCCGAGGAGGACGAACCAGGAGCTTCTTCCTTCTTCCAGCTGTTTGCCTTTTTCTGTTGCACTTTCGTTTAGTTGTAGCTGCACTTTCAGTTGGGTTTGTATTCTGGCCCATTTACTTTACATCACTTCCTTTTGTACTTAGTGTTTTTCTTCTGCTTGTACTCTGTGGTGTTTTGTTTACTTTTATAAAGGCAATTCCTTCCCAGTTATCGGGATTTACGCCTTTGGTGCTAGTCGTCAGCCCCTGGCCTATGGAAGGCGGGCTTGGGGTAGTCATGGCACGGGCCCCGAGGACGGGTCGTGACAGATCATTACCAAAACACTGGGATTTTAATTTATACTTAGACTTTTCCTTAGAGTTTTTACTAAGGGTTTCTCATCCTAGATTCCAATGGATAACTAAACACTACTCTAATAAAAACTACAACAGACAAAAATTTAAATACATATATATTGCTTCTAAATATAGAAATATTGATTATATAATATAACAAAACTACTCTAGGACTATATAGGTTTAAAATCATTAGAATGTGGAAAACCTTAACAACTGGTTCATAAAACATCTACATCGTCTCATACTAATTCCGTCCTATATAAAACCTCTTTCTGAATATATTACTTAATACACTTCTTCATATCCTGGGGAAAAGAAATATAATAAAGGTTGAGCTCACGTGATCAGTAAAGGTAAACAATGGAGATATAAACCATATCATAATCATAAAACATAAGACCACAAACATATAATTTGAAAATTATATCTTCTGTATCAAAGATCATGATATCATGTCATGGGATAAATCATAGAATTCTATTAAATAACATATTCCCATAGAGATAAACATAAGGAATTTAATATGAGGGATAAACATAAGAATAGAAAATAATTTCTATATTATTCAACCCACATTACTAAAACCTATAGAGGAAATATACTTTTGATGAACCAAGTTCACTTCTTATTCCATCAATGTGTTAATGAACATGGATCATTTCCCATTATAGTCATGTCTATCTCATGAGATATAAATCTTTACCCAATTCATTAGAGTGAGATATAGGTCCCACCCTTCACATAATGAAAACCATACATATGTGTTCTATAATAATATAATTTATTCATCATTTCAAAACCCATGAAAAGCAATGGGTTTCGTAATCATCATTCCATCATAACATAATACATAAAAAGGAAATGGATTTCATAAATATCATTCCATTATAAAAATAATCAAATAAGTGGAATAATATGAATATTATAATTTAAACATATCCATATTAAATTATATTAAATAATAGTATCTTATATGGAAAATAATTTTGAGAGATTACATAAAAGTAATTATTAAGTAAAATACACTTTCTTCTTTGAAAATGATTTCTTTTCTTAATATGATGCACAACATTTAAAGAAAACCTATTCTTTCAAATCAAAATTTTAACCTTGAAAGATAAAAACTATGGAAATAATTCCAAATAAAAATGTAAAAATATATTCATGTTCTATAAGTTAAAAGAAAACATTCCTCTCATACTTTTTCTGGATAAGTTAAAAAGTACCTCGTAGAGAAAACAAAAAAATATTCCTTTCAAAACATTCAGTAAAAACTTAAAAATAGGTAAAAATTAATTTAAATAATTATATAATAATGATAAAAATATTTTGGAATACCCTTTTTGTTTGACATGTACATGTATTTCAAATATAACTTAATAAATACTTACATGTAAAAAATCTCAAATAATAATGATATTGAAAAATTATCCCTTACCTTATGTTTGGGTTCCTTCCTATGGATAATAAAATCTTATATAATGGATTTAATAATTTTATTAATTTATTCTATATCCATATTTATTTTTATGATATCATATTTCATCATATTATCACCCATTTAAAAATATTTCATTATTACACTCCATTTGGGTGTTAACTGCTTCATTTTCTTACGCATGTCTTGTCATAAAAGTTCCATTTATTAAAAATATAACATATTATTGTAATTTATAGAATAATATTAATGTAATATATATCATATTATTCATTTTATACATGTATATAATCCCTATTTAATGGTTGTCATGGATAATGTATCGCATTGCATCGTAGAGACGGTAGGTTGTACGTATGCACGAGTGATGATATCATTACCTTAATTATAAAATGGCATATAAGAGGATGGTGTATATATTACTCCATAATAAATATTATGTTATAATAATCATATATAGTTATTATTTACATCATTTCACTCATTTAAATAAATTATTGATGAGATATAGACTACATCACGATGTCATGTTTTTTTAGTACAATAGATAGAATATAGAATATATTTTCTCCATATTAATAATAGAATCTCAAAATATATGAGATAATATAGTTATTAATTTATAATTTAAACAACAATTTAAAATTAATTAGAATAATAAATGATCTTCAGAGAGTCGATAGAGGATATTACTTCTTCGGTCATCTCCCTTTAGATCTACTCTTAAGGACACTAGAGTTGGTATTTTGACAAGACCATAAACTCTATAAAGTGTCTAGGTATTTTTATATGGTAAATGGGTAGTTTATGGATGACATTAAAGGGTCATTTAGTACAAGTAAATGAGGTAAGAGGTTCTCTTTATATTTGAGGTGGGGGTAGCTTTAGAATTTCCAAAAAAAAATAATTTAAAATAAATTAAATATCATTAAAAATACTAAACAAATTTTATATTTGAATAATATATGAGATAAGGTTATAATATCATCAAAAAATAGATTTTTTACATTTTTTGGTATTCATTTAAACCATATCATTTAAATTAATACTTAGTTAACTGATTTTAATTTTGACTTACGTAACCAATTTTTCAATATTAAAAGATTTTAAATTTTACATATTTTTTTAAAATTAGACAATAAATGAACAATTTAGAACCTTTTAGAAAATATTATAATTATTTTTTTAAAAAAATTATTATTTTAAAATAATTTAATAAAACATTATTTTGATAAAATATCAATAGTGACAATTTTGGCACTATTTGATTATTGATTTTTTTTAAATATAAAGATAACAAGTTAACTTAAAAAAATATTATATACTTCATAGGTAAAGGTAATATATAAAATTAATTATATATATTAAATATCCCAAATTATAATTATTTTAAAATTTTTAATAAAATATATTTAATATTTTCATTAATAAAATAATAACTACATCGACATTGTGTAATTATTTAGTATATTCATTTATTTACTAAACATTAAAAAAATTAAATTGATGAAGTAAAATATCCTTGATTTCTGAATAATATTTATAGTATAATTTATCTATTGTATAACCCAATATTAAAAATAATATATTATTTAAAACATGACTATGAAATCTATAAATATTTATTAAATAATGTATTATAAAGAACATAATTTCATCAAAGTAGCCCAAAATGTCAAAAATAAATTTATATCATGAAAATAAGATTATTAAGATAAAAATTAACATCAATATTCATTCATAAAACTCATTTTCCCCATGTTGTCACATAAGAGATATTAAAGACAAGGAAAATGACATTTTGTGTCTTCCTTTGATTTGAATATTATCTTGGTCATTTTCATTCAAAAGCTTCCATTAAATGACTTAATTGAGGTCTTAAAGTGTTAAGTTTCTCATTTCATTGATCAAATAAATTTTTTTCATTTTTTACGGTCATTTTATAGTATTTATAATTTTATTTTTATACCCAAATTACCCAATTTACCATTTACCACGGTAACAAAATTTACCTTGGTTACTATTCATATTAGAAAAAAATAGAAGGTACCTATTTACTAAATTTTAAACTTTTGAATACAATTTGGGAATCCATTTTTAAAAATTAAAAACACTGAAGATTTAGAATTTAAATTTAAATATAACCTATAAAATTCATTGCAAAACAGTTTTTCGAAAAAATGTTCTTATAAAACATAAAATATTTTTATAATAAAATATTTTATAAAATCCATTTCATAAACCAAAATTTTACTATTTTTATTTAAAATTAACTAACTAAAATTTGTAACTAATAAAAATTAATTATTGTTCCTTATAAATACTTTTAAAGAAAATATTTTTTCTAAAATAAAAATTTATATTTCACTAAAACATGAAACCTACCAGAAAATTTAAAAAAATTTAAAGAAAATAAATTTTGATATCCCTATTTAAAATAAAATGTTTAATTTTTCATATAAAAATTATAAGTGTGTCAAAAATTATATTTAAAATGCATTATCCAATAAAAGGCGTTAAAATTACCCATTTAAAAAATATATTACTTTGTTCATAGAATTATATTTATTCACATATTATGCTTATAAAATGTATTGGATGAATATATAGAAAATATTTGATTTAACATATAACTTACTTATTTTATTATTATTCACTAATTGTATTTAATTTAATTTATAAATACAAAATGACTTTGGGAGTACAGAATAGGAAAATTTCATTTACATTCAATTGGTTTATATTTTCATTTCTATTTAACCAATTAATTATTAACTTGTTTTCAAAAGTTATTTATTAATATTTATTCCCACCAATTTAATGTCTAGGTTATAATGGTCATTTTTTACTATCTCGCGGCTCGTTTTAGAACACAATTGTGTGCAAAGAAACCTATTGAAGAGTTAAAATTATTGAAAGAGAAATATTGATTATAATATTAGGGTGTTACGATGTCGTGTAGGAACCCATGTTTGTTAGACCGATTTAGGTTGTGAATAGAATCTGGCTGGTGGAATACTGATTGGATCTTCCACTGAGGTACTTCACTATTAATGAATTTTTTCATGTGTCATAGATTCAGCGGTATCACCCAGACCCTTCTCGTGTGATCAATGTGGATTATTTTGAGATTGAGAATAATGCATCTTTTAGGAGAATCTGATATATGATTTGGATCACAATGAGAAAGTGTTTTAGGGAAAAACATTTCTGATAGTTAGTGTATTATGGAAACATCTGTGTGTGGAATAGGAAATATGGGATAGAGAAGCACACATGCGGTCTTAGTGGCTCAATCTTTTTACCTTGTAATCTTATAGATGCTTGGGAGTACATATTGGGGATGAGGAGTTATAAGGTGGGGGGTTGTACGATCCATACCTCTTCTCGAGATGTCTCAAGCTTGTTTACATTTACACTTTTTTCTTGTATTTATATGTTTTTTGGGCTTTATATTGTGTTGGATTGACAGATGATTTATGAATTTTTCAAGGGGTTTGTGCATGGTTGGAACACGATTTTCCAAAACCATACGCTAAGTCTAGAAAACCATGTGAGACCAAATAGAGTATATTTTCACTGTTGGTGCATGTTTTGTCAAACTATGCACCTTGTTGGGATTAATAGTGCGACACCCCTAAATTTAGTGCATAGTTAGGGCATATGGTTAATCAAAATGGTGCGCCCCATACATGAAACTGTGCCTGTATGATTTAAAACACCAATAATTATATTAAAAATGTCCAAACATCCATAATTCTCCCAAAATCATCCCTAACTTGTAAAAATGATTTATCTCATTTTTAGTAGTTCTTGGAAGATTTCCTAGGTCTTCTAACCTTAATTATTGACAATTCAAAACCCATATTGATGATCCACACCACTCTCGGTAAGAGAATATCGTATTGATTGGTTTCTCATGTTTAATTCCTCCATCAAAGGGACATTTTTCTCTTTTTTGGATCTAGTTCTAGTTTATTTTTATATTTATTTTTTTGATATTTTATATAGGATTCATATCTAGATTGCATTCTTTTCCATGATTTTTTTTCTTCCACCTCATGTGGGTATTTTTATTGGTGAATTTTCATCATTATTTTTGAGGTTGGTTGTAAAAATCATAATCCCATAGTCTTGATTTAATTATGTGTATGGTATTTTAAATTTTCAATTTCCATGATTAGTCAATTGCATTGATAATTTAATAGATTTCATTTAATTTCCATTTGAAAATGATTGGGATTAATTTGGGGCAACTCAAATTTGTGTGATTGTATTTAATAATTGGTGTATTAATTAATTGGATATTGGTATTGTGGAATTTGATTAATTAATTGGAGAACTAGTTAATGTAATTTTGTAATTTTGGAATTTGATAAATTAATTGGTCAATTATTTAATGGGACTTTAGGATTTTGGAATTTGATTAATTAATTGGTCATTTATTTAATGGGACTTTCGGATTGTTTTCTTGGTCAATGAATGTGATTATGAATTAGTGGAAAATTGGAATTATGAATGCTTGACTTCATCATTAATGGTTTATATGATTAAATGATGATAAATGGTTTAATGGTTATTTTCATATTAATCCATGGTAATTAAAGTGTTAAACCTTGTTTATTTAATAAATTTTAAAGTTACACTTTAATGAGAATGTGTGAAAAGAAGGTTATTGATTCTTAACATTAATTTTTATTAAATTTTGATGTTCACATCATATTTTGATATATGTGTAGTATATTTATACTTGTGATATTTCGATACATGTTATATTTTGATACATGTGATATTTTGATATAGGTGATTATTGATTAACATGTGTAGGTCATGGACTGATTCTTCAAAATCCCATAGTGATATATGTGTGTGGGACATGGAATGCTTCTTCAAATACTTATAGTTTTAAATGAGTGTGGAAAATGGAGTACTGCTTTAAAATACCACTTGTGTTATAGTTTGGAAAATTAGTTGTGGGTCACAAAATGCTCCTACAAATACCCATTAGGTTCTATCCATGGCGATCTTTTCCCAAAATGTTGTCATTGGAATATGGATCGAAGTGGACATGATAATGAATTAAAATTAATGGATAATGAAATACCATGTGTTATAACCAATTGTGAATTGAATATGTGACATGGTTTAGAATCTAACATGTGTCATAGTAGGGATTGAGGATTTGGGTTTCTTTAAGAACTTGGGAGTTCATGTAGTTAAATGAAGAATAATTGAATATTTTTGAACTGTTTATTTATTGATTTTATTTTATTTTTTATACAACAACATATAGTATTATTGAATTGATACTTAATTAAACATTGTTTTTGGTGGCCTAATGAGTTGTACACACACCCTTCTCAACTGCCTGATTGGTACCCAAATAGAATTCATGTATGTATGTCAGGAAAAGGGAAGAGTCATATGTTAGGTGACTGAGTTGGGATGGAGCATGGATGAGGGAGCTAGATTTGATTCAGGACCCACCTGTGAGTTTTTAGTGTATTTATTTATTTTGGTTTTATTCGTATTTACATTTGACATGTATTTGGCACGACATATCTACTATTTAGGTTTGGATGTTGTATTCCTATTTCTGGTCATCATGTGATATTAATATCATTTGGTTATTCTTATTTATTTACATTATTGATATACTTTTATAAATATGGTATAGTCTCCCCCAATGTGATATATCAGACCCTTGATTCAAGTTAGAAACCTCCAGTGTATGGGGAGGTGTTCTTGAGGAAATGTGATTGACCAACTCAATGCACCAGTGCATGGCACTCGGGTTTTGACATTACACATAGAACGTTGTCTCTATAGTCTAATATCATCACTGGTTTCTCCTCATAAGAAATGTAATTCTCTAGATACACCACCTCTAAAATCTATACCTATGATTCAACTAGTATATAGTTCATCTTGAAGTATATGGGGAACACATCATGTATTTGAGACATTTCTAGTGAGAGTTCCATTCAATAGTCCACATCTCCAATAAATTCAATAATAATAAATAGGCCAATATACCTACGATATATCATTCACTTTTTCCCAAACCTCGTAACTCTCTTCTAAGAAGATATAAAAAGAATCACTATATCCCAAACCTCAAACTATGGAACTAATTAATGATTTTACACATAACTCTTATGTAATATTTTTGATGATCTGATGTGATGTTGAGTGGACTTAATCTCCTCAACCATTTCTTCTACCATATTTGGGTCCCAATAGATTTAATTCTCTAAATTTATCCCAACATGTTAGAGTTCTATAATTATTTATATATAGGGATTCATAAGGACCATTTGGAATTCTTGTGTATAAGATTTTATTGTATGAGAACTCAATAAATAGAATATTTTTACCCCATCCACCTCTTAATTCCATTGATAAATTTCTCATAATATTCACATGTGTCAATATATCCTTTTTATATTTTCCATCAATTTTATGGTTTATGACATACTAATGTTTATCTATGTGTTCAGATAATGTTAGATACACTTCAATAATTTTAAGGTGAATATTGGATCTCGATCTTATAAAATATATAGTGGTATTTTATTCAACCTCACCACTTATCTAATATATATCCTTGTAATTTTATCAAGTGAGAAGTCCTAACTAATGGAAATGAAATATTAGTATTTAAAATATAGTCTATTATAACCCATGTTGAATTGTTTCCTTTGATTGAATTTGGAAAACCCATGACAAAATCCATAGTGGTGTTTTCCCATTTTCATATAGGTAAGGTTAATTATTCCATTATACCATTAACTTACTGAAATACCAATCACATTGATGTATATTTAATAATCTCCCTATTAATATATTCCCACCAACAGTTTTCTCGGATATCTCTATATATCTTCATTCTCCTTAAGTGGATGGAGAGTGATGACCTCTGGGCATTAAATAGAAACTCCATTTATATCATAAGCTCATATGGTATGAATAGTCACATCGAAATATCACAAGTCCATATTTAAAAAAATTTAATTACTAGTATTTCCCCTTCCTCAGAGCATCCACCTTCATCTAAATATCCACATCACCCTTCTGAGCATCCTTAATGTTCTTTATAAGGGATCGTTGAGATATTATTTGAGGAATGTAAGAGCAGGTTCCTTCTTTTATGATTCCCGTGTCTATTATTTCCACATCTAGGAACATATGATCCCTATTAATCCTCATAATGGATAATGTTTCTTGAACATTTCCACTCAAATTATCTACCACTTTATTCAACTTCTCGGTATGTTAATGGTTTAGATGGTCATAATCCTTGAACATCTCTAACCAAATTCATTAACACATATTGAGAAATTTTTTAGTGAATATATAATTTCATCTTATAATGAAACATAATTTTATCAATTTAATTTCCTTATTATAATTGTTTCATGTATTATAATGTAGTATAAAGAACATTCACCACATGATGAAACTAAAAAATTATTATATTAATTTAAACATTATATTTAGAGAATAAATATGGCCATAATAATTGAAAATAATATAATAGTTTAAAAATATAAAATAAAAGTGTGAAAATTTGTATCTAATCGATCCATCGGAATAACCTCACTCATGAACAATACAATTGAAATGAAGTACAATATTAGTATTGAAATATACATTTTGAAAAATAAACTATATATAACCATGAGATAAAATAAAATTGAATGAATAATTAATGAAATATGAGGTATTTATATAAAGTATGCAACCCATATGACCATTAAAAATTTTGATGTTGTAATTATAAATTGGTTGTCACAATATTAATCTTACCATTAGAATAGAAATCTGACCATTAGAATAAAAATATGACCTTTAAGAATAGTAGCCTGACCAATATTATATTAACCCCTCCTATGGAAGTGTAAAATAATATTTTGTATCCTATAAATTAAATTATGATATATTTAAATCATGGTATAAGTAACTTAATTTTTTAAAATGATAATATACATATTTATATTTTTTATAAAACATAAATATTTTACTTACAATTTTATAATGAATACAATGATTTAATGTAAATTTAAGTTTCATAAACTAGTTTTATAAATTAATATTAAGTTTTTTTATAATGATATGATAATTTAATTAGACCAAAAGTAATTTTTTTAAAGGGTCACAAAATTTATCATAATGTTAAAATTGATATTCTTAAAATAAATGAGGATTTATTTAATAAATTAATATCACATATTTATAAAATTATTTTCATAAAATTAATATAATTTTTGGAATCTAAATTTCAAAAAATGGAAGTGGTGAATTTTTGTTATTTTTCTAAAATATTTGAATTTTTTTGAATTGTGAAATATAATAAAATAGGGTATTTAATATTATAAGATAAATACATGAATTTTTGAGTCATGTATGATCTATGAATCCATTATTTCGAACTCAAATTTACCCTTTACAATGAATAATCATAATAATCAATACTATTTATAGTCTTGATCCAAAATAATAAACTTATGAATATGATATTCTGAAACACCCCTCTCCCCCCTTATAAATACTACTCCTTCTCCACGCACCCTCTAGGCCTTAGAGATTTCAAAAATTCTACCCAAATCCCATAAAAACAATATCTCCCATGTCTAATTTCTTCTATTATCACCAAAACTACCATTTTAATGTTCTTTATGAAGTATTTCATGGAGGCAATAATTAAGAGGAAATATTCTCAATTTACCTCTTCTGAATTCATTTCTTCTTCTAAATTATCTTATTCTCTCTCATAAAACATGGAATAATAACTCTAGTATACTATAAATACTTTAATTTTATATTTTAATATAATATCTACCATACACTCATTTCTAATCTCTTATTATTATAAAAACAAAACCATTGTCCATATTATATCGGTTCAATGCCTTTGTGGATGATGGGTTTTTATTTTCCACTACCACCTACATGGAAAGATTAAATTCAAATACAATGGTTTAAAATGAAATAATTATTTATATTAAATATTTTTTAGATTATGTAATGAATATATATCTATAATATAAAATTTAAAAAAATAGTGTGTGGTGGTCGGTTAAACTACCTATATGAACAAGCTAAATAATGCAAGTATTTTTCCAAAAATAATCATCCACATGTCTAAATTATATTTTTATTTCATATAATTTAAATTTATTTATGTTCATTAATACCATTTAATGTCTCCTATGTAGTTTTATTCCATTTTAACATGAACATCAAGAACTATACACCAGTGATTTGACCTTAGAACCACAAAAAAAACTCTCTCGGAACAAAAAAATTAAATATTATGCCTAATTAAAAAGAGTATTAATAAAAATAATAAAATTATAATAAATAAAATATAGATGTCAAAGCTAATTAATTAATTAATGATATAATTTTCTTATTCAGGATTCTAAGTGAAATTACATAATAGATCCAAACATATGGTAAGGGGACTTTATAAACCATATATTTTCTTTTGGTTATGACCTTTATCTATATAACATGCATACTATCTCCATTTAATGTTATAGAATGATGATAAAATATGTATTTATTTATATAACATATATACCAAGATTATTATCCCTTTTAATGTGTAATACACACCTTTCATTCATTTATCAAATTTCATCACTTTAAAATCTCATTTGATTGTGATATGAGGCAAGATTATGAAACTCATTTATTTTCTTGGGTAATTTTTATGTTTATAAATTATAATTATTTTCCTTTTTTGGTAAAAATAATCTTGTATATGTCATGATAAGTTAACCTAGATAACTCTCTAATGAATTGGGTATTTTTTTTTCTCTTTAGATGTTATGTATGGGATTATGGATTAAACCTAATCTGTGATGGGCCTCTATCCACCATGAGATGTTCTCTTGGTAGTTATCCTTCAATTATGTTTATGAAATGTTATATTTTCTACCATATTCTCATGTTTCAATGATATTATGATTCCATTATCCTTATATTATTCTACCATATGATTATTCATGAGCCTTGTCTTTATGATGCCACATTATGCCATTTAACTTGTTTGTTAAGTTGACATGTTTTTTTTCTCATTATGGGTATTATAGATCACCTGCTTATTTTATTAATTTTCTAGGTTATACTATTAATTTTTAGGAGATCAATGTGATTTGGGATCTCATTACTTAGAATAAAATAATTATTTTATTTTTAGTCTGTTTTTTATGTATTGTGAACCTGTCCTTACAATTAAATTATGACTTACAATATTTGGGTTGTGTTTATGGGATTTTTATGTTAAAAATAATGTAATAATATGTGTAAAAGTCTTCAGTCACAATAATTATATTATTATCCATATATATTTCACACCTTAATTTGTATATATAATACACAAAATCATCAATTTGAATATTACAAGATCTAACTCCATACCATGTGTAGGAAAATTTTTATTAGGAAACTTCAACTATCAATAGAAAAAGGCAATTAATTTATAATTTTTCATGATGATACTACCCAGCACCTTCTTTGATGCATCGATGTAGATAAAAAATACTTCCCCATGGCTGGGTAGTGTGAGTACTGGTGTAGATTTTAGCCTCTTATCAATATCTCTCCACATTCTTCAAAACAAAAAGATTCACCCCCTTATGAGTTATCTTGTATGGAAAGTTTTACAATAAAGAAAATTTTCCCAAAAATCACTGATTGAACCCATCTTATCTAAGGAAACTATAGATATCTGCTATAGATTTTGGTTTTGGTGATTCTTTAATCACCTATATTTATTAAGGAGTTATAACTATACTCCAACTTATGATTACAAGATCTAATAAGAATACTTCTGTTGATAAAATTCACACTTTATGAACTTATAATATAACATTTAGTTTATTGATGTTTTCAGAACACTCAAATTCTCTTCTTATTTCTCCATGATTTTGGATTGTATAAGAATATTATCTATAATTACTACTAAATATTTTTCAATATAGTCTTTAATGTCACTATTTATAAATTCCATGAATATTGTTGGAGAATTTGTAAGACTAAATTTAATCAATATGAACTCATATTACTTATAACTTATACAAAAAATAATATGTGGGAAAATAATCCTTATTCACCTTTACTTTATAATATCTTGATTAAAGATCCAACTTAGTGAAGTAATTCTCTCCACATATAGGATCAAACAAGCTGTTAATTCAGGTTAGGGTATACTTTTTCTTTATAATGATCTTTTTGAGTTCTTGATAATCAATTCATAGATGCATTTAACAATCCTTCTTCTTAATAATGCGGAGAAATTCACCCCATAGTGAAGCCCTTAGGAATACATAGACCTTATCCAGACTCTCTTATTGTTTCTTATTAAGTTTTTCTAATTCAATAGTTTAAATTATATATGGGTTTTAGATATCATAAGATTACTATATATGAGTTCAAATGAGAAATTAATGTATCAATTAAGTGGAAGACCATGAAACTCATTGGGTAATCCATCAATATATTCCATTACAATGGGAGTATCTTCAAGAGTAATCCAATCCTTTTTCTTAATCATTTGATCTAGATAAAATTTCCAATGAGGTAATAATATCATTGGTTTGGATTAAGTTTTTAAAGTAGATCCATCCTCCTTCTAGAAGTTGTATAGAATTGGTGGATGGTTTGGGATATTCTAGCTTATTTCCTTCGCTTAAAATTAATGTTGTTTCTGAATATGGATAACCAATCCATCCCCACTATAAAATTTAATTTCAATAAAGGGAGTAAGAAAAGGTTTTTTGGGAGATGTATCGCATAAAAATTAATTATAAAGTATTTATATTCTTGAAAATGAAGAATTTATATATTTTATGTTTTCAACAATGACTCTACCTATATGTTTTGAGGTTGTGTTTGAATATTTCTTCTCAATATTTAATAAATAAAAGAATTTTTAAAACCAATGTCAAAAATAGGATCAATATTATTGAATAAATAAATAGAATAATTATCAGTACATTATTATCAATATCCACCTCAAAATAGTGATATTATTTTCCCACCCTTACTCCCTTTTTTTGGATGTTGTTGAAATCGGTTATCATTGAAAACCCTTAAGTAATATCATTGGTTTTCATAGTGCCCATGTTTCCAAAAATTGAAACATTAGACCACAAGTTGAGGATTGACCAAAATATTCTTTGTATCCATCACATAAATGGGATTAATCATCTCTGTTCAATATTAATTAGCATTATTACCATCCCTTATACACTTCAAACACCTCTTTTTCCCTTTAAGTGGTTTCTAGGATACTTATTCCCACACTTATGACACGTGGGATGATATAATATCTTCTCTTTATGAGTATTATATGATAATAATCCATAGTTAAACTCTATTATCTACTTATTATATCCAATACCATGGGGATACTAATAATTACCAATTTACATATCAATTTTTAAGCCACACTAGAAACTTTCATCATAGATATCTAATTATCGAATAACCAACTCTTTTAAAATACATAGATTTATTCCATTGGAGAATAATTTAACCTTACATCCAACATCCATGATATATGAAGAGGTGTATCATGAAGTATTTATAAATCTTTCATCATAATAACTAATAGATTCATCCTCATGTTTCTAGTTTCCAACAAATTACCTCTCTATTTTAATATGTAGAATTTGGGGGACATATTTGTTGAAAAATATCTTCATGAATCCATATCACTCTATGGATTCAATGTACTCTTGCGTATTTTTATTATTTCTTATTTTCCACAACTAATAAAATTATCCCTATAGGTGATAATCATCCAATATGACTTTCAATTTCCTGGAGAATTTGAGTTTAGATAATATCTTCATAATGGTGTTAATCTACTGATCCCTAATCAGGGGATCATAAGATCCACCAAAATTCATAAGACATTATCTCATAAAATAACAAATTATTACATTATATATCTAAGGGTTAATATTTTATTCAACATGATTCATGTTATTTCTAATAACTTGAGTAAGTTTTTCTAGTAATTTTCTGATTTTCTAAACACCCACTCCCATTAAATTAGGAATTTCATTAGGTAAATCATAAAATTTCCCAGCCCATATGTTGTTGACAAGATTCCACTTATTTTACAAAATTTAATAAAATAAATTAAGGACCAGGATGATGATACATGAATCATAAGGAATATAGAAATGAAACCCACTTGACTTGGAAATAATGACTAATATACTGAAACGTAGGGATCTCTACGTTTCAATCTATGTTATCCACTGTTAATTTCCTATTAATTTATTTAACATAAAATTGAATCTAAATATTTCATTATTTTTTTATAAATAACTTAAAAATTATCTAAATCATATACCCTTGGAGTGTCTATCGATGTATGTAGTCTTATTCCCACTCATTGTGCATCAATTGAAGACTGATTTAATGCTCAACTGTCATTTTTTATGGTGATTTCCCCTAGGTGTATCTATTTCCACATCCTATCCTATTTATAGTATCAAGAAATGGGTGTTACTAATAGGAAACCACATATTCTATTCTTTACCAAAATTTATATATGTTTTACAATCCAATCATTATCCATCAATTGAAGACTGAGTCAATGCTCAACCATCATTTTTTAGGGTTATTTCCCCTAGGTGTATCTATTTCCCCATACTATCCTATTTATAGTATCCAGACATGGGTGTAACTAATAGTAAATTACATATTCTATTATTTACAAATATATATATATGTTTTACAATATTTAGACTTTCCCATAGGATTTTTGTTAATTTTTTCTCAATCATAATCCCTAAAAAATAACTTTCTCTGATACGAACTATAACAACCCATATTTTTAATACATTTTATTCAATGATTTTTAACATACACATCCATATAATGAAATCCAAAAAATTATCGGAATAGTCAACTTGGAAAGTTATATACATAAACCATTAACTTAAATTATAATACAATATAATTACTTAAAACTATATATTATGCTCCCTATTTCCTTTAAATTCTTAATACTTCAAAGGATAACCTAATGAGATATGTAAGAGAAGAGATGAGATGTAAATAAAAATAAGATAATAATAAAATAATGTTAAGATGAAAAATGTTAAATGAGAGTTAAGAGGCAAACCATGATAACATAAAAAGGTAAGAATCATACATACATAAAATCATGGAATGAGAAAAAAATCATAAAATCATGGTATCATAAGAATATAGAGACAACATAAAATGTGACATCAAAATCATAACTCTAAGATAACCACTAAGACACCATAACATAGTGTGTTTACATTAACCATTCATTCACCATACAAGGTAACTCATGAGTTAAAAACATCACCTAATTCATTTGAGCACTATTAAGGTATCCCATTCATATGTCTAACATTACATGTGCCAGATCGATTATATAACATAAGAATATATTTCATCATTTCAATCACATTATTAAGGGACATGTATTTTATGCATGGATGTACCTAATATAATATTTATAGTTATATCTAGGTGAATAACCATGAATTAAAATCGGGTTGGTTATTTACAACATAAATGTATGGCTTGGAAAATCATGGGATAATTTCATAATCATAACAGGTGTACATAAATCACATATAAGATACAAATGAAATAGTTAGTATCTCATTATTTTATAAAAAAATAAATATTAATGTAATATTGATAAACCTAAGAAAATATAATTAATTAAGAAAAAAACTCATTCAAAGTAAGTGCTGGAATGGAATAGATGAGGAAGATAATCTATTACATTGGAGTATTTCTTGTTAAAGATTAGTAGAAGATCCTTACAACCATAGAAACAACATAGGGAACTCTAGAGAGAAAATACAAGAGGAAATTCGGGAATTTATTTATTTTTAGTGAAGAGTAATGAGGGATTGTGGGGTCATTTACAGCAATTGAGAAGGAATTGTTAATAAATTTCAAAACACAGGCCTTTGAAACCCAGTTAATAAAATACCAAAAACTATTTGCCTCAACATGGAATTTTACAATGGTTAAGAAGGATTGGTTTATAATATTATCTTTGTTTAATAAAAAAATTTATGTAAAATAATTTCATTCAGGATGTGGAACTGAGTCATGTTCATAAAGAATTGTTTTAAAAATCTTAAAATATCTTTTAGGTTTTGAAAAGTTCTTATAGTTTTGGAAACAATAATATTATCAGATTAAAAAAAAAATTCAATTAAAAACTATTTTTTTGTAAATAAAACACATTATTGAATTTATTACATCAATTTTAAGTTATTTTGATGTCATAATATTTACAGTATATCCATATTATTTTTACCCTCAAATTGACTATCTTATAAAATTATGAAAAAATCACCATTGTCTAATTCCAATATTCTAATTTGAACAAAAAATTTATTTTATCAAAATATTTTTCCAAATATGATAATTAAAACTTTAAAATATATTTATTTATATAAATATAATAGTTTTTATGATATATAAAAATTTATAACCCTTATAAAAATCCCCTATGACTTTATAGAATTATATTACCATTTATATTTAAAAAAATTGTGTTTTATAATAATATTTCATGAAAATAAATAGTGTTTAATATTATTAAATTTACCATAAAAGTGTATTTTAAATATATATTTTCCATATATAATTATGTTTTCTTTGAATCCAACAAACTATTTATCATATCAATATTATATTATTCTATATTTTATAAAATAATAATGAAAATTGGATTGATGAAACCACTCTTTTATTTATAAAAAGAAAATTACGCCTTTCTAATACTAAAGCCTAGATAAATAATCACTTGTTAAAATCGAATGTTCCCTAAGGATTAGGTGTAAGATATTATTACATTCATATGGTGGTTCAGTGAAAATAGACTTTGTGGTGACCTTTATAATCCTTAAAATCTCTCTTAATTGATTCTAATCAAGTCACGGTTCTAGAATCTAGTCTTGGTCTTGGTCAAGGGGGGCCTAATTGATTTCATTTACCTCATAGGATCTAATAGATGATCTTTGTAAGTTAGGATTATAATGGTTTATGTCACTGTTTCTCTCTTCAATATCAATTTGTTTTCTTAATTACACAAAATATACACTAATTATAACAATCATATTACAGTGGTTATATTTCCTGCGGTTATAATACCTAATTGTCATAATGGTTTTCAACTTCGTATAAATACCTCCTATTTTATTCATTCATCTATTAATTCAATTTAGATAAAGGTTCAATATTTTTCTTTTTCAAAATGATGTTTAAATTTATGAGTGAAATATTCCTAGGGGTTGAGATGATACGAATTATCATATTTTAGTTATTTTATTTAATTTGGTTTATTTACCAAATGTTATTTCTTACATTTAACTATGTTTAATTTTTCACTAAATGTAATTTTCTAAATTAATGAAAAAATAATTTATCATTGTTTTTTATATAGTACTTCATTATTAAATGTGTCACACATTCAAATATATTAAGAAAATTATATATATAAATTTTTTCATTATTACATTTTTTAAACAGAAAAATTAAATTATTGTATCTCATTATTTAATTGCTATGATGCTATGATATTATTTCATTGAGTTTGTTTTTTATTTTCAAGTATTTCTTTCCATTTATATATATATATAGTTATAGTATTATAGTAAGGGGAATGTAGTCTGAAGGTTTTTTTACAAAAAAAATTAATGTTATTCTTTTCTTCTTGTCATGTATATTTTGTCCTAATATTTTTAGAAGTCATTAGTCATATAGATACAAAAATATATAGGTTTTAGGTTTATTGGGTCTTTTACAAATAGTTCATGAAAATTTTTCTTTTAAAAATAAGGCTTAAAAATAAATATATTATGGTTTCTGGTGATATTGATTGTTTTTTCTCTTTCCCCTATACACGTATGCATACTAGCATAGGATATTTTGATACAATTCCTTATAAGTGAGTGACTATAGAACTCAGTTATTTTTCTATTTCAATTAAAAAACAGGCCTATAGTATATGGTTTGGTTATCTTGTTTAGACTAATAAGATTCCAAATTTTGTTTTTGGAAAGTATGGTTGGATTCCGGGATGGATTGGTAAAAACATGGGATAACGATATTAAATGTTTAAATTTTATTAATTTTTAGTTTTGATGAATTAAATAATTATATTTATTTTTAATATTTTTTTGTGATATAACATAATTTAACATATATATGTACTCATATATATAATAGGCTATGATAGGGACATGATTGGTGATGGCCTACTGAGTTATATGCTCACACCTGGTGTATGAACCATAGTGAAAATAACAACTCTATATTTAAAATGTATGTTCGGATATGAGCACTAAGACAATAGAGCAGATAAAGTAACTCTATAGGGATAATGATAGAGTACCAAGGAGATACTGAGGTAATTTTGTAGTGTTTCCCTATTGTTTTTATTCTTTTATTCTCTATTTAATAATTGGTCAATATCTTTGTTGGAATTGTTTATACAGTCTATTTGAATGAAATTATTTTGATACATTATGGTTCTATTGTATTATTTCACGATTATTATTTATCTATCATGGTATGAATTTCACTATAACTCAATTTTGTAATCTAAAGTGTTATTTTTTTTAGTATAGTTAATTATTTTTTTATAATTTAACGCAATGATAATATGGGTATTATATAACCACATGATATTATTGAACCCTTATTTCAATTCAAAGTCCTCTAGTATATAATGAGGTACACCTAATATTTGTTACAAATACTTGGTATGTATATATTTCTACTATATTGGGAATTTTATAAAGTTGTATCAGTTTATTTTTTTATTCATTTAATTTTTCATAATTATTTGGGACATGGTAGAAGGATACAAGTGCTTAGGGATTTAAATGGTCACTGGGACTATACTTAGTTAAAACTAGTGTAGTATAATTACATGTTACCAATAATGGGATTGTGATCCTTTTTTAAGTATTAAAATTTAATAAGTGTGATATTAGGAGTTATGATTTATTATTTTACTCTTTTATTGGAACGGAAATAGGTTGGATTCTATTTATCAAATTGTTTAAATAGGACCACATGTCAAATTCATAATTCTTTGTGATAGAACATTTTATTATTTAAAATTATTTAGATAAATTTTTTATAAAATTTTTTATATAAAAAATTTCTAAAATTAGGTTCCAATTATATAAATATTTTTTGAAAAAATAAATATTTTTTTAAAAAGAGAAATATTTTTTTAAAACAATTTTTGAGGATGCCTTAACTAAGACACAAATTCAGGTAAAAAGTATCAAGAATATTTTTATAAAAGTGTTTTAAAATAATTGTTTTTAGTTAATTAAAATATCAATAACAAAATAATTTATATTTTATAAAATATTTTTTTGGTTCCATATTTGTTAATTAAACTCATATATGACGATTTTCGTTTTGATAACTTAATAGTGGTATTTATGAGATGTTTATATGGGTTATAACCATTGGTATAAAGGAAAAAATATTTTTAATATGTTATATGTCATGTGGTTTCAGTCAAGTGTGATGATGTTCTAGAAAATAAATTTCCTTTATATATGTTGAGATTGAATTTGATTCCCTAGTTAATTGTTAATGATGTAATGTGTATAAGTTTGGATGGCCCGAATAGGCTAGCTTAGTAATGTGTCATTCCTTGAGTGTATATGGGTCAAAACCATGGATGGTTCTTTTTGGATGGTTATTGTGTGGAAATTTATACATGTTTTATGTCTATGTTTCTTGATTAGGTGTATCATTCTAGGAGTGATGAGATTATACTCATGGTGGGATGAGTTCAACGGGTAACTAGCTAAAAAAATATGTATAAGTTTTTATAGTTTTTAAGTCTTATGAACCTCAATTTAATCTTTCTAGATGATGTGATTTATAGGTAAATATAGGGATCATGATTAATTATGATTATGTGATGATTATTTCTATATTTTTTCATAAAGTTAAACTAATGAATTTACCATTCATAGTTAGTCAATTTTGATTTATCTTGAGTATTTAATAAGAAATTGATGAAAGGAAAATGATTCATGCCTAAGTTAATACATGACTTCTAAGAGTTTCCAAATTCAATTTATGACATTGGATGTAGATACAATGATGAAAAATACTGCATTTAAAATATACTACTCACTTAAAAATTAATTGATTCTCCTAGTAAGTTTCATGTGTCCTTGATAGTATTTAACTGAAAGCTAATACTGGTAAATAAGACATGATCATGGTTCTTGAAATAGGTGGGGAATATTATTTAGTAATGATGTTCCACTCTCTTTTCTTTGAGATGTTATACCAAAAGACAATTCATCTAGGAAGGTTTTTGAAATTTTTGGATCTCTATTAACTTCCTAAAAATCTTGATATGAAATAAATTCATGAATCATGAAATTTTTAAAAGGGTCTCGATAATTAATTATAGGAATATATATTCCCCATTTTTTGTAATACCATCTTTTATATGATTTTGTAGGAATCATTAGTGTAGAAAATGGATTATTTACCTCTTTATTAAATAGATATTTATGTGGTGGAAGGATTGAAATGAAAATTGGGTGATGATATTTGGTATTTTGAGGGTTGTACCAACCACTGAGATGGGTATAAACCTGTTAAAACTAGTGTAAAGTATATTTTTA
Source organism: Viscum album (assembly GCA_963277665.1). Taxonomy (NCBI): domain Eukaryota; kingdom Viridiplantae; phylum Streptophyta; class Magnoliopsida; order Santalales; family Viscaceae; genus Viscum; species Viscum album. The sequence continues at coordinate 196,964,869 of OY728131.1, read as the reverse complement.
AATATTTCTAATATGGAAAAATGAAACATGTAAAAATACCATATCATGATGAACTAAAGGAGTGTCGTAGATACTAATAAATGGGGGACTTATAAAAGAGTTTTGTAAGGAAGTTATTGGGAGTTTTTAATAGATATAATGTGAGTATGAGATGTTTTGTAAGGCTTGATAAACCTAGGAGTTATATAATCATGACAAAATTATATTATATGATGGTTTTTTGAAACATTATTAAACTCTATATTATTGTATAAGGCTTTAATCTTTGGTTATTAAGATTACTGAAAGAATAGATCCTGACAGATGGTATTTAAGTGAGAATGTAAAATAAATTCAGTAGTGATCAGCAAGTGAGATATAAGGATAATTATATAGTGGTGAGAACTCCAATGATTGTATAAAAAATTACATTTCACTAAAGTATATTTTGTTAAATTTCATGGGTGGAAGGTTAGGAAAAACCCTGACAATGGTGGTTATAATTTCATGTTGAATTCCTGATACAAGTGGGTAAGTTACTATTATAGTGTGAATAAATGACATATTTTGAGGGTTTTTAGTAGAATTTAGTTATAGTTAGATCTAGAGATAATCTTTCCAGTGAATTTTGATGAATGGGCTAATATATTATAATAGAAATTAGAGAGCGGTCTGATTCATGAATGGTATCTTCATTTGGTTATTGTTCTATAATTCTAGAATGAAATTCAAGGCATTAAACCTTTTTATTATTGTGGGAATATTAGAATCCAAATTATGTAATGCTTATAGTGGAGAATATGATCCCATGCTGATTAGGTATGAATCTGGATTCATTAAATTTGATAACTATCTAGTAAACCAATACACAATCTAGATGATCAGAATTCGATTCAAATAGCCATGTGATGTTAGGGGTATCTTAGAATAATGGAGGTCTATATCAAACATGTGATGTCAAATTGTTTGATTTGATAGTGTTGGCTAGGTTTTCATTAATGCCTCAGGGTTTGAGGAACCATTACTATTATAGAATGAGAACTATTGGAATCACAGTTTTTTTTGTTAATGAATTTTTGGAAGATAACTAGATATAGTATTCAAAGATTATTTCTAGGTGTTTTATACCCTGATAAAATAGATATATAATCAAGAATCATTCATTAAATTACTTATTTTTATTTTGGATCAGAGTTATAGAGTTATAAGAGTTTGAAATTGAATTAATTAGTTGTGTGAATTGTATTCTTATGACACATGGGAACCAAGTATGAGATGTGATATTCAATTCAAGAACATAAATCAAATCCTAGATATATTTGAGGTCACCTTATAGGGAAAAGAAGGCATATGGTGGATATTTTACAATTACCCATACAATGAGTGTTAGTTGAATTATTGAAATCCAGGAATGGGTAGAATTAGTTCAAAAGTTTCGTTTTATATTGGAGATTTGAATTTTATTTTTGAATCCAAATGACTAATTGAAGGATGGTTTTATTGATTTTTAGAGGTTTTATGGAAATTTATTGGTTCAGGTAGAGGTTGATAGAAGGTAGTATTTTCATAAAAGTGTTATATGTCCCACCAGCTAACCAATAATGTTTCATCAGGTACATGATTAGAATTATTAGGGGATGTAATATAGGGGGTTTTCATCAAGTAGCTAGTGTATATCTATCGGGGTTCTGATGCATATGATCATAAGATTATAGTATTTTTTAGAAGATATTGGGGTGAATTATTTTTTATAAAATCAAAATTATTATTTTTCACTAAACTAATTAAGTTAGTAGTTTATGAAAACATGTGTCCAGTAACAGAATGTAATCATATAGATAGATGTATCAATAATTTATAAAATTGGAGTTAATGATAATTTTATAACATACAATTCTTCTTATAAACAGTCAAGGATGAAATTTAAACTTATAAAAACAAGTAACAAACTCTTTATAAAAAAATTAAGATAAACACACATATACTTTATAACAATTATCCATGCTTTTACCTTTATTGTTAAGTAAGTAAGTATCCAAGAAATTAGGTATCAATGGTTTTCACTAAATCTTAATTTTTGGTATTCCTTAATAAAATAATATCTCAATTCTATGATCATAAGAACTCTATTTCCCAATCCACATGAAACCATTATTAGAAATATTGGGAAAAATTGTCTTCTTATCCTTAAAATCCCTCAATCACACCAAAACAGACAAAGAATTACAAAGAAGAAAACATAATCCATTTAAAAAGATCCTCATAATGAGGATTCCTAAAGTCAAAAACTCTCTAAATAATTCTAATGAAGTGATAAATTAGTGTAACAAGATGTTATAAAAACTATCCCACAAACACTTATATATTCAGTGATGAAAAATATCCCTCCTCGAATGATGCATCTATTTATAGGAAAAACTTGAAAAGTTATATTATTTATTGTTCAAATTTCATCACAACAATTTCATACAATCTCTTCCACAATTGAATGGTTATATACAACTTCGTCTAGTGGTTACCTTTGAAACACCATTATAGTGCTTGTGAATGTTTTCTAGAAGAAATAGCTTTGTCCATCTGGTAGACTATAATTATTCATTAAAAGGATTTATAAATGTTCATATAGAGAAAATATCTTCCTCCATCTGAGGTACTTTTATACAATGGAAATAGTATAAACTTTTTTGGTGATACTTGGTTGTAATTTTTCATTTATAATTTATATGTATTCATTTTATAGAATTATATTTTTTGATGTACAAATATACAGGCTCAGTCAGTTTACAAAGGTATTAGTATGACTGATGTACAAATGTACTCATTTGACTAATATAAAAAAAGTATTGTTTTATCCAGTGTATAAAAATACTCTTTCGACTAATGTACAAAAGTACATCATTTACAATTTAAGAAAATTTAATTTGTTGGAATATATTTTCTATATACGGTAAATATAAACTTTATATTAAAAACATTCTAAACACTTTGGAAGTAAGAAGTTAGTAAAATAACATATTTAAGGAATTTTTCTATGATTTTTAAAAAAATGTTAGAAAGTTCTAAAAGTAAATTTTTTGAATCAACATAGTGGGCTAACAGATATCTAGTGGTGGCCACCAATGTCACGAACCGAATCTGGACGCCGCCAAAACCGGCACCAAACCCAGACCGTGACAAGTCCCGAAGGGCGTTCCCGATCCCCACGGGCTGGCACAAGTGCCCGGGTATCATAAAATGAAAATTGGGAACGATTTACCCGAGTTTATAAACATAAAACAACAAAAGAATCTAATGAAACAAATCTGGATTTTTCAAACCAAACAATATTTTAAAAAAACTCAGAACTGAATTACATGGCTTAAAACAACTCAAAAGGTCAATACCAAAGGTACAAATCCAAATAATGACAGCCCAAGAACCCCCATGGCAAGGGGCACCGCCCTCAAGCCACCTCCACAAGACTTCACCACCAATCACCTGCTAGGAACCCGAACCACTGGAACAAAAAAAACTGTACCCAACCTGCGACAACAAAAATAACCATGTCTACTTACACCCAAGGGTGTAAGTAGGGTGTGAGCCAATGCCCAGTAGGATACCACCACTAAGAGATTCCATGTGATAAACATTTAAAGACGAAAAGCATGCAAGTTTTCAAAAACATGAAAAGATAGTTACAATTTCTAAAAGATGCTACTTTGAATAAAAACAGTTTTCAAGTGGGCTATCATTAAGAATCAACACTTTAAAAAAAAATTCAACACTACTTAATTTTCCAGCCAACTATACCGTATGCCGACGGTAAGTACAAAGTAAACAATGAGCACAAGAAATAGGAAGTAACACCTAGGCACTAGCTAGCTGTGGGTCCCAGGTACCTCGTATCTCGGTGAGAGTAACCATCAAAAATATCCATTCTCGTGCACGAGCCACTAGTAGGGAACATACCCATAACCTAGTGGTCCCCAATCATCATCATCATAGTTTAGTTAGAGTTGTAAGCGTCAATCTTGCTAAGTGAAACTGAGGCCAAACCCCACGGATTCACTAGCATACTAGTACACGTCCACCCACCTAGATACCCAGGTTTTCCCCTTATGCTCAAATATGTTCAACACATCAAGAAATGTACATTGAACATGAAAATATCATTTCCACATCACAAATTCACCAAACAACCCATATGTATACCACACAAGTCACAAAAAATCCATTTTTCATTCAAAATGATTTTGAAATCCAAATCACACCAAAATAGCCCACAACACATTTCACATTTCTTCAACACTTCCACAAAACCATTAAACAATTTTATAAAACAATTATAAGATATTTAAACTCATATAACAGCCCACAAACATGGAATATAACACTTATTTCATATTCAAAAATTCAATTTTTCACATCACACTCACACAAAACACTCCACATCACTTTCACATCACTTTCACTCCAAAATATCTCCTTCAAACAATTTAATAAAATATTTCCAAGATGATACATATCACATAGCAGCCTTTTCACAAATGAAATGGACCTTCTAAAAATATACTCCTACCAAAACAGTTTGCTGATATAGTTTCACCTATTACACAACCCAATAAAGCATTCAAAACTTTCATAAAACAATTATAAAGAGTATACCCAAACTTTAAACATAAAATCCATTTCGAAAATCTCTTTTTAAGCCAAAAGCACACTAAGACCCTACCAAAACAGAATTGGCAGCCCAATAAACATGAAATAATCCACATTCAAATGTTATATAATCACGTTGAATAATATCACAAAAGATACCCATGGGAACACACAAATCCATAAAACACTTTCAAGGAGTATAACAAGGTTATACAAATAAAACCATTCAAATACACCCCATTTTTAGGCCCACATGGAACTATATCATTACCTAACCATAATTTGCAGCCCCTTTCAACAACTAATAAATCACTTCCACATTTTACAAAACTACCACAAGTTATAACACATGAAATACATTTGAAAAATACACACTTCAAGCAAAAATGTAACTCTAAAAACAAATGCTTTACTATTGCAACCAAAAATGGTTTTCACATAATTCAAATCACATAAGGAACATGAAAAATTATTTAATCAAGCAAACTAACTCATCATTAAATGGTTACCCACGGAATCACCTACCGAATGTGTCTAAACCCTCAAATATTGGGACGAAACATCAACCGCATGACCGCCGCATCTCAAGGAAGTTAAAAGAAACCTAAAACCTCAATATTTCACCCAAAATACAGTAATTTAGAACCTATGCACGAACCCTAACTTCTGTAATTTTTTTATAATTCAAGAATTAGGGAAGAAACCCTAAGCAATTTGAATGAGGAAAGAAATAGACTCACCTACTTGAAGTATCCTGAATTAATCACTCCAAAAACAATAGTTTCTGAAATTGGAAACATCCAAAATTCAGGTATTCTTCGAACAAGATATAGGAGGTAATTTGGGAATTGGAATGGAGGGAAAAGAGTAAGAATTGAGAGAGTTAAGAAGGGATGAAGTTACCTCTTCAATTCTGGCCGATTTGAGACACCCTATGAAGCTCAGCCCTAATTCGAGATTTCAAAGAGCTCCAAGGAGGGGGGGAAGGCAATGGGAGAGCGCCTGGGTTTCTTAGGGTCGAGTGAGAGGTGAAATCACCGAAAAAACGCAAATAGGGAATGAGATATAAAAATTTTAACATTTATTTTTAATGCAGGAAATGGGCCTTCGGGCAGGCCCAATATCTTAAATAAAAACCCATATCCACCATGATTATGGATTTATAAAGGCTCCAAATTTATATTTTGGTGTTAATAGGTCAGAGGAGACCATTTAAGAATTGTAATGAAGGAAAACTATTAAAAAATGAAAAAGTTATAAAGGAAACAAATTTTTTTTTTAAATCTGGAATTGGGCTCACGTTTGGCCCAATTCATGAAAACTCATCTATTTCTCCATAAAACCTTTGGAAACCATCCAAAACAAAGAATGAAAGGAAAATAAATGAAATTAAACTTCAAAATAAGTCATGTATGTGACAATTCTCCCCACCATGAAAACTTTCCGTCCCCGGAAAGCTACAGAAAGGCCAGATACGAAAGCCAAACCGAACTGATAAACCAAGATGTACTCCCTTTCCAGGTTTCGCCCCCAAAGGCCAAAACACCTCCATTGATCAATTAAGGAAGGAATAATTCACAACAAAATCATACACCACTTTCTTGAAACAATCAATCACATTCAGGATTTATCCCAAAGGAAAACTCCTCAAACACTATCCGAACAAGACTCAAGCAATTCACTCAAACGAACAACAACATCGAACAAGGTTACACATACCTTGATATATCTAAACCATTGGGCACTCTCCAATCTCAATGGTTACCCAAGGAATATTTGGGTAGCTTGATAGATCTGAATGAGACTACCTACCACCAATCCTTGACCATGGATAAGTCTAAGTTATTGGTACGGGGAAAAAAATAGGCTCCCCACCATAAGAACCAACAATCTTAATCGACCAGCATGGGCTAGTACAGAAAGACCCCAAAATATAAAGTGTTGGGACAACCACATGGTTAGTCTACACGGTTTGGGAAACCATGAACTAACAGTAGAGATTCTTCTATCTACATTGTTTTTTTGGGGCATGGTCACTACTAACCAAGTGCAAACCGTGTGGTCAACCTGTCTAGCCAAACATCATACCTTTCTCTAAAGACTAAGGAAACCAAAGTGGGAGGGAATAACATTGGGCGATGACATGGGTACAATACCTCCACCTATTTCCACTGAACGGGAACAACAGAAGAAATATGATGACACCATAGGTTTAAACTCTTCTTATCTTTCATATTGAGGATAGGACTTTGCACAAGGGTTTAAATGACACTGGGGTTTCCCCTGACTACGCGCCAGCTTCTCTCCGGGACCTATGGCTGGAGCTCAAAATATTGAAGCATCTTCGACCTCGCAGTTAGGCTTTAGAAACCACCTTAATGAGAATTCTTCTTTCGTTGCAAACAACAACTACACCACAATCCCCCCGATAAGTTTTTTTTCCAAGACATAACACATTCCAAACTCACTTTACCCTAACTCTATATTTCACTGAAACAAGGGATTAGAATATGTACACACATCATACCTTGTTTGTTCGGGTGAGAAACAATAGAAGTAAAGAACACTTATACTCACCTTCCTCTAAAATGGAATATTTTTTTTTATGTTTTTTTTTCAAGGGAGACATTCTCCCAACATAATAGAGACTGTCAGATGATTTCCCAAATTTCACCTTTACAGTCAATCGAGCACATTCCATCACAAGGAATCACCAAACATGACCATTGCGACTGATATAAACAATGAATAGAGAGGGAACTTGTACAACATCCCAAAACAACACACAATTCTAGAAAGTGGCCATAATATCCTCTCATGACCAGATTTCCCACAATAGTAGTTTAAAATAAACTCCTTCTTCAAAGAGACTATGAAGGACCGATAGTTCCTCTTAGACACTATCCAAATACTCATCCATGCTAACAAACCCAGAACACTTCCACCTTCGAAAAATTAAGAAACTTAAGCGGCTAAGGTCACTTTCAACCATCCATAAGCACTATACCACTACAAGAGGATCCACAAATCAATGAAATAAATGGGTGTAGACATAATCAACAATGATCGATAAAATATTCCTTATATTGATCAACTGGAGGATTTTTTCCAATGGTGAAACAATATGGGTTTCATTTCAATTGTGCATTAACCCTTAATGGGGGCATACCTTATCCAATAAGAGAACCCAAGGACCCAACCAATCTGGTCCATTGTTCAAAACAAGCCATAAACCAGCTCCAAACACATGAATGGAACTATCTTAAAGGCATCCCAAAACATTTTCCAAAAGAGACCACTAACCGTCCTTACAACACAGCTTACCGACCAAACACAAACCCAAAACACAGTTCAAACAGAAGGGGTTCTTGGAATCAAAACATGCCACAACATCAACATTTTCAAAAACCCATAACACAAACCATACAAAAATATTCATCAAGACATAGTGTTTTTCTTTAAAAGTAATTCATTGAGAACAAACAGTTTAGCAGTAAGCATATCCACCAATGGTACCCCATGGGCCTCACACATGCATGTTTTTGTGCCACACTAGACACCCTCCTCATATCAATCCTGGCACTCCTCCAGTCATGCCATCAACCATCTATCATCCCATATAACCCCATGCATGTGGTCACTCATGGAAATACCAAAGGTCAATGCACTTATTTCTTTCAACCTTTCAAAACCAAAACGGTCAACCAACACATCATTCTTATCAAAACCGCTAACTAGGAGGTCGAACCCAAATTACCGCATTAAAAAAAACTTTTCAGAAAGGCACAATCGCTCCAATGAAAAATCACATTCAATTTATTTACATCAATTTCAAAACATCTCATCCCATTAAAAAAAACTTTTAATAGTTTAGAAAACTCTAATGGGAACACTTTTTCAAAACCAACTTAAATATAGTTTCTGCTTTCAAAAGAGGTGTAAGAACACAATTTTCCATTTCAAAATAATTATGAATATTTAGTTCTGCCATTTCATAAATCAAACCATTCCATATTTATTTGAAAATCATTTCACAAAAACATTACACTTCCTAAAACCAAGTCACTTTAAAACCAAACTTCCAAGATTTCAAAACTAAAGAACACCAGACAACGCGAGAGGAAACTAGTTTCAGTGGGTGACTTGGACATATGGTTGGCGGCCATATTCCAATCACTTCACTGTCACAGAGTGTGTTCTAGGGAATATCCTTGGCTCCACATGGCTTGCCAGACCCTACGAGCTCATTGAGACCATTAACCCTACTCTCTTTTCATTTCCCTTAATCATCATCAAACCAAGAAAACCAAAAGACCTAGACAAATCCCAACTTCCCCTAGTGACTTGAATCCGGAAATGAGGTGTGGTGATCAAGCACACTACCCATAACTAGAATTCCAAGTCCCAACAATCCTAACTCTAAACTATCCTGACTATTTCCCAAATAACATGACTCAAATGGAGCGAACCTCCTTTGATACCATTTTGTCACGAACCGAATCTGGACGCCGCCAAAACCGGCACCAAACCCAGACCGTGACAAGTCCCGAAGGGCGTTACCGATCCCCACGGGCTGGCACAAGTGCCCAGGTATCATAAAATGAAAATTGGGAACGATTTACCCGAGTTTATAAACATAAAACAACAAAAGAATCTAATGAAACAAATCTGGATTTTTCAAACCAAACAATATTTTAAAAAAATTCAGAACTGAATTACATGGCTTAAAACAACTCAAAAGGTCAATACCAAAGGTACAAATCCAAATAATGACAGCCCAAGAACCCTCATGGCAAGGGGCACCGCCCTCAAGCCACCTCTACAAGACTTCACCACCAATAACCTGCTAGGAACCCGAACCACTGGAACAAAAAAAACTGTACCCAACCTGCGAAAACAAAATAAACCATGTCTACTTACACCCAAGGGTGTAAGTAGGGTGTGAGAAAATGCCCAGTAGGATACCACCACTAAGAGATTCCATGTGATAAACATTTAAAGACGAAAAGCATGCAAGTTTTCAAAAACATAAAAAGCTAGTTACAATTTCTAAAAGATGCTACTTTGAATAAAAACAGTTTTCAAGTGGGCTATCATTAAGAATCAACAATTTAAAAACAAATGTCAACCCTACTTAATTTTCCAGCCAACTATACCGTATGCCGACGGTAAGTACAAAGTAAACAATGAGCACAAGAAATAGGAAGTAACACCTAGGCACTAGCTAGCTGTGGGTCCCAGGTACCTCGTATCTCGGTGAGAGTAACCATCAAAAATATCCATTCTCGTGCATGAGCCACTAGTAGGGAACATACCCATAACCTAGTGGTCCCCAATCATCATCATCATAGTTTAGTTAGAGTTGTAAGCGTCAATCTTGCTAAGTGAAACTGAGGCCAAGCCCCACGGATTCACTAGCATACTAGTACACGTCCACCCACCTAGATACCCAGGTTTTCCCCTTGTGCTCAAATATGTTCAACACATCAAGAAATGTACATTGAACATGAAAATATCATTTCCACATCACAAATTCACCAAACATCCCATATGTATACCACACAAGTCACAAAAAATCCATTTTTCATTCAAAATGATTTTGAAATCCGAATCACACCAAAATAGCCCACAACACATTTCACATTTCTTCAACACTTCCACAAAACCATTAAACAATTTTATAAAACAATTATAAGATATTTAAACTCATATAACATCCCACACACATGGAATATAACACTTCTTTCATATTCAAAAATTCAATTTTTCACATCACACTCACACAAAACACTCCACATCACTTTCACATCACTTTCACTCCAAAATATCTCCTTCAAACAATTTAATAAAATATTTCCAAGATGATACATATCACATAGCAGCCTTTTCACAAATGAAATGGACCTTTTAAAAATATACTCCTACCAAAACAGTTTGCTGATATAGTTTCACCTATTACACAGCCCAATAAAGCATTCAAAACTTTCATAAAACAATTATAAAGAGTATACCCAAACTTTGCACATAAAATCCATTTCAAAAATCTCTTTTTAAGCCAAAAGCACACCAATACCCTACCATAACAGAATTGGCAGCCAAATAAACATGAAATAATCTACATTCAAATGTTATATAATCACGTTGAATAATATCACAAAAGATACCCATGAGAACACACAAATCCGTAAAACACTTTCAAGGAGTATAACAAGGTTATACAAATAAAACCATTCAAATACACCCCATTTTTAGGCCCACATGGAACTATATCATTACCTAACCATAATTGGAAGCCCCTTTCAACAACTAATAAATCACTTCCACATTTTACAAAACTACCACAAGTTATAACACATGAAATACATTTGAAAAATACACACTTCAAGCAAAAATGTAACTCTAAAAACAAATGATTTACTATTGCAACCAAAAATGGTTTTCACATAATGCAAATCACATAAGGAACATTCAAAATTATTTAATCAAGCAAACTAACTCATCATTAAATGGTTACCCACGGAATCACCTACCGAATGTGTCAAAACCCTCAAATATTGGGACGAAACATCAACCGCATGACCGCCGCATCTCAAGGAAGTTAAAAGAAACCCAAAACCTCAATATTTCACCCAAAATACAGTAATTTAGAACCTATTCACGAACCCTAACTTCTGGAATTTTTTTATAATTCAAGAATTAGGGAAGAAACCCTAATCAATTTGAATGAGGAAAGAAATAGACTCACCTACTTGAAGTATCCTGAATTAATCACTCCAAAAACAATAGTTTCTGAAATTGAAAACAGCCAAAATTCAGGTATTCTTCGAACAAGATATAGGAGGTTATTTGGGAATTGGAATGGAGGGAAAAGAGTAAGAATTGAGAGAGTTAAGAAGGGATGGAGTTACCTCTTCAATTCTGGCCGATTTGAGACACCCTATGAAGATCATCCCTAATTCGAGATTTCAAAGAGCTCCAAGGAGGGGGGGAAGGCAATGGGAGCGCGCCTGGGTTTCTTAGGGTCGAGTGAGAGGTGGAATCACTGAAAAAACGCAAATAGGGAATGAGATATAAAAATTTTAACATTTATTTTTAATGCAGGAAATGGGCCTTCGGGCAGGCCCAATATCTTAAATAAAAACTCATATCCACCATGATTATGGATTTATAAAGGCTCCAAATTTATATTTTGGTGTTAATAGGTCAGAGGAGACCATTTAGGAATTGTAATGAAGGAAAAATATTAAAAAATGAAAAAGTTATAAAGGAAACAAAATTTATTTTTAAATTGGGAATTGGGCTCACGTTTGGCCCAATTCATTAAAACTCATCTATTTCTCCATAAAACCTTTGGAAACCATCCAAAACAAAGAATGAAAGGAAAATAAATGAAATTAAACTTCAAAATAAGTCATGTATGTGACAACCAAGTACCAAGAGACCACAAGTTATTTTTTAATATACAATTTTTATTAAAATTATATTTTGGTTTAAAATAAAACCTAAATCACCTCGCTCTAATTTTCCTTCAACTGTATACTCAAGGAGGGTCAGACCCCTCTTTCCCTCCACTCCTTATCTACATTTAAAATATTATAGTATTGTTTTCTAAAAAATCTATAAATGGTAGTGTCTACCTATTTATAACGTTAACCTCAGACACCCATTCATTCTCTTTTTCACTCATTTTTCATCACTTATTTTCCTTAAATCCATAATTTGGGAGTGTTTTATTTTTTTCTATAATTTTAGTCTATCTAGGGAGATTGAACTGATAATAATGGATGGTATTTCACATAATAGTATAGGGTAGGTGTTATATTTTATATTATTTCAATTTATATAAGTTTTCATCCATATTGTGAAGTTGATATTGGTTAAGTGGGTGTATACTATATGAAATTAGTTAGATAGATACTAGAGTTTCCATTGGAAGTCAAGTAAGGCTTCTTATAATCATGTTAGGTACACCACATGTGATGTTTCATGTTTTATTATTGTTCATAAACTATGTCAACATGAGGTATTTGAATATAATTTAATGTAAACCTCATTAATGGTATTGCTGTGCTAGTAGAGTCTTATATAGTCTTTTGTGGTATTATGTAGTGATGTTCATCATTCTATCTATAGTGATGAGTCAGTATTGGGAAATGAGTTATATTATGTTAAATTTTTTCAGTTTAATGTTAGTATTTAGTGTGGTAACATGAATACTTGATTGGGACTATATGAAAGAGGACTATTATGGCCTTTTTCTCTAATCTGGAATTAGCAAGGGTTGAATAGGATGCTGGTATTTTGGTGAGAGAATTATCTAAGGATTTTGATAATGGGTATGGTGAGATAAAGTTATAAAGTTAATATAACTATTTATAGTTCCTTGTGATAGAAATGATTTATATTTCTAAAGTTTTTGTATTCCATAGAATTCTTGAGTGATAACCTATCGAGGGACGGTAACCCCTTCACTCTTTCATACTTTACAATTTGACGTGGATATAAATATGATATATCCTAACAAAAAAATTAGAAAATTGTTTTATATTTAAAACATATTTTCATAAAATTTTATTTTTTAATGGAATACATGAGATTATTATCACTCATGCTTTTATTTGTATACATATACTCTATTTTTTTGAGTTGATAATTAAATTGTATTATTTCCTTTTTTGTATATATAAGCTTTGATAATATTGTAGGAAGGGTAACATAGAAATACGGTTTTTTCAAAAATTAATTTTGATTGTTATTGTGGTTATTCTTACTATGGATGTGTTGTCCAAATTTTTTAAATATGTATTATGCATAGAGATATGGATATAAATAGGATTTATGTTCATATATTATTTTACAAATAGTTTAATTGGGAAAAAGTATTTGAAAAATAATACATTAAAATAACTATATTGGGGTTCTTAGGTCACACTATATCGTCCCCTTTTCACCTAAATGGGTTTATTATGAACATGTCTAGAGTTAGGTATGGTTGGATTCCACAGTGTCTTGTTAAACATATTAGAAATCAATAAAAAATGAATGTGTTTTATTATTTGTGGGAAGTTATGTATTAATTGATTATTATTATTCCATGAATTTCTTCAATTTTTTTTGTTTCTACTATACTTAATATCATAAATTCACTGATGTATGTATAATTTAACATGTTATAAATACTTTTTCTGGTGTCCTACTAAATTATAACTTATGTACAAAATGTGATCCTTCATGGTTATTCAAACACTACATTTGGTATATAGGTTTGGGTATAACCTATAATATAAGGTAGGATCTAGAGAATATTATTGGGGACCAAGTGACAGTACCAGGGTGATCTTGATCTCATTATAGTGTTGTATAGATACCATTTTTCTTTATTTAATATGTTTTTTTATAAATTATTGACCTCTTGGGGTGATCTTCTCCACACGGTCTAACTCAATAACATTACTGTATGACAATATAGATCCATTATATTATTACATTGTTATTATTTATTTTTCTTGGTATTAGTTTTTATATCATTATATTATATACTTTGATATGTTATTTATTTTATGATTTTTTGTTATCTAAGTTTTATTTTATTCCATAATACAAAAGGTATAGTATACCCACATGATATTATTAGAACCTATCCTCTAGTTGGAATCCACCATTGTATAGGGATGTGTACTTGATATATGTGATGGAATATATCAAGATGTATAAATATTTTTGGCGTCAAGGATGTTATAGTCCCCCACATTATGTTATCCTTATAAATGGTGATTCAAGGGAACCTTGCTATTAGTTCCACTTCTAATTAATAATAAAATTATTAACGAGATTTTAATTTTTAATTACTCTAAGACTTAGTATTTTGTGGGTTCTAAATTATCAAAAATTAAATTCATCAAATATATATTTTATACTACATCCCTTTATTTCCCTATAGGTAAAAATTCGTCTAATTGATTAATTTATAGTTTTTTATGTTAATAAACTAAATTAATATGTTCTAATAACATTAATGAATAACAATTTATACAGTTAAAGATTTTTTATTAATCCATATTAAAATTTAATTATAATATTCAATACATATTCATATTCATAACATACAAATAGTACATGAAAACATTTCTTGCAAAGGATTAAAATTATATGAAACATAAATCTTACTCCATAACATGTATGGTGTTATAAGTACATAACCCCTACATTCTTGGTTAGAGACCCAACCCCTAGGTTAGTGGGAAGTTCAACCTAAAGTCCCATGATCTATATATCATTACACAATAGTAATTTAATGCTCCACCAAATTATAACTCAAAATATATACAAATAGTTATAACATATCCTTTAGAATTATAACCAATAATTTGAAAACATTCTTTGAGGTAAATTAAATCATATGTCATTCCTAGTGTGAAATTTTTTAAACGTATGGTATGACATATAGAGAATACATTTAAAAAATTTAAATAATGGATACAAATATTCTCATGTGAAAAATATATATTAATTATATTTATCAATAATAAATGAGTTAATATGTAAAAGAATCAAAAATTTAAACATGATAATTTATAAATAGTTGATAATTTAAGTATATTAAAATATAATCACTTCATATATATAATAGAAATATAAAAAAAATAAAATTTTATAATTAGTTGGTATATACAAATTATTTATAATAATTTAATCCTCATAAAAATAACATTAATATATTTTTCACATAAAATAATATAATAAAACACACCAAAAATTTATACGTCCTTGTTCATTGGGTGATCAATGATTTGATACAGCATTTTAAAATAAAACTAAATTGTAATTTAATTCTATCCTTATAATACACTCCCTGATCTCATCATACTCTAATCACTTCTGGAGATACCTTGGGGGTACATGTAAGATAGGATGAGGTAAAATCATAGTTAGGGGATAATCATATTAAATAAGAGGAATAGATATGGTAAGAGGATTCAATCCTAACATAGAATCATAAAATAATAAGATGATAAATAAACATATAAGAACATGTATGAAGGATATTTATATCATTAGAGAATGGTAATTATGACATTCATAAGAATATTTTACAAACATAAAATATATAATCACAAACATAATTTGAGGCACTTTTCAAGATATCAAAACATAATTTTCTAGGCTCATTCGCCATGAACGATACATAGTATCTCATGGGATGTGCGCATTACCCAATTTATTGGGGTCTATATAACTATAATACCATCTATAAAATCATATATTTCATACATTTATGTTTATAAAATAAAACATATATCAACTATATGTTTGAACATCCCATAAGAATAAAATGGGTATGTATGAATTTCATAAAGAATATAACAAAAAATAGTTATGTTGGGTGTAACATCTAACCCCGTCATGGAAATTCTGTTGAGGTTCGACATCACATGGCCTCAAGTGCTCTCCCTGATCACCAAACGATATTTATTAACATTGTGGGTTTAAGGATATAATTTAAGGGAATAATTACCCTCTATTGGTCTATATCATAGAAATAAAAAATAAATATTGAAATGATATTAAGTGATGGAAAATAATATAAACATTCCCAATATATTATAAAAATATCCCAAAATTCCTATATATGTCATATATCCGAACAAGATACTAAAGTAAAACTCAATTATCATTACATAAATAATAAAACTAAATTGGAAATTGAAACAATGTGTGGAAATTCATCCACATGACTTAATGTGAAATTTCAATTAGTTCCAAGAGGTCTCATGACATTATCTTCCATTACATTAATTCTTACTTTACCTAAAATATCATTCATAAAAATTTTATATACATGAGGTCTGTACATATAGTTAGTGAGAAAAATCCCTCATTAAAGACCATTGCAACCCTAATAATTCCATCTAGTTCAATTTCATCATATATAAATAGTGTAATAATTTTAAATGTTTTAATAATATCATTTTTAGTATGTAAATAAAGTATGAGGTGTTGAAAAAAACCCAAATTTTAAAACACAAGTTTCATTTAATTTGTAAATATTGTTTGATACAAGTAGTAGAAAAAGTATCTAAACATAGGGATCATGTCATATTATATGAAAATCTCACCATGTCATATCAACTCAGTCTAAATAAATACCTATCCAAACTCATGAACCACATTTAAATTCATAATTATCATCATTTACCAAGGATTCTTATAATTAACCAAAATCTTATCAATATTACAGTCAAATTGGTTCGAGTAAAATGTATAAAACACTAAATTATTTTTAACACAAAAAATATCATAATTCATCCATTACGTATTCAAATCAACCATCTCATTTATCATCTAAAAATATATAAGCAAACCTTATTCTCATATATTCATTATTAAGAATATTAATTCCATCAACATAATTGGCACCAAATATAAATTTTAATCTCTTAAAAACACTTCACAATCAAGTCATTAATTGATATTATTCTTTCATTTTTATTAATTTTTTTTATCATTTTAAAGTTTATTCTCGAAACATATTTCAATGTGAACCACTGAAAACATTGAATAATGATTTGAAACAAAACATTATATTTCATATATTCAAAATATGAATTTTAACAACATCAAAAAACTCTTTAACATGCCAAAATAATTCCAAAGCATCACTTTCACAACCTATATCCAAATCATTAATTACACTGTATATTCACATAAATCTTTTAATTTATGTAATTATTTTCCTCATTAAATTATCCCTTTAGAAATATAATTTCATAATTTTAGCATTAAAAATTTTTTATAAAACATGCACAATATAGAAAAAAGAAATAAATATATTCCATATTAGTTGAACAAATCTTTCATGCCAATTAACACTCAAGAATTATTAAATCATAAAATTAGTGCACAAATTATCTCATTGGATATATGAATTACCCAATTTATTGGTAGTTATCCTTGACTCATGTTTATTTAAAGTTATATATTTTTCCAAATTTCTATGATTCCATGATTACATATTACCATGTTATACATGTTATTATTACTTATGTATATTCATGTTCGATGCCCTTCATGCCATAATGTTACGCCTTCTTACCCATGTGTTATGTTTTATCCTTATGATTATTTCTTGATTGGGATTCTTAGATCATACCTTTTATTCAAGTATTACCCAGGTTATCCTATGAATATGTATGATCTCAATGGAAGTTAAGAGATAAATATGAAGATTAAATAGAATATGTTTTTATTTTGGTATCATGATGTTTAATTATGAACTAAATCTTCCAAAGACACTAGACTTAAGGATCCTTGGAATTTAATTGGATGTTTAATTATGTTTAAAATCCTGTAATAATATGTGAAAAAGTCTAGGGTCATTGTAGTTGGAATCAGTGGAAATGTTTAGGTATTTTTGGGATTAAACAGAAAACACTAACAAAATCCTTATGAAGAAAACTATGTATGACAAAACATCCCTAAAATTTTGGTAGTATAGAGTAATTTGTTTAACAAATAATACATCCCTCTCTAGATATTAAAAGAGGATGTGATTCTAGAATTGATGTACCTAGTAGTAATAACTCTGACAAGGATTTTTGATCTTGAATCAGGATAACCTGGAACACGACAATGGGCCTTACTATGCACCTGGTTTGACACTCTTGGGGGATATTCTTTGGTAAATTCACAATATTGTTAAAAACCATTTTTAAGGTAAAACAAATTCCCATAAGAATATAAATTAGAAAAAATATCTTGGATAACCTAGATTAAAACCTATTGAATCACGAGTTAGGATATAATTTTTCCTTACAAGTTTATCCTTTTATTATGATAAGTATTAAAGTACCTAATTGTACTACCGTTTTATTAATTAATGGATGAAAATAGAATAACCTATATGAATAAACAATGTGATAAGAAATATGTTTATTTCCCTAATGATATTCCATGTATGGTTGGAATGGGTGCACAAAACATCAACATAGTACTTTCTCTACTAACTGAAGTTACGGATAACAACATGAATCATATGGAAATCCCTTCTTCTCCTAATAAAGAGAAAGCTTTCATATAATCCTTTATGTATAAAATGCCTCCATTTTTTAGTGTATCTTCGGATTTCCTCCTCACATAATAATGGATTAACTCCATTGAGAAGATATTCTTTATCATCCATTACTCAAAAGTAGAGAAATTTTTCTAGCAGTCTATCATTTTTATGGTGAAGTTGATTAGTAGTAGAAATAAATCAAAAACACAGAGTCCGAAGAGGAAACTGATTCCATGGAACGAGAATATTTCAAGTAAATAGTTTTCAATAAATATTTTACCTAAAACCTCCATCTTAAGATGGAATGGGATTTCCTTATATAAATAAAAAGGAATATGATTTTGTTGGGTCATATGAATCAAACTTCACAAGGCATAAAATATACACCTCCATCTTTGTAATGAAAACTGAAATCAAGGTGGATCCCATATTTTGAGGACTAAATCAAAGTCTAAAAAAGGATTTGGTGATTTGATACTTTGACATATATGAATAGATTGTCTATTATTCCCTTAAGTTTGAAATGGAGATTGGGAACTATCAGTATTCTCATGGGCCTAGGGAAAAAATAATAAAATATAGTTTAATATGATTGATAAATACCCTGATGGAAAGAAGACCCAACATCCCACATGTTAGAAGTGTGGGAAGACGAATCATGTAAAATGCTTAAAGGGATCCAAGAGATGCTTCCAATGTGGAATAGAGAGGAATATATCTAATAACTACTGAAGGGATATGAAGAATCCCCCTAATTTGGAGGAATAAAGGAATGCTCAGATAAACACTCTACCTATAGTGCAGTGTTTCAACTATAAGAAGAATGGGCATTACATAATTCATTACCCTATGCCAAGGGTTGTTAGAGGAAATCAAAAACAACTTCCAAGGTAGCAAGGAAGACTATATGCTATCACTACTACTAATGTGGAACCCAAAAATGACATGGTGATAGGTATTCGGGTTATTCATTCAACAATATCAAATTTATCATTTTATTTTGGTTATAAATATTCTTTCATATCTTTAATGTTCAATATAAATATTCAAAAACCACCTAAAAATATTAAGGTTCTGTTATATGTGAGAATAGAAAATGGGAAAATTAATGTATACAAAGTATATAACTCTTCCCTAGTTAGTTTTTGTAGACTGAACCTCCAAGAAAATATTGTCTTGCATCCCTTGGTGGATTTTGATGCTATTTTGGGAATGGATTTTCTATCTTTATATACATCCATCATAAACTGTTAGAAAAGGATATCACTCTTCACATCTCGAATCATCCTATGATTAGGTAAAACTATTAGGAGGAGTATGAATCTTCTTCAAAATCATCATCTCAAGTGTGTCTAATGTTTCCTTGTGGGAAAGCATATCTAGCTCAAATTTTTGATACAATGAAGATAATCATGCTAGAATACATGCCTATTATGAGGGAAGATACTAATGTTTTCCCCGAAGAGTTTCCAAGTATAACTCATAATCAAGATGTTGAAATATCAATTGAAATTATTCTTGGATATCTTACTATATCAAATACAAATTATATAATGTCCATTATTGATCAAGAAGAATTAAAGAAGCAGTTAGAGGAGAATATATAAAAGGGTTTTATACACCTCAGTTCTTCAACCTGGGGTACACCCAAACTCTTTTTTAAGAATAAGGGTAGATCAATGTGACTCTACATTTATTATCACTATCTTAATAAAATCATGACAAAGAACAAGTATCCCCTTCTATGGATAGATGAATTTTTCGATCAGCTACATTGGTCCTATTATTTCTATAAGGTGGACCTTCAGTTGGGATATCACAAACTAAAGGCAAGGAAGGAAGATATTACCAAGATTTCCTTTTGAACAAGGTATGGACACTATGAGTTCATATTGATTCCCTTCAGACTCACTAATTCTCTATAATTTTTAATTTATTTAATGATTATATTGTTTAGATATTACCTCAAAAAATTTGGTAGTATTTATAGATTATATTATGATATACTCCATGAGAAAAGAGGAACATTATGAGAATTTGAATACTATTCCAAAGAACTTGAAAAGTGAGATAATTTTTTAAAAGTACAATAAATGTGAGTTCTAGATGGAGGAAGTATCATTCTTGGGGAATGTTATCACTAGCAAAGCGATATCTTTATAACCTTCTAAGAGAAATTCAATCAACCCAAGACAACATTTATAATAGAGATACATAGTTTCCTTTGTGTGGCTAGGTAATACTAGTGATTCATGATGGATATATCATGATTTTCAAAACCACTAACCAAGCTTAATAAAAATGAGAGTTGTTTTTCTTGACCAGTGAATGTGAAGACTGCTTCAAAGAGTTGAATAATAGGCTTATTACTTCACTGGTACTCACACTTCCAAAAAGTGGGGAACTCTTTGTGGTGTACATAGATGCTTTAAACAAAGGATTAGGCTGTGTACTGATGTAAAATGATAAAGTGGTAGCCTATGCATCAAGGTAGTTAAAAATTCATGAGTAAAACTATTCAATAGATAATCTAGAGTTTATAGTTGTTATCTTTGTGTTGAAAGTTTGCCATCATTATCTCTATCAGGAGAAGTTTGAAATATATACTAATAATAAAATTATAATGTATATATTCAGACAAAATAACATTAATATGTTCCATCAAAGATAGTTAGATCTCATCAGGGATTATAACTACTCAATATACTACCATAAAGGTAAGTAAAATAAGGTCATGGATCCTCTAAGTAGAATAGATCATGTGTCTTTATCAATGATGATAATTGAGAAGTATTAAATCTTGTTAGACCTACAAAGTATGGAAATTGGAATCATTAAGGAAGGAATATCATCAATCATTTCTCAAATTATTTCTTAACCATTCCACATTGATAAAATAAAGGATTCTCGGAGAAATTCTGTGAAAAATAAGAAAAAAGTGGAAGCTATTAGAAATGGGAAATACTCGGAGTTCAAGATTGATGAGGATGGAGTCATGAGATATGTGTCATGACTATATATACCATAAAATCAAGAAATAAATAAATAGATTTTGAATGACCCACATAGATCAACCATATTTATTCACCAAGGGTGCACAAAGATGTATATTGATCTCTGAGAGAACTATTGGTGGGAAAATATGAATAATGAAATCATTGAATATAAATCAGAGTTCCCGGTATGATAGAAAGTGAAGGCTAAAAGGAAAAAAGATTAAGGGAATGATGTAACAATTACCTATACTAACATGAAAGTAGGAAAACATAACCATAGACTTTTTCACCGAAAATCCAAATACATCTAGATGAAACAACGTTATATGGGTTTTTTTGGATCGTCTTATAAAGGCATCTCAATGTATCTCAATTCTAGAGGACTTATAATTTTATCAACATGTATAGATATACATCAAAGAAATTGTAAGGCTGAAATAAGTACCACTATTTATTTTATCTGATCAATATTATAGATTCACATCTACGTTATGGAAAATCTTCTAATATGCTCTAAGAACTGATCTGAACTTCAGTACATCCTATCATCCTAAAACCGATGTCCAATATGAATGAAATATTTAGACATTGGAAGAAATGTTAAGAGTGTGTTATATGGAATTAAAGGGAGGATGGAACCAACATCTTCCATGGGTAAAATTCTATTATGAGAATATGTTTTACTCAAGCATTAAAATGGATCCATATAAAGATTTTAATGGGAAAATGTGGGGAATAACAGCTTTCTAGAATGAAGATAGTGAATGTAAGCTACTAGGAACTGAAATGGTCAAAGATATGGTGGACAATGTGAAAACCATTCAGAAGCACATTAAATAAGCCCAAAGTTGAAAAAATAGTTATGTATACAATCATCAACAAGATGTTGGGTTTAATTATGGAAACATTTTATTCATTTACATATCTCTATGGAAGAGGATCATGAGATTTGTTAAGAAACGAAAGATGGTTTCCATGTAGACCGGCCCCTTCGAGATTCTTGATTATATCAGATTTATAGCCTATCAACTAGAACTTCCACCTATATTTTCCCAAGTCCACATATCTCTTTTTAAAAAGAACATAGTAGATATTTTACATGTATTAAATTTTATGGTGGTACAAATGAAGAATGGTCTCTGTTACAAGGAGTATCCAATGAAGATCTTTGATCGTAGATATAAAGTTCTACACAACAAGAATACTCACCTGGTCAAAGTACTACGGTGGAATCATAAGTTTGAAAATTCAACATGGTAACTTAAGGAAGTGATGAAGGAGAAGTACCTACACCTATTTTCAACTTAGAATGTAAAAAGAAATATTGAGGGAGAAATTTCATAAGGGGTGAAGGTTAGAAACCCCAAAATTGTATCAATGGAAATTCACTTCTTATAATTATATAATGTATTATAATAAACTAAAATCACTTATAAAACACAATATAAACTTTATAAATGAAAAATTAATGAAATAAGAGATATTTATAGAAGTTAATGAACCGATACTGATGAAATAGTAACTTGACCTTTAGAATAGTAATATGACCCTTATGAATAGTAAAACAACCAATAGAATAGTAACTTCACCCCTGAAATTATAAGTAAATTTTAACTATATTATAAATAAAAATATAATATAATCATATCATAGTATAAGCTGGTAAATTTTTAAAAATTATTATTAAAGGGTTGATATTTTTATAAGATATAAATTTTTATTTTCAATTTTATAATTAATATAATGTTTTAATGAAAATTTATTTCCATAAAATGTATTTATAAATTAATATTTTTTCTCTTATGATTATAAAATAATTTTATGAGACCATAATTATATTTTAAAATTGTTAGAAAATTTGTTTTATTTTTAAAATTTGTATTTTAAAAGTAAATTATTATTTTTATTAAAAAGTAAATTTATCATATCTATAAAATGATTTTCAAAAAATAGAGCCCATTTTTTTATTAAACACTTCAAAAACATTTAGGATAAATTTTTGTTATTTTTTCTAAAAAAGTAGAATTTTTTTTAATAGGGAAATGCGGTAATTTACAGTATAAGTATATAAATAAATTTTTGTGTCTTGTTGGAGTCATGTTTGATGTAAGTGACCATTGGTTTGTACTCAAATAAACTAATTACTATATTTAGACACAATAATCTTCACCATTTAATATATTTATCAAAATAATGAACTAATAAATTAAATAATGAGAAATCACCCCCTCCTCCACTATAAATACCACCCCCACCACCTCTTCTTCTCACACCTTCCAATATTTTAACCTTATCCAAATTCTACCCAATAATATTCCTAGTCTACTTACCAATGTACATGATCTCTTAGTCTCGTAAAAATACCAAAAAAAAGTTTGCTAATGATTTTTTCAAGGAGGATAAATTCAAGAAATAAATTCCTCTTTCCATTCCTTTTAATTTTTTCAAGTTATTTTCTTATCGTATCCTCACCTCCCATTATCCAAATGGTATGTTAGCTACAATGCCACACATATACTATAATTTTGTTATTATAACAGAATAATACTTCATTAAGCCTTTCTCCTTTCCCATTTATTCTAAAAATTAAAACATCGTTCGTGAGGTGTTAATTATTTCCTTCAAGGATGGAGAATTTTCATTTTACACTAATTCCTTCAAGGCCAGTCATAGAACCATTTTTATGGTTAAAAATAATTATAATATATTTATTATATCATATTTAATGTTCTATAATAATTGTATACAAATGATGCTAAAAAATAAAACAAAAAAAGTTCATAGTCAGTGAAAATTGCCAAAAATATTCTCAACAATTATCATTAACTATTTATCTAGTGATTCATCCTCACCCAAAATAAAAAAATTAATTATATAACCATTTAAACTTTTTTATGTTCATTAATAACTTTAAAATTAACTTATTAATCTCTAATTCCATTTTACATAATCTTTCATAATCTTATACAAGCAAACCAGTCATGAAAACTAAGAAAACGAGCACTCTCAAATGAGGAAATTGCACAATATAACTCATTAAAATAGCCATAAATGAACTTAATAAAATAATAAGAAATCATTTACATGTATAAATAATTATTAATTAATTAATTAATGGATTTAATTTTATTATCCAAGACATTAATCTCAAGGGAAGAATCATTTCGTATATAAGGTAAGGGCATCTACCTAAACCTCCATTTTTCCTTCAGGGTGCTCTTTCTCTCTCTTTACCCAAATTTAATGCATATTAATTTTTATATAAATTTTATAAATTTTAGGAATATCATCTAAAATCATTTATCCAAATCATATCATCCTTATTTATGGTGTAATATTTATTTTGAAAAGGTTTCCTTTTAAATTTTTCTCGATAAGAAAGCCCAGTTTAAGGGAACTTTCTGATTTCTTACCCAATTCCAAGTGCACTCTGTAATCTATTTTAATGCACCAATATTTTTTAAAAAAATATCTAATTTTATCATGAGAAACTATTTTGGTTCATTTATGGTTTTAGGAAGAAAAAATTTCATTTTCTGCTTTAAATTCTCTTTAATATTTTCCTTGAACCGCACTAACATATTTCATTTCTAAAGTTTGTTGAACACTCCTTTTACATTATTCCACTTCAATTTGACTTAAATGTTCATGAGAAAAACCTATTTTTACTTATTAATTTCCATGTATATTTTTAATCCTTTTTTTCATTGAAACATTTATGATATACTCATTTATTTTCCTTAGGATATGATTGTGATACCTATTTCTTTCTATGGGTAACTTTCATGTTTATTATTCATGTGGAGAACATATTCATGAACATGTTATGATGAGTGAAACTATGTATAACTTCAATGAATTGGGTAATTTTTATTCTCTTGAGACTTCATGTTGGTATAAGAAGTGAACCTGATTCCTTTATGGGACTTTGTCACCATGTTTTATAGTCTTGGAAGCTAGCCTTGACTCATGTTAATGTCATGTTATATGTTGTTTCCACATTCCTATGATTCCATTATTATATGTTCCTATGTAATACATTTTATTATTTATTATGTTTATTCATGTTACATGCCCATTATTTCATCATGTTATTTCATCTAACCCATGTGTTGTGTTTTATCCCTAATCTTATTTCCTTGCTAGGATTTTTAGCTCATCCATTTTAATCAGGCATTCCCCAGGTTATCCTATATAGATGTATAGCTCAATGGAATTTAGGATCTCATTATGGAGATTAAATAAAATATTTTTTATTTTTTTTATTATGATTAATTATGTACCTAATCTTCCAAATTCACTAGACTTTATAATCCTTATCATGAAATTAGATGGTAAATTATGGTTAAAATCATCTGATGATATGTGTAAAAGGCTAGGGTCTCTATAATTCAACTCGAACCAAGTGAAAATTCACGGATTTTTCACCTAGTTCAAAGGGTTATTTTATCATCTTCTAGATAAAATAATCATTAGTTAAACTCTTTATCAAGCCACTTTTATTATTTTACTTCTATCATTTGTATTGTAATTTATTTATGTGTATGGATGCTTTAATATGATCACATAAATTAATTAATTAACAAGTATGAAAAATAGAATTAAAATATTTATATTATGCATATATTAAATATATAGATGGTTAGTCACATAAATAAAATGCACTTAATATTAATAAGAATATAAAAATATAAAATAAGTAATTTATTCTTAAACATAAAATCCCTCAATCAAAATAGTACGTTGATTTTTCCATATATTACATGATTTAGAATGGAACCTCTTGATTTGATTTTTTTCATGTAACTTTTTTATACTTTTACATTTAATGGGGAGTTAAAATGAAATTTAAAGATCAAAATAAATGATTTTTTACTAATTATAATTCCCTTCATCTGTCTCATTAAAAGTTTGAGTAAATTGTTGAGAAAATCCACGTCTTTGATTTTGGGTTTGGGGATTCCACTCAACGAATCAAGGAGTTCTGAGTAAATGTAGTTATAAGGTAATTCATACCGAATTACCTTCAAATAGATTTTTAGGACCTCATATGGGTTATTAGAATGGAAATACAAATCATTCACACTAGAATATCCATGCGATTGCATAATCCGAAACTAATGGTGAGGGATATTAGGTTTTGATAAAGTAGTGAGAGAAAAATAAATAAAAGTTATTAGATAATATCTTTTTTTAATAAAAATAAAAACTAAAAAATATTTTTAATCAACATAGCTGATAAGAGAAATCATTATAACACTATAATATATCAGTACATATTCCAATTCCTCACTAGCATATATTTGTAATAGTATTACAGTTGTTTTATACAATTATCTACTATCGAAAAATTTATACTATGTATTAGAATTCCTTATACCTATTGAACTACCTCTTAGAGTATAAGATGTTAAAAATATTCTTATAGTAGGTACATGGAAATGACATGACTATCCATTACATCAGGATATATGTTATGTATAGAGAACTAATAATAAAACATATTCACATGGATTCGTATACCATGGTGTCTTAACTTTTATCTCCTCAAAGGGAGAAAGAGATGCTTCAGATAAATGATACCCTCACTGCACTATACTAGTATAAACTTTATGTGCATACATAGTTATTTACCTTGTCTTAACGA
Organism: Viscum album; assembly: GCA_963277665.1. Taxonomy (NCBI): domain Eukaryota; kingdom Viridiplantae; phylum Streptophyta; class Magnoliopsida; order Santalales; family Viscaceae; genus Viscum; species Viscum album. The sequence continues at coordinate 196,937,556 of OY728131.1, read as the reverse complement.
TAACAAATTACATTAATGATTTAATGAATATTTTCTTCTATATAGATAAAAAATTATCCATTAATCTCATATTATCATCCTTATATTCTATATTCACGTTATTTATCTAGAATTATGTGGTAAAACTTATAGATTAATGACTTATAAATCTTTTGAATAATCTTTAAAAGATAAATGTTGGTTGTAGAGAACTTGGATCTACAAACCTTATGGTGAACAAGATAAAAATAAAATCTTTAAATTCTTATGACTGACACTAATTCAACATTAACTTTACAACCTCTTTTTAAGTGATAATAAACATAGAGGAAATGACATGAATAATTGGCTATTTTCCTCCCATGTGGAAAAAATTTTCATTTGAAAATAAATTATAATGAATTTAAGAAGAAGCAATATTCTTGCATCTAATTTAGGAATATATTCATCATAATAATGTTTATATATCACTTCATTGGAATTTAATATATTTATATTTTATAAAAATATATAAATATTTTAAGTGTGTTCTCCAAGTTTCTATGAAAGGGTTATTCCTATATCGACAATCCAAACCCCATAGAAACATTATAATTGCAAGGTGTATTTTCTTAATGGAGGGGAAAGAGTGATTCCAATGTCAACAGTGAGAAACACATGACTTTATAAGTAAGGTATTTAATTTTAGGGGTTGATTAATGGTGAAACCTATGTCAACAAATAAAAATTAAAGAATTCATATTTCTCAGTGCTTTGATTCTCGTAGAATTATTATTTGTGTTAAATTTTACCAAAAATTTATCTTAGTGTTTTATTGAACAAAATAAGAAATTGTTTTGATGTTAATTTTTTATGGTAAACTAAAATTAATTAACATTTTAGTAAAAAATTATTAATAAATATCCAATATTTGAAATAAATGATGAAAATAATTTTAAGACGCATACCCACTTATGAAAAGATAGTTCTTAGTCAAGTAAAACTATAAGTTGTTATATATATTACAAGTATATTTTTCTGACTCTTTGTACATAAAAATCTCAGGTATATGAAATTATTATATTTTATACTAAAAAAATTAAATATAATCCATAAAGATTTTGGAATTTTTAATGAAGTAATGAATTCACTTATTAAATCATGTAAGGTCCTTCAACCTAGTATTTTAGAGTAAAAATTAACCAATAATTCGTCTATTATTTAATATACATTAAGGGTTTTTATAGACATATGTAGCCTTATTCACATCTTAAGAATAGGAATAGATCGATTAATATTCTTATATACTTATTTCATTATTTTATGATTTTTTTAAATATCCTTTTCGAATTGAATTTTAACAACTAACATTATTACAACTATATAGACTAATGGATATTACATATGTTTTTATGTGAAGAAATCCCATTATCTCACACCCTATGGTATTTTGATGGGACCCATTTCTAAAGTTGGTGAAATATTAAAATACACCCCATTAAAAACATGGTATATCTTGGTTAATGCTCATATTTCTAATAAAAACACTAAAACTCTAATTTAGAGAAAATGATATTAACCATTATTTTAATATGGTAAGAACATCTCTTTCAAGATTGTGGGTGAAATCGTGACTTCAGTTTAATCTAGGATCAAGATGAAAAAATTGTTATTAGAATAATTAAACTTCATAATATTCAGTTGGATGAATTTTTCTAGAGGAACATAGTGTATAGGATGGTTAAAAAAATAGTACTGATTTTATATTCACCATGGTATGATATATTTTATTTGATAATAATAAAAAATAACATATGGATAATTATGTTGAAACTAGTTATGATTGGAAAGTTTATATGAATTCAAAAATGGATTTTATATACCAATATCTATTCCATATTTTTGCAGTTGATATAAATACATTGGTGTGTATTCCAAAAACCATACATGGATGGTACATCCAATACACCTTTAAGGATTTATTGGTTATAGAAAACCATCATTGTTAAATCCATTTAAATTCTACTTTTCATGGACTCTATGATTATTATACTAGAAATTTGTTGTCAAGTAATCTTATTGAGGATGTAACTTTATGGAACATATCTATATGATGTGATTAGAAAGGCCAGAGAAATAAATGAATTTTAATAATTAATGATAGTTTTAAGGATCCATTTATGAATTAAAACAAGTATATTTCTCATAGTATATTCATTTGAAATGAAATTTTTCCAGGTGTTTACATCTGGTTCATGGGAGTGTTATATTTTTCTAAGATCTATATGTTTGAAAACATATATAAAATAGTTAATTTGTCTTATGTTGACTAATATTAAGGTTAATTTATCCATGTTTACTTAACTAGAAACCTAAAATCTAGGGAATAGGTTTCAATAGCATGGAATTATACATATCTGACATTGTATTGAAAAATAAAATATGGAATAATACACATGAATCATTTCGAGTGTCACATGGTATTATTATGCTGTATAGACTAAATATTCCTGATATTACTTTAGAAATCTATCTATCATTACATGATATATACTTCGGTTTTATTTTTCTTATAAAAAATTCATAAAATGAAAATATAAAAAAATACTAAGATATGTAGTTAAAACTATTTGATAATGATTAAAAATAAAAATTATATGAGTTGTTGGTTATTAGAGAAATGAAAATACTTTTCTTAATGGAAATAAAACTCATCTTCTTTAGATCAATTTTATCTACAACTAAATTAATTATTCTTTTGATTGTAGAAATATTCATGGCCATAAATATTAATTAACATCTTCTCATATGGTGATTTTTCTCCTTCATGAAATCTATGAGATAATGTCTTAAGGGAACTTATAAGACTAAATATTCATGCCAATTCCCTTCATAGATAAGAATGTTGAAGTGCTTTTATAGTATTCTTAGAAACATATTTTATGTTGTGATACACTATGTTTGTGTATCCAGAACCTCAGTCAAATTATATATGAATCTAACATGTTGAATAAAAATTATTCTTCTATTTTATTTAATAATTATTCAAGATTGGTATATCAGAAATATTTAGTTACTAGTTATTCAAGAGAATATATGTGAGTTGGATATTTAATACATAATTTTTCATTATTTTAGTGAATATAATATTTATTAATTTACTAGAATATAATGTAATGATTTTTATTTATTTAAATAAATACTGATTATTCAACATTAGATAAATACTGAGGAGGAAAAATAGACCTAGGTGATGTCCTAGTTAAAATAATATATTGAAAAATCATAAATAAATATTAATTTTATTATTTAATAAATGATATTTATTTATCCATGAATTTAGTTAATGTTAGGAAAAATAACATTATTTTTACTATTATTTAGACCTAGGATTCATTAGGGACTAATAGAATTATAAGGGCCCATATGCAATTATTATTATATATCCCTACCTCAATATAAACCTGATTATATCATTTTAAATTACATAGTTTCTATGAATAATGAAATTCCACATAATCTAATCAAGACCTAGAAATATCATTTATTATAAATATCTATAGAATGGATAGGGATCATACTGCACCTCCCTCTCATTTCTGGAGAGAACACGAGGAATCCTTCTTCTTTTAAGATCATAATGTGGGGAACATCGACAAATGATGTTAGGATTGAGATCCTCTACACTACCACTTATTTATTTCTATGGTGATGTTTGGAGGTTCTTTATGCTCATGTGGATCATTATTGGATGGATTATACCCCTCAATCCCCTAAAATAATTATAGTATGATATGATGTTGTTATTCAATTGATAAAAAAGGATTTTAACGCAAGGTAAATATTTATCTTAAAATGTTAATTATAAATTTTTTTATTATCCTATCTCAGGGAGTTTTAGAATTATATTTCATCTAGTTTTGAGTTGAAATCCAAAGGATTTGATGAAAATCATGTTTGGGAATGGACCTGACTTCTTCCACTATTCCCTAGAACCATCAAATTTTATTATTCAACATCCATTCCAAATCATCCTAAATTATTGACATGAAAATATATCCTTTACAATAACATCAAGTCTACAAGTAAGGTGTAAGAATTATTATTCCATGAATTTAGGTTAATTATTCTTTCCACTCTGTCATATTTTTTAATTTAAATTTCTAAACATCAAAAATAGTTATGAGGTTACAAATAAACTTCACCCCATGATTCAAATATTTCAAAATACTTCTCACCCCATCATATTATTTATAAGAAAAATATATGTCATGTTTTATGACGTACATGGACCTAAATCTTAGAAAACAATTTGATCCTTCTTTTGACCCTTAAATTTACCTAAATGAACAATTATAATTTTAAAAATATTTTATTGATGGATTACTTTGATGAAAGAATATTTTGAAATATGGTTATTAAGTGAAGAGGTTACATGATTATTGTTACTTTCCAAACAACATTCTAAACATCCTTTTAATTTAGCATGTGACTTTAAATCATTATTGGAAATTTGGGTTATGGCCATCATGTTATAGAAACTATTAGGAATAACCCTTGATATAGGTGTCCTATATCCATTGAAATTTATTTATTATGTATATATGTGAGGTTATGATCATAGTTTTCATTGACCATGGCTATAGGATTTCCCATTCCAGTGTAGGGAAATAATTTCTAAATGGAAGGGTAATGGAAATCCCCTCTAACTATAGTGAAACCTAACCATGGATATAGGATATCCTATATCCATAGTCATGTTTCAATATATTTACAATAATAATATAATATTTTTATAAATTATTTCAAACACACACACACACAAACATATATATATATATATGTATGTGTGTGTGTGTGTGTGTGTGGGTTACATACATATTTAAAATTAGTGTATTAATGGACTGGTAAAGTATGTTGATCCACAGAAGGGAGATACAGGTTCAAATATCACTATTAGAAAAGATTTTTTCTTATACCCATGAGTATGGATCCCATGGCTATAGGGTGCACCATTGATAGAGGTTATAGCCATGGGAATTTCTGTAGCGGCGGATACTGTAGCGGCGGCAGGGCACTGTAGCAGCGGCGATACTGTGTGGTACTGTAGCAGTAGGTTACTATTCATAGAATGTGAATTGGCCTTAGAATTTGGGCCTACGGGCTATATAATGGGCTACAAGCCCCCTGGGCCGTTGGGCTATGTAATGGGTTTCCCTCTACCCAGCTAAAAAGAGGTATTTGCTTTGATTTAATAATAAAAATGTGGTTTCGGCCCCAACCTTTTAAAAAAAATTATAAAAAAAACACATTGGAATTATTTTTTTTTTCATTTTTATCTAGTTTTTCTTACAATTTTTCTAATATATACTTGAAATTATGCTCCAAAGTCATCTTTACTTTCAAAACAATTTTGTTTAAATATTCAAGTTGAATGGTTGTAGGAAAATTCTATATCATCTTCAACATTTTTATATCATATTATTAATTACTCTCAGTTATGGCATCATAGATTTTCATTTTCAAATATTTAACACTAAATATTACTTATGGATAAGAAAGTATAAATTCATAGATATATTAAATCCAAAACACATTCACTTCACTTCCAAATAACCATACACTTTTAATAAACTTAAATTGTGTTATAATATTTTAACAAAAATTTAGCTATTTTAATTTAATAAAAAATAAATATTTACATGTAATAATTTTGTTACATTAATATAAAACAAATAAAAATAAGTAATAGATTGAATCAATACGATATCTAATACTAATTTTATATATTAAAAATATTTCATTTAAATAAAATAACTCTATCTAAAACGATCTGAAATATCACCTAAAATAAATCTAAAAAGTTCTCCAAGAATATAAATGACTAAAACAAATATAAAATTCACTCTAAATAATCAATCATGTAGAAAAAATGGATTTGGATCAAATAAAATATCAATTAATTTGTCTAAATAGATCATTAAATGATTTTTAGACTGATCAATTAATATACAAAATAACATAAATCAAATAATAGTAATGTTTATCAATAAAAAAATGAAAAAATATAATACCAACTATCCAAAAATAGAATTTAGATATATTGGAATAATGAATCATATGATAAATACATCCATAGATAAAATAATATAAAAAATGAATTTTGTTAGTGTTTGAAAATAAAATGAAAATAAATGGGGAATATTTATACTTGAATAATTTAATTGTAATGATGTAGGTATGTGATGTGAAGAAAATGATATAGGTACTATAAAGGAAATAATTTTCAAAGAAAGGGGACCATACAAGTGAGGTGATGTTAAAAGTTGATGAAGGTGAAAGGATAAAGGAAATGAAATGAAAATTAACTTTCCCAAAAAAATTTGAGGAAGGAAATATTTTGGGGATATCAGTGCATAATAGCATGTCTAGGTCGTCTCATCTAATATCAACATTGAGCGGTCATTCCCTCTCATAGATTCATGGGTATTATTCTCATCCCCTCACTTTAAAAACATATAAATTCAAACATATTCTTTTATAAAAAACATTCATTTGTTTTTATTTATTTATTACATTTTGTGTATACACACCACTGCTATTTTTTCAAGAGGGTAGAGTAAGATATATTTTTTTAAACAGACACATGTCTATGGTCTAAAGATTTGACCCATGGACCAATTTTCAAAACCCTTGGGTTTTGAAAACCTGTCCATTTAATTATATTTAATAATCAAGATATTTTTTTTAAGATTGGTTCAGTTTGAAAATGTGGCCTCACCCACAATGCCAACAAGTCACTATTTCGTTAAGAATCCCAATTCAAAAGCATGGTTTTAAAATTAATTATTTAATCTAAAATATTATCCCATAAAAACTATTTCAAAGATGAATTATAATTTTTTTGGACGAATCAATTACTTAGATGTGATTAGTAAAAGAAACAGTTTTAGGTGATTAGTTTTAAATTAAAGTGAAAATATTGTTTTTATAGTTGTAATTACAAACTAGTAAAAAAGGTATTTTTTTAAAGTTATGAATGGGGTGTGGGGAGGATACCAATTATGAATTATTTATCATTCCTATTATCATTACTAGTTTATCTCAGATCTTTTTGGGATATAATAGTTTCACTCAGGATTTTAGTTGGGGTATGGTGGTGGTGTCAAGTATAGGATTAACTTACTTAACATGAGGAGTGGGGTGTAGTAGATCTTGTTTTATTTTAATGTTATTTTTTTTATTATTCCTTTTTTGTATTTTATTATTTATTGAAACAACTTAAACTTTTTTGTGACCATATGAAATATAGGATGGTCATGTCATACTTCTAATGGTAAGTGTCTTTTTTGTTATTACTTCATCAATAAAAATCATTCTTAATGGAGTTTAGATTGATATACTGTAATCGTTTCTAACCAATGGGGATTGAGATTTTCCCTTAAATCCATTTCATGGGCTGCCTAGTGTACCCAAATTATGGTACGGCTACTTTATTTCCTGAAAAATGGTATCAGATCTTGATTTTTTATGATTTTATTCAGATATTCAAGGAGTATGGGAGATAAGACTATTGGAAATCTGAAGGTTCATATTAAGGCATGTTTGATAAACACCTTTCATATTGAACCCTATGTTTTTAGATGAAGTTGGGAATTTTTTATTTCTATTTTCAGTTTGATATATCCTTTTTTATATATGCAATTCTATCTTTGAAAAAGTTATAAGAGGCTCTAATTAGTTACATTGACAAAGTTCCTCAGATATTGACTGCACACAAATGCCATCTATCTTTGAAGGGTGTGTATTTGATATGTTTTTCCTTTTTCAGATTTGATATTAATTTTTTATTGATTTTGATCAATATTGTTGATTTATATTTGATCTCAATTTTTTTTGGGATATTTTAATTTTTGAGAACAATTAAGAATATTTTCGTAAGGTGTCATTGTTTATTGATTCCATTAGATCTCATTTTTATGTTATGACTATTGTAGTTTGAATTTCTAGAATAAAATTTTTTAAAGGGGATTTTTAAAATTTAAAAGTGGTTTTCATAATGGAAAAGGTATTTTATTATGTCATATATTGGTTTAAAATTAATGGGTTTATAGAATTAAAATTTTTATTCCATAATAATAGTTTAACATGGAATTTTAACAGGGAGATTAAAAGATAAAAAATCAATAGTATTGGTGTGATTGAAGTATTTTGAAAATTTAAATGTTAAAGTGGTGTAAAACATTTGGATGTATGTTTTTTCTTTAAATAGTGGTTTTCTACTTATAATCATTTTCCCTAAATATTAATTGAATTTTGTATTGGTTTTTTGAACATGAATATTTTTGAAATTGTGATAGTAATATCAAAAATTTATTGTGGATTACATCAATATGATCACAAAAAATAATATTTATATCTCAAGATAAATGATTTATTTTAGGGTAAACTGAATTAATAATGGGTTACTAGATCATTTTAATGGAAGGGAATCAATTTTTAAAATCATGGTTGTCTAATGTTTCTACTTAATAAGTCTATTAATATGGTTGGTTTTAATTAGATTTATTCTTAATATTATCCTTAAATAAATAATAATACATATGAGTTTAATTTTTAATTTGAACTTTTTGAACATTTTTTTCCATCAAAAATTCACTATGATGGTAAAAAATAAATATGTAAATGACAATGTTATATTATAATTTTTTCATTCTAAAGAATTTGAATTTTTAGTAGTTGAAAGGTGTCCCTAATTTATATCATTCTGAATTTTAGTTTTTTCATTTAAGAACAATGTTGAACATTTTTACTTTAATTGAAGTTCTGAGGTTTATTCATTTATTTATTTTCAAGTGAGAAAACTCTTTCAATTAAAAGGACATGATTTATAATTTAGGTTTTTTTTTGTTATAATTATAAATAGAAAATATTTTATGGGTTGAATAAGGATTATATTTCCAAAGATATGTTACTTTTATAAAATATCATGTTTAAGATAATTTTATTATATTCAGTGATTCCTTTTTATCATGTTTTTCTATATAGATGTTCATTCATTGATTTGTAATCATTTTTGAAGACATACAGTTTAGAGTAAAGATAAGTCCTTATAGTGGAGAGGACACAACATGTGTATTAAGTCTTAGTATTCGATTCATTCCCTTCTTATGTAATTTGTTTATTTTATTTTATGCCTGTAATAAATTATGAGTATGGAATGTTTTAATGGTAGGAAGATTGTAATTAACCATGTCATTATGGGATGGTGATTGTCTGATGGATTTTCAATTTTTATTTTATAATTTCTTATTTTATATGTATTAATGTTATTGTGATAGAATTTAAATAATATTTCATGTTCACCTAAATTGATAATCAAATTATTATTATGGTTAAATATTTTTTTGTGAATGTAAAAAGTAATAATGTTAATGTTATTATTTTTCTAGAAACATGAAAAAAATGTAATTTCTATATATATAGATTTATGGATATATATATATATAAATATATATAAATATAATGTTTTATAAACTATTATTAATTCATTAATAATATCAATAATGGGATGATATTATTATTATTATTTAAAATTTAATTGATTATTTTTATAAAAATGAAATGAAATTAAAAATAATAGTGGAGGTAGGTGAGGCTTCATAAGAAAAAGTTGAAAAAGAATATTTAAAGGAGTGAGGATTCTTGGGTATGAACTGAGTATATGAAATAAAAAACATTAAACAAAATAAAGTAATAAAAGAAAATGGGGATGATTGAACAACTTAAAGGGAAAAAAATAAAAAATAATTGAAATGTGGGGCAGGGTGGGGCATGTACGACTCTTATAAGATCTTAAGGGTAAAATATATTATCATTTCATGTGTCTCTCTATACCATTCTATCCCCCTATCTAAATTGTTTCTATATTATCTTATCACTATATTATATTAACTTGATTGAAATGAAACACCTTCAGTGGCGTTGGAATCATCTCAGTGAGTAGAAGGTAACCCTTATGTTTTTTACAAGAATCATGGTATTTTATATAGATTTAATTGAATATAATTTTCATGTTCATTTTGTTGTATATTTGGTTTCTTATGATCGAGTATTCAATAGAAATTTCTACTTTAGTGGAATTATATCATTCGGGTTTCAAGTTTATCAGATCTAAAATATAATTTTCCTTTTTATGGTTTACTCATGAGTCATGTTTTCATAGATATTTATATGATTCAACTCTTTGATAAAATTAATTAAAATAATTTTTATACATATTTCAAAAATAAATTGGGGTTTTGAAAACAATGTTTTATTTTGGGATTTTCGATCCTTGTTGTATTTTTATTAATTTATTAAGGTAGTTCAATTGTACTTGTTTGATATTTAAATTTTTAAGATTTTTATGGAATATAAAAAACATGTTATAATTTAAAAGGACTTTCAAAATATGGTTTTATGGGTTTATTTTTGAATAATTAGAATATTTTTTAGTTTCCTAAAAGATTACCCTATAAGCCTATTTTGCACATTCTAAAAGTGTTGATATTGATCCATATTGTTAATATGTGGAAATAATTGTATTCTTTGAAAGGGGTAATTGGATTCCTATAATAACTAAGTAAAATATTTATTAGAAAGGGGGTGAGAAGATTTTTATAATGTGCTGATATATTATGTGATTACTTTTATGATTCATGCCACTCTCCATAGTTATTTTACCATGGGTACCTTGGTAAATTAGGTATGGAAAACTAGGATAAGAATCACTGGGCACGAAACACCCTCCTTAGACCTTGGATTATAAAATAACAATAACTAAACAATTTTATGATATAGATGTGGTTACTTCTTTGACTTTGAGATAGTCCTCTCTACAGGAATGTGAATGGAAATAGTTTTTAATGGTTCAATCTCCGAGAATTATAGGATCCAAGGATGATTCACTTACCATAATACTTCAGTTCCCCTTCCTTGATGATTTTTACTTTTTGTTTTTTGATTTTTTTTATTTTATAAATTATTGTATATTATTTTTAGTCCTTTATTTCTTCATTGTTGAGTGATTTTTTCGTTATTTAAATTTACTTTGATTTCATACATTATCTTTACTTGTGTATTCTTTTTTCTTGCGAATTGTGCGACTGTTCTTTTTATATTCATCATCTTCATGGGTTTCCATTAATTTAAATGTATTACTCAACCTTTTTGGGTATTTTAATGGAATCTCAAAAGTCAGTATTATAAAAGTGGGTTATTTTTCCTTTACTTCAAAAATTCTAGTATTTTTCAAAATAATGGTTTTGAAGTTGATTTTTAACTATAAATTCCATACCTTTGAATTATTTCAGTGATAAATTATATTGTAATGGATGAATTTTTTAATTGGATATACTGAGTAAAAGTGATATCTTCAAGTATTTTTTTTAAATTAAAGTAAAAAATATATTTTTATATTTTTAGTTAAAAACTAGAAAAAATGGAGTTTCTTTAAAATTATTCCATGGGGTGTGGGAAAGTTGCATATAGGAAATTATTTCTCAATATTTATATCATTACATAATCAGTTCAGGTCTTGTCGGGTTATTGGGGTTGGTCTTGGGTTTTCAGATTGTATATTGTTGTGGTTTGAATAAGAGTATTAATATCCTTGACATAAAGAGTTGGAAAAGGAATCTCTTATTTTATCTTATCTTATATATTTATTGATATTTATTTTTTTTATGGTTTCACTTATTTATTGAAACATCTTATTATTTTTTATTAAAATATTAATTATAGAATAGTCATGTTGAACATCCATTGGGAATTTCAATGTTTATTATTTCACTATCAGAAAAAATAATTCCCAATAGAGTATCTTGAGACCTAAACATAATTTCCATCATATATATATATAGAGCATCTCTTCGGTTCTAGTAATGGGCTAGCATGGGTGTCTGGGCAAAGGTGACTCAGATTGGTTTGTGATAATAAATATACACCTGAAAATATGACAACCAATCCATTATAATAATCACCTTAAAACCATTCATATATAGGATGAAGAACTCCCAAAAATGTCTATATTTAGATATATAAATGGTATAATATATAAATCACCTAACAAGATCTTACCTTCTTCCTATATGAATATTCAAACAAAAAATTCAGGATAAATATTCAACAGGGAAGCCAAGGTTAGAAACAAAAAATATAGTATAAAATAATGATAATCACCATAATCAAACAACACATTGACCAAAGTAGAGGTAACAAAAATAAAACCTATACTTATAGAATAACCCTCACCAAGTTCCATTAGCACCTACTCAATAGTAAAAAACTGACTATACCCTACACCTCAACCCTTCCCCTCTATAGCTTTACTCCCATTCATAGAGTTTCCATACATAACTAGTCCCTAAGAAATTTTATTACCTCAATGACCATACCTCATAGAAATCATATATATATTTATCTACTATGATGAAATATCCCATGCATGAGATGCCTACATGGAAACTAAATCATGACCTCTACCAATATAAAATTGCATACAACAAAAATGCTTAAGATATAACATTTTTAACATGATTGACACACATTTCAATCACAGAGATAAAAAATAATGTATTAATTATTTATCAAAACTTTTATCACTCTAATGGTTACCAACTTATAGATAAAGTAGAATGAATCTAAAGCACACTGGTAACTTGATCACCCATAACTAGACTCCCAGTTCTTAGACACTGGTTTTCCTATGTTTAGTCTAGTTGAATTTCACCTCTTATAGTTTCATTGGGTACCCACCAATAGGTACCTAGTGTCATATACTATATAATTACAGAAAATTTCTTCTCAAATTTCTCCTCTCATATCTTTCCTCTTTCCTTAAATCCAAAAAATAAACTCAAAATATTCAAAATAAATCTAATAAGATCAAACATGAATTCATAATAATACCTCAAAAACTTTAATAAGTTATATAGGTACCTAAAATAAGAAATTAATTTTTCATATTTAATGTTAAAAGGTTATGTTCAGAAAATAATAAAAAGGTATGGTCTATGAAGAGAATAATAAAGGTGAAGGAACCCACTAAAAAGGAATCAAGGAGAGGTTTATAAAATAAAATTTTACAAAAATCATAGGAAGTGCATGAGGATACATAATAAGTAATTATAGATATATAATACCCTAAAAACAGAGGTTTAATGAATATATTATATATTAAAATACTGGAGTATTGATATAATAAATTATATTAGTATTGAGAGAAGTGATACCTAGAATGAAACGGTTTTAGAAATTTTTTACTAATGTTAAGGAATCTGTAATGGAATTAATATCCACAGATAAAGAAAGGATCAAAATGATTTAATAAAATTACTATTTAGAATTTAAATAAAGTATATATTTAATAGAGGCAGTGTAATATAGAATAAACCAAAAAATGAAAGGAAATAGTTGGAAATTCCCCTTCATTTGAGTCTCGAATCAGTTAAGATACTAATCTAACATCCTAAATAAAAAAATTAAAATAATTATTTACTTTATTCAAAACCTTATTCATTTTTATTTTATTATTATAATTCATTTATATTAATTTATTATTCACCTATTATTTTTCAAATTGTTAAAGTCAAACATTGAGATATCGTTTCATGGTTCTAAATTTTCATTACAAATATGGTATAAGTAAATGGTGTTTATCCCTTGGTTCTATAAGTTCTAAAAGTATTAAGGTAGTGATTCATTTCAATATAGTAGCATAAAAGATCAATATTTATTTATATAATCTTAAATATATTCAATCCAGAATTCTTTCTTTGTATGGCTCTTTTTAAGTGATTAAACCAAATGTGGTGGCTTATCTTTAGCATTATTAATAACCAACCTATTTTATCATTCAAAAACAAAATAAATAACTTATGTTTTTATAATAGTAGAAATATATATATAACCCAATTTGAAAATTATGAATGAAGTATGATAATAAAAAAATTATTCCTCAAATAGGAGGTATAGACATGCAATGGTGAGAATGATTTATATGAGAATGATAAAAAAAGGGAAAATAGTTAGGTGTGGAATTCTATAATTACATTAGGGTAAATTTATAATATTTTCATCATGTTATAATAGTTTCAAAATAGAGATTAAGAGGGTGATAAATAAAATTAAACTAAAATAATCAATGTAGGAATATTTTACCTTTTGAGTCACCTTTTTTGGAATAATACTTAATGATTTTAATGTTAGTATTTTTGTTCAACCACGTATTCTAAAACATGGATAACATGGTTTATAGAGATAATATGGTAGATATTAAGAAATGGAACAATTTTTAGAAGTGGGAGAATAATGGTGTCGAATGGGTGTATTTAAAAACAAATGAGAGGGGTGTTATTGAATAAAATAATAAAAATTTTATTTTTTTCACTTAGGAACTTGAATAGTATTTATCATTTTGAAAATTAATAATATTTGATTAAAAAATGTACACTTTATTAACTTTTTAAATCTTATAAAACTGAATGATATCATTGAAATATTAAATTTAAATTAATGAATCAAAAATATTTTTTATTAGAATGAAATAAAATTTAGACTTTAGAAATCATTAATATGTATTGAAATTAAATATATTATTTTTAAATACATTTTTCAATCATTAATAAAATTTAATTCATTCAAAACATTTTGTAAACTATTGATTTATTTTTACATTATAATGATGTCATAAAACCCACTATAGGCACAAAAAAATTATTTTTTTATATTCAAAAAAAGTATATTTCTCATAAAATATTAAAAATTCACTCTTTATAATTTGAATTCCCTCATAATAAAAATGATATATTTTTTATAAAAATAAATTTATAAATTAGGTAATTCCAATATTTAGATTATTTACATAAAAATTAATTTTTTTTCAAAATACGTTAGAGAATACCTTATTAAAATTATACACTTACACATTCTGTAACATATATGATTTTAAAATTCATTTTATGATATTATAATAATTGTATTACCCTATTTTATTTATGGTAAATATTATTTATCATTTAGTTTACTGTACAAAATTTCTATTTATATTCTAACGGTCATGTTACTATTCTAATGGTCATGTTACTATTACAATGGTTATATAAAACATATGCATCCTATAAATATATATTATTTACTTTATTCATCACAATCAATATTCTACCATGTTTCTTGATACATTTTTTTCAATAATGAAATTTCATTTCTATTTTTTCATTTTACACTATTTTCTATGGATATGGTATTTCTTGAAAACCATGACCCATTAGATTCCCAAATTTCCACTATGTTATTTACTTATGTTCATTTCCCTGATATAAACATATTGATCCAATATAATGTATTCTTATTTTATTTTAATTGTTATTTTATAAAATAAAATCATATTTACTTTTTTTGTATAGAGAATATGATAATATATTCTTACATTTCAAGTAAAAACAGATTGGTAAAGCATAAAATTTTATGAAAAAAATTATCTAAAAACATGATATGTTATAATATTACCACTTCAAAAAATATAAACATGAAATTTTTAATTCAAACTCTAATATGAAAAAAATAAGGTGATTTTTTTTCATTACATCCTCGGGTTCTCAGGTTTCCCTTTCATAAACATTATTTATCTATAATTCTTTTTGAAAGTGATTTCTCTTGATTCATATCAATTTATCTCTATAATTAAATATCTTCACTGAATACTCCCTATATGAGAGACCATGTTCCAACTACACCACCACTGGATTACATACAGGAAAGGTGTAACATCCCAAGTAAGTAATGAATAATATATATTCTTATCTATGTGTATTTATGAATTAGATAGTGTTTTAGAGGCTTAAATGAGAATAAATCCAATCTTAAGCATGGAATACACTAATATTCTTAAAAGATTGTTTTACTGCCTTTTAATGGAAAACCATTTTTAAATCAAACTTTTGACAATTTTATAAGATCTATTTATCAAAATAAACTTATTATTTATGATTGGGACATTTAAATTTACAATGGATAATATTTTGGTATTTTTCTGACAATGTTCATTTTTTTAATTAATAATGAAAAATACAGCATTTTACATCAAAACTGCTTTTTCATGTAATTTAATTATATTGTTAGATTATCTTTTTAATTGGTTTTAAAGTGTAAATAGAATATATTTTTACCATTTAATACAATGGTGGTCATTGAGATTAATTTCACATTGGAATTGGGAATAAACAATTGCCAAACTTTTCATAGATATTGTTTCAAAAAAACCTGTTATTTGTTTTGAAAATGGGAATTATTTTTAAATTAATTATTGAAATTTATATGTTTGGAATTTGGTAAAATGGATTACATATTTGGAATCATAAGGTCCAAATTATATAATTAATACTCTTTTGTTCTTGGACATTATGAATAGTAACAACAGTAATTATCTTTAATTATCTTGATTAATGATTAATCGGGTAGTTAAGGAAAATAAAATAATATCATAATAATAAAAAATGAAACCAACATGTGTCCTAATTCCACTGTTTGTCTCATATACGACCATGGGATTCCTTGTGCCAAACTTGGGGACCCCATGGAATCACTTTTGTGTGAAAGTGACTTTTTATCTTTTTATTTTTAAAGAAAGTAAAATATAACAAAGAATGTATCACCTGAGTAAAACATTTTTAATTTTTTCTAAATAAATGATATTTTGGACTATAAATATTCATTTTAAATCTAAAAATCTTTCCTACATCATGATATTTTTTTTCAATTTTTAGACATTAAATAAATTAAATTATTTATGACATCATGATGATGCAGCGATTACCTCATTAATAAAGGATGTAAATAAAATGAAAAGATAATGTTAAAAAAATAAATTAAACTTGTCAAAGACCTATTTTATGAGTATATTTCGAACCCTTATCACCTTATCCTAGAAATATATCAATTTGGGACCTTTAAAATCCAAAACTCATTTGAAAATAAAGTAACCTTTTATACCTTTCCAAGAGTGCCCCTCCTCTCCTCTTATAAAAGGCCCCCACCTCTACCTCCTTACCCACACCTCTCAAGACTTTGGCTCAGCCTAACCCTGTTCATTTTGTCTCTCCACATACCTCTATTACTCATTAAAGCCTCACTTTGGGCATAAGTCTTCCCAAGGAAGCCTTTGAGCTCAAATCAAAAAGAGATACCCTTTTTAAAGGTAGTGTCTTCTCTTGTGTTCTTATGTTTTAATTTTCTTCTCCAACCCACTAAACACTTTTTATTAATTTCTTTTTTAAAAACTCCAATATCTTCAATATACTAGTATGTTGTTATAATAATCATTCGAGCTACACTTACACACACCTACATCTAATGGTTAAAGAACATACTATTTCTGTGGATGGCGAATTTCTGCCTCACGAAACGATGATTGTTCAATATTATTCAAACACCTTCAAAGGTGGCCATTAAGATGTCATTATATTTATATATAATATTTTTATGATTTACTTAAGCTTCTGTATTTTTCATTTATTGCATACCTGTATGGTTTCCATTATGCTTATACGCGATATCTTCATTTTAGGAACTACGGACTACCGCCCCCTCAAAGTGATTTGATTCGTTAATACCATATGTGGTATGTATAAAGGATAGATTTAATGATATTATATATTATAACATAATGGAATTATAATACTATTATCTATCATTATGTTTTAATTCCATTAAAGTATGAGGTAGAAATGGAAGTAGCGTTCATGCGTACGTACGGCTTACCGTCTCCATGAATGATGCATTTCATTTCTTATCCTCAAATGTAATGTACTATTATAAGTACATATATATAATGGATATATATGATTTATGTTACATATAAATGATGAATATAATTCTGTAATTAAAATATACATATCTCTCATTTATTTTTAATTCCATTAATATGACATAGAAATGAAATTAGCGTTCATTCGTACGTACGGCTTACCATCTCCATGAACGGTGCATTTCATTTCTTACCTCTAAATGTTATGTAATATTGTAAATGCATATATATACTGGATATATATGATATATATGATATATACATCATGATTATAACATTGGATATAATGGATACATGAACAACTTGTAATTATAAAGAGCATATTTTTGACTCAAGTACCAATGATCGTTAAAACGACCGTTATTAACTTAAATAATTACATAGTGTTCATGACATGGTAATAAGAGATATAAAAGGAATAATTAACTTGAAAAAGGTTCTTAAGAAAGTATAAATTAACTCACGTTTATTATTCAGGACTTTAAAGAACGATCGAGTCAAGTCGGACCCGAGGTATGGGACTTCGTCTCAATCTCCTTTCATTGAGGAATATTATGTTTTATACACAACATTATTTTATACAGTGTATAAACCCCTTTGACTTTTATGTTTATCTAAAAGGAATATTTTTTATACGTATCATTTAACTCAACGACAAAAGGAAATGTTTTTGTCGTACGTATGTGGCGACAATGACTTCTCTGCCGCCGTGACCATTATTTGAGTTTCGGCTTCCTCTACAAGCCATACCTTTTTTTTAAAGAAAAATAAATACCCTGTTTTACTTTTCATTTATTTTGGTATTGAAAATGGTTTTCATAATTTTTTTATTATATAAATTTGTTTTATTGATATCTTGTGATTGAAATGTGGAAATGTTATGTTTCCTTTACGCATATTTTATGTGATACGATTATGTTATGGTTCTTGGGAATTATTTATGAAGACGGGTGGTTCCGTGAAAAACTAAGTGCGGGTGGGCCTGATATAGCTATCCAATGCATTGGGTGACGCGAAGGGGTTAAATGTTGAGGTTTCTTCGAAGAGATTTAGGGAATATACTGTGATGGGTATTCCAAACGTAACCAAGAGGGTTACTCCCTATGTAAAAATGTTATGAATGCCTCAAGTTACCTTTATGTCTTATGATTTCTATGATTTATTCATGATTTGATGAGGTATGTTAAAGTGCTTATGTTTTATGGGTAAAGTATGATTTCATTCTTATATATACATGTACTCATGTTTCCTTTCCATATTTTTATATCCCTTACTGATATTTTTATACTCATCCCAAGTTTTTGAAATTTTTTTCACAGGTCAAGGGAAAGGTACATGATATGATGATAGTGTCAAGGAAGTGTTAAGAAAGAATCCATGTTTTATTTTAAATAGGTTTCCGTTTATGGGAAAAATGAATAATACATTTTATGTAACCACTTTGTTTAAATGTGGAATGTAATACAAGTTTTATGATCTAATTCTCTAAAACTCTAAACCTGAAAAGATCCTCAATGTGTAATCTTGTAATAACTCAAGATTAAGTAAGGTTTAAGTCTGGGTCCTTATAGTTGGTATCAGAGGTCGGTTTAGATAACTTTAGGAGTTATAATTCTATTAAATGATTATCCAAAAATATATTTTTTATGGTCAAATGGAAATGATATAGTATTTGAAGATTACCATGTTGCTTCATCTAAGACATATTTGTTCAGAATGGTTTTCCATAGAGGAAACAGGGAAGCAGTGCTAGGAAGGCATACAGAAGGAAATAACCTTCCGAATCAGCATCCTGAGATGGTCGGAATTGGAACAGAATAGTTTGTTGTAGTAATGACACAATTGACTCAAGTGATAAATGGTGGTGGTATCCATGCACGAGATCATCCAGATCAACCGCAGAGAAACATGTCAGTGGTGGAACATTTCATAAGGCAACATCCCCCATCATTCAGAGGATCATCTGACCCTGTGTTAGCTGAAGGGTGGATTAAAGCACTGGAGAAGATTTTCGATGTCATGGGGTGTTCAGACAATCAAAATGTTAGTCTTGCTATTTACCATTTGGAGGGTGAAGCAGATCAGTGGTGGTTGATGGTTAAAAATTTCAGGGATTCTAATGAGATTGATGCACTCGACTGGGATGAATTCAAAGGTATGTATCTTGAGAAGTATTTTCCTAAGGCTATTCAACATAGGATGGAAAAAAAATTCTTGGAATTGAGGCAAGAGGAAGACTCAGTGGCTGCCTATGAAGAGAGGTTCACTCGATTGGCAAGGTATGCTCCAAATTTTATCCGAGACCTTGATAGTAAAATCAATCATTTTTACTCAGGATTAAAGTCAAAATATCGAAGGGCAATGGCTTCTCGTGAGTTAAAAAGTTATGAAAAGCTTGTTCGATATGCTGAGAAGGTAGAAATTGAGTTTTTCGATGATCAAGTGTTCTATGACAACCAGCAGATTAAGAGACCGAGGTGGAAGGAGAAAGGAAATAATTCTTCAAAAAGGTCTGATGGTAAGAAAACTAAGTTTCTAGTTTCTGATAAATGTGGTAAAAGTCATGCTGGGGAATGTCTTCTGAATTCTGGAAAGTGCTACCGATGCGGTAAGATGGGACATAAGGCTCGTGATTGCACTGAAAATGATCAGGGTGATGGTAAGACCAAATTTGATTTACAGTTAGTGAAATGTTTTAAGTGCAATGAGATGGGTCACTATGCAAATGAGTGTCCGACAAAGAGCTTGATTGATGGGAATCATTTATAATACAAGCAGAAAGGGGCCGTGAAATCCTTTGCAACTACTTCAGTAGATGTCGGGCCATCAAATGAAGTTGTATCAGGTACTTTGTTTGTTTTTTCCGATTATGCCAGTGTGTTGTTTGATTCGGGGTCTACACATTCTTTCATCTCTAAAAACTTTTCTAGTAAAATGGGAATACCATCTCAAGAAATGACTCCTAAACTTTTGGTAAAAACACCTAGGGAAAATATTTTGGCAAAAATAATTTATAAGAATCTTCCTATCCTTATCCGTGGAAAGAACCTACTTGAAAACCATGTTGTTTTACCTCTAGTAGAGTTTGATGTTATCCTAGGTATGGATTGGCTCTCTATTTACCATGCTAAGATTGACGGTAGAGCTAAAGAAGTTTCTTTTCAGAAAGACTTTCAGTTTGTTTACAAGAAGGAACCCTTACTGTTGATAACGTATCAAGAGGCTGAGAAACTTGTAAAAGATGGAAATTAATGTTACCTTGCACATATTGTTGAAAACAAGGGAACTGTTCAGATTAATGATGTTCCAGTGGTAAATGAGTATCTTGAGTTTTTTCTTGATGAGTTTCCTGGAATAATACCAGATCGGGAAGTTGATCTTACTATTGACTTAGTTCCTGATGCTAAGCCAATTTCAAAACCCCCTTATCGAATGGCTCAAATTGAACATTTAGAGTTGAAGGAGCAATTGAAAGATTTATTAGAGAAAGGTTTCATTCGACCTAGAACATCACCATGGGGTACTCTTGTTTTATTTGTTAAAATGAAAGATGGTTCAATGAGACTTTTCATTGATTATAGAGCCTTGAATAACATCACTATTAAGAACAAATATCCTTTGCCTCATATCAATGATTTGTTTGATCAGTTCTAGGGAGCTCAGTATTTTTCAAAGATTGACCTGAGATCGGGGTACCATCAGCCGAAGGTAAAGGAAGCAGATATTCCGAAAACTACGTTCCGTACAAGATATGGCCATTATGAATTTGTAGTAATTCCTTTTGGGCTAACCAATTCACCTGTTGTATTCATGGACTTAATGAATAGAATTTTCCATGAGTTCTTGGATAAGTTTTTGGTTGTTTTCATTGATGATATTTTTGTGTTTTCTAAAAGTAATGAGGAGTATGAAAGACATTTACGGGTTATTTTGAAAACCTTAAAAGAAAAGAAATTGTATGGGAAATTCAGCAAGTGTGAGTTTTGGTTGCAATAAATTTATTTCTTTGGTCACATTGTTTCTAAAGATGGGATAATTGTTGATCCTGCAAAAACAAAAGTTGTTAAAGAATGGCCAAGACCCACAAATGTAACTGAGATTCATAGTTTCCTTGGTTTGGCAGGATATTACCGAAGGTTTTTTAGAAATTTTTCACAGTTATCTAGTCCAATGACAAAGATAACTCGGAAGGGTGTTAAGTTTATCTGGACAAAAGAATGTGATGATTGTTTTCAGGAATTGAAAAGAAGATTGTTGATTGCTCCAGTTTTGTCACTACCTTCTAGGAATGGGGAGTTTGTTATCTACAGTGATTCTTCATTGAAAGGACTTGGTTTCCTCCTAATTCAAAATGATCAGGTAATTGTTTATGCTTCACGACAGTTGAAAACTCATGAGGTAAATTACCCTACACATGATTTGGAATTAGCTGCTGTTGTTTTTGCTTTAAAAATTTGGAGGCATCATTTGTATGGAGTAAAGTGTGAAATATATACTGATCACAAAATTTTAAAGTATATATTCGCTCAGAAAGAATTGAACATAAGACAGAGGAGATGGATGTAAATAATCAAGGATTATGATTGTATAATTCATTACCATCCGGGAAAAGCAAATAAAGTGGCTGATGCTTTGAGTCGAAAAGGTAATACTTCATTAACAATGTTGCGTTTGGAATGGGATCCTTTGGTTAAGGATTTGATGAACTTTGGCATAGAATTTTTTGGTGCAGGATGTTCTTCTATTTTGTTTCAGGTATCAGTGAAATCTTCTCTATCAGATAGAATTAAGAAAGCACAGAAGCAAGACAGTGAGTTGCAGAAAAAGGTAGAGCTGGTTCATAAGGGTAAGTTGCCTGAATTCAATATTGATAATGATGGTGTTTTGAGATTTGGGAAGAGATTGTGTGTGCCGTGTGATTCACAGTTGAAGATAGATTTGTTATGTGAAGCTCATAATTCTCCGTTTTCAATTCATCCTGGCAGTACTAAGATGTACAGAGATCTTTGGGAGTATTACTGGTGGGATGGAATGAAAAGAGATTTTGCTGATTTTACTGTGAAGTGTTTGACTTGTAAGTAGGTTAAAGTAGAGTGGTAGTTACCAAAAGGAATGCTTTAGTATTTACCAGTACCAGAATGGAAATGAAAAAATATATCCATGGACTTCGTTGTGGGATTGCCGAAGACACCTCGTGGTAATAATGCAATTTGGGTTATTGTTGATCGCTTCACTAAATCTGCTCATTTACTTGCTATACGGGATACTTTTTCCCTAGATCAACTTTCCCATTTGAATCTTAAAGAGATAGTCAGGTTGCATGGAGTTCCTCTCTCCATTGTATCTGATCGTGATCTCAGGTTCACTTCTAACTTTTGGAAAGGCCTTCAGAAGTCGTTGGATACTGAATTAAATTTTAGTACAGCTTTTCATCCTAAATAAAATGGGCAATCAGAACGAACAATTCAGACTTTAGAAGATATGATACGTGCTTGTTCGATGGATTATCAGGGATTTTGGGACCAACATCTTTCTTTGGTTGAGTTTTATTATAATAATAGTTTTCATTCCAATATACAGATGGAACCATTTGAGGCGTTATATGGGAAGCGGTGTCGAACTCCAGCTTTCTGGGATGAAGTGGGTGAAAGGAAGCTGATGGGACTAAAATTTGTAGAAGAGTTGGCAGAAAAAGTTCAGCTGATACAGAAACACATGAGAACAGCTCAGAGCAGGCAGAAGAGCTTTGCGGACAACCGGAGGAAGGATCTATCTTTTGAGGTAGGTGATCATGTTTTTCTCAAAGTATCACCATGGAAAAGTGTGATGCGATTTGGTAAGAAAGAAAAGCTGAGTCCAAGGTTCATTGGACAATATGAAATTCTGGAGAGAGTTTGATCAGCTGCTTACCGAGTGGCTTTTCCTCTGAGTTTATCTCAGGTACACGATGTTTTTCATGTTTCAATGTTAAGGAAGTGTATGCCAGATCCATCTCATGTTTTGAGTCCAGAGGTCGTTCAGCTGGAAGAGAACCTATCTTATGAGAAAAAACCGGTCCGGATTCTTGACCACAGGGAGCAAGTGTTACGGAATAATGTGATTCATCAGGTAAAGGTTTTGTGGAAAAACCACAAGATTGAAGAGGCAACATGGGAATCTGAAAATGCAATGAGGGAAAAATACCCCCACTTATTCGATAAGTAAATAAATTGTGGGGATGAAATTTTCTAAATGGGGGAAGGATGTAACATCCCAATTAATTAATGAATAATATATATTATTATCTATGTCTATTTATGAATTAGATATTGTTTTAGAGGCTTAAAATGAGAATAAATCCAATCTTAAGCATGGAATACACTAATATTCTTAAAAGATTGTTTTACTGCCTTTTGATGGAAAACCATTTTTAAATAAAATTTTTGACAATTTTATAAGCTCAATTTTTTAAAATAAACTTATTAATTATGATTGGGACATTTAAATTTACAATGTATAATTTTTTGTTATTTTTCTGACAATGATCATTTTTTAATGAATAGTGAAAAATACTGCATTTTACATCAAAACTTCTTTTTTATCTATTTTAATTATATGGTTAAATTATCTTTTTAATTGATTTTAAAGTGTAAATAGAATATATTTTTACCATGTAATCCAATGGTGGTCATTGGGATTAATTTCACTTTGGAATTGGGTATAAAATAGTGTCAAACGTTTTATAGATATTGTTTCAAAAAAACCCGCTATTGTTTTGACAACGGGAATTATTTTTAAATTAATTATTGCAATTTATATGTTTGTAATTTGGGAAAATGGATTCCATATTTTGAATCAGAAGGTCCAAATTATGTAATTAAGACTCTTTTGTTTTTTGGACATTATAAATAGTAACGACGGTAATTATCTTCAATTATCTTGATTAATGAGTAATCGGGTAGTTAAGGAAAATAAAATAATATCATAATAATAAAAAATGACACCAACATGTGTCCAAATGCTACTGGTTGTCTCATGGCCGACCATGGGATTCCTTGTTCCAAACTTGGGGACCCCATGGAATCACTTTTGTGTGAAAGTGACTTTTTATCTTTTTATTTTTAAAGAAAGTTAAATATAACAAAGAATGTATCACCCGAGAAAAACATTTTTCATTTTGTCTACATAAATGATATTTTGGACTATAAATATTCATTGGAAATCTAAAATTATTTCCTACGTCATGATATTTGTTTTATAATTTTTAGACATTAAATAAATTAAAATATTTATGGCATCATGATTATGTAGCGTTTACCTCATTAATAAAGGATTTAAATAAAATGAAAAGATAATGTTAAAACTATAAATTAAACATGTCAAAGACATATTGGATGAGTATATTTAGAACCTTTAACACCTTATCCTCTAAATACATCAATGTGGGACCTTTAAATTCCGAAACTTATTTGAAAATAAAGTAACCTTTTATACCTTTCCAAGAGTGCCCCTCCTCTCCTCTTATAAAAGGCCCCCACCTCTACCTCCTTACCCACACCTCTCAAGCCTTTGTATCAGCCAACCCCTGCTCAAATTGTCTCTCCACATCCCTCTATTACTCCTTGAAGCCTCACTTTGGGCAGAAGTCTTCCCAAGGAAGCCTTTGAGCTCAAATCAAAAAGAGTTACCCGTTTTAAAGGTAGTGTCTTCTCTTGTGTTCTTATGTTTTAATTTTATTATCCAACCCCCAAAACTTTTTTTATTAATTTCTTTTGTAACAAATCCAGTATATTAAATATACTAGGATGTTTTTATAAGAATAATTTGAGCTACACTTACACACACCTACATCTAATGGTTAAAAAACATACTGTTTCTGTGGATGGTGAATTTCTGCCTCACGAAACGATGATTGTTCAATATTATTCTAACACCTTCAAAGGTGGCCATTAATATGTAACTATATTTATATATAATATGTTTATGTTTTCCTTAAGCTTCTTTATTTTTCATTTATTGTATACCTTTATGGTTTCCATTATGGGTATACGCGATATCTTCATTTTAGGAAGTACGGACTACTGCCCCCTCAAAGTGATTTGATTCGTTAATACCATATGTGGTACGTATAAAGGATAGATTTAATGACATTATATATGATACCATACTGGAATTATAATACTATTATATATAATTATGTTTTAATTCCCTTAAATTATGAGGCAGAAATGAAAGTAGCATTCATGCGTACGTACGGCTTACCGTCTCCATGAATGGTGCATTTCATTTCTTATCCCCAAATGTAATGTACTATTATAAGTACATATATATAATGGATATATATGATTTATGTTACATCTAAATGATCATTATGATTCTGGAATTAAAATATACATATCTCTCATTTAGTTTTATTTCCATTAATATGACATAGAAATGAAAGTAGCGTTCATGCGTACGCACGGCTTACAGTGTCCAGGAACGGTGCATTTCATTTCTTACCTCTAAATGTTATGTAATATTGTAAATGCATATATATACTGGATATATATGATATATATGATATATAAATCATGAGTATAACTCTAGATATAATGGATACATGAACAACTTGTAATTATAAGGAGCATATTTCTGACTCAAGTACCAATGATCGTTAAAACGACCGTTATTAACTTAAATAATTACATAGTGTTAATGACATGGTAATAAGTGATATAAAAGGAATAATGAACTTGAAAAAGGTTCTTAAGCAAGTAGAAATTAACTCAAGTTTATTATTTAGGACTTTAAAGAACGATCGAGTCAAGTCGGACCCGAGGTAAGGGACTTCGTCTCAATCTCCTTTCATTCAGGCATATTATGTTTTATACACAACTTTCTTTTATACGATGTATAAACCCCTTTGAATTTTACGTTTATCCAAAAGGAATATTTTTTATACGAAACGTTTTACTAAATGACAAAAGGGAATGTTTTTGTCGTACATATGTGGCGACAATGACTTCTCCACCGCCGTGACCATTATTTGAATTTCAACTTCCTCTACAAGCCATACCTTTTTAAAAAAAAGAAAAATAAATACCCTGTTTTACTTTTCTCTTATTTTGGTATTGAAAATGGTTTTCATAATGTTTTTATTATATCAATGTGTTGTATTGATATCCTGTGATTAAAATTTGGAAATTTTATGTTTCTGTTATGCATGTTTTATGTTATACGATTATGTTATGGTTCTTGGGAATTGTTTATAAAGACGGGTGGTTCTGTGATAAACTAAGGGTGGGTGAGCCCGATATAGCTCTCCAATGCATTGGGTAACGCGAATGGGTTAAATGTTGAGGTTTCTCCGAAGAGATTTAGGGAATATACTGTGATGGGTATTTCAAACGTAACCAAGAGGGTTACTCCCTACGTAAGAATGTTATGAATGCCTCAAGTTACCTTTATGTCTTATGATTTCTATGATTTATTCATGATTTGATGAGGTATGTTAAATTTCTTATGTTTTATGGGTAAAGTATGATTTCATTCTTTTGTATACATGTACTCATTTTTCCTTTCCATATTTTTATATCCCTTACTAAGCTTTTTATGCTCATCCCATGTTTTTGAAATGTTTTTCACAGGTCAAGGGAAAGGTACATGATATGATGATAGTTTCAAGGAAGTGTCAAGAAAGAATCCATGTTTTATTTTAAATAGGTTTTCGTTTATGGGAAAAATGAATACTACCTTTTATGTAACCACTTTGTTTAAATGTGGAATGTAATGCAAGTTTCATAATCTAATTCTCTATAACTCTAAACCTGAAAAGATCCTCAATGTGTAATCTTGTAATAACTCAAGATTAAGTAAGGTTTAAGGCTGGGGCCTTATAAAAGGGATCCAATGTGTACTTCCTGAAGAGAGATACTTAGAATAGATTATGTACTCAAGATAGGTTTTGTGGAAGTTCAAGTGAATTAGCCATAGCTTCAATATGATCAATATTATTTAAGGGGATAATGTAGATAGTTTTAAGATTCTATTCTTCCTCATAGCACTGTTACATATAGATATTCCAAGGAATACTTTATACCTAAACTCATATTTTGGGTTTCATTGATGATTTCCAATATAATTATTTTTTCGAAATTGTATTACATTGATATATTGTTAAATCCATTAGAGATTATATTTCCTTTATTTTACTAGATTTTTCCTATAAATAGCTTTCTATACATCTTTATCCCATTATATCGATGTTCTATATTTTATCCCCTAAAGTGATTCATATATTTCCATGGGAATACTTGAGAGAGGTTTATTTCTATTTGAGAACTCAATCAATCTAATATATAGATATCAACATCCATTTAAGTATATAGAGGTAGATATAGTGTTTTAATGGTTCTTTTATGTTAACCATATTTCTAAGGGTGAAATTCTAAAATAAATTTCAACTCTATCTTCAATTATTTTTTTAGACTCCTCAAGAACTTTGAGTTGATCCTAGAATTTGGTTCAGATACAATCTATAGTGGAGTTTCATAATGACTCGTCACTTATATGATATATATCTTGGAATATTGATTGACTAATAAGTCATATCAAATATTGATTATGTGTTTAGTTTTTATAAGTTAATCCCCCATAAATCATAAGCCATTATTTTATTTAACTGTCATTGAAGGTATTATGAAAAAAATCCACAGTGATGTATTATTATATGTTTTTTTGGTATTGGTATTGGTTATATAATCCCTCTAGTCTTTTATCATTCTAACTTAACTTTATGTAATAACATTAACATTTTTGTATATTAAGAAATATTATTCTTTATACTGTCACAATATAAGTTCTCTTGTAGATCTCTATACATATTTTTTCTTCTTGGGTGGATAAAGAAGATGAGTTATGACAATCATCTAATAACTCCTTGTCTATATCTAAAACTAATAGTATAATTAATTTTTTCCAAAATCTTTAAACTCAATTGTTAGCAATGTTTAGTTTGTAGTTTCTGAACTTCTTTAGTATTTCCACCTTCTTTTATCTCTCCATGTCATTCCTTTCTTTCACCTTAATTTCCTCCAATATAGATGGTTAATAAATAATGTAAGTAAGTTAATAAGGTTTACCTTCCCTTATGACTCCCATACCCATATTCTATTTCTCTTAGAAGATTTTATCCATTTGTCTCCCTATCTTCATTCTTTAGTGGTGTGCTCTCTTCATTTATCATCAATTTATTCACATTTACAGGTGTAGTGCCCCGCATATGTTGCTTAGTGGATCTGGTTCATTTCACATATACTGTAGAATATTTTATTGAGGTTTAGGTTTCATTAGTGACATGGTTCCTCTAATATTGGATCTTCAATCCCCTTATATGGTATTTTATTTCTCTTTATATCTTTGTTTCATTAAAATTATTTTCCCTCTTTATTACTTATTCAGAATCATAATTTACTTAAACATTACTCTAGTGTATCCAGTAGTCATCCCTCCTACTATATAACTATACTTTATTTATTTTCTCCTATATGTGGTGGAATATTTTCCTTCTATTTCCACCTCTAACATTTTTTCTTTGCCTTAGCTTACCTCTAATTCTCTAAGGTTCCAGTTCCCCAGCCAAGCCATATTAGATGGAATTATAACCTCAAAAATCCTTAGTCTTCAAAATTTTAGTGAAAAAAGTCTCATTCAAGAAAGGAAACAATACTCATCTTTCCATCCAATATTAATTATTTCAATCTAGTCAATCCCTTTCGATGTGAACTTCTACAGATAATCATTCTTCAAATAATTTTGTTATGTAAATCTTTCTCCTGCAATAAAAGTCCCCTATGGTAGTTGTTGTTTGGTTATGGATTGTTTTTATATTTTATTAATTATAATTTTATATATGTTTCTATTTACATTTTTTTCTGATATATTATTTATTTTTTATTCTACAATAAAAAATCGCTTTAAAAATACTTGATTTTAAATTTAAAAATATTATAGTTCAATAATGTAAATTATTTACATTGTGATATATGAAATGCTCATATAAAATTCAATGTGATATATAAAGATCACAAATTTTATATTAATAATATATTAATAAAAATTAAAATTCTGTATTTACCATGAAATTTATGAAGTATGTATATTTGAAACACTGAGATATTCTGGAATAAATTTATTTCTAAATTAATATTGTGTTTGATAGCTTTCTCCACACGCAACACTGAACTAAAAAAATCGACAACATATTTGAAGAATAATATTAATAAAATTATAGAAATACTAAAACCTCTCAGTAATAAAAAATATATTACTCAATAAAAAATGTTTAAATTTTGAGGACATAAAATTAATATTAGTTAACATTTATAAGGATTTTTCATTCTCAATTAACTATTTAAAGTATTAATAAAATAAATTGAAAACTTTTAAATGATTATTATGATAATATATAATATTTCAATATATTAAATAATATATTAAAATTTATTAAATTATAAATTAGTATTAAATAATATTGATAACACATAGTGTTTAAAATGGTTATTTTTCAATAAAAGTAGTCATTCTTCATATTTTTATTTTATATTTAAAATTTATTTTATATATCATAGAATTTTAATTTTATAAAATGTTTTTAATTTGTAAATCCTTAAGGTCAAAATTATCTTAGAGTGATTTTGTAGGATTTTTTTTTGAAATAGATGAATAGTGAAAAATACAATTTTTACTAAAATTATTGCGTTTATGGATATATCAAAAAGTTATTATAACTTAAAAAAGTAAAAATAAATTTTCATAATAAAAAATTTATTTATGAAGTGAAATTATGCATTTAAAAATACTATGTTGAATATATAAATCCCATATTTAACATTTTGAAGATTCAACAATATTTTTCTAACAAAAAATATTTTTAGTCTTTCTATTTTAATAAATTTTTCACTAGATGAAATTAGGTTTTATATTTCATTTATCGTCACGTAAAACTAATTTATTTAATAATAAAATAATTAATTTCATTAAAATTAATAAATTTTTTATTTTTTCCAAAACAAAAAATTTATTCTTAAAAATACATTTCTTTATAAAAATGGGATTTTTCATATTACATGTGCTAATGTAAAAATTAATTTTTCTTATAAAAATAATTTTATTTGATAAAATGAATTTCATATTTGGAATCAATAGGTAAAAATTATATAATAAATTCCATTCTATTTTTAGGCATTTTCTAGTCAGAGTGGAGTGCCCAAGAAGGGGGATGAATTACGCTTCCAATAAAAACATTTGTTAAAAAATATTTAAAGTAAAATTTCGAAGTTTTAAAATAGTTCATTTACTAATAAAATAGGTATATATAAATTGGAATTTTTAAAATATTTCTCAAAGGAATGATAAAATACCGGTTAAAATATTTTAAAAAAATCTAACTTTCAAAACAATTTTAAACTCACCAAACATGGAACATATATCACTAATAAAAGCTAACTATCAAAGTATTATTTTACTAACACAATTTTTACTCACTAATTATAAAGAATATTTAATAAAATAGTTTCATAAGTAAATTAGTTTTAGACAGTGTAAGAAACATAAATTAACACACAGTGGAATTTAAAATAAAAAGAGGCTCAGTTCCAAGATATACACTAGTACTCTCCACTTGATAATAACCCAATACTAGACATGTTTATTAAAAAAATAAACAGGTCCATGACCTGGATCAGTTTTTATATACAAAAACTGCAGATATAGTGGTCGAAGTTACAACCAGCCTCTTCCATAGTTACTCATGTGATAAAAGATATAAAATAATAATGAAGGAGTATCTGAGTAATCCTCTTTAGATTATAGGATAATTTATCCATAAATAAACAATTAATACAAAAACAAATCAAAATTACTGTAAAGTAGAGAGAGGATAATGAGTATAAATATAGTTCTAATGTATATAAATATATTATAATCTTTTGTTTATCATATGTATTTAAATATGCCCTTGAAATAAGATGAAATTATTCCTAAATTATTCTGTTCAAATATAGTAGGGAAGTGTAGAAAATAAAATTATTTTGTGTAGTATGACATAATGTATTCAAACTAGGCCACTTTATCATTATTATGAATTATGAAAATTAGTATTCCCCAAATTTAAACTCAACTACTCTATAAATTTATTTTGATTAATAATAATTAAATCCTTATACAGATCATCCTTTATGAAATTATTAAACACCTCTGACTTTCATTTAATGTTAAAAAAATAGAAATAGGATTAAAATAATAGTTTAGTCTCAAATAGAAACAAAAGGTTCAAGTCCTTACATGGGAATATAAGTAATGATCTAATGGATGCATAGAAGCATGGTTGCAATGATTCATGCATTCATGAAATGATTCACATGGAAGAAGAATCAGATAAGTCACAAAAAAAAGAATACTTCACACATAATAATCCATAATTTTCATAGAATATTTAATTCCTTCTCATAGTCAAACTTCTTCTAGCCCTGATGGTCTTCTTCTTTCACACAGATGATCTTTCACTCACACGTTTTCCTAATACATTTTCAAATTTGAGTTTTTATAAAAATTAATTAGTATTGATGCATACGCACAAAAATTATTTACAATTCCTGAAATTTATGTCATATCTATAAGTATCTAGCCCTAAAACATTACATAATCATAATTTAAGTAAATAATATTACTTTATTTAATATTAAGGATCTTTCCAGGTTTATTATTATATAGAATTAAGCCATAACCCATAAAAACAAAACCATAAAATACAGATTGGAAAATTTCAAACAAAATCCATTTTTTCTATAATCTTCAAAATTTTAAAATAAATCATGATCTCTTAAATAAAAACTCTTCATAAAAACATGAATTATTTAAATAATGAACTCATCCTTAAGTACTGTGGAAAACATTAAAAAACATGGGATGGGCATAAAAATCTAAAAAAGATATATAAAAATAAGGAAATTGTAACTAAATTGATAAACTTTAACTCCCATGAAAACATTATCATAAATTAATATTTTTTACCCAAAATAAGTAGTAAATTATTTCCCTTTAAAATATTCTCATTTCATACTTTTTTTGTAATCATAATATTACTATAAAACCCATTGAAAGCATAGAAAATACATAAAGGTATCTTAGTATATCACTATACTTAATACTCCTATAAATGTAATAATCATGTGGTCAACTACCAAATATATCACTCTTACAAATGGAATAGCCAAACGGCTGACTTCCATACACAGTGCATTGGAGGTCTATCACAAACCCACCCATCATTGGTTTATCATAGAACCACTAGTCAATGTTCTATAACAAAACTAGTTATCAAATTTATAGGTACAATTATATAATAATAACACATATAAGATTTCAATTTTCAACATTTCACTATTAAAAATACATTTTCAATCAAAAGGAATCATTTCATGATATTCAAATAAACAATCCATTTTGAAAACCTATTTTCAATAACAAAATACCCATAAAATATGAAAGAGGGGATTCTTTTTTTCATAAAATATGAAGTCTTGTAGGGGAATCCAGAAACCAAAATAGAAATAAAATTTCCTTTATAATCTTTTTATATCAAGATAAATAAATATGTAAAATAATATCAATAATATTGAAATTTAGGAAAGGATTAAATCTTTAAACGTTCAAAGAATCCCATACCACATTCAACATTCAAAATCATAATAAACATGAAATAATAAAATTTAACAAACCATTAAATAAAATGAGAATATATATAATACGTATATGTAATTTCAAGGGGTTTTTATATGAAATTTATAAAATAATAACGGTTCATATCATCAATAAATTTCTCAATGAAAAGAGTTTGAGAAGAAATACCTTACCTTGAGTCTGACTTGTCATGTGTGTATTTATCTTCTTGAATAATATACTTATGTTAATTATTTACATACTTTAAAATAATTTTTAATTTTATAATTACTTTTATTTCACTTATTTCAATTTTATAAATAAATACTTAAACAATTATGTTTACGTCGGGTTTTTTGACCACATTCATTATAAGTGTCAAAACGACCTTGATAGGTCAACTATGGTCAAAGGGTTTATTATAGAAAAATATCCAGAATAATAATCATTAAATAAATATATAATTTATACATCAATAATAATTTTAAAACCAATCGTGAAATAGGTTTATGAAATATGAACCAACGTTAAAATCATGGAGATGGTTGGTCGTACATATGCATGAGTAACGTTCCCATTTTTCAATGATCGTTATTGAAAGAAGGTAAGTAAAATTTATATTTATATAATCATCATTATATCATAAATTTCATGTTATTTAATCAAATATATTTATATATTGATTTATTATGATGTAAAATGAATCACATCATGTCGAGGAGGAGGTAGTTCACATGTCCCCAAATGAAATTATCAATTTTTCAGTGTAAAAAGGGTTATAAATAAAATGATAAATTATATTTATAGAAATTTAATTATTTCATTAATATCATATAGATTTTATTTATGTCACATATGTTTAATTTAACTCATATTTAATACATTCTATGTAATTTGTGAATGTATCACATGGATTTGAGGGGGCGGTAGTCCACATACCCACAAATGATGTTATTGTATTTAAAAAAATGGAAAGAATGAAGGTATGTGTTATATAAAAATTAAATAAGTATGAAAAAAACATAATTATCATATATATAATATATAGTCTGTTTTTTCATCATAATTCCCAACATGATAGGTCGTAAATTAAAAACAAACAACATCATTTCCTAAGGCAGCAGTTCACTGTACACAAATGGTAATTTCATTTCCCATTTTATGTAAGCGTATATAGGTGTAGGTCAAACCCTAAATATAATAAAATATATGTGTATTTTGGATACATATGTTATTATATAATCATGTAATAATAAGAAATTAAGGGGTATAGAACAAATAAAACATAAATGCATGTTGGAGAATGTTACCGCTTTTCGGGTAACTCTTTTTGGTTTTAACCAAAGGGATCCCGTCATTAGATTTCTGAACTAATTGAGTAATCTATGGTTAATGTTGGGATTTTGGTATATTATATTGTTAGGTTTTGGATGAGCCAAATGGGATTGATATTTGTGATGAAATGGTAAGCTTGAGTACCTTTTTACAATGGAGGGGGAGTGGCATTTCTGTAAATATAATGAGGTAAAGACTATTTAGAGGTATACCTAACCTAATGTGACTCAAATAATGATCTTAATTTAATAAAAGAGGTGACAAGGTACAATAATGTCTATAAAATGGGGTTTTTACAAATTTCTATCATTTAGACTCTTATGATTAATTTTTAACCACTAAGTAACCACATTTTAACCATAATCATTGTAATTAATTTTAATAACATTAACTGATATTTATAGAAAATAAATAAATTAACCTTATTAGAAATTTTAAATTATGTTCATTCCAAATAAGGAATCCATTTTTTCAAATTCCATCTAAATTAGAAGAAACTAATTTAAAATTAATCTCATAGAAAAGATGACAAAGAGGGTTTTTAAAGTAAAATTTTCCAAAAGATTGATATGTGTTTATGTCTAAATTCAATGTAAAATTGTTTCGAATGAACTACATTGGTTTAAATAATATAAAATTGATCTAATTATACTTTAAACCCAGCTATAAATATTATTTAACTTTATAAATAAATTGGATGAAAATGTAGTCTCGAACTAAAATTCAGTAAAATTCATTATTCATCAAAATATAAAAGTTCTCAGAAAAGTACCAAAAAACACCCAAAGTAAATTTTAATATTTTTATTTAAAAAAATAAGTTTATTTTTTCATGTAAAAATAAAAAGTGTCAAATTTTAGTTTTAAATTAATTTTTCTATTAAATGATAGAAAAAAGGCTACATTAACTTGTAATATTAACATAATATTGTTGTTCGGTATAACAAAATATTACATGAAATGAAAGATTTCAGCCGAAATCATTTTTGTGTGTCATGTTTGATATTATAAATAGCATCAATTTTAAGGTAAAATTACTATTTAACTAATAAATAGAAAAAGGACTTAATCTATCATTGCCTATGATATTGCATCCTTCCCCTCTTCTAAAAATTGTGTCTTCACAATTTTCTTCACTTGTCAAATAAGTGGGGATACTTTTCACTCCTAATATTTTCATATTCCCATGTTTCCTGCTCAATCATATGGTTTTTCTATAAAACCATAACCTTGTGAATTACCTTATTCTCCAATAATTTCTTTCTAAGGTCTAGAACCCAAACTAGTTGTTCCTCATAATAAAAATTCTCTTTTAGCTAAACTACTTCAGGGCTCAAAACATGAGATGAATCTGGTACATACTTTCATAATAATGAAATGAGAAATTTTTTATGTACCTAAGAAAAACATGG
Source organism: Viscum album (assembly GCA_963277665.1). Classification (NCBI taxonomy): domain Eukaryota; kingdom Viridiplantae; phylum Streptophyta; class Magnoliopsida; order Santalales; family Viscaceae; genus Viscum; species Viscum album. Next base: position 196,901,326 of record OY728131.1, on the reverse strand, counting down.
GGTTAAATCCACTCGGTAGGAAACTAATCCAACCTTATCTTGGATTTCATATGGTCTAATGAATTATGGAATAAACTTCCCCTTCTTACCAAAACACATCACTTTTTTCCATGAAGTAAATTTTAAAATGACATGATCACCTACCTCAAAAAATATATTTTATCTGATTATCTATATAAATTTTCTAACTTATCTGAGATATTATCATGTGTCATTGAATCACCTAAAAATTCTCTATCATTTCATCTACCAACTCTGGTCCCATCAACTTCCATTCTCATATATCATCCCAAAATTATGGTGCTCAACGCCACATTCCATATAATTTTTCGAAAGGTTATATTTGTACAAAGGATTGAAAAACTATTATTATAATAAAACTAAACCAAATAAATATATTGATTCAAACTCCCATGGTAATCCATTGAGAAAGAACAAAGAATATCTTCCATGTTCAGAATCATCAGCTCAGACTAGCCATCAGATTGACAATGAAAAGTCATACAAATATTTAATTTAGTACCCAATAACTTCTGAAGTCTTTTACAAAAATTTGATGTGAACATGAGATCACTATCTAATACAATGGAAATATGGAATACATATAACCTGAAAATATCTTTTAAAAACATTCTAGAAAGATTGTATAGAGTCATTTTACCTTGAATGGGAAGTAAGTATGAAAAAAAATCAATAAATAATAACCCAAATCACATTATTACCTTGAGAATTATTTGGAAATCTTTACATGATATCCAATGAAATATTTTACCACATCCACTATAGAAGTGTAAATGGTTTAATTTTTCTCTTAAGTAACTGTTAATCTGATTTAAACAATTGACAAGTCAAATACTTCATGGTAAATTCATCAATACCGCTTTTCATTCCATCCCACTAATAATACTCTTGAATGTATTGGTACAACAAAGTGCTTCTTTGGTGAATTGAAAATAGAGAACTATAAGCTTCGTTCAATATCTAGTTCCTAAACAAAAAATCACAAGGCACACATATTCCTTTCCAAAATCATAAAATATCTTATTCATTAATATTAAAATCAGTAAACATACCATTCTTAATCGATTTTACAATTTATTTAAAATATTGAACCTCCTTATGAGCTATCTTAATTATATCTAAAAAATAAAAATGTAGTGAAACCTAAAACAAAAATGTTCATGTCACTATATCCCAAACTTTTAGTCCAAAATTCATCAAATAATTAACCAAATTTTACATTCAAAATGTAACAAGTTTAATGTATCATTGATTTATTGACATAAATCATAATCCATTTTTCTGTGATGATAATGAATCATGCAATCATAATTCTTTATTTGTACCATCTATATTCTTGTAATTATGTTCAACTCTTTCTGTGTGAATATATAATTCAAATTTTTTTGATCAGTATATATTTCTCACTTCAATCCATACAAATTATGCATCAAAATTTTTAATGACAAAATAGAAACATCTAATTCCAAATCATGTGTAGGGTAATATAACTCATGATTTTTTAACTTATGTGAAGCATAATAAATTAACATATCATTTTGATTCAGGAAACAACCAATTAATATTAATAAACCATCATTTTAGATGTTAATATTATTATTTGTGGATGGAAAGGTCAAAATAGAAGCATTAACTAGTATTATATTTAGTTTCTGAAAATAATCATCACATTCTCCTATCCAGATAAACCTACCACCCTTACATGTTTACTTTTTTTAGTGGGATATGTAATCCAAAAAATTCTTCAATAAACAATTAGTAATAACCTACTAATCAATGAAAACTATTATTCTTTATGACATTGGTAGGTCTTGGAATCTATTCAACTACTTTTGTTTTATTAGGGTCAACATTTATGCCATATTTAGTAAAACTATTTCCACATAATTAAATTTTTTACTACAAAAATTCACTCTTACTAAACTTTCTATATATTTTATTTTCATTTAAGGTTTTGAAAACAATATGTTAGTTCCTTTCAGGTTCCTAAAGGATTTTAGAATATACCAAAATATCATTTATGATCACAATCCCAAAATGATCAAAAAACAGATGGAATACTCCATTCATAAGATTCATAAATACAACAGGTGTGTGAAATAACCGAAAGGGAATAACTACAAACACATAATTCCCATATCTCATGTGAAATGTTGTCCTTCGGAATTAATCCTTCTTCACCTTCAGGAGATGGTACCAAGACCTCAGATAAATCGTCGAAAAAAACTGATCTCCTAGGATAGGATCAAACAACTCATTAATATGAGGAAATAGATACTTTTCTTAATAGTTATTTTATTAAAGGCTCAATAATCAATTCAAAGTCTCCTAGAACAATCTTCCTTTTCCACAAATAAAATTGGAGCACCCCATAGTGAATTTCTAGGTCAAATAAAACCTTTATAAATCAGTTCTTGAAACTATATTTTCAATTCTATAAGTTTTACTTGATCCATTTGATAAGGGGGTTTAGAAATAGTCTTATAATAATAAACTAAATCAATAGGAAATTCAACTTCTCGGTCAGGAACAACACCAATAAATTTATTAGGGAAAACATCCAAAAATTATTTCACTACTTGGATTTCATAAATCGAAACCAATAATTTATTTCGATTAATATTATCTAGATAACATTCAATGAAAACATTCATTAATTTCATAGATTCTTGGTATGTTATCAAAAGGTATAAAATCATTGAATTAAATATTCATGTCTTTGAAATATATTTTAGCATGATAAATTGAAATCCAATACATACCCAAAATGGTATCAAACTATATTATGGGGAGTTCAATTAGTTTTTTAGGAAATAAAATCCCACTAATGAAAATAAAAATATTCCTATAAATCTTGGTTTCTCTTATACTCTCATCCATAGTTTTTACCCAAATATTTATCTTACTTTCATGAGGTGATATTACTAATTAAATCAAAAAATTCATATAAATGAATGAATGTGACGATCAAAATCCTAACATAGTATTAATATAATTCTAATAAACTAGTCACAAACCTTCCACCACTTCCTTTGTTGGCCCCACCTCAATCACTGTAGCAGTAAAAACAATTCCAGTCAATTTTTCATTTGATATTGTTGGTTTGTTCCCTGGGTAATCAACATGGGTAACACATTGGAATAATGACATAACTCATTGAAACTAAAACATATTACCATTGTATTTTAAATTCTAATCTTATCATGTTCCTTATATTCATCAAACATATGACAAAACTTATGATATTTTAAGCACGTCCCATTATACCTTCCATATTTCCTTTTTGAATAAAATTCTAAAAAACATACTTTACAAGAATCAACATGGTGATATTTATATGTTTTATCATTTTAACTTAACTATAAAGTAAAATATTCTAGGGGCGTGTTATTGACACTAATATAACATCTATAGTTATCTAAAACATTCAATTTATACCAACTATAAGAACCTAACATTAAATCATTATATAATATTGAGTTAACTCAAGAATTTTACTTTCTTTCACTTTGAGGATATTTTTAGGTTTACAGTTTTAGATAATTATGTGGAAACTCTTAAATAACAAAACCATAATATACAAAGTGGACACTTCTGAATATTAAAAATTTTCCCTTTACCTAAAACATCTAAAATAAAGCATTATCTATTTTATGAAAACTCATCACGATATTAAACATGAATTCTTTCAATCCCATACTAATCCAAAATTCCTTTGAAAAACATTACAAATATGGGATGAGAATGAAAAGTATAGTAATAGATAAAAAATGAAACTATTAATCAATTGATAAATATTAAATCCCATGAAAACTTTACAATAAATTAATAATTTTCACACCTAATAAGTAGTAAATACTTTCCATTAAAAATAACCATATTTAATATGTTTTTTAATCATAGGATTACTATAAAACCCATGGAAATTATAGAAAATACATAAAGGTATCTTGGGAAATCATTATACTTGTCACTCTTACAAATCGAATAACCACGCAATTGATTTGAAAACATGTATATATTTCAAATGGAATATCAATATAGATAACTTCCATACCCAATTAATTGAAGGTCTATCATGGACCCACCCATCATTCATTTATCATGGAACCACTCATCATTAGTTTATAATAGAACCACTTATCAAATGTACAAGTAAATTTATAAAATAATGAAACATAAAAGATTTTAGTTTTCAAAATTTCACTTATAAAATTTCATTTTTAATCCCAAGGAAACATTTCAAGATATTTAAATAGTTAATCCATTTTCAAAACCCATTTTGAGAAATAAAATACCTAGAAAAAATAAAGAAAATAGGGGTTTCTTTTTTTTTAATCATGTTGGATTTTAGAAGAATCCAAACACTGAAATAAACATAAAATTTCTTTTATAATCCTTTTATATATATATAAATAAATATTTAAAATAATTCATAGAATATTTAAATTGGGGAAAGGATTAAATCATAAAAAATTTAAATCATCTCATACCACTTTAAACATTTATATCAGAATCCACATGAAAGCATAAAATTTAAAAAAATTAAATGAAATAGTAATAGATAGAATATGGTTATAGAATTTTAAAGGATCTGTATATACACTTTATAAAACAATAAAGGTGCACTCATCATGAAATGTCTCAATATAAGGAGATTGAGACAAAATCACTTACCTTGAGTCTGACTTGTCATGTGTGACTTTATCTTCCCAAATAATAAACTAATGTTTATTATTTACTTGATTTATAACATTTTTTACGTTTATAAATAATTTTATTTCACTTATTATAATTTTATAAATATCTACTCAAACAATTAATTTTATGTTGGGTGTTGTGACCATATTCGGTTTATGTGTCAAAATAACTTTGGAAGGTCAACTATGCTCAAAGGGTTCATTATATAAACATCTATAAAATAATTATCATGAAGTAATTATCACATTTATAAATAAATTATAATTTTAAAATCAATAATTAAATATGGTTATGAGAAATTAACCAAAGTTATAATCATAGATATGGTAGGTTGTACATGAACATGAGTAACATTCCCATTTTTCAATGATCATTATCGAAAGAAAGAAAGTAAAATTTCTTTTTATATAATTATCATTATATCATAAATATCATGTTATAAAATAATACATACTTATATATATACTTCTTGTGAGGTAAAATTAGTCACATCGCATCTAGGATGGGGTAGTCCATATATCCACGAATGACTTAATCACTTTTTTAGTGTGTGAAAGTGTAATAATGAAAATGATATATTATATTTCCAAAAATTTAATTGTGTAATTAATATAATATAGATGTTATGTATGTAACATATGTCTAATTAAACCCATACTTAATACATTTCATGTAATGTGGGATTGTATCACATCACTTTTAAGAGGCGATAGTCCACACGTCCACAAACGATGTTATCATATTTACATAAAATGGAAATAATGAAGGTATGTGTTATATAAAAATTATATAAGTATGAAGAAAATATAAATATCATATATATAATATAAAACTATTTTTTTATCCTAATTACTACCCATTATAGGTGGTAAAGGAAAAAACATATGACATTGTTTCGTGAGGTGGCAGTTCGTCATACACGAATGGTAATTCCTTTACCCATTTGGTGAAATAGTGTGTAGGTGTACATCGAACCCATAAAAAATATTAGTATCTTTAGGAAACTTTTTTTATTATATAATCATGTAATAATAATAAATTAAGGGTTTTATAAATAAATAAAACATAAATCAACATTCAAGAATGTTACCACTTTTTCAGGTAACTCATTTTGGTTTTCACCAAAGGGATTTCATGGTTGGATTTCTACCTAATGTGAGTAATTTAGGTTGAGTTATTGGATTTTGGGAGATTATTTGTTCCTAGTATGTATGATCCAACTTTTAATGAGAATTTTAAAGAAATGGTAAGGGTAAGTGTTTTTTTATAGTGGAGAGGGTGTCATTCTTGTAAATATAAAAAGGTAAACACTATTGATAGGTCTCCCTTACATCATGTGACTCCAATAATAACCCAAATATGATCCAAGAGGTCATATGGTATAATAATTTCAAACCAATGAGTTTTTTAAAATTGTCTAGGTCATTTATACTCTTAATATTAAAGTTTAACCACTAAGTAACCACATTTTTACCTTAATCACTATAATAAATTTTAATTATATTAAATAATATGTCTGGTAAAAATATAGTTTTAACTTGTTAGAAATGATAAATTATTATGATTCCAAATATTTAATCCATTTATCTAAATTCCAATCACATAAGTGGTAGAAACTAATTTAAAATTAATCTCAAGGATGGGAAAACAAAGTGGGTTTTTATAGTAAAAATGTCCAAAATATTGAAAAGTTTTTATATCTAAATTCAATGTTAAATTTTTTCCCATGATATAAATTAGTTTAACTAATGTAAAATTGATCCAATTATACATTGAATTATGTTGAAAATATTATTTAGATATATAATTAAATTGGATGAAAATACATTTTTGAATAATTATGTATTATTATAAGATATAGGCCTTTTCTGGAGTCATTTCGGGCACATTTTTAGGTACTTTGGAAACATTTTATTACCTTTGATTTCTAATAGTTTCTTGGGTTGTGTTTGGATGAATTTTTTAGAAACATGGCATGACATGGAGTTATAAATAGTTTAAGCATGGTCTGGCCAAACCATGCACAACCTAACCATGCAGATAGTAGAGGTCAGCATGGTTGGCACATGGTTCTCCTAACCATGTTCCATCAACACATGAGGGCAGTGGAATACCGCATAGTTGGTGCATGGTTTTTTCTAACTATTCATCCTCCTAGGTGAAACTGTACGTGTGGAGAATTTTAATCGGAAAATTGGTTTTAAAACCACCTGAACCCCCAAAACTTCTATATTTCGGCCACGAATCGGGTTTAAAAAATTCTAGGTGTTACCATAGCCTTATATAGGGATTAAAAGGAAATCAGAACACTGTTATTTGAGATCTAAATCCTAGATCAGAGATCTTATCTCTTCTTGGTAAGTTGATTTCATCCCATTGCTTCTCATTTTCTTCCCCTTTTCTTGTCCAGATCTTTTCATGGAATATCTCCCCTATTTTCATGAATCTAAACATAAGTGTTGAAATTTGTATCTAGGATTGTGGATCTAGATCAATATTTTTAAGATCATAATTCCTTTGATCCTAATTTTTGTGAGTGGATTTAGATCCTAATCTTGATCGATGATGTTGTGCCGCTCAGATTTTGGGGATTTCTGTTAGGATAACTTCCATATATAAACTGAGGTAGGATGTTTAAATAAAACTCCAAGAGTCATGATTTTGATATGCATATGTGAGTTTATTATTTTCTAGATTTCCTGGATAATTGATTTTCCTAAATTAGAGTAATTAGGAATGAGGATTTGACTTTTGTTTGCATTTTTGATTAATTGATAATTTCATCATGGAAGAAACGGAGGGGGGTTTCCCAAATAGATATTTTGGAGATTTGTTATTTGTTGAGATATTGTAATTGAGATATTTAATTAATGGTATAAAAGATAATTCCTTGGGGGAATTATTTATGTGTCATGATGTTGACCAATGACAATTAATTGGGAGAATTAATTAAGTTCAATGATGTTGATCAAAGATAATTAATTGTGTGAATTAATTATGGCTAGTAGAGAATTGATATGAATAATTAATTGTGAAGAATTAATTATTGAAATTGAATCACATTGATTTATTAATTAATTGATGAATTAATTAATCGATTAAGTGATTATTTAATTTTTGAGTTAAATAATAGCCTTTGAAATTTTTAACTAGTCATTGGATTGGTAATAGAATGATGTGGAAAATTATTATGAATTAATTAATAATGAAATGGATGAGATTTTTTTGGTTCTAGACATGGAATTCTAAACCAATTAGAAGTTGGGATTGGGACATGTTATTCCTCCCCAATAGATATTCAAGCTAGATATTATACAGTGCTAGGCAAGACAACCTACATCGAATGAGAAAAAGAGTGATAGGCATGATGACCAACACTGAATGAGAAAATGAGTGTTAGGATAGATAACCTACAATAAAAGAGATTGTGGTGATAAGAATGATGACCTACACCAAATGAATGATAATAATAAATTATGATTCATCAAGATTGTGGTGTTAGGAATGATAACCTACACCAAATGAATAATGATAATTAATGATGATTCAATTGAGATTTGGGGTACAAGGAATGATGACCTACACAAATTGAATAATGATAATGAATGATGGTTCAAATGGGAAACATGAAATAAAACTTGTCCAAATGTGATGATTAAATATTAAATGACAATGTGATAACTGGTTAATTAATCATTGTATTTATAACATCACAAAACCACATACACTAACTTCTGACTGGACTCGTTTTAGACACTATTCATGGTGGCCTATTTAGTTGTACTCACATCCTATTCGGGTCGCCTGATTGACACCTGAGTAGACTTTATTATTGTAGGATAGGATAAGAGAAAGGCCCTGGGATAGTTTTCAGTTTGGTATTGGGGCATGGTAGAGGGAACCGGATGTGGTTCGGGACCTTCTTTGGAGTTGTTGTGTCTTTACATTCAGTTTCATTATAGACACTTGTCATTTTCATTATCATATAATGTTTTACCTTTCAGTTGATTATTGTATTCTCATGTTTTGGTTATCATATGACATAGATTTTTTCTGGTTATTTATAGGATTCTTCACTTGGTTATTGTTATTTTCTTCCATTGTAATTTTATTCTGATAAAAGAGGGTATAGTCTCCCCAATACTAACCTATCAGACCCTCTCTACTATTTTTAACCATTTTTCATATGGGGAGGTGTGCTTCAGGGGGCATGTGGTCAACTGGGCTATGGAACCATTTAGTGGCTCCTAGGTCGAGGCGTCAAAAAGTGGTATCATAGAATTTTTCTATTCTTTCTTCTTCTTTTGTCTTACTATTTTGGGAAAGGTAGACATGCGACTAGTAAGATTCAAGGGTTGGTAATTAGCTCATGCATGGGAGTTTCAAACCCATCTATGAGGGAAAATCTAAGTACTCATGTTGGGATATTTTTTATTATTGTTTGTTGTTATAGTTGGATGTTATTTCACCTTGGGTGATGCACTTATGCTGTCATGTGATATTTGTTTTGAAAATTTATGAAATTTAATGCATGGCCTAAAGAGGCAAGATGCTTCATTCTACATGCATAAATCTAGGAATATAGGGTTTTTGTGACATGCATCGTTATAGTAACTCACGGGAAAATAGGTTATGGGAATGTTATTGAACATGAACTATTTTTCCTTATAGTGAGATTGAAATAATGGTGAAAATGATTATAAATAAGTGTTTAATGAGAACCTGGATTTATGAAATGAGTATGATTAATTAATTAATTTCTTAATTAATTAATTTGAGAAAATTTGATTAATTAATGGTTGTATTAATTAATGAATATGTGTGTACCATTGTTAACCAAGGCCTAGGAGTAGGATGGTTAAGGGTAGTGATAAGGCCTCGACATTGACTGTGTGGTAAGAAAATGGGGAGAGTAAATGTTTAAAATTGTTGTGTTAGTTTCTTCCCAGGCATAAATGTTTTAAGGTTACATTATGAGACCTAATATGTGTGTTTGGATTTGTAGAGATATGCATCCATGATGCATGTTGAGGGAGAGACCGAGGGGTTTCACCCAGAACTAACTTCTAGAGAGGGAGCTTGAGAAACCATTGGTGAAAGCTGGGGAGGAAGGAGAAAAATTAAAATATAACTTTGATTGTTTCATGAAATTCATAGATAGAGACCTAGGCTGGGTTATGAAAATCATGTTGGAGTTGAAAAGAGAGTTTCAGCTACAACACCATACAAATTTTACTAGAGAGGGTGGACATGAGGGAGATGAATTCTAGATTGAATCCATAGAGATGATACTTGACCATTTGGAGACTCTGGCTGAGAGGAGGTTCAAGTCGGATGCTTATATGCTAAGGGGTTCAGTGAAGTGCTAGTGGGACATTCAGGTATAATCTGAACAGACTGATGAGATGCTATGGATGGAATTTCTAGAGAAGTTTTTCGAACACTACTATCCAAACACACTGAGATAAGATCTGGATTCAAATTTTATGCATCTGATCCAAGGAATCATGTCCATAATATAATATTCTGAATTATTTATAAATTTATAGAATTTTTCTCCAACTTTGGTGGCAGATGAGGGTTCTTTAGAAAAATAATTTCAGGATGGACATAAGTATGAAATTAAGCCCCAATTAAATATATTTAGGCTGAAGAAATTATCCAAGTAGTTAATCAAAATCTCATTTTAGAGGAGAACCTAATGAAGGAATCCAGTATTTGATAGGTAGTTGTCATTGGATGATTAGGGAGTGTTCCTTATAAGAGAAGGAAGTGCCTTTACTAGAACCTTAGTCACGATAGTGGGCAGTAAGGTGGACAGTCATGAGAAACAGTTTAACCGGATCTTTTTCATGTTCTATGCCACCAGTGTGGTAGGCAGGGACACTATCATACACATTGTCCCAGACCACCAGTGGAGTGCCAGTTTTGTTGAAGGATGGGGAACCTATAGAAATTCTGTAGGATGCAACGATAGGCTAGTTCTAAGGGAGTAGTTGCTTAGAGTCAGAGTGTGGGAAGGTGGTCTTCTACACCATATAGGTCTAGCAATTAGAGTTCTACTGGAAGATGTGGTAGATGAAGTGGGTGTGGTGATTTATGGTATTACTGTCCATATCAGCAGAGTAGTGCTACTTAAGAGAGTCATATGATACCAAAGGGAAGAGGGTAAGGATTGTTAAATGATGTGAATCCTACACTAGTGAAGAGCGAGGATGGTATATTGACATTGAGAGGTACTATTTTAGTTGCTTCTACTTTAGATACTAGCTTGTTTAATACTGGTTCCTCTCATTCCTTTATATATGCATATCATGTTAATGACTTGATCCTGAAGGTGGAGTTAGTAAGTGGGGTGATGAATATCGATACACCATTGGGAACATAGACTAGGGAATTTTTTTTATGCAAAGGATGTTTTCTAAAGATCGGAGAGTATCGTTTTCTTTGGTATATCTATGTTCTTGATATATTAGGCATCTATCTAATTATTCATATGGACTGCTAGTCATATACAAAGCCCACATAGATTGTTACCAGAAGACATTGACCTTTGCTTCTCTAAAGGGTGACCAGTTTGTTCTTCGTGCAAAATGGGATATCTATGTAGGCTGATCTGGGATAATTACTCAGCAACTAGGAGAGCTCATAGCCCAGGTTTCTAGTATTTTTTAGCATGATAGGAGTGGTAGGAAAGAAGTCCTTCCACCAGTACTAGAAATATTTCATGATGTCTTTTCTAAATACTTTTTAGGGATTACACTTGAAAGATATGTGGAATTCACTATTGAACTCATGTTGGGGGCTAATTTTGTGTCTATTCCACCTTACATAAGGGCACTGACTAAGCTTCAAGAGTGAAAAACGTAATTAGAGGAATTAGAGGATAAGGGCTTTATCTGTCCTTGTACGTCACCTTAGGGATCACCTGTTTTGTTTGCAAAGAATCCCAACAAGAGCCTATTCTTGTGTGTTGATTACCAGAAGTTAAATAAAATGAATGTGAAGAACCGATATCCACTTCCATACATCAATGATCTTTTTGACCAAATGAAGGGGGATTGTGTGTTCTCAAAGATTGATCTGAGATCAGGGTATCATCATGTGAATGTTAGGACCTCTAATATACCAAGAACTACTTTCATAAGGAAGTATGAACTTTTTGATTATGTCTTAATGCCATTTGGGTTGAATAATAATCTAAAAGTGTTTATGGCCTTAATGAACAAGATCTTTCATCAGTAATTAGATCATTTTGTCATGGTGTTTGTGGACAACATCTTGGTGTACTCTAAGACTCATGACGATCATGGCCAATATCTTGACATTATCTTGGGTACATTAAGAGAGCATCAACTATATGCAAATCTATCTAAATGACAGTTTTTGGATTGAAATGGTACACTTTTTAGTGCAGATCATTTCAGAAGAAGGTGTGGAAATGGACCCAAAAAAAGTGAATGTAGTGATTTCTTAGGATCATCCCAATAATTTTTTGATATCCTCATCTTTTTGGGTTTATCTGGTTATTACAAGAGTTCCATCCATGATTTTTCCTGATTGGAAGCACCATTTTCTGGTCTGAAAAAGAAAGGGGTAAAATGTTATTGGATAGAGGCATTCAAGAATGATTTCTAGGATTTGAAGAAGTGCTTGACATCAGCACTGATTTTTATCCTTCCTGAGTTGGGTGAGGAGTAAATGGTGTATTATGATGCTTCTGGGATCGAACTCGGAGCTATGTTGATGCAAGGGGATCGAGTCGTTGCTTACTGGTCTTGGCAGTTGATTCCACATAAACATAATTACCATATACATGACCTCGAGTTTGAAACAGTAGTATATGATCTTAAGTGTCAGAGACACTATATTCTGGGTGAAATTTTTATAGTTTTTACGAATCACAAAATCTTGAAGTATATCTTTTCACACCGTGACTTGAATCTTCAGTAGTGAAGATGGGTAGAATATATGCAATTCTTTGATTTTGAACTCGCATATATACTTGAAAAGGGTAATACTATGGCTGATTCCATGAGTATGAAAACTCAGAATCAGTTGGTACATGATTCGAGTGCAGAGTAGAAGATGATGAATTTGATGGCAGAAATTCATGTGGTAGTGCAGGAGAGTCAGGAGATGATGACACTTGTTTCTGTATCAGTGGAGTTGACACTCGTGAGATGCATCTGGGATAGGAAGTATAAGGATCTTGAGTGTTTATCCTTAATAGAAATCCTTGATGGTGGGGTGGAACCTTCAGATTGGATAATAGATTATAATGATATCATCTATGTGAAAAATTGGGTTATTGTTCCCACATGTAAGCAAAGAGAACTCAGGAGATAATTTCATGATTCAAAGTGGGTGGTACATCCTGGGGTGACAAAAATGTATCGTGACCTATGAAGACTGTTTTGGTGGCCATTAATGAAAAAGGAGATAGCAGGGTTTGTAACAATATGTTTCACCGTTCAGCAGCTAAAGGAAGAGCACCAACAGCCTGGAGGCCTATTGCAACTGTTACCTATTTCAGAATGGAAGTGGGATGACATGACTATGGATTTCATGGTAGGGTTTCCAAAGACTTTTAGGAAGAATGATTCTATTTGGGTCATTATGTATCTACTATTGAAGGTATAACACTTCTTTCTTACCAAGGAAACCCTTACAGTATAACATCTCGGAGAACTATACGTGAGAGAGATAATTCATTTGCCTGGGGTTCAAAGGACTATAGTCTCAGATCTTGATTCTCACTTTACTTCATGATTTTGGAAGGGATTACATAAGGTGCTTGGAACTCAGGTTCTATTTAGTACATCCTATTACCCATAGATATATGGACAGTTGCAGTGAACCATACAGGTGTTAGAGGATATATTGTGAGCATGTTTGCTTGAATTTGGTGGTTCTTGTGAGAAGCACATAGTTTTAGTGAAGTTAACCTATAACAACAGATATCATGAAACTCTAAAGATGGAACCATATGAGGCACTTTATGGTGGACCTCGTAGATCACCGCAATGTTGGTTAGAGGCGGGTGATTCAAAGTTGTTGGGACCGAGTCTCATTCAGGATACATCGAAGAAGGTGCAATTAATTTAAAAACGTATGGCTACGGCTCAAAGTAGGAAGAATTCATATGATGATAGATAGAGACTACCCCTAGAGTTTACAGAGGGTGATTGTGTTTTCATTTGGGTATCTCCTAGATTGGGTCACCACAGGATACAGAGGCAGGGAAAGTGGATGCCCAGATTTGTGGGACTGTTTGAGGTGTTATAGAGAATCGGGCCGGTGGCGTATGGTGTAGCACTTACATAGAAATTGTAACGCCCTGACCCCAGTTACCCAGAGTCAGTGCATTATTACATAACATTTTCATGATCACAAAAGATCTAGTCTCAAAAGACCAATTATTTTAGTAGCCTTGGAAACACTATATACATTCATAAGTCTTACATTACATGATAAAGTGAAAAAATACAACAACATAGTCTCCATATTCCACACTCATAACCCCTCAGACTATCCCTGTAGGTCAGTAATAAAATAATTCTTCACATCCTGGGAAAAATAAAACATAGAAAGGAGTGATCTCAAATGCTTAGTAAGAATAACAATATAGAAAAAGCTTTCATAAGTAAGAATAAACATTTGAAGTAATGTATAACTAAAACAAAAGCCTTTAAATCTTCAAACTCAGTATAATATGGAAAAAATAAAATGAAATAATTCCATTTACTTATTCACATAGATATTCTACTAGTACAATAATCACATGAAATATAAATAATCACTTTCATAATGATGGAATACATAATGCCAGACTATCATAACCACATAATCAAGGCCTTATGCCAAGACTAAAAATAATATTTTATCAAGGCCTTGTGCCAAGACACTATTTTGTCTCATGAGACCTACCAATGAATCGAGGAGTTATAGCAGGCTCCACCCGTCACTTATTAAGTCCAATGCATTCCTCATATGAACAGGTTTAAACATAACATAAACATTCGTATTAAAACTAGCATACGAAATGTCAACACTTTCTCCATAAACCATGATTGGTATAAAAATAACACATCCACATTCAAACATATCACAAAACCTTCAATACAATATGGAAGTTTTGTATCATAATAAATCAACTTCAAATAAGCTTAAAATACATCAAAGGATGTTGACATAGATGAAATCAAAACTATTTGAGAGAAATATCTCTTTTTTGAAATCATTTAAAAGTCACATAATTGTAAAAGAAAACATTTACTTTGAAAATATTCTTATAAGTTTGTTAGGGAAGCTTCGATGATTTTATAATCACAGAAAATAGCCACACCCTCCGTATAAGTTAAAAAAAGACATTCTTACCTTAATTTTGTCAAAAAGGTTAAAAAGGACCTTGTTTGGAAAAAGACAGAAATATTCCATTATAAACATCTTATAAAAAGTCCAAAAACGGTATAAATGACTTTAACCCATAGTTTATAAAATAGTAATAATGCTTTGAAATACATTTTTATGAAACATAGATGTGGATGATAAAGAGGTCCCAGTAGATAATTACGTATAAACAATCTCAGATAATGAAGAGATTGTGAAATAAACCCTTACCTTGTACTTTTCCTTGGTTGAGGGTAGGTTAACCTCCTGAATAATAGTTAAATCATTGTTATTAAATTATACAAGAATCATAAACATAAATATGAAAACATATATGATCTTTTAATATTTATTTAATAATAAAATTTCTGTATTATCGCCGTTTCGAGTGTTCACTTAATCATTTACCTTTTATATGTTTTGTTACATAAGTCATTTTTGTTATCCATGGGTTGTATCTTATTTATATCGAGAATTATATCAACTCCTTAAACATTATTTTTAATCATCAAATGAAATTAGTCTTGAATGGATATGATGGGGAATGAATCTCATCTCGTTTGTGGAGACGGTAGTCCGTACGTACGCACGAGCGACAATATCATTCTTTTGATATTAAAATAATATATAATTGGATGGAGTATCATATATACAGAATCCTTATCATGTTATATTTATTATTTACATGAATTACACATCATTATTATACCCATCCAAATAATAATGTATTGAATAACAATTACACCACGATGTGGAGACGTTAAGTCATACGTACGCATGTATAGTGACATGTCATTCAAAGGATGGATAGAATAGTGAATATGGTTGTTTCATATTTATAATAACATCACAGTATATAGGATATACTAGAGTTATTATTTTAGAATTGAAACAACAAATAAAAAAGAAGTGGAAGAAGAAAGAAACTTAAAAGTGTTGGTGAGATTTTTACCTCTTCTTCGGGTTCTTCCTTTTAATTTGATCAAAAGGGCTCCTTAAGTTGGATTTTGACTAAATTAAGGCCCCTAGGATGAATTTATGGAAGTTTAGAGAATATTTGGGCAGTTTTTGGCCGAACCAAAAGGGTTTTAAGGTGTGAAGTATTGGTTAGAAGTGGTGTCCTTTTATAAGGGGGAGGAGGGGCTCTTTAGAAAAAACATAAAGTATTATTTTATAATAAATTAATATTCGGTTTATAATGTCTTCATACTGAATTATTTAAAGTCTAAGGTGGGGATGAGTCTAAAACCAGTCAACCAATAGGTTTTAGACAAGTTTTGTCACTATTTTACCCTTATCATTTAGATTTAACTCTTAGCTAAATAGTTTGACATTTACCATGTCTCTTTGTATTTTTATATTATATGGTTAATAAACATTCTATTAAATACCAAGAGAACCCTAAGTGGTTCAATAATGACATACCTATCATCATATAATCCCTTTGGCCAAACCTTAGATTTTTAAGAATATTATATCAATTAATAATATAATATTTGTTTTAAATACTCCTTTTTATCAATTTCGACACTATTTAATAATTTTTTTTAAGTCTTAATAACATTATTAATTTGAACCAAATTCATTTAATAAATCCTAAAATGTAATATTAACCAATAAAATTCGTGGAATTTATTAAAAGTCTCAAATTATATTTATTTGGGTATTTATAATATCAATTATTTTAATATTTTACTAATAAGGTAATTGCGGAATCATCATTGTGTCATACATAAATTAAGCTATTTAATGTCTAAAAATTATAAATAAAATACCATTATATAGCTAATATATTTATCTTTCTAATTAATATTTATAATCGAATTTATCTTATGTATAACCCTATATTAAAAATGATTTAGTTATTAAACATTGATTTTAACTCTTTTAACTCTTCTTTGAATTAAAGAATAATAAATGTCCTAATCAAATACAAGTGGACAAAAAAGGTACATATTTTATTCCTAAGGTTGTTTTTGGTCCAATTATACTTATCTAATATAATTAGGACATGTGTTAGGGTAATAATAATATCATTTTTACCCTTAATTACAATATTTACTTTTTACCGTGGTAAATAAAAGTAAAAGGTTACTATTCACCAAAAATTATTTTTATCTTATTGAACCACATTTTACTCCTTGATATTAACCTTGTCTCTTGGATTTTTGAAATTCTACTCACATAGGAGGTAAAATTATGTTTTATTTGAATTTGCAAATTCTCCTATGTGATGGGTAAAAGACGGTGAAAAGTTCAATAAAATTTTTATATATTTTAAATTATTATAAATTGACTCCAATGAATTAAATTGAACTTATATAGGTATTATGTGTCTATTTTGACCTAAAATAAATTTAAATAAAATAAATAATTATTTAAATAAAAATTTTGTTTTAAACTATAACTCAGTGTTTTTCACTATTCATCAAAAATTGTAAGTTTTCAGAAAAATACCAAAACATCACCCTAAGCTAATTTTGATATTCTGAATTCAAAAATGAAGTCTATTTTACCAAATTCAAAACATAGAAATTTAATTTTTTAATTAATTCTTGTCGTCAAAACCAAAAAGCGTATTTTTAGGAAATAATAACTATCAAAAGATTAACACTTGTTTATGTCCAATTTCAATGTGGAATTACTTACAATGACCATAATTGGATTAAATGGTAAAAATATAATCTAATTATACTTTTAAACCATTAAAATTTATAATTCAACACTATAAATTATTTTGATTAAAAAAGTTGTTTTTAGTTAAAATATTATATTTTTCACTATTCACCCAAATATGAAAGCTATCAGAAAAACACCAAAAATTTATTGAAACTAAATTATTATGTCTCGATTATGAAGAAGAATTTTATTTTGTCAAATTTAATACATAAAAGTTTCAAATATTGGATTTAAAAAGGGTTCTCCATTAAAAGGCGGTAAAATTACATTTTTTGAAAAATACTTCTTTTATCTGAAAAAATGATTTTGTTCTTACATTATGTCTAAGAAAATCATAATATAGATTATAAAATTATAAGGATTATATAAAGTTCAAAATTCAGTTAATACTACTTAACAAATGCTTTTTAATGGCTAGTTTGGTAAGTCATGGTGCGCTTGAACTCAGTATTGCGTGTAGTGGAAGTTATTGAATTACTTTGAAGAAATAACATACTATGAAATCTTGGTGTGTTAAAGAAATTCAGCGAAATGCATGATATTTTCCGTGTATCACAACTACAGTGGTATCACCCCGACCCTTCTCATGTGGTTGATATATAAGAGGCTAATATCGAGATAGATGCGTCCTTTGAGAAGCATATGATACGTGTGATGGGTCATAGTGAGAAAGTGTTATATGGAAAGACTGTGCTGTTAGTTCATGTGTTATGGAAACAAGTAAATCTTCAAGAGGAATCTTGGGAATGGGAATCAGACATGATGTCTCAATGGCCAAATCTTTTTAGCTCGGAATCTTAGAGAATTTTGGGAGTACAACTCGAGGACTAGATGTTATATGTTGGGGATATTGTAAGATCCAAACCTTTTATAGAGCCATATAGGGTATGTTTTCAGGTACTTTTGAAGATTTTGAGTACCTTTTATTTGAATTAGTGGCTTGGGGTGTGTTTGGTGAATATTTAAGGAACATGGGAAGACAGGCAGTTGTGCACTATTTACGCATGGTTTGGACAAACCATGCAGGCAGTTGAGGTCAGCAAGGTTGGCGCATGGTTTTTCTAACCATGTGGTATAAAGCCATGTGGGTAGTGGAATACCACATAGTTGGTTCACGGTTTTTCCTAACCGTGTGGCCTCCCAGATTAAATCGATTTTGTGGAGTAGTTTAATCCAAAAGTTGGTTTTAAAACCACCCGAACACCCCGAAACATCCATATTTCGACCTTGACTAAGGATTGAAAAATTTTAGGTGTTACCAAAGCCTTACAGGGGTATTAGAAGGAAATAAAAACATTTTTCTTAGATATTGAAATCCCATATCGAAGATCCTCTCTCTTACAAGTAAGGGTATTTCATCCTGTTGCTTCTCCTGTTCTTCCTCTTATATTTTCCAGCTCATTTCATGGAATATCTCCCCCATTTTCCTAGATCTGTACCAAAGGGTTGAGATATATATCTAGGATTATGTATCTTGATATATATTCACAAGATATTGATTCCTTTGATCCTAATTTTGGTTTATGGATTTAGATCAGAATCTTGATCGATGATATTGTGTCGCTTGGATTTTGGGGATTTTTGTTGGGAAAACATCCATCTATAAACCGATGTAGGAGGTCTAAATTGAACTCCCATAGTCGTGATTTTGATATGTGTATGTGATTTTATGATTTTCTAGATTTCCTTGATAATTGAATTTCCTAAATTGGAGTAATTAGGAATGAGGATTTGAATTGTGTTTTCCTCATTGATTAATTGATAATTGAATCACGGAACAAACGAAGGGGGGTTTCCCAAATAGATATTCTGTTTTTCTTTTTATTGATTGAGATATTGTAATTGAGATATTTAATTGGTGGTGTCAAAGATAATTAATTAGGGGAATTAATTATGTTCCATAATTCTGACTAAATATAATTAATTGGGATAGTTAATTATGTGCCATGATGTTGATCAAAAAAATTAATTGTGAGAATTAATTATGACAAGTTGATATTTTATATGGATAATTAATTGTGAATAATTAATTATGGACTGATAATTTTTTTGATTGATTAATTAACTGATTAATTAATTAATGGATTATGTTCTTAGTTAATTATTCAGTTAAATAATGGCATTTGAATTGTTTAACTAATCATTGGATTAGTAATGGAATGGTGTGGAAAATTACTTTCAATTAATGAATGATTAAATAGCTAAGCTTTTTGTGGTTCTATACATGGAGTTAGAAACCAATTTGAATTTTGAAATTGGACATGGAATTCCTCCCAAATCAATATCCAAGCTTGAGATTATTGGGTTATAGTCATGATGACCTACAGTGAATGAGAAAATGAGTGATAGGCATGACAACCAACACCGAACAAGAAAAGGACTGGTATTCATGATGACATACCCTCAACGATATTGTGGTGATAGGCATGATGACCTACAATCAATGATATTATGGTGATAATAATGAGAACCTACACCAAATTAATTATAATAATGAATAATGATTCAACGAGATTGTGGTGCTAGTCATGCCGACTTACACCAAATGAATAAGGATAATGAATGATCATTCAATTGATATTTGGGGTTCAAGGAATGAGGACCTACACGAAATGAATAATGATAATGAATTATGGTTCAAATGGGAAACATTAAATGGAAATTATCCTTATGTGATGATTAAAGATTAAAGGATAATGTGATAACTAGTTAATTATGCATTGTATTTATTGATTTATAAAACTGTAGACACTATATTTTGACTAGACCCATTTTATACATCGTTGGTGGTGTCCTACTGAGTTGTACTCACACCCTATTTGAGCCTCTTGATTGGCACCCGAGTAGAATTTGTTGTTGTAAGACGGGATAAGGGAAAGGCTCTAGGATAGGTTTTAGTTTGGGATTGGAGCATGGTAGAGGGAACCGTATGTGGTTCGGGACCCTCTTTAGATTCATTGTGTCTTTAATTTCAGTTGCATTATAGACAATTGGAATTTTCATTCTCATAACATGTTTTACCTTTTAGTTGAGTATTGTATTCTCAGGTTTTGGTTATCATGTGACATAGATTTGTTTTGGTTATTTATATGCTTCTACACATTGTTATTTTTATTTGATTTCATTGTTATTTTATTTTGATAAAAGAGGGTATAGTCTCCCCAAGACTGAATTACCAAACCCTCGCTGCTAGTCGACACCCTATGGTGTATTAGGAGGCGTGTTGGGGAGAATGTGGCCAACCGGACAGGGGCACCATTCAGTGGCTCTCGGGTCGGGGCATTATGTAACATCCCAATTAAATAAATAAATAATACATTTTAATTTCAATTAATATTTTGTGAATTAAATATTAATTTTACTTTAAATAGGTTGTTATGTTCGATGGCGTACCTGGTATGCAACAATGAATTTCGTTGAAATCTTACATTGCACAATAATAATATAATATTATTATTTTAAATTGTAGTTAACTCCTAGATATTGTATTGGAAGGAATGAATATAACTAACTAAAAAATGATTAAACATGTTTGTTAAATGTTTTTACATTTATCTTATAAAATTTAGAGGCTTAAAATGTGAATGAATCTAATTTTAAGCATAATTTACTTTAAATGATTGACTTACCGCCTTTTGATGAAGAACCCTCTTTAATTATAGTTTTGGTCACTTTTACATGTTCTATTTGACCAAATAAAATTCTTCTTTAAAATCATGATATCAAAATTCACTTTGGGTATTTTTTTTGTATTTTTCTGATAAAATTCAATTTTTGATGAATAGTGGAAAATAATGTATTTTAATTCAAAACAACCTTTCAATATAATTTATTTATATGGTTAGATTATCTTTTAAATTGGTTTTAAAGATTAATTAAACTATATTTTTACCATTTAATTCAATTTTGTTCATTGGAAGTAATTTCACATTGAAATTGGACATAAAAAAGTGTTAATCTTTTGATAGTTATTTATTAAAAACACACTTTTTGTTTTGACAGCGGGAATTAATTCTAAATTAATTTCTGAAAATTATGTGTTTTGAATTTGGAAAAATGGATTCCATATTTGTAATCAGGAGTTCTAAATTTTTTAAATTGGTAACTTTTATTTTAACACATTATGAATATTTACTTTAGTAAATATTTTATTAACCATGGTTAAAAGATAAATCTATTAATTACCAGTAAACAAATAATATTATAATAATATTAAATTACCCTAAGGTGTGTTATAATCATATTGGTTGATATATATCTGACCATGGGCATTCTTAGGTCAATTTTGGGACCCCATGGGGCCACTTCGGAGTGATAATGACACTTTATTTTAATTAACATAAAGTAATGGCAAAAATGACATAAAAAATATCTTTTAGTAAATAAATTTTAAATATGGATTTATAAGTTATTTATTTGACTATAAATATTAATTTGAAAGATAAAAATATTTCCTACATCATGGTATTTTTTTATAATTTTTAGGCATAAAATAAATTAAATTACATAGGACACAATAATGATGTAGTGTTTACCTCATTAATAAATGATTTAAATAAATAAGATTATAAAGATTAGAATAATATCAAAAACCTTTCCAATTATTATTGGATGATTTTATTTCGACCCTGAGTCATCTTATCTTTGACTTTAAGAAGTATTGGGCATTTTGAAACCAAAAATCATTATATAAAAAAATAATATTTTCAAACTTTCCTAAAGAGCCCCCCTCCCCCTTATAAAAAGACATGATCTATAACACATTACTCACACCTCTCAAGCCCATTGGATCATCAAAAATCTACCTAATTAAACTCCCTAAATCTATCTATTCTTCCTAGAATCCTTCCCATAGGCAGAAAAAAAATCAAATAAACCTTTTGGTTCAAACCAAAAGAAGATACCTGATTTAAAGGTAATATGTTCTCCTAAGTTCTTTTGTTTTATTTTCTTTCTCCAACCCCCTAAAATCTTTTTATTACTTTAATTTATAATGAAACCATTCTCCTAAATATACTAGGTTGTTGTTATGAGTATTATTAGAACTAAACTTACACACACCTCTGTCTAATGGGTAAAGAATATACAGTTTCTGTGGATGGAAAACTAACGCCTCACGAAATGATGATTGTTCAATTATCTCCTACCTCCTCTTATAGTGGTCATTATGATGTCACTGTATTTATATATGATATTTATTATATTTATTTTTTCTTTATGCTTCTGTATTTCTCATTTATATCATACCTTTATGGTTTTCATTATGGGTAAACGCGATAATTTCATTTTAGGAAGTGTAGACAACCGCCCCCTCAAAGTGATATGACTCGTTAATGCCATATGTGGGATATATAAAGGATGGAGTTAATTATATTATATTTGATATTATACTATTATTATAATATACTTATGTATCATTATGTTTTCATTCCATTAAATATGAAATAGAAATGAAAGTAGCATTTATGCGTACGTACGGATTACCATCTCCATGACTGGTGCATTTCATTTCTTACCTCCAAATGATATGTACTATTATAAATACATGTATATACTGAATATATATGATATATAGGATATCTAAATCATGAATATAATTATGAATATAATGAACTTTTGACAACATGAACAACTTGTAATTATAAGAAGATCATTTTTGACACAAGTACCAAATATCGTCAAAACGTCCATTATTAACTAAAATGACTACATAATGTTTATAAAATGGTAATAATTTATATAAAAGGAATAATAAAATTGAAAAATGTTCTTAATAAAGTATAAATTAACTTTAGTATATTATTCATGAGATTAAATAATGAACAGGTCAAGTCGGATATGAGGTAAGAGACTTCGTCTCAATTTACTTTCATTGATGCATATTTAGTTTTATACCAGACTTTATTTTATACATTGTATAAACCCCTTTTACTTTTACTTTTTTTCAAATGGAATATTTTCTCTACTAAGCATTTTATGAAATGACAAAACATAATGTTTCTTTTAACGTACGTGGTGACCACGACCTTTCTTCCACCGCGAGTATCATTTGATCTTTGGCTTCCTTAACAAGATGTAATGTTTTTAAAAGGAAAATAAATACCATATACTTTTTTAAGTATTTTTGTATTGAAAATGTTTTTGATAATGGATTTTTTATGTCAATATATTTAAATGACATATTCTTATTGAAATGTGTCAATTTTATCTTTCCATTATGTTTGTTTAATTTGTTATGAATATGTTATGGTTATTGGGAATTTTTTATGTATACAGGTGGTTCCGTGATAAACCGAGGGTGGGTGAGCCCGAGATAGCTCACCAATGCATTGGGTAACATGACAGAGGTAAACGTGAATGTTTCTCCTAAGAGATTTAGGGAATATATTGTGATGGGTATTCCAAATGTAACTCCATATGTAGCTCTGAAATCTACAATGTAAGTATGTTATAGATGCCTCAAGTAACCTTTATGAATTATCTTTTCTATGTGTGATTAATAAATCTTATGATTTCATGAGGTATGTTAAAGAGATTATGTTATGTATGTAATGATGAAATAATGTTTTATTTCTTTGTTTTATAACCCTTACTGAGATTTTTATGCTGATCCCATGTTTTGAAATGTTTTTCACAGGACTTAAAGATGAATAGGGTCAAGGATGGGATCAAGGAAAAGTCATGTTATCTAAAGCATGGAACTATACATGACTCTTTTTTTAAGAGTTTTTATTTTGTGAAAAAAATGGGAATTGAGTATAAGTTTCTAATCTGTAACTTTTGGGATGTAATGTAATATTTATTATGTAATTCTCTAAAACTCTAAACATGAAAAGATCCTCAATGTGAATTATTCATTTAATTCAAGATTATGTAATTTTTTAAGTTCGGGTCCTTATAGTTGGTATCAGAGGCCGATGTAGATAACTTTAGGAGTTAGGGTATTGTTAAATTAATATCCATAAATTAATTTTTGTTAATATTGAAATGATATAGCATTTACATATTACCATGTTTCTTTGGCAAATATATTTTAGTGTTCAGAATGATTTTCCATTGAGGAAACAAGATAGCTATGTTGGGAAGACATCAGGAGGAAGACAACCTTACAAATCAGCAACCTGAAATGGTCTGAATCGGAACTGAATAGTTTTTTGTAGTGATGGAACAATTGAATAAGGCTATAAATGGTGGTGGTATCCATGCACGACATCATCCAAATCAACCATAGAGGAACGTGTCAGTAGTGGAGCATTTCATGAGGCCACATCCCCCATCTTTCAGTGGATCATCTGACCCTGTGCTATAAGATGGGTGGATTAAATAATTAAAGAAGATTTTCAATATTATGGGTTGTTTATATCATCAAAAGGTCAGTCTCAATGTTTACAGTTTTGAAGGTGAATCTGATCTGTGGTGGTCGATGGTGAAAATTATCAATTATAGTGAGGATATTGAAGCTCTTGATTGGGATTAATTCAAAGGTATGATTCTTGAGAAATATTTTCCTAAGGTGGTTCTACTTAGGATGGAAAAAATTCCTATAATAGAGGAAGGAGTATGACTCAGTGGATACTTATCAAGAAAAATTCACTCGACTGGAAAGGTATGCTCCAAATTTTATACGATATCTTGATATTAAAATCAACCATTTTTACTTAGGAGTAAAGCCTATGTATCTAAGGTATTTATCTTCTCATGAGTTCAAAAGTTATTAAAAACTTGTTCTATGTGCGAAGAAGGTAGAAATGGAGTTTTCCAATGATTAGATATTCTTTGACAAACAACAGAATAAGAGTTCGAGGTGGCAGACAAAAGGGAAGAACTATTCAAAAAAGTCTGATGGTAAGAAACTTAAATTTACAGTTTTTAAAAATTGTGGTAGAAAGCATGTTGGGGAATGTATTTTGAATTATGGTGAGTGATACCGATGTGTTAAAATGGGACATAAAGCTCATAATTACACTGAAAAATATTAGGGCAATGATAAGAAAAAATCTAATTTACAATCAGTAAATTGTTTTCGGTGTAATGAAATGGGTCATTATGCAAATGAGTGTCCAATGGAGAACTCAACTGAGGGAAAAAAGCCAGACTACAAGTAGAAAGGGGTGGTGAAATCCTTTGCAACTACTTCTGCATATGTTGGCCCATCAAGTGAAGTAGTATTCGGTACATTGTCTGTTTGTTCAGATTATGCCAACGTATTGTTTTATTCAGTGTCTACACATTCATTAATTTATAATAAGTTTTCTAGTAAATTATGAATTCCATATCAAGATATTAATGCTGAACTTATGGTAAAAACACCTAGATGAAATGTTGAGACAAAAAAAATATTATAAAAACCTTCATATCCTTGTGTGCGGAAAGAATCTACCTACAAACGTTAGTTTTTTTCCTCTAGTAGAGTTTGATGTTATTCTGGGTATGGATTGGATTTCTGTTTATCATGTAAAGATTTAATACAGAGATAAAGAGGTTTCTTTTCAGAAATATTTTCAATTTTTGTGCAAGAATGAACCCTTACATTTGATAATATATTATGAATCTGAGAAACTATTAAAATACGGAAATTAATGTTACCTTGCACATATTGTTGAAAATAAAGGAACTATTCATATTAATGATGTGCCAGTGGTAAATGAGTACCTTGATGTTTTTCATGATGAGTTGACTGGTATTATACCTAATAGGAAAGTTGAATTTTTTGTTGACTTAGTTCCTAATGCTAAACCAATTTTAAAACCCCCTTATTGAATGGCTCAAATTGAACTTTTTGAGTTAAAGAAGCAATTGAAGGAGTTATTAGATAAAGGTTTCATTCTACATAGAACATCACCAAGGGGTTCTTCTGTCTTGTTAGTTAAAAAGAAAGATGGTTTAATGAGACTTTTCATTGATTATAGAGCATTGAATAACATCACTATTAAGAACAATTATCCTTTTCCTCATATCGATGATTTGTTTTATCACCTCCATGGAGGTCAGTATTTTTTGAAGATTAAATTGAGGTCGGGGTACCATCAGTTGATAGTAAAGGAATCATACACTCCAAAGACCGCATTTTGTACTAGATATGTCCATTATGAATTTTTGATTATGCCTTTTGTTTTAACCAATGCACCTGTTATATTCATGGATTATATTAATAGAATTTTCTATGAGTTTTTTGATAAGTTTGTGTTTGTGTTCATTGATGATATTTTGGTTTATTATAAAATTAAAGAGGAACATCAATGTCATTTAAGGTTTGTCTTACAATCCTTAAAAGAAAATAAACTATTTGGGAAATTCAGAAAGTGTGAGTTTTGGTTATATCAAATTTCATCCCGTGGTTACATTGTTTCAAAAAATAGCATAACTGTTCATACAGCTAAAACAAAAGTTGTTGAAGAATTTCCATGAACCCCAATTATAACTGATATCTTTATTTTTCTTAGTTTGGTAGGTTTTTACCAAAGTTTTGTTGAATATTTTGCATGGTTATCTAGTCCAATGACTAAGTTAACTCGAAAATGTGTTAAGGTTGTTTGGAAACAATAATGTAATTATTTTTTTCAGGAATTGAAAAGAAGAATGGTGAATGATCCAGTTTTGGCACTACCTTCTAGAAATTGTGAGTTTGTTATTTACACTAATGCTTCTTTGAAAGTACTTGGAAGTTTCCTTATACTAAATGATCAGGTAATTGCTTATGCTTCACATCATTTGAAACCTCATGAGTTAAATTACCCTACACATGATTTGGAATTAGCCGTTGTTCTTTCTAATTTAAAATTTTAAAGGAATCATTTGTATGGAGTAAAATGTAAAATATATACTGACCACAAACGTTTGAAGTATATATTCACTTAGAAAGAATTGAACATGAGACAGAGGAGATGGTTGGAATTAATCAAGGATTATGATTGCATGATTCATTATCATCTAGCAAAAAATAAAGTGGATGATTCTTTAAGTCAAAGAAGTAATGCTTCATTAACTATGCTATTTTTGAAATGAGATACTTCATTTTTTGATTTGATGAACTTTGGCATAGAAGTTTTTGGAGCAAGAAGTTATTCAATTTTGTTACAAGTGTGAGTGAGATCATCTCTATCAAACAAAATTAAGCAAGTGCAGAAAGAAGATAGTGAGTTGCATAAAAAGGAAGAGTTGGTTCAGAAGGGTAAGTTGCCTTAATTTAACATTGATAATGATTGTGTTTTAAGATTTTGAAAGAGATTATGTGTGCCTTGTGATTCATATTTGAAGAATGAGTTGTTTTGTAAATCTCATAGTTCCCCGTTTTTAGTTCATCCTAGCAGTACTAAGATGTATAGAGATCTTCAAGAGTACTACTAGTAGGATGGAATGAAAAGTGATATTGCTGATTTACTATGAGGTGTTTGACTTGTCAACAAGATAAATCAGAGTGACAGTTACCGAAATGGATGCTTCAGTCATTATTGGTGCTAGAGTGGAAATGGGAAAATGTATCCATGGACTTCGTTGTGGGATTACCGAAGACATCTCAAGAGAATATTACAATTTGGGTTATTGTTGATGGATTGACTAAATCTTCTCATTTTCTTTCCTATTCGAGATACTTTGTCTCTAGATCAACTTTATTGGTTGTATGTTAAATAGATTGTCAGTTTTCATGGAGTTACCCTCTCCATTGTATCTGATTGTGATCCCAAGTTTACTTCAATCTTTTGGAAAGGCCTTAAGAAGTCATTGGGTACTGAATTAAATTTTAGTACAGCTTTTCATCTGCAATCAGATGGGCTATCAGAATGAAAAATTCAGCCTTGGAGGAATGCTACATGCTTGTTCATTAGATTACTAGGGAATTTAGGACCAACATATTTTTTTTGGTTGAATTTTCATATAATAATGGTTTTCATTCTAGTATACATATGGATCCATTTGAGGTATTATATGGAAATCATTATCAAACTTCAGATTTTTGGGATGAAGTAGGTAAAAGGAAGCTAATGGGACCAGAATTGGAAGAAGAGATGGAAAAAAAGATTTAGTTGATTCATAATCACATGATAACTGCTCAGAGTAGGCATAAAAGTTATGCAAATAATCAGAGGAAGGATCTTTCTTTCTGAGGTAGGTGATTATGTCTTTCACAATGTTTCTCCATGGAAAATTGTAATGTGTTTTGGTAAGAAGGGAAAGTTGAGTCTGAGGTTCATTGGACCTTAAGAATTCTTGGAGAAAGTTGGATCAGTTGCGTATAGAGTGGATTTACCTCCAATTATGTCCCAAGTACACAATGTCTTCATGTTTCAATGTTGAGAAAGTATAAGTTAGATCCATCTCATTTTTATGTCCAGAGGTAGTTCAGTTGGAAGATAATATCTCTTATGAGAAACAACCAATCTATATTCTTAACCAAATAGAGAATGTGTTGCGGAATAAGGTAATTCACCAGGTAAAGGTCTTGTGAAAAAACCATATAGTTGAAGAGTAAATGTGGGAATATGAAAATGCTATGTAGGATAAATACCCCCACTTATTTGATAAGTGAAAAAAATTGTGAGGATGTAATTTCCAAAAGGGGGGAAGGATGTAACATCCAAAGTTAATAAAGAAATAATACATTTTCATTTTAAATAATATTATGTGAATTAAATATTAATCTTACTTTAAAGGGGTTGCTATGTTCGATGGCGTACCCAATACACAACAACGGGTTTCTTTGAAATATTATGTTGCATAACAATAAAATAATATTATTATTTTAAATAGTAGTTAACGCCTAGATATTGTATTAGAAAGAATGAATAGAACTAACTAAAAAATTATTATCCATGTTTTTTAAATTATTTTACATTTATCCAATATAATTTAGAGTCTTAAAATGTGAATGAATCTAATTTTAAGCATAATTTACTTTAAAAAGAATATTTACCACCTTTTGGTGGTGAAACCTCTTCAAATATAGTTTTGGTCACTTTTATATATTCTATTTAACCAAATAAAATTCTTATTTAGAATCAAGACATCAAAATTCACTTTGGGTAAAATTTTGGTATTTTTCTGATAAAATTCAATTTTTGATGAATAGTGGAAAATACTGTATTTTAATTCAATTTTTCCTTTTAATATAATTTATTTATATAGATAGATTATCTTTTTAATTGGTTTTAAAGTTTAATTAGATTATATTTTTACCATTTAATCCAATGTTTTTTCTAAGTAATTTCACATTGAAATTGGAAAAAAATAAGTGTTAATCTTTTGATAGTTATTTCCTAAAAACAAGATTTTTTGTTTTGACAGCGTGAATTAATTTTAAATTAATTTTTGCCACTTCTGTGGTATTAATTCGGAAAAATAGATTCCATATTTTTAATTAAGAGGTCCAAATTGTGTAAATGGGGTACTTTTATTTTTAGACATTATGAATATTTACTTCAGTAAATATTTTATTTTCCATGGTTAAAAGATAAATCTGGTAATTAATGTTAAACAAATAATATTACAATAATATTAAATTACTTTAAAATGTGTCCTAATACTATTTTTTGATGCATATCATACCATTGGAATCCTTGGATCCATTTTGGGACCCCATGTGGCCACATGGGAGTGATAATGACACTTTATTTTAATTAACATAAAGTAAAGGCAAAAATGACATAAACAAATATCTTCTAGTAAATTTATTTTATCATGGGGTTATATAAGTTATATCTTAGACTATAAATATTAAATTGAAAAATAAAATTATTTCCTACATCATGGTATTTTTTATAATTTTTATACATCAAATAAATCAAATTATTTATGAAAAAATAATGATGCAGTGTTTACCTCATTAATAAATTAGTTAAATAAATAAGATTATAAAGATTAAAATAATATCCAAAACCTATCCATTCTTATTGGATAATTTTATTTCTACCATGAGTCATATTATCTTATACTTTAATATGTTTTGGACATTTAGAAACCAAAAAACATTATGTAATAAAATAATATTTTCACACTTTCCTAAAGAGCCCCTCCTCCCCCTTATAAAAAGCCCTCATGTCTAACCCATTACTCAAACCTCTCAAGACCCATGGATCATCCAACCTATGCCCAATTAATCTCCATAAATATATCTCTTCCTCTTAGAAGCCTTCCCCTAGGAAGAAGGAAATTCAGTTAAACCTTTTGGTTCAAACAAAAAGAAGATACCTGATTTAAAGGTAATGTATTCTGCTAAGTTCTTTTGTTTTATTTTCCTTCTCCAACCCCATAAACTCTTTTTTTACTTTATTTTATAACAAAAATAGTTTCCTTAATATACTATATTATTTTTATGAGAAGTATTTTAACTACACTTACACACATCTCCGTCTAATGGGTAAAGAACATACTATTTTTGTGGATGGCGAACTAATGCCTCCCAAAATGATGATTATTCAATTATCTCTTACCACCTCTTATAGTGGCCATTATGATGGAACTTTATTTATATATGATATATATTATGTTTATGTTTTCTTTATGCTTCTATATTTTTCATTTATATCATACCTTTAGGGTTTCCATTATTGATAAATGCGATAATTTCATTTTATGAAGTGCGGACTACCGCCCCCTCAATGTGATATGACTTGTTAATGCCATATGTGGGACATGTAAAGGATGGATTTAATGATATTATATATGATATTATACTGGAATTATAATATACCTATGTATCATTATGTTTTCATTCCATTAAATGTGAAATAGAAATGAAAGTAGCGTTCATGCGTACGTACCGCTTACCATCTCCATGAATAGTGCATTTCATTTATTACCTCAAAATGTTATGTACTATTATAAATACAAGTATATAATGAATATATATGATATCTAAATAATTAATATAATTCTGGATATACAGAAATTTTGATCACATGAACAACTTGTAATGATAAGAAGTTCATTTATGACTCAAGTACCAAATATCAACAAAACGACCATTATTAAGTTAAATGATTAAATAATGTTTATAATATGTTAATAAGTGATATAAAAGGAATAATAAACTTGAAAAAGGTTCTTAATAAAGTAGAAATTAAATTTTATTATTATTTAAGAGATTAAATAACAAATGGGTCAAGTCGGTTATGAGGTAAGGGACTTCGTCTCAATCTCCTTTCATTGAGGAATATTTAGTTTTATACCATAATTTCTTTTATATATTGTCTAAAACCCTTTGAATTTTACTTATATTAAAAAATAATCATTTATCTACTAATAGTTTTTCTAAATGACAAAAAATAATGTTTCTTTTAATGTATGTGGTGCCAACGACCTTTCTGTCGCCGTGAGTATTATTTTATCTTTGGCTTCTTTAACAAGATGTAATGTTTTTAAAAGGAAAATAAATACCATATAATATTTTATGTATTTTCGTATTGAAAATGGTTTTGATAATGGATTTTTTAGGTCAATACATTTAAATGACATATTCTGATTGAATTGTGTAAATGTTATCTTTCCTTTATGTTTGTTTTATGTGTTATGAATATGTTATGGTTCTTGAGCATTTTTTACGTATATGGGTGGTTCTATGGTAAACCTTGGGTGGGTGAGCTCGAGATAGCTCTCTAATTCATTGGGTAATGTGATGGAGTTAATCTTGAATGTTTCTCCTAAGAGATTTAGGGAATATACTATGATGGGTATATCCAAATAGAACTTCCTACATATCTATGAAAGATACAACGTAAGTATGTTATGTATGACACAAGTTAGATTTATGATTTATGTTTTCTATGTGTGATTCATAAATCTTTTGATTTCATGAGTTATGTTAAAGATCTTATGTTATGTATGTAATGACGAACTAATGTTTTCTTTCTTTTTTATATAACTCTTACTAAGCTTTTTCTGCTCATCCTAAGTTTTGAAATGTTTTTCATAGGACTTAAAGATGAATAGGGTCAAGGATGGGATCAAGGAAAAGTCATGCATACTAAAACATGGAACAATACATGACTCTTTTTTTAAGAGTTTTTATTTTGTGAAAAAAAACGGAACTGAGTATAAGTGTCTAATTTGTAACTTTTGATATGGAATGTAACAGTTATGACCTAATTCTCTAAAACTATAAACCTGAAAAGATCCTTAATGTGAATTATTCATTTAATTCAAGATTATGTAATGTCTTAAGGTCGGGTCCTTATACATTAAAATTATTACTATTCATCAAAATATAAAAGTTATCAGAAAAATACGAAAAATTAACCCAAAGAAAATTTTGAAATTTATATTTTTAAAATATAAGGTCATTTTCTAATATAAAAAATATAAAAGTTCAAAAAAATGAGTTTTATAGTAACCATTACATTAAAATATGGAAAAATAGCCATATTAAATTATAATATTAATTGTTAGGTCCACTAGGCTGAGTACCCTGAGAGGGGGGGTGAATCAGGGTATAACTAATTCAAAAATAATGCCTGTTCTGATATTGTATCGCTGTTAAGAAAAACACTCTTCTCTCACTTTCCTGTTTCACAATATAAACAGAAGGTAAAGCATGCACAGGACACAACAATTTTACTTGGTTCACCGCTAAGGGCTACGTCCAAGGAGCATACGCCAACAAGTTGTTGGTCGTACCAAATTCCATTATTCTTCACTAGATGTGGATTACAATGTTTGGGCACAGTCACTCTGTCCCAGGCTCACTGCATTTACAAGGTTTAGGGTCAGCTCACTGCTTTCCCAAGGGTCACTCCCTGTTTCTCTCTCTCTGGCTCACTGCTGGTGGAGAGGATCACCTTCTTCCCCTTCCTTTTCTCACTGCGTGGAAAAGGATCCAATCACAATTTATAGACCTATAGGTCTATTCATTTTCATGAAAAAATGCATCTTACTTTGTAAATAGATTCTTTTGAAGCCCAATTTTCACCCGTAGATGAATCTCTCTTTACACCAAAGGTATCGTGCAAACTTCCAGCTTCCACGCAGCCCGAAAATCACTGCTGGAAATAAACCTTACTTGGTGCGCAAGTCAATCTCGGCGCGCAAGTCACAACGGGCGCACAAGTCCTCCTTAGACACTTACAGGACTCAAGATTCCACAAATCCAAACTTGTGAGACACACTTCCTTTTACTCCCAAACCAACATTGGCGTGCAACTACCAACCGGCACACAACTTCTCACACAGGCGTGCAACTCCACCTGCGCGACGACACACACCACCTGCGCGACCACCACACCTGCGCGACGGGAGCTCTGATTTCTCAAAGTTTTGAACTCCGGTGAAGAATGAAGAGGTGTGGTCCAGTATTTATAGGTAAATTGACCACCCTGCACGACGGCGCGCAAGTCACCTACATGACCCAGTCTCGGCGCGTAAGTCTTCTGTCCTCCTAGACACTTGCACGACCAACTCCCAAACTTGCGCGAACCTATTTCCTTTTCCATATTTTGATCTTCTAATATTTAAAAACATATGGTGCACAAGTTTCATATACTCCAAGTCCTCGGTGCACAAGTCCCTTTTCCAAAAACACTTTTCTTCATTTGTCGATTTTCAGGCCCAAAAATTTGGCAAACATTGGAAAACGGCGCCACCTTATATCTTTTATTTTTGTACCACCTCTAGATCATCCATTCCATTATTGATGTTCTTGAATCAAACATGGATCGTTGACCACAGCTCTTGAACTCGACATTCCACCATGAAACCCCCTTTGTCAACAAATTTGTATGTCATGGTTTGCATTGTCAACAATCACAACACAGATGTTCACTTTGGAAACAAACACAATCACCTAAAAAATACTTCAATGATTCCTTGAGGGATTTTTCCCCAACATTAATATTATATTATTGTTCGATATAACTCTGTCTTTCATGAAGTATAATATTTTGAAAAACTAGTTGTTTTGTTTCATGTATGTTATTGGACATAGCATCCCTTTTAAGGTAAAATTACTCTTTAATTCATAAATATTAATAAATATGAAATAGACTTATTCTTTAATTACCTAGGGGTTTAAAAAGCACATGATCACTTAAATACTAATTTCATTTGATTTATAATTTTTATATATTTAAGCATGTAATGCATGTTTGATCCACATAATGCATTGTTAATCAACACAACTTATAGTCAATATACTTTTTTTCTCATTGAATATCCAACCCTTAGGGAAATAAGAAATTTCATTAAGGGGAGATAGTATGCACATATTCTTATCTACAGTGATTTTTACTTATCCTTATAGTCGATCATTCATATATGATATCTACTAATGGTTCCATGGAACGTTTCTACACAAAAGATGTTGTACTCACATAGAATAAGTATTGGTCTTATTGAAGATCTATACTTTTCATATTTTCATAAATTTTACAAAAAATATACTTTTCTATCAAGAAAAATATAATTTATTAGTATTAAAATAATCATGATTTGGGATCATTTTAAAAATAATTTTTTTTGAATAAGCTAGCATCATTAAATGTAAACTACTTAGGAAAACAGTAATTACCATGATAAAAACCAAAAATGGTAAAGGGAAAAATCTAATAGAAAAATACATAAAAATATGGTTAAAACATGTGTGAAAATAAATGTTGTATAGATTATCTTAATTACCTCATCCCCCACTCCATTATTTTCCAATTTGGATCAATATGACATGTTAAACATGTACCCTATTTATAATAAGAATCCATATTAAGAAAATAAGCATTCCCTTCACCTATAAAAGGATCTTAACACCACCCAATTTATCTGATCATTATAAAGAATTAGATCAAATAAAAGTCAATATTTTAATCCCCTCAACTCTCCTCCTGCATCATAAAAGCCTTGGTATTTCTAAGAGACTAAGCTGAGAAATATTAAGGTTTTACCCAGGGGGATCATCCAAAGGGGGAGGTAATGTTTGTTAGATGGTATTTATGAGTATGATATACTCTAATATACCAAATGTAGGATCGAATATATAAGGATGAGATGCTCAAATATAAGAGGGGGTGAATTGTATACTTAAAAAAATCCTTAAGGAAATTTTTTATAACAAAAATTCGCTACATCTCTAGGTTTTAATAACTTGCTTGATTCTAGAAAAGTGATTCCATAAATGAAACTTAATAAAACTTTACAACAAATGAGATTATACCATAAGGCGTATAGAATCTAACTAAATCATAGTACAAGTATAAGGAAGTATAAGATAGTTATACTTTCCTCAACAATACAAATGCAGTGGAAAACTTGTAACAAAGAAAGTAACAAGTAGTAAATCTTTTAACCCAAAGAAAAGGGTATCCAAAAACCTTGGATAAAGGTCCCTTGATTTATACTTTCAAGAAAGTCTATCTTTCCCACACCAGGGTAAGCCCTTGATACGAAGATGAAAGTCTATCTTGCTATCCCCACAACCCCTCAATTTAAAGTTAGTTGGAACCTCTATCTTCCCCGGAAAGGAAGACATAAACTTCAAGGTAGTCGGCACCTCTATCTTCCTCAGCAAGGAATCCCTAAACTTCAAGGTAGTCGGCACCTCTGTCTTCCTATCCCTGGAAGCCCTCGATTGTACACAGCAACAATCAGAGTCGCATAAAGCAAAGCTGAACAAGTAGTTCAGTATACACAAAGTAATGAAAGTCTATATTTAGAAATCATTTCAACAGCATGTAGTTTCTAGAGTCGTATAACAGTGTTGAGATCTTTCAAATGAGCCCGTATTTATAGGAACGTCTTCAATGGTCGTCTCCCTCATCCAACTGCCATATTTTCCCTTGAATATAGGAGGGACCTGTACATGTGTCTCTCAAACAACGATTAGTGAGTAACTGAAAGCATGACATAATTCTATAAAAAACAATTGTAAACAAAATATGGTTACATAACTAAAAACCAAAATTTTGAATGTAAGAAAATTTGAAATTTCGGAGTCTAACCAAAAATGAATTCGGAGTCTATAATACAAGGATATTCATATTCTGTTTTCAAGGAATTTAGAAACTAAATTCTATAGAATTCCAGAGTCTTAATTTTAAGGAAATTCAGAATTTGGATTCAGATGAATTCAGAACCATAACTTGTAAAGTTCGGAGTCAGAGTTCATGAGAACTCAGAGTCAGAACTCATGAGAGTTCAGAGTCTTTATTCGGAGAACTCGGAGTCAGAACATAGAGAAGTTAGTAACCAGAATTTTTATTCAAAATTTGGAGTCAGAACTTAGAAAGTTCATTTCCATAATTCGTATTTAGAATTCTAAGTCAAAACTCAGAAAGTTCGTAACCATAATTCTGATTCAGAATTCAGATTCAGAACTCAGAATGTTCGTAACTAGAATTCAGATTCAGAATTCAGAGTCAGAACTCAGAAGATATTGTAACCAGAATTTTGAGAATTCGGATCCTAGAACAGAATGCTTCATATCCATGAATTTATAGGATTCTGAGGTTTTGGTCTCAATCCGAATTTTATACTTAGAAAAATTATGATATGGACACCGAAATATGGTAAGGATAAATTTCCTTAGGAAAGGAAATTTTTCCTTATAGAAGTAAAACACATGGTAAAAAGAGATTTTCCTTGAGATAAGGTGTTTGTGATTTTCAAAACAAGAGAAATGGTAAAGTCATAAGGAAACCATAATGACTCAAAAATCTCCCCCTTGGATGAAGGAATGAAAAATTCATAAGTAAAACCTTATTGACTCAACAATCTCCTCCTTTTTGGAAAGCACAAAAATCCTTACAAAAAATAATAAAAGGACTTAGAAATATTTTTTTCCTACTTTGAAAATAAAACTTATCTGCCTTAAATATTGGAAAAGATGAATATGGCTAACTCCCCCTTAGGCTTTGGAACTCTAAGGATCGTATTCTAGATTTCCGGAATGATAATTTTCATTTGAATGAGTAAATCATCGTAATGAGAACTCCCCCTTTGCTAAACTCCCCCTTACTTAGGGATATTTCTTTTATACATTGAATTCTTTTTCCTTCTCCCCCTTAGAATTATTTTTCCTTCTCCCCCTTTGTGATTTTTAAAATTATTTTGAGGGAATGGAAAAACAATATAGTACCCGAAATATTAGTACACACATCCAAACAAAACAAGCATTGAAAATTTCATTATGATTGAAAGAATTTGTACAAGGAAAAACAGATACAACAAAAGATCATATTTGAATCTATTTTGGTTCTTTTCCTTGGGCTTCACCTTCTTCACAATGGTCTTTAGCTTTTTCAGTTCTTTGTGATCCTCCTATGCTTTCTTTTCTAATGCTTTGATCCTATCTTCCTTAGCTTTCATGGCCTCTTCCAGAGATTTCAGCAAATCATCTTGGTTCACCAGCTTTTCTTGAATCTCAATCTGGAGATCCTTTTCAATTTTCCATCTTTGTACAATATAACTCAGCTTCCCATTCAGATCTTTGACATCCTAAATCCGAGAATTTTTTTCAAGATTTAGCTTTTTCTCAAAGCTATCTATAAGATCCTTGATTTTGGTGTCTTCTGTATCAAAATATTCCTTTACATCTTCTTGAAATTGATCAATATCTCTTAGATCTACAACAACTTTCTTTGAAGAGTTTTTCATTTTATTGTAGGATTTTTTGTGGGATTCATAGTTGATAAGGAAATTTTTGTGATCAGCCTCAATCTTCACACACCTATCCTTGACCATGGATACAGAATCTGAATTCGAATTCATGCTATGTTGAAGCATCTAGAATCTAGATTCAATTGATAGAAATATCGGAATGGTATCCACTAGCTTCTCCAGGTACTGAACAACAAAATCATTTTCTAAAACCAATGACTTAGAATCTAACATTTTTCTTGGAGATGGTTCTTCCTCTAGCTCTACCAGCTTCCTCTTATAGGATCCTCTAGCTTCCTTCTTCCTCAAAATATCTTTGGTTGGGGTGTCAACAACCACTTGTTTCCCCTTTTGGGTTTTCGAAACAGCTTCTTCATCAAGAGATTCCTGCTCACTTATAGATAATTGAACAATATTATCTTCATCAACTTTTTCCTTCTCAGCTCCAGCCTCAATGTCTTCAGGATGAATAAAGTGATGATTATGAATTTCTTCTTCAGACAACTTGTTTACTTCCTTTTCACCCTTCTTATCTACTCTAGGAGTAGCATGTTTTGAAGATCCGGCTTGAGAATTCCAGATTGACAAATTTTCGAAAGCACTTCCTTTTTCATGAAAGTCTTCTACTTGATTTATCAAATCAGCTGTCTCTTCAAAGCTTTAAGCTTCCTGAACTTCTTCCATAGATTCCTTATCAAATTCCTTCTCTTTGTATTTTTTCAGAGACATGAACTTCTTTCCCAGAGTATCAGGCAATGGTTCTACTATGAAGGTTTTCGGTACGAGAATTTTTTCGGATGCTAGTTCAGTATCACTTAGAAGGGATTAACAAACTTCAGCCTCAGACATTTTATTCTTAAGCTTCTTTTCCTTGGCCTGATTCTCAAGCTCATCAGCAGCTTTCTCTTTCAACGCCTTGGCCTCTGCAGGGTCTAGGAAAAATTGTGGTTCCCCTTCCTTCTAAGTCTTATTATCCTCCCTCTATTTGGAAACAAATTCATCAGGATAAGCTTTTTGTTTCTTGGGCTTTGGAGGTTCAGATTGATCTTATTTGGACTTAGGGGTTTTCTCTATTTCTTACACTTCCTTATGTTTCCTCTTCTTTCCTTCTTTCTTTGAAGGTTCATCTTGTTCAGCATTCTTCGGAATGGATTCTGCCTCTTCCACTGGCAGATCATAAAACTCCCCTGACTCCTTAGAAAATCCAATATTCTATCTTTTCAAGGTGTCATCACTGAATAACATTACTTTTCAATTCCTTGTTTTGGAGCTGCAGGGGATCTTGAAAGATTCAAGACACCCAACTATCATCTTGGAGAGTAGAGCAGGATACATGATAATCTGAGCTCTTAGATTCCCATTCTTGATATTCTCTATGGTAATGAGAATATGCATCATCAGATTTATCTTCCTTATATTTACTAAAAAATCCAAGAGATACATGTCACTTTTCTTAAGAGTGACCTTGTCACCCATTTTCGGTACGATAAATCCCTGAACCCATAACTGTAGGATCCAATTGTTAGTAGATAAGTGGGAAATATTTGTTGTCTTTACATCAATAAGTCCAAGGAATTCCATGGACTTCACCTTGATGAAACTTCCTTGTACATATAGAAGTTTGTGGGAGAAAAAATTGGCTTCCCCTTCATATGATAGCCCCACCAAGCTTGCAGCCTTAGTGTAAGAGAGTTTATAAGTTTTTCCATAACTCTTGAAGGAAAATTTTTCGCTACCTTCTTCTTCAAAGAAGCAAACTGATTTATAGAATTCTATCAGTAAATCTGGATACACAAAATCCTGAACTCCTGTCTTTGATTTGGATACACTCTCCCATCAATTGATCCTGAAATTATTTGATATAATAGAGTACTACTTGTTGAAGAAGTTTGGGTGTACCAACCTTTCCCTATAAATTTTCCACTTCGAAATATGCTTGATAGAAGACATTTCTTGAGAAAGAATTTCAGTAGACATTCGGACTTGAGAAACTTCGAAAATCTAGAATGGGCTTTTGTAGAGAGGCAGAGCTTCAACATGCAAATTCATTGAAAACCGATGTGGGACAACCATCAGGGGTCCCCTTTATATGGTCTTTGAAGTGACAGTTGAACTTCCTATCTGAATCCAATGGATGAGAATTCTTCTAAACCGATCTGACAGTTGAAATGATAGTTGCAAGTAAAATTTTGGTTGAATCTAATGTTTTGAGGTTTTCAAAGGAAAATGTTCGGAATTAAGAAAACTAGAATCCAATAAATTTTAAAAACAATAGAAACTAACGGCAAGTAAAAAAGTGATTACGAAAACTCAAGAAAGAATCATACCTTTCGAATTGTCAGGATAACTATTTGTATTGAGGAAAATTCTTCTTGAAGGACTTTAGATTCTAAAAAAACTTGAGTACTAAAAAGAAATTGAGTACACATATCTTCATTACGAAGATTTTCATTATGAAAATCATCATTATGAAAATCTTCACTACAAAAACTTCATGTATGAAAATTCTATTGCAAAAATTTCAAGTAGGAAAATTTTCATTATAAAAATCTCAAGTACGAAAATGTCCATTACAAAAATTTCAAGTACAAAAATTATGAAATAATTCATTAAGAAAAATATGAAAAACTTTATTACGAAAAATATGAAAAAATTCATTCTGAAAAAAATGAAAAAATTCATTACAAAAAATATGAAACACATCATTATGAATAATATAAAAAACTTCATTATGAAAAATATGAAAAACCTCATTATGAAAAAAAATGAAAAACTTCATTATGAAAAATATAAAAAACTTCATTACGAAAAATATGAAAAACTTCATTAAGAAATATATGAAAAATTTCATTATGAATAATATGAAAAAATTCATTACGAATAATATGAAAAACTTCATTACAAATAATATGAAAAACCTCATTACAAATAATATGAAAAACTTCATTAAGAAAAATATGAAAAACTTCATTACGAATAATATGAAGAACTTCATTATGAATGTAATCCCCCTATGAAAATGAGTTTATTACTGTAAGGATAATGGTTCAATAGAAAGTTAATGAGGAGGATTACCTTATGGTTAGAATTCCTAACTTCTGTTTAATGTATCAAATCTATCAGAGGGTAAAGATTTTGTGAAAATATTAGCAAGTTGGTCTTGCGTTCAGATGAATTGGAGAATAATATCTCATTTTTGTGTGTGATCCCTAAGAAAGAGATGCCTAATATCTATGTGCTTTTCACGAGAGTGATGTGCAGGGGTTTTACTAAGAGCAATGACACATGTATTATCATACAAAATTTTTGTTTTAGTAAAATTCATACCATAATCTATGGGTGTGTGTTTCATCCACAACACTTGAGCACAACAACTTCCAGCTGCTACATATTCAACTTCGGCAGTCGAAAGTGCTACTGAGTGTTTTTTCTTGAATTACCAAGAAACTAATGAATCTCCTAAGAAATGACAAGTTTCTAATGTACTCTTTCTATCCATTCTACATCTACCAAAGTCAGAACCTAAAAATCATTTTAAAACAAAATCATTTCCAGAAGTAAAAAAGTGTCCTAAATCCATCGTTCCCTTTATGTAGAGAAAAATTCTTTTCACTACCTTTAAATGAGATTTCATAGGATTGGATTGATATCTTGAACATAAAAATACTAAAAACATTAAGTCTGGATGACTAGTTGTCAAGTAAAGTAGACTTTCTATCATACCAATAAAAGTTGTTTGATCTACTGGTTTCCCAGATTCATCAAGATCAAGTGTATTTGAGGTACCAATGGGAGTACTTATACTCTTAGTGTTGTCATATCCATACTTTTTTAGAATATCCTTAATATACTTATGTTGGGATATATAGATTCCTTCTGGTTTTTGAGATATTTGAAGACCAAGTAAAAATGTTAACTCACCCATCATACTCATTTCAAACTCAGATTTCATTAGATCCACAAAGGAATCAGTTAAAGATTGTTGAGTTAAACCAAATATAATGTTATCAACATAAATTTGAACAGGAAAAACATTTTTCTTGTCTTTATTTATAAGAAGGGTTGGATATGTATTTCCCTTAAAATAGTTATTTTGAAGAAAAAATCCATTAAGTCTATCATACCATGATCGAGGGGCTTGTTTAAGACCATACAAAGCATTGTTAAGTCTAAAAACATGATCAGGATGTTTTGTATCTTCAAAAATAGGAGGATGTTCAACAAAAACTTCCTCTTGAACATAACCATTAAGAAAAGCACATTTCACATCCATTTTAAAATGTTTGAAATTGATTAATGCTGCAAAGGTAAGTAAAATACGAATAGATTCAAGTATAGCTACGGGAGAATAGGTTTCTACATAGTCTATTCCATCTTTCTGATTATAGTCTTTAGCAACTAATATAGATTTCTTTCTTACAATGATTCCATTTTCATCACACTTATTTCTGAAGACCCACTTTATACTAATAATAGATGTTTCCTTAGGTCATTCAACCAAGGTCCAGACTTTATTCCTTTCAAATTCGTTTAGCTCATCTTGCATGGGTTTTATCCAATCATCATCACCTAAAGCTTCATCAGTGATTTTTTGCTCTAATTGAGAAAGGAATGCTAGATGTTCTAATTAATTTCTTAAAGAACTTCTAGTCCTCATAGGTTGATTCACATCTCCAATGATGCTATCACTAGGATGATTCTTTAGAAATGACTGATTTGGGTTTTGTAAAACCTGGACATCAACATAGGGTAGGAAATATTCTAGGATAAATGTTTCAGAAGTATCTTCTTGAACATTTTTTTTATCATAATGATCTTCTATAAAAGGTTAAAAATTAGTTTTTGAAAACACATCCAAAGATGTAGGTAGAGGTTGTTTAAAAATAAAAGGATCAATTTCATCAAATTTCATATGCACTGTCTCTTCAATAGTACAAGTGTTTTTATTGAAAACTCTATAATCCTTAGAAGTTGAGGAATAGCCTAAGAAAATTCCTTCATCAGATTTTGGTGAGAATTTATGAATATTATCTTTAGTATTCAGAATGAATACCTTGCAACCAAAAACCTTAAAGTAGGAAAGTCTAGGTTTTCTACCATTCCATAACTCATAAGGATTTTTATTAAGAAAAGTTCTAATCAAAACTCGATTTATAGTATAACAAGCATTACTTACAGCTTCAGCCCAAAAATGTTTGGATATAGAATACTCACTCAACATGGTTCTAGTTATCTCTTGAATAATTCTATATCTTCTTTCAACAACACCATTCTGTTGAGGTGTTCTGGGTGCTGAGAAGTTGTGAGTAATACCTTTTCTACTAAAAAAAGTTTCAAAATCAGAATTTTGAAATTATTCTCCATGATCACTATGAATAGTTTTCAATGGAAGGATTTTCTTATATTTAACTTGGGCTCTAAAACTTTTGAAATACAAAAAATCTTCAGACTTCTTTGATAGAAAATAGAGCCACATATATCCAGTGTAATCATCAACTAGAACAAATACATAGTACTTTCCACCAATGACTCCAGTTTGTGTAGGACCAAAAAGATCCATATGCACTAACTATAATGCATCAGTAGTTGAGACTTTACCAACTAATTTAAAACTTGATTTATGTTGCTTTCCATATTGACAAGGGTCTCAAACTTTTGAAGAATCAAATCTAAGCTCTGTTAGATCCTTAACTAATCTTTTCTTAGAAAGTTTGCATAAGTTACTAAGGTTACAGTGACCTAACCTTCTATGCAATAACCAAGAATGATCATCCATTTCACTAAGGCAAGGAAAATCTTGGATCCTAAGGTCTTCTATGTTTAGTGTGTAAGAATTCTCTTACATAAGGTAAGAAAGAATAAACTCTTCCTTGGAATTGTGTACTAAGCACTTTCCATTTCTAAAATTCACAAGGTAACCTTCATAACATAATTGGATTATGTTAATGAGGTTGTTCTTAAGACCCTTAACAAATAAAACATTTGAAATCAATGTTTTTTCAAGAATAACATTGTTACCTATACCAATAATTTCTCTCTGAGCATTATCTC
This sequence comes from Viscum album, assembly GCA_963277665.1. Taxonomy (NCBI): domain Eukaryota; kingdom Viridiplantae; phylum Streptophyta; class Magnoliopsida; order Santalales; family Viscaceae; genus Viscum; species Viscum album. The sequence continues at coordinate 196,856,911 of OY728131.1, read as the reverse complement.
CAAAAGTTACTTTTCCTCCATTCTTCTTGATAATATTTTCAAAATAGTTTTTTTTTACCAGTCATATTCTGAGAACATCCACTATCCATTACCATGTATTGTTGTTGGTACTTTCCCAATTTTCCTAAAAATAAGAAAAAGTTATATTTTTGGAATCCAAACATACTTAGATCCGTAATTTTTAAAAAGAAAAATTTTCGGCACCCACATCTTCTTAGAAAAACAGGATTTATGAAATCCTAAAGATTGGGTTCTGTTTAAGGAACAATTTTTTGCCCAGTGTCCACCACATTGACACTTAGTGCAAAAAGGATCACTTTGTGGAACAAAATAATTGTTACTAAAAACATATTTAGAACTAGTATAACCAAAACCAGAACTATTCCTTATAGGTCGTATTTGAGAAAACATTTTATCAAAATTTTCTTTACCAATGGTAAAGTTTGACAAACACTTCCTTAAGGAAAATATTTCAGATTTGAGTTTGATAACCAAGTTCATGTCTTCTAAAACATTTTATTTTGAAAATTATTTAGGCTCAAAAACAATTTTCTTAGAAATTACATTTTCTATATCTTTAGAAAGCTTATTCTTCTTAGAATTTACTTCCTCAGGATTTTTTGAAATACTTTCAAAATCAGCATTTTTGTAATCAAGATCTTTAGAAAGATCTGATATTTCCTTAGTAAGAATAGTATTCTTTGAATTTTCCTTTTCAAGTTTTTTCATGAGTTTTGAATTCTAAATCTTAGGAAGTTTGGAAAACCTATAAACTTCTTCATAGGTAGGTAAAGTATTATCTTCTTCATAAGAAGATTCTTCATCTGAAGAGTCATAATATTTACTATCATTAGCATTCAAAGATATATTGGTCATAGATTCAGAAATATGTACCTGATCCATTAAACAATGATTTTCAATAGATAGTCTGGCTATTAGAACAAGATTCTTCTGTCCAAAAAATTCATAACCAGAAGATTCATCTAAAGAGTTTCCACCACTGGAACTCCAGGTGTCATTAGATTTCAAGACATTTTTAGCTTTATCCTTGTAATAATTTTTCTGTTTTTCTTAGAATGTCTTTCCTTTATTTATTTTCTCTTAAGAATAGGATAATCAGGCCTTATATGTCCATCTCTCTTGCATTCATAACATGTGACTTCAGAATATTTCTTATATTTCCTTTCCTTTTTCTTATATCTGGATTGAAAGTTCTGTTGTCCAGCTATCTTGTTCATTCTTCAAGCAAGATTTGCTAATTCATTTTTTGAGGATTCACTTCCACTAGATTCGTATTGGATAGAAACTTTATTAGATTTGGATATAGTAACTCTCTCAGGAGTCTTGGCTGTCATATGATTAGATGTTTTAGTAAAAGAAACACTACTATTTCCATTCTTTTTCTTTACATTATCAGCATCTCTCTTCATTCTAGCCTCATGCTGAAAAAGAGTTCCAAACAGTTCATCAAGAGTAATCTGAGTAACCTTTCTGTTCTCATCTATAGCAGTCCTCTTGGATTCCCACTCATTTGGCATGATTTCTATGATCTTATCAACAAGATCTTCATCATCTAATCCTTTCTCACCCATTTATTGTAAACTATTTACAATATTCATGAACCTTTGTTGCACCTTACATATGGGTTCTCCATAAGGAAAATTAAAACCATGGTTTTTATCTCTAATCATAACTATTCTTGTTTCAATAACTTCGGAAGTTACAAAGTGAGTAAATTCAAGTTTCTTCCATATATAATTTTTGGCTTCACACGATGAAATTTGGATATATATGCTTCTAGTCATAGAACAAAGTAAAGTATTGTGTACCTTATAATTCAGTTGATATTCATGCTTTTATTGATTAGTAAAGGTACTAACTTCCTTGTCAGGGATTTTGTATCCTCCAGTAAGAATAACAAAGTTATCAACACCATTATTGATAATAAAAGTCTTCATATGATCTCTCCAAAACTCATAGTCATTTCCATCAAAGATAGGTGGTCTTGTTGGATTGATATTGTCTATGGAACCAACACCGATTCCTGCCATCTTTAAGAAAATTATTTCCACACAAAACTTGTTAATAGGAAAAATTTGTAAAAAAAAGAAAATATACCTAAGTTAAGATAATAAAGACCTAGATTATCTCTAATCAAAAATGAATCCGAACTATACATGTACGAAAAGATGATTCTGAAAATTTTGATTCAAAAAAAAACTCTTCTGAATTTAATCGTGAGATTAATTTAGATTGAACCAACTCCCTTTAATACCAATTGTTAGATGGTATGTCTGAGTATGATATACTCTAATATACCAAATTTAGGATCAAATATATAAGCATGATATTCTAAAATACAAGAGTGGGGGTGAATTGTATACTTAAAAAAACCCTTAAGGAAATTTTGTATAACCAAAATTCACAACATCTCTAAGTTCTAATAACTTGCTCGATTTTGGAAAAGTGATTCCAGAAATAAAACATAACAAAAGTTTACAACAACTAAGATTCTACCTTAAAGCGTATAGAATCTTACTAAATCAGAGTACAAGTATAAGGAAGTATAATATAGTTATAATTTCCTCAACAATAAAAATGCAGCAGAAAACTTGTAAAAAAGAAAGTAACAAGTAGTAAGTCTTTTAACCCAAAGAGAAGGGTATCCAACAACCTTGGATAAAGGTCCCTTGATTTTCACTTTCAAGAAAGTCTGTCTTACCCACACCAGGGTAAGCCATCGATATTAAGATTAGAGTCTGTCTTGCTATCTCCACAAGCCCTCAATTTCAAGGTAGTTGGAACCTCTGTCTTCCTCAGCAAGGAAGCCCTCAACTTCAAGGAATTTGTTACCTCTGTCTTCCTCAACAATGAATCCCTCAACTTCAAGGTAGTCAGCACCTCTGTCTTCCTATCCCTAGAAGCCCTCAATTGTACACATCAACAATTGGAGTCGCATGAAGCAAAGCTGAACAATTAGTTCAGTACGCACAAAGCAATGAAAGTCTCTCTCTAGAAATCACTTCAACAGCATGTAGTTTATAGAGTCGTAGAAAAGTGTTGAGGTCCTTCCAATGAGCCCCTATTTATAGGAATGTATTCAATGGTCAGATCCCTCCTCCAACGGTCATATTTTTCCTTGAATTTTGGAGGTACTTGTACACGTGTCACTCAAATAGCGGTTAGTGAGTAACTGAAAGAATGACATTGTTTTATAACAAAACAAGTGTAAGAAAAATATGGTTACATAACTAAAAACCAAAATTCAGAATGTAAGAAAATATGAAAGTTTGGAGTCTAACCAAAAATGAATTCAGAGTCTATAATACAAGGATATTCGTATTTTGTTTTCAAGGAATTCGGAACCTGAATTCTATAGAATTCCGGAGTCTGAATTTTAAGTAAATTCAGAATCTAGATTCAAAAGAATTTGGAACCAGAGCATATAAAGTTCAGAGTCAGAGTTCATGAGAACTCAGAGTTAGAACTAATGAGAGTTCAGAGTCTTTATTCAGAGAACTTTGATTCCTAACTTAGAGAAGTTTGAAACCAGAATTCATATTCGGAATTCGGAGTCAAAACTCAGAAAGTTCGTATCCAGAATTTGTATTCAGAATCCGGAGTCAGAACTCAAAAAGTTCGTAACAAGAATTCTGATTCAGAATTCGGAGTCAGAACTCAGAAAGTTCATAACCAGAATTCGGATTCAGAATTTGGTGTCAGAACTCAGAAGAGTTCATAACCAGAATATTGAGAATTTGGATACTGGAATAGAATGCCTCATATCTATGAATTTATAGGATTCCGATGTTTTGGTCTCAATCCGAATTTTATACTTATAAAAATTATGATATGGACACCAAAATATGGTAAGGATAAATTTCCTTGGGAAAGGAAATTTTCCTTATAGAAGTAAAACACATGGTAAAAAGAGATTTGCATTGAGATAAGGTGTTTGTGATTATCAAAACAAGATAAATGGTAAAGTCATAAGAAAACCTTAATGACTCAACAATCTCCCCCTTGAATGAAGGAATGTAAAAGTCATAAGGAAAACCTTATTTACTCAACAATGTTCTCAACCGATCTTCAATTATTATTATTATTATTTTACCCCATAAACTAAAATATAACCATCAAAGTATGATAACTTCAATATTAATAATATGTTAAAATGTTATTATATTAATTGAATATTAATTTTCTACCTTCCTCCAAATCCATTTTAAAAATAAAGACATCACTATTCGTAAGTGTGGACTACCGTCTCCATGAACGACATGATTGACTTTTCATCACTACCTTAAATAGATGGTTATAAAATTATATTGGATAGATATATATTATATTTATAAAATTATTAATATTATTAAATTATATACCATTCCATATCATCCTCACAACTTATGGACAAAAAAATTCACCTGTGTGTATGTCCAAACTACCTCCTCCATGAAAATAATGCATTTTATTTTTCACTCTAGACTTTTATTATTTATCCAACTCACTTATAATATGATTAAACACCATAATGAAAACTAAATAATAACATTATACTTATCTAATAATGATATTATAACTAAATCGTCCCATAATCATACTTATCCATTAATTATAAAATGTTCTTGATTTGGTCGATTTAACTACCTACATGAACAATATTATAAATTTATATTATTGAACACTAAAGAAACATGATTTATTGTGATATTAGAAAAAAAATTAAAAAAATTATTTTTTCTTCTAGAATATTAACAGTAATATCCAAAATTTTATTAAGATACCACCCCTCATTTATGAAAATTAACAAAACAAGCTCGTCACTTACTTCATTATCGTGAAACATAACTATAATATATATATATATTATAAAATTATAAATAATTATAAATAAAAAATTCCATTACCTTTAATGATGTAATAATGATAAAATTTAAATTTATAAATAATAAGTATTTCCTATATTACGAAGCTGGCATGAAACATATAATCGAATCCAATAACATTTGATAATGAAAATAAAATATAACAATCTAGGGAATTTGTAATAAATGATTATAAATTAAGTTTATTAAACGTTATAGTTATGAATATGTTTCTGAAATAGGTGATTAAGATAGTTTTTTCTTATATATTAGGTTAGAGAATGTTCGGTTAATCCTGTTTTAGGTTAAGAGTTTTTTAATCTCAATTTTTCAATTGAGATATGATGTCTATTCACCACTAGTTTCATTTTTTGGGGTATATATTGGTCATGTATTTATTATATAATATTTTTTCTTTAAATATATGGTATTTAAAAATCCATCACATGTTCTACCTTTGATAGGTTCTCAATTCAAAAGATAATGTTTACATAAGGGTTTTTTCTTGACTCAACCACTTTTCATAAGTCATATTGCTTCCTTTTATACTATGGTTTGACATGATATTTTTATTATATTATATGATGATATTATAATCCATTTCCTTATTTTTTTTATAGGGAATTACATTAATGAACTTCTATGTTTATAAAAGTTGAGGATTTTAAGAAATATTTTCATTCTTTACAAATGATCATGGTTTCTTCTAGACCAATATTTAATCTTCCAGCTAATGTTATCCTTTCTTATTTTGAAATATAAATATGTTTTATATTTGGTAAAATTCAGTCCTCTCTTTAAATATTTGCAAATTAATTATTTATCACTCTTTTTACAATGAGGGTTTCAATAAATTTATTTTCAAAACATCAAAATAGATTTCCCAATAAAGTTTGTATTTTTATCTTCTGCTCTATATTTCCTATAAAATTCCTTTATTCATTTTTCAAGATGAAATTATTCTAATGGAATATTAAGTGGTGTTTAAAAAATGTTTTCATGTTAACTTCTTTAAAATTAATTTTGAAATTGATTCATAAGTTTATCCCTTTATAACAATGTTAACAAGTGTTCTCTTAAAAATATTTTCATGGTTTCATATCAATTTTCCACATTAAATGATTTTTTATCTATGGGGTTATATTATAAAAATCACCCAATAAATTCCTCTATTAAATTCTCTTTTTAGTTGATTTAATGTGGATATAAATTGATAAAATATCTTATTTCAATTTATGAAATACCATTTAGAAATGATATGAACCCATTTTATTTCTATGGGTTCTTTATGATATGATGAATGAATGATTTCCAATGGAATACATATGTTTGGATGTTTATGGGTGGGGTCCTATATCTCTATCCAATTCATTGGTTACGGTTTTAAATCTCATGAGATATAATTAGACAAAAGGTTTATTAAACATATATCACTAATGGACCATATTTTGAAAAAACTAAGTCACTAATGAATCATAGGTTTGAAAAAACAAAGTCACTAATGGGTTATAGGTTTTTGATTCTTAATACAACATATAATGATTCCCAATACTTATTGTTGTGTCATAGTTTATGTTTAAGAAACATTTACATGACAATCCATATCATTATGACTATGATTATTCTTCATAGATCATGTTTATTATCTCATTTTTTTCACACTCTTATATCATGATATATGTTTTCTCATTTGAGATTACATGTCTTGCTATCATGGATTATGGATAAATACTTTTGTTCCAAGTTATCTATTAACAATAAATTTCTCCACTTATCATGTTTCTCATATTCTAATGACCTAACCCCTTCATAAAATGTTGTTGATTCTTCCCCTTACTAAGTTCGTAATCTCAACCTTTTCTTGTGTTTCTATTCCCCAAGTTATGAAGATGAGTATAACTTATGAGAATTATATAAGGGATTCAAGTGATTCTCAATTATAGAGAAACATTTACAAGTGTTGTAAAATAATTTTATTATGTAACTAATCCTCAAAGACACTAAACCTTATGTTCTTTGCATTGAATATATTTTTAAAACTATTGTGAGATGCAATTTTTGTGTTATTAAAATTATGTAAACTAAAAATATATTTATTTCGGGTCATATCAATTTGTATCAAAGACTGTATTCAAAGAAAGGGTTTTTAGTATAGACATGGGAGTGTGTATCACCTCAGTTGGTATTTTAGTAGGGTTCTATTATTTTTTATAATTAGTTTAGTTTTTTTGGGAATATGATATGATGAATTTATTAAAAACCATAGGGATAAGCATAATTGGTAAGTATAAGTACTATATAAAATATTATAATTTTCATAAATATTTGAGTATGTGGTTTTCCTAGAAATTATATCCCTCTATGGATATTAGAAAGTGGATTCAATTATCTCATAGATGTGCTTATTGTTAATCACACTGAAAAATGTTGGTTAAGTATAATATTAGTCTTCAATTAGTTCATGGTGTGTAGAAGTATGACTATACACCTAGATAAACACTCCTATGGGATATGGATTGGTTAATTCATATTTTCTTTACAAAATGGAACTCGAGGACACAATATATACAAAGTATGGTTAGAAAACCAAATAGTAAAATGACCATGGGAAATATAGGTTTCACTTAAGGAGCGATAGGTTGATCCAGTTATATTATAATTGCATATAGAGTATCATAATTATAAATAGTTGTTTTTTGGGAGAAGGCTTCTTAGTAACATGTTTCTATATTCATTTTATTAGTTAATGTAGTTTTATTGGATATTATCACAACCTTTTGGTTTTAGAATTTTTGGAAATGGGATCCTCAAAATGAATTTTAGAAAAGAATTTATATAGGAACTCCTACGAATTATATATTTCTAAGGATGCATATTTGGAACAAATAGTTAATCCCCTCAATATATGCCTATTGTGAATGAATACATGGATTTCCTAGTATTAACAAGGATAGTGAGGTTGATATCTCATTTTAAATTGTATCATTGGACATGGATATCTTTTAGATACCCTTATCTATTCTTATTAGTAGAATATAATTAAAATTTCATGAATGAAATTTATTTAAGGGGGTGAATGTAACACCCTAATATTTTGGAATATATTTATCCCTAAATTAGTACAACATTTCATATCTTTCTATATAAACAACACCAAACTAAAACAATCTCTGAAATATTTGATGAATATTATTAACAAAATTATTATAATAGTAAAATGTAAACTAACTAAAAAGATATTTCCCTATTAAAAATTCTTACAATTTGAGGTTATATAATTAATAAGATTGAATATTTAAATGGATTGTTAATTCTCAATTAATTATTTAAAGTATTAATAAATGAAATCGACCACTATTAAAAGATTATTATAATAATATATAATATTCTAATATATTTAATAATATATTACAATTATTAAAATTATAAATTATATGAAATAATATTGAGAACACATAATGTTTGAAAATATAATTTTTCTATGAAATAATATTTTATTTATATTATGAATTTTAATTTAAATTATAAAATAAATAATTTTAGAATTTTAATATTATAAAAATAAAAACAAATTAATCCATCTTTCCAAAATTATTTTAGTGAAAATTTTTAAGATTTTTTTAAAACAATTAATTTATTGAATAGTGAAAAATACACTTTTTACTAAAATTGTAGCATTTATGACTATATTAAGAAATAAATATAAACCAAAAACTTATAAAATGATTCATGATAAAAATATATATTTGTTAAGTGAACAAATTTAATTAAAAATAATATTAATTTATAAATCCAATTTATTAAATTTTGAAAATTAATCAATGTTTTTCTAAAAAAACTATTTTTTGTCTTTCTTTTTAAATTAAGTTTTCTCTATGTGAAATTTGGATTTTGAGTTCATTTAAAGTCACATTACTATGTTTTTTAATAATAAACCTATTAATATTATTGAAATCAACATCATTGAATTTTTTTTCCTAGACATAACATTTATACTTAAAAATACACTGTATCTAAAAAGGGTTTTTATGTGTTACATGCGCTAATGTTAAAAATGTTTTTCCTTTTAAAATTAAATTTTATATGATAAAATAGATTTAATATTTATAATAATTAGGTAAAAAAATTAAAATGGATTTTTTATTTTTATTCATTAAATTTACATTATAATAGGTAAAAATTCATTACCATGGTAAAAAACAAAAATAAAAAAAATGAAAATTCTAAGAGTACAAGACATAAAAAAATGTTTGAAAAAAGTGTAGAAATGAATGGTTAATGATTAATAGAACTAAATTCATCCCCATACTCTATTATTGTTCACTTTTTCTCCACATTCCATGTGAAGTATGTGATTTATTTATATTAAGAATTCATATTTACAAAATTGTCATTCTCATCACCTATAAATGGAGCTCACCTACGGCTCATTTATCCATACATTATAAATCAATATTTTGACAAAAAATATAACATAGTATCTCTTAGACAATTTCCTTACATCCTAGAAACAATTTTTTATCTATAATTCCAAGATATGGGGTCTTAAGGTGTTACCTGAGGGAGAACATCCAAACGGAATAGTAATTTTCTCAACCGGGCTCTCGTCATTCTTTTCTTCTTATACCCCATCAAACATAAAATATAAACGAAGTTATGATAAATTAATGATTAAAAATATTATAAAATTTTATTATACTAATGTAATATTAATTTCATAATTTCCACCCAAATAATTTGAAAAATGAATACATTATTAAGCGTACGTGCGGACTACCGCATCCTTGAACAGAGTGCTCGAATTTTCATCGCCACCTTATATGAATGGTTATAAAAGTATTTTAAATGGATTAATATTATTTTTCTAAAAAATTAAGATTATAAAATCATAAACCATTCCCTATATTTATTCTGTTTTATGGAAAATGAACATGTTTCATGTGCGTACGTGCAGACTATAACCTCCATGAAAGTAACAAATTTCATATTTTATTCTAGTATATTTTTAAGTATTCAAAAATATTAGAATTAAATTTCACACCTTTTTAAAATATAAAAAAAATAATTATAATTATATAATAAAGATATTACAACTAAATCAACACATAATCGTATTAATGCATTAATTATAGAATGTTTGCATTTAGGTCTATTTCACCGCCTAAATTAATAATGTAATAAATTTATATCATAGATAACTAATGAAACATTATTATTGGTGATATATGCTGATAATAAGTAAATAATTATTATTATTGGAATTTTAATAGTAATATCAAACATTTTATAAAGATACCACCCCTTGTTCATGAAACTTTTTAAAACAAGATCATCACCAACTTTATTATCATGAATCTTAATTAAAATACATACAAAATAAATTTGAAAAATTATAAATCATTATAATAAATATCTTCTATTAAGTTTAATTTTATAAAAATATAAAATTTAAATCTATAAATAATAATCAACACTGCCATTATGGATATAAAATTAAATAAAATATCAAATACATTAAAATTTGATGATGAAAATATAGTATAACAAACTGATTTATTTCTAATAAATAATTATAAATTAAGTTAATAAAAGGTTATATGAAAGAATAAGGTTCTTAATTATATGATTAATATAGTTTTTTTATATAGGAGGTTAGAGAGAATTTAACTAAGCAGGATTAAAGATAATGGTTTTTGCATCTCAATTTTCCCTCCTTGAGTTATGATGGGTATTAACCACTTTTTTCCTTTTTTGGTGTGTATATTAGTAGTGGATTTATTTTATCATAATTTTTCATTAAATATAAGGGATTTAAAAATCCAAATCATGTTCTTCTTTTAATGGGGTTTCAATTAAAAATATAATGATATTATAGGTGTTTTTTCTTAACTCAGCTTCATTTCTGAAGACATAATGACTCTTTTTCTATAATGGTTTCAAAAGATGGTTTTCTTTTTTTATGTGATGATATTAAAATTAATTTAATCCTTTTTTTCTTGGGAATTAATGTGATGAAATTATTCTTTAATTAAATTTTATATTGTTAAGAATAATCCTCACTCTTTACAAACGATATCTTTTTCATCCATATATGTATTCAATAATATTTTTAAGGTTATCCTCCATTATTTTTAGATAAAAATATGTTTTATATATGATTATATTGAATTATTGCTTAAACACTTTCCAAATTGATGATTTATAACTCATTCTATGATGTGAGCATTAATAAAGATATTTTCAAAACATCAAGAAAGATCTCCCTTTCATGTTTATATTTCTAGATTCCACTATAAATTTCCTATGTGAAACCATAATATATTTTTCAAGGTTCTATTAATTGTATGCCAATCAATGTTTTATTTAAATATTTTCATGCTACCTTCATAGAAAGGGATTTTGAAAATGATTCATGATTCCTCATTTTATGATAATGTTATAAAGTCCATTCTAAAATATCTTTTCATTGTTTAAATTACATTTTCCTTTTAAAAAGATCAAACTTATATGGATTTATGATTTATAAATCACCCTATAATTTCCTCTATGAAATTATTTTTTTGAGTGATTGAATGTTGGTATAAATTGATCAAATCACTAATTTATTTTTATGTGTTACCATTTCTATGTGATAAGAATAATTTTTTCCATGGGTTCTCCATGACATGATTAATGATTAACTTAAAATGGAATGCATATGTGTTCATATTTATAGTTTTGGTCCTATATAACCCTTCAATTCATTGCTTAATGTTTTATATCTCATTAGATATTATTGTATTGTTGGTTTGTGAAACTAAAATCCCAAATGTAGCACAAGTTTGTGAAACCTAAGTCAAAATTAGAAGATAGGTATGTGAATCCTATGTCACTAATGGGTCATATAATTGTGGTACATAATCCAATATGTGATAATTTCCTATTCTTATTATTGTATCATAGTTTATTATTATGAAAAATTTCCATGAACATCCATATTTTTATACCTATTATTATGCTTTACAGATCATGTATATGATCTCATGTTTCCAAACTTTTATTCCATGATATATGTATTCTAATATGAGATTTCATTTGTTGATATCATGTATTATAGATAAATCTTATTTTTTATGTTATTTTCAATCAGATATTTCTCCCCTACTCATAATTCTCATTTTCTTATGATATAACCCATTGATAGAATGTTGATGAGTTTCTATATTATTAAGAATTTGAGCCCACACTTTTCTGATGTTTCCATTACCCAGGTTGTGAATATTGCTATAAATTTTAAGAAGTATATAAGGGATTCTAGTGTGTCTCGATCATTGAGACTTTATCAAAAGTGTATTGAAATATGTTTGTAATGTAACTAGTCTTCAAATACAATAAAACATTTATTATTGGAACTATTCCTAATTATAAAATTGTTGTGAGATTTAATGTTTAAGTTTTTTAAATTATTTAAATTTATGATATTTTTATCTTTTTTCATATTAATCTATATAAAATCTAGTGTTTTAATAAAGTGTTTTTAGCACCAGACTTGAGAGTGTAGATCTGGGGTGCCTTAGTTGGTATCATAGTAAGGTTTAGTTGTTTTTTAGGATTAGTTTAGTTATTTTAGGTAATAGGATAAGATAACCTTTGTTGAAACACTTGGTATAATTATATGGGGTAATTATAAGTATGGGATAACATCCTAGAATTTTGTTAATATTTTCAGCATGTGGTTTTCCTAGTAACTCCATCCCTATCTAGATACCATCAAGTGGATATGGTTGTGGAATAGAAGAACCTAGTGGTAATCACTCTAAAAATAATGGTTTGGCATAAAATCAATATTAAATTGGGGCATGATGAGTTAACCTAAGACTCCACACCTAGAAAGATATTATTGTGGGTATGGTTTGGTTAATTAACATTTTCTTTATGAACTATCATGAAGGATTTAAATGTCATTTTAGGATGTAATATATACCTAGTAAGGTTATATAACTTAATAGTAAAATGATCATCAAATACCTAGGTTAAACATAATGAGTGATAGTTTCATCCAATTATATCATATTTGAACCAACATTTTCCTAATTTCAAAATAATGTCTCATTGGAGAAGATTTATTATGATTGAGTTTCCATATTCATATGATCAGTTAAACTTATTTTGTTGGATAATGGCCCAAATTTTATTTTATAATTTGATTAGAAATAGGATCATCAAAAAAATGTTCTAAAAGTTATTTATATAGAAACACATAAGATTTATAGCTTTCTAAGGAGTCTTATTTGGCATAAATGGTTGAGTCTATCAACATATTTCTATTATGTTGGAATATTTGAGTTTCCTTGACTTATATAGGATAGTGATATTGAAATATAATTATAAATTATATATTTGGACATGTATATTTATTATATACCCTTAATTATTGTTATTATTATAAGATAATTATAGTTTTGAGGATTCAAAATATTTATGGTGTGGGAATGTAACACTTTGAGATTTTGGAATATATTTTCTCTAAATTAATTCAATATTGGATAGCTTTCTCTACATGAAACAACGAATTAAAACGAGTCATGAAATATTAGTTGAATATTATTAATAAAATTATAGAAAAAATAAAACCAATATTAAACAAAAATATATTACTTAATTAAAAATTATTACATTTATAGGATTTATAATTAATATGATTTAATATTTAAAATGATTGTTCATTCTAAATTAACTATGAAAAGTATTTTTAAATTAAATAAAAAACAAATAAAGGATTAGTATGATAATATATAATATATGAATATATTAACTAATTTTTTAACATTAATTAAATTATAAATTAGTATCAAATAATATTGAGAACACATAAAATTTTAAAAATCCATTTTTCAGCAAAAACAGATTTTCATTATATTTTGAATTTCTATTTAACGGATAATGTTTTGAATTTTAGAATTTTAATTTTATAAAGTTAAATTAATTTCTATATCTATCTTGTAAAAATTATTCTATGGTTATCTTTTTATGTTTTTCTAAAATAACTTATTTTTAGCTAAATAATGAAAAATACGGTCTTTACTAAAATCATAATATTTATGAATATATCAAGAATTTATTACAACTTAAAAAAAATAAAAAAAGAATCATAAGAAAATTATTTATCAATTGAAAATATTTAATTTATAATACTATTCTTAATTTATAAATCATTAAAAAATTTGAAATTAAGCAATATTTTCCTAAAAAAACTATTTTTAGTCTTTCTATTTTATTTATGTTTTCACTATATGAAATTGGGTTTTGGATTTCAGTTAAAGTCACATAAATATAATTTTATTAATAATAAAAAAAATTAATATCATTAAAATCAATAAAATTTATAATTGTTTCTTATACATAAAATTTATTTTTAAAATACACTTTTTCTAAAATGGGGGTTTTATGTGTTATGTTCACTAATGTTAAAATTTAATTTTATTATAAATATAAATTTTATTTGATAAAATAAATTTAATTTTTATAATATTAGTTCAAAATTATTTAGTAATTCCAATTTTATTTTGATTAATTAAATTTAAATTACTTAGGTAAAAATTAATTACCTTGGTAAAAATAAAAAAGTGAATAAGTGAAAAATCTAAGATTAAAAAAATTTAAAAAAATGTGTGCAAATTAGTGTTTGGTTTATTATAAACCTTACCTAATACACCCCTCCCCCATTCATTATTGTAAATTTTGATCCACATTCCATGTGAAACATTTTTTCTCTTTATAATAAGGATTTATATTTGCAAAATTTTCATTATCTTCACCAATAAAGGGATGTTACCTACACACCCATTTATTCACTCGTTCTAAAGAATTATCTTTAAAAAAATATTCCCTTGTATCTCAAAAACTCTTTCCATGCATCCTATAAGACTTTTTATTTCCTGATGTCTAATTTAAAGATACTTAAGGTGTTAACCAAGGGAGAACATCCAAATGGGGCAATAATATTCACAACTAAGCTCCCGTAATTATTTTATTATTTTAATCAGTCAAACCTATTAAATAAATTAAAATAAGATAAAATAATTACTAATAATATTATTAAATTTTATTGTAATAATTTAATATTAATTTTCTACCTTCTTCCAAAACAATCAAAAAATAAAAACGTTGTCATGCGTACGTGCGGACTACGACTATAATAAATGGTGTTTTTAATTTTTAATCATCACCTTGCATAGATGGTTTTAAAATTATATTTAAAAAATTAAAATTATATCTATAAGATTATTAATATTCTGAAATTATAAACCATTATATATCTTCCTCCCATCCAATGGGAAATAAACGTGTTGTATGTACGTACATGCTGACTACCGCCTCGATGAAAGTGAAGTATTTAATTTTTCACTCCAGTATTTTAATATTAATTAAAATACCTTATAGTATAATTCAATACCTTAATAAAATATAAATTATATTATTATAATTTTTGATAATTATTTTATAACTAAATCCCCCCATAATCATATTTATCTATAGATTATAGCATGTTCTTTCTTATGTTTGTTTAACCGCAAATGTGAACAACGCTCTAAATTTCTACCACAGATAACTAGAAAAACATAATTATTGTTTATATTAAAAAATAATATGTATATAATTATTTTCTGGTTTAATAGTAGTAATATTAATATCTAATTAGTTATTAAGATACCAGCCCTCATTCATGAAAATTACCAAAAAGAGATCATCATCGACTTCTTCATCATGAATCATAACTAAAATACATAAGAAAATTTGGAACATTATAAATCATTATAAAAAATTTATTACGATACCTTTAATTAAATTTTCAAGAAAATATTTGAATTAATAAAAAAGAATCTAAACAATCATTATAAACTTAGTACTAAATAAACATTCAAAAACAATAACATCTCATGAAGAAAATAATTTATTACCAACTAATGTATTTTAAATAAATGATTATAAATGAAGTTTGTAAAAGGTTATAGGTATTAATAGGGATATAAAATTGGTTATTAATATAGTAATTTATGTTATGTAGTAGCTTAGATAATGTTCAGATAAATTTGATTTAAGGTAGCGGATTTTTCATATCATTTTTTCTTCATTGAGATATGATGTGTATTCACCACTTGTTTTCTTTTTATTGTGTATATGTTGGAAATGAATTTATTTTACCATTATATTATTTCAATAACATGGATTTCAAAATCCATATCATGTTCTTCCTTTCATGTGTTTTCAATTGAAAAGATAACGATAATGTAAGTATTTTTTTTCTTGTCTCAAATTCTTTTCTTAAGTCATAGTTATTCCTTTTTTACTATGTTTTTAAAAGAGGTTTTCTTATATTTTATGGCTATATTATAAGTAAATTAATCCTTATATTTTTTTGAATTAAATTTATTAAATTATTCCTTTATAAAACCTCATGATGTTAAGAATATTTCATATTCTTTCATAATGAACTCTTTTTCTTCCCAATCCATATTCAATATTCCCGCTAAAGTTATACTTTATTATTTTCAAATACATGTATGTTTTATCACTAGTAATATTAAATTATATACGTTACTCTTTTTAAATGAATTATTTATCACTATTTTTATGATGTGGGTTTCAATATATTAATTTTTGAAACATCAAAAAGGAATTCCCTTATGAGTTTATATTTTTTTCTTTCACTCCACATTTCATATGGAATTCATTCATGTATTTTTCAAGGATAAATTATTTGGATTTCATGGAGTTCTTAAAATTTTTCCATGTAATTTTATTCTAAATGAATTTTTAACTTGATTTGTAATTTCATATATTTATGAAATTTTAAGAAGTCTTTTTTAACATCTCTTTTAAAGATTTTATTTATATTTTACTCTTTAAAATATTCATGTCCAATCGATAATTTATTTTGGGTGATTTATTATTGGTGTCAATCGATCTGATCTGTGATTTCAGTTTATGTGATACCATTATTAAATAATATGAAACAATTTATTTCCATAGGTTCTTTATCATTTCATGAATGATTGATTTCAAATGGAACACGTAAATATAAATATTGATAAATGGAGTCATATATCCCCCATTAATGCATTAGTTAATGTTTTACATATCATAAGATACTAATAGACCATAGGTTTGAGAAATATGTGCCACTAATGTACCATAGGCGTGATATCCCACACTTGGTTCAATTGATAGTAACTAAACCCAGTTGGCCACATGACCTCAAGAACGCCTCCCCATATTTCAGAGGATACCAACGAGTGGTAAGGGTTTATGGTGGAATAGTGGGGAGACTATAATCACATGATCAGAGTATAGTACATTTTTATAATAATATCATTCAACAGAGGAAGAATGAAATGAAACTATATAGAAGAAGAGTAATCTTCCATGATATAAATGGTCAAGTAATCTCATCCATCAATGTAAAATACAAAAATAATGATCGTGGAGTGTTATAAAAATGGGAAACATAGGGGGCTCAGGGGAACAGAAATATAAAAAAACTTATTAAAAATGAAAAAAAGAACAAAGGATATATCTAGTAGCATCTCGATCATTAGATTAGTCCTATTTACCATGTGCACCATCCTAGAAAGGTAATCAATCGTCTATGGTAGGTCTCTTTCCCTTTTCCCTACCTTCATTAATGAAGTCTGTTCGCGTACCCAATAGTGACCAAAACAAGATATGATATATACTCATTAGGCTACCACCAATGGTGTATAATTTCATCTTGTCTATGAATATATAATAAGAAGTGTATATGTAATAGTAAAACTGTGTAAATGAAGTGTGGTAATAAATAACCCACATTGGTTTTATTCCCCATGGGACATCCATCCTCTGCTACCTACTTCGACCTAAGATGGAATATCTCTAAGTAATAAATCAATCATGATTTAATATATAATAATGTATCAGGACAAATATTATAGCTCAAAGTGTCTCATGTGAATAATATCTAATCAATATATTTTTATTAAGTTCATCAATAAATATTAATGCTTCGATAAAATCCAATATTATGCTTTAGCTTGGAAGATGAATTATATAATTAATTTAATACTAAATTCCAAAATAAACCTAATCTTTTCCTTAGCATTCCTAATTTAAACCCCAGGTATCACTCCTGGAATATCATTATCCCATCACCAGACAACCCCATCATATGTGTTCCTAATTGGGAACCCTGGTATCTCTCTTGGTATGGTATAAAGTCTATGACCTCTGAATCTATCCATATAGGTCCACATAGGGCTCCCAATTATCAGTTGTGGTGTATATAATGATCTTCCCTCTTGGTCTATCCTTGGTAGTCCACAGGAGATTCCAAGTATCATTTGATTGTAAAAAATAATCTTCCATATGATTTTTTCATTGTAAGTACATTAGGGAGTCCAAGTACCACCTAGGCATTAAAAATTAATTTCCCCCTAAGTTTTTTCTTGTTATTTCACATAGGATTCCAAGTGTCAATTGGGTGTATATAGTCTAGCTTCCAAATAACTATGTCCATGGAGTTCATGTGAGAGACCATGTGTCACCCAAGAAACATAAAAAATCATTTACATTTCATTTAATTAAATAATCCTGATGTGTCTATTAATTTTGATCTATTTTAGAACCCATATTTCACTCTCAAGATGGAATTATGAATGATCATGGGCCCAAATACTAACCATGCTATTTAATTTCACATTTATTTTTATTTCCATCACATTTTATATAAGAAATAAATTCACCTCAAATGGAGGCTTAACACATAGCCTAGGCTTATGAGGCCTAGCATTCCATGAATCCTCCCATTTCTTTTAATTAGGAATTTTAGTTTTTAATGAAAATTTAAATCCTAAGAAAAATGAAAAAATGTCCCAATGTGTAGGGAAATGGTATTCTATTACTAATTTCATTCAATTTAATTTACATTTCAACCATTTCATTAAACATCCCAAAGTAGTGGGTAAATAACACACCTCTAAGGTGAATTAAATTCATAGGCCACCCATAGTGGTTTTATCCATTTTAGAAACACACCCAAAGGGGATACTCAATTCAAGTTCCTTAACCATAGAAAATTTATAAATGGGTCTCATGGGTTATATAGGTCAATCATATCCATTTAATTTAAGAATAATTCCATTTAAAATGTCATGATTGGAAAACCGGTTAACATAACAATTTGGCAATACATAAATACCAAGACATTATGGGAAAAGAATGAGACCACCTACCTTAGCTTGGTAGTAAACCTATCACATATTTTTCTCATCTAATCCATGATTGAATGGAATAATTTGAGGCAATAGATGAATGACTTGAAAATCAGTGTAACACCATAGATCTAAGATGTATTTTATATTTTTAATAAATGATTCCAATACAAAATATTTCAAAATTAAAAAAAATTAATATTTTAATAATAAATAACTGACTTCATTACGTCTTTACAAAACTAGAAACCAAAACTAATTCAATAAGATCACTATAAGTGTTGTCAACACAACTGGATCCCCACTAATTGACAAAATAATTCCGAATTTGTCTCCCACTTCCCTTTAATCTTCCATAATTAGAAAATGGTAGAAATAATAATAGCAGAAATACAAAAAACAACATTGAATTAGAGCACCAATTTTGGAAGGAAAAAATAACTTCAAAAAATAGATGTTTTTCTTAAAAACCCTTTTGGTATATATATTAATAAGAGTTAATTTTTTACCATTTAAAATATATTATTTTGGGTTTTAGAACCCATTGGATGACTTGAAAAGAAATTAAAAATGAATTTAATATGATAGTTTCAAATCAGAATAATAATACTTTTTTATAAATTAATGAAAATGTTTAAAAGTTATAATAATAAATAAAACATTAAATTATTTTTAATATAGCTTTGATAATTAGAAAATTTAATATCTAATGTTTAATAAAAATATTTGGTAAATAATTTTAATGAATTTAAAATAAAAAATCAAATTTATTATACTTTTAGTTATAGTATTTATGTAAACAAAAAAAATAGGCCAACCTTTGAAGTCTAACTTGGGGACACGTGGACCACTTAGAAGGACAAAATAGTTGTAGAATCCATTTGGGAGGAATCTACCCAATCCATCTGAATGTGTCTTAGTTACTCCTTAGTGGAGCATATGTACTACTATTAGCGAGTGGGCCCATTTATGGGTCCCCTTTTTGTCCATGGAGTTGAAGGTCCAAATCCCTCAGAGCCTATGTGTAAGGTCATTTTGTGTGTGTTTGTTACTTAGGTATGTAGTTTCCATGACTTGTATTATAGGTAATCAATCGAACTCTTCTCATTTTAATGTGTGGTGAGTTTTAAATAGTGGGATTCAATCTGATCTGTCTCGTTAAGATCGAGTTGATCTGAATCGATCACTCTATTATTCATTCATTTTCTTCAATGTTCTTCTTCCCTACATATAAAAACTAGTAGACCTAAATTCTTATGAGTTAGACTTCTTCTCCACCATTTTTTCCTCTTTAACCCATAGCTAATCAATTCTGATTTTCTAAATTGCATGATTAAAATATAAACAGAACCCTTGACTCAGTTTTAGTTGTCTTATTTTATTTCCATCCCTCATATTTGGATGGAATATATATATATATATATGTATATATATATTTCCTATCATCTCATATAATCTAGATAATCATGTTTATGATTATATTAAAATATTGATGAAAACTATTGTTTGTTCTGCTTTTTCAAATTTTCAAACTCTCTTTGTCATATTTTCAAATATAATAGTGAGAAACATTAACTATATATTACTATATTATTATATCCATCAAGATAGTTAAACACTTTTCCAAATAAAAAACTCTCAAATTCTGTTTTATAAAAAAAACATAGTTTTCTGCTACATTTTCTATCTGAAAACAAATAATGGAATTAAAAATATACAAACTTGTTATATATGACCCTCATTTTTTGTACACCCAGAAGACCTAATTCACCCTCCCGGGACTCATTATTTTTCTCCATGTCTAGAATCTATTAGCCTTAGTTTTATCCATTTAATGTAAGTAAAATTATCTTATGTATTCATTTATTTTCTAAAATATTTACTATATATATAAATATATATTTATATTTATATATGTTTTTCTTTTAAACCCTTAGAAATGGATGTTTTCATTTTAATTTATCATGTTATGGAATTAAATTTTTGTGCTGAATTTAAAAACATCCAGTTATTTTTTTAAATAAACACCATTATATATATATATATATATATATATTAGGTTTAGGTAAATTAATATCATCTCTTTATTATTTTATTTTCCTAGTCTATCAAAAAAAATCCAATTTGATATATGATGAAAAACTATAACAAAACATTGTTTTTTTTATTTTTTGAAAAAGTACTTACAGAAAATTACATTTTATTAATATTTCTTTGTTAGTGGTTTTAAATATATTAGTTATTATTTTATGTAAGTGGATGTTATCATTTTATGGTTGGTTTATCATTTATAGTACATTTTATTAAAAATTATCATTTTATATATTAAAAGTTTTTTTTTTACATCCATGAATATCATACATAATTTAGATATGGACATCATATATAGATATTATTAACATTTCATGAATTTAGCATAAGCATTTGTTTTAAATTTCTATGCAATTATGGATTTTTCATTTTAATTTAATGAAATCCTATGAAGGTATGGATTTCTCTTAAATCTTTTAGAATTTCATAAAAAAATATTATACTATGTAAATAGATTGTATGATTATTTTCTTCTATGAAAATAATTTAAGTATGATTTAGAATTTTTTTCATGTTAAGAGTGAGAAATGAAGAACCATTAAAAAAGATTTTTAAATTATGGAACTATAGGATCGAATGAAATGATACAGTATAGTGAGTAATCTCATGAACTCAAGTGTATGATGTATTACATGTCATACAGATTAGTGGCCTCATTTATTTCTTATAGCCAGCTAAGTATCATAAATAATCCATAAAAATTATTATTTTCAATAAAAATATATCCAATGATTTATTTCAAAGGATTAATATTTTAGAACATAAATGGATTTCAAATTAATATACGCTTACTAAGGATATTTATAAAAAATTTAAATTCTTTATAAACCATTGTATATGTATTTATTTTGTCAAATATTTTACTTGATAAATTGTTTCAAAGATATACATATATTTTTAATATATATATATATATATTCAAATGTTTTTTAAAAACCCTTTATAGTAAATTTAATGCTCACCCTATGTTTTAATATAATTTTTAGAGGTTTAGTGGGATTTCAAATGATGTTTGTTTAATATAAGTAGGCATTTAATGTTAAGAAAATTGTATAATTTCTTTTACAGATTTGATAAATTATAATGTATTTGTCTAATTCTACTAAAAGTAGATAGAAAAAAATTACTTGAATGTAAAATACCCTATATATTTCTATGTTCTCTTTTATTCGTAAAAAAATACCCAAAATATTTATATACTAAATCTTGAAGTTCTAGTTTGAGTCTTTATAATTGGTATCAGAAGAAAGAAGTGATTTTGATCCTTGGGAACTCTCACATGTAAATTTTGGGTGAAGTATGGCTCTTTTCCCAAGGGATTCATGAGGAAAGGGATACCACTAGGGATAGTTGTTGTAACGACCCAAAGTTTCATTAATGGAAAATCCCTCTTGATCTTATTAAATGTATCTTTATATAAAATGTTTTTATAAAATGTCAACTCCATTGGTTATATGATAATAATTGTGACCGTTACTTTTATAGTCGTTGAACAGTGATCACCTGATTAGTATAAATATAGGGCTTTAACACATACAATTTTACTTAGACAATGGAAGCGATGGCCTCATCCATTAGAATTGCCCCATACGAATCCCATTTATCGGAGCTCAAAAAAGAGGTGGCGTCCTTGATCTTCGCGCTTGACCATTCCCAAGCTGAGCTTCACCATGTCAAGCTCGAACGGGACTGTCTATGGGAGAAGTGCAAGTTGATAGAACTTACCACTCGAGCGATGTTATCTGAGCCACCCCAAGAGTCTGTCACCATCACACACATTACCCTTAGGTCTTATGTAGCTGTTTTAAGGGGTTATGTAAATAATTGATAGTATTATGTTCATGTACAATATTTTTGTATATAATAATGAATATAATTTATTATCATTATTGATACATTGTAAATAGTTTTTAAAGTACATATGGTGTTTTTAGTTATTATTTAATTAAGAAATATATATTATTAATATAAGGGATTTTTGAATTAAATAATATTTTTATAAAAAATAATAATAATTATTATTATTATATTAACTTTATTATATATACATTATCATGTAATTGTATGAATGCAATTATAATTTTTATTAAGTTTTGAAAGCCTTTTTTGTCAAAACCCGTGAATTTTTTATAAATGTTAGTTTTTATTTTAAAAGTGAAAATGAAAATATTTAAAAAATTATTTATATAAAATAAATGTTATTTTTCGAATCAGGACGTTGAAATTATCCAACGGTGAATTTTTCATAATTTTCTGAGACAGTCAAATTTTTTGAGTAAAAATTAAATACCGTTTAAATATATAATGTGTTTTATAACATCATAATGACCCAATAGTGATGTAATAAAATACTATAATCTTTATTTTCGTCCAATATATGTTTTACCATTAAAATAATGTGATTTTGGGTTTTTTGTCTTACTTTTCAAAGCATTAATTGACCCCTCAAGACATATTAAACACCTTGTATTTTTAAATTAATTTCCATGGGAGTGTGACTCACCTCCACAAAGGCAACCCTAATATTTTAAGACGTTAGGACCTTGGCCTTATAAAATATTATTTTCCTATTCCCTTTTCCAAAAACTATGGGCAAAAACCATGTTATGGTTTGTGGTTTGGATTAATTTAATATAAGGGGTCCCAAACCTAAATAATAATGAATTCTCTCACCTTTATTATATAAACCCACCCAAGCTCCCACTTCCTCCTCACTCAAAGCCTTTGAATTCCATTCAACCTCTTCCCTACTCTCTCTAGAATCCTCCCAAGGTTCCCCAAGCTTCCAAGAAGCCTCTCACAAGCCTCTCTCTAGCCTTTGGAAGCAAACTTCCAAGTAAGGGTTTTTTCTTCCTTTCTCATTTTTGTCCAATTTTCTTTAAGTTATTTTTCCATTTTAATTTCAATTTTAAATGTTGGGGTATGGTTTCACACCTCCCTAATACTTCCCTATTTATTTTTTAATGAAGGGAGACCCTTTCTATCTCATTAAATGTCCCCCATGTACACAAGTTACTATACCGAAATTCCGAAAGGAACTTCTCTCTCCTCTTTTACATTCAAGCAATACTTTTGTATCATGAATTTAAATTCCATTAAAATTGTTGGGACATGTATCTATATGTCCTACTTACTTTCCATTACATGTAATTATGATGAGTAACTCATTTCTCTCTCATCAAACATTTTTATGAATTCTTATGTCACGCTGTTACGCTGCCGAAATCGCACCGATTTTCTAAGCCAATGTCATTGTGTAGTGAATATCATGTCCATTTCTCCATCAGGGGTATTCACCTTTATGCACATTTACTTATTGATTGTAAAGTTTCATGTATGAATTCCACATCCCTTTATCGTGGAATAAATGGTTATGTTTTATGAATCCATGTTTTCTGATCCATGTGGCATACTTATGCGTGAAATGAAATGTTTAAGAATGGTGCGCCCTTATAGCACTCCAATGCATTGGGTAAAGTATAGTATCATGATACGTCATGTGCAATGAGTGTTTACTCATGCTAATTCAAGTGCAATGAGGGTTTACTCGTGCTTTATGTGCAATGATTATTTACTCATGCCCCATCTGCAATGAGCATTGGCTCATGCTAATTCCATGTTAAGTGTTGTTGCCACATTTCCATGTTATGATTATCATGCTTTATCATGACTTTATGTTCATGTTTTTCTTATTCTCTACGGATGTTCCTATTGTCTAACATGTATTGTACTCCTCATGTTATTCCATGTGTACTCCCTTACTGGACTTTATAGCTCACCCTTTTCTTATGCATGTCCTCAGGTTATCCCATGCAATGCTAAGTATGAAGGAATGTAGTGGTTATGTAAAGGAAGTTTTCAATAAAGATGTTATATTTCATGTTTTAAGTTTTCATTTAATTATCCTAAGACACAAAGACACTAAACCTCTAGATCTTCTATGTTGTATCAAGTGATGTTTTATGTAATAAATCATGTTTAATTTGTAATAAAAAGAAGGGTTGTCATAGTGGTTAGAGTCATGCCTTAGAGGCATAACCACCCATGGAGTTCTCATATAGGTATTAAGACTATTACAGTTTTTATCTGAGAAAAAATCTAGATAATTTTAAAAAATTAGAACAAATTAATAATTTTTTTATTCCTTGTTAAATTATTTTTTCCTTAAAATTTTCATTTGGAAGGTAGAAGAACATGGAAAACTCTTTTATACCTTTTAGATTATTTTCTTGGAAATATACTTCAAAAAACATGATCAAATGATTTTGAACCCTTTTCAAACCTTCGAATCTCTTATAAACTCCTTTATAAGATATCAAATACACCTAATATGTTGTGATTCTTTTAAGGATAAGTTTTTATCTATTATTCCATAATACATACTCAAATTTAATATTATTAATGATAAGGAAAATTTTATCAGGGTATATTCAAATGTTTTGACCTGTCCAACTTGTTTGAGTTATTAGTGGAATTTTTTGAACTTACAGAAGAGGGTGACCTCCCTATAGCCTATATGTCTCAGGCTTCGTATGTTATCTTATATATAAGATTTAAAGACTTTGAAATATTTGAATAAAATTTGGTTCGATTATTCTATAAGAATCAAGTCCAAATAGATGTATCTAAACTTTATACCCCTCATAAAACTATCTCGACAAATTATCGATGATTATAAGAGTTTGGCCCAAATTTCTCAGGTTGTGTTTGGGAAAAAAGAAGACATTGAACTTTAAATTGCTCTAATAATTGTTTTGATTAGAATAAACCTACCTTTTCATGAGAATCATCAATATTGGAGATTAGGGTGATGTTATGAATAAATATTTACAATTAAAATTTAATAATTAGTAAAAATAATAAAGTTATTTTTATAGGAACACCAAGGTTGAAGTTCAAAATAAGAAGATGTGTGGTTTGTGTATGAACTAATTGTGAGGGTAAAATTTAATTATGGGGGTAATAATATAACATCTAGGATCTATGATGAAATTTATATTTTTAATAAATTATTTTAATATATAAGAATTCAAAATTTGATAAAAATACAAGGAATATTTTATTAATAATTCACTAAATTCAGTACAACTTTACAAAAACTAGAAACCATGTATAATTATGTAAGATTTATATTAGTGATAAAAACACAAATGGAGTGCCAATGATTAATACAATAATTCATAATTTCTAACCAAATTCCCTTGAATACACCATAATTAGATAATTGATATCAAAAAGAATAGAAAAAATAAAAAGAACAAGAGGGGAGTAGAGAATCATTTTTAGAAGAAAGAAAAGAACATTGAAATATTTTGATGTTTTTTTATTGAATACTTATAGGAATATGTATTTTAAGAAATTTTTATTTTTTAATATTTTAAGTATATATTTTGGGGTTTTAGTATCTAGTAGGGGACTTAAAAATAAATTTAAAATGAATATAAGACGATAATTTAAAATCAGGATAATAATATTTTATGTTATAACTTAATGAAAATGTTTAAAAGTGATAATAATAAGTAACTCTTTAAATTATTTGTAATATAGTTTTTAGAATTATAAAATATAATATTGAGTATTTATAATATTTGGTAAACAATTTATAAATAATGTTAAGTAAAAATAAAATTTATTATAATTTTTGTTATTGTATTTATGAAAACAAAAAAAATAAGGCAGCTTTGAAGGATAACTTGAGGACACCTCAATCACTTAGGAGGAACCACCATGGTTTGACCTCATGTGGGAGGAATCTACCCCAACCAGACCAAGGTAGTGGGGTGGCTCCATGGTGGAGTATAGGTACCACCATTTGGGAGTAGACCTGTGTATGGGGACACATTTTTTTGCGGAAAGGTTGGGATAAATCCCTTAAGGCCCACATGTAAGGCCATTTTGTGAGTGTTTGTGATTTAGTTATGGGAACACCATGGATTTTATTATAATTATTCACCATAACTCTACTCATTTTTTATGTGGGGTGAGTTTTAAGCCACAAGATTCAACCTGGGTCATCCGTTCGAGATCATGTTGATCTGAGCCGTTCACTCTTTTTTCTATTAATCTTCTTCACTATTCTTATTCGCCATGTCTATGAACTATTAGACCTAGACACTATTGAGTTCTACTTATTATCCACTATTTATATCACCTTCAACCCATGTCAAATATATTTCAACTTTCTAAATGGCATGATCAAACACTCTTTTCATATTTTCAAATACAGCAGCGAGAAACATAATATATATATTATTATATTATTATATATCAAGAAAGATAATATAACACTTGTCCAAATAAAACATACCCATGAATTCATTTTTTTAAAAATAAATGCATAGTCTTCTACTAGAGTTTCTATCTGAGAACCATTAATGTAACTAAAAATATAAAAACAAGTTATATATAACCCTCATTTTTTGCACACTAAGAAGACCTGAATCACCCTCCCCAAACTTATTCTTCATCTCTATGTCCAAATGAAAATAGTCTTGGTTTCATCCATTTAAGGTAAGGGAAATGTTCCTAGATATTCATTTATTTTATAAAAACTGAACTATATATGTATATATTGTTTCCTTTAAACACTTAGTAAGGGGTGTTTTCATTTTTATTTATCAAGTTATCGAATCATATTTTTAATCTGAGTTAATAAACATTTAGTTATTTTTTTTAAATATTCGCCAATATATATATTAGGTGCATGGAAATTAATTTTATCTCTTTATGATAGTATTTTCAATGTTTATCATAAAAATAAAAAAATTTATCTATGATGAAAAACTATAAAAAACTTTTTTTGTTATTGTTTAACAGGTAATTTATAGAATATTTTATTTTATTAAAATATATATGTCATTAGTTTTAATAATATTAATTTTTATTTTATGTAAGTGGGTGTTTTCATTTTATGGGTGTTTTATCATTTACTGTACATTTTAGAACAAGTTATCATTTTATATATTGAATGTTCATATACATCTATTATTTTCATACATAATTTAGTTATTACCGTACTTTTTAGTTATTATTTACATTTCATGAATTTACCATAAGAATTTGTTTTATATTTATATTCCATTATTTTTATTCCCTTTTAAATTAATGTAATCATAAGAAAGTATGGATTTATGTTAAATCTTATAGAATTTCATAAAAATAATATTATATTACGTAAAGTAATGGTATGATTATTTATTATATGAAAATAATTTAATTATTATTTTGAATGGTTTTTTGGTTAATATTGAGAAAGACAGGACCATTAAAAGGTTTTTCATAACTTAAGGCACTAGAGTATCAAATGAAATGATACAGTATGGGGAGTAATCCCATGAGATCAAGGAGAAATTATCCTACATGTGATAAGGCTAAGTTTCATTATGGTTTTATTATGGAAATTTAATCGTCATAAATAAAACATAAAATTTATTATTTACAAGAAGGATAAATACAAAGATGTATTTCAAAGGATTAATATTTTGAAAAATAAATGGTTTTTATAGAAATATACTCTTATTAAGGATATTCAAAAAATGTTTCAATGCATTGGAAACCTTTTTATATTTATTTATTTTATCAAATTATTTATTTTTCAAAATATTTCATATAGATATATGTAGCTTTCAAATAAAATAAAATATTTTTTTTAAAATGGTTTTTAAAAACCCTTAATGGGAAATTTAGTACTCACCCTATGTTTTAATATAATATTTATAGGTTTACTTGAAATTTAAATGATGTTTATCCATTATAAGGAGGTAAAAAAATTAATACAGTTGTATTAATTTTTTTAAAACTTTTATAATTGTAATGTATTTGTCTAATCTTCAAAAACATATATAAGAAAAGGACCTAGAATGTAAAATATCCTATGTATTTCTCAGTTTTTTTTATTTATAGAAAAAATTAAAAACATTTTTATGTAGTAAATCTAGAAGAACAGGTTTAACAATTTACAATAGGGAAAATTATCTCGAAAAAACTTCATCGATAGTAATATAAACCAGCAAAGGTGAAATATAAAAGAAGGGTTTACCAATATGATTGCAATGAGACCGAAGAAGAGAGATCTGGATTCTAGATAAAGAATTTATTACTAATCCTAGATTTAAGCATTAAAAGGGCTTCAATGGGATAAGATACTTCTATGCATAAGAGGATAAAGAAAAAGGAGGGTTGAATCGCTAAAATAAGTAAGTTTGAAAGTTTAATTTCTCCACATTTAAGAGTCCATGTAGTTTGGCCACACGATTGGCCAAACTGTGCACCAACCATGTGCCAGACTCTTTCCAAAGAAAACCCTTGCATGGGCTAGCCACATGGTTTGACTAGTAGTAAATATTTCATAAAAAACACCTATGTTAAGAGGTCTTCAGTACATGAATAGGAATACATACTAGGTTTTATGGTAAGAATAAATTGTAAATCCCTAAAGAGGAAACTCAACCATCCTATACTATTTCATCAAATTGTGTGGTATGGGATACATGGTTAATGCTAACAGTGCAGCCCACCTAATTCTCCCAAAATTTGGGCATCTAGGATCCATACAATCCTTATATACCCTTGAAATCCATGTGACCTCATTATCCACTTCCATTATCATAAAAATTTGGAATTAATATAAAATAAATAAATTTAAATACCTCAAAGAAAAAAAGAGATCTAATAATCTTCCCCCCTTAAAGTGACTCATCCTCATGTTTCCCTTCCAAAGGTGGTAAAGTATCTTATAAAAATTACACATACCACTAGGAATATATGTCATCTTCTTATTCTCAAGTGTCACCATGTACATGGTTTTTTTCATAGAACCTATACTAAAGAAACTAACCAGCCTCAGAGAACCTATGTTCCTTGATCAACAATATGGATAGGATACTCCTCCTAGGATGAGTCAACCTCCAATTCAACCTTCTCCGGCTGAATAATATGATATGGATATAAATGATATCAGTGAATCTGAGTTACACGGAAGACATTGTGCATGTCTTGGTACCTCTGAGGTAATTGAGACCAATAGGCTACCGGCCCGACCCTCTCTATAATATCTAAGGGATTGACATAATGATATGATAACTTCCCTTTTTTTTAATCCTTCTATTACCCAGTCTAGGTGAGACACCTAAAAACCCCCAACTCCCCACCTTAAACTCTAGGGGTCAAAGGTGACAATCAGCCTATTACTTCTTCTAATACTGATTGTTAGACATCTTCTTCCTAATAAGTTGATCCTACTCTGAAGTCTCTTGAATGAGACAAAAACCTAGTATCACTGCATCTCTTTCTTCTAACCATCATAGGGGTGAATGGCATGACCAACCATATATAGTCTAATGAAAATTCATCTGTATGTTCTCTTGGAGTTTTTTAATACAGGAGAACTCATTTATAGGTAATTGTTTCTCCCAAAAACCTCCAAAATTGAGGATGTATTCATGGAGAATTTCCTTCAAAACAAGTATCATTCGATCATGCTGACCATCGCTCTAGGGGTGATAGGATGTACTATGAAGTGAATGTGGATCTAAGGTCATCTATAACCCCTTCTAGAACTATGACCTGAATCAAGCGTCTCTGTATGATATAAAAGAACATGGAACTCTATGGGATCATTTGATCTCATGAATATAGAACATACCAAGATCATCCACTTTAAAATAATTTTGAATAAGAAATAAATTTGTGACCTTTTCAAATATTTATACTATCCCCCATACGGCATCACTACATTAGGGTGATCTAGGGAATCATGGGATGAAATCCTTGTGGACATTGTCCTATTTTCCACTCAAGAATACATAATAGGTGGAAAATACTTGTTGGTCCTTATTGTTCTACCTTCACCTGATAACAAGTGGAACATCGAGTAACAAACCCAATTATATCCCTTTTCATCCCTGAACACCTGTATTGTTTGAAAAAGTCACAATACATCTTGGTAAGACCGGAATTTACAACCCTTATAGGGGCATGATACTCTCACATCAACTCCTATGGGATGTTTTTATGAACTATGATACATCTATGAATGAGAAATATCTCATTCTTTTTAACAACCTAACCATGATTTAAGTCATCACCTGTAATACTCTTTCATAGGACCAATCCCTCATGATCTAATAGTTTCATAACTTCACTCTATCCAAAAGTGAAGAGGTAAATGATAACGATTCAAGTACATACTTTCCATAATGGTTCTGAACCTCCAAATTCACCTCATAAAATAATACCTTAAGCTATCACTCGCCACTGGCCTCCTAAACCACCTGTGTCTAAGTCCTCCTACTCAAATCATCTGTAATCTCATTTCCATTTCCTAATGTATTTGCAAGAACTAAGTCTAAATATAGTGGGTATTCAACCCAACTTAATTGTATAAGATTCAAGTCATTCTATTTAAATATTTAATTATGGTTTTTATGGAGCGTATACACCACAAAACACCCTTTTATTAATTAATTCCTCCAATAGTGTAAGGCTTGAAAAATAGTTTCTAAATAGAGATTGTGTGTTGGGTAGTTCCTCTAATGTGGCCTCAACTTATAATACCCATATTCCATGATTCACGCATCCTACAACATAACTTCTCCTAGAATAATTCTTAACACATCATAATTAATTGTAAAACGCCTTCTTGGCACTTGCAAAAATAGGATAATTGTTGAAGTCAATCTCCCTTTTAGCTTCTGAAAGGATGTCCTGTGGGATTCTGACTATATGAACTTAAAATCACTCTTAGTAAATCCCATAAGAGGTACTTATAGGTTTAAAAAATCTTGAATGAAGTTCCTCTAATAACAAGATAGCCCCAAAAAACTCCATATATCAAATATGATCTTGGAAAACACATAGTACACTAAAAATCTTGCCTTATCTAGGTCAACTAATACACATGTCTCTGAGATAACGTGAGTCATTAATGATGATCTATTAGTATATCCAATTTTATCTCAACTTGTTTGGTATGTTCATGTCGAATTTGGGAATACTCATAGATATAGAACATCAAGACCACCATAATGGAATCCAAATATGGATAGAAATTCCGGTTCATCAGTGTCATGAAAACGGTCAATGCATTCATGAGTCCGAATGGGATGACCGAATACTTGTAAAATCCATATATACTATGGAATGTTGTATGTGGTATATGTAATGGAACAAAACACACCAGATGATAACCCAATCTCAGTTCAATCTTAGATAAAACCCTTTCTCATCAGATCTGGTCAAAGATATCATCTATATGAGGAAATAGATATTGGTTTTTAACCATCAGAAAGTGTAATTAATGGTAATCAAGAAAAATACTAAGGGTAACATCCTCCTTTCTGATGAAAAGGATCTTTAAACCACATGGTGTAGAACTAGATCATATAAAAATATTAGATTTCAAATCCTCTAGCTTTCTCCTCAACTCTTATAAATTAGTAGTAGCAATCTTGTCAGGGGTAATGGATGCCAATGAAACTCCTATCACTAGATCAATGAAAAAATATACCTATCTCTCAGGCGTAACTCATGAAAATTCAACTAGAATAACAAACCAAAGATTAGATACCACTTGAGGGAAATACACCTAGATAATATCATGATCATCCAAATAGAAACTAGCAATTTGGGCTCTCATCCCACCCATCCCATAATGCTCTAGTATAGTTCGGATCACTCAGAAACCCCATTCACCATTTGGAATAAAAACTTTGCCATCTGGTGATGTAAAATTCACCCTTTAGTGATAGTATTAAATGTAATCATAATAAGGAACCAACTTGTTAATATGAACAATGATATTAAACTCTATCATATTAATGAAAAAGAGGCCACATATGAAACTACACCAACCAATATTAAGGGGGACTCCCTACATTATAGCACACTATTTGATTGAATTTATAATAGATTATCAAGTGTCATCATTCCATAAGAAGACTAAACATTAATCCTAAGGCTCTCCCCAATAGGAACAGATACGAAGCAATGATAAAAACCTATACAGGAAAGAGTACATACTAAAGTATAGGCTATTATAATAGTACCAATCACCATAGAAGGTCAGGAACTCAGATCCTTAGATATTGGATGTGTTGCATACATCTGACTCGATATGCATCTCTAAAATATATCTTTAATACCCTAAAAAGTTATTCCATGTCGGTGCTATAAGTTTGGTATCTAGCTACCCTAGACACAACCACCACCTCGGCCAGATTGTTCGATCACACTCCAACTCTATGCCTGATGAGAAGCTTATGACCCTAGTCATGAATGTGGAGTTGGTTCATACCCTCTCTCATTGGATACTAGAGGAAAATATCTATAAAATCATTGAAGATGACTCATATTTTGACTAAATGAACATTCGACTAGGTCCCTGGTACACTGATATTTCTTTTGTTCTGGTCTACCATAATGGGGGCACCTCACCTAGATACTTGAGTACTCACTCTAGTTACCAATATCACTATACAAAAGCATCAAAATAAACATACAACAATTGATCAACTTAGTTCCATATCTAGGTGTTGAACCACACTAGCTCACAACCCAAGACTATATAAGGTTATGCTTAGTGACAATCACCTAATTCACTATCCAAGATATGGTAGAAATATAAAATACATTCACCTATGATCGTATGTCATAACTGAGATCATCATTATTTATCCTTACATTGGATAAGTCTTCATATAACAGAATATGTTTGAAATGATAGAGCACTGTGAAATGGGAATAATAATCCATAACTAATAATGTGCCCTTCTCCAAGTGCATAAACTCTCTAGATCTATCATTCCTCAATGTATCGGGATAGAAATAATCCAAGAATGACTTATAAAAGTCCCTCCAAGACATTTTATGATGAAGATATTTCTAGGTAATAACATCCCACTATCTTTAGAAAGAATCCCATATTATATATGTTTCAATATTAAATCTTCAATCGGGAGGTGTCTCAAGATATTAGAAAATCAAAAATATTTCCTATATCCACGAATTTTTAGCCTGTGGAATTTCATTCCCCGAAAATGTCAGCATATGCAACTAAAAAAATCATGTGTCAACTCTTCCATAGTCTAGGCATGTCATAGGGTGCCCTAAATAGTATGTATAAAGCATAGGAACCCCTCTCGAAAATGGTAATGGATGTCCATATTTGGTATAATTGGCAGTGCCTCTAGTGTAACTAATTAAGGTTCTACTAGTGGCCAAGGTCACACTACCTATAGAGTATGGTTTTCACCACCCTCCGAGCACATGAATTGAGGTTGTTATAGTGAAAACTATCTAAAATTTCCAAAAACACACCTCCAAAAAATATTTGGTAACCACTTGAAATGTAGATATAAGGATATAATTGGTATAATACTTACTATATAAAAGTAAAAAACCCCTTATTGCACCTAAATACATATTTGGGAGGCACAAAAAATCATAATAAATGTAAGAGACACTTCTTATTTCACACTACTATGGTTTTTCCATGGTCAAGTTCTATTCTATAAGTGATAAGTCCTAGTATACTGAGTGTCAATTACATGTAATAGAGTAAAACACCCTTTAAGTTGTAATTTCTATAACCATTTAGTGGTGACCATTTAATTTTATAATTCAATTTAATTTAAATTCATACTCATCTACATAGAAATTTTTTAAAATGGTTTAATTATATCAATCACCATTTATAATTTATAAATGACTATACACTTTATAAATTTAAATATTCCATCCATTTAATCACAAAAAATTATTTATCCAATTTCTTTTATGAAATGTTATCCTAATTTTATGAGTATGGTTATAAAGGAACAAGAACATGTTATAGGAAATTCATAAGATAATATAAACATGGCATGGAATATAAATGGAATATAAATCTTGAAGTTTCTATGTTGATTCATGAAGAAATACATCCTTAACATATTGACCAAGTGTAAAAATCCATTTTCACCAGGAATATAAAACATCATTTTCATCACACAATGGTGAAATCAAGGAAAATATAATAATTACAATTCATAAAAACATTTCTTATCCTATGCAATTTGTCTTTTCAATATACATGGGTTGGTTACTCCAAGGTAGAGGCTCATGACTAAATATCAACATTTCTTAATTAACCTATCTATCATAAAAATTAGTAAGGAAAGAAAAGACAATAAAATAAACACCTAGGATATAAAAGTTTGATATCATTAAATTGGTTCACACAATAGTAACTCAACTCGGTTGGACACCTGACCTCAAGAGTGCCTCCCCATACACAAATTCTAACTATTAGTGAGGGTCCATGGTGGAGAAGTGGGGAGACTATACCCTCATGATCAGAGTTTAGAATAGAGGTATAATATTGTTAATCAATATTGGAAGCATAAAACTTCACTAAAATGTTGAATAGAAGTCATCCATCATATAAATTACCAAGTAATCACATCCATAAATTTCATATACATAAATGATGATTGTGGCGTGCTATATAAAATGGTATATAGAATGTGGGTCAGGGGAATAGGAAAATACAACATTCTATACAAAAATAAAAAAATACTAAAGGATGTCTCTAGTAGAATCTCGAGCGTAGGCTTGTTCATCTTCCTTCATACACCATCCAAGAAAGGTAATAAATCATCTATGGTATATTGATTTCCCTTGTACCAACACGTATTCATGAAGTCTTCCCAGGTAGCCAAAGGCATTTCAAACAGGGTGTGATATATAATTAGTAGGTCACCATCAATGGTCTCTAATTACATCCAATCTATGAATATTTATGTAGTAGTGTTCAAGTAATATTAAAATCTATAAATGATGTGCGTTAATAAATAACTCACATAGGTATGCATCCCGATGGAACACTTGTCCTCTGCTACTTGATTTTTTCTAAGCCAAAATATCTCTGATTAATCAGTCATTCGTGATTTAGTTTTCAATAAAGTATCATGACCTAGATCATAGACCAAAGTGTTCCATGTGAATCATATCTAATCATAATATGTGTAATATGTCCATTAATAAATATTAAGCCTTTTACTAAATCAAAACATGTGCTTTGGATTAAGATAAACATCATATAATTAATTTATAACTTAATTCCAAATATTACATGAGCCCATACATCACATTACTAATTTTGAACCTAGGTATCGCTCCAAGAATATCATGAAGCCATCAACGTACAAGCATACCCTAGTAATTCTTAATTGGTAACCCAAGTATCAATCTAAGTGTGTTAGAAAATCACCTTTATCTAAATATTTCCATAGTGGTCCATAAAGGGATCCCAACTATCACTAATGGTGTGTATAATGATCTACCCTCTAAGTATTCCCTTTTTAGCCCACAAGGGAGTCCAAGTATCAATCGGAAATCTATAATGATCTTCCCTCTAAGTTCATCCTTGGTAATCCACAAGGGATTCTAAATACCCCTCAGGAATATACAAGGATCTTCCCTTTAATTCAATCCTTTGTAGTCCACCAAGGAGTACCTCTATCAATTGGGTGTAAATAGTCCAAAATCCAAATGATTTTATCCATGGTGATCCTTTGAGAACCCATATGTCACCTTAGGTGCATAATAAATTAATTTACAGTTAATTTAATTAAATAATCCTGATGAGTTCATTAATATAATTCCAACTTAGAACCCACCTTTCACTACTAGAATGACATTATGAATTCTCATTTTCCCCAAGAGTAACCACACCATTTAGGTTAAAATTTAATTTGGTTGGTTATCACATTTTAAATAATAAACCAACTCACCTCATATGGTGGATTAACATATAGGCTAGTATTAGGAGGCCTAACATCCCATGAATCCTCCCATTCATCTTAATTGGGAATTTCAGTTTTTAAATAACATGTAAAGCCTATGAGAGAATGAATAATGGCCAAAGTAATAGGGACATGGTCATTCATTCCTTATTTTATTCAATTCAATTTATATTTCGACCATTTCATTTTACATCCTAAATAAATGAGTAAGAAACATGCCTATAATGTGAATTAAATTCATAGTCTACCCCTGGATGTTTTATAAATTTTAGAAACACAGCCAAAGGGTAAGTTCAATTCAATGTCATTAACCTCAAATGATTTATAAATGGGTCTCATGGTTCATATAGACCAATCATGCCTAATTAATTTAAGAATTATTCCATTTAATAAGTGACACTCAGAAAATTTATCACATGGTACAATGACATAATACTCAAACAATAATACTTTAATAGAAATGCATGAGACCACCTACCTTAGCTTGGTATTCTACCCCTCATCCATTTTTGTTTTATAATTAGTGTTGGAATAGAATAAATTGAGCAAATCAACAAACGTCTTGAAAATAGGGCATATGAACTCTCACCAAAAAAATTCCATCGATAGAAAGATAAATGAAAACACATGAAATAGTAAAGAAGGTATTATGGGTACGCATCTAATGAGATTAATGGAAAGAGATTTGAATTCTCAATGGACAAGATATCACTAAGCCTATCTTTAGTCATGAATGAGGCTTCGATGGGGAAGTACACTGTTGTGCATGGGAGGAGAAATAAAAAAGAAGGATGAGGTTTTAGAAGAATAAAAAAAAAATATTAAGTGGTCTATTGAACATACCCATGCATGTGTCCTGGGTGGAATAGTTTGAAAAAATAATTTCTCCCCATACATGTCACTCAACTATCCCACACAGTTTCATTAAAGAGTGTGGTTTGGTCTGTATGGTTTCTTTTAATCGTTTTAACCACTTGCTTCTCCCAAAATTTGAGGATCCAGGCTCCATGCAAGCCCTAGATACCCTTGTAACCCCTGTGAAATAATAAGGCACTTCGTATTAGGACAAAACTAAGGAATTTAAAATAAATAAAAAAAGTTTCATACCACAATGAAAATTTAGGTTCCTACAATAGGTTTTAGAAACCATATTCACTAATGTATCATTGGTTTGGAAAACCAAATTCACTAAAAGGTCATATTTTTTTAATGTATAATCCACCATCTAATTATTCTATTTACACATTTTTGTATTATAGGTTATTGTTAATATGTATTTACTTGAAATTCTAAATCTTTTTGTCATGATTATAATCCAGGGATCATGTTTATTATCTCATGTTTCCACACTCTTATCCCATGATATATGTTTTCACATTTGATATTGAATATCTTGTTACCATGGATTATGGATAGCTATTATTGTTCAATTTTTTCTTGTTAATATATTGATCTTATGCCCATGTTTTCTCATATGTTTAAAATCAAACCCATTGACGGCATGTTAATGTGTTTTTACCTTTCTTAGAATTTGATCTCACATATTTATTTTGTTTCTATTCCATATGTTATAAATCTGAGTATAATTTATGATTTGTCTATAAGGGATTATAGTGTTTCACAATTGTAAATAATTATCCACTAGTGTAAAAAATAAGGTTCTTATGTAGCTAATACTCAAAGACACTAACCATTCCATTCTTGAGATTGTGACTATTTGTGAGATTATTTAATGATATAATGTTTAAGTTATGGAAATGTTGTAAAATAATGATATTCTTAGCTTATGTTATCACAGTTTATATAAAATACAATTTTTAAAGAAATTGATTTTATCACCAGATCTGAGAGTGTGGTATTGGGGCACCTCAATTTTTATTTTATAAATATAAAATGTTTACATTTAAAATTTATATATGGAAAATACTTATAAAGATATGAATTTAATTATAAAAAATTTATATGAAATGTTTATAGGATATATGATTAGATTATAAAGTGTTCATAAGTCACATGTTAAATTTTTTAAAGGTTCCATATTTATTTACATTCTTATTTTGAATATTCATGTGCAGGAGATTTTTTTATTATGAATATTTATATTCTTTATTTAAATTATTTAAATTAATTCTAATAAATTTTAACTAATTTATTGAAATGGTTTAATTCTAGGTATCTTATAAGATTTAAATAATTTATCCAATATTAATTATTTAGTTGTTATAATTTTATTTTTTAGATATTTTTTATTTATTATTATATTTGTAGACATAAAATTATGTTGAAACTTTAAATAAATTTCAGTAATGATATATGTATTGTGGGGACTTAGGTTATAATTATCACTAGATTGCAGAATTATTCTCTATATAGAAAAGTGATAGGTGATTATTTATCATGCCAAATATCGTCTTGAGTTGGATTTTGGTTTCTCAAAATTTTATTTCATTTAATAAAGGTTTCCTCATGTATTTTTTTCATTTAATTCATTCAAATATGTTTTTAATATTAAAATTAAAATTTTAATTTCAACACATAATATAAATCATTAGTTGTGTGGGGGTTATGTTATAAACTATCCCCATTGGGAACCCCTCTAATACAAGAATTAAATATATTATTTACCTCTAAATCATGCCTATGTTAGGCCACATGTTAGTGACTAACACTGAGGGTACATAGCCACACATATGGGGATAATTTCCCTCATAATCCTAGGAACATAATATAAAGAACCCATCAAATATATATAATATAAAATAAAACCCATTATAAGATACATGTATAATTCATACATATACATGGTATCCCAAATAAAATAGAAAAATGAAACAACTATTGTAGAGAAAAAACACTGATAATATATTCATAGAGCTAGTACAGTCCAGTTCAATTGAAAAATACCTCATATAAACCTATAAAAAATATGTATATATATATATATAATATAGGGGTGATCATACTATTATAATAAGAAGTATCCTCCTTGAAACCTATCTTGAAATTGTGAAATAAGAATATTAATCCCTCAATGAATAAATATAACAAATAACTCTCACCAATACTAGGTTAACAACCACCCAAACTCATTATGGATCACTCACCTAATAACATATCCAAATATATTAACATAATATAAAAATAATAAATATCAATAAGGCACCTTGTAACCACTTCCCCACTAAGTTAGTCACTGAAACTCCCTAATGACATATGTTATAGTACTGTTATATCCTTCGTGTATCCACCTAAGATCATC
Organism: Viscum album; assembly: GCA_963277665.1. NCBI lineage: Eukaryota > Viridiplantae > Streptophyta > Magnoliopsida > Santalales > Viscaceae > Viscum > Viscum album. Next base: position 196,816,686 of record OY728131.1, on the reverse strand, counting down.
ATAACCATAGCCACATATCCATAGAATCATACCATATACCAAGCCATCGTCTTACCACATCATAATCTATAAACAATTCCACCTACAGTAAGACCAAATCACATCCACAACACAAATGTCGTAATGTGAACTTCAATATTATAAACCTCATGTCATCCCCTTTCCATGTATTCCCCCCTCCATGAATTTTATCCCAACCTCTATCAAAAAATCATCATCAACACATCTGTGAATTTTCACTCTAACCCCAAAACATTATAGCTCTTACAACATAGCTTTATCCCATTATGACTAATAATGTGTTTTTAATAGAGAAAATGGAATATAGCATAGTCTGACATCCATTCCCTCTATAACATGGATGTTGGGGAAAACAAATGAAACCAGAAACCATATGGGATTAGTAAGGTCATCTGACTCAGGTAGTGGTGTGTGATAAATAACATAAAAAATGAAAAATATTATAATCGCACACCAACCCAATCCTAAGGGTCAACTCACAACACATCACTGATCTTGTACCTAGCACATCAAGCTTTTCACCTCAACTCAAAAACTACTTCAACAACTACTAGACCACCATACCCAAACACACAAAATAGCCACACAACAAGTGTAAATATCCCATTTGAGAATTTAATTGTTAAATTTCAAATTCATTTCTACAATATACATTACATTAAATTGTATATATTTAATATCAAACCATTTATTGACCAATTCATATTTAATTAAATTTTTATCCTATCATATAAACACATCATTTTCGATGTTACCATCATTCTTTTCCACATTCCATTTACTAATCAATTTCATTATTAATTATATCACAAAATTAACCCATTGAACCATTCTAGGTGTAAATAATTATTAATTTTTTTATTTATACTAGAATCAAACCAAGATACTTGGAAAATATAACACTGCACATGTCAACTTCTCCCATAACCAAACTTTCCACCATTCCAACACAAGACAACCACCACCACATCGATTCTACCATAGCCAAAAAATAAACTATTTTCCATTAGGCATCAACCAAACCCATCCATCCAAAACATTACAACATAAAACTATCCCCTAACCAACCACAATAAAAATAGACATGCCATAATAGCAACAAACCATTCCAAAGACTATAGAAAATAGTTATACATACCCCTATCTCAATTATGTTTTCATAGTAATTTAGAAACTCAATAATAAAAAAACATTTCAATACTAGATTACCATGATTCTATTTCATTTTCTTATGTAATTGATTATTCAATTATGGAAACCAATTCAAACACTTTATAGAAGTGTATATTTATCAATATTCAATATCATAGAAGAAGTGTCTTTGAATCCAGTAAAACACATGTGAATCACCCTTTTCCACCTTTAATTTCATTAATCTGGTCATTTAACTTCCTTGGTTTGATTCCAATTATCCACCCAAGGAAAAATGTACTATAATTTCATAATCACATATAATTCATAAAGGATATGTCTTGAATCCCCTACCTCAATTAATGATTTGAAGATTTTAGCATAACATAAAAGATAGAAATATGATCATAAGGAAAAAACATGAAAGAAACACCACAATCACCTATAACACAACAAACCCTATAAATTACTCAACTATACATAACCCAAAAAAAAAACTTCTACCATAAACTATCAAAAAAATTAATAAAAATAGATAATGGAGAAGAATTGGAGAGGGTATCACCTTATATATCAAGGTTATTGATCTCTTGAAAATGGGGGACAAAATCCACCAAAGGACACCAAAATATCTCCAATGATGCATCATTAATATTTTTTGTTTAAAATAAAGGTTGAGATATATTAAATAATTTGAGATAGAGCCTAAATTTATAATAAAACTATAACTACATATGATCACAGTGAGATAGAAGTTATTGTGCCACAATACACCCCAAATCTAGAAATATGGATGTGATGTACCCCATATCTCGGGATTAAAACAACCATAAAACCAATATTAATAATGAATTTCATAGAGAAATACTAATTTACAAACTATAATAATTGAATACCTAAGAATCATGGATTAACTCTCAGTTATCCACCTCAACCTTACATGCATCAAAAAAATATGCTACAAATTCCATAAACATGCCTAATGATTCCAAAATAAGAGAACCAAAAAATAGACCTCCCAAACCACCCTGATGTAATGAGTCAGCCACACTAAAATATTCTTCAAATAAGTTTAACCATAAAACACCTCTATACATACCGCTATACAACCCAAAATACTATGGTGGACTTCCACTCTAAGATATAGAGATACTAAAATCTCATGTCTCCTCTCCTACATCATAGTAAAAAAACCACACTTCACCCCAGCTATTAATAGAAGAAAAAACCAAACAACAACAACACACTATCCTCCTACCAACTCATCATAGATCTAAAAATAAATTTATTCTGCAACGCATACCTCTAGTTGAAATTTTATAACCAACTCTATCTTCCTTCCTCTAACCTTCTTCTAACTCCTCCAATACTTGAAGGATGGAAAGTAATAGTTTGATAAAGTTTTATTCACTACATTAGATAACTATTAAATGATTCTTTTCCCTGAGAATCAAAATCAAACCTAGGAGAAAGGAAATGACCACAAAACACAAAGAATCACTTGAAGATACCTATGAAATAGGAATGATGGCATCACGAAAACAAATAATTAAGAATGAGGAAAAATAATCTCAATTAAATAAAAAAATTAAGAATCTCAACATTAAAGAGAAATATAGATTAAAATAGATTCGGGTACAGAGTATGCATATGTGAATTAAATTCTCATGTATAATCACTCAAGCCACTATAAATTCATAATACATGAACTAAGGGAATGATTCACCCATGAAACGTCTTCTCTTAATTATATTGAATCTCAATTAGTTACTCCACAAGTGTTTAATTATCCTCAATATCCAAATCAACCTAATCAATGATATGGGTTTCATAATAAAAATAATGATAATGATGTGATAAATGGAAAAAATATGGATATGATCGAGCTGTAAAAGAAGGGAAAACAATAAAAAACCTCACTAGCATGCTCTAACACCTCTAAAGGACCAACTAACAGATGAAAAATCATACTTCCTTGAGAAAAATATGGTTACCCATGATGAGGAAAATCTTTTAAGAACACACGGTCATTATCCTAAAACTATATATGTATCCTTATTCTATGTTCATAAGATTTCTAATATTATTTATATTTACTTATCCACACACAAATAATTTTAAACTTATTGGTTGTTCTTTGCACCACATTTTTTCCAATGACCTCGAACTCTCTAACCATAGTCCACCACAACTGAAATCTATATGGTCATCCTTATAATGTCTCCAATGGAACCATAATGATGGATAAGTTATGGAAATTAATAAATTCATACTTAAACAAGGGTGGTTGATTTTCCTATAAACTATAAAAATCCAAAATTCATGCATACAACATATCCTCTACGGCCTAAATAGTCTTATCTATCTTACCATTTGTCTGATGATGAAAATAAGTTTTAAGGTATATCTAGAAACCAGAATCATTCTGAAGGCCTCCTCAAAATCATGAGGTAAAATAAGGATTCTAATTATATATGATAATACTAATATCCCCATGATGATTCATTGTCTCATCCAAGTATATCATTTACAAATCATCCTAAGTAATCAATTATTTGATCTCATAGAAATTAATCAAAATTATTAAGAAACCCATGATCACCCAAATAGCTTAAAATACTCCTTGAGCTCAAGTTTTAACAATGATGAAATCCATTAAAATAATCTCTCATATACATTCAATTATATCCAATGGATATAGTAAACCTCTAGGAACACAATGTGCATCCTTCACTTAATGAAATTTGAAGCAACACAACACGAACTATTCTGCTAACTAATTTATCCATGGATGCAAAAAATGAATCCTAAATGCATGATACATCATGGATATACATAGATAGATTGACAAGAGTGAGATATAAAACTCATCTAGAATCACTAATAACATCATCATTGGGATGAAAAACTTCCCTCTAAGTAACACTAGATGTTGATAATCCTCTAACCATCCCTTATGATCATCATAGAAAAAGACATGATCCCAAAACAATTTTACCATATAGTCCCCACTATTGAGACTAATATACCATATATAAATATTTAATTATCATATAGTATAGTAATCCTCTACCAGGAGACTCCTCCACATCAATATAAATTCCTACAAAATCCTATTTCACTCTTCATGCATCTCTAAACTCCTAATGAGAACTACCATGTTACTTTTAACTCATTACATTAGTAGACACATTCTATTTCCTAGAGGTGTTGGATATATAAAAGTAATAGTCTTATAATAAAATCAACTACCTCCCCTATCATATATTCAAATAAAACTGATAGATAATATACATCAAGATCTTTTGATATGTAAAGACCAAAAAGTGCTCACTAATGAGGTAATTTCACCACTATTTTTTATCAAACACCTCTACTTATAACTCAAGATCATGTGTAACATAGTTACACTCATGGGAACATGAATTCTATGAAAAAAACAATATCAACTCCATAAATTTTATTAAGATATAACCCAATATAATAAAACTAATTGTATAAAACCATGAACATGAATACCACCCCTCGAAACCCAAAACCGGATCATATATTAGATTCTATTACATGCAGTCAAAATTTACTTAATGTTAATCCGTTTATATGGAGTACTAGTTATTATTGGAAATATATGTTAAATTTTCCACAATAAGATATAAATAAATCATTGAAATGCCTATTTAGGGTGGTATAAAATAATATTTATATTTATATTGGTGCGGTATAGTGGTTGGACAGAGTAATCACTCAAGGATCCTATTTTGGATTTCTCATTATTTCAACAACTTATAATATTTTTTACATTTTATATATGTATAAAACAAAAGAAAAGGCTGGTTTGGGGTGAAATAATATAAATAAAAAAATAACATACAAATATATTATACAGATAGAATGAAATTAATTGAAATAAAATACTCCCAGGAGAGGTACACCATGTAAACATTCATTTCTTATTTACTAGTCTCTAACATACTCAACTATCACACTCCACTATATGTTTAGTCATCCTACTCTAACCCTTTTTGTGAATATAAATGTTGGATCGATATATAGATGTATATGTATATTAGATGTAATAATACAAGAGGGGGTGAATTGTAGTTTTAAAAAACTTTATGTTTAATCACTTAAGAAATTAGTCCAAATAAACTTAAACTTATACAAATTAAAAAAAATACAATTAACCACAATTGTCTTGGATATAAAAGGTATGATATGATGTAATACTATAAGAAATTTAAATCAATTGTATTAAAATGAATACAATAATAATAGTAATAAAATAGTGAAAGATTCTACTATAAAGCATATAGAATCTATTAATACAATATGTAACAGTATAATTATAATTGAAACAATTACGATTGAATATGAAATGATGAAATAAAACAATACAATTTCTTTTCTAATACAAACAACAGCGGAAATGTAAAAATATTACCATTATTTTATCCCAAAGAGAAGGGTTTCCTCTCACCTAGGATAAGAGGTATGTCTTACCACCACCTTGGTAAGACCTCGATATGATGATTGGTATGTCTGTATTGTTATCCCTACAAGCCCTCGATACGATGATCGGTATGTCTATCTTGCTATCCCCACAAGCCCTCGATTTTGCAGGTAATCGGTACTTGTATCTTTCAAACACTTGAAAGCCCTTGATACGAAGATCAGTAGCACCTTCTACCTATCCTCATCATCCGTCGATCGTTATCACTTGATCGGTCGCACAAATCAAAACAAAGAACTTATTTAAATACAAATACTAAGAATGATCCATTCACGTTTTTTAATTTCAAGGCTTTCACACGAATCAAGAGAGAAGTCACAACGTCTCTCTCTAGAACCTTATAGAGGAAAATAATGATCAAAGTCTCTCAGTTTTTTTCTCAGCTTCAAATGACCTCTTATTTATAGGCCTAGAGTTCATATTTCTCTAGAAAACTTGGAGGGTCTTGGACACCTGGCATTATAACGGTCATATTGAAACAGAAAACATGACATCTTTTTTATTAGTTTATAACTAACTTCATGAAATCATTTTGGTTAAAACAAAAGATATATGAAAATGATAATCATGAGTACAATTGATATAAACATGTGTTTTGATAAAGGATAAAAACATTCATGTGATAGAAGTAAAAAAATGAGTACTATTAGTATTACTTAGTTCAATGTATTGATATGATGCAAAGTGAGTATGATGCACAAAAGTGAGTATGATTGACAAAGTCAGTACGATTGACAGGGTTAGTATGATTTAGTCAGTACGATAAACATAGTCAGTACGATAAACATAGTCAGGAAGATAAACATAGCCAGTACAATAAACATAGTCAGTATGATAAACATATTTAGTACGATAAACATATTCAGTATAATAAACATAGTCAGTACGATAAACATATTTAGTACGATAAACATAGTCAGTACGATAAACATAGTCAGTACGATAAACATAGTTAGTATAATAAACATAGTCTGAATAGATTTGTGATTTCCAAAACAAGACATAAAAGTCAAAATAGGACTTTTGACTTAACAATTTCCCCCTTTTTTAAAAGCACAAAACATAAAGTAAAAATAAAAATATATACTTATCTCCCCCTGAGTTATGAAAAATCTTATGAATCTGAAATTGAATACAACTAACTCCCCCTTAGGTATGTACTTTCCTAAGGATTTTATTCATAGATTTTTCTTGATTTAGAAATATTTGATTAAAACATTCTTCCCCTTATAAAACATTCTCCACCTTTGTTATTTAGAAAAAGAATGGGGTAATCTTGAGTTGCCTGAAAAGGTTAGAGAGAAAAAGAATTCAAGGAAATGGGAAAGAGAACATAAACCTCATTGAGATAAAAAAATTATTTAGAATTTGAAAAGTGAATAAAGAAAGAAAGATACAATAAACCATTCATTTTTTTCTCTTTATTTTTCTTTCTTGACCAGCTCATGAAGAATAGCTTTCATCTTCTTGATTTCTTTCTTGTCTTTGGAGATATAATCACCCTGGAATTTTAGAAGCACTTGTTGATCGGAAAAAAGCTGATTTTGATTCTTGATAGTCTCTTCTTGAACTCTGATTACTTCTTCAAGTGTATCAATTCTATCTTGTAAATACTTATTGTCTTGAGATAACATGGAATTTTGCTTCTTCAACAGAACTATTTCATATTTGAAAGATGAAACCTTCGAAAACTCTGATTGGAAAGTATTCATTCTCTCTTGCAGCTCTTTTATTGAAAGAATATCGGCTCCTTGATTTTTTAACATCTGATTCATCCTTTCAAAAGTTTCTTTATCAATATTATTGAAATAAATAGCAAGATAATTTGAAAGCATCCTTAAATATTCAATTAAAACCTCATGATCACTCATAGAGATTTCTGTTTTGTATGACCACTTAGTCATCTTATTGCAAACCTTCTTATGGGAAACCAAACATTCATATAATACTTTTAAATTAGCTTCTATTGACAATACTCTCTTCTTATGTTCCCTTAAAGAACCAAACTTATTCCTTTGATTTTCTGTGATGAAATCAATTTTCCCTTTAATTCTAGGAAAATAAGGAATATTATTCTCAATTATCATCAATACATGAACAATGTAATCACTTTTCTTGAGAGAAATCGTGTGTTCTGAATCAGGATCCCCATCATATGAATCCAGTTCATTTGATCAGCTTGAGTCTTCAACTGGCTGTTTTCCTTTTTCTTTTTCTTCTTCCTATCTTTCTTCTTCCACTTTATCACTAATAACAATTACTTTTCGGTATGAGAAAATTGATCACCTTGCTTTAATTGATAAGGAAATCTATCTGAAAGAGTTTCAAGGGATTTACCTGGTGGTCGGTCAGCATAAGGAACCTGCTGAATACCTTCACTTTTATTTTGAAATTATTATTCTCTAATCTTCTTTGAATTATGAAAAAAAATTCTAGAAGAAAATATTCTTCCTCTTCTTCATCATTCTAAACTTGTTTCAATATTTGTTTCCCTTTATCTTTTTCTGGAAGACTGTGTATGATTGGTTCTTGTTTCACTTTTTTCATTAGTTGAGCACTTTCCAACTCAACTCCTTTCAAGATTTTAGTGACATCAAAATCTTGAGAATTTTTTTCAAGAGAGTCTTCTTTTTCTTCTCATATTGAATAGTATCCTCTACCCTTATCCTCTTAGATAAAGCTTCATATGGATCAAGGTATAACTTAAGATCACATTCTTTTCTTTGTTCTCTGTCTTTCCTCAACTTGGCCACAACCTCCTTTCCATATTTTGTTTTCTTCTTTGTCTTAAGATTGATTTGCAGATCTAACTTTTTAGGAGCAACAACAGTTAGATTTTATTTGATTGGCATAGGTGCTGATAGATTTTGTGTCGATTCAGCTATTACATCTTTAACAAAAAGCTTTTAATTTTCATCAAAACATTCATACAACTTCTTCAGTGTATTCTTACTTATCCAATAAGGCTTTAGTTTTTTAAACTTCCCTTTTAGAGAAATATTACAAAACTTCAAGCTCTCAAGAATGAACTTAGTAAGAATAGAGGGATACATAATCAAATGAGACTTGATCGCTCCTGACTTGACATTCTTGATTGTTTCAAAAATGTACTCTATGAGATTTACCTTTCTTAGGTTTACAAGATATTATAGCAAAAAGATATCAGAAACATTAAGAGTTTCTCTATCCCCTTTCCTTGGGATAAGAAAAACTTGCATCCAAAGCACCACGAACCTATTATATGGAAATAAATGTGCTACTTTTATCTTCTCTTCATTTATAATAAATAGAATTTTTTCAAATCTTTCTCTATTAAACGTACCAAATTCCTTTGGTAGATTATGAGATGTTGAAAAAGAATCACCTTCTATTGAAACATTGAGAAAGTGAGCTACTTGTTTCATAGATATTGATATTTTTCTATCGTACACAGCAAAGTTGATCGTCATATTTTTTTCAAAAGACATCGTTTTGTAGAATTGACTAACTTCTCTAATGAGAATTGGGACTTAATATATGGGTTTCTCAACAAAAATATATTCCTATCCTTGAAACAAAATAATACTCTTGATTGTAGAATCATATGTGTCAAAGAAGTCCCGATAAACTAACCTTTCTCTTAAGAAATATTTCTCTGAAAACGTATTTGAAGGCATTTCAGTAGGAGTTTTGGCAGAGGACTGAGACATAAAGGTGAGGCAAAGAGAAGATCATACGGAGTCTTAAAAACAAAGAGACATCTTCGCTAGGAAATCTGAAAAACCGGTGTGGGTTTGGGGAGGGGGGATCTATTTATAGATGAAAAAAATGATCATTGATCTTCTACGGTTGAGATTAGAAGATATATAAATCAATGACTAGGATTTAAAGGGGTAAAAAAACGAGAAACAATAAAACATAAGAAAGACAAAAAAAGAAAGAAATAATGTACCTATCGGAGATTCTAAGGAAATCGTTGTTTTAATAGTATTAACATAGTATAATATAATAACAAAAATAAAATACAAGCGTACAAGGAAAGAAAAATGAATACAATCATTTGTGATATTGATAGAAGACAAAGTCGTTACCATAGGTTTTCATGTCGATGGAAAACAAATTCATTACCATAGGTTGTCACACCGATAGAAAATAACTTCATTACCATAGGTTGATGTGCTGATAGAAAACAAAGTTCATTACCATAGTTTTTCATGTTGATGGAAAAAAAATTCATTAAAGTAGGTTGTCATGCCGATGGAAAACAAATTCATTACCATAGGTTGACGTACCGATGGAAAACAAAGTTGTTACCATAGATTGACATGCTGATTTATAGAAAATCAATATGGTAACCAGGCAGACAAGATGACAAACAGAAGGTTAAAATGATAACCAAACAGTCAAGATGATAATCTGAAAGATAGAATAGAAAACCAAAAGAATAAAGAGATAAAGAAGACTATAATAAAATGTTAAGAAATTCATTAAGTAAAAAAATAAAATGTTCTCCCCCTTTTAAAATGACTTTTTTAGTGTAAGGATAAGTGTAAAACATGAAGTATATTTGAATGATTATTTTAATGTAACAATTCTTAGATTATGTTTTATAAAATCAAATCTATCAGAAGGTAATGGTTTTGTAAAAATGACAGCAAGTTGTTCTTGCGTTCTGATGAATTGTAAAATAAGATCTCATTTTAGTGTGTGATCCCTAAGAAAGTAATTCCTAAAATCTATGTAGTTTGCATGAGATTGATGAGCTGGGTTTTTACTATGGGCTATAGTACTAGTATTTTCACAAAGAATTTGAGTTTTAGAAAAACTCAATCCATAATCAGTAAGTGTGTGTTGCATCCACAACACTTGAGCACAACAACTTTCAGCTGCTACATATTCAGCTTCAGCAGTGGAAAGTGCTACTAAGTTTTGTTTCTTGCATGATTAAGAAACCAAGGAATCTCTTATGAATATACATGTTCCAAATTTACTCTTTATATCCATTATACAACCACCAAAGTCAGCATCTAAAAAACTTTTTAAAATAAAATCATTTCCAAAGGAATAAAAAAGACATAAATCCAGGGTTCCTTTTAAATACTAAAAGATACTTTTCACAGCTTTTAAATGAGACTCTTTTCGATTTAATTGGTATATTGCACATAAGAATACGGAAAAATTAATTCTGTTCGACTATTAATCAAGTATTACAAACTTTCTATCATAGCTCTAAAATTTGTTTGATCTACAGGTTTCCCAGTTTCATTAAGATCGAGTGTATTTGAGGTACCAATTAGAGTGATAATACTTTTAGTATTGTCTTATCCATACTTTTTTGAGAAAACTTTTGATATACTTATGTTGAGATATATAGGTTCCTTCAGGTTTTTGTAAAATTTAAAAACCAAAAAAGAATGTTAACTCACCCATCATACTAATTTCAAACTCAGATTTCATTAAATCCAAAAAAGAACTAGTTAGAGATTGCTGAGTAGACCCAAATATGATGTCATCAACATAGATTTCAACTATCAAAACATATTTATTTTCCATTTTTATAAAAAGGGTTGGATCCGTTGTACCTTTTGCATTATTGTTTTGTAACATAAATCTTGTAAGTCTATCATACCATGCTCTAGGGGATTGTTTAAGTCCACATAAAGCTTTGGTAAGTTTAAAAACAAGATTAGGATATTTTGAATCTATAAAACCAGGTGGTTGTTCAACAAAAACTTATTCTGGAACAAAACCATTTAGAAAATCACATTTAACACCCATTTGAAATAATTTGAAATTAAAGTATGCTGCAAAGGATAGTAGAATACGAATAGATTCAAGTCTAGCTACCGAAGTATATGTTTCTTCATAGTTTGTTTCCTCTTTTTGATTATAGCCCTTAGCAACAACTCTTGATTTATTTCTTACAATGATTCCATTTTCATCACATTTATTTTTCAAGACCCAATTTACACCAATTACAGTTGTCTCTTTAGGTCTTTCAACTAAATTCCAGACTTGATTCCTTTCAAATTCATTTAGTTCATCTTTTATTTCTATAATATAATCTTCATCACCTAAGGACTCACTTGGACTTTTAGGTTCAAATTGGAAAAGATATTCAAGGTGTTCTATTTCATTTCTCAAGGAATTTATGGTTCTTATAGGTTTATTTACATCACCAATAATATTATCACTGGGATGATTCCTAAGAAACAATTGATTTGGGTTTTGTAAAACCTGTTCATCAACATAGGGTACGAAATCTTCTAGGGTAAATGCTTTAGAAACATTTTCTTGAACATTTTCCTTATCAGAAATATTTTCTATCACGGGTGGATAATCAGTTTTCGAAAACACATCTGAGGATGTAGGTTGAGGTTATTTAAAAACAAAGTTATTAGTTTCATCAAATTTAACATGCACTGTTTCTTCAACAGTACATGATTTTTTTTTAAACTCTATAATCCTTAGAAGTTTTAGAATATCTTATAAATATTCCTTCATCTGATTTCGGTGTTAATTAATGTAGATTGTATTTTTTATTCAAAATGAATACTTTGCATCCAAAAACTTTTAAGTATGAAACTTTAGGTTTTCATCCAGTCTCCAATTCAGAAGGTGTTTTATTAAGAAAAGGTCTAGTTAAAAACACGATTTATAGAATAACAACCAGTACTAAAAGCTTCATCCCAAAAATTATTTTCAATTGAGTATTCACTCAACATGGATCTTATCATTTCCGGAAGAATGCGATTTATTCTCTCAGCAACACCATTTTTCTGAGGGGTTCTTGGAGCTGAAAAAGTTGTGAGGAATACCATTCTTACTATAGAAAGTTTCAAAATCTGAATTTTGATATTCACTACCATGATCACTATGGATAGTTATAAATGGTAGGTTTTTCTCATTTTTAACTTGGGCTCTGAAAATTTTGAAATAGAAAAAGGATTCAAATTTCTTTTTTAGAAAATAGACCCATGTAAATATAGTAAACTCATCAACTAAAACAAATACATAGTATTTTCCTCCAATGCTTCCAGTTTGTGAAGGACCAAAAAGATCCATGTTCACTAGCTGTAATGCATTGGAATTTAAAACTTCATTGATTTATTTAAAGCTAGTTTTATGATTCTTTCCAAATTGACAAGGATCACAGACCTTTGAAGAATCATATCTAAGATTTGGAAGATCCTTTACAAGTCTTTTCTTTGAAAGTATACAAATTTTTGTTGGGTTTTAGTGTCCTAGTCTTCTATTCCATTTCCAAGATTAGTCTTCTGTTTCACATAAGCAAGGTAAATTATAGCTCCTAAGGTCTTATATGTTAATTGTGTATACATTCTCTTGCCTATGGGCAGATAGATTGAATTAATCCTTGGAATTGTGAACTAGGCATTTATCATTTCTATAATTCACAAGGTAACCTTCATCACATAATTAACTTATGCTGGTGATATAGATCTTAAGACCTTTGACAAACAAAAAATTTTTAAATTAGAACGTTTCCAAGAAGAAAAATATTATATATTCTAATTATCTTTCCTTGAGCGTTATCTCCGAAGGTAACTTTTCCACCTTTTTTCGATAATATTTTCAAAGAAATTTTTTTTTTCCAGTCATGTGTCGAGAACAACCACTATCCATGTACCAAATTTCTTTTTTTTCGTACACTTCTTATTTTCCTGAAAAAGAAACAATTAGTGTTTCGAAATATAAACCTGTTTGGATCCAGAAGGGTTAGATAAAATAATTTTAGGATCCCACATTTGTTTGGAAAAATGAGCTTTATGAAATCCTAAATATTGAGTTCATTTAAGAGAACAATGTCTTTCCAATTTCTACCACATTGACACTTAACATAGAAAGGAGCACTTTGAGGAACAAAATAGTTATTACTAAAAATTATTTTTGAACTAGTATAACCAAAACCGGAATTATTTCTTAGAGGTAAAATTTTAGAATACATCTTATCAAAATTTTCCTTACCTAAGGTAAAGTTTGAAAAACACTACCTTAAGGAAAATATTTATGAATTTAGTCTAATAACTAAGCTCTTATATTCAAAGACATTAGTTTCCGCACTAGAGTTAGGCTCAGAAACATTTTTCTTAGAAATTACTTTTTCTCTATCCTTAGAAAGTGTATCCTTCTCAGAATTTAATTCATCAAGGTTTTTTGAAATACTTTAAAAATCAAGGATTTTCTTATCAAGATCTTTAGAAAGATCTGATATTTCCTTAGTAAGAATAGAAATCCTAGAATTTTCCTTATTTAGCTTTTTCTTGACATTAGAATTTTCATTCTCAATAACATTAGCAAACCTAGACATGTATTCATAGGTGGGTAGAGTATTATCTTCATCAGAAAAAGATTCATCATCTGAGGATTTATAATATTTAATATCACTATAATTATAATTCAAGTATACATTGGTGATGGATTCAAAATTGTGTACCTTATCCATGAAACAATGATCTTTAATTGGTAGTCTGGATATAATTCCAATATTCCTATGTCCTGAAGATTCGTATTATGAAGAATCATCTGATGAATCGCCACCACTTGCACTCCAAGTATCATTTTCCTTTAAGACATTCCTTGTTTTTGGCTTATAATACTTTTTCTTATTTATTTCAGAATGTTTCTCCTTTATATGTTTTCTTTTCAGTAAAGGACAATCAGGTCTTATATGACCGGATTTCTTGCATTCATAACAAGTTACTTATATGTCTTTCTTATCCTTCCTATCTTTCTTTTTGAATCTATATTGAAAGTATTTTTTCCCCACAATCTTGTTCATTCTTAGAGAAATATTGGATAACTCATTATCTAAGTGATCATTATCACTTGATTCTGACACAACATCTTTCATAGCTTTAGACCTTGTTATCCTTTTAGGTGTTTTATATTTAGACGTTGTAGTAAAGTTTACACTTCCATTTCTATTTTTCTTCTTATTGAAATCAACATCTCATTTCATTCTTGTCTCATGTTGTAGAAGAGTTCCAAAAATTTCATCAAGATTAATCTGAGAAACATTCCAGTTTTCATCAATAGCTATCCTTTTTTATTCTCATTTGTTTGGCATTATATCAATAATCCTTTCTATAAGATGTTTATCATCAAGACCTTTTTCTACCATATATTTTAAACTATTGACAATTGTCATAAATCTTTGCTTCACCTTACATACTAGTTATCCATAAGGAAAAAAATAAATCCATGATATTTTGCTTGAAGCATTGCTCTTCTTGTTTCCATAACCTTAGATGTACCAAAATGTGTGACTTCCAATTTATTCCAAATACAATTGGCTACTTCACATGATGATATCTGGCTGCATATATTCCTGGACATAGAACACAACAAAGTATTTTGAACCTTGTAATTCAATTGATATTCTTGCTTCTCTTGATTGGTGAAAGTAATAACTTCTTTGTCAGGGACTTTGTAACCTCTAGTAAGCATAATAAAATTGTATACACTAGTATTAATAACAAATGTCTTCATTCGATCTCTATAATACTCATAATCATTCCCATCAAAAATAGGTGGTCTAGATAGATTTAGATTGTAAATTGATACAATATTCATTCCTTCCATCTAATAAAACAAAATCTTTTCCACTCCACAAGTTAGTGTAGTAAGTAGTTATAAACAAAAATTTGGGATAAAAATACAATTATATTACAAGTAAAAAAAATCAATAGAAACATGATAGGATACCAATTTTTGGATCGATATATAGATGTATATGTATATTAGATGGAACAATACAAAAGAGGGTTGAATTGTTGGTTTAAAAAACATTGTGTTTAATCACTTAAAAAATTAGTTTAAATTAACTTAAACTAATACAATTCACAAAAAATACAATTAACCACAATTGTCTTGGATATAAAAGGTATGATACGATGTAATACAATAAAAAATGTAAATCAATTATATTCAAATGAATAGAATAGTCAGAGTAATACAATAGTGAAAGATTCTACCATAACATGTATAGAATCTTTTAATACAATATGTAATAGTATAATTGTAATTGAAACAATTACAACTAAATATGAAATGATGAAAGAAAACAATAAAATTTCTTTTCTAATACAAACAGCAGTGGAAATGTAAAAGTATTACAATTATTTTATCCCAAATATAAGGGTATCCTTTCACCCAGGATAAGAGGTATGTCTTACCACCACCTTGGTAAGCACTCAATACAATGATCGATACGTATTTCTTGCTTTCCCTGCAATCCTTCGATATAATGATCGGTACGTCTGTCTTTCTATCCCCGCAAGCCCTCAATTTTTTAGGTAATTGGTACCTATGTCTTTCAAACACTTGAAATCCCTCGATTCAAAGATCGGTAGCACCGTCTGCCTATCCTCAGCATCCCTCAGTCGTTATCACCTGATCGGTCACAAAAATAAAAACAAATCACTTATTGAAATAAAAAAACTAAGAATGGGTCATTCACGTTTTTTAATTTCAAGGCTTTCGCATGAAGAAAGTGAGAAGTCACAGCGTCTCTCTCCAGAACTTGAAAGAAGAAAAAAATTATCAAAGTCTCTCAATTGTTTTCGTCGCTTCAAATGACCTCCTATTTATAGGCCTTGGGTTCCAATGGTCATATTTCCTCCAACGGTCATATTTATTCAGAAAACTCATAGGGGCATGGACACCTTGCATTATAATGGTCAGATTGAAACAGAGAACATGACATCGTTTTGATTAGTTTATAACTAACTCCATGACATCGTTTTAGTTAAAACAAAAGATATATGAAAATGATAATCTTGAGTACAATTGATATAAACATGTGTTTTTATAAAGGATAAAAACATGCATGTGATAGAAGTAAAAAAATGAGTAATATTAGTATTACATAGTGTAATTTATTGATATTATGCAGAGTTTGATGCATAAAAGTGAGTACGATTGACAGAGTTAGTACGATTTACAGGGTCAGTACGATTTAGTCAGTATGATAAACATAGTCAGTATGATAAACATAGTTAGTACGATAAACAGAATCAGTATGATAAACATAATTAGTATGATAAACACAGTTAGTATGACAAACATAGTCAGTACGATAAACATAGTTAGTACGATAAACATAGTAAGTACGATAAACATAGTCAGAACAATAAACATAGTCAGTACGATTCACATAGTTAGTATGATAAACATATTCAGTAGGATAAACATAGTCAGAATAGATTTGTGATTTCCAAAACAAGACATAAAAGTCAAAAGAGGACTTTTGACTTAACAATAAATTATACCGAACAATCTCTAATAACGCTTCACATCTACAAACTCCTTGATTAATTTGATCTCCTCAATAAATTGCATTCCCAAACCCACCTTCTTAGTATTCAATCACACCCATTTGAAACTAAGCTAACTTGGATCTATTTTATTCTAATATGATCAAGTGAAGGGAAGTAAAATTGTTGAAGAAAAAGAATCATAGCTTATCAAAACCATATTAAGGACACACTATCACCATTACCCACCACTGATCATCCTAATAATAAAATAAATTAGATATAAGACATTAAACATGAGTTATAAGGGAATCTATTTCATCATAGTATTCTTCCTCTAGGAGATCACTCGGGTTATATCTTCATCATCTTGATGATTTCAGATCATAGTGAAGATTTGGAAGTGAGAGGAAGGAATAAAAAATGATGAAAATTATTGGAGAGAGTGTGTCTGTAAAATTTAACTAAAAATATGAATAATAAAAAAATAGTAAAACCTGTTCTAAATCTAGGATCAAGGACCATGGAATCTCTCCACAATGAATGTAAAAAATTATTTTAATAGGAAATAGCATCTCATCATTATTTGAAATATGTATGGGTGTATATATATGTTAGAATAGATTGAAGTGTATGATATTTTCACATAATACAAGAGATTCTAGGATTTTCTTCAGCTTTGAAGTATTTAAAATATTCCCATAATCTACAGACTTTCCTTCTTCAAATATACATGATATTGATTCTTTATTGTATTTTTAATTAATTCATAAGATAAAAATAAATTTATAGTAGATATCTTAATGGATGTGAGTGTATCGGGATACTAGCCAAGAAACTTCAATTATTCTGCTCTTTCGAAGTAAAAAACTCCTAGATACCTCCTTTGAGCCAAAACCATTATGTATAGAGATGAACCTTACACACTCTCTGAAAGTACCCTTATGTATTGTATCATCTTGGTCAAAATTCTTCCCTTGGTGTAAATGGAAAATACTCTTACATATGTGTTATGTTTACTCTAAATTTCGTAGATATGGGGCCATAGAAAACATTGTGTGTGATCTTGAAACTCTTACACCTCATCCTTAGTTAAACCTTATGTATCTCTAGAAAATTTAGACATTTTACTTCTATAGAAAATGAAGAAACTTTATATATATGGGTTGACTATCTAGTAACAATTCAATATGTAACCTTTATGTATACAGGTATTTAATGGAATAACCCTTATGCATTACTTTATATTATCTTGAGAACATTACAAAATTTTAAATCCAAAATTTGATGTAGCCTTATATATAAATTCCTTTGTAAAATTAAACAAGTTTATAGTAATTCAAACTCGTTTTTTTAGACAATGGTAATTTTGAACTTTATTGCTTTTGGGATTTGTTTTAATTCAATAAAAATTACATAAACATTAAAGCACACCAAAATTAAAGTTTATATGAGGAAAAAAAATCTGAACATTAATAAAATATATTAAAATCCTGATTTGGGGCTATTTTCATATTAAACCTCAAATTATGAATATAACCTAAATATATTATAATTTATCTTATGATGTGAAAATATTGGGAATTAAAACATTATATTATAAATTAAGAAAATATTGACATATATCACATCCCCAAACTTAAATATTAAACTCATGATAAATCATCATATATCCAAATCAAATTCATGAAAAATTTAAAAATGATATAATTTTGATGATCTTTTTGAAAATTAAATTTTATCATGTCACATTTGTGAAAACAATCCCTTTCATTTTATTCTCTCACCTTTAAATTTTTTCAACCACAATAATTATTCCATGACCTAATCAAAACCTACCCCATATGTCATTTCATGTCACTCTTCACTCAGGAGAAATTTAATCTAGATTGAATTTCATACGTAGAAAACTGTATGTATCACCATGGTTTTTTTAAATTCTCATTTCTTTATACATTGAGATAAAAATTTATTTTTAATCATGAGGTATTTTTCAAAGTGATTTTAGTCTTATGTATTAGTGGGTAAATAATTTAAAATTTTAAAAAATAGAATGTTAAACTCTTAAAAACAATTCATGAATATTCAAGTAAAAATATATGAAATATACCTCACTCAATTCCTTTTACAATATGTACACCACAATCCATTTTATTATCATAGTTCATGAGACCAACAATAAACACTATGAATGATTGCATGCTTATTCCCCATTTTTTCTTGCAGATGATAAGACACAATGATATAATAAGATAATGAAAATTTATTCCATTTTATTTTTGAGAGGGTCATGATTCATATGAGTAAAAAAAATGATTAATTAAATATTATCTCCTTCCAATTTTTCTCTTTTATTAAGATATTGGGATGAGAATAAATGAAGTACAATATATAAAATTAACTCCCCCCAATTCTTACCTCGAATCCCTTGAATAGTGACACATTTCTTATGCACTCAGTAATGAGATTATTCCCTAGGAACACACTTGAAATTCTATTTCCCCATACTCAAGCTTCAAATAATCATGAAAATGTATCTTCACTTGTGTTATAGATTAAACCAATAAGTTAATTCCTTACTTCTAAGGGATTGACAAATATTTATGTAAAGGGTAGGTATCAAGTTAAAAATTCAAAATAAAAAGCTCATCATTCAAATTAAAAATATTTGTAAACTAGTATGATTTAAATGATAAATAATCACAATTCCTAATTCTAACAAAAAATCTAAGTTTCTCTTAATAAAGTGAGGGTATTATAAATAATATGTCAAAATGATTTAAAATACCTCTCAATGTGGGAAAAATAATTTAGGTCAGTACTTCAGAGATATGGATTTGAAGAAATTCAAACACATAAAAATTATTAAAATAAAATTTAAGGAAAATATTATATATATATATATATAATTATTTATAAATCCATTTGTCATAAAAAGGTAAAATTTATCCAAATGAACTAAAGAGTGAAAATGAAAATGAATATTCATTTAATATTATGGTTTATAAAATGGGCGGGAAAAGAAAAATCTGAAAAGACTCATAAAATTAGTTAACACTCTCCCATGCATAATTGAAATTATCTATAGGAATTGTGGCATAAGAAACATTAATATAAAATTTACATCATGAATTAAATAAGAAACATAAATATGACCGAGTTTATTTTACATATGGAGGCATGAATTAAGCTCTTAATTTTCTCCTCCAGTAACCTATAAATTAAAAACAAACAAACCAATAAATTTTATTTAAATTAATATAATGAAAATGGAAAAGAAAGAAATAAAATATATAGATCTTGGTTTAACCTTGAAGTGGTTACTAGGTTTTTTCTACCCATATCTAGGTTGTGATAATTATTATCCCCAATATGAATAGGTGTTTGGACTATTTGATGTGAAACAATACATATTTTTTCTTCTAGTTCTTCTTCATATGCACTGGTTATAGAGAAACCTGTAGACAATGTATTGTATATCCACCCCTTTAGCTATGGGGTATATCTTGCATGGTTGGGAGGAATAAAGAATGATTCATCGATTACTTCTTATGAAACTATTATAGCTTCTTTATCTAATGACTTATCATTTAATATTTTATTAAAATTTTATTCAAAGAGAAATTTAGTGAATATTTATATATGAATAAAATTAAAACAAGCTGAATAAATATTAAAATCTTTCGCTTTAATTATGTTAACATGTAGGTTTTTCTCTTCTAGAAAGGACATTGGGAATTCTTCTCATTTATATTCTCCATCCATCAAATATTCAATGTGTTCAAGTATATCCATATATCCCCTAAAAACTCAATGGAATGGTAGTTATTTCTTAATTTATTTTCAATAAAACTAAACAAAAATGATTATTATATTTGACTATTTTCTTATAATTATTTATCTTACAATTCTTCTTCTTTTCATAGTGACTCTTGGAAGTATGTTTTATTAGAAGAAAATATGTAGCCAATATCATGCATCCTTTTTTAAAATATTTCCAATTTTTTGGTTTCTTATTATAGGGATATGGAGAGGTATAAAGGTGTTGAATCTTTTTTTAAAAATATAGGGGTATCACGTTTCACACCAATTGTTTTAAAATAATTTAATAATTCATCCAAAGATTGTTAATATCCCACAATAATATCAGTTGGCATTTATACATAAGGAATCTCTTCTGGAAATTGTAGAATATGGTAAATAGTGGATATTATTGTAGTTCCTTCTCATCCTCTCCATGTTTCTCAATAGAAGAAACCTGTGGATAAATCTATTCCTATACTTTTTATTATTACAAATACTCCAACTTTTTCTCATTTTATTCTTAAAAGTACATAGCTAACATTATCATTTGATTCCTTATCTCTAGTATGTCCTCAATAATATCTTTCAACTAGGATTCTCTTTCATCATAAATTACTTCTTCTTACATCTAAGAGTATTGGTTAGACCAAGTATAATAATAATCTAATTTTGAATATATAATGGATGGAAGAAAAAAAATTATGTTTTATTTATGAAAATGAAGGGATAATATTTTTAAAGACTATAATAAATAAACAATTATTAACTGGACTCCTTTGAAATGGTGCCATATTTTGACACACCTATCATGGGTTGGTATAAAATAATATTTTTATTTCTCCTTTTACAACATAGTGGCTAACCAGTATCATTTATCATGGGGAATATTTTGATGACTTTCTAATCCTACCACTTATTATATACTTAGTATTTTATAAATTTAGAGAAAAAAAGTGATAGCTTGGTGTAGTGAAATATAAATATAAAATTAACATACATATATAATATATAGGTATAATGACGTTAGGAGAAAGAAAATACTCCTAGAAGAATTACCCTAGGTGAGCCTTCATTACCACTTTCCTAGTCTCTTACCTAATTAATAATTACACATCATCATATGTTTGGTCATCCTAATCTACCCCATTGTGTTAATATAAAGTATACTAGAAAATCACTAAATAATATTATACATCCACCTCTTGCTTGGTTATAATTTTAGAGATTTCATCAATCGATAAAACCCTCTAACCAACCTTCCTCTTATGCAATCACTACCATTCAACACTTAACTGTTACAAATTAATCAAATCCTAAGATAACAAAGTAAAGGAATGGAAAATAGTGGTATAATAAAAAGGTCAACCTAAAAAAACTATAGAGGACACACCCAATCCATTTTTTACCATTAATTAACCTTCAATCCCAATGTAGATAAATAACATTAAATAAGAGCAAAAAGAAGACTCAGGTTTATCATTAGATTCTTCCTCTAAGAGATCATTTAGGTAAGTTCGTCACCATTATGAATACTAGAAAACTAATTGAATATATTAAATAGATATTAAGGAAGAAAAATTGAATAAAATGATAGAAGAGAGGGGGGATAAACACTTTAAATAAAAACATGTAGAATAAATTACAAAAGAAAATAAATAATAAAACATATTCTTATCTCAGGATTGGGAACTGGGGAATCTCTTCATAATGTAGAGAAAATTGTTTTTTAAATATACAATAGTGAGTTTTTTAGACTTAAATTTTTGAATAGGGGTGAATTCATGACATAATAGATATAATAGAAAGATGTTTCCACATAGGCGAAAAGATTCAAGGATTTTAATCAAATTTGATGACTTAAAATCTTCTCATAATAATCAAACGTCCTTTCATAAAATCATTGTGATTTTGTTTCATTATTATTTTTTGAAGTAATTTATGTGTACAACAAAAACATATGAGAAATATATTAATGGTTCTAAGTTTATCAGGATACATTACACGAATATTTAGTTCTTATGATTTAACAAAGTCCAAAACCCTTACATACCCCATCTAAGATGAAGTGACCCTTGAGTAAGTAGATCACCATTATGAATGATTATATATACCATTATACATCATATAATATTGGATGAAATTATTCCCTCAATTTAAAAGTAAAATAGCATTAAGTATGAGTTTTGATTTCTTTAAATTTCACAAAGGTGAAAATAGAGAAACTCTTATATATGACTTGGAAACACTTACACATCATACATAGTTCACCCTTATATATCTCAGTGAAATATGAAATTCTCACTTATATAATAAATTAACGACCCTTACATATATAGGATGAGTTTAATTTAACCATTATATATGTAACCTTTATGTATAAAGAGATTTCTTGGAGTAACCTTTATGAATCTATTTGTGAATCTGTAGGTAATTTTCTGAATTTTCAATCTAAACATATATGTACCCTTATGTATTGAATCCTTTATAAAAATAAACAATATTCTGAAAATCCTCCCCTGGAATTTGTAATATACTAATTTTGTAATTTACCTTACTCCTAGAACAACTTTTTAAAACATCAAAACACACCAGGACTAAGGATTGTTCATGAAAAAAACTTGAATTATTAATCAAATCAATTAAAATATTGAATTTAAAACACGTCCATATTAAAACTAAAAATTTTCAAATAAATTAAATGTATCATAATTTTTAATAAAATTTAAAAAATATTGGATTTAAATAATTATATTAGAAATTAAAAATAAAGAAATATTGATCTCTGTTAGACATAAACCACTAATAGCAACTGGAAAGATGAAAGAAACTATAGACCTCTCCAATATTATTGAGTACAACCCAGGAAATAACTGCTTTGATATTAAATGGATAAAGCACTACACCATACTAAGATAGATCATGTTCAAGGATATATATCATGTTAATCCATAACATAAAATTGGAAAATTTTATATAGAGTCGGGGATGTCAGGGAATTCCCCAAATAGTCCTCAGGTACACAGCATAATCTTACAACCACAAAGAGATTTAGGAACTCAAAAAACATGAATTTTACGAGTCCTATGAAAATTTTTGGGGTGTTTTTGACACCAAAATTCATAACCATAAATTCTAAGTACCCATAATGACATCTAAAAGTAGTCTTTAGGATATATTATTCTTCACCCTCATTTGATGATATCTACACCATGGATTTATCTTTAAAAAACATTATTCCATCATATAATTTAAAAAATCTATCCTTAAATAGGGATAATGGTTCTTCACTATCACTACAGTCAACTACTGATAGTCACCTGGGAGTGCCATCCTCTTTCTTAGTGAACAATAATAAAACTCCCCAAAGTGACACACTAGGCCGGATGAAACCATTATACGTAAAATTATTAATCTAAACCATAAAATCATTCAACTCATAAGTTTAACTCTGATATAGAGTCATTACAATTGGAGAGACATTGGGTTTAAAATCACTATGACAAAATTGGGTTTATCTAGCATTAGGACTTTAACAGCGCTAGCTAAAAATATTTTTAAAGACCCCCTTTATCATTGCTAAAAAATCAATGTTAAAGTGGGGAATTTATCAATGATTTTTTACAAGTTCTAATAAAAGTATACTTCAAAAAATATTTCAGGAAAAAATAATATTAATATATTTATATATTTATTTTTATATAAATATAATATATACTTTTTAAATTATGTTTCAGATAAGGTAAATTGGAATTTATGCTAAATATATAAGATATTTAGAAGAAATAGCATATAAAATAATAGAAAAAAATTTAATTAATAATTTGATTATTATTTCCAAGTAATAGTCATTTAATATCAATTTGAATATAAAAAATCAAAAAATAATAATAAAATATCTAAAATAAGCAGAAAATGTAACTTGAACTTCAAACGACCATAACTTTTTATCTGGTTATCCCTTTGGGCTCTACCACATGTAAAATAAGATCCAATTTTAATATCTATGACCTTAGTGATAGTGGTAAACATATATCACATTTTTCAAGGCCAAAAAATGACCATAATGCCTCCAAAAATGAGTTTTTAGTCAGTGTACCCCAATGTTTTAACATTCAATGGATTTTCAGGCTTGTTTATGGGGGTCTTTTTGCCCTTTTTTGTGGGGACTAAATTTATTCCCTAGTATTACATTCATACTGATATTATGAAATGAAATTTAATCATTTTTCACAATGTAATATTATTTATAATAAAATATATGATAATATATACACATTTTTTTATATTTACACCTAAAAAATTAATTTTATAAATAAATAATTAACCACATCTACATATAAAATGTATTTATTAATATATAAACATACATATATAAATATAAATAAATATATAGATAAAAAATGTAATGAAATATATATAAATATATAGATATATCATAAAATGTGAAACAAAACAGTATAAAGGTGGGAAAGGATTTAATGTATATGATGGAGGTCTAGGGTTTAAATATCACTCAAGGCAGGGGTGCATGCATGAGGGTGTGATTATCTACAGCGCTAATAAAGGGTTGGGTTTGGTAAGCACTAATGAAGGTTCTATGTTGTGGCATGGAAAAAAATGATATACCCTTTATCAGTGGGGCCTTTATCAGTGTTTTTAGTGCTATTAAAGGCCCCCTTTAACAGTGCTAAAAAATGATGATAAAATGGGCCTTTAACAGCGCTAAAAAAGTGTTGTTAAAGGACCTATTAATAATTTATTTTTTAGTACTATTAAACGGGGCCTTTAACAACACCTTTTTAGCACTCATAAAATCTTTGGTCCTTTAACCGTGCTCAAATTATCAGCACTTTTTTAGCGCTGATAAAGGCATGTGCGAGCACTATTAAAGACAATTTTTTGTAGTAGTGAATCTATCCAAAACATGATATCTTATAGAGGTGGTGGAAACACAAATTAGTCAAGTAACATATCTAGGGACTCATAGAAAATTCTTAAAAACACCACCACCTACACTTCCTCTAAACTCAAAAACAACCCCACTAACTGAGAAAAATTAGGCTTTGAATAACTACAAGACATGTGATGGTCTTGTTCACTAATGAATACTACACACTATCCTTAAATATCATAGAACGCAACTCTCCTCTATATGTAATTCATGACCTCATGCACAGATTACAACCAATATATTCTAATAATGAAATTTTAGGGTTTTATATATGATAAAAAGAATCACCCTAATAAATAATGTTCCCCCATAATTAGTTCACAACCCTAGTAACATCAAGAAAACTAAATTGGTCTCTAAATGACATATTTAAAACTAGGGGAACTAAAATCCTCCACACCTTGAGTCACAAATCATGGACTAAGGTCAATGTAATAAAATAATTTGAAGGTCTAGAATAAAATATAGTGAGACCTAAGGTATAAGATAAGTATATCATACCTAGTATGATCATTGTCTTACCATGATAGGGAAGCACTATGGCATAAAACCGACCACACTCTACTCCTCTACCTCACTAGCTCTATTAGAAATAACCTCAATGACTGTGCTCATTTATATATACCTAAGGATGATATATTTCATAAATATATCCTATTCCAAATCCATATACCCTTTAATTACTAAAACCTTCTAGCCCCACAGTTCATAAGTCCTCTGGGGAAACTGTTATAGAGTATGTACCTGAAGTTAACCACTTATGTCACATTGACCACCACAAACGATCGAGCACGGGAAATAATAATGGGCATGACATTAATAAGAAAAATACACTGAAATGGTTCTCCTAGTATAGTAATAAGAACTAAAATCTCTTTAAAATAACAAATATTACATTAGAGACTAACTCCCTACTGATAAAATCATTGACTACCCTAATATTTGAGATCCTTCATGGCATATCTTCTACTCTATAAGTTTTAATGACTCCCCACTAAAGATGACTGGGACCACACATGAATCCTCTTAATAAACTGTTCATTATCTAGAAACTAAAAATATATAGTAAATGTAAATAAGGTAACTTTATTTTCAAAAAAAATACAGAGTAACTCTTTAAAATTCCACACTCTAGCCTCCTCATCAAGAAAAATATAGAGGGTATTATTGAGAAGGTCTTTGAAATTAATCTTAACATCATGAATTCTCATGATTTCTTACTTAATATAAATAAAATCATTATACCAAGAAGAACTTGTATTCAAAAAAAACTATACATTTAGAAACTTTCAATAATCAATCCTTGATATGGTCAACTTATCACACTCCCCAAAAAACAAAACATGCCACTAACATATTGCTTCATTAAACTAACTAGTATACAATAGGATACAATGATTCATCCTAATATAGATCAAACTAAATGCAATTTTTTACTCTTAAATATATTTTTTTGGCTCCAAGTTATATAAATATCCGTTATATTTCACCAAGATTTGACACTGGAACTCATGAAGTATCTTCCTCTAAGACTAATCCTCCACTATTAGGTCAACCCACCTACATTCAATCAGCTCATATGGATACAACTCACTAACCTAAAGCACAATCAAAAGATGAACACCAACCAACTCAAAAATTTTAAAAAATAAAACTCCCAATAATAGGAACATGAAATTCAATTAAGATCATTTAATTAGATTCACTTTTACTTCCCTGGAATTTCCCCAATTCAAACACACATGAAAACAGAATAATTATTGTGCCATTCCTAAGTATCTACCTTGAAATCAGCATCATCTTTCCAAACACATTTAGTATTCTTATGTTATTTTAATTAGATCATATTGGGGGGGAAAATCTTATTTCCTAACCAGTCACCCTTACTAAATCATATATTTTGTTTAACAAGTATTTTATTCCTACCAAATCAATGTAGTCCTCACCCTTATATAACTCCAATATATATCCTAACTATAAAAAATATATCTAATACCACTATTTTAGGACTTTTCCCCATTGTTAACCCCACATGGGTTATCAATGAAGATAATAGTGGCCCCTTAACCCTACCTTCAATAGGTCACAAGTTGGAAACTAGCACAAAGGGTTTGTAACTACACATATTGGAGGTATTTACCTCATAATAAAAGGACCATAAGATAAAACACTAATAAAATTCATATAATATAAAATAAAAACCAATCTATAATACATGAAAAATTCAAAAATTTGTAGTCTCATAAAATATACCAAAATGAAACTCCTATAATAGAAATTGCAACATCAATCATCACTTACTTGAGCTAGTATAGTACAGTTCGATCATAAACTACCTCTTGGAAACCTGTAGAGAGTGTATATAAATATAGAGGAGACATAGGGAGAGCGGCAGGTAATCATAAGAATATACTTAGTAAGATCCTACTCAAAACCTCTCTTATATATATGGAAAAAGCATACTAATGCCAGGGTAAATAAATAGTAGAACCAACTCACACTGATATTAGGTCAAATGCCACATAAACTCAATGGGGATAACCTACCCAATAACATATCTATGTACATCAACATAGTATCAAAAGAATATTTATTAACAAGGTACCTTGCAACTTCTTACCCACTGATCTAGTCATTATCATGCCCTAATAGAACACATCTTGGTATTTCGTCCCCTCTATATATCCACAAAACATCACTATAACCACAACCACATATCCATATCCACATATCATAAACTATAGAAAATTTATAAAAAATTAATATCCACAAAAAATTCCACCTACCACATAATCACATCAAAAGTTCACATCATATCCTCATCACAATTTGGTAATTTTAACATGATGGGAGTCAACCTAATTCTATTTTTCTTCCATGCACATCCCCCCACCATGCATTACACCCCATCCTTTATTACCTCATCATCAGTATATCCCATCATTTGAATTATAACATCGATCCCTTATATCCCATAAAATATAATCTCAAAAAATTATG
The DNA here is from genome assembly GCA_963277665.1 of Viscum album. Classification (NCBI taxonomy): domain Eukaryota; kingdom Viridiplantae; phylum Streptophyta; class Magnoliopsida; order Santalales; family Viscaceae; genus Viscum; species Viscum album. The sequence continues at coordinate 196,788,014 of OY728131.1, read as the reverse complement.
TTCTATATAATGTTTGTAAGAGAGAGTGGAGAATAGGTAGTTTTCAACCATATTTTCCCTCTACATCCTGAATGTTTCGGAAAACACTCAAAACCCCAAACCATATTAGTTTTTATAAGGTTATCCAACATGTGTGGTCATGGATAATAAGTAAAATAAAAATAAAAATAATTTTTAACTATACATAAGCTCGGTCCAAATATTTATCTCACAATACTTCATGCATCCTATAATTACTGCATCAAGTCAACCACTACATATCAAAAATAGTTATCATAACCACTAAACCATCATACCCTACTATACTGAACTGCCACACAATAAGATAAAACATCTGATTTGATCACATTATTATTAAATTATATATTTACTATTATATGCCACATTATAATTAATGAGTCATATTTCATTTCAATGTAATCTTTGATCAATCTGTATTTATTTTATTGACTATATTTTCTTATAAACACTTTTTTCATATTCAACTATCCAATTTACCACATTTAATTTACCAATCACTTTAATTATTAATTCTAACACAACATTAAGCTATCAAACCCTTCCAATTGTAAATATTTATTCATTATTTTATTTATTTTAGTATCAAACCATTATACTAGGAAACTATGACACAATCCAAATAAACTTCTCCAATAAAAACATCCACCCCCATGCCAACACAATCCAAAAATCACCACATTGCCTCTACCATTTCCACAACATCTTATATTTTACATATCCACATAAAAACCCATTAATCCCTATAATTAAAATATTCCACCATCCCATCACTAAGACCAATAAAATCAGACACACAATCTCAGTAGTAAACACCACTAATAACCAAAACAAACAACAATGTGTCTAAATTTTTTAATAATATTTTCATATTAATTTAGATACTCATGAATAAATAATAACATTACATTTCTAGGTTTTTTTTATACCATTTAATTGACATCTTCAATTGATTATCCCGTTATGAAAGGTAATTTAAATACTTCATATGGGAAAAAAAGCATTAAAACATCAAAAAATTATCATTATGCATTAACACTAAATCGATGTCATTGAATCATATAAAGAAAATATTAATCTTCTTATTTCCATTTAATTTCATTAATGTGTTCAATTATCTTCCTTAAATTGTTTTTTATATCCACACAATGAATAAATGACCAAAAATTACTCAATTCAATATAATAAATAGTGTAGAAGTTTTTACTCCCCTCTTATAAATGAATCTTTTATGACCAAAACACAATATCCAGGAGAGGATGATGATCATAAGGAAACGAACATGCATGTAAAACCTAGCATACCTATAGTGAAGGAAACCCCATTAATCACTCACCCTAACATTACCCAAAACAAACTAAAATGGATACCATAGAATTCCTAAGAAGGAATAATAAGATATAATAAGGTAAAGGAGGATAATGAATCACATTGGATATCAAATAGATTGATCTCATATATTTGAGGGACAAAATCCACTAAAGGTTTCCCAAATATCTCCATATCAATATCAATGATCCCTTGAGATTTTAAATAATTTTTTGAAATATGAGATAATTTTAGACAGAGTCTAAATTTATAATAAAATAAGAAAATCATAGGATTATAGTTTGGAATGATCTATAACACCGCAATACACCCCTGATTTGAAAATCACAGCATGATATCCCCTATATCTCCGAAATAAAACTTCATTTAAACTAATATTATTAATAATGGTCATGGGACAATACTAAGGGACAAACTAAAACACTTTAAGACCCTAGAATCACTATGAAACTCTCTATTATCCACCTAAACCTGGTACACCTCAACCAAAAATTATAAATAGTCCTCCATATCCATAGTGGAATGATGGTAAAATAAAAGAACTCTGAATATTGACTACCCAAGACTCCATGACATAGTGAGTATATACACACCACAATATGCCTAATATAAAATTAACTAGATAATTACTTGATAGCTACATGTCACAACCCAAACTACCATGGTGCATCCAACCTTATATAAGATTAATTTAAGAGATTTAAAATCATATTTATAACAACTCTTCTCTTTATTTCACATTTAAACATGAATTATTACATAAAATGCACTTAATACAACTCATAAGATATTTATTTAAAGGGTATTGTGAAATTTGGAACATTACATAACAACTTAAAACATGAAATACAACATCTTAATTCAAAACTTCTTTTACATGACCACAACATTCATGTGTACTTAACATTGGATGGGATAACATGTGGACATACATAAGAAAAGGGTGAGCTATACAGCCCATTAAGGGAATAAACATGGAATAAAATGAGTATAATGACACATTTTAGATAAGGAATAATAATGATACATAAATTAACATTAATATAAAGTCATTATATAGAATTATAATCATAACATGAAAATGTGGAAACATCATACAACATGATATTAGCATGAGTCAAGGCTCATTGCCAATGGATTATCATGAGTAAACCCTCATTCCACAAAAATTATCATCATTAAAACCCAATTTCACATGAATTAACATTATTAATTCCTCATTGAACATGATATATCCTGATACTAAAAATTACTCATTGCATTGAAGTGCTATCAGGCAACACCCTTCATAAACATTTCATTTCATATATAATTATGTCACATAGATCATATAACATGGATTAATTAAATATAATAATTTATACCATGATCGTGTAATGTTTAATACATAAATTTAATTCCCCAATAAATAATTTTATGATCATAAATATGAACACAAATGGTAGAGAAATGGGTTTGGTATTCACTGCATGATGAAAAAACGTAGTGTAATTTCGGCTGTATAACGAAGTCAAATAGAAATTCATAAAATGGGTTGATGAGAGATAAAAGGGTCTCTAATAATTTATAAATTAAATTTATAGTAATTGAATCATGTAAAATTATACCCCAACACATTAAATTAAATTTAATATTCATAATATAAAAGAATTTCTTGAATGGGAATGAGGAGAGAGAAATCCCTTATCGCATTTCGGCATGGTAACAGGTGTATATAAATGATCATTGATGTATTAATGAGAGTGTAAGGAAGATATAATTATTTATAAATCAAATATATAGTATTCTGATTGTTTATGAACATATCACAAAATATGTAAATTGAAATTAAAAGGCATATCACAAAAGGAGTTCATGATAAAAGAGGAGAGTGGAAGATCCCTTACGAAATTTTGGCACAGTAACGGGTGTATATAAGGGATCATGGATTGATTAATGAGATTGAAAGGAATATATAATTATTTATAAATAATATTTTCATTAATGGGATTATGTATTAACATATCCAAACATATTCAAATTTAAATTAAAAGACATGTCATAAAATAAGTGCTTGATAAAAGAGGAGAGTGGAAGATCCCTTATGGAATTCTGTCATAGTAACGGCTTAGGTAAGGGTAAAAATAAGGGATAATAAATGATACATCATTAAAATTACATGATTTTTACATCATGTAAATTATTATAAATTAATTTAAAAACAATAAATTGAAAATAAAAGAACTAATCTCGAAGAAGGTGCTTGAAATCAAATGTGGGGAGTGGAAATCCCTTACTTGGATGTGTGAATCCAAAGGCTTTGTAGAGGATTATTAGGATAATTGGCCAAGATTTTAAGGAATTTATGAAGTAGGGAGAATATTTTGGTTAAGCTTAATATATTTTTAGTGAAGATAATTGGGAGATTGTGTGGGTTTATTTAGGAAAAAAGGGGATTTCTTTATTATTTTGGTTTTGGACTCTCCACAATAAAATATTCAAAACAAAAAAACATCCCATGGTTTTTTCCCTTGGTTTCTGGAAAATTTGAGTGAATTTAATTTTTTTATATGTTAAAGGTCCAAATATTTTTAAATATTTCTCTTTCTTATATGGAGGTGAGTAATAATTTGAAGGATGTGATTTTAAAATCTTAAAATATATTATATGTTTTCGAGGATTCACTAAAGCTTTATAAAATAAATAAAATATACTTAAAATTAAATTATTTTAAAATAAAAACATATATTTTGATGAATATACCTTTTATATAATCTATTACATCAATATTAGTCCATTATGATTTCATAAAGCACACTGTATATTTCTACGGTATTTAATTTTTTACCCGAAAATTCGATCGTCTCAGAAAATTATGAAAAAATCACCATTGGATAATTTAGAAATCCTGATTCCAAAAATAATATACATTTTATTGAAATATTTTTCTAAATATTCTAAATTTTACTTTTAAAATAAAAAATCAACATTTATTAAAATTTGACGGGTTTCGACAAAAACTGTTTTCAAACCTTCATAAAAATTACATTTGACTTCATAAATATTATATGAACATTTATATTTTTTAAAATTTATTTAGAAATAATATTTTTTTAAAATATTATTTATTTAAAAAATCCATTAACTTATCAAAATATATTTTTTAATTTAATTTTTATATTAACTAAAAATATTATTTGTGCTTTAAAAATCATTTACAAGGTAACCATAATAGAATGAAAGTATATTCATTACTATATAAAAAAAAATAATGTAAATAATCATAATGATAGGGTCTTGTTACATATCCTTTTATTACACTGTCATATTCCCTATGAGTAAGTTTTGTGATGGTGGGGATTTCATCAGGTCATTCGTTGAACATGTTTTGGGCTGTGATCTTGATGAGCTTGACCTTCTCCCGTAAACGGTCTCACTCATGCTTAAGTTGTTTGGTATTTTATTAGGCTTGATCTAGAGAAAAGAGAAGAAAATTGATCTTCATCAAAAACCTTGATATATGCAATTTATAGGGAACGATCCTACTGGTTGAGGCCATCATTCCATTTGTATATGCCAAAAGGATACGTTAAACCCATATATTTATACTAGTAATTTGATAACTATTCAATGTCTAAATTTCCAATAACAATGATAATTGATGATAATTTAAATCTAACTGGATATAATAAACAAAATAAGGGCATGTGTCTTCTATATCCATAAAAAATTTAATCAAAAGAAATGGAATTTTATTCATAAATGTTCAGGTCATTACAAGATTAACAAAGAGACCCTTTTTATAATAATAACTCTCATAGATTAACATTATAACCAACATTCATAACAAATTAACTTCCTTTCAAATCTATTATATAGTGAAACTAAAATATCAATACTCCTCCCCCATTTTTAAATACAAAAATCACATTATAGCCCCAACTCCTTATGGTGCAGTACAAACAATCGTAGCAAAACCCTAACATCTATCAAAAAAATAATGGTGTAGAAAATTAATACATTATGAAACACATCCCTTCAGAAAGACATTTATCTCTAACTCCATATTCTATTCTATAACCTTCTTTCAACACCGACAATACAAAAATGATGCAAAGTAATGGTCTAAGAAAATATGGGCCATTATAAGTTTTATGTTAACATGATTGAAACTTGTTAATTTTCTTTAAAATTAATAAATTAATAAATTAAATCATTATAATCTTGAATGTATATAGGAAATGAATGAAATGTGATATAAATAACATTTATATAGAAATTAGGTGTAGTGTTTTTTAAAATATTTCAAAATACAAAGTTTTTTATATCTTCAATAGAGATAAATATTTAATTCATTAATAAACTAGTACATATTGTTCATCCTAAAGTCAAATCCCCCAAAATTATCTAGTGTAATACATGTGGGGTTAAATGGTTGTTCTTCAAGAGAAATAAAATTTTCCACTCAAAGAATAGTGAAATATTTAATTGTGGGTTTTGGGGTAAACGTTTTTAGGTAACCCAAATGGTTATGTTCCTAGTAGAATGGAGTTATTATGATTTATCATATGAATTAAGTCATTTTTTTGTAGGTATAACTATCCAAGAGTTATATTTCACATAATTGGCATGATTTTAAACTAAAATAACAATGGGATAAGAGAATAGTTATATCTAATTCAAATCATAGAAAAATATGGATCTTGTATAACTAGGAGATATAATGTTTTTTTATGAGTTAATTTAATACAAATATTATTAGATACTTCTATAAAACATGATACTCTCTTTGTAAAATACAATTTTTTATAAAATCAAACTTTTACATGTCACTGAGATAGATTGGTATTTTAAATTGATAAGTTTTCTATATTATGAATAAAATCAAAATAATAAGAAAGGATTATGAATTATATAAATATAATTCTAGAATTATAACACAGGGTTATTAGATTTAATTTTTGTATGAAACATTTTTATAATGTTAAAATAACTCAAAAAAATAAGATAATTGTTTATGGAATATATAAATCTATATTTTTCAATGAATCAAAGGGTTGTTAAAATATGTAAAGGAAATTTTTTCTAAATCTAGCTATTGTATTCTTTCTTGTATTTTAAAAATGTTATAATGGTTTTTTTATAAATATGAATTTTATTTCTCTTAATTATTTCATAGAGATATATTTTATTTCATGTTTAAAAACATGGGTTTTAATATATACATGGCAAAAATGTTTTATGGTATGAAATATAAGATTACTATATACATGGATAAAATGTTTTGTGGGGACGGTGTTGCAGATTTACAATGGCCTCATCGATTTTGGTATGGTTCGATGGAGTCCTGGTCCGACTGCCAGTGTGGTTGTTTGTGGCCACCGGCTTGGTTAGGACGAGGATGTGATAATGATTGAAGGAAGACGACTGTGAGATGGTCAATGGACTCGATGTTTCTGACGGTGGAAGCTCATGACTCGGAACTCATGGCCTGAGGTTTTTAGTGTTGTGGTTCTCTGGCGTGGGGTATTTTGGTACTCTATGTGTTTATGTCGACGATATGGTGAACTGTGACTTTGATGATGGTTTCTGGTAGTTCCTTGCCGGCATTATGCTGGTCCTGCATTTCGTTTTGGTTGTTTATGGCGGTGATGATGGACTTCGACGGTGACGGGATGGACGTGGGTGACAGGATGGCAGTGTCATGTGGTGCATCATGATAGCAGGCGACGTGATTCCCTAGGTGGTGTTTGGTTCAGATTTGCAATTCAAATTTAAATTTTGAATATTGTTGCACAGGATTTTGAATTTTATTTGGTTTTAATCTGTTTGTTTTTTAATTAGGTATTTTCCTGCTTTGTATGGTGGTTTTAAATATTGGGTTGGATCTTTTTTATGCGAGTTGTGGTTGTGAGGTTCCCACTAACCCAAAAATTGGTTTATTCAGAAAATGAAAAAAAATATGAATTTGTTTAGAACATTAATATATGGTTATTTAAAATTTCAAACCTTTCATGTGTGTAACATGTTTGAATTTATCTATAGATTCAACTTTATAAGAGTATCATGGTACTTTGATAATGAATAGGAAATATATGATTATTGAAAATAAATGTTTTGAATATATTACACTAGGAAATCTTTCTATTCTTTGATCAATCAAATATTCTTATTTTTGGGGGTATGATTCACTCACACTAAATTGCATTCCAAATTAAGTTATCATAATAGAAACCATCTAATATACGGATCATAATTTTCCTATTTTGTCTTTTATAAGGATTCATGATTATGGAATGAATTTCTGATCTCTATATTTTAAAAAAAATCACAAAATATAATAATTTTCTATTTTTTTAATGATTCGAAGGAAATGAATGGTTATTATAATCCATTAAAACATAAAGTGTTTAAGGATTGATGTCATGTGTTTCTTGATAATAAAATCATATTTCAAGTAATCATTGGGTTGAATTTGAATTTATAAAATGTGTAGTTCCCTATATAATGTATATAAAGATCTATAGATACAGATAAGGTGAAAGATACTTATTCATACTATGATGTGACCAAATTCTAGTGAATTTCACTTAATCGTAGTCAAGAATAATCATATATTTTTAATAATAATAAAAGATTAATTCTTAGAGAAAAAAGTGATTATACTAAGGGTTTAAATAAATATTGAATAATCTTAATTTAAATTTATGTTTATATATATAATGAATAAAAATTCTCTATAATGTTTGTATGACATGGAATTTAAATGTATCATAAAATTAGATGTGGTGACGATAAATATCTGGATTTATGAGTTATTTTGAGTAAACAATATTACTAATGAAACTATAATCTCACTATTAAATAAAAATATGGCCTTCAAATAAATTATCTCATTAAAAAAATTAATGGTAGGGTTGATAAAATGATTTATCATGTAGTTACAATATGATGTAATAGGTGTTACATGTTGATATATCATGTTCTTGAAATATAATTTTAATGTGGTAAAGATTAATTATCCCATTAAAGTCCTAACATAGTGACATGTGATAATATAGGTTCTTATATATATGGTATTTTGTATTACAAAAACTATTCATGTGATTTAAGGGGTAAAAAATATAAAAAAAATTATTCAAGTAAAATTTATACATTATAATTTATTCAAGTATATTTTGTTTATGTTATGATATGTAAATGATAAACAGTGCCTCATAAATACATCAATAAGCTATCATTTATTAATGATCATCATGGAAATCCATGGTTTTTGATGGTACAATAAAATTATCATATTTATGTGATCTTATAGAGATATATAGTTCACTAATAAGACACAAGTATGACTTGTTTTCTCAGTTGACTCATTGGAGTATGCCACATGTAATGCTATAAACTGTGTCACTTTTATATGTTCAGTATATATTTTACAGTAATACCTTGTATCTAATGAAATAATAATGGATATTTATACTTTATATTTATCTAATTAGGGTTGGTTATGTGTGTTTTTTTTTTATCTGGTGGGTTTTGATTAACCAATAATGGGTTTTTTTCTATTGTATAAAAAGTATGATATATGGTCCCATTATTGAATATGGTTTGGAAAGTTTGTGATCACACCTAGTTGAGTTACATGTGATGTTCTTATATAATTGGATGAATGGAATGTTATTTTTAATCTATTTTGTTCAATCTAACTTATATAATCGAGAAAGGGTTAATTGAATTATAGAATTGGCATGTTATATGTATGGTGATTGTACATGATGTATTTTAAAAACAGATTATAGTGGTATATATGTAATGTATATAGATATAACTTATTGATTCATGTATAAAGATACATGTTTTTTTATAAATATCAAGTTATATCCCTTTGTGTCTTAAGTGGAATTAACTTTTTCTAGAGGTTTTTGTTATTTTATGGTTATGGATTAAGAATTAAAAATATTTTTTATTTCTACCAAACCTTTTATAGTCACACATAAGGATATATAAGGGATAACATTTTTTTGCTGAAAAATATTTGATAAAATTTTAAGAGAGAATATGCAATTTATATATCCAAAATAGTTTCAAGTATCATTTAAATGACTTGGATATGGTTTTATAACTTATTACATATGATGAAGCAAAATTTAAGGTATGAATAAAGTTTATAAGGAATTAGTAAAAGTGGTAGGTTATTGTAAATATTCTAAAAATTATTATACCATATTATATAATATAAATATGTGGTATAGAATTGTATATGGCTGGCCATGTGATATTTATGTATCATACAATACTACATGCATATATTGGGGTTTCTTTTGGGTTTCCACTTCCCTCCACATAGTATATCATATGTAATTCAACTAATATATTCTATGAATATTTTTAGTGAACATTAAATTTTATTAATTAATTTTTTAAATAATTAGTATGAATATATTAAATAACTTCATTGTATGTTATAAACTATATAAAATATACACCCTTATTTTTCAAATTCTTGGGAAATGTTTCATTTACTAAGATCCTCCTTCATTTATGGAAGGAGGGATATAAAAGGAAATATAATAATTTCATTCAATATGATCTAATTATCTAAAATACTATAGGTTATATCACTACCATATCATTTATTCTTTTCCTTATAGAGTTAATAACATACCTTGGAGGATATTTAAGATCTAGTGGTTATGAACCATGATCAGATTATCAAGAAGATTACCTATGGATGTGATTATATTTTGGTTGATTATAATGTCTTTTTTTCAAATAAATATATTACTAAGGTATGATTAATTAGATAATAGGAATTTCCTCCATTTTATTTATTTACTTTACCTTTTACTTAATTATCTCTCGATAAACCTAGGTTCATAGTTTTTTTCCATTATATTTTGATATATTAAAATATAATTTAAAAAATTCAATAAAAATAAGATTTGATCTCATTCCTCTATGTTTAATTTATTTTAATCTTTAATTTAAGTTTTAATTATGATTTATAGGAATCCAAGATGTGTTAGGTGGAGTTTTAGGTGAAAAATTAAAGTTTTGATAAATTTAGGAATGTGTAAATAAGTTTCATAGTTAGGGAATAGTTTGTGGAAATTATGGAAAAATTTTAATTTTAGTGGATTTATGGAAGAGCATTATATCATGTTTAAGAACATTTAGAAAAACATGCCTATTAAGTGATTCTGACCCGATTATATAGAATAAGGTATCTAAAATACAAAATGAACTTTCCATTTGTATATTTTTATCTAATAAAGTGTGTAGTTTAGGCATTGTATGTGATTTTTTTTAAATTTTTATGTTTTCCATTAACATAATTTTTACCACGGAATCAATTCATTATTCATTTATACTGACTTCTTATAAGTTGGAGTCTAAAACAAAGTGTAAAATAATTTTCCAACTACAAATGACTATTAATTTTACACTAAGAGTCCATTTCAAAACTATAGGCTACCAAATCAAATATCTTATGAAGTTATTCAAGAGTAACTATACATAATTTCAATTTCATGCTTTTAACCACTAAAAAGGACATTTAAAGCCTAAATAATTTCTCCCAAGTTCAGAATACATAGTAAAATAATGGGTTATCAAGGTAAATTCAATAAATGCAGCGAAATGGGTATATTCCAAACTCACAAGACATAAAATACGCTAGTAGTTAAAAAGGGAAATAGGGATGGCCAATATTTACCTTTCACTAAGGACAATGTTAATATTTTTAAAATATAATGCAATTAATTATTTATTTTTAATATAATTTAGATTAGTTTCAACCTTTATTGTTTTAATTATTACTTTGATATTACATATATAGTTAATTTTACTATTAAAATTTTGTTATAGTATTAACATGATACTTTTCATCATTTTAAAGTTATAATTTTAATTTTTATTATTAAATATTTTTAAGTTTTTATAAGATAAATTAAACCACATTATGGTAGACTTGTTAACATGTAGTGGTCTATGATTAAAATTGAAAATTAAGAAAACATAATGGGTACATGAAGAAGATTTTATTTATGTTAGATAAGATAAATCAATTAAATAATGAGAAACCACATGATGTATCATGTCATGGTTGATAAATCATGAGGGTAAAGGATATTTAAATGAGTCACAACATGGAAAAATTCATGGTGGCCTGATCTTGGGGACCATGGTATAAATAGTAGAAAAAATTTCATAGTTGACATTAGACCCATCATAGTTATATATGTATATATGAATATATGTGTGTGTGGATATGAAATTATATCCATCCCGAAAATATAAAATATCATGTTTTGATTTATGGGTAAATGATATTTGAATGAGGATATTCAAAAAAATGTCATGATTATCCCTACCAAATCATTATTTTATAATATCCGATAATTTCTATAAATTTACTTTGTTTATGATTGAGAAAATAAGAGAAAACTAGAGTGAAGAATTCAAATGGGACTTAGAATAAGGATTTTTTTATCTATTCCATGATGAACATATATCTTTATTCGGTTTTTTATAAGATATAAATGTGTAAAAAAAAAATTTATGATAATTATATTGAAGGGTGACTCAATAGTTATGTTATTTTACTTTTTATAATAATTTTTTTGGGTTGATGCATTCATTAATTTTTTTTAAACATTATTCTTTTTATATTCATGAGCATTATTTGTTTATTAGAAGATTTACTTGTCGTTTTTTCATTGGATTACTTGATTTTTTTCTTAATAATGGAATAATTTTAATATTTTTATGTTAGAACATATTTAAAGTCACTAGATTTATAGATTAATTTAATTAATTAATCAAGGAAAATTATTTATTTTTTAATTGGAGAAAAAAATATTAAAATATGGTTTTTTATAGATATGATTTAAATTACAACTAGTTGTTTATTTAAAAATTACAAATATAATTATTTTATGATATTGGATTTATGATTTGCAACATGTTTTTATGTTGAAGTTTATTTATCTAAATTTATTTCTTAATTAAAAATAAACACTAAATTTTTTTAGCCTAACATTGTTATCAAAATTCACCACTAAGGATCACTTATTATATGTGGAATTTTCCTATTTTCTATACTTTACTACATCTTCATAGTGTGTTTTTAGAATATTTATATAAATTTTTAAATGTTTATTAATTTTCTATAATTAATGACACCTCAAAGGTAGTAATAAGTAAAAATAAAATGTGAGATAAGTATATGATTGAGGATTGAAAATATTTTAATCAACGAGAACAAAATTAGGAAGAAAATCATGGAGGATAAAAGTGAAGGAGATTTAAGGAATCCCCATGGAAAATTTTGATACATTCCATAGGAAGATAACCATAACATAAATGAATAGTCAAACCCTCCACCTAGTTACCATTGAAAGTAAGTATATCAAAAGATGTGTTCCCATCTCTCTATGTGTGAACAAACATGACATTTGAAAAAAAGTATGTTTTTAGAGTCCTAATAAAGTAAGAAATATTCCACGGGCTGGTGGAGCAGCCCAACAAAAAATTTATCATTATTATGGAATCATACTATATAAATGATATATTAATATTATTTTTCTTACATATTCTTATACAAGTGAGGAGATATTGGGCTTCAGCTTAGGCAGAATTTTTCTCTCGGAAGAAATATGAGAAGGCCAAAATTACTGAGACCCAAGAGTCATGAACAATACTACCATAATGCATGATACCATGAAGACATGAACCATTTGTGTTTAATTTCAATCCATGATTGGGTTCCTCATAGTTAACACATTCACTTAATCTCTCCTTGTGTATAATTAACTCTTATAAAGTAATAGATGGAATTTGTACCTAGTTGAGATGGGGAAATGAAGCCTCCTTATATAATGAACTAATATTAGAAATGAGTTGTATAATGTTAAATTTAAGGAACATTGAGTGCAGTACTAGTCCCTAATGGCGGACATCATTATGGGTTTACTGTAAAACCTAGTATCCTGAATAAAAATAATAATACAATTTTCTTAGGTAACTAATTTTGTTCCATCTTGAACCTCAAAAATTCTAATCAAGAAACTATATAAAAAATCATATTTCATATCGCTTCATATCAGTTCCCCAAGGGAGAACCAATAATCATTTCCCAATCACTTTATATGAATAGATAAAAATTTAATTCAAAATTATCATTGAGACAACACATTTATTATAAATTAATATTAATACCTTTATGTTATATGTTAACCTCCATTGGAATGTCCTGATAACAGATTCTCTAAATAAGGAATTTGATCTAGGGATGGAATTTTTTACACCATAGCTTGCTTCCTAGAGGATAAAGGTTATACTGAGGGTGAAAATTTTCTATAAAATCCTATGTTAAATAATTTACCTAAATATGAATAATTGAATAAAAACATGTCAAGTTTTTCTATAATTAAAACTGTATGAAGAAAGGTCTTATAATCATTGTTTATATCTACATAAATAAACATATTATGGACAATTTATTTCATGAAATTTATTTTTGGGACCAAACACCCTGATTATAAGATAAGAAGGACCACCTGGTTTTCCTTCCAGAAAGTTTTGTCACATTTTCAAAAGATCCATCACAAATTATTGAGAATGGCGTGAGTGTTAGTTTGAATATGACACTATATGTGAGACTCGTAGTATGTCTTAAGATAAGTGTTAGGATAATTTTCATATTTCCTCCTGATGAAATAGTTCCATAGAGTGTTTACCTTGATTTCCTTCTAAACATATTTTTCCCCCATACTCCTTATATTTTTATATATTCCATCAAGATATATGAAACATTCTTTAATAGATTTGAAAATTCTAGACCAACTTACTGAATGATGATGAACATCATGATGGTAATATCAAATAAAATTTTTGAAAATGATTTCAATATTCCTTAATAAATCCTTGGGATTTTTTCATACCTAAATAGTGTGCACAGGAATTAAAGAAATAAAATTCTTCACCAAGTTAATTCTACCTCTAAATGAAAGGAATCATCTCTTCCAATTTAGGATCCTAATTTTGATTCTACTAACAGTCCCATCACAATGAAAAATTCATATTCTGACATTAGATGATAGATCATCAAGATATTTCATAGGTATTATTCCTTTTGGAATTTTAAGTCATTTTTAATGACTTTGGATCTCCTAGTTGTACACATATCATAGATATACACACTAATTTTATTGATGTTAATATATTTTACACTAAGAAAACTATTCATATCCATAAATAAACTCCTAATATTTTTTATGTTTTCAAAAAATATTTGTTTGATGTGGGTATAATGTAAGTAAATATTTTTTAGGGTTTATCATATCCTTTATCATCAATTGTAAGGTATAATAACAATGAATAAATCTTATTTATAAAATAAATCATGATGATAATAATAATTTCATATCACCCACCCACCTAATTGAAACTGTATGAAATAAATTAAGTGATAGTTTTGTGTTGTAATGTAATCATTTTTCTTATCTTTTCTAAACAACCATGGTGGAAACATAATCAACTATATTTGAATAAATAACCTATAGAAGATCAATGTGATAAAACTTATAATTTTACCCTTCTAATATTTTTATAAATTTATATAATTAAATATGTAAGAGTATGTTATTTTTGCACTGTGATAGTCTACCTACTGAGAGATGGAGATAATGATGGTGTATCATGTTAAGTGAGAGTTAGGGTATAAAAATTCTATCTTGATTTGAGTAATGAATGAACTAACTAATATTTCACTGGGATTATTGGTGAGATAGTAGTGGTTGTTGGAAAATTTAGTAATTATATAAGGAATTATTGGATCATTGTTCAAAAAATAACTAAATTGAAAAGATCCCTATATTTCAATATTTTTATAGGATCATAAATATTTGAAAACTATTTTAGTTTCCTATTAGTTATAATTTTATAATATGGTATTATCCAACTAAGATTGAAAGGAATTTTTTTCATTTTAATAATTTAATTCACTTTAAGGGGAAAGGTTTTTATTAATAATGTTGGAATATTTCTATACTTAAGAAAATAAGGTTTCATAATGTTTTTAGTAGAATGAGATTGTATGTAGGTTGGTAAAATTTAATTTGGAATAATAAGTTATGATAGTAAAACTATACTAATGTGTGGCATTGGTGTAACTTACAACCTTAATAATAATTTTAAATTAGTGGTTTATCGATCATGGACATAAATCCCATTAATAATGGTTTTATAGTAGATAAAATATAAAGTAATGAACAAATTATCATGATTTATTTTCAAAAACAAAATGTGAATTTTTTATCTAATTGTAAATGGATGAAATTTGAATGGGGTAATATTAAATTATCTCTAGTGGCATCACCGACCTTTGAAGAAAATCATAGTCATTAAGAGTGTTATTTGATGATATGAAATGGACTTCATGATATTTGTATGGGTTAAAGTACCAAATTGAGTATTAACTAAAAAAATTATTATTTTTTCATCTATATAATATTAGTAAGATTTTTCTAGAAAATATTTGGGAGTAAAATATAACAAATATTTTAAATTCCATTATTCAATAGTGGTGAAGAATTTGGTCTTATTCAAATCCATAATGATTTGATAAGATGTATTGAATTAAGTTTCAATTAATTTTTCAATGAATTTAGTTAAATTTAATTATTATGTGGAATAAAATTAAAATGTGTGGTGTTATTAGCATTGATCTATTTCATAAAGGCTTTATTGTAATGCAGTGGAGTGGAAATGAATTCAAAGTGATGAGATTATTAGGCAGTGTTGATATCCAGATTCATTCAATTAAAAAGATCTATATTATCTTTTGAAGGTTGAATCCATCTGTGGTAGTGAGGCAGTAAACCCATGATATTTTTAATTTAATAAATTAATAAATTAAAATAAAATAACTAGGTGTATAATGTATAGTAAATATAAATTTTTGTATGGTTGGAATTTATTTAACCTTTCATGGTGGTTATTTTACTATAATTTTTTTAATTGTTTTTATTAATGACTCTAGGAGAGAGTGGTTTAAGAGGTGTTATTAGTTCTTAAATCAGTGGATTGTAATATAAATAATTAAGGGATAATTATTAGTTTAAAAAATGATTAATTTTAAATTTTATTTTGATAATTATTTTATTTCCATTATTTCTCTCTCTCTCATGACCTCTTTTTTTATAACTCTCTCGGTGGAATCACTCCCCTAATAATATTCATCTCCCTCATTATATTATTTTTTATAGTGTAGTGTGAAAATAATTCCCCATATTCTCCCCATTTCGTTTATCTATTTATATTTTTCTCAAGGGAATATATTTTCTCTCCCTTTATCTCATGGTGTCTTGGTGGCACAAAAACTTCCTCCCTTTTCATAATATAGTTTCATAATAATCTAAGATAAGGTTTCATCTATGTAGTCATTATTATCTCATTTCATTCCCCTTGCAGCAATATAAGGGTTTCTTCTCAAGGAATTTGGGGGTGATAATTTTAGTTATTTCTTTTATAAAATATTATTTGAAAGTTTTTTCAAGATATTAGGGTGTATGAACTTAAAATTAAAACAAATTTTATGAATTAAATGGATTATTGTAATTTTAAAATCTATGTTATTTTCTTTCATATTTGTAAATTTAAATCATGAAACTTTTTTATGATATTTTAAAATCATAAATCTTTATAATGCATGCTATAAATCCTTTGAATTATTTCATGTTTAAAATTTTTTGTAATAAAATTATTTTATTTATATTTATGTTGGGTTTATATGAGATTGGATGGTCCATGAGTTAAAATAATTATACAAATAATTAATGATAGGAAAATAATGAAATTTTCAACATCATGTTTAGTTAATTTATAAAGTAGAATTAAAAGAATAATATTTTAAGGAACATGGTTGGAAATTAATCCAAATTAATAAAGGGTTTTTTTAATTATATTATAGTAAAAATTAGTATTTTAATATTTCCAATTAAAATATGATGATATAAGAAAATAGAAATATATTTAATGTATTTTAAGTTAAATTGTGTTTTAGTTCAACCTTAAATTGGATTCAATGGAAATAATATTTAGCATGAATGGTTTTAAATTATTGTTTATAGTGGTAAATTATTTTAATAACTGGTAAATTAGTTATTGAGATACTTTTATTGCATTAACTTGGGTCAAATTATATGAGTTAAATTAGTGAATATTTTTTCTTAACTATATTATATATTCATAAAGTTTAAAGGGGAATAAATTAAATAAATGGTTACCTGTAGGTCTACATGAAATTAGAAATAAGTGTAATTTAATGCTTGGAGAGAAATAATATATATTAAAATATTTTTTCATGATATAGTTTTGAGTTGTGTAATGAATAATTTAAGGGGTATTCTGAAGATTTTTTGTATTTTATGTAAAAATAAAACAAACATGGTATTGATTGATTACAACTAATTTAATATTTTATGTGAGGTGGGAAGTAAATGTGTTATATTATGTGCTTAAACATAGTGTATGGGTGAAATAATGTTAATTAATGAAAATAATTTTAATAATATTTATAATAAAAAAAACCTTTAAGATTACATTGATTTGTCATATTTTTTTATAATTAATGATGTTATCATTATAATTATTTGGTTATTTTTTATTTATATCTTACTTGAGTGATAAAGATTAATTCTATTAAGAAATTTTAATGGGTGTATGTTGTGTATTTTTTTTTTCAAGGGTCCACCTCAAGTATAAAATAAATAGTACATTAATATTCTAAAAAATAACATGGATCGATCATTCATAATCATCATTGAATGAGGATTTGACAATGGAATATATTTTCATTCAAAATATTTAATTTTATTTTATAATAGGTTATATAATATAGGATTAATATTTCTCTCCGCTATTCAGTTAGATCATAGGGTATCAGAACATCTAAGAGATCACAAAGTAAATATATGGAAATGTAAATCATTTTCTAATTTTTTTAAGGTTGATTCGTGTACTATTTTACATTCATTGGTATTATTATCCCATGAGAGGATTTTAATTGTGGGTAAGTTGTGTCTTTAATATATATATTTTATGTTTTCATGTACTT
Source organism: Viscum album (assembly GCA_963277665.1). Lineage (NCBI taxonomy): Eukaryota > Viridiplantae > Streptophyta > Magnoliopsida > Santalales > Viscaceae > Viscum > Viscum album. Next base: position 196,769,572 of record OY728131.1, on the reverse strand, counting down.
TCTAAAATTTCATTGTTAAAAACTTTTTTGGGATTTATCGTTTATACTTACATTATTTTTTTTATTTATGATTATCAATTATTTGTTAACTTGTTTTTTATTGATTATGTTATGAGTGGTTCACATAAAATATATACCATGTACTTGATCACTTTTATACACCAGATTCAACCTTTTTATATTTAATTTGGATCATGTGGATGTCATACTAAGTTATAATACTCACCAACTATATGTATGTAATTGTTGAGAATCATCAAATGTGTTCACGTAGATTATTTATTCAATAATTTTGTATATAGTGATTTTAGACATTCTTTTTAATGAAAGTTATGTGAAGTCTCAAATGTTAGGTTTATTAACTATTTTTTTTAATTTTGCATTTTTTTTATGCAGTAGTCAATATACAACACTATTTTTTTGTATTCCTAATATTATATTAAATTTTAATTCAAAGAGAATTTTTATGTTAATTCATTATGTGTACTATAATTCTGGAACTATAAAATATATAATTTAACATGTAAATTTTTCTATAGTTATCAAAATCTGTATGGATTTTTTGTAATAATATAATATATTAAAAATTAATTCCAATTTTTTGGTAGGAATTAGTGTCATGAGTAAGTTTTTTAAATTAAAGGAAAAATTCCAACTATATTATAGTATTTAAACTCTTAGTACTATTCTTCGTACTATGATATTCAAAGGGATATGCAAGAAGTTTTTGACAAATCAACTCAAGAATCGAGGTCATTATTGTGTTGGATCACTATAAAAACCATAAAATTACTCAGTCTCATTCAATCAATGTTTATGATGACATTTTCCATCATATGACTTAAAAAATCTAATCTTGGCCAAGATAAACATTATTAATAACATGACTTATAAATATTTTTTTAACTAGATGCTAGAATAATGTATGAGATAATTAATAAAACAAATTTTCTTCTTGATAAATATTTCAATCCTCATCTTAAATAATCATTTATCAATTTCCAGTAAATAATAATCATTATTATATTTAAAAATTTATGTGATGTTCTCAAAGTAGTTCAATAAATTATAAAAATTTTCTAACATTAACTGTATGAGTGAGTTTTTTATATCTATATGAACCCCAACTCGCACATGTATAAAAAATTATTATATCTATTTATTTCTATAATGATCATTAACCAAGAAGGAAAAAAAGTTATAGTTTACTTGATGGGTAATTACTAGATAATATCTAATGAAAATTTCATTAAAACATGAATAAATAAATAAATGAGTTTAATAATAATAATAATAATAATAATAATAATTTTAATTTTAATAATACATAATATCTGATATCACCTAAGACATTATCATGTGACTAACTTTATGCCACAAACAATCATAAATTCTTAAGAGAAAATTAAAGTGAGCAGTTGTTTAACTTAGTTATCTCACTCCTAAAATACATTCTTGAATTTTTTTATAATCTATCCTCATTATTATTACACTAAACTTGATATATTATGGTTTTAATTGGTCATGTATTTATTTTTACATCATCAAAGGGTACCCCAAATCAATATTTCTTACTTTTAATCATCCAAGCATCACATCATTATTGTACAATGATATATTAAATTTTAATGTGCATCATAGATCACCTATATTGAATCATAATATTTATTGAATATTAAGATAGACTCAAATTTTTATGAAAGTTGGTACATTTTTTCAGGAATGTTTTATAGATTGGATACCCCTTTCAGTGTAATGTTCTTAAACCGAGATAATAACCTAGATGATTCATAACCACACATTATTTTATAAATTAAATTCATGCGATATATATATTTTTTTAGATAAAAATGTCTCAAACTAATAATATTGAGAATTTCATTCAATAGAATATATAGATTTTTTGTGGTTTTAGTTCCTCAATACCTAGGTGTTAATTATCACAAATCGTTATTATTATGTTTTTTAGATGTTTTTCAATCTTGAAGGATTTTTTCCCTTAAGTTTTAAAAGCTTCATCCAATTTTTGTTATTGGGAATATTTTTGTAAAATTATATCAACTATATAATAAAGGCCTATCAATATAATTATGAAGGATTATTGATATCTCTTCCAATACTAACAATAAATACATAAAAAACTATTAATATTACTTCAAAGTTATATTTATGACTTACATATTTTAACTGAAAAGTTTTTTTAAGTTCAAAGACACAAAGAATGATTTTATAAATACTTGTTGAAAAATCAGTAGAGTTGTATCAACAACTATAGACACCATATCAATAAATGTTTTAGAAAATCCACAACTCTTTAATTTTGATATTTATGAATTAATGTTTCAAATACCTAGTGGTATATATACTTGTAAATGATCTATTATTTTTAGTGTAGTCATTATTTTATACTCATGATCACACTCTATTTCAACTAAATTTCTTCTTGCGGGCACTCCCATAGATCAATTTCCTTAATTTTTATATTCCAACTACATATGGTTTTAAGGTTAATTACTTTAAAGACCATTTATAACACCTAATATAAAACTATAAAATACACATTATTAATGATTATATTATATTTTTTTTTTACTTTTATAGTGATTTTAGTTGCATTGTTATTTATTTTTTTTGTTTTATTCATTTTATTGTATAATAGAGTATATAAAACTAATTTATCCAAAATTTTAAAAAAATCGCACTAATCATGGAATAAGTTATCATGGAGAACTTGGGGATACTATTGGGGATTATAATAGTATTTCCAATATTTTTATAGGTTTTTAAGTGTATTATATTAACATATGCATTCACTATTTATAATAATAGTAATTGGTTTATTTTATTAATTAAAATAAATTAGGATATTAATTAGACATTAACTCCTTGTCTAATTCATTGTGATTCTATTTTTATTTAATTTCTTATTTTTAAAAAAAATTGGTATTTAAGTCTTGAAAGCATTTTTATTGTGGTGATTTTTATTTTTAATTTAATTAGAAAATATTTTATGATATAAAAAATATTTTTCAACTCTACTAATTAGTAATTATAAATTTTAAATGGTATATTTAATTATATTATAGCTTTTAATGGTTCATATTATTTATTAAATTTGGTTTGATCAACTTCATAAAAAATTTAATTTATTTTAGCTTCATAAAAATGTTTGAATTTATCCAAACTACTTTAATAGGTTTATTTATTTTTAAATTGAATATTTAAATTTATTTAAATAACTTTTAACATTAGTTAATCTCAAGAAATATTAATTAAGGTTTCATCTGAGATTTATATTGGTATTTAATTTATTTGGATATTGTATGTTTATTTTTGTGTTTGGTTCCAAATCAAGTCCAAAAAGTAAGATACCTTTTAATTACATTGAAAACAATATAAAATTAGATGGTAATTCCACTTCAAAACACCTTTTTAATAGAGAAAATTTTTCTAAATGTAAAATAAATATTAAAATACATATTAAAATATTGATTTTTTAAAATGGATAATTTATAGGAGAAGTATACTATAAATAATGAAGTTAGAAATACATGGTATGATACTATTAAAGTTGATTATGTTAAAAATTAAAAATCCATTATACTCCTATAAGTGATAACAAATATAATATAATTTCAACATGAACTATTTATTTATAAATATGGAATAAATATTTTAGATCTATTGAGTGTTAAATAAATCTGAGTGGTATTAAGTTGAATACTAATACTCATAAATATCATGTATTCGAAATGGAAAATAATGATTATATTTTACAAGTATATAATAGATTTAAAGAGATAATAAACGTAATTATCTCTCTGTGAATAAATATCACCAATAAGGATTGTGTCCTAATAATAACAAGATGGTTATCAAAGAAATGAACTAGTACCCCATTAGTAATAAAAAATTTAATAGGGACAGAAAATATTAATATGAAAAAAATTATAGAAAATTTAATGATGTGTTAAGATGATATTTAAGCAATTTAGGTGTATTTAAAAGACCAAAATAAGAAAGTTATAGTCTTTAAATCAATTATTGAAAAGGTAAAATCTAAATAAGTTTTTTTCATTCAATAATGAAGAGAATAAAGATGGTAAATATGAATATGATATAAGATAGTTAGATATAATATTAATAAATTAAAATATGATAAGATCATTAAAATTTTCTTTTAGTGATAATTAGTTATACAAATCATAGAAAAAAATTTAGAAAAAATGTAATTAAAATAAAATTGTTTGTTTTGAATGATTGTAAAGAGAAAATACTGTGTTAGGTTGTAAAATCTAAAATATAATAATAAAATTGATCTGATAAAGAAATAAAATAATGTTACGATAGTTTTGACATGGATTGTGTTTGAAGATAGTTTTAATGGTGTGGAATAAAGTGATAAAGGATGATATGATAATGAGAATATGTGTTTTGTAAAAATGAGAACTAAAATACCTTTTATTTTTATTATTAAATTCATAGATAATAAGAATCTTGATGAGTTTTAGTAACCTCATGAGTAAATTTGAGAATTATATATTATTTTTTAATTTAATAGAAATTAAATTAAGTCAATATAGAAATTTCAGAAAAAAATATCATGGTCTAATGGATATTAAGAATTAAAATATTATCGTTTTATTTTATAATAAATTATATCTTGAAATTGAGAATAAAATAATCAATTTTTAAAATGAGTAGATTAATATGGGATTTGGTAATTTTACCTAGGGTAATAAATTATCAATGTGACTTTTGGATCTTAAAACCATCGAATATCTAGAAATGTACTAGGTTAATAAACTTTTTTAAAAAATAATATTTTAAAAATTATTTCATATAGGGTTGTAATTCAAACCTTAGTGGATCTTATTTTTCAATATCTTATGATAAGACTAAAGTGGGTGTTAATAATCTCTATCCTAGAAAATTTTCAAACTTTATGGACCAAAAAATCCTCTTAATCAAGAGACCTTCAATATATCCAAATGAAACAAAAATTTAATATAGGTTTCTAAACATCTTTTTACATATGTTGTTATACCTAAGATGATTTTGACACCAAATTCTTCAATTATATGATTTTGTTATTGGATGAATGCCTAATTTGTATACACTCAATCCAATGGTAATTAGAAAGTATATGTTCAAGGAATATTATCTGATACTACTCAACATTTAGAATAATTAACAAAGTGTTGTGTGAAGATATTGCATAAAAGATAATGTACATGGAAATATTATTCCCCACGGTCAAGTATAAGGAGACACAGACTAAAAATATATTTATTTTAAATAATTTATATAATTAAAAAATTAAATATCAGAAATAATCTCAAAATACAATAATCCAATATTTTAGTGTTTCTTTAGATTAACTATATAAAAAACTTATTTTAAAAAACTTTTGAAAATTAAAATATAATTTTACCCATCTAATCCCCCTTAAATAATTATCATGAGTTAAACTCATCTATATATCTTGGGTATTGAAAAATTAATAAATGTGTAAGCTCATATGTAGAATAAACATAAACATAATAGAAAAAAAGCAATGATTATAAGTTAGTATAAGATACACATGTGGATATGAGAGCATAGTCAAGATCCATAATAATATAAAAACATACCCATATAAACATGGATCATCAATAACAAATCAAGATGTTAGTATCTAAGAATAAAATAATAAAATAGTCCTCAAAATATGATAACATTATATAATAGAAATGTTTTTCACAAAAACAATAATATAAATAATAACATTATAGAACGAGTATAAAATGGTCTTTAACATTGGTGTTTTAATATCGATTTTTCAAGAACGATGTTAAAAGTCCTCTAAGATGAATTTTAATCTTGATTACTTAGTAAAAAATTCTAAAATATCACTTTACCATCAATTCCAGAAATAAAATATTAATAGTTCTTATGGAATATTTTTGACATCAGTTATTCAATAAAAGATATTAAAATACAACTTTTAACATCGGCTCCCAAAAACTGATGTTAAAATTCATCATAGAATATTTTTAACATTGGTTTTTTAAATCAATAAAATCAAAAATGTTAACCAAGTGCTAGTTCATTTACCAATATTTTATTTAACTAGTCATGCAGATAAAATGGATTTACAGATCAAAATATATAGATGTAGGAAGTTGTAATTCTCTAAGAAGAGTTTTACCGTAATTCTTAATAAAGTGTGGGGTGGAGATACCAATTTTGACATTAGTATTTTTACATTAATAATAATTTTGATTTGTAAGTCCGTTTGAGATCCATGACAAGTCAAATAGAATCAAAAAAATGATATATGCACTAGTGTTCATAGTTTATATTTTTTCACATTAGTTTTTACTAAAAAGCAATATGAAAAGTATTTTTACATTTATCCTCAATTGTTTTGTGAAACAAACGTGAAAATTGATTTATATATCCTTTTATATCATTTTTATAAAAAACTAACATTAAAACCACAATATGAGAAGATTTTTAACATTGGTTATAAATTTACATGGGGTTAAAAGTAAACTTTCAAATACATGGGATTGGTATTTCAATTTTTTCACAATGATCATTTAACTTTTTAAAATCCCATTTATATTTTAATTAAACACTACTAAAAATATTCTCATTTACAATATGTAAATACTTATTTTATTTCTTTTAATATTTTTGGCCTCTTTAATCCAGTCATATTTTCAGCGCATCTTCAATTGATGATTTGAATATGGTATCTATCCTAATAATTTAATTTCATTATTATTATTTTCCTTCACTACTAGACGTCCTGATAATTTTCCTTATAATGATGAAGACTTATTATGATTAAGTTATAAATATAATACATCTACATTATATTCATCAACCTAAGTTTAGTATTCCTTATCGATCACCGCTTTCATTACCGCATGAGTTTTTTCCAAAAAAGAAAAAAAATAAAGACAAATAATATATTGATTTGAAAGAAACTTACAAAAAACAATGAAATTATGTTGTAGCTTTAACTTTATTTTTTTTCTTTATTTTGTGTCTATATTTTTAGTTCTTGTTTCTTTTATTTTCTTTAAAATGATTAGTATCTATTGAAACTTATATAATTCTAACTTTTAATGGTCATAACCTTTGATCAGTATGTCTATTATCTCTCCATGACTAGTAAAATTGAATAATAAAAATCCAACTACGATATAATATTCCAAGTTTTCATTTTTTTCATATCATTATTTACAAAAACATATAAGAAAATTATTTTTTTACATTTTCTACCTTTTTTTCAAAATCGATGGTAAAACATACTTTTTTACCTAGATTTTTATTTAAAAAAATGATGTTAAAAACCTTACGAAATTAAGATATCGACATTGGTTTTCCAAAAAAACCAATTTCTAAAGGTCAAAATTTTACTTTTTACATCATTTAATAAAAACGAACATCATAAGTCCCACTTTTAATGTCAGCGAAAACAACATAAATTAAAAACCAACATTAAAATACAAAAACAACCAGCATGAAAGAACCTTTTTCTACTAGAATGGGTTATTAATTCATGTTCTTTTCTCCCAAAACAGTGTTTTGGGAACTCACATCATTGACTCAAATAACATAGTGACTTAGGAATTCATATACTTGTCTCCCATAACATAGTGGGTAATCAATTAAAATAATTATATCCCAAAATTATATCATGAAATATTAAACCTTACCAAATTAATTAGAGGGATATATTGGGATCACTTATCACATAAAGATACACTATATATATGTGTGTTACAAGAGAACATGAAAAAATTCATATTTCAAATATCTCTTAATTATCTCATTGAATGTATATGGGTTTTTAAAATAGTTTAATAGAAATATTCATAATATATCTATGAAAAAAGGTGGATGCTATTATTTGAGAATATTCCCATTAGGGTATGATAAATATTAAAATATTTTCACATAGATGAAAAACACATTTATGTGAACTTTAAAATTCAATTGGAGAAATAAAAAGAAATACTCTTTATATTTTTTTCTATATTAAGACAAAATTTATAAAATAAGTGGAATATAAATTTATTTTTAACATCATAAAAATTTTGAGAGTATGTTTCTTAAAAATATATGATGAAGTTAGTGGGAAAATATGCAAGTAAAGAATATGTTTAAATATAATATTCCTTTCACATTTTGTAAAAATTTAAAGTCAGTGGAAAACAACCAATTTGAAAACATTAAAATAGAATTTCTTTTGTAAAAATATTGTATTTAATTGGAAAATAACATAATAAATAATAAAATTATAGATAATAACATTCATAAAACAAAATATGAAATATGTTAATATATGGAAAGGTTTTTGACCGAAAAGATGAGGTATGGTCGATTTTTATTAATAGCATCACTTCAAATTAATTATAAACCAAATGGGAAAGTAACCTAGTAGGATAACATTTGATCTTCATAAAAACATATAATAATAAAAATATTATATTTTTAGATATAAATATTACACAATTTCCAATATGGTAACTTATTCATATCAATCTCGAATCCAAGATGATATTAGAATGAAAACCCCTTACCATTTTTTCCAAAAATAAATAAATCTCTTTAAACTACATCATGATAAAATAAAAAATCTGAATAACCTATTTCATAAACTTATTCATATCTATTCTCATTACTAATATTTAATTATAATCATTCATTTTCTATTTAATGTTTATTTTCTTCATCGGATGTTAGTAATTTCTACTGTTTCGCATATGTTTTATAATGGTTATGTTGAACCCCATTACTTGATACCATGTTTGTCATTAACATATTTGAAAATATATTTAAGTAATTTTTTTAAAATTATTTATTCATCTCTATGTTCTTTTTATTGTAACTATGGGCATGGTTCGTGAGAACGGAATCCATAATGAGCTTGTTTTTTTGGTAATTTACCGATATCAATATATTACTTTATAATGATTGTAAATTTATTGTTTCAAAAATTCAGAACCAAATTAATGATATATATATATATATGAATCCATGATATCATATATATAAATAAAATATATTTTAGAACTATCCATGAAATGTACTTATGAAAAATGGAACATGTCGCTCCATTGAGCTGATCGTCTGCATGTACACTCGTACGCTGTTTACTTTTAATAAGACATAAAGAAGGTATAAAGTTTTTAACACTTCATAATATTAAATATTTTGTAAATATAATATTTATTTATTAAATACTCAATTTTAACTAACCATATAAAGTGGTTATAAAAAATAGGACATGTCGCTCATGGAGATAACAGTCCGCGCGTAAGACAAACAACATTCTCATTTTTCAAATGGTTGGAGGTGAATGAACAATGTTTTTTCAATCAATAAAATAAAAAAATTATATTAGTTATATTAATTTTATTATTTTATGATGTTTTAATTGACTTTAAGGTAGAATTAGTAGACCTAAAGACATTGAAATGAATGGCAGTGATTTGGGAATTTTACCTTACTCTTTAGAATAGTTCCTTTTCAAATTTGATTAACATTCGGAGGGATGGTATTTTTAGGATTAAAATATAATAGTAGGATATGAATTTTGGGGAATTATTTGGATATAGTTTCAAGTTGAAATATAATTTTTGGGGTGTATATAAATGGGTGTAGGGCATACCCTTTTACAAGTAGGGAGAGTGGAACCTTTGTAAATACCCATAAATTTATATTATTATCATGTAATTTTTGAAGTGAAGTTTCTCTAAAAGTGGAAAATAATTAATAGGGGATGATTTTTGGTTGATAAATCCCTCAATCACTCTATTGGTGGAATGTTTTTAACATTATTTAAGCCTTTTATCCATTATTTTAAACTTTTACCATTGTGACTTTTACTTCGATAACTAATTTTTACATCCTTATTTATTTTTAGAAAAAAAATATAATGTGCCTAATTATATAATTTAGACTTTGTGATTCAAAATATTAAATCCATTTTATTAGATAAAATTTATAAATGTGAAAAAATTAACTAGAATAATAAATGTATAAAGCATTAAAAACAGAATAATAGAAAAATATAACTTAAGTTCTAAAATTTAAAATGGTGGTTTGTATATTATAATTAATATTTTTAAATTTATAATTTAAATTATAAAATAAATAATTGATAAAGAAAATTTTTCATAAATTTTTAGTTATTATTGTATCCTAATGATGTCAGAAAAGTTAGAGTATTTGTCAAAACATTATTTTTTCTATTCACCAAAAAATCATTATTTTTAAAAAATACCCAAAAATCAGCCTAATATAATATAATTTTAATAAATTATAAAATATAGTAATATAAAATTTAAATTTAAATATAAAATATAATAAAAACTATTTTCATTAGAAATTTACTTTTTTCAAATAATAATTATTCTTATTATTATGTCCAACTAATTAGTAATTAAATTAGTGAAGATCTAATTTTACTATAAAATTTATATTTTAAAATAATTTAAACATAATATATTTATTTTCATAAAATAAAAATTCATATCACCTCAAAATATATTTTTAGGAAAATACATTTTTAAGCATAAAATGATTATATTAGCTATTTGCCTAAACTAATTTATTTTTTTAATTTTATTAATATTAATAATTACCACTATCTTTATTTCAAAATATATTTAAAATTTTGGTTACCTATATTTAAACTTACCTATTCAATGGCTATATTATATTTGTCACATTTAATACTTGTAATTTTATCTTAATAAATCATATCACAGTTCATTTTGGTTTGGATTTCTATATAAAGGAGGTTATTCAAAATATTATTTAATTAAATGAAAATATACACTAAAATCTCAAGTCATTATCACCTAATTATATTCAAATTTACTACTATTTCAAAGGTAGTGTATGTTGATGGTTTAAATCATAATGTTTTTACCATTTTTTAGTTATGTGATCATGGATATCATATGATGTTTGATAATGATTCTTGTAAAGTTTTTATTCAGAGAATATTTTATTTTTTATTAAAAGATATACTTTTTATAATTTTTATTTTATCACTATAATTTATCAAAAGAAATTAAATGTTTAAAATTATTTCAAAATGAGTATTTGATTTTTCACAAATTGTTAGGACACACTAATGGGGTCTCCTTTGAGAATATTTGTAATAATGAATTAGTTAGATACCTTCCCAAGTAAAATTTTTCTAATTAGAAGGTATTACAGCCATGGTATAAAGAAAAAAATAATCATAAAAATTATTTTAGACCAAAAAAATATTTTTCACTCTCAATATTTACAACCAGCTGGCATGGATTTGTTCGAGTCATCATAAGTTTCTAATATGTATGAAAAGAACTATGATTTTTGATATTTTAAATATTAATTAAGATTTAAGTTTTTATAATTTTTGGATCACAAAGTTGATTATTTTAACCATTTTATTAATATTTAAAGTTTAATAGATAATCAAATTGTTTTTTATTTATTACATCCATGAGAATTAATAATGATCATAAGGTTGTAAATAATGAGTTTTATTATTTTTTTCTATTATCATGGATATAATGGACATTTATCTAACCCTAAAACACCTCAACAAAATGGTATTTTTGAAAGGATTAATGGAACACTCTGTGAGATAAACCGAACCATGCATAGTTAATATGGACTACCAACTAACATTTGTGAAAATTCTATAAATAAAAATTATGAGATAAATAGGGTGTTACTATAGCCTCTCATAAATAAAAAACCTTAAGAAATATGTAATAAAGAAAACCTGACGTATGTTATAAAAAAATTGTTTCAAATTATACCTCTAAAATAAAAATTATAATTTTGATAAATTTTTTAAGAAAACATATAAAGATATTTTTCTTGTAGATTTTACCAATAATAAGTAATATTGAATGTCCAATAAAAGAATAAAAGTTGTATAAAAATATATTCAAAATAAATTTGAAGTTAATAATTTATGTGAAACTAAATCCCTATAATTTTACTATTATTTCCCAAGGTTGAACCTTAATAAGGATTTCCTTGATAATAAAGTACCAATAAATTTTTTGGAATACCATAAAGTTATTGACCTTTCTAGAAGTCACGGATACTTAGAAACTGGTTGTGTTGAACCTTTTTCCCCTAGACTATTAGGGAACATAACTAAATCCTCAAAACTAAATTTTCATGGCCTTGATAAGGAAATATTGACTATAAATTCCATTCGAAATTAGGTTGAAAGATTAACTTATATTTTACAATATATTCTTAAAATTTGATGAAATAATTTTTAATCAAAATTTGGTACTAAAATTCAATATCAGTTAAATAATTTTAAATGGAACCAGTTATGGGAAATTATTAAAAGTCTTAATGACTATATAACTGTAAAAACTATGTATGTTTCAGAAATAAGTTAGATTATTCTCATTTTTTTCAGTTATAAACATTGATTGGTTGCTCGATATTATAGTGAATAGGGAGAAATTTATTAGGAATAATATTTTAAAAAATAGATTGGTTATAAACCATTATAATTTTTATTCCTTATGTAACATATCTAAATATCAGATGGCCAGAAATAATACTTTACAAACTTGGGTATATTATTGAGGAATTTTTGTTTAATAACCCTATAGTTTTTAAATTTTAAATTTAAAAATTATTATTATTATAGTATATAAATAATTTTATGTTTATAACAAGACCCTGATGCTTTCTATGATATATTGTATAATTTTTCCAAATAAATCTTTTACTAAAGTTCAAATTTATCAATATTTTTAATTAAATAAGTTTATAAAGATATTTTAATAACTTAGATTTATGTTTATGATATTATTATTTTTCTCTAAAAAGAATTTTTTGTAATAATATTTTATAACTTACATAACATTAATTTGAAATGTGTTAAATAGATAAGACAAAATTATATTCTGTATTTTAGATTTATCAAGTTAAAAGTGGAACTATTTTAAACCAAATCAACTATATCAATTAATTATTGAAACATTTCTGTGATGGATGCTAGTAATATTAGTGGAACTCCTATGATAATAAACTGTAAATTAGTCTTATATAAAATTCGAAATCCATTTAGCTATAGGATATATAAGGGTGATTATAAATATCTTATAACTCATAAATGACTCAACAATATGTTTATAGACTATTATTAGTATTATAGTGAGTAGGATTTAGGGAATTTTTATAGGGTAATATATTAGTAATTTTTTAAAATAATGTAATATGAATTATTATACTAGGTTCCATATATGAATATCCTCTAAGTATTACCCATACAATATGACCCTCAAGAGACTCAAGTAGGCATTTGACCCATGAAGGGCCTCTAATTCATATAAAATAAAAAACATTCACTTTAATAAATAACTCTTTGGAACTCCAATTACACCCCCAATGTTATTATTTTGGGTTGTCTTCATTCCAATCTGATCTAAGAATTCACTATTGAGACATCTAGGTCAAACCTCCATTGTAAATAATTAGGTATACCCATAAAATATAGGTCCTTCAGTCCACATAATGAATGTAATGTCCTTGGGTTATCCCTTTTAGGTTAAATGATTTAATTCCATGTTCAAATGTATATCCTTCATGTTACACTAAAAAATGTTAAAGGTCTTTGGGACTCCTTACGGTCTTAGATCCAATTTTTTCTAAAAAAATACCTTAATATTACATTTAATTTTACCTTATTTTGATCTAAATGAAATTATTTTTTCTTAGTTAGTTGCAGATATTCTAATTATGATTGCAACATTGATTTTAAAAATAATAAAACGTGTTACATATATCTTTTTTGGATTTGTCCATTATCTCTTGTTGAATTAAAAACGTGTAATCCAATGACCTTTAGAATTTTTTAGGAAAATCACACTATTTTAGGAATTTTTTTTCATTTTTTATGGTTAGAACGTAACTTGTTTGATGATTAGAATACATGTGAACAAATTTCCATTTTCCCATTAACTATGATAACATGAATGAAGTAAAAACTTTTATAAAACTTTTTTCAGGATCTAGAACTAAGCATGTTGATAATATATATATATATATATATATATTTGATATATAATTTTCAAAAAAGTGAAATAACATTTTATTTTATTGAATTAAATGACAAGAGATATAACATTTATCAAATCATTTGATCTCTAATATATTTAACCATATCATATATGAATTACTAATTATTAACATTATTAGTTCTCTTTTATCTCTCTTTTTTTATGATTCTAAAGGTTTTAATATTATTTGTAAATTTTATTTAAAATAATTATCATGAATATTATTTTTCATTTATTGTTTAATCCCTACTTTTAGTTATTATGTTTTTTTATTTTATTTAGTTATATTTCAAAAATGATAAAGTTATATAGATCTATTTAGTTTTTCTTTTAATTTTAATAAATATTTATTTTTAATTTTTTATAATGTTTTCAATAAATTAGTTTATTTAAGACTGATGATTGATGTGTTCTTACCAAGTTATTGGAACGTCACATAAAATTTCATAAAGAGTTATTAGATAATAGGTGTATGTTATCAATAGATTTTTTATTACCAAAACGGTTTTGAGTTTTATTTCTCTAAAGACAGTGGTGTTTAAAAATTCTAATAATAGAGTCTTTTGGTTATCCTTTAACTATTCCTTTGTCTAGTTATTCACCTTTAATTTAAATATTTTTTAAATAGTCATGTTTAAAACCATTTTTTCACAAAAATGATGCCAAAATTTCCCTTTTTTTAATAATATATACTATCAAAATATTCATTAACATTTTTAGAAGATCTGAAATTTTTAAGCGTAAGAATTAATATTATTATTATTATAATTATTCATAGACTATTTTGGTCACTAACAAATTTAAATTTATTTCAACTTCTTCAAAAAATTTATAAAAAACATTTTGAGGATAATTTTATTTTATTAAATAGGTATCCATAATTTTCATGGTCCAAAGAAGTATGAATTGTACTTTTAAGGTTATAAATTATTGGAAGTGGTTAAATTATTTTAAGGTTAAGGATTCTATCACCCATGGTAAGAAAAGAAACTTTACCATAATTGAGTTTTTATTATTGGTAAAAAAATATTAAATTAATATTATAATATATTATAAAGAGGTATAGTTGATCTCATCGTGATTTACTATTTCATTTTTTACTCATATCACTATTGTAAACTATTTTTTTATTATAAATTTAAAATATAATAATAAATTTTTATACTCATTTGATTAAATTGATTAATTTTATATATAATTAAAATTTTAAATTTCACTTGTTTCTATTTTTACATGGTAGGTGGAGGTGATTTAAAGATTCCAAGATAAATTTGAAGTAAAATATGCCAAAAATATATAAGATCCCGTTTACCTATGTGGACTAAAATCTATATTCCTTCTAATCAATCCATCTAATTTGGATTTGAATTGCTGAATGAATTCAAAATAGAGTGGGATAAAATCATATAGAAGATAATTAATCCTAATTTGATTATTGAGAGGACTAAAATGTTTCATAATTGGAGATAATATTCAATGTTCACAATCATGAGGTTACATCTATTATTTATACATAAATTGAGTCCAACACCTAAAATTACCACCGAATTTTATTTAGAGATATTTAAGAATTTAGTTTAAAACTTTTTAGTTTTATTAAAAGATATATAGGTCTTTTATCTAGCCTAAATCTAGGTTGAAAGTGGTATTATGAAAATAGGGTGTCAAAACCACCATCCACTTTTCCTATAAATTGGAACATTCATAACCAAAATTTTATGTTTGGTAAAAGGTGTTAAAGGATGCATATAGAGTTACATACAAGAATCCTCCTCCACTTGATGGTGAGGTAAACAATGGTCAGTCATTTCAATAAATATAATAACATTCTGAGGGATTTATATCACATAATTAGCTATGGGTTTTCATTAATTTTAGTTCTTAAACATTTCATGGGTTTTTATCTAAATATAATTTTACTTTGAATCATTATTTTTTGATACAATTAATGAAATATACTTATCCACTTTAACAAATTGGTTTTTTGTTTTCAGTGGAGAAACTTGTTTTATATTGATTGGGAAACATGATAAACCCTCTATTTTCTCATTCATATAAATTATTAATGTAATTTGAAAATTCATTAACCTAAAATAATTTTTAGACCATGAATATATAGTAGTTACACCAAGAATCACATCAAAGTGTTTTAGTTTAATAGGGATTAAAGGTAATCAGGATTCCTGTAAATCTTCACGAAGTAATTACATAAAACCTATTCAAATTATAAGAATGATACACCTTCTAGAATTCTTATAAAAATTGTGATGATATTATTATAATATCCCTTTTTCCTATAATAAAAATTGAAACTGAAATAAATTTTTATAACATCAAAAAAAATTGAACATTAAAGGAAGTAAATTTTCCTGATGTTGATATTTGACCTGTATATATTCCAATACATGGAAAAGAATCAAACTTCAAACTAAAGTTTGGCCTAATTAACTTGTTTCCAAAATTCCATAAAATTATTAGATAAAACTCACACAAACACTAAAAATAATTAAATACTATATACTGAATATTAAAACTTTTTTTGTGGTTTAGAAACTTATAAAATGTAGGTATTTTCATTTTATTTAGAAGAAATTATAAAGGAAATTTTGTATTATGTAATCATTATAATTAAATTATATATTAAAATGAAACACCTTTTTTCATGAAAAATATTTTCCAACATCCCAAACTAAAATAATAAGAAAATACATTTGTATAATAAGAAAATATAAAGGGGAAACACTTGATGAATAATGGTAATGTTTTAAAATACTTTGTGTAAACAGTCAACGTCGCCAAATAAATGATAAATTTTTAATAAAATATTTGGTTAAATGATCAGTTTCTATTTATCATAATATTATTTCTTTTATTATAGTTGGTTCCCTAATAGATAAGACATTGTTCATTTCAAGGAACCTCATCCAAAACATGATGTAAAACACTCATAAGTTTGGTTTGAGGTCTAGTGCACCCGTAAAGGGAGTCCATAAGCTGAAAGGTTTTTATATTTTGAAGAAAGTGGGAATATATTTTGAAGAGGTAAGTACCTTAATCCATAAAATTTTATTCTTCCATAGGAAATATATTCCCCCTCAGACCATTCATTCTAGTAGTTGTGTCATAAATACTCCTTATTATGACCAGTTCCCATGATTGAGAGACCCTTTTTAGAGTTATGAGGTGATCATACTAGGAATACCATACAACTAACCTATTAAGAAAGAAATTTATTATACATATAACTATGGATTTAAATATCACCTAACTTATAAAAACGTGGCATATTTCGTCCAACCTCAATGGTCATGAAACCATCCAGCGAAGGTTAGTCATCCTCCACTACCACGAACAAATTGTCAACCACCACAAGATCATTCCAACATCCCCCTAAAAAACTAAAAATTATCTTAAAATAACTAAAAAAAATGGACAAAAATAATCTTTAACACCAAAAAACAATCGAGGATTCCATAAAAGACTTAAAAACACAATTATTCTAACACGCTGACTAAGTGCGGGGAGTCTAATGTCAAGGATCAGGTAAACTACCTTCTTGAGGTGCCTAAATTAATTATGTTGTATTTTTTTCAATATTACTATTAATAATAAATGTAATTGTGTGAAATTATGTTGAGTTATCTAAATTCCTGGTGAATGGAAAATGGAAGTTGAAAGTTTCCATCAAGTGGGGAATTTGTCATTGGAATTCTTTCTTGATAAAAATGTTGTTAAAGAATGTGGAAAGAATATAAAATTAAGAATAGATCCTTTAAGTGATTGTTAAGGTTTTTATGAATAGTTTATAAGAACATATAATTATCTGAAGATTTTATGATGTTATGTGAGTGAAATATTGAATTTTAATACTAGAGTAAGGAATTTCACAAAGGACTCTACATATGTGTAATTTAGAAACTGTATAAGAGTCACTTTTAGAATGAGAACTAAAATCCAAAAAAGGTAAAAGATCTATATATTATTCATCTAGAATATTGTATGAGTTATTCCAAGTTTTAATATCTGTATATAAGTTATTATAGGGTATTTACAAGTCATTTGGGGATTTTGTATGAGTGGTTTCACCTATGTACAAATAATTAAGACTAGAATGTGAGTCAATATAAATCAACATAAAAATAATTTTATTCTATATAATAATAATTTAAAATTAATATAAGTCATATATTTACCTTTTACGAGTCATGTAATTGGTGTAATTATATGAATTTAGAGATGAAATAAACTAATATTATTATAATTTATATTCTAATTAATAGGTATGTAAATCAGTTGATGGTTAACTTGATCTTCATGGATAAAAATATCATAATAAAATTAAGGATATTTTTCCAAGAAAATATTTATGGAGCAGATAACTAAGAAATAATTTGGTGTACTGAGATGAAATCCCCGCCATAGGTAGTACTTCCATATCATAGTGCATGAGACCATTCAAATGTGGATAGATATTTCAAAGGAATATAAATTTGTGGATTTTATGGGAACGATATACAATGATATTAAATATCACAATAATAAATTAAAATACTCCACTCTTATTGATATTTAATATAAATACATGGATGATTATTATATAATAATTAAAAACTAAGAAATATAATTCAACTTGAATAGATGATATCGTTATTGTTGTGGAAGATCAAAGAGTTTCAAAAATTCAATTTTGGAAACTATTACTCAGGATAATATATGAATATAATATAATGAAGGAAGGAAGAATAATGTGTTCACTTAAAAATATATATATCTTTAATGTTGTATGAGAATTGATTTTCTAAGTAACCAAGACACACAAGTGTGTCGAGAAGAGAAATAGGAGACCAAATATGTGATCCATTCAAAAATGAAAACACTTATTGTTCTTGAGGATTTAAATTAATAGGAATAATCATATATTGTTAATATATATAAATATGAGATACTCAAATGACCATGTTCTAAAAAATAATACCTAGTAATATAGATGTGAAGAAGTGTGCATGACAAAACCAGTTGATCCAGTTTGTTCATGGAGAGGGATCTATATCATGAGGTCCATTAGAAACCTAGAACTAAAGGAGATCATTATTTATTTTAGTTTATATTTATATTGGGTAATTTGAAGCTTCAAACTATCCTATATGATTTAGGATATGGATTTTAGTGGGAAACTATGTTGATTGGGTTGGTACAACCCATTATTTAATGACTTGTGCATATAGTGTTGAATATATGTTTAGGTGCACTAACCAAACATGGAAGTAAGTATGATTTGTTTGTCAGACAATCAAATTTTTTTTGATCTTGTTCTCTTTAAATTTCACTACAATTAGGTGAGGTTGATTTAATCAATAAAGAGTAGATCGTGGTTTTAATCATCCAAAAAGGTTGAGTATTAAAATAAGAATATATAAAATATACCACTAATTCACCCCCCCCCCTCAATGATAAAATTGACCTAGTATTTGTAAAACGTGTTATAGAAAATATAAGTTCCTTTTAATGATATGATTAGTTTATAAGTATGGAGAACATGATATCTATGAATAGTATCAGTGTCTAAACATTTCATGGAAGTAATTTTTATATTCGGAAGAAAGGGATGCTTCCATAACTTTTACCTCTTGGCCTAGAAGTTGGAGATGTGACTATTATTCTATTTCATCAAACTAAAAATGGATCACTTATGTTTCTCTCTAATAAGTGAAATTTAGAAGTTGATGAAAAATAAAAAAAAATCCATTTTGATGTCTCCATTAGAAAAGGTGTGCATAAAGTTAATGGGGATTAAAACTATTAATGATATATGGTACAAATTGAATATGTACTGAAAGGGAAGAATAAGGATATATAATAAAAGTAATAACTCGTTCAAATAGAATCATCATATGTTTATGAGATCAATAAGTACAAGTTCATATAATTTGTGTCTTCTCAAGTTAGTGACATGAAGGGTTTAAATAGGAAAGAAAAATATAAACCTAATTTTTCTAAAAAAACTATTATTTATTAAGAGTATGTGAAAAAAAACATGTTCAACCATATTTGGATTAATAACACAAATTAGTGGATCTCCTCTGCAATAAATGGGGGAAATATATCAAATTTATCATTATCCCCTAAGAAAAATAAATCATTTTTTGAAGGAGTAAAACCCCAGTTATTTTACGGATAGATTTATAATCAAAATAGAATGTCAAAGTTCAGAGGATTTTTCCAGTGTTATGGAAGGTATAGACACAAATCCTATACTTTCTAGAATATCACGTCATTTCCATGGGATATGAATAAACTAAGGGGGTCTATGATGATAATTTGAGGATATATTCTCAAATAATAACAAAAGAAATATCTATAAAAATAGACTGAATTGTTTAGAATATATGTGTGGAAGATGAAGATGGAAGGGTTTTAAAGTTAAGGTATACATGAATAGGGTTCCATAAGTACTTCCCAATGATATTAAAAGGAAGGTATATTAGAAGATAAAATTTGTAAATATTTATCTATTGAGAGTAACCAAAAACCTTTTTAAACACCCAAACATTCTAATCATACTAAGAAAGAATACATAATTGTATTTCCAAACTGATTGGGGATAGACAAAAAGATATAGAATGTAAAGATAAATTCATGTTTTAAAGGAAATAAAGTAGTTACACATGAATAATATTACTTTCATGAGAATTTTTTCAAAAGTTTTGATTTAAAAATTTAAGGAAAAATTTGTAAAATGTGTGAACATACTATGCATCACATGAAGGATTGTATGACAATTCTTCCATACAAAGAAGACTTTTTTAGGATATAGATTAAATTATCATATGATGGATTTTCCTTAATACATGAGGTATGGAAAACTGGTTCACATAAGGAAGAAATTCAAGGGAAGTAGATGATCACACAAACTTTCTAGGATAATAATAAAAAATGATGTCTTAAGAATTCATCCCATGACGAGTTTAAAAGAAATTATAATACATGGTTTAGAGGAAACTCCCAGCCTTTCTATTAAAAATAAGAAACTAAAAGGTCACTCCTTATTCTATAAAACTTTGGTTTATTTATGCTAACATGAAATGAATTAAAGGATAACAATTAATTTTTAACTATTATATAGTAAATAAGTTTTAATTTATATATTGTCCCAAATTCTATAATGAGGAGGAAATGAGTGCATCCTTTGAGGTTGAGAAAAAGTTAATATGGAGTTGTTATATTATGATTTTTTAATGATTCTGGAGTTTTTGTAAAACTTTATAAATTTTCTAAATGAGTTATAAATCACACTTACATCCATTATTTTTTATTATATCAAAAATATTTATAAATGGGGTGGTGGTTGATGAACGGATTAGAAAAAGAGGGAGTTACATGCCTTACACATAAACTATTTTGGATTGTTGGTTGAGATGTGTTTAGGATTAAATATTTCTTGTTAAATTTGTTTGAAATATCCCCAAAATGATAAACTAATAATTATATCACGTTTATGGATTTTTATGGAAAACATTAACAACCATGGTTAAATAAAAATTATGTTCTACATTGAGATATCCCATGTAGACTTAGAGCTGACTATTAAAAGTATCTTTGAAAATAAAATCATATGGTGCCATCCTAGTCCCACAAGTGTCTCAAGTTATGATTCTAAATGAGTAAGGGATAAGAATAAGTTATTTTAAATATCCTAGAAGAGTTTTGAACATGAGATGAGAAGACCCTTATATTCCCTTTGCATTTATTATCAATAATGGTAAAAGAATTACTTTAACATTGGTAGAGAAGAAATGGGTATTAATAAAAAATACGATGGATGGATTCAAGATCCCAAATGATTTATATTGCAATAATTATCAATGAGTAAATAAATAATAAAAGAAAAAGTTTGTGATTATTTTGAGTGATATGATGCAATGGTGAATGGAAAATTGACATTAAAAGTTTCTAGCTTGTGGGTAAGTTTTCATTAGATATTATTCTTGTTAAAGTATTTTGTTAAAGGAATTTTAGATCCTATAAAAGTGATAATATATATTATGAGTTATTTTTTGAGTTATTTATGAGTGGTTTTAAATTCATTAGAATGAGTTGAATATGTTCTAAGGTTATGTGAGTGAAATATGAAATATATAGGCTAGAACTGAAATTTTCACAATGGAATCTGTATATGAGTCATTAGGGATCTATGTTGGATTCATTTTTATATTGAGCATTGAAAGCTAGAGAAGAGGGAAGATATACATATGAGTTATCTGTACTCTGTATATGAGTTATTCTAACTACCTAACTCAGTGTACAAGTAATTATAGAGTGCATATGATTTGTTTTGGGATCTATGTATGAGTGATTTCACCTTCACATGAGTCGTTAAGACTTTCATATGAGTTAAAATTCTTCTAAATATGAACCATTTTGGTTTATGTAAGAATTATTTACTCTATGTATGATTCATAGGAAAAATTTGTGTGATTAATATAGTTATAGAAAATTTATGTCCCTAAAGATGAAATAATTTGAGATTATTTGAATATATATTCTAAAAAATTGGAACTTAAATATGAATATGCAATTCCTTATATACATGGATTCAAATATCATAATCACGTTAAGGTTATTTTTATTCATTTAAATATTGAAGGGGTATCCAATTGAGAAAGAAACTAGTGTGCTATAATGAACTCCACACTACAAACAGATCTTTGACATCATTGTCTATGAGTTCATGTACACTTAGATAGATATTTCCATGAAATTTAAAGCTATAGATTTTATAATAATTTCATTCTATAAAATTCATTATTACATACGGATAATAAAACAAACATATCTTAATTATATTTAAAATGAATAATTGGTTCAGGATTAAATAGAAATTAAAAACTATAAAATATTATTCATTGTGAATATATGAGATAATTTTTTCTAGTAATGATCAAAGGGTTTACCAAATTTAATTTCTAAAAATATTATCCATGATATTCCATGAATATAATATAATGTAAGAAAGTATAAGTGAATGTGTTTTATTTGTAATAGAGAGCTAATTAATATTTAAAAGAAATTAAGTTTCTAAGTGAACGTAATATATATGTGTTTAGATGATAGGGATAGGGTACCGAAACTAGGAGCCATTAAAGAAGGAAGAGACTTGTTGTGAAAAATTATTAAAAGTGTTGAAGATAAATGTATCATGTGAAAGTATGGAAAGTTGATTAATTTGGATGGAATGTTCTGAATAAGACCTGGGTGTATAGACTTGATGAAGTATACATGAGTAGACTAGTTGATCTAGATTGTTCAAAGAGGTAGATCTACATCAAAAGTTGAATAAGTATCATAGAGTAGAAGTAAATAATTTATTATTTTGGTTTACATTTATAGTGGGTATTGGGTAGCTAAAAAATATCATGTGGGACACATGATATAGAAATTAGTGAGAATATAAGCTGATTAGAGTTGGATGGTCCATGGTTTAACCACTTTTACTTATAGTGGAGAATCTGTGATTGGGGAGACTAATTAATCACATAAAAGAGTAGGATTTTACTTTGAACCTCATAAATTATTGTTTTCTTTTGATATTTACATTCCACTAGAATTGGGTCATGTTAATTTTATTAAGAAGGGGATCATGGTTTTCATTATCTATATAGGTTGAATATTAAAAGTAGAATTTTTAAAATATAACAATGATTCACCCCCTCCCTAGCGGTACTAGAAACCTAGAATCTGCACTTATCAAATTCTATACAGCCCAAAGGATAAGGTAAATGTCATTTTCATCACCCTTGAGAGTGTTAATCAACTTAAAATTCAAATAATCCCTTTATTAGAGTTATCTCATACTGAAGAAACAAATATTCCAACCATCCCTAAAGATATAGATGAGAAAAAGACATGTCCTGAGAGAAGTACCATAAAATAAAAGATAATTTCTTTTGATGATCCACCTAGACCAACCATTCATCTTACATTACCCTAAAGGTACACACAACCATGGAAACCAAAATAAATTGAACTTAATAAGTAAATATTATAAACATTCAAGAAAATTTAGAGTAACATTCTCTTGATTAATGTTGTGAAAAAAAATTTATAATACACCGAGTTCTGAAAGAAGATGTTTACACACAAAGGGAAACATCAAAATGATGAAAAGGTAATATTGGAAAGAAATATATTAGAATTGATACATCTATAACTACCCACCAAATTCAAGGATCCTAGAACGTTCTCAATTCCATGTACTATAGTAGAGTATTTATTTTCTAATTTCATGATAGATTTGGGAGCCTCTATAAATCTGTTGCCCTGCTCAATTTTCTCTTCATAAGAGGTTGAGGATCTAAAACCTATAGAAATATTTATTCAAATTTCAAATTGGGGTATTGGACACCCCACAAGTATGATAAATGATGCTCTTGTTAGAGCTATAAACTTAATTTTCCTACTTGTTTTTATGTGATTAAAATGTAAAATATTGGGATGAATGGACTTTCCATAATTATATTAGGGAGTATATTGTTGAAAATTACCAAAAACATAATTAATTTACAAAATTTTATATTATCAATGGAGTTTAGAGGGTACATTTTCTACTTTAACATCCTTGATTCCATAAATTACCCCTCAAAAGAGCATTCCCCTCCTTTGGATAATTTTTTTTATTTACTCCCTACCCTTATGAGACCTTATCTTCTTTACATCAACACCCATTCTAAGTTTTCATCATTAATAAAAATTATAGTCAATTATTATTTTGTTTAATTTTGTAATATTCTAGAAAAATTACGTGCATGTTTATTAATTGATGATTTCTTATACACTGAGAACACAATGACTGTAAATGATTTTTATCATCTTGTAAAAGTTTACACCTCATTTTTGGATGTCTCCATTGAGAATTTAGATGGGATCATAAACCCCTATCTTTCTCATTTACTCTAATTAATATAAATTTCATCATAATTAGAACTTAAACCACTACCTCAAAATTTAAAATATTCATATCTTGGGAATGAAACAAGTTACATGTCATCAATGATAAGTCACTTCATCCAGAGCATGAATTGTGATTTCTTAAACTTATAAGGGAGTATAAAAAATAATTATGATCGAAACTTGATAACGTTATCAAAGTTATCCATAAATTTTCATCAATCATATAATATTAAAAATTAATGATGAAATGGTGAGGCGGGGACAACATTGACTAAACCTAAACCTATTTGATGTCAATAAAATGATTTAATTGAATTATATATTCTATAAAAAAATTTCCAATATCTAAAAATAATAATTCTGTATAGTGTAGGTAGTTTATGAGGCCTTTATTCATATGTTTTTTCACTTCGCTTTTGGTGTATAATCTATCTATTTATTGCTAAATTATGTTTTTAATTTGTTCATTATAATGTTTTGTTTTTTTTCTCTAAATAGTTAATCTTTTAATACTATGTTATTAATGGGTATTTTTATATTTAATTTACCGTATTTATATTGATTGAAAATTTTATTCTTCTTTAATTTTAATTTAATTATTAATTTTACATTTTTTTTATTAATTATGGTTTTTTAATTAATTTAATATTTTTTATTTTATTTTTCCCAGTTCTTAATTAAATTTGTTTTATTTTTTAATTATTTTTTTTCAATGTTGTTTTATTTTTGAAATTTTTTTTTGTTTTTTAACCTATTTTTATTTTATCATGTATATATTTATTTATTTTAAATTCCTTTTTTTATAGTGCATGTCGTCAACATTTTTTTAAAATATCCATCTAAATTGATAAGAATCTAAAGAATATAATAATTGTTAGGAGGAATTAGTATGGAATTTTATCACTATACGCATGAAATAATTATGATAGTAGACTTTAAAATTTTGGATAAGGACACACATAAGTTAAATTTACATAAGATAATTTATCCACGTAAAATAATTTTTCCACCCATCGTAAGATTACCTTAAGCCACCCCTGAGATAATTAGAGTGATTTGTGCATAAGATAAATACTTTTTAAGAGAATTTATCATACATAGTCTCTCCCAAATATATTTTTCTTTAAAAACCAAATCAATCTATGATTTATAAAGAGAGAGGTTCTTAAAATAAGGATTCATGGTTTGTTAGGGAAGATTGAAGGAGATGTGTAAGAAGTAATAACTAGAGTTTATAATCACTTGTATCACCATTTCCAATAATGGTTTTTTAGTTATGGAATCACTCATGTTCACTAATGGTGATATGAGGTTGAAGGGATCTCACACTTAAGAATGATGAACCTATTGATGAATACGATCCACATAATATCTAGGGAGTATTAAAAGTAATTTAGATCATAGATTTTTACTAAGATGAGGTCATATAATTAAACCATGAGAGGAAAATGATGAGGATGAATATTTCAAGCTTGATTAGAGTTTGAGGGTCCAATAAATATGAGTTTACATTTGGAAGATAAATGTGTAATTTTGATCTGCCTTAACCTGAAATGTAAATTTTCTTCTCCATTAATGAATAATTATTTTCCAGAATTTCACTTCATCGAACATTATCTAAAGAGAGTTCTATATATACTGGGGAGCACATAACAATATTCAGGTCTTTAAACACACCTTCTTTACTATCTATAGCACAATTGTGTTTATAGAATCTTAGACATGATTATTTATTTTAATCAAATCCATCAAATATGAACCCATTAATTTCATCAATTGTTTGTCTTAATCTCACTATCATTTATATTATATCACCACCACTTTCATTTATCCATTTCCACTATTTTTAGATTATTTTTTTATTTTTATTTTTCTTATTTTATTCGCACAATTATTCTTTTGAAACTTTAGATATGATACTCCTACTTTCCTCTATATTAGTTCAAGTAGGTTTAAAAATAATAACTAAATTTCACTCATGAATCAATGATCATGTGGGTATCAATTTTTTGGTATCTTGTTCCGAGTAAGGCAATAGAATCCAATTTAAAACATAATTATTCAAAAAAAATTATATATAAAAAATCCAAAAAAAATAAAACATAAAAAAAATTAAATTTTGTTTATAAAAAAATCAGAAAAAATGTTCATTTACCTATCATTGTGTGTATTTTTTCACTGGTAAACCCATTTTTTCATGCACAATAAGGATGTTATATCTAAGGATAAACTATGCTTTTTTATTCTAGAAATTAATAAACATTTTAGTTCCCATAATAAGGAGGAGATTATTTTTAGGGTTTTCCCATTTGCATCAAGGTAAAGGGTTGGAGCTGGTTTTAGAATTCATATGAGAAAATATTTGATATCTGGGATGAGTTATTCAACTCTTTTGTTACTAATTATTATCCCATAGATATCAAAATAGTGGTAATCCATAATACAATGTGTTTAGTTCAGTATGAGGGATAGATTATTCTTGAGACATGGGATAAATTTAGATCACTTCTTACATAATTTAAAAACCACAAATTGGGTCCCCATCTGATAATGGATAGATTTTACAATTCTATTACACATTGTTATCAAAATATTATTGATCAATATTGTGGTAAAGATTTTTATTATTTAACTATTAAAGAACTAAAACACATTTTTTACTAAAATACACAAAATTCTCAGTACAAGTTCATAATAATTATATTCAACCATAGATCTGAAACAAACACATAATCATTTTTTATTGATGATAGAGTTCTTATGGAACAATGTTTTCATTGTGGGATGTGTGGTCACACTCAAAACTATTGTCCCAATTTTGATCTGTCCTTTTAGAATGTTAAGAGTGCTCGATTGTTTAAATTTAGATCTAAGAATCAAGGTAATAAGGATCAATTTTTAAATAAATACAATATTGGATATAAAAAACACCCTAACATGTCATGTATAGATTAAGGAGTAATTAATAAAACTTATACCCCTAATTTTCTATAACATCCAAGATAATATTTTCCAAATCAATATGGGGATGAATCTGAAGAATCTAAAGGGTAAATTAAGGGAATGATATAATAGGTTTTGGGTAAAATTGGTTCTTTAAAAACATATATATATTCTATAATCCATAGTTTAGAACATTAAATGGGCCAACTTGTTATATATCTAGGTGGTTGAGACAAGGGAAAGATTTAAAACACAATAGATAATAATCTAAGAGATATTTTCATGGATGTCACTGCTATATCAAGATAATATACCCAAGATCAAGTTAAGGAACATCCATGTAAAGTTAAAACTAATGAAAAGGTTAAATCTGAAGTTAAAATTTTGGAAAACTCTAAATATAAAAATTTGGATAGTAAGGTCCAACTTGAATTGAATGGTGAACATTTAAAAGAAAAATACAAGGAAAAAAATAAAAAATATGTTGAAACTAGTTAAGGAAGGAAATAAGAAAGTGAGGTTTGAGGATGGGGTGAATAATCAACCAATTTTGAACCATTATTCCCCTACCATCCATTTTCCTTAAAGAATTAATAACTATAATAAACCTAATTATTTAAATTTTCTTCATATGTTTATGAACTTTAGAATTTACATTGCTTTTTTGATACCTTGAACAAGATTCCAGCCTATATCAAATTTCTTAAAAGGTTATTAAACAACAATAGGGACTTTGGAGAGTATACAAACATTAATCTCACTGAGGACTATAATTCAATATTTCTGAAATAGTAACCTAAAAAATTGAAATACCATGGAACCATTTTTATTTCCTATAGAATTGGAAAAGATGAATGAATAAATTTTTTATGAGTTAGGAGCTAGAATCAATATTTTTCATTACTCCTTGTTTCAAAATCTAGGTCTTGGGGAATTAAATCCAACATTTTTTCTCAAAATTTAGATGATAGGACACTTGTTTATCCATATAAAATGGTATATATTCTGCTGGTTAATGTAGGAAATCTTAAAATTCCCACATATTTTATTATCCTTAAAATATACTGTGAAAAACATGTTTCAATCATTCTTGATAGACCTTTCTTAGCCACCAATGGGGATAATATAGATGTTTTTAAGGGTAAAGTAACTCTTAAGACTAGTGAGGGTCAAGAAGAGTTTCATTATTTTAGGGATTATCCACTTTTTGTGTTCTGAAAATAGATATATATTGTTGAATATGTTATTGGAGGTGAAATTAGAAAGGAGACCCATCACCATTATGATGATTTAATCATAGAATCAGTTAATGAACATTTTCAAGTGAATTATACTGAATATAAATTTTCTATATAGCATTAAATAGTTATAATTATTAATAAAAAAATATAGAAAAATCATTTCTAAAAACCAAGAGGTGGTTAAAATTCAAAAAAAACTAAATTTTAGAGACAACCACTCAAGATGTGACTAATTAACAACTTTATATTAGTGTGGAAACCTTTTAATATGAATCACATGTGGGCCTAGAACTACAAGATCTTCTTCTTGAGTGGTGTGAACCTAGTTATGAATATTTTTCATATGAGTTCGATAGTTTTTAAGTGTCTAAAATTGGAGAAAATAAATATTATGTTGATTTGATAAATTTAATTTTTGTCATCTTGAGCAAGTTTTTTTCTCAAATGTTTCCACACCTACAATGATTGTTCCTATAAAAGATGATTTCATATAATTTTTTAATAAATTGGCTTTTTATGAGACTTATAAATACTCTAAAAAAAATTAATTTGTATACTATGAAATTTTTAGGCTTGAGCATACCGAATTGTCATTTTCAAAAGATGGTTTGTGCATAGTTATTCATGGTTATGACAATGTTACAGTATCTTTTTTACCTATTATTGAGTTCTTGTAAAATAAAATTATGATTTAATAAATTTATAACACTTAATATTTAATTAGAAAATTATGTAGGGTGTTTCCTTCAATTCTGTGTCCTAATGTTGGTCATCTGGACATAGTAACAACTGTGGGCAACAACCTAAATTATTTGTTTTCAATGAATATTTTTAGTTCTTTTTTTTAATTTGGTGTTCTTAAGGTTTTGGAAGAGTGTAATAAAGTATATATAAAAAAGGAATTTGAATTCAACAGTAAAACATTCCTTATCAATGATCATGGTTAGATATATGAGGGAGGGGTCTGGTTGAAGAGATAAAATTTAGTCCTTCATGGGAGACAATCCATATCTTTTAATTTTTCGTTAACTTTTCTTTGGAAATAAATGTCTCTGACTTTGTTTTATTACATATCTATAGATACCTGATCTCTCTTTATAATGGTCTAATAATGATTTTTTTTATGAACAGATCATTGATCTGAAATTCCCTACCATATAAAATATATATATTGAACAACCTACTTCAAGATTCCTCTCATTCTTCTCTGGTTGCAATCTTTATTGAAATTTAATTTTTGGATACTTAGGTTCTATATTTTAAAATTTTGTAGGAAATGTGTAACTCCATGAGTTTTTATAAATTATTATTTTGTGTATAAATGGAATTTATTTGATATCTTATGTTGAACGCAACACTGGGTTATCTTTCATTACAAATGACACTGTGTTTTGACAAAACCATGTCATATTATTAATATAGTTATTTAAACAAGGTCATTATAAACTAGAAATTAAACTTAGTGATGTAAATAGTAATAAATAATTTTAAAATATTAATTATAATGGTTTTATATGAAGGAAACATATTAATAAAAATTACTTAATTTTTGGTAATGTCTTTATATGTTTTGAAAATACTATTTTCTAAAAAAAATATTTTATATAATTTTTGTGAACAATAATAAAATTAATTTTCAAAAAAATTATAAAATTTATTTAATAAAATGAACTTATTTTTTAATAATATCTTTAAAATTATCTTATGGTGAATTTTTGGGATTTTTCTGAAAATGTTCATTTTTTGATGAATAGTGAAAAATACTGAATTTTAATTAAAAATTGTATTTTAGTTTAATTTATTTATAAAGTTAAATTATATTTTAAATTTTTTTTAAAGTAAAATTAGTTCAATTATGTATAAATTAATTCAATTTAGTTCAGTGGAATCAATATCATATTGAATTTTGATATTAAAACATTTCAAACTTTTAAACATTTTATCTTTAAAAACATACTTTCTCATCACATTTGTGGGATTGTTTTTAAATTAAATTTTACCAATTTTTTGAATATAATTTCTAAAAATGTATTAAATATTTTTAATAATAATATTTTATATTATCTAATAAGCTAAAATTAATTTTTGACAAAAATTAATAGTAAAAACACTAAAACTTGTCTATCATGGTTAAGGTAAAAGTCGGTTTACAGAGGGAGTTAATCTAAAATAATGAGTGTTAAAAATAAACCAAAACCTTTTCAAAACCCATTTTATGGTCATATATATACCTTATATATTATATTATTTATAATTTTCCATTATTGTTTCCTTTTTATATGAAAAGAAATGTGGGTGGAATTCTCTCTCAAAATATTATAAGTGCGCCACTCACCTCACTTATAAAAGGCCACCCTTTATCCACTCATCTTAACACCTTAAAACCATTTTTATTCACACAATACCTATAAAAATACTTCCCAACTTCCCTAATCTCATTCTATAATTCTTATTTTGGACATAAATACAACCTAGGAATGATTTTGGTACAAACCTGAGGATACCAAAAAAAGAGGCAACGTTCATCAATAAGTATTTTGATTTATTTCTTCCTACACCAAATTAAATTATTATTATACCATTATAATATAATAATATCAATATATTACATATAATAATATTTTTTTATTTTAATTTCATTTCCTACAACCATGTCCACATTCATTAAATGGGTTATGAAATCATTGTTCCTGTGTACGGTGGACAACCACCTAACAAAATAATGTCATTCATTTTTACATTACCACTAATAAAGGATAGAAAAAATGATGGATTTATTATTTATATATTATATTTATTATATTATTCTACTTTTGGACTTATTATATCACACATACCTTCATACTCTCTATTTTTTTGGAATATGATAACCTCGCTTGTGTGTACGACGCACTAGCACCTCGCGAAGCGATGAGATTCATTCATGATTTACATTGAAGGTAATAAGGGTGGGTTTAATAAAAATATTTGATATATATGACCTAAATTATTCTTTAATAATAATATATTATTAAAATTTATTTCTTTCAATCTTTTATAATAATGGAATCAAATTTCGTGCCTACATATGACATATCATCTCCATGAACGGTGTATTTCATTTTCAATCACTAAATTTTATGGATTACTATAAATGAATGTATATAAAATATATGTTATTTTTATTTCATTTTTAAAATTATATAGGTGGTTAAATTAGGTTCAAAGTATGAAGACCAAAAATAAAAAATCAAAACATATATGAAAAACATAGTGGTTATTACCCAAAACCAAACTTTAAAATTGAATTCTTAATAAACAGGTAATAAAAGGTCATAATAAAATCATATATGGTATGAAATATAAAAATATTTTTATCTAATATTTTTATAGTAAACTTATACTTTTTATGAATAAGGTTTTAATGTGTATGACATAATTCAATACTTATGGTAAGATATTTTTTCTCAATTTGAGTTCTTTGAAAAAATATGTTATGTTGTGCACCTATCTTTGTTTAAGAGGAGTATATAGAGCCCCTTGAAAATTAATGTTAGAAATTTATTTATCTGAATTATATTTTAAGGAATTTATGTTATTACTTCATTGGACATACAATTCAAAGTTTCCAAAGTGGTAATGATTTTATCTTACAACCTCATTGTTTATCAATATTGTTTATGATTATGTTTCCAAAGATAAAATCTTATGATCAATCTCTTAATAAAAAAATGAATTTTATTCTATTATAGTTATGCATGATATTTTAAATTAATATTACAATTTTTCACTCATTTTTAATTAAAATAACAAAGAAACTTTTTTCAAGAAAATCAAAATTTATTTATCTATTTGGACAGAAATTGTTTTTCTTCTAAAACCATGTTTTCTATAAAAAAAATCAATTCTCTTTATTCTTATCCTATGATTTTTAAAATATATTTTTACCCATGTTTGAAATTTATAAAAAAATTTAATGAATCTTCATATTTTTACAAACATATCTTATTTGGATTTTACTGAATATTTTAAAGGAATATTTGTTTTGAAATGTACAACATGAACCAAAATTATCATCATCATAACCATTATTTTCTTTGAAAAATAATTTATAAGTTTTAAAGGTTATTTTCAAAGAAAAATATTTTCAAAATTCTTTATGTTTTAAAAAGTGATTTTCAAATCGGAAAGGTTATTTTCCTCATGAAATGTTTTAAATGGTCGATTAAAATCATTCTCCATCTAAAATGACATCCATTGATGTTATCTATGCCTTACTGGGGATATGATCCAAGGATACCATTCTTACTCTGTCTCTAAATGGTTTTTTATGGTATTATGTTTATGAAACCCATTTCTCTTCCATGGTTTATACCATGATAAAATTATTATTAGACCCACTTCTTTTTTCATGGGTTATGCTACGATGAAATGATGAAATGATTATGAAACCTATCTCTTTTATAGAGGTTGTGATATGATGAAATTTTTATGAAACCCATTTCATTTCAGGGTTATGATATATTGAATTTTTATAATATTGTGTAAAACATAAATGTGGTCTTAATTATGCGATAGGTGGGACCTATATCTCTCTCTAATTCATTGGGAAATGATTAATGTTATATGAGATCAAAGGGTGCATGGGAGGTTATCCCAAGCTCGATAGAGGGTACACGGGAGGTCATCCCAAGCTCTAAGTAGGTACATCGATGTTTATCCCAAGACTAACATGTTATGAATGTTTTGGTGGGTAGCATTGAAATAATATTTTACATGATTATTTTTATACCATAAATAAATGCCTTATGCCAATCTTATACTCTAATGGATTATGTTATTTGATTTCCTTATGATTCATGTCTTATGAACAACCAATATTTATTCCATGACTCAATATTATGATCTTTTATATGTATGGTATGTCTTTAAAATTGTATGATCATGTCCTCATTAAAATATGTTTGTGTTATGCTTACATATCTCCCTTGTTTATGCTTACTGAGCATCTAAGTTCACCAGTTCTTATATCTCCTTTCCCTAAGTTATGAAGAAATGTATTAAGTATGATATTTCTAAGAAGGGTGATAGTTATGAATATTATAGTGGGAGATGATATAGTTTACTTATGGATTAGTTGTTCTTGTTTCCAGGTTTCAAAATACAATAAACTATTACTATCTTCTAGAGTGTGTTTGTGTAATATAATGAATATTAATAAAAAATGATATAATATCTATGTACGATAATCTAGGGTCAATATAGTTGGTATCAAATGACAGTTTTAGTCAACTATTGGAAACTATTATAAGAACCCCTTAGTGAGATCCCTAAGTATATTTCAAAGGATAAGTCTTATAATGATTCAAATTATTGGAAAATATCATGGAATTTTGGAAAAATAAAGAGTGAGTGGTTTCCAGGAAACTAAATCCTTTTCTAGATACAATAAGTGGATGTGACTCTATTACAGAGGTAAATATAGGTAATTAATCCAAAAAAGGGGGCATTGGACTAGATTCGATCTTCACCTAATTCAGGAAAATGGGCCTTGTTGCACATTTGGTTTGAAACTCTTGTGGGATACACTTTTGTTAATTTGAATACTCTTTAAAAACCATCATAAAATATTTAAATATATGATTAGTAAGACTGACCTATGATAAAACTAAGGTGTTGTAGATTAAATAATGTGTTAGGATTTTGACATCTTATAATCTATTTTTCATTATTATGTTCTTCCCCATAATGATTATTGTTTCTTACACTATGCTTTTTGGTTTTAGTCAACATATAAAAATAAATGGAGCCATGTTAATACTGAGTATGATGTAAAATGAAATTATTGTCCTCTTGATAATCCAAACATTATGGGATATGGAATTAAAATTCTCAATGATATTCTCACACAACATTCTCAAGATATAAATCATGTTGTACTTCCAAAAGAACAAAGGAGGTAATAACATTATGTTGAGTCCTTAATGAGGAAAATTTTACCTTCCTTTAGTGTAAATACTGATCCTTTAGTTACCGATCAATGTATTTGTACCATTAAAAATATATTTTTCATTCTCTAGTGTTCAAAACCTGAAAATTTCATTTTGTATGTCTATTATTTGGATGGTTAAGTGAATCAATAGTGAAATATTATTAAGAATATTAGGAAACGTGATGAAATTGACTCCATGGATTGGGATTAGTTAAATAACTTATTTTTCAATAAGTAATTTCTTTTATTATTCATATGATTATGGAGGAGTTCGTTGAGATAAAGAAAAGGGATGATGAATCTATTGATACCTATGAGAAAAATTTTACAAGGCATGCCAATTATGCTTTGGTATTATCATCCAATACAAAATTAAGGTTGATCAATTCTTTAGTGTCATAAAACCAATTCTATGAATGGTGTTATCCATAAGATACTTAAGTAGATATGAATATCTTTTTCTATGAACTATCAATTTCCGAATGGAGATTAGAGTTAATTATCAATATCATGGTTTTGATAAGAAGAGAAAAATAGAATTCAAAGGAAAATAGAAGAACCATGGAAAGATGGATATAATCTTTCCTTTTTTATCAAAGTGTGGAAAGAAAGATGGATGAAATTATCTTAAGGGGAATACTAAATGTTTTATGTGCGTAATGGAAGTTCATTGATTGGATGAATGATGAATCTATGGGATAAAGTTATCTAATGATATGAATAATGAGAAATTTCCACAGAATACACAACCCACACTTTGGTGTTTCAAGTGAAAGGAATTTGTCAATTATACTAATAAGTACCCAAATCCAAGGGTTAATGATGGTGATCAATTATAGTAGACTCTTAAGCTGAAGGAAAAGGGTAAATCTCAAGTGATCACTATTTATAATGAGGGGTTAAATAACAATATGGTGAAAGGTACACTTAGAATCTACTATAGAACTTCTAATGTCGTATTTGACTTATGTTATACCCATTAATTCATATCTGAAGTATTTAATATTGGTATCAATATTCTAACCAATTGATTATATGTATAATTATCATTTAAAAACCCTAATGGTATGATGATTTCATCTCAGTTCTATGATTCATATCTGATTGATGTTGGTAAGAATGTGATTCCTATAAATATTTTCATTCTTCCTTTGGTTTAATTATATGTTATCATACACATGGATTGGATTTTTATACGTAAATAACACATCAATTATTGAGTAAGGGAAGTTACATTTGATATTATAAACTAAACTATAATGGTATATCAATGTGAAGATAAGTACAAACTTACAATAGATATTTCATCCATTGTTTGGGTCTTAATTACCATTCAGAAGGGGTGTTTATATCAAATAGTAAGGGAGAAACTTGACTATATGATATGCCTATTGTGTGGGAATTTTTTTATGTATTTCGAAAATAGTTTCCTAGCCTCCCAAAAAAATTTAAGTTGATTTATCAATAGAAATCATACCCGGTTCCATGAAAATTTCAAATAATCCCTATAGAATATCCCCGATTGAGTTATAGGAATTGAATAAGAAACTCCTTGAAAACCTAGATAAGGGATACATTCATATAATTCAATCACCTAGGGTAACACATTTTCTTTTTTAAAAAATAAATATGGATCAATGAAACTTTGCATTTATAATCGGGACCTAAACAAGATCACAGTTAAGAAAAAGTATCATCTTCCTTATATTGATAACTTGTCTGATCAACTATGCGGAGCTCAATAGTAACTCAAGATTGGCCTTTATTCTGGATATCATCAATTGAGGGTTAAGAAGGAGAAAATACCCAATATATTATTGTATAAAATTTATGGATACTATGAATATATATTGATTCCATTAAGTCTTACTAATTCCCTTTCTACTTTAATGGATTTAATGAATATAGGATTTAGATATTACCTTGATCGGTTTTTGGTAGTCTTTATATATGATATCCTTATCTATTCAAAGAGAAAGTAAGAGCATCAATACAGATTGATAATTGTACTAAATACCCTAATTAAGGAAAAAATATATGAAAAGTTTAAAAAGTGTGTGTTTTGGCTGCAAATGGTTTCATTTTTGGTTCATATAATCTCAATAAATGGAATATCAGTAGATCCATCAAAGACTGAGGCTATTGAATGTTGGCCCATACCAACCACGGTGACTGAGATTTGTAGTTTTATTGGTTTATCTATATATTATATATGGTTTTTGGAGAATTTATCATAACTATCTAATCCTATGATCTAGTTATCTCAAAAGAGATCTAAGTTCATTTAAATAGATAAATGTGAGGAAAATTTCAAGGAAATAAAGAGAATATTAGTCAGTGAACCAGCTCTTACATTATCCAATAGTGGGGAAGGTTTTTAATCTATACTAAAGTATCCAGTAATGCGTTGTCATGTTTTATTATGAAAATTGACATGGTTATATATTATTCCTCTTTATAATTGAATATTTATGATCCAAATTACCCAACTCATGATTTGGAGTTAA
Organism: Viscum album; assembly: GCA_963277665.1. NCBI lineage: Eukaryota > Viridiplantae > Streptophyta > Magnoliopsida > Santalales > Viscaceae > Viscum > Viscum album. The sequence goes on along the minus strand of OY728131.1, from coordinate 196,731,867 downwards.
CTCTAGTAATTTTTTCAAAAAAGATATAGAGTCATTCTCTTTATGTACAAATTTTTGATATATATAATGATCATAAAAGGTTAAATTATATATTCACATAGAATGAGTTAAATATGTGACAAATAAGATGATTGGAGATAATTAAATATTATGATTTCTCATTACGTTATCACCCTGGGAAAGCAAATAAGGTGGATAATGCTTTGAGTTTAAAGGATCATGTTATCTTATCAATGATGAGGATTAAAAAATATCCAATATTTCTTGATTTTCAAAGGATGGTTCTATAAATCTATACAGAAGGTAAAAAATATTTTATTTATTAGTTGAATATTCAATAATTTATCCATGTAAATATTAAAGAGATAGATAATGAAGATGTAGAGCTACAAAATATGGTTAAAATGTTACTATGTTTAACCTTGATCATGATGGAATGATAAGTTTTATGAACCGTGTATGTGTTCCATACATAACATATTTTAAGGAGTTATTTGAGGAAGATCATGGTACTTCATTATCTATTCATCCAGGAAATATAAATATGTATAGATATTTGAAAGAGTACTTTTAGTGGGATTCCATAAAAAGAGATATCATAGAATTTGTATCTAGGTTCTTGGTATATCATCAATTTAGGGATAAATTAAAAAAGTATAAGTGGATGTAATATACATTACCCATACCAAAATGTAAATGGGAAAACACCATCATGTATTTTGTCATTGGACTCCCTAAAATGTTTATAGGTCATAATTCTATATGGGTTTTAGTTGATCACATTACTAAGTCAGCACACTTTATCGCTATCGAAGAAGAATTCTCTGTAGATTATCTTTCTAGAATATATATTAAGGCAGCGTTAAGGTTCTATAGGGTAACAAATTCTTTTTTGTTTGATCAAGATGGTAGGTTTACCTCAAATTCCTAGTGAAGTATTCATCAATATCTCAATACAGAGTTTATTTTCATCACTATATATTATCATCCGATGGATGGTTAGTCTAAAAGAATAATTCAAACCCTATATTATACATTGAGAACTTGTTGTTGTTATTTATAATGTGGTTGGGATCAAAACCTTCCTTTAGTTGAGTCTTCTTATAACAATAACTTTCACTCAAGCATTCAGATGGCTCCCTTTGAAGCCCTATATAGAAATAAATATAGTTCTACAACATGCTATAATTAAGTTGGATAAGGTAAGATATTGGCACCTGATATAGCTAATGAAATGGTAGATAAGGTTAGATCCATTAAGTAACGCATCAAGGTAACTTAGAGTTGGCAAAAAATTTATATGGACAATCACCATCATGTTCTAGAATTTGAAGTTGGTGATAAGGTGTTTCTAAGAATTTATACAAGGAAGAAGGTTATAAGATTATAGAAGAAAAAAAACTAATCCCCAGGTATATTTTCCCCTTTTAAATTCTTGATCATATTGATATCATAGCTTATCATTTGGAGATTCCACAAAATCTATCACAGGTCCACAATGTATTCCATGTATCTGTCATAAGGAATTACATACCTAACCTAGCACATTTAATAAACTCAGAGGTTATACCACTAGAGAAATATATTTCTTATGAGGAATAACAAGTGAATGTTACATATCATATAGGGAAAATTATATGACATAATACCACTCACCTGGTTAAATCTTTTTTATGAAACCATGAGTTTGAGGAAGCTATGTGGGAACTTGGGGATATTATAAGGCAGAAGTATCCTACTTTTTTATATCAAAGTGATGAATTTGGATGGTGAAATTTATCTTTAGGGATTAAAATGTAACACCCTAAGTTTCAATGAATTTTTTTTAATAAGTGAAATTTATTTGATAGCTTGTTCTGCATGAAACACTGGGTTAGCCTGCATAACACACGACACTGATTTTTAACAAAACCATGTTATATTATTAATACAGTTATTTAAATACAACCCTTATAAACTATCCATTTAACTTATTAGTATGAATAGTAATAAAAAAATTAAAATATTAATTATAAATTTATTATATAAGGAAAACATATTGATAATAAAAGTATGTAATTATTTTAATGTCTTTATATGTTTAAGAAATTCTATTTTCTCAAAAACATAATTATTTATTTATTTTTTGAACTTTAATAAAATTAATTTTTCACAATTTTATAAAATTAATTTCATAAAACGAACTTAATTTTTTAAATAATCATTTAAAATTGCATTAGAGTTAATTTTTGGTATTTTTATGAATAGTTTTATATTTTGATGAATATTGAAAAATACTAAATTTTAATTGAAAGAAGTAATTTTTTAATTTATTTATAAGGATAAATTATATTTTAAATTGGTTTTAAAAAAAATTAGTTCAATTATATATTCATTAATCTAATTTAGGTATTTTTAATAAATTTCATATTGAATTTTGATATAAAAACATTTCAAACATTTCAACATTTTCCCTTTAAAACCCACTTTCTCATCACGTCTTCAGGTTTATTTTTAAATTAAATATTTCCAATTATTTGAATGTAATTTTTAAAAATTGATTTCATATTTTATAATAATTTCAACTTAATTTTTGACCAAAATAAATATTAATACTTATTTATAGTGGTTCACATAAAAATGGGTTTATCGAGGGTTAAACTAAGAGACTAAGGGTCAAAAACAAACTAAAACGTGTAAAACACAAATTTTTTTGATATATATTGACCTAATATCTTCTATTATCTATAATTATTAATTATTGTAGCTTTTTGAAATGAAAAAAATTTAGGTTTAATTCTTTCATTCAAAAAATTACAAGTGTGTCCCTCACCTCACTTATAAAAGGTCACCCCTTATTATCTCCTCTTCATACCTTAAAACCAGTTCATTGAATCCAATCGCTTCCCAAATTCCATTATATCATACTATAATCCTTATTTTGTAAATAAATCTAAACTAGAAATTATTTTGGTGCACACCTAAGGAGGACGCCCGAAGAAGAGGTAACGTTCATCAATAACCATTATTTTTTATTTATTCCTCCACCTCATTAAATTATTATTATATCAGGAAGATATACTAAACTAATTGTATTCCCTATAATGATATGTTTTTATGTCAATTTCATGACCTAAAACCATCTCCAATTTCAATTAATGGGTTATTAAATATTCCTTCATGTGAATGGCAGATTATCACCTCGCAAACCAATGTCATTCGTTTTTCCATTACCACCTATAAAGGATAGAAATAATGACGGATTTATTATTTATATATGATATTTATGATATTTTTATACCTATTTAATTATTATATCTAACATTACTTAATGCTCTCCATTTTTAGGTAATATGATAATGTCACTTGTGTGTATGAAGGACTTCCACCTTACGAAGCGATATGATTCATTTCTGTTTTACATGGAAGGTAATAAGGAAGGTTTCAATGGAAATATTTTATATATATGACATAAAAATTATTATATAATTATAATACATAATTTACCTTTTTCATTCAATCTAACAAGAAAATAGAAACAACTTTCATGCATATGTACGGTCTGTAGTCCCCATGAACGATGTTTTTCATTTTCAATAAATAAATTTTATGTATTGCTCTAAATAAATATATAATTAATTTACATGGTATTTATATATTTGTTAATATTATTTTTATTATTAAATATTAATATAATTAAGACTAATAAAAGTAAAAAATCAAAACATATATGAAAAACAAGGAGGTTATTACTCAAAATGTAACTTTAACATGGAATTGTTAATAAAAACGTAATAAAAGGTCATAAGAAAATAACATATGGTATGATATATATAAATATTATTATTTAATATATTTATAATAAAATTATATTTATTAGACATTAGGTTTTAACTTGTACAATGGAATTCAAGAATTAAGGTAGGGGATTTTTGTCTCAACTTTCCATATTTGAGACATATATTATGTTATGAACCTCTTTTACTTTATGAGGATTATATATATAACCTTTTACATTCAATATAATGAATTAATTTTCCCTCATAATATTTTAAGTTCAATTTTATTTTATTCATTCATGGGGCTATCGATTCAAAGTTAATAAATTTGTAATGATTTTATAATAGAATCTCATCGTTTATCATAATTTTTTATGATAATGTTTCTAATGATAAACTCCTATAATTCATCTCTAAATAAAGTCATGAATTTTATTATCCTATCATTTTTCATGACCTTTCCAATCTATAATACCATTTTTTCACTCTTTGTTATGTAAAATAATTGATAATTTTTTTAAAAAAAATACCATCTTTATTTCTCCCTTCGATTAGAAATCCATTTGCTTCCAATAAATTTTTTATAAAAATGTTCTCATAAATGTTTTTTTAATAATATATTATTTTTGAAAATAAAATTTTATCCATGTTTTAATTTTTTACAAAAAAAATTGAAATGAATTTTCATTTTATTTTCTAAATAATGGTTGTTTGGCTTTTACTAAAAATGTGAAGGAAATATTTATTTTAACATGTACGACATGAATGAAATGTTCTATATTCATAACCATTATTTTATTTTAAGCTTCCTTTATTAGTTTCTAAAGTTATATTTTAATAAAAATATTTTCAATATTTTTTATCTTTAAAAAAATTCAAAGCCGAAATTTTATTTTACTTAAGAAATGTTTTAAATAATAGATAAAAAATAGATTTCCATTTTACATAAAATCTGTTGATGTTACCTATGCCTTATTAGGGTATGATCCAAGGATACCATTCTTATTCTTTATCTTAATGGTTTATTTTTAATATGTAATGATATTTATGAAACTTGTTTCCCTTTAACGGGTTATACTATGATAAAATTCTTATAAAACCCGGATCTTTTTTCATGGGTTATGCTCTGATGAAATGATTATGAAACCGGTCTATTTTATACAGGTTATGATATGATGAAATGTTTATTAATCCCATCTCATTTCATGGGTTATGATATTATCAATGTTTATGATCTTTTGGAACACATGAATATTTTTTTATTATGATACAGTAGGGACCTATATCTCCCTCCATTGAATTGGGTAGGGATTAATATTATATGATCTAAAATGGTACATGAGAGGTTATCCCAAGACCAAAATATGGTATATGGGATTTCATCTCAAGCTTCAAGTAGTTACATGGGTGGTTAGCCCAAGACTAACATGTTATGAATGTCTTGTTGGGTATCCTTGATGTAATATTTTCTTTGCTTATGTATATACAAAAAATCTATGCCTTATGATAATGTCATGTTCTCATGGATCAAGTACTTTATTCCCTTATGATTTATATTCAATGAATTTCCAATATTTATTCCATGAATCAATATCACGATATTTTATATGCACGGTATGGTTTTCAAATTTTATGATCATGTATAAATACCCATATTTTCATGTCATGCTTATGTATCTCCCTATTTTACCCTTACTGAGCATCTAAGCTCACCCTTTCTTATGTTTCCTTTCCCCAGTATATAAATAAATATATTACTTATGGTATCTCTAATAAGGGTTCTAGTTATGAAGATCATAGTGGTAGATGATATAGTTTACGTATAGACCAGTTTTTTATGTTTCTATGTTTTCAGAGACATTAAACAATTATGGTCCTTAGACATGTGTTTGTTTAATGTAATGAATATTCATTTAAGATGATGTAATATCTATTTATGATAATAATGGGTGTCTATAAACTATATCTTTGTGTCAGGATTAATTTAACACATAGAAAATCTATGAGTCTTTTATATACGATAATAGGAAAATATTCTTCACTCTAAGGGGGTGATTTTTTGAATTGTTTCATTTTTATAATTCCCATTCTATTTTAAATGTTGTTTTTGGTTTAGGTTGTTTCCTGCTATAAATTAATTTTTGTAAAAAAAATTCCCCATTATATAATTATTGATTAGTATTTTGGTTATTACTACTAATTCCAACTATTGTGTTTAATGACCTGACTCTTTGGAAAAGTTACAGATCATTAGTTTTGCTTTCAAATCTTTCCTTTAAGCTTGTTTAAGGTGTGTAACATTCTAAGGAAGGTTCGGGGAGTGTCTGGGGCTTGTTCGGAGCCCGGGAGTTGGAGAAATGGACTTACAGATAGGGGCGCATGGCCTACGCACGGCCTGCGCACGGTTTGGGTAAACCGTGCGGCCTTTGGTTTGAAGGCAGTGAGATGTGAAAGGTTTGTACACGACATGAATAGTAAATTCGCATGGTTTGGGTAAACCATGCGGCCCTGCTTTCTGGAGGCAGTGAGGTGCGCACGGTTTGCGCAATGTTTGGTAAACTGTGTGCCTAAACCGTGCGACCCTGATCTGGGTAAAAATTTACAATTTTTTCATTAATTCTATTTAATCCTAAAACCTATTCCTTTCTCCAACCCACAGACAGAACCAGAGGGGAGCCTCCTTTGAGCTCCAAAACCCTCTCCTCACTCTTTCTCTTACCGTTTCTTCCCCCGCTGTTCGTTCTTCGATCCGTCGAAGGCGTTGGATCACCCAAGGTAAGGCTAACCTCACGCACTCCTTTCTCCTCGACAAATCTTGCTTCCTGACATGTTATTTTGATGTAGGCTCATATGCCCTATTTTCAGGTCATTGAACTGAAACTTAGATCTCTCCCAATCTACATCGAATTTGAGGTCGATATCGAGCGAGCCTACATCTACATCCCTAAGGTAGGTGGTCTCGTGGTTTCCATTTTGGGTTTTCGTCATTCTTGAGTTTATTTTGTCATGCTATGGTTTGCCTTTTTCCAAACCCCTTTTTTATATTGACTGCTTACTGTCTAAATGACCCTTGTGATATGAGGGTATGCGAACTACCCTCGTTTGGGTATTTGGGTACCGTATGACCCCGGTATGGACACCCATAGTGGTTATACCTTTAGTTTTCGCCCATTTTCACCTTTGGACCATATGGGTATGTCTTGAATGTCATTTTTCATGTGAGGAAATTTGGATGTTTTGGTTAGGGCTTAGCTATGATGAGTTAGCCTAAACCCCTTTTATTATTTTAATTGCATGTTTGCTTGAAATGTGATTATGTGATGTGGTGAGATGGAAATGCCATGTTTTATTGATATGAATGTTATAAGAAGTGTATTCCTTATAACCTATACTATTAAATGATTAAGTTCCGGGCTAGGGGAAGACCGTGAGAGATCCCCTAATTGAATGATAAAAGCTTCGGGCTAGGGGTAGACTGTGAGAGCACCCCTATGTTACGGCTTCGCACTAAGGGTAGACTGTGAGAGCTCCATTGAATCATTCTTAAGCTTCGGGCCGGGGATAGACCGTGAGAGCTTCCCTAAGGTTGGGCCAGGGGTCGGATCGAGAGCACTGCCCCTGGGTTAAGGACGTCTTTGAGTTCCGTCTCGGTCCTACCCAGCGTATTATATATATGTGTATATATATATCTATACTCAGGTGTTTTTTCAGACTACCAGCCATGAGCTGAAGTAGGTAGACACGCCAGGTGTCCTTCCGGAACTCGATCAGGAGAGTTGCTTATTGTTTTACTTTACTTACTTGCACTCTATTTCTCACTCTTACTACGAACACCTATTTGGATTACACGTAGACCTCGTTGGTGGTGGCCTACTGAGACTTGTCTCACACCCTACCCGGCGGCCTCCTGGGCCCCCATGTAGACTTTACTGTTGCATGTACTAGTAGGGTAAAAGGCTCGGCATCAGGTTGTTAATACATGTATTATCTATCTAGAGTTCCAGAGTAGAGGATCGAGCTTGGCTAGAGATGCTCGTGGACTACTTTGTTCTTTTTTTGTATTACTGCATAGCATGCTTGTCTTCTATTTCCATTGTATTAGCATGTCATGCATCAATTTTGTATCAGACACTTCCTATGAGGCTTTTTCATATTCATTCGGATTTCTTTAATTCTGTTGGTTGGTTGGTATGTTTCTCCTTTTCTCCTGTTTATCTATTGGTTGTGCTTCCACTATAACTCTTACTTTTCTGTTATTCTGATGTGTGCTCTGACATGGGGGTACAGTCTCCCCACTGACTCACCATTACACCCCTGCTGCTAGTCGGCATCCCCTGGCCAATGGTGAGACGAGCCAGGGGTCATGTGGCCAACCGGGCTCGGGGCTCGGGTTGAGGGGCAGCCGGGTACGGGACGTCACAAAGTGGTATCAGAGTATTTCTTTCTTTCTTTATTTACTATTTGGTGACAACAAACTTGTAGAATGGGAATGCTTAGGGACTTAGTTATAAGCTGGGCTTGGGCATCGTGAACCCATGTATGGGGTAAAGACTAAGTTTCCTAAATCATGTTGTTATTGATTCTGCTATTTACTGTTGATATCATTTCACCGTTGGGTGTTTCGCATGTTTTATGATGTTATTGAGATTTCAATGTTGGGATTTGGATTTTATGGTTCGACCTGATGAAATGAGGGTTATGCATTAGACCATGCATCACGACAGGTACAATATGATCAGGCAATGCATATTTCCATGTCACGTTTAAATTCTCAGTGAGCATTGCATGTTGTTTATTTCCATTCCTTGTTGATGTGTGTGCAACTGTGATAATCTTTCTTTTAGGTTGTGAATTCAGGAATGAGGTGGTTTTAGTGGGTGTCACTCTTTAGTTCATAAGGTGTATGGGCCCTTAGGGATTGGAAAATGACATTCCAACTAAACCAATATTTTTATTTAAAGGAAATTTGAATGCTTGATTGGTGTAAGTAAATGATAAATGATATCCAAGTGTGTGTCATCTTTCAGTTCATGAGGAGTATGGGCCCTTATGGGATGGGAAATGCCATATCACTGGATTTAAAAATTTTGAATGTTTGCTTGTTTTGCTAAGAACCCTTATAGGTTTGGATAGGTGATCTTAGAGGTAGGAAGGCGTAGTACCTTTCCTAGCTTCTAGAGTTCAACCTTTAATTTGTTGGCTTCCTTTTATGAGACGTTCATTTAGCATTGTAGCATTATTCATCCATGACGTCCTCGAGTCGTGCGCGCTGAAGGTGACGACGACCACATTCCTGAGGTGGTGGGCCCTAAGACACCAGTTGATCTTCTATTCAAGCCACCTGTGGCTCTTTTTTCTATTACTGAGATGGGTGCTGATGCCCAATTTCATGAGAGATTCTTTCTCTTGATGCAGAGTGTGCAAGGCAGAGTGCGACCTGCCCCGAGTATGGCAGATTTGACCCGCGAGTTTCAGTAGCAGCATCCTCCTACTTTTTTGGGAGATGGAGGACCTCTTACTACTGAGTCTTGGATGTAGGCAATCCGGACCATCTTTGAACATCTCGAGACGCCTCCCGAGTGGAGAGTCAAATTAGCCGTTTATATGCTATGGGATTCAGCTAGAAGGTGGTGGGACGTCATCACCCAGTCGAAACAGCAGGGTGACATGGCCTGGGTATATTTCCAGGCAGTCTTTTATGAATTTTTCTTTCCCCAGACCTTGAGAGATCACAGAGCTAGGGAGTTTATGAACCTGCAGTAGGGAACCATGACAGTCATGGAGTACTTGTCCCGATTCACCGAGTTGTAGTTGTTCGCCCCATCGCTAGCTTCCAATGATCTGATGGCCGCTAGGAATTTTGAGGATGGGCTGAGTTACACTATCCAGTCTCAGGTTAACATGTTCAAGTTGACATCTATTCCTAAGATTATTAACTAATCTCTAATTACTGAGCGGAATCTGAGGGAAGCGGATAGTGCGAACCAGGACAGTTCTGCACGAAAAGATTCCAGTGGGTCTTCTTCAGGGTGGAAGAGATGTTTTGAGTTTTCTCGTGGGGGAGGCAGCAGTCAGGCTCCCAGCACAGATAGTTCTGATATTTTCCATCAGTACGGGAGGAAGGGACACTTTAAGGCACAGTGTTCATGGAACCCAGATGAATGCAGAGGTTGTGGCAAGATGGGTCACCTTCAACATTTCTGCAGGATTCTTTCTCCAGTTCCTAGTGAGTAGGGATCTGCACCTACTCCACGATCTGGTGCTGGATCAGCAGGATCACATCAGTCAGGTGGTTGGAATACTGCTGGTCGATCAAGCCATGGCGGCAGTCAAGGCAGAGGTAACCAGGCGTATGACTCTCAGCACCAGCAGGGCGGGTCTACTCAGGGAAGTCAAGCTGTGACTTAGGGTAGTGGTACCGGCCAGTTATATGCAGTCGAGCCTATGCCTCAGGAGCAGTACGTCGGACCATCTGTTGTACGAGGTACGATTCTAGTTGCCTCTACATTAGTATCTGCTTTGTTTGATATAGTCGCTTCTCACTCTTTTATATCGAAGGAAATTTTTGGAAGTTCGGGCCTTGACGTTGAGTCATATCTTGGTATGATCACATTAGATACCCCATTAGGTATCTGTTCAGAGGGTGTTCATCGTTGTCAGAATTTTCCCCTCGAGGTAGGTGGTTACCATTTTGTGTGGAACCTGTATGTTCTGGATATGACAAGTTTTGATGTAATAGTTGGGATGGACTGGTTAGTTCCCTATACAGCACGCATTGACTATTATCATCAGATGGTGATGTTTACATCACCAGAGGGTGACACACATGTGCATAAGGGATAGTGGGATCTTAGTGCGACACGAGCAGGACCTGAACAGCAGATGTTGGGTGGTGTCATGGCATAGGTTTCTAGTCTTTATCTCGATGACCAAGGGTTACAATCCACTGCTTATCCTTCCTATAGTGGAGCACTTTAGAGATGTCTTTCCTGATGACTTCTCTAGTCTACCTCCAGTGCGAGAGGTGGAGTTTACCATTGAGCTTGTACTAGGAGTATCACCAGTGACCATTCCTCCTTATAGGATGGAACCTAAGGAGCTGCTGGAGCTCAAGAGTCAGTTAGAGGACCTGGAAGCAAAAGGATTTATACATCCCAACACTTCTCCTTGGGGATCACTGGTTCTCTTTGCTAAGAAGGCAGATGGTACCCTTCGTCTTTGCATGGATTACCGTAAGTTAAATCAGCTGACTATCAAGAATCAGTATCCTTTACCACGAATAGATGACCTCTTCGATCATCTTTGAGGAGAGAAGGTGTTTTCTAAGATAGATTTGAGGTTGGGCTATCATCAGGTGCGTGTTAGGACTTCATACATACCTTGTATGGCGTTAAAGAGAAGGTATGGTCTCTATGAGTACCTAGTCATGCCTTTTGGGATTACGAATGAACCTACAGTTTTTTTGGCTCTTATGAATCGTATTTTTCACCCTTACCTTGATTATTTTGTGGTTGTATTTGTGGAAGAAATCTTTGTCTATTCACGCTCGAGACACGACCATGCAACCCATCTTGAGATCGTGCTGAATACACTAAGAGAGCATCAGCTTTATGCTAAGCTCATTAAATGCCACTTTTGGATAAATAAGGTTCACTTCCTGGGTCACATTATTTCTGAGTCTGGAGTTTCAGTTGACCCTGAGAAGGTGAGTGCTATAGTCTCTTGGGAGCAACCCAAGAATGTCTTCGATATCAAGAGTTTATTGGGGCTTGCTGGATATTATAGGTGGTTCATTCAGGACTTTTCACACCTAGAATCACCACTTAAAACTTTAACCAAAAAGGGGGTGAGATTCGAGTGGTCGGAACCTTGTGAAACATGTTTTCAGGAACTGAAGGGCAGACTGACTTCAGTGCCAATACTGATCTTGCCAGAGCCAGGAAGGGATTATACGGTCTATTGTGACGCATCAGGTATCGATCTTGGAGATGTCTTGATGCAGGACGAGTGAGTCGTTGTGTATGGTTCTCGTCAGTTAAAGCCTCATTAACATAATTATCCGACACACGACCTCGATCTCACAGCAGTTGTACATGCCTTACAATGTTGGAGACACTATTTGTTGGGAGATCGTTTTGTGTTATTCAGTGTCGCTGATGATGCCTCTCCTAATTGGATCATGGATGAAGGTGATACTTTATTGTTCCTTGGGCGTGTATGGGTCCCAGAAGACACCAGAGAGGAGATGGTGAGGGATTTCCACGCCTCGGCATGGGCAGTTCACCCAGGAATCACCAAAATGTATCGTGATTTGCAGCAACAGTATTGGTGGCCTAGCATGAAGCGGGAGATAGCCGGTTTTATCATGCGTTACTCCACCTATCAACAGGTGAAGGCGGAACATAAGTGTCCAGCTGGGCTTTTGCATCCGTTGTCCATTCCGGAGTGGAAATGGGACAATGTTTCTATGGACTTTGTAACTGCATTACCTAGGTCACCTCATGGCAATGATGCAGTATGGGTTATCATCGACCGTTTGACGAAAGTCGCACATTTATTACCTATGCGGGAGACCTTTATGGTTGATGACTTGGGAAAGCTATATCTCAAGGAAATTGTGCACCTTCAGGGAGCACCTCGATCTGTTTTCTCGAAAATAGATCCTCGTTTTACATCTCGGTTCTGCAAGGGTTTATAGAAGGCCTTGGGTACACAGGTACTCTTGAGTACGGCCTATCACCCACAGACTGATGGACAGACCGAGCGCACTATACAGGTACTAGAGGATATGTTACGTGCATGTGTTCTCGATTTTGGAGGTTCATGGGAGAAACACATTCCTCTTGTCGAGTTCAGTTATAACAACAGCTTCTAGGACACCATTGAGATGGATCCCTATGAAGCCTTATATGGTAGGCCTTGTCGCTCACCTTTGTGTTGTCTTGAAGCAGGGGAGGCAGCTGTTCTAGGACCACGTCTTGTGCAGGAGACTACAAAGCAGATACAGCTTATTAGGAAGCGTATGCAGACCGCTCAGTCTAGACAGCAGTCCTATGCTAACAAGCACCGGTGAACTCTTGAGTTCGAGGTTGGGGACCGGGTTTTCTTGAAGATCTCACCCAGTTTGGGGAATAGACGTATACGGAAGCAAGGTAAACTTTCACCGAGGTTCGTAGGACCCTTTGAGGTGATGAAGCAGATCGGGCCGATAGCTTACTATCTTGCACTTTCGCAGAGATATTAGTCCATGCACAATGTTTTTCACGTATCTCAGCTTCGCCGGTACATTTCAGATCCGACTCATGTTTTTCAGCCTGATGAGGTTGAACTGGATATGGATACTTCCTTCGAGGAATATCCGATGTGAATTGTCTACTGGAGCATGAAGACACTCTGAGGTAGGTCTGTTCTTCTTGTATGGGTCCTATGGAAGCACGACCAAGTACAGGACGAGACCTGGGAGCGGGAGGCTGATATACGATCTCAATGGTCAGATTTTTTCGCTGGTTACACCTCTTTACCCTCAGAAGGCCAACTCGGGGATGAGTTGCTTTAAGGAGGGGAGGTTGTAACGACCCGACTCTTTGGAAAAGGTATGGATCATTAGTTTTGCTTTAAAATATTTCTTTTAACCTTGTTTAAGGTGTGTAACATTCTAAGGAAGTTTTGGGGAGTGTTCGGGGATTGTTCGGAGCCCAGGAGATGAAAAAATGGAGTTACAGACAGGGGCGCACGGCCTGTGCACGGCCTATGCACATTTTTGGTAAACCGTGCAGCCTTTGGTTTGAAGGCAGTGAGATGTGCACGGTTTGCGCATGACATGAATAGTAAAGTTGCACGGTTTGGGTAAACCATGAGGCCCTTCTTTCTAGAGGCAGTGAGGTGCGCACAGTTTGCGCACGGTTTGGTAAACCGTGTGCCTAAACCATGCGACCCTGATCTGGGTAAAAATTTACATTTTTTCCATTAATTCTATTTAAGCCTAAAACCTATTCCTTTCTCCTACCCAAGGACAGAACTAGAGGGGAGCCTCCTTTGAGCTTCGAAACCCTCTCCTCACTCTTTCTCTTACCGTTTCTTCCCCTGGTGTCCGTTCTTCGATCCTTTGAAGGCGTTGGATTACCCAAGGTAAGGCTAACCTCACACACTCCATTCTCCTCGAAAAATATTTCTTTCCATCATGTTATTTTGATGCAAGCTCATATGCCCTATTTTTAGGTCATTGAACTGAAACTCAGATCTCTCTCAATATACTTCGAATCTGAGGTCGATATCGAGCGAGCCTATGTCTACATCCCTAAGGTAGGTGGTCATGTGGTTTCCATTTTGGTTTTCGTCGTTCTTGAGTTTATTTTGTCATTCTATGGTTTGCCTTTTTCCAAACCCCTTTTTTATATTGACTGCTTACTCTCTAAATGACCCTTGTGATAGGAGGGTATGGGAACTACCCTCATTTGGGTATTTGGGTACCGTATGACCCCGGTATGGACACCCATAGGGGTTATACCTTGAGTTTTAGCCCTTTTTCACCTTTGGACCATATGGGTATGTATTGAAATCCATTTTCCATTTGAGGAAAATGGGATGTTTTGGTTAGGGCTTGGCTAGGATGAGTTAGCCTAAACCCCTTTTATTATTTTAATTGCATGTTTGCTTGAAATGTGATTATGTGATGTTGTGAGATGGAAATGCCATGTTTTATTGATATGAATGTTATAAGAAGTGTATGCCTTATAAACTATACTATTAAATGATTAAGCTTTGGGCTAGGGGAAGGCGGTGAGAGCTCCCCTGATTAAATGATAAAAGCTTCGGGACAGGGGTAGACCATTAGAGCTCCCCTATGTTTCAACTTCACGCTAAGTGTAGACTATGAGAGCTCCCTTGAATCATTATTAAGCTTCGGGTCGGGGATAGACCATGAGAGCTTCCCCGAGGTTGGGCCAGGGGTAGGATCGAGAGCGCTTCCCCTGGGTTAAGGACGTCCGTGAGTTCCGTCCCGGTCCTACCCAATGTATTATATATATGTGTATATATATATATATCTATACTTAGGTGTTTGTTCAGACTACCAGCCATGAGCTGAAGCAGGTAGACCAGCCAGGTGTCCTTCCAGAACCCGAGCAAGAGAGTTGCTTATTGTTTTACTTTACTTACTTGAACTCTATTGCTCACTATTACTGCGGACACCTATTTAGATTACATGTAGACCCCTTTGGTGGTGGCCTACTGAGACTTGTCTCACACCCTACCCGGAAGCCTCCTGGGCCCCCGTGTAGACATTACTGTTGCATGTACTAGTAGGGGAAAAGGCTCGGATTCAGGTTGTCGATACATGTATGATCTAGCTGGAGTTCCAGAGCAGAGGATCGAGCTTCGCTAGAGAAGATCGTGGACTGTTTTTTCTCTTTTTGTATTACTGCATAGCATGCTTGTCTTCTATTTCCATTGTATCATCCTTCCATGCATCCATTTTGTATTAGACACTGCCTATGAGGATTTTGTATATTTATCCAGATTTCCTTACTTCTGTTGGTTGGTTGGTATATTTCTCCTTTTCTCCTATTTATCCATTGGTTGTGCTTCCGCTATATCTCTTACTTTGCTGTTATTCCGCTGTGTGCTCTGACATGGGGGTACAGTCTCCCCACTGACTCACCATTACACCCCCAATGCTAGTCGTTAGCCCCTAGCCTACGGGGAGACAAGCAAGGGGTCATGTGGCCAACCACGCTCGTGGCTCGGGTTGAGGGGCAGCCGGGTCCAGGACGTCACATTGTGTGTGCTAAAAAATATTTTTTCATGTAATTTTTTCTAATCCCTTTGAAAATAATTTTTAAATTTAAAGTGTGATAGAATTCATAATTTATATTTATTCATTTATATAATGAACTAGATTTTGTAGCCTATGGATTCATTTTACATGTTTTGATTTCATATTTTTTATGTAAAAAAAATTTGAACTTAATTTTGACCCTAAACATGAAGCTTTCACTTCTGAATAGAAAATATTATTGATGTTTTACAATAAAAATTATTTCTCCCACCTTATCATTAAATATTGGAGATAATGTTTGGTTTTAAGTATGTGGATGGGTTTTAAAAATGTTCTTAACTATGTTCCATTGTGGTCCCATCAAAAACCCCTTAAATATTTTTGAAATTTTTTGTTTTTAAACATAACTTAGGAATTTTCACTATGTGAATTTTTTTTTGAAATACAAGCGATGGGATGCCACTTTGAGAAGATTAATCTTTTATACCTATTATATTTTATTTGGTAAATAAATTTTTTTCTTTACTTATTTAAAAAAGTATATCATTAAAACATGGAAAAAAATTGTATAATAATCATTAATTTTAAACTTTTTAATATCAATTTAACTCATAAGATGTGAATCAAAATTGATTTTGAAATGAAAATCCTAATTTTGATTGAACACATTCCTTTGTTTTTTTCATTCTTTATTTATAAAACTATTGTATGGGTTTTTTTTCACCAATAAATTTTCAATCCACCTCTTCCAATGGTGTATAAATATATTATGAACTCTTAAATTATGTGAATATGTTAACCTTTAAGTAAAGTTTATAATTTAAATTTGATTAAAATTGAGGTTTGTTAAATTCTCCTTAACTCAGTTTAATAAATTGTTTATAGAATAATTACCCATATTTTCCTGAGAAATTTAATTTGAGATGGAATTCATATTTTACTAATTGATAGAATCCATTAGAAAATAAATATGAAAAAAATAGAGTGTAAGGATTACATATCTGCCCACATTTCTCAAATTTGTCAACATATCTTGGCAGTGGCATTAGTTAGGGGAAAGACACATATTCCCATCTCCACCACCAGAGTACCTCATCATCACACTTAGAGGGTTACCCAGGAGAAGGCACACATTATTTTACACTTTTAGTAGGGTCATGTGTACAACTCAAATATTAAATAACAAAAGGATTGGAAACCCATTAAAATTACAACTAGAGAGCATTAGACCATTCCTGTAGCCAATTCAAGGTAGGAACATGTTCTTACCAAAACAAAAAAACCTATAAGTGTATTCTGGAAATATCATGGGGGTCGCCCAGGTGGTCACTCATACATGAAAGTCATTATTCACAACATGCGCCTCCTTCCACCTAATATATAACATCTATGAATAATTAAAACAAATTGAAATATTAAGTTTATAAGTAGGCCCACATCCCTTCTCTTCCTAATTAAATTGTATTTAATTCCCTAAAAAATTTATGAATGGAGACCCAGGATTCTGCTGACTCATTTTTAGATCAAGGAAGCAGCAGTTTCAGTTCTAATTATAAAGTTCCTCCATGAAAATTTTCTAATTGTAGCTTTTGAGGTCCTCTCTAGAGATTTTACCATGAAGTTCTTCTTCATATACATACTAGGATTGATCGTGGGAACTTTTATCATGATGATAATCAAGTAACCCTTCTTCATGATCCGAATATAATATGTATAGAAGGTCATCTCATTACCATTTTTCTCCCTAAAGGTCCTCCACAAGGTATATTTCATAGGATTCCTCTCTGTGGTCATACGTTGAGTTATGATGGTAGTCCTTTTTATAATGTAATTTACTATGAAGTTCCTGTAACAACCCAGAATGATAAAGGGTTAAATGACTAAATGATATGAATTATGTCATCAAGGTGCACCTTCCTTTTTGGTAGCCTACCTGATTAGAACTCCACAATTAAACGTGATTATCCTGTAGTAGTGATAAATATGGATGAACTTCTAGGAAGATTCCCAGGGTGTGTGTGAGTGAGCAGAAAGCACACTAGAGAGGACATGTGTTGTCATGTGGGAACTTTCATTAGTCAGATAACTCATTTGGGTATGTGGGTGGGCCCTAGGGTGGGGACCATGTGTTTGCAGGACAATTGGGGGTACCTGGTGGTCCAGCACCTGATGACCATGTTAAGGTAGGGTGTTTGTGTTGTCACCAGGTCCCATTTGTTACATTTGGTATTAGAGGAGGAACTCATCCTTAAGCATGATGCACTGCCTATATTGAGATGTAGGGCCCACAACGAGGACGTTGTGCTCTAAAGGGGGGGTGAATGTAACACCCTAGTATAATAAAGGGTTAAATTACTAATTGATATGACTCATGTCAACAAGGTGAACCTTCATTTTTAGAATCCTACCTGATTAGAACTCCACAGTTAATCATGTTTGACCAGAAGTAGTGATCTGGATGGGTGACCATCTAGGAAGTTTCCCAAGGTGTGTGTGAGTGAGGAAAAAGCACACTATAAAGGACATGTGTTGGATTGTGGGGACTATCATTAGTTATATTACCCGTTAGGGCACATGGGTGGGTACCAGGGTGGTGACCATGTGTCTGCAGGGAAACTGGTGGTACCTGGTGGGCTAGGGAGTAAAGAAAAAGCATACTGGAGAGGACATGTGTTGGCCTATGGGGACTGTCATTAATCAGATGAACCGTTCGGGCATGTTGGTGAGCCCCAAGGTGGGGACCACATGTCTGTGGTGAAACTAGTGGTACCTAGCGGGCCAGGACCTGACGACCATGTTAAGTCGGGGTGTCTGTGCTTTCATCGGGGCCTAGTTGTTACAACATCCTCCCCTTAGTAATATTTCATTTTGGTAGGAAGGTCTTCCCATACTAAATCAACTACTATAAATCCTTCATATCATGAGTCACATGAAAGGATGAGGTATATTACACTTAATACCCTGTCTTTGATAAGATATTATATTTCTCATCTAGGAGATACTTGATGGAAATGGACATTCTCTAAACTACCCTCAGGCTGCTTGGCTTCCACTACAACCATAAATATTCTAATCAAATTTTCTCTCAATAATAAGATAGCTAAGAAAAGAATTTTTTGGTGATAAAAGTAAAATAATACCACATGGAAGATGTAGATAATACATTGATTGTATAAAAACAACTATCCACAAACAATATACCATTCATGTTCTAGCCTCTGTCCACCCCTCAGTATAGCATTTTGAAAACATTGATAGATGAATGTATACAACATACTCATCTAAATACATAGATGATTATTTTACATCTAAAATAAAATTTATTACCTTATGAAGTATATAAAATCATTCCAACGAAACAGAATATATTTGATGAAAGATTTACTTGGTTTCCCTTTCTGTCATATGATTTCAATGATTGGGAAAGAAATGTGAGAATATTCAACGTGAATGCATTGATGTATTGATTAATCTTTAAAATTCATTTTTTGATACTCCATACAGTGATCACATCAAAGTATGGGTTGAACATAGAGAAATTAATTTTCCATTACTACCTAACTAGAAAAGTTTTTCAAAAGTTACATAATTCAATGTCATTGCTTCGGGCCAACTCTTAGAATCAAGATCTACACATGATAGCTAATACACTCAACAAGGATTGGAAATGAACAATTCTAAGAAACAACAAAACCAATGACAAAAATTCATTAAAATACTATTAAATTAATCATTTTAAAAGATTAACCAAGCTTCTTATTTCAAAAAATCCAGACCTCAAGGGGCAGTGTCACCCCCGATGGAAAGCATCTCAAATTTAGAGAATGCATTGCATCTATATAGTGATTAGAAAAAGATTTGAAATATTAAGAGGAAAAAGTGATATAAATAGTAGTATAAATATGTGAACATCCCCAACCCATAGGGATGGGGGACTGTTTTTCCTCAACCCCCCTACCCACCCCCAATAAAATTTTGTCTTTTCTCGTTTGGTATGTACATCACAAGATAAGTCTCCATGGTTTATCTCATCTTGTTACCCATCTCTATCCTTGGAAACAAGTATAATGACTTTTTCCAAAAAATCACTCTATATTACCCTTTAACAAAAAAAATCATGAGAATATTGTAAGGAAATGATGAATCCTTATAGAGGTTACAATCCAAAGCAACCTACGAATAAGGAAACTGCTCTGGAAGATTATGACTTGATTCTAATTATATACTTAGATGGTGAACAATATCCTTGTCCTTATTACTAAATGATACCATAACTACATTATGTATTAGAAAATGGAATCATCATTGGACCTATAGAGGATATGGAGAATGAGGCAAGTGTAGGATAACAAGAGGATGATGTTTCCATTTGAAATAAAATCCACACTAAAATGGTTAAAGAAGGTGTGAGTACCAAAAACCAAAGGTAAGCTGAAAATTTTGAATCTCCCTCAAATTATCATCCACCTCCTATCTAGAATACTTCATATAAAGAGAAGGGTACAGGTAAGGTTATGTGTTTTATGTTACTAGAAGAAGTTGAACCACCTACAATTGAAGAAAGATTCACTCGGTATGATGTAGAAATGAATGAATTAAAGAGACTCAATTTTTAATAACTCAAAAGAAATATCCCAGTTTGGTATGTTCTCTAGGAATATCCTCACATTACTATTTAAACATATCTATCTGAAAATGAAGATCATGTCATACCAGTAAAAGTAAATTCAATTAATATGCAAAATATGGGATAAAAACAAGTAGTTTATTGAGATCAAATAGTTAAATGAAATTAGTATTTGACTCCATTAGAAAAATAATTGAGACCATGTTGGATGAACTATCCTAGCACAACTCATACTGGATATCAGTCGCTAATGCAATCCATCTGACCATGTCAGGCTCTTCCTATCATTGCCTCAGCTCAAATACCTACCCAACCATCCATCCCATAAGAACTTATTAACACAATTAATTCACTATCAACCCATATGGGTGTTATGGAAGGTATACTTACACTAATGCAATCAGAAATAAATTCTTAACTTAAATGGGTGGATGAAACTATTTCTCCACCAAACTTTGAGAATACTACTTTCCCAACATTCAATGGAATGGTGTATTTGGAGTAAAACTTGATTCATTTCATGTCTCATTGTGTTCCTAGGATGGGAACCCTCAAGGAGTAGGAAGAATAAAAAAATTTATGCTTCATTCAAATTTTTTAGGGGCCAACGTTTGTCTGGTATACCATTTTAATGACCAAATCAATCATGGTATGAGAAGATCTTCATTGAAAATTCCATTATCAATTAAAATATATGTTTCAAAAGACAAAAAAAATGATCTCTCAAATTGTAAAAAAAAACATGAGAATGATAGAGTCTCTAACTTCATCACTAGGTGTAAGGATTCAACCTAATACATGAATCTAAAACCTCCCTAATAGGAGTTGTTTGGTCTTTGTACATAAAACGTTTTTGATTATTTTCAATCAACATACATTACAATAAAATATCTAGGAATATTATGTGAGGCTTATATAGTTTTACAAATATTATAAGACTCTATTTGGTGAGAAAAAACCAATTATCTACCAATACATAAATCCCAATGAAAAAGGAGTGGAAAATAGGAAACAGTGACCATTTCACTTAATCCAACTCTCATACCGACTCTAGCTTCCATGACCACAAATTATCACACATCACAACTTCTTGAATGGAAGCAATAATATAAATATCTTTATAAGTTTGGGAGAAAATTTTAGAATCATCCATATTATAAGGATCATATAAATAAATTTTATTCTTTCTAATATGGGTAGGTCCCTAGATACTTCATCACTTCTATGGTGAATGATTTTTTGAGATTACTAGATCCTAGAATAGCTAATAATGTTAGAATTAGTGATCTCATGAATTATTTTCCATTCCAAAAAACATTAGTCCACACCATCTAGGAGTGATTGTTTTAATACATACTCTAAAATATGGATGATTCTGGATAAGTGAAATTGGGAAAGTCACTATCATAAGTGGTATGTGTTTCTACCACTATAGAAGAAGAAATTGAGTGGAGAGAATTTATAAGTAAATATGACCAAATATTTGATAACTAGATGACTAAAAATATGTTCAATAAAGATCATGTCATCCTTAATGAACAACTAAACTAAAAAATCATGTCCTAGGTTTCTTATGTTAATGTGAAAACAAATTATTTAATGACACAATATTCTAAGAGTTTGTCTTCTAAAAGTTGGCATAACTAACATGGAAACTTTCAAGGATATAAGGATGAACCATATCAATGTACAATAAAATTTTAACCCTCTTATATTTCATGCCTTTATTACTAATAGAATGGGAACTTCCCCACCAAATGTAATCCTCATCGAATGAAGATCTTTTATTCAGTTCTGCTATATTTATTTATTTAACATATCTTTTTTTGTTGATGAGTATGCATTTGAATCTGATTTCCCCATACATGACCTGGAAGATGAAATCAATACCAACAAAAATATAATGGAATAAGGGAAAATTAATTCATAGTCCATCCTAATATCCTGGTAACATCCTCACTAGATCCGTGTATGTATCTGGGACCCATGCGAAAGAACCATACAAATCCTAAAAGTAGTATAGAGACACCCTGACTATAGAAACCCATATTTTCATACATAAATATTAAATAAATTTAGATAAATATTAAATATATTTCATAGTAATAAATTCTTAAGGACTACAGAGTTTTAGTGTCATTGGAAACATGGATATTAAAAAAGCTAGTATATAAAATATCTACATAATTTCTGATTAATCTATTCAAAACTATATCCCTTATTATACATTTCATGCTTTAAACATTTATTAATGACCTTGGGAAGGGAAACATAGGAAAGGGTGATCTCGTATTCTTATTAAGGGTAAAAATAATAGATAACAATAAATGATAATAAGTGGTCATAAGATAAGAATAATCGTATGAGAACATGATTAAGATTTAAAATAATCATACCCAATTAGTTGAATATATTTGATCATGAACAATGGTGTAAGGTTGTTTTTTAAACAAATTAAATAAGATATAAGAATGTGGAATCATAAATAATCAATCATGAGACATGAAAACATATAATAAGAATAAGATATAATTTCTTTTCTTGAAAAAAAGTATACAAAATTGTTTCCTTAGTCAAAGATTAATTCTAAGACAGTAATAGTGGATTGGGTTCACACCTTATTCCCTAATTTCCTTAGTCAAGGTTCACAACCAATACTATATTATTAGACAAATTCCCTTAATGAAATGGGTTCACTTCCCATTCTAGTTCTTATTATCTCATGAGATATCCTTATTTACGTAATGAATTAAAGGAATATATATTCTCAAAACAACCCATCGCATAATGAAAACCATACATATATGAACCACAAGGTCATAAAACATTCATCATATCATCATATCATAACCCATGAAAAGGATACGGGTTTCAGAAAAATTTAATCATCACTACAATAAACCATATATATAAATAATAAACAAGGTACCATTAGATAATTTCCCTAGTAAATCATAAAATACTTTAAATAATGTTTGAAAGACAAAAACACCATTAAAATATCATTAGAACATTTCTTGTGGAATATAAATTTTTTATTTCAAATTACTTATTTAGAATGTACAAATTCTAAAAATATTAAGGAATAAAATTTATTCTGAAATAACAAAGGAAACTTATAAAGGAATATTATAATAAATATTTACTCATGATGGTGTATAAATATGTTCATGAGGTGTATGTTAAAACAAAAACTTCTTTCATATTGTTTGTAAATGTCAGAAGCACCTTATTTAAAAAATGATAAGAATATCACTTTAAAAAAATATAACGATAAACATGAGTAAAAATTACATTAATAAATATTTATTGAATATTAAAAACATTCTTGAAAACCTTTTAAAGAAAATATGTACATGGAAGAAAATATTTCTGATTGAAGAGAAAAACATGGTCAGTTTTCCTTAAAAACATTATTTCAGTATCTTGAGTACTTAAAGAGAATAAAATGAAAAGAAAACATTAAATATTAATAAATAAAAATATTTTAATAAAATAAATAATAATTGGGGGAGATAAATCATACAATTTCATCATCATAAAATTTAATCATATATAATCTTAATGAAGATGAGATTGTAACATAAAACTTTTACCTCAAGTATAAATTTTTTTATAAGCACTCTAAAATATTTTATAATAAATTAAAATTTATTATCATTATATAATATAACCATAATCATACTTATAATACTATACATAGTTTACTTATAATATTTTATTACCTATTTATTAATAATCTTTCAATATCATCATCACTTTAGGTGTTAACTGCTTCTTTTTATTTATGTTTCAGTTCAGAGGTTATATTACCTTCACTTTGATCATGTTTAATTCATATATATAAGGTTAATAATGATATAAATATTATAGATATTATTTATAAACATATTTATAACCATTCATATAAATTGGTGACTAAAAATAAATTACATATTTATATGAAGACAATAGTTTGTACATATGCATGGGTGATGTATCCAAATATTGTTGGATGGAATAAAATAAAGGTAAATATTAATTCATATTTATAGAATAATTATTATAATTAAAATATCATATATAAATATTAAATCTATGATAATAACCAACCATCACTGATGGTGGTGGAAAATAAGTTGTATCGATATGTGGAGGCGGTAGTCCACACGTATGCACGAGCGATACTTTTATCTCCCATTAGATTGAGAAGAGGTGGTGAATGGTTATGACATAATAATAATAAAATATAATTATGTTTATGAAACGAGATTCATAATGTTTTTATGGATACAAAAAAATATATGATGTAGAATAAGAAATGAAATTGAGAGATCTTGGTTAAGATTTATAGCTCTTCTTTGAGAGATTTCATTTGGCTTACTTCTTAATCCTTGAAGGATTAGTCTTAGAAGAAGAACATAAGATCTAATATGAATTGAAAAATTATATAAATTATTTTTGTTATATATTGTTATATCTAAAAGGTTCAAAAAAAATAATGGAAGAGAATAGGTCCCCTTTTATAAGTAAGGGGATAAACACACATGGAATTTGTTAAAAGATTTCAATGATTTAAGGTCACTTTCATGGGAAAGTGGATCCAAATGTCAATATATTAGAATTTAAAATAATAAAAGGTTTAAATTTCATCAACCAATAATAATTTAATGGGTTTGGGGGGAAATCTAACCCTTATCTCATTGATTAACCCCCCCAGTAAACCAGTTTTAACCTTAACTCTAGTAACAAAATTTTACTATTTTTACTATTCACTATGAGAAAAAATTAAGTTGAAACTATTAAATAATATTAATTATTATTCTAAATATATAATCATTTTTTAAATATTAAATTTTTATAAGTGGAATAATTTAATTTTAATTAAGTGTGCAAAACATAATGAAAACTCATTTTTGAAAAATGAATTTTTAAGCATAAAAAATAATTTAATTCCATTATTTTTCTTATGAAAACTATAAAATGGATTTTAAAATATTATATTTTGTAACGACCCGAATCCGGAGCCCCTCCACTGGTACCCTGTACCCAGTTCGCCACATGACCTCCTGCGCGTTTCCCCAAATGCCAGAGGCTTCCAACTAGCAGTGAGGGCCTTGGTGAGTCGGTGGGGAAACTATGCCCTCATTCGGTAAGTATACAGCAGAAAAACAACAGTCAACAACGGAAGCAGTAACAACATGCATAACAACAGGAACCCAACAGCGGAAGCAATGAATATATGTAGCAAAGATGATAATGATACAGCAGGTACAAGTATCTATGGAAAGCAGCAAACACAACAATGTGCTGGAATACAACTGAAAACAAGTGCAAGGAAAACAAAATAAACTCCTCAGCATCGCGAGCCCCGGCTCGGTCCCATGATCTTCGGCTCCAGTGCAATCAAGAACCTGAAGTAGAAGGGTGCTTACCCTTATCTATACCTACAGCAACATAGTCTGCTTGGGACCAAAAGCATGGCCCAAACAGGGTGTGAGATACCATCCCAGTAGGCAATCACCTAAATATTTCTTCCTAACAGTCAATGAATACATGGCAGTAATAAAACAAGAAGTAGTAAATAGGAAATCACAAGCAGCGACAATCCACAGTTCTAATAAACAAAGTACAGAGTAAACAGCCAGCAACAAAGGAAAAAAAGGTAACCCTCTAGGTAGCTCTCACAGACTAACCCCTATGGTTCAACCTATAAGCACTAGAAACCCTCTAGGAGGCACACACAGTCTCACCCCTCTGGTTCAGTTATGAAATTAATAGACTCTTTGGGGAAGCACTCACCGTCAATTCCCCCTATAGTCTCGTATCATGCTAAAGGCTCTCTGGGGAAGCACTCAATGTCCATTCCCCCTGTGGCCCGCGTCGAGGAACTACAGACTCTCTGAGGAAGCATTCAACGTCAATTCCCCATTGTGGTCTCGCATCATAATTAAAAGACACTTTTGAGAAGCCCTTCTATCAATTCTCCCTTTGTTCTACTACTCTAGGTTCTCACAGTCCTGATTGAAACTAAACATTCTCAGCGCGCGTGCATCATCCAAGTAAACCTCAAGAACTACTTGGAAATCAACAAAGGCTCAGCAGCAATACAAGGCAACAGTCCACAATCCTACAACTAGGCATGGAAACTGGTGAAACTCCTAATAAGAAAAACAAACATGGCAAAGCAACCTGAGCACAAAATAAATTACTCTACTCACAAGCATTAACCTTTACTAAAGCAATCATGCAAATCAGGCAAAAAGCAGGGAAAAAATAGGAAACCCCCAATTAACCGTTCAAGTAATTGGTGGAATTTGCACAAAATATCCATCAACTTTCTATAGAAAGGCACAAACCACCTACCTCAATCCTAGGAGATTGATATACGTGAACGACAATGACATATTCCCCTTAGAATGATGTAGATCTGAGAAAATGCACAAAATGCTCAACCTACGATAACTTGACAACCATGAGGAATCAAAACAAGACTCAGGCAGAAGGGAGAGATCGTCGCTAAAATTACAATGCCATCGAACGCACTCGAATCGGAGAATGGACGAAGAGGTGGAAGCTCATCGAAGATCCGGTTGTACGGTCTCTCTCGGGCAGACGGGATCTGGAGAAAAAGATGAAATAGGAGGTTAGGCACGACCCTGGTCCATTTAATGAAAAAAATAAAAGTACACGGTGTGTACTTTTAGAGTACACGGCGTGTACTGGGTCTTTTCCGTACTCCACCAAAATTGGCCTCCACCTCACCCTTAAACACCGTGTGTGTGGCCCGGACACGGCCAGCACACGGCTTCGAGCCAGAAAAGAGTACATGGCGTGTACTCAAAAAGTACACGGTGTGTACTTCAAAAATTTCCAGAAAGTTCATTTTTCTTAAAAACTCAAGAAAAAGGAAAAGCACACTTGAAAAGAAGATTCGGGTTCTTACAAACTTCCCCCATTAAAGAAATTCATCCCCAAATTTCCCTAACTAGGTGGAGGAGAAGAAACCCCAAACAGCTTCGGCTACTACGATCGTATATCGGTCTCCCTCTCCTAGGTCTCGTCTTATACTCACCCGTGCTGCCATATCACTCATACCAGAGGAACAGACCACCCGCAGAGAACCTTCATACTACGATCGACAATCTGGATAGGATGCTCCTCGAACGATGCATCTGCTTCAATCTCGACTTCCTCGGGCTAAAAGATGTGATATGGGTATGAAAAGTAATTTCGGAGTTGAGAAACATGGAAGATGTCATGCATGCCCCGATACCTATCAGGTAGCTGTAAATGATAGGTGATCGGACCCACTCTCTCCAAGACCTCAAACGACCCGACGTACCATGGTGAAAGGTTACCCTGTCTCCGAAACCTTTTGTGTCCCAACCTTGTTGTGATATGCAAGAAAACCTGATCACAGACCTCGAACTCCAGAGGTCATCTCTGCTGATCAGCATAAGACTTCTTTCGAGACTACGTTGTAGCCATCCTCTTCCGAATCAGCTCTATCTGCTCTAAAGTCTCCTGAACAAGACGAGGTTCCAGCAAAGCTATCTCTCCTTCCTCCAGCCAGCATAAGGGTGATCGACATGGCCTACCATACAAAGCCTCGTATGGTGTCATCTGAATGGTTTCCTGGTAACTGTTGTTGTAGGAGAACTCCACCAGAGGAATATGCTTCTCCCAAGAACCGCCAAAGTTTAGGATGCAAGCTTGGAGTATATACTCAAGCATCTAGATCGTGCGCTTGGATTGGCCATCAGTCTGGGGATTGTATGTTGTACTCAAAAGTACCTGTGTACCCAAGGCCTTATGAAGTCCTTGACAGAACTGAGAGGTAAAGCATGAATCCCTATCTGAAATAATAGAGTGTTGAACTCCATGTAGACGAACGATCTCCCAGATGTAAAGTCATCCTAGATCATCAACACTGAAGGTCTTTTTAATCGGCAAGAAGTGTGCAACCTTCGTAAGCCTGTCGACGACAACCCAAACAGCATCTTTCCCTTGAGGCAACCTCGGTAACCCATTCACGAAGTCCATCGTGACGTTGTTCCACTTCCAATCTGGAATGGGTAGCTCTTGTAAAAGGCCTGCTGGTCTCTGGTGCTCTTCCTTCACCTACTGACAGTAGAACATCTCATGATGAAACCAGAAACATCCTTCTTCATACTTGGCCACCAGTACTGGCGATGAAAATCCTGATACATCTTGGTGACGCCAGGATGAACTACCCAAACTGAGGAATGAAAATCCCACATCAGCTCTTCGTGTATGTCTGCTGGCACCCATACGTGTCCCTGGAAACGCAAGATCTCATCCTCACCCACAGTATATCTAGGAGAAGGGTCCTCTCCTAACACACTCTCTTGCAGGACTAAGTCTTCTAAGTCTGATAGCTGCCTCATTCATACTCGATCAAGAAGTGTCGAGGTGACAGCTACATAAGATAGGAAGGTCTGTCCCTATGTGTCCTGCACCTCCTGATGCATCTCAAAGAACAGAGCCATAAGATTCCACTCACTACTGGTCTCCTGAACTGCCTGAATCTGAGTTCTCCTGCTCAATGCATCTGCCATTGCGTTGTCCTTTCATGGCGTATAGGCAGGCTCAAAATCAAAAGACTGAAGATACTCGATCCACCTGTGCTGCCTCAGATTCAGATCACGCTGAGTGAAGATGTACTTGAGACTCTTGTGGTTGGTGAAGACCACAAAGTTCTCTCCCAGTAGATAGTGTCTCCAACAGCGTAATGCATGAACAATAGCTGTCAAATCTAGATCGTGTGTAGGGTAGTTCCTCTCATGTGTCCTCAACTACTGAGACCCATATGCAACGACTCCATCCCCCTGTATAAGCACTACTACCAGCCCGATACCTGAAGCATCATAGTAAATAGTGGAGTTCTTGCCTGGCTCTGGCAGGACTAGTATCGGCGCTGACGTCAACCTCCCTTTCAACTCTTGAAAGGCTGTCTCACAATAATCTGACCATAAGAACTTCGCCCCCTTCTTGGTCAAACCTGTCAAGGGTGATGCTAGACGAAAAAAGTCCATAATGAAGCGTCTGTAGTATCCAGCCATCCCTAGAAAACTTCATACCTCAAAGACGTTCTTCGGATGCTCGTGGGAAACTATATCTCTCACTTTCTCTGGGTCCACTGATACTCCTGCCTTTGAGATGACGTGACCCAAGAAGTGAATATGATCCATCCAAAAGTGGAACTTTGAGAGTTTAGCATATAGCTGATGCTCTCTCAGTTTACTCAGAACGATCTCAAGATGTTTGGCATGGTCGTGTCGAGTGTGAGAGTACACCAAGATATCGTCCATGAGGACCACGACAAAGGAGTCCAAGTAAGGATGGAACAATCGGTTAATTAGTTCCATGAAAACTGCAGGTGCGTTTGTGAGACTAAACGGCATGACTGTATACTCGTATAGACCATACCTGCTACTGAAGGCTGTCAGAGGTATATCTGATGGTCTAACGCGCAACTAATGATAACTGGACCTCAATTCGATCTTCGAGAACACCTGGGCTCCTCAAAGATGATCAAAGAGGTCATCGATCCTCGACAAAGGATATCGGTTCTTGACTATCAACTAGTTCAACTTCTGATAATCCACACAAATCCAAAGGGTACCATCTACCTTCTTCTCAAATAGGATAGGCGAACCCCAAGGAGAAGTACTGGGTTGGATGAAACCCTTTTCCTACAACTCCTACAACTGCTTCTTGAGCTCCTGCAACTCAGGTGTATCCATCCTATAAGGAGGAATGGACACTGGTGGTAATCCTATCATGAGCTCAATAGAAAAGTCCAACTCACGCTCTGGATCCAGACCCAAAAAGTCCTCTGGAAAGATGTCCCTTAAATGATCCACCACTGGATGAAATTCCAACTGTGAAGTCCCCTGATCATCCAGATAAAGACTAGCAATCTAGGCTATCACCCTTCCTAGACCATGATGCTCGAGTCCTGCTCGACTCGCCGGAACATCCCATTCGCCTCTATGAAGAAAAGATTCACCCTCTAGTGAAACAAAAATCACTCTGCAGCGATAACAGTCGACGACTGCTTGGAAGGTAACAAAACAGTCCATCCTGAGAATGACATCATATCCTGTCATCTCTAGGACATAGAGATCCCATAAGAAACGATACCCTGCAACCTCGAGAGGTCACTCTCTACACTAGCACACACTAGATGTCCTTGTCCCCAAAGGTGTGTCTAGTGTCAATGATTTGGTAGAAGAAAAGACACAGAGCCCAACGCTCTCCACAGCGGCAACAGAGATAAAACTATGCGTAGCACCAGTATCAAAAAGAGATGAAGATAAAACTGAGGCTACTAAAACTGTACCACGAACTGTAGAATGGTCAAGATCCTACTCTCGATAGGTCTCCTCCACAGTGAAAGAATGGACTACATCGTGGACCTATGCCCCTGACTGACCACTCTGAGCTGAACCTCCCTGCTGGTGCTGAGGGACTGGTGGCTGACTGCCACGACCTTGACCCCCACCTCGGCCCGAACAGCCAGAAGAACTCTAGTTCCCCAACTGGTGAGAGACTGGTGGGGATACTCCTGAACAAGGAGTCATGGAAGAACCCCAGTCACCAGCTGCTGGTGAGAAAACCTGACAGAAACGTTGAAGGTGACCCATCTTGCCGCAAGATTGGCACTCCACGGGGTCCCTCTGGCATTGCGGCCTCGTGTTCCCTGACCGGCCACACTGGTAGCATATCACCTGGCTGCCTGACGATGCATCTCGCTTCCTCGGATCACCGCATGTAGGCTCTCTACAGTGCTTATTGCTATTATCTGGAGGCAAAATAGTTCTAGAAGCAGAACTGCCCTGGCTCGCAGCTCCAGAGTCTCAGATTGCGCTCCGCAATCAGTACCTAGTTGATGATGAAAGTAATGGAAGTCAGTTGTAAGATGTTTACCTGTGACCGGATCTCCCGCCTGAGACCATCCTCAAACTTCCTTGCTATGAACACCCCACTCCCATCCCGGAGGGGTGTGAAGCAATGTAGCTCGGTGAAACGAGCGGAATACTCCATGATAGAAATAGTACCCTGCTCTAAGCTCATGAACTCCCAGGCTCGATCGGCCCTCAGGGTCTCTGGGTAGAAGTAGCTGTAGAACACACACTGGAACTCCTCCCAACCCATATCCTGATACTGACCCACCTATGAGATCACGTCCCACCACCTCTTGGTGGAGTCTTGGAGCATGTAGGTGGTGAGCTTAACCTGCCTCTCTGGAAGCATCTCCAGATGCTCAAAGATAGTCATCATGGCTTCCAGTCATGACTCTGCTGCCTGAGGTCCTCCTTCCCCCAAGAAAGTTGGAGGATGCTGCTGCTAGAAAACCCACGTCAAGTCTTCCATAGACGTGGCAGGAGGTGGCACTCCCTGGAATTCCTATATCATCCTCATGAAACCTTCCCTGAACTACGCATCCGCGCCTGCAACTGGTATGACAGCTGGTGCCAAGGCTGTCCTGACTAGAGGATCGGCAGGAAGTCCCTGATCATCCATATCAGGCGTCTGATCACTATCTGATGACAGACGTATGAATGGATGATGTCTCATAGGCATAGCTCTGAAAGATCAAAATCACACCATAGATCAAGAAAACAAGGAAATATAACACAAGAGTACAAAACAAAAACAGGAAAAAAACACACAAGTTTACAAAGCTCGACTACACGGCGTATATAAAAACTGCACAGCGTGTCTTCTTAAACCATTGACATGGGCATGTACTTTTGCACTAAAAGTCGTGTAACACTTCAAACCACACGTCGTGTTGACCCAACACACAACGTGTACTTGAAAACTATTCCCCTTCCTGATTCTCTTTACACGGCTAACCCACATCGTCTGACTCAACCTGAGACTAGACGGTGTGTTCTTAACACACACAGCATGTACTAGACAAGGCTTCGGCGGCCCATGTTTGTGAAACACATGGCCGTCTACACGTCTGAACCTTACACGGCATGTTCCGAACAAACACGGCGTGTATATGTGAAGGTGACACCGTCCCGTGTTGTTCGCAACACGGTCGGGTACCTGAGCAAGACTACACAGCATGCTCCAAGAGCAACATGGTGTGTCTGAGAGAAGGTCACGCCGACCCGTGTAGTTCGTTACATGGCCAGGTGCCTGGAAGAGACTACACGGTGTGTTCCGTTACAACATGGAGTGTGCTACTCGAGCTTCCCCGACCCGTGTTGTTAGTGACATGGTCAGGTACATGGCTCATTACTACACGGTGTGTACCTACCATACATGGTGTTTTCCTAAAGTTACTTTCACGACACTGTGTTCTACTCACACATTCAGTAACATGTCTTGAAAAATACAGGGCATGTATCCAAAAATTACACGCTGTATATTCTGGGTTTTTCTGGGCAGTAGCTCAGAAACTGCACAGAACCTCAGAAACACTAAAAACAAGGAAAAGAGGTGCCAAATTCTAATTCGTGAGGGCCCATACTCCCCGAGAATCAAATAATGGCATCTCCTGTAGTCACACACAAGGGAAAACAAAATCTCTCTAACATAACAGCAGAGATTCTATCAAGCATCTATCACAACAGCATGAATAATCTACACAAAGCCTATCACAACAGCATGAAATTGCTAATTCACCCTAGATGGCATGGCAAGAATGCATGGAATGTGATTTCTAGAAGTGACTATATGATGCATGAGATGGAATAACCTCATCTCATTGGGTTGCGATAGAAATAAAACTGAAATATCAAAACATTAACTACACAAGTCATGCGAAAACACTGTAGGTGAAAACATATCAACCATAAAAACTCAAAACGAGCAAACTGCAATTAACGAGGTACTATGGCTTTTCCGTGTACACGGGTTAGCTACTCCCGAGCACATCTTAATACCAAGTACTGAGTTCATCCTATCCATAGCTAAGGTCTCTAAATAGTAAAGCAAGAGAAAAGAACTCCTCTGATACCACTTTGTAACGACCTAAATCTGAAGCCCCTCCATCGGTGCCCCATACCTGATTCGCCACATGACCTCAAGCGTGTTTCCCCAAATGCCAGAGGCTGCTGACTATCAGAGAGGGCCTTGGTGAGTCGGTGGGGAAAGTATTCCCTCATTCGGTAAGTATACAGCGGAAAAACAACAGTCAACAGTGGAAGCAGTAACAACATGCATAACAACAGGAACCCAACAGTGAAAGCAATGAATATATGTAGCAATGATGACAATGATGCAGCAGGTACAAGTATCTATGGAAAGAAGAAAACACAACAACATGCTAGAATACAACTGAAAACAAGTGCAAGGAAAACAAAATATACTCCTCAGCATCGCCAGCCCCGGCTCGGTCCCATGATCTCCAGCTCTAGTGCAATCAAGAACCTGAAGTTGAAGGGTGCTTGCCCTTATCTATACCTGCAGCAACATAGTCTGCTTGGGCCCAAAAGCATGGCCCAAACAGGGTGTGAGATATAATCCCAGTAATCAATCACCCAAATATTTGTTCCTAACATTCAATGAATACATGGTAGTAATAAAACAAGAATCAGTAAACAGGAAAGCACAAGCAGCTACAATCCACAGTTCTAATAAACAAAGTACACTGTAAACAACCAGCAATAATGGAAAAAAAGGTAACCCTCTGGGTAGATCTCACAGCCTAACCCCTATGGTTCAACCTATAAGCACTAGCAACCCTCTAGGAGGCACACACAGTCTCACCCCTCTGGTTCAGTTATGAAATTAATAGACTCTCTAGAGAATCACTCACCGTCAATTCCCCTTATAGTATCGTATCGTGCTAAAGGCTCTCTGGGGAAGCACTCAACATCTATTCCCCTTGTGGCCAGTGTCGAGGAACTACATACTCTCTGAGGAAGCACTCAACGTCAATTCCCCCTATGGTCTCACATCATAATTAAAAGACACTATGGAGAAGCCCTTCCGTCAATTCTCTCTTTGGTCTACTACTCTAGGTTATCACAGTCTTGAGTGAAACTAAACATGCTCAGCACACGTGCATCGTCCAAGTAAACCTCAAGAACTACTTGGCTATCAACTAAGGCTCAGCAGCAATACAAGGCAACAGTCCACAATCCTACAACTAGGCATGGCAACTAGAAAAATAGCTAATAAGCAAAACAATCATGGAAAAGCAACATGAGCACAAAATAAATTACTCTACTCACAAGCATCAACATATAATAAAGAAATCAAGCAAAGCAAGAAAAAAGCAGGGCAAAATTGGAAACCCCCAATTCCCCATTCAAGGAATTGGTGTAATTTGCACAAAATATCCTTCAACTTTCTAAAAAAAGGTACAAACCACCTACCTTGATCATGGGAGATCGATATACATGAACGAAGATGACGGATTCCCCTTATAATGACGTAGATCTATGAAAACGCACAAAACACTCAACCTACGATAACTTTAAAACCATGAGGAATCAAGAAACAAGACTCAAGCAGAAGGGAGAGCTCACCGTTGTGATTCCAATGCAATAGACCGCGCTCGAATCGGAGAACAGACGAAGAGGCGGAAGCTCGTCGAAGATCCGGTCGTACTGTCGCTCTCGGTCGGATGGAATCTGGAGAAGAAGATGAAATCGGGGGTTAGGCGCGACCTCGGTCCGTTTAATGAAAAAAAATAAAGAAAAGTACACGGCGTGTACTGGGTCTTTTCCGTACTCCTCCAAAATTGGCCTCCACCTCACCCTTACACAACGTGTGTATGGCCCGAACACGGCCAACACACGGCTTAGAGCCGGAAAAGAGTACATGACGTGTACCTCAAAAATTTCCAGAAAGTTCATTTTTCTTAAAAACCCCAGAAAAAGGAAAAGCGTACCTGAAAAGAAGATCTGGGTTCTTACAAATTTAATATATAATCTATATATTTAATTAAAACTATTAATAAATAGAGATTAAATTAAATTATTAATATAATGACCCATACTTTACATACATTGTTAATACTTCAAAATTGAAGCATACTTATTACAACATATAACAAAACCACGAAAGGACCATATAGGTATAGTGCCTTTAGAAACTGGGAAACATAAACAACTGGTTCATAAAGCGTCTACACTGTCTCCCATTTATTTCATCGTATCTATAGTCCCTTTTGGCATATCTTACTTAATAAAATTATTCCTGACCTGGGGAAAGAAAACATACAAAATGGTGAGCTCAAATGCTCAGTAAGGGTAAACAAAATAAATATCAATCACATCATTTTCATAAGAACATAACTTTTGGAAATCGTAACTTGCAAAAGAGAGCATAATTTCATAACATGGGATAAATAATAGTAGTGAAATGTAACCCAATAATCATAACTTAAAACATGAAACTTTGTGGCATATACACATAATCATAGAGAATCATTTCTTATTAATCAAGGCTCATTGCCAAGACTATCTTAGTGGACAAAGTCCATTTCTGAACCGAGTTCACTCCCCGTTTCAGTTCTGTTTCAATAAACCGGCATAACATATCATTCCAGCCATGTCTATCTCATGAGATATAAAATCTTTACCCAATTCATTGGAGGTAGATATAGGTCCCACCCATCTCATGATGATACCATTCTTATGTGTAGCACAAAATCATAAATCATACATCATTGCATAACCCATGTAATAAAAATGGGAATCTTAAACATCGTGACATCATCAAACAATTCATATAAGATAAAGGAATTAATAAAAATAATTACATCACAACATAATCAAATCAATGTAATAATAGGGATATAAACAGAACCCTATATTATCTTAGATGGAAAATAATTTTGATAAAACACTTGAACTCCATTCTTGAGGAAAATATCCTTTCAAATTCAAAAACATTTTCCTTTTTTAACATGTCATACAATTTTAAACTAAAGAAGTAGATCAAAAATAAACTTGAAAACTTGTAAATGAAGATTCTTGGAAATAATGTTTTAAAAATTCATTCATGCCGTATAAGTTAAAAAAACATTCTTCGTACTTTTGTCAGAAAAGTCAAAAAGTACCTCATAAGAAAAACGACAAAAGATTCCTTTCATATCCTTTACTAAAAACTCACCAAGGGGTAAAATTGTATTTAAACAATTGTAGTTGTATGGAAATAATATTACATATTTAGGAAACATGGATTTGGATGATAAAATACACCCCAGTAAATACTAAAGTATAAACAATCTCGGATAAAAATGAGATTGTGATATTTCCCTTACTTTAGGTCTGATTTGCTTCGTAAGTGTCTGAAACTCTTGTATAATGATTTAAATAATGTTATTGACTTATTCCAGAATCATACTTATTTTTATGATATCATATATGGTCATATTCTTAGATTCTTATTAGTAATATTTCATTACTACTTGTTATTCGGGTGTTTATTACTTTTTGTTCTTATGCGTGTTTTGTCAAATAAATTCTTATTCTTATCTTTAGGTTATAGATACCTCATTTCCAGAATTTTATTAGTGTAATATATATCATATTCATTAATTCAATTCATTTATATAATCATTATGCAATGAAGATCATGTAGAACGAGTCGCATCACATCGTGGAGACGGTATTCCGTACGTACGCACGAGTGATGATATCGTTCCTATGATCGTGGAATTGTATTGGAGTGTATGTATACTATTTAAGAATCAATACCACTTTATTATAGTCATATATAGTCATTATTTACACCATTATACCCATCCAAGTAAGGTGGTGGTGGAAAATAGATTACACCACGGCGTGGAGATGATATTCCGTACGTACGCACGCGCGGTGATTTCTTTTTCCGTAGGATGGATAGAAGGTGAAATAGGGTTGTTTCATACTTATAATAACATATCAGTATATGAGTGATACTGATGTTATTACTTCATAATGAAACAACTACAGAAGAATAAGTGGAAGAAGAAATAAAGATGAAAGAATCGGTAACGGACATTACCTCTTCTTTGAAGTTCTTCATTGAGACCTCCTTTTAGGGCACTAAAATAGGTCTTTGAAGAATACCAGAACCTCTAGGATGTTTCTAGGGAAGTTGAGAGGAGAAAATTACAGGGGTTTTCCGAGCTTTAAGGCTCAAAGTGGTGTGAGCAAGAGGGTGAGGAGGTGCCCTTTTATAAGGGAGGAGAGGGGCACCTTTGGAATAGCTAAAAATATTATTTTATTATAAAGTCAAATTCGGTTTTTAATAGCTTCAAATTGATATATTTCAAAGATAAGGTGGTTAGGGTTCTAAATCCTCTCATCCAATATAATTTAGACAAGTTTAGGTATCAATTTTAACCTTATCATTTAGATTTAACTTTAAGTTAGATAATTTAACTTTTACCGTGTCTTCTTGTTTTCTTACACTATAAGGTTAATAAACTTACTATAAGCAGCCAAACGAACCCCAAGTTGTTTATTATTAATATATATAACCTTATCTAAGTCATGTTTCTGAACCATATATTTTTAGGAATAAAATAACAATTACTAATATAATATTTGTTTTAAAAAATATTTTATGTCAATTTTGAAACTTTTAGTAATTGATTTTTGTGAAAATTATAACAGAATGATTAGTTAGAAAAAAGTTAATTAAATCAATACTAACATGTCATATTAACCTAGGAAATTAGTGTAATTCATAAAAAGTCTCAAATTACATTTATTTGGGTATTTATAACATCAATTATGTCAATATTTCATTAAAAATATAATTACTGCATCATCATTGTGTTATTAATAAATTAAATTATTTAATGTCTAAAAATTACAAATAAAATACCATTATGTATGAAATATTTTTAGCTTTATAATTAATATTTATAGTCGAATTTATCTTATGTATAACCCCATTTTAAAAATGGTTTACTTATTAAACTTTCATTTTAACAATTTTAACCCTTCTTTAAATAAATTAATAATAAATGTCCTAATCTAATCCAAGTGGGACTAAATGGTCATATTTTATTCCTAAGGTTTTTTTGGGTCGAATTAAACTTGTACAATAGAATTAGTACATGTGTTAGGGTAATAATAATATCATTTTTACCTTTAATTACCCTATTTACTTTTAACCGTAGTAAAAAAAGTAAAAAGTTATTATTCACCAAAAAATTATTTTCATCTCATTGAACCACATTTTACTTACTGACATCAACCATGTCTCTCGGATTTTCGAAATTCCACTCACAGAAGCGGTAAAATTAAGTTTTATGAAAAATACAGTTTTTTAACTACCACTTAGTGGTTTCACTATTCATCAAAAATTGAAAGTTTTCATAAAAATACCAAAATTTCACCCTAGGCTAATTTCGATATTCCGAATCCAAAAATGAAGTCCATTTTGAAAAATAAAATTTATAAAATTTCAAAAAGTGGTTATTACTATTCATAACGGCTAGTTTTAATAATATTTTAATAGCATATCATTGTTTAGTGAAACTCGGTATTGCGTACGACGCAAGCTATCGAGAAAGGCCGCGGTTGCCTGTAAAGCAAGCCAATCTAGTGTTGTGTGTAGTGAAAGATTCATTTGATGATTTATATAACATAAAAACAAAATATTTCACATAAAAGTCTCGGGTGTTACATTCTACCCCTCTTAAAATGAATTTTTCCCTCGAAATTTGTCACTTTGTAACAAACAGATGAGGATACCTCTCCCTCATCATATCCTCAAGCTCCCATGTAGCTTCTTATAATTGGTGGTTCCTCCATAAAACTTTCACCAATCGAGTGGTCTTGCTTCGTAGGACTTTTTCGATACGATCCAGAATCTCTATCGGCTATTCTTTATAAGAAAGATCTAGCTCCAGCGGTACAACTTCTGAGCTAAGTACATGTGAAGGATCAGGTATGTACTTTCTCAGTAGAGATACATGGAACACATCGTGAACTTGAGAGAGATTCGGTGGAAGCGCCAATCGGTAAGCTACCTTCCCAACACGATCCAGTATTTCGAAAGGACCGATATATCTAGGGCTCAACTTCCCCTTCTTTCCAAATCTCGTGAATCTCTTCCAGGGAGATATTCGTAAGAACACTTTATCACCCACTTCAAATTCTAGGTCTTTTCTTCGGTTGTCGGCATAACTTTTCTGTCGAATCTGTGCTGCTCTTATG
Source organism: Viscum album (assembly GCA_963277665.1). NCBI lineage: Eukaryota > Viridiplantae > Streptophyta > Magnoliopsida > Santalales > Viscaceae > Viscum > Viscum album. Next base: position 196,692,570 of record OY728131.1, on the reverse strand, counting down.
TGTTGTTGAATAGATCTGACCTTTTCTGCCATTTCATTAACAAGATCAGGTCCTAATAGCTTTCTTTCCCCAACTTCATCCTAGCAAGTTGGAGTCCTGCATTTCTTTCCATAGAGAGCTTCATAAGGAGCCATCTGAATACTGGAGTGAAAGCTATTATTATAAGAACATTCCACCAAAGGTAGGTGTTGATCCCAACCACCTTTGAAATCCATAGAGCAAGCTCTCAACATATCTTTTAGAGTTTATATTGTTCTCTCAGACTGACCGTCTGTCTGAGGATGATAAGCAGTGCTGAAACTCAACTCTGTATCCAGAGTATGCTGAAGACTTCGCCAGAACTTCGAGGTAAATCTCAGATCCCGATCAGATATAATAGAAAGTGGTACCCCATGCAATCTTACCACTTCCTTTACATATATCCTGGCAAGATGATCCAGAGAGAAATCCTCTCTAATAGCAATGAAGTGTGCAGACTTGGTAAGACGATCAACTATGACCCAGATAGCATTATTGCCTTTGGTTGTTTTAGGAAGTCCTGTGAAAAAGTCCATAGTGATGTTTTCCCATTTCCATTCGGGTATGGGTAATGGTTGTAACATCCCCTTAGACTTTTGTCTCTTAGATTTAACTTGCTGACAAACCAAGCATCGAGAGACATATTCAGCAACATCTCTTTTCATGCCATCCCACCAGAAGTACTCTTTCAGGTCCCTATACATCTTCGTGCTTCCAGGATGAATAGAGAATGAAGAACTATGAGCCTCATCCAGCATCTCCTTCTTTAATTCCAGGATGGGAGGAACACAAACCTGATTCCTGGACTTTATTATCCCATCACAATCAAGGTTGAATTCAGGAACATTTCTCACCTTCTTTTGTAACTCGACATCTTCTTTCTGTGCCTCTTTAATCTTCACATGTATAGATGGTTGAAAATTCATTTGAGAAAGATAAGATTTTTCACCTTCCATTATAATTCTAAGATCCATCCTTTGTAAATCCATAAATATTGGATCTTTTGTGATCCTCATCATGGATAAACTGGCATGGTCTTGTCGACTTAATGTATCTGCCACCTTGTTTGCTTTCCCAAGGTGGTAATGGATTGAGCCATCATAATCCTTAATCAGTTACAACCATATTCTTTGAAGTATATTCAGCTCCTTTTGTGTGAAAATATACTTTAAACTTTTATGATCAGTATAAATGTCACACCTTTCTCCATAAAGATAATGCCTCCAAATCTTTAATACAATGATTACTGCAGCTAACTCCAAATCATGTGTTGGGTAATTTTTCTCATGGATTTTCAACTGTCGTGAGGCATAAGTTATCACCATATCATTTTGCATAAGAACACACCCCAATCCCTTCTTGGATGCATCACTGTAGATCACAAACCTTTCTCCACTACAAGGTAGTGTGAGCACAGGTGCACTGGATAACCTTCTTTTCAACTCCTTGAAATTCTCTTCACATTCTTCCATCCAAACAAACTTAACTCCTTTCTGAGTCAACTTGGTGAGTGGATTAGATAATCGTGAAAAATATTTCATAAAACTTCTATAATATCCAGCCAAACCAAGAAAAATTCGGATCTCAGTCACTATTGTGGGTCTCGACCATCTTTTTATAACCTCTGTTTTTTCTGGATCCACAGATATTCCCTCTTTTGAGATTATGTGACCCAAAAATGAAACTTTTTGAAGCCAAAATTCGCACTTGGTAAATTTGGCATAATGCTTCTCCTTTCTGAGGGTCTTCAATATAATTCTCAAGTGATCTTCATGTTCTTCCTTTCTCTTTGAATAGACAAGAATATCATCTATAAAGACTACCACAAACTGATCAAGATAGTCTCTAAAGACTCTATTCATCAGATCCATGAAGATAGCAGGGGCATTAGTAAGACCAAATGGAATCACTATAAATTCATAGTGTCCATACCTTGTATGGAAAGCCGTCTTTGGAATATCCTCCCTTTTGACCCTTAATCGATGATACCCTGAACGAAGATCAATCTTGAAAAATTATTGAGCTCCGCGTAGTTGGTCAAATAAGTCATCAATGTGTGGGAGAGGATATTTTTTCATGATAGTGATCTTGTTAAGTTCTCGATAATCAATGCAGAGTCTCATTGATCCATCTTTCTTCTTAACAAATAGAACAGGTGATCCCCAAGGTGACGCACTAGGGCATATGAATACCTTATCAAGATTCTCTTGTAGTTGCTTCTTCAATTCCTGCAACTCAATTGGGGCCATTCTATAAGGTGTCTTTGAAATAGGCAAAGCACCTGGTATGATTTCTATTGAAAACTCAACTTCACGATTTGGTGGAAGACCGGGTAATTCCTCCGGAAAGACATCATCAAACTCCCGTACAATGGGCATATTCTTAATCATGAGTTTCTCACCAACCATTTGAGGTAAATAACCTTAATTTAGTGGAATCAAGACCCATAAGGTAGAAGGAATTTCCACTGGAAGGTAATGTTCATCCTTGCATTGATAGAAGATCATAGATTGATCTGGAATATGAAATGTGACTTCCCTTATTTGGAAATTGATATGAGCTCCATATAAAGAAAGCCAATCCATTCCAAGAATCACATCAAATTCCACTATAGGAAGGATAACAAGATTTGCAGGAATCACTTTCCCACAAACTTTGATCGGAGAAGAATTATAAACTTTTGATGCGACTGCTGTGCCATTAGGTGTTGTCACAGCTAACTCAACATCTAATTGTTGAGGTAATACGGTGATACCCTTAAAAAATTCTTCAGAAATAAAAGAGTGGGTGGATCTAGAATCAAATAAAACATTTTCTACTTTCGAGTGGATGGTAAGTGTACCTTTCACCACATCGTTATCGTACTCCACATCGCTGATAGAAATTGCATGTGACTTTCCTTTGTCTTTAGCCTTAAGAGTTTTTTGATGTCAACCATCATCATCAACCCTTGGATTAGGGCATTTATTGGCATAATGCACCATCTCCTTGCACTTGAAACATTAAAGTTTAGTAGGTTCATTCTATGTATCCCTTCATTTGTTTTCATCATTAGATATCTTCTTCCCATCATCGTGGCATTCAAATGCCCGATAACCTTTTTTTCCACATTTGAAACATTTACTTGTCCCTTTAAGACAACTCCCTCCATGTTTCTTTCCACACTTTGAGCATAAGGGAAAGATCATCTTCTTTTCAGTGTGCTCTTTAGATTTTCCTTTGAATTCCATTTTCCTATTCTTGTCAAACCCATATGATTGATGGGTTACTCCAATCTCCATCTCAACTTTGAGAGCACATCGAACGATTTCCTCGTAGCTATTGAAGTCCCTTATGGCTAAGGCCCTTCGAAGACTTGGTTTTAAGCCACTAAATAATCGATCGATCTTACTCTCAGGTTGGATAATAATACCAGAAGCGTACCTTGAAAGTCTTGTAAAATTTGCTTCATAGGTACCAACAGATTCATCATCCTTTTGCTTCAGTTCAAGAAATTCTTTTTCCATCTTTGTTCGGAGAATACGAGGGAAGTACTTATTGAAAAATATGTTCTTGAACTCGTCCAATTCCATGGAATCAATTTCATCTCTTTGCCTCGTATTCTTAATAAGATTCCACCATTGATCAGCATCACCTTCTAAATGATACACTGCTAAGATGACTTTATCATGCTCAGAACATTGAAGAACTGAAAATATCTTTTCAGTAGTACTAATCCATTGTTCATCAACTAATGGATCAGTATACCCGCTGAATGAAGGTGGACGCTGTCTCATGAAGGATTCAACAGAATGTTGCTCCTTCCTTTGCTCGTTTGGAATTCATGCATGATTCATAGCTTGAGAAAGTTGTGGGATCATGGCTACAAGATTTTGCATTCCAGCTCCCATAACGTTTGGTCGCTCAGGGGGACAATCATTTCATTGCCCGTCTCATTCCGCATTAACACGGTTCCTTTGGGTTCCAGCCATTGACTAAAACCAAGAAGAATAGTGTGATCAACACTAATTATAATAGGAAAACCACATAATCAAGAATAAAATTTCACACTTAAGGTCTTATCCTAGTTTATTCATGGCCATTTCTAAAACACTAAGATTGTGTTCTATGCTTAGACTTATCCTTAGGGTTCTTACTAAGGATTTTACATCCTACTTTCCAAAGGATGACTATACCTTTCCTCTGATACCAACTATAACAACCCATACTTTACGTACATTGTTAATACTTCAAAATTGAAGCATACTTATTACAACATATAACAAAACCACGAAAGGACCGTATAGGTATAGTGTCTTTAGAAACTGGGAAACATAAACAACTGGTTCATAAAGCGTCTACACTGTCTCCCATTTATTTCATCATATCTATAGACCCTTTTGGCATATCTTACTTAATAACCTTCTTCCTGACCTGGGGAAAGAAAACATACAAAAGGGTGAGCTCAAATGCTCAGTAAGGGTAAACAAAAGAAATATCAATCACATCATTTTCATAAGAACATAACTTTTGCAAATCGTAACCTGCAAAAGAGAGCATAATTTCATAACATGGGATAAATCATAGTAGTGAAATGTAATCCCAATAATCATAACTTAAAACATGAAACTTTGTGGCATACACACATAATCATAGAGAATCATTTCTTATTAGTCAAGGCTCATTGCCAAGACTATCTTAGTGGACAAAGTCCATTTTTGAACCGAGTTCACTCCCCGTTTCAGTCCTGTTTCACTGAACCGGTATAACCTACCGTTCCAGCCATGTCTATCTCATGAGATATAAAATCTTTACCCAATGCATTGGAGGGAGATATAGGTCCCACCCATCTCATAATGATACCATTCTTATGTGTGCCACAAAATCATAAATCATACATCATTGCATAACCCATGTAATAAAAATGGGAATCTTAAACATCGTGACATCATCAAACAATTCATATAAGATAAAGGAATTCATAAAAATAATTCCATCACAACATAATCAAATTAATGTAATAATAGGGATATAAACAGAAACCTATATTATCTTAGATGGAAAATAATTTTGATAAAATACTTGAACTCCATTCTTGAAGAAAATATCCTTTCAAATTCAAAAACATTTTCCTTTTTTAACATGTCATACAATTTTAAACTAAAGAAGTTGATTAAAAATAAACTTGAAAACTTGTAAAGGAAGATTCTTGGAAATAATGTTTTAAAAATCCATTCATGCCGTATAAGTTAAAAAAACATTCTTCATACTTTTGTCGGAAAATTCAAAAAGTACCTCATACGAAAAATGACAAAAGATTCCTTTCATATCCTTTACTAAAAACTCACCAAAGGGTAAAATTGGATTTAAACAATTGTAGTTGGATGGAAATAATATTACATATTGAGGAAACATGGATTTGGATGATAAAATACCCCCCAGTAAATACTAAAGTATAAACAATCTCGGATAAGAATGAGATTGTGATATTTCCCTTACCTTAGGTCCGATTTGCTTCTTAAGTGTCCGAACCTCCTGTATAATGATTTAAATAATGTTATTGACTTATTCCAGAATCATACTTATTTTTATGATATCATATATGGTCATATTCTTATCTTCTTATTAGTAATATTTCATTACTACTTGTTATTCGGGTGTTTATTACTTTTTGTTCTTATGCGTGTTTTGTCGAATAAATTCTTATTCTTATCTTTAGGTTATAGATACCTCATTTTCAGAATGGTATTAGTGTAATATATATCATATTAATTCATTCAATTCATTTATATAATCATTATGTAATGAAGATCATGTAGAATGAGTCGCATCACATCGTGGAGACGTTATTCTGTACGTACGCACGAGTGATGATATCGTTCCTATGATCATGGAATTGTATTGGAGTGTATGTATACTATTTCAGAATCAATATCACTTTATGATAGTCATATATAGTCATTATTTATACCATTATACCCATCCAAGTAAGGTGGTGGTGGAAAATAGATTACACCACGGCATGGAGACGGTATTTCGTACGTACGCACACGCGGTGATTTCTTTTTCTGTAGGATGGATAGATAGTGAAATAGGGTTGTTTCATACTTATAATAACATATCAGTATATTAGTGATACTGATGTTATTACTTCATAATGAAACAACTAAAGAAAAATAAGTGGAAGAAGAAATAAAGATGAAAGAATCTGTAACAGACATTACCTCTTCTTTGAAGTGATTCTTTGAGACCTCCTTTTAGGGCACTAAAATAGGTCTTTGAAGAAGACCAGAACCTCTAGGATGTTTCTAGGGAAATGGAGAGGAGAAATTGGCAGGTATTGGCCGAGCGTGAAGGCTCAAAGTGGTGTGAGGAAGAGGGGGAGGAGGTGCCCTTTTATAAGGGAGGTGAGGGGCACCTTTGGAATAACTAAAAATATTATTTTATTATAAAGTCAAATTCGGTTTTTAATAGCTCCAAATTGATATATTTCGAAGATAAGGTGGGTAGGGGTTGAAATACTCTCATCCAATAGAATTTATACAAGTTTAGGTATCAATTTTAATCTTATCATTTAGATTTAACTTTAAGTTAGATAATTTAACTTTTACCGTGTCTTCTTGTTTTCTTACAGTATAAGGTTAATAAACATACTATAAGCAGCCAAACGAACCCCAAGTTGTTTATTATTAATATATATAACCTTATTTATGTCATTTGTCCGAACCTTATATTTTTAGGAATAAAATAACAATTACTAATATAATATTTGTTTTAAAAACTATTTTATGTCAATTTTGACACTATTTAGTAATTGATTTTTGTGAAAATCATAACAGAATGATTAGTTCAAAAAACGTTAATTAAATAAATACTAACATGTAATATTAACCTAGGAAATTAGTGTAATTCATAAAAAGTCTCAAATTACATTTATTTAGGTATTTATAACATCAATTATGTCAATATTTCATTAAAAAGATAATTACTGCATCATCATTGTGTCATAAATAAATTAAATTATTTAATGTATAAAAATTACAAATAAAATACCATTATGTAGGAAATATTTTTATCTTTCTAATTAATACTTATATTCGAATTTATCTTATGTATAACCCCATTTTAAAAATGATTTACTTATTAAACTTTGATTTTAACTATTTTAACCCTTCTTTAAATAAATTAATAATAAATGTCCTAATCTAATCCAAGTGGGCCTAAATGGTCATATTTTATTTATAAGGTTTTTTTTGGTGGAATTACACTTGTCCAATATAATTAGTACATGTGTTAGGGTAATAATAATATCATTTTTACCTTTAATTACCCTATTTACTTTTAACCGTAGTAAAAAAAGTAAAAAGTTACTATTCACCAAAAAATTATTTTCATCTCATTGAACCACATTTTACTTACTGACATCAACCGTGTCTCTCGGATTTTTGAAATTCCACTCACAGAAGCTGTAAAATTAAGTTTTATGAAAAATTCAGTTTTTTAACTACCACTTAGTGGTTTCCCTATTCATCAAAAATTGAATGTTTTCAGAAAAATACCAAAATTTCACCCTATGCTAATTTCGATATTCCAAATCCAAAAATGAAGTACATTTTGAAAAATAAAATTTATGAAATTTCAAAAACTGGTTATTACTATTCATAACGGCTAGTTTTAAAAATATTTTAATAGAATATCATTGTTTAGTGAAACTTGCTATTGCGTACGACGCAAGCTATCGAGGAAGGTCGTGGTTGCGTGTAAAGCAAGACAAGCTAGTGTTGTGTGTATTGAAAGATTAATTTGATGATTTATATAACATAAGAACAAAATATTTCACATAAAAGTCTCAGGTGTTACAATTAAGATAAAAAAACACATTGTGCGCATAAAAACAATTTCATTAGAAAAATAAGTTTTAATCCCAAAATTATTCCAAAATAAATTATAATGATTATTAATATTTAATTAAATATATTATTTCTAACTAAATTATACTTAGTTTAATTTAATATTAAATTTAAAACATAATAGAACATTTACTTGAAAAGAAATGAAATGTTTTACAAAAATATGTATTTTTCACTATTCACTAAAAATATATCTTTTTAAAAATACCCAAAAAATAAACCTAAGATAATATTGAGATTGTTATTTTAAAAAATTAAATTCATTTACAATAATAAAATTTCTAAAAATGGTAAAAATAATTATAAATATTTCATGAAAAATGCGATAAAAACCATTTTTGAAGAAAACATATTTTTAAAGTATAAAATGACCTTACTAAAAATTGAGTACTTATTCTTTATTAATTAATAAATAAATTTTCATTAATAAAAACCTTTATACTAATTTTCATATAGTTTTTTTACTTTTCATTTCTACCAATTTCTTGTCTAGGTTATAACGGTTTACTATATCATGATTCATATAGACATGGGGTTACATGTAAGGAAATCTATCAAATACTTAAAGATTTTTTTTCAAGGTAAATACATAAAAAATATTGGGGAGTTGCACCAAAATATTTCAAGATTAATCTAAACCCAATTATCTTGGAAGACTGTCTTATGGGTTTGAAAATGTACAGTTATCCGAGATGAGTGGGAAGACCAGTTTAACTCAATCCAACAGCAACAGGTGTACCTTCAACTTTTGGACAAGAACCTAACCCATCTACCTCAAACACTTAATCCCCTAAAGAACATGATAAGGAGAAACCCCAACCACATGTTTTTAACTAAAGACCTATAGCTCAAAAATATGACATCATGAAATAACTTGTTATGGTTTTATACAATATTTAAATCCTATATGCCCTTAATATTTTAAAAGAGATTCAGAAAGAACTTGTGATAGCCTTGTTGAGTCCTCTAGAGTTTTAATATGAGTTTACCACCACTGAAGTGTTTCATGCAAAAGTCTATCCCATTAAATATCATGAATTCATCTCCTTTGGAGAACAGTATATGTAACCTATCACACAAAGACACATCATAACCTTTTATGTATCTATAAAACTAAAAGAAATTAACATATGACAAGCCTTCATTGACAGTAGTTTAATAATTAACCTCATTCTAGTCTGGATTCTCTATAGTTTGGGTTATGGTTAAACCAATTTGTCTCTATTTTCTTTAACAATTTAGGGTTGTGAAAAAAGTAAACAGAAACTGCTTGGTTGAATTAAGTGCTGGGATCAGTTTGGGGACCTCATCTATGACTTTAAATTCTTTATTGTTTGACAGGATACAACTTTTAATGTCCTATTAGAGATAACTTTGTTACATAATCATTCAAAAATTCCCTTAGTATACCATCAATTTCTTAAACCATGTGTTGACATCCAAATAAAGACATTGCATGGTGATTATGATCCATTTTAATCCTTTGAGTCCCATTACAATGATTTTAGAATCTAACAAAGAGGAGGAAAAACTCCCATGATTGATGATTTTTCTTAGTTTACTACTCCAAACTATTTTTAAATGACCCCAAATAACCCATTTAAATATATTGGCAGTGAATATGTATTATCCATTAATCAAATTGAAGTGAGAAATTTGGATTTAGTCATGTCTTCATTGATTTTAAAGATATCAGTCACATAAGTTAAACCTGATAACATAAAAAGAAGTTTCCCATCCTCACAATGGTGGAAACTCCCTGGGTGGAAATTCCATTTATTTTCCCTTAAAGTCTTAGAAGACCCTCGCATCATCTATTGAATTATAAGAGACTCACATATAACCAATAAAAAGTGAGAACATCCCAACTTCAACTTTTGAATGATAGGATGATGATTAACCTCCTAAACCTAATGAAACTAAAGGGTATGGATAAGTAGAGTAATTCCCTAATATTTAAAAAAACTATGTTTTATATCGTATATTACATGAAACATTGATCCTAAATGAACTATGAGATATAAGTATTTAAATATGATTCTTATAACCTATATGTTAAATTATAAGGTATGAATAGGATAAAATTAATTATGAAATATATATAAATATCCTTATCAATATAAATGTATGGATAAATTTAGAGAAAATAACCACTCAATTTTTATTGAATACATTATATTCTCCCAAAAATATGCTTCCTTCAAAAAAAGTTTTTTATTTTTCTATGAGAAAATATTATAATTAATTATTGGAAATTTTAGAAAATTTATTTGAAAAAATTAAATTAATTCTAGAAGTAAAAATATTGAAACTAACATAGGGTAAAATTTTGGTGATTTTTTGAAATGATTGATTTTTCAGTGAATAGTGAAAATTGTTGATTCTTAAAATATTGTCATTTCTTTTCATTGGATCAATTAATTTAAAAGTGAAATTATATTTTTGGATTTTTTATTAAAGTTAATATGAAAAATTTTATTTTTATTAATTTTATTTAAATCCTAGATATTCATTATTTTGGTATAATTTTATTTTTATGTTTAAAAACACGACATTCTGTAAACTGTTTTTTAGTGCAAAAAGTTTATCCATTTTAATTTATTAAAATAACCCCTAGTAAAGAATGATTTAAACTAAATTTTCAGATTATATATATATTTATATGAATTTATATTCATATAATTATTATTTTTAGTCATATAGTTAATATAATATCATCAATTGCCTAACAAATACATTTTTCTGAAATAAAAAACTCTTTTTGTCACATTTTGGGGATTTAAATTTAAATTAAATTCTTCCACTTATATTAATTAAATTTTATATAATTTATTCCATATTTTTAATCAGAATAATTAATTTTATTTCATAATTTCAACTTAATTTTTTATCATAATTAATATTAAAAATAGTAAAAATTTATTATGCAGGTTCAGGTTAAAATGGGGTTTTTCACATTTCATGTGCTTGTGTTAAAATTAATTTTTCACACACACACACACACACACCCACACACATATATATATATATATATTTGATAAATTATATTTTATATTTATAATCATTCGGTATAAATTATCTTCTAAGGATCATTTTATTTTTATTTTTAAATGATAAATTTCCAAGGTAAAAACTAATTACCATGGTGAAAACTAAAATGGTAAAAATAAGTAACCATAAGTTTAAATGGAATAAAATATTTCAAAAAATATTTTTTGATTTTTGAGGTTTTTATTTAACTTATCATACATAAAATTCATAATTTATCAATTTTACAGCCACTTTTCTTAGGAGTGACATCCAATTATTGAATAGTTTTGGGTATTTACAGAAAATTCACTCCAATCACTTTTAAAAGGACAACTCCTCTCTACTTTTCATCATACATAAAAATTAATTTTTTTCAGCCAACAACTTCAAAAATAACTTACTTACATACATTCCCATTTCTTATAGTCTTTTTATTTTATTATAAAACCCTCCTAGGAATGATTTTGGTGCAAACATAAAGAGGTTTTCTGAAGAATTGGTATCGTTCTTAACCAAGATCTTTTGTTTTCTTTCATATTCTATATCCTTAAAATATTATTAAACTATATTAAAGTAATAAAATCAGTATATTAAATTATGAATATATGTTATTATGTTAAATTAATAACATATATCCTTCTCCTCTTCCATAAAATGTTAAACAAAATCTTTGATTGTGTGTACGGTTAACTGCAACCTCACGAACTGATGTAATTCATTTTCCATCACCACCTCTCACAGATTGATATAATAATATATTTAATATATATTTATATATGTGATATTTATTAAATATATATACTTATGTAATTTCAATGTTACATATTCCTTCTTACCTTCCTATCTATTGGAAAATGATAACATCGCTCGTGCGTAAGTGTGGCCTACCGCCTCCATGAAATGATATGATTCATTTCTCGTTTTATTTTTAAATGGAAGGTAATAAGGATAGATTTGATGTATATATATGGTTTGTATGATATAGTAATCATTATTTTAAGTTTAATTATTATTTACATTTCTTTCATTCCATCTGTTGAAAAATGAAAATAACATTCATGTGTACGTATGACATACAATCTCCATGAACAGTGTAATTCATTTTTATATATCTGACTTTTATGGATTAATCTAAATATATATATAATGAATATATATAAAATTTTCATAATTAATAATATTTTATAGATTATGGAAGCATTATAAAATTACAAGTATCGAAACTACCAAACCAAAACAAAAATAAAAACGAAGCAATTATTAACCAAAATAATGAATTTTATAAATAATTATTAATAAACAGGTGAAAAAATATTATAATTAACTAATATATGGTATTATATATATGATTATAGTTTTTGAATATATTTATAATAAATCTATATTTATAATATATTATTTTTGAACATGTATGAAGGAAGTTGGACCTAAGGTAATGGTTTATTTCATAATCTCATCATTATTCGAGATTGTTTATATTTATGTCTCTACTGAGGGATTTATTTTATCTTTATATCATCAACCCAATATATTTTATTTTTATCAATTTATTTATATAAATTAATATTTTTTTCTTTTAATTTCTTCTGTTTTAAGTACTGAAGATACCGAAATAATGTTTTTAAGAAAAAATGACCTTGTTTTTCTACTCTATTGAGAATTTCTCTCTTATATGTCCATATTTACCTTAAATTTTCTAAGAATATTTTTTATCATTTTCCAATGATTTATTATATACATTTTTTACCCATGTTTAATTTTTTTCAAAATGTTCTAAAAGTAATCTTTTTTTTAATGGGGTACTTTTTGACCCTTTTACAAAAATGTGAAATGAAGGTTTTTTTAACTTATACAGTATGAAAGAAAATTCCCCCATCATTAACACAAATTTAAATGAATATTCCTTTATATTTTTTTCAAGTTTACTTTCAAAGAAAATTTTTTTGTTGATATTTGGTAAATTTTTAGATAAGTGATTTCAAATTGAAAAGGGGTATTCTCCTCAAAGAATTTTACACGTGGTTTTTAAAGATGTTTCCTTCAATGATAAAAACCTTTGATGTTATGGATTATTATAAATTATATATATATATATATATCTTACATATACACTTAACTCATTATACCTTATTTTGATGAGGTAACACATGCCTTAAGTTCATTTATCAAATTCCTTCTTTATAAAATATCCATTAATTACAACATATGTAAGAACACTATTATTTCTTGAGGTGTGAATCATTTTAATTCTATAAATTCTTAGTTTAAATGATTATTTATGGCTTAATTTTAATTCTTGTTGTTTTTATAGAGTTATTAAGGGTGTCTAGGTCTGTTCTGAGCCCAAAACCCAACCATTATACAGAAAAAGGCATGGTGAGTGGTTATTTGAAACTATGCAGGGCAGGTCGTACGATTACTTTCTAACTATGTGAGGCTAGAAAATGGAGTCCTATAAGCCACGCAGTTAGATAAACTGTGTGATATGGGGTTTATTCCTATTCAATAATGTATAAAAAAAATTACAGGATTATTTCAGGGTTTTCATAAGTTATTCAAACTAAACATACAAATCTTATGGTGTGCCCCTTCCTATAGCAAAGAGTGCACTGTTAGCGCATAGTTTGTCCAACCATGTAACCAAACTGTGTGACCCAATAAATCTTGTGAATTTACCAAAAATACACTCTTTAATCATTTATTTCAACCCTAATTTATATTTATCCCCCGTACAAAAAATCCTCCATTGAGATCTACTCTTTGGCGCCTAAAGTCAGAATTGATAGAACTTCTTTATCCAAGATCAGAATTGTGAGTTGTTTGTCTCATTGGATCCGAATCAGTAATATCTTAATTCATTTTTTTCATTCATAGTTTATATTAGTATCAGCTGCATTATTTGGGTGCAAGATAATATTCTCATTTTATAGTTTCTTCATTTATTCCTTGATTTTATCCCAATCTGAGCCGAATCCAGAGTTTATATTGGACAAGTTATCTACTATGAACCTACGGTGTGTGGTCTCATGATTTTACATAAAATTTAAAGTGTTTATATATTTTTCCATGTGTCATGGGCCCAATTATTAGAGCTCCCCCCCCTGAAATAGAATTTAACCCTTGAGTTAAATTGATAGGTGGGACCTATGTAATTAAAGGAACCCATTGATAATTGTATACAGGTTAAGAAACATGAATTGTATCCACCCCTTTGGTTGTATTGTTTAATTAAATTAACCACCATGGGTACCATATGTTTTTAATACCTTTCAGGTCTGACTTTACCCTTTTCATGGGATGTTTAATATGTAAATGTCAAATGATAAATTGAATTTTCAATGGATTTGTAACATGAATTGTGATTTTATATCTAAGTTGAATTTTAATATCTATTGAAAATTGATTTTAAAAAAGAAAGTGAATGGAATCCATGTCCCTAGACACTTTCCAAGTATTAGTTGATTAATAATGAGATGATTGTTATAATGAATTTCCCACATGAGTTAAATTAATGACTAATCCTAATAATATTAGACCATTCTTTGAGCTACCTTTTTAGGAGAGATTGAATTGAAATGAATAAGGTGATGACCATGATATAATTAAATTATATTTTTTGAATGTTTATATGCATTGGGTGCACATGGGTTCTTATATGAACACTGTGAACATACTAATTTGGCTTCTACCTTTCTTATGTCTGAGTAAAACTTGGACTCCCTAGTAGACTACCAATGAAGGACTCATATGGGATGACTATTATATATCGAGTGATACTAGGACTCCTTATGGATTTATTTGGATAGAGCCATAGGGAAGTTGTTCATATATTCCATGGGTAACACTTGGGCTCCCTTAGTTAACCTCCAAGGATAGAATTGAGTGGTAGAATTATTACACCACAACTAGAGACATACCCGGATTCTTATGACGAGTGCCTTCAATGGGCTTGTAGATTTCTTGGTTCATTCCACACCTGAAGTGATATCTGGATTCAAAATAAGGAAATCTAATTATGGGATCAGTTTCATAAATTATTAATAAATAAAATTAACTATATGACATTTCTTCCAATCCAAAGCACAAACTTGGATTCAGTCTTGCCTTTCATATGATAGAAGACCATTTTAGGTATCTTGTGATCATATTCCCATATAGGGTATGTTGGGCTATGTACTAGGTATCAATATATATTTTTTAAATGAGATTGACTAATTAAATGAATTTGATTGTTAAAATGATATAGGATTGACTGTTAAATTCCATGATATTTCCGGCTAGGCCGAAGCTTGCCCTTATCCATAACTGCAATCATATAGTCTGTTCGGGTAGCATTGGTGGCCCGAACAGGGTGTGAGATATAATCCCAGTAGGAAACCACCCAATGTCTAATGCCATCTTATTTTACATATACTATTACAGAATGCACAATGTTATTTTTATATAAATATTCACTAATAGGATGGCATTAGATATTGGGTGGTTTCCTGCTGGGATTATATCTCACACCCTGTTCGGGCCACCAGTGCTACCCGAACAGACTATATGATTTCAGTTATGGATAAGGGAAAGTGCCTTGATGTAGGTTCTTTATTTCTACTTAGGAGTAGGGGAGAATGAGACCAATCTGAGGCTCGTGATGTTAGATAAATTGTTTTTGGCATTTTTATACTTTTTTCCATGTATTGTAAATTGGACATGTATAATTATTTTGTCTAATTTATTAGATACATGACATGTATCACCATCTTATATATATAGGATTCCATTTGGTATGATTTGTATATTCTTATCTTGTTTATTTATCATTTTTCTGATTGATTTACTTCTTCCTCTACTTATCTGGTATTGTATTTTCATTGTGCTACACTCTAGTGATAAGAAAATAGTCTCCCAACTAACACACCTAGACCCTCACTTCTAGTCATTAGCCTCTATAATTTTGGGAGATGTTCTTGAGTACATGTGTCCAATAGGTCATGGGGCACTTTCAGTGGCATTTGGGTCTGGGAAAATACAATTTCATGTCATATCCAGGTTTCAATCCTAGGACACGTGGGATATGGTCCCATATGGATCGGAATTTATGGAAAAATTCAGTTCATCCTTTTTAAAATTAATTGTGGTATAATGTGAAATAAATTAAATAAATAATGATGGAATTAGACACTAGGTGGTTTCCTACTGGGATTTTATCTCACACCCTCTCCGAACCACCATTGCTACCCGAACAGACTATATGATTGCAGTTATGGATAAGGGAAAGTTCCTTGTGGTAGGTTCTTGATTTCTACTTAGGAGTAGGGTAGAATGGGACCAATCTGAGGCTCATGATGTTAGAAAAAAAATTTAGCCTTTTTATACTTTTTTCCATGTATTGTAAATCAGACATGTATAATTATTTTGTCTACTTTATTAGATACATGACATGTATCACCATCTTATGTATATAGGATTCCTTTTGGTATGATTTATATATTCTTATCTTGTTTATTTATCATTTTTCTGATTGATTTACTTCTTCCACTACTTATCTGATATTGTATTTTTGTTGTGCTACCCTCTAGTAATAAGAGCATATTCTCCCTACTGACACACCTAGACCCTCACTTCTAGTCGTTAGCCTCTAGAATTTTGGGAGATTTTCTTGAGGCCATGTGGCCAATAGGTCATGGGGCACTTTCAATGGCATCTGGGTCTGGGAAAGTACAATGTCATGTAATATCCAGGTTTCAATTCTATTAAACGTGGGATATGGTCCCATATGGATCAGAATTTATGGAACAATTCAGTTCATCCTTTTTAAAATTAATTGTGGTATAATGTGAAATAAATGAAATAAATAATGAATCAGAATATAAAATGGAAACTGTAATTTCTTATAGTAGAGAAATTGACCCAGACCTAGCCTGACTATTTGGAAGTAAGCAATATCTCTATATTTTATATGACTTTTACATCGCCCAGACCTAACTCTATGAGAAGTAAAACGGGTGTGTTATTATATAGGAAGTATTATACCAATCATAGTTTAATATCTAATATTTTTATCAATGAACTTTGATAACATTCTTATCTAATTTATATGTTTCAAATTGTATAGATATGACAACACAATGACCTACAGTTGTACGTCAGGAGGGTGGCAACAACCACACTCTAGAGGCCATGGTACATGGGATACCAGGGGATCCTTTATTAGTGCTAACTATGAAACCAATAATTGTACCAGAAACAGGTGTTGAGTAATAGTTCAATAAAGGATTTATGTGATTCATATAGACTATTCAGGGAGTACTGTGACCTAACCCGACTATAGAAGAGTTAACGCGTGAGTTCCAGTAGTAGAATCCACCCATGTTTTCTAAGGATGGTGGACTATAGGTTGTAGAGTCATGGATAGAGGTCATTATATCTATCTTTGAACATCTAGAGATGACTCCTTAGAGGAGGGTAAAGATCACTATGTATATGTTGCATGACTCCACCAGGAGATGTTGGGATGTTATTACTCAGACAGATCATCATCAAGAGATGTCCTAGAGGGATTTTCATATAGCATTCAATGACTACTTCTATCATGTGATGTTGAGGGCCGATAAAGGGCAATATTTCATGCACCTGGAGTAAGGAGTGTTATTAGTTATGGATTATTCAGACCGTTTTAGAGAGCTCTAGTGCTTCACACCTATTCTAATGGGTGATAAGTTATCTAAAGTCAGGTGATTCAATAATAGTCTTAGGTATAAAATATGATCTCATTTAAATGTATTTTGGATGGCCACCATTTTTAGAATAGAGAAATAGAAACTTTTCATAGAGTATAACTTGAAAAAGGATGGGGGTGTGAGCCATGGCGGTTTGTCATCTCAATTTTGTGCTACATCAATTGATAATGGGATTCTTCATTTGGAGATTCCACGCATTGGAATTAGTAGCCATAGAACATACTCAGATATCTAGGTGAGGTGATACCAGTGTGTTAGATCGGGACATATGATGCCTTGGTGTATGAGGGACCCAGTCGAGTGTCGATCATATAGAAAGATGGGCCATATATAGAATTTTTTGTAGAGATTTTATTCTAAAATTTAGTGGGAGAGGATCTTCACCAAATCTATGCATAGGAGTAGGGTTTGCAGCTTCTTTTTAGTTAGGGATCTTGATTACTGTTGGCTGATCTGGCTGAGGTGGTGGTCATAGTCGTGGTGGTAAGAACCCATACATGAAGTGATAGCAAAGAAAATATGCTCAGTGTATCCAGGTAGTGTAATAGGGTTGCAGATCTGGACTGATATACGCAGTGAAACCTCTAGGTTCTGGGTGCAGTAGAAGTGCGTTGGAGGGTGTACCCAACTTTAATTTTAGCATTTACAATGATCAATCTGATATCCATCATGATAATAAAACTTTGGATCTTCATAATAGAATTAAGAATGAAAAATAAAGAGGGGATTCCTGGAACCATAAATAGGATCATCATATGTTGGTTATAATTAATTTAATTAATTAAAAATAATTACCTTGATGGAATTATCTCTCTGTTGATGTTTGCAATCACGATATGATGTGATATATCATTGCATTGTAGAATCCAAGTGTATGATTCCTATAGAGGTGATCCACACATGCTCCACATATCTCTGGACATCGCCAGAGGGATCTCCAAGTACTAGCGTGGAAGAGCCTTCACTTTCGATGTCTACCTTCGATCACCTTGATCTGGTGGAGGTGGATCTCTTTATCGTAGCTTGAGAGCGTTCTTGGTGGAAATCGAATTCTCTATTGGCTTTAGATATTTTTCAAATCCATTGTGCACAACCCCCTAAAATGGCTAGGCTAATTAGAATTATACAATTGAGATTTTAATTACATATAATAATAAAATGAATTAATTACCCGGTAGCATTTATTCATTTCATTTAATTCTTAGCAATACCCCATATCTAATAATAACAGTTGACTATTATTATTACTTGACATGCACCTAGAGAATTACACCTAATATTATTTAATTAAATAAATCATATTATTTTTCATAAACTTCCAAAAAAAATACATGGCATGTATATTTATATACACAGCATGTACTTTTGTTTTTCCATTCTCTTTATTTCCTCCATCACATTTATTAGACCTTGAATTATGGATATTTATTTCTAAAATAATAATACTACATTACTTGATAATAAATATATTATTTCACCCACAATATATTCTCTTGAATAACTAGTGTCGAAATAAATGCGATCAGGCATCCTTGAATAATTATTAAACCATAATCGGGAATAATCTTTATTTAACTTGTTAAATTAATATTTAATTGGGATATTTTGACACACTTAGTGTGTGACCCTTTAGGCCTCTTTCTCAGTGCCATTAGGCATAGCCTACCTAAATCCTAAGGTTTGCATCTAGAAACACACCAAGGCACCCATAGAGAAAGAACTTAATTCTGAAATGATGTGTCATCTCCTATGAATTCTTATCGTGTAATATAATCCCTTTGTCTCAATATCTCGAATCAAGAGGGTTTCATGCTAGTGCCATCAACCCATGTGCCTGATTATTCCTTCTTTGACTTTCCAGAATTGAACATGTCCATTCCTCACCATGGACATGGATTTATTTAGGCTATATCAATTCCATCAAAGGGCCTAATATATCTACTTTCATTATGGAACAGAAGGTATAAATTATTTTTCCCATTAACTATTAATGTAGTATTACTCATGATGCACCCAACATATCCTACCTCACTATGAACAGTGTGTCATCACAGTTTTCGTCAATCATATAAGTGTGTGAGTTTTAATACTTATTAATAATAATCTTAAAGTCTGAGGACCAATACACACATCTGTAGATAGGAACATCCAATAACACTATGAAATGTGTATTTTCTACTGGTGGGTCTCGTTCTCATAATATTATCTTAGATATTACCAAGGGCGCACACCATGATAAGGTGCCTAAAAGTTTTATGATTCCTCACCCCTAATGTATTGTATTATTTGTGTCCCTAAAATATCATCAATCGGCCATAGAACATATGTTCAAGAATAGTGTTATGGAACTTCTGGGTTCTCATCATAGCAGGGATCTTCTATGGCCCTTTAATTAAAAAGATATCCTTAGGACATTATCACATGCATTGTCACACAGAAGATAAATCAAGATGTGATAAGGAATTTATTAATGAATAAATTACAAAGTAGTTGGTTCTAGGCCACCAACTCCAACAGACTCCCACTTAGACTAGAGCCAACTACTAACAACCTTTAACCCCCTAGGTCTCACATGATATTCATGCTTCTGTTGAGATATGCCTTTATTCATGGGATCTACCACATTCTCTTCTATGGACACTCTGCTCACTACAACTTTACCCATTTGATAGAAATCCCTCAAGAGGTTATAATTATGGAGTATGTGCTTTGTCTGTTGATGTGACCTAGGTTCTTTTGAAAGAGCCACCACTACAGTATTATTACAATATAATGTGATAGGATCTTTACTATTAGGCACCACATCAATCTCATGGACATAGTTCCGAATCCAGATAGCTTTTTTGGTTGTATCAGAAGCCGTTATTTATTCGGACTCCACTGTAGAATCGGTGACAACTGGTTGTTTTGAACTCTTGCAGCTCACAACTCCTCCATTGAGAAAAAAACATATACAGAATGTGGATTCAAATCATTATAATCTGTCTAAAAACTAGTATCAGGATTCTCTCTGATGATAAGCTATTCGTCTCCTCTATACACCAGGAACATATCCTTAGTTCTTCTTAGATACTTAAGGATAGTCTTTACAGTAGTCTAATGTTGTTATCCTTGATCTACTTGATATCTACCTACTGTGCTCAGTGCACAGGCAACATCAATCCTGGTACATAACATGGAATACATGATGGATCCTATAGCTGAAGCGTATGGGATCTTACTCATTCTATATTTCTCTTTTTGTGTATAAGGACCCATTTTCATAAGAAGATGTAGGCCATGTGAAACTGGAACCAATACCCTCTTGTATTGTTCCATACTAAATCTCTTTAGTATCTGGTCAATATATGTACCCTGACATAGCCCAAGCTGCCTCTTGGATCTATCACGAATGATCTAGATTCCTAGAATGTAGGCTGCTTCACCCAAGTCCTTGAAGGAGAAACACTTTCTCAACCAGTCCATAACTGACTATAAGACTGGTACATCATTTCCAATAAGTAATATGTCATCAACATATACTACTAGGATAATGATTTCATTCTCATTAAACCACTTATAAATACATGTATCACATTCGTTCTTAATGAAACCAAATTCCTTTATGGCTTCATCAAATCAAATGTTCCATGACCTGGATGCTTTCTTTAATTCTTAAATGGATTTATACAACTTTAAAATCCATTTGGATTCACCTGGTGTCACAAAACCTTCTATTTGTGTCATATAGACATCTTCATGAAGGTTCCCATTAAGTAATGATGTCTTGACATCCATTTGTTAAATCTCGTAGTCATGGTAAGCTGCTATAGAAAGTATGATTCTTATGGATTTAAACATGGAAACTGGAGAGAAAGTTTCATCATAGTCAAATCTGTGATGCTGTCTGAATCCTTTAGCCACTAGCCTTGCTTTATAGGTGCTAACTTGACCTTCCATGTCCTGTTTGCTCTCGAATACCCATTTGGATCCAAAAGTCTTTACATCAACTGGATATTTAACCAGAACCCAGACTTAGTTCTAATACATGGAATCCATCTTAGATTCCAATAATAAAAAATATTTTAAGGATTTAGATCCATTGGATGGATGGATAGCTTCTAGTCATCTTGTAGATTCTAATATTTCTACCACTTCCTTGTTGGATAGAGGTTCATAATTGTCCAAAAATAATGATTCACCATCCTTGGTGACTAGGAAACCAAATATCTCTAGTTACCTTAGCTCTCTTTAGCTCCTATGTAGTACTTTTGTTTCTGGAACCTCTTCCATGGGGAACTGTGGAACTTGTTTCTATACCAACTCATGTGTATCTTGAGCATCAACTTCATCTAAGTCAATCTTTCTCCCACTATCCATTTTGATGATATTCTCCCTCTCAAGAAGACATCTTTTCAAGAGACAATCACTTTCTTGTCTGAAGGGTTATATAGGTAATATCATATCATTTCCTTGGGATATCCTATAAAGATACACCTCATGCCCTGGGGTGCTAATTTGTTACCTAAGAAGGCCTTAACAAATTTCATGCATCCCCATACACGTGTTTGCGACAAAATGGGTTTCTTTCCATTCCATAACTCATATGGAATTCAATTTTCTTCCTTATTTGGTACTCGGTTTAATGTGTATGCTACAGTTTTTAATGCGTATACCCAAAAGGATAATGGAATATCTGCAAGACTCGTCATCGACCTCACCATGTCCAACAAGGTGTGGTTCCTCCTTTAACTAACACCATTCCACTATGGTGTATAAGGAGGAATGATCTGAGATATAATCATAGAATCTTTTAGAAGATCGATGAACTCTTGGTTTAGATATTCTCCACCACGATCTGATCGAAGTTTCTTTATCTTCTTACCAAGATGATTCTCTAATTCATTCTTGAATTCCTTAAATTTCTCTAAGGATTCTAACTTATACCTCATTAAATAAACATATCCATATCTACTCAAATCATCAGTAAAAGTAAGGAAGTAAGAATATCCACCTCTAGATTCTACTAGAAATGGTCTACACACATCTGTGTGCACCAATCTTAGAATCTTTGTGGCCCTCTCACCCTATCCACTGAAAGGAGTCTTGGTCATTCTACCTTGTAAACAAGCATTACATCTATCAAGTGGTTTTAGCTTATTAGAGTCTAAATAGCCATCTTGGTAGAGCTTTGTCAAGTGCTTCTCGTTTACATGACCGAGACAGTGATGCCACAACTGGGTGATGTATGAGTCATGTCATTTTGTTTCATTATCAAATGACAACACTTGGTTTTCATAACTTAATACATACAAACCATTATTTAAATGTGACATACCATAACATACATTGATCTTATAAAAGACGAAACCCTTATTTACAAACTTGAAAATAATTCCACCCATATCCAAACATGATATAGAAATTATGTTTTTGGTAACACTAGACACATAATAACAATTATGTAAAACCAAAATCATCCTAGTTGGAAATGAGAGGTGGTAATCGCTAATGGCTAATGCAGATAGCCTCATGCCATTAGCAGCTCAAAGATCCATCTCTCCTCTAGCAATATTTTTAAATATACTTGGTTCCTGCGTTTGAATATAGATGTGAGCCCCACAAGCTATATCTAATACCCAATTTCTAGAATGTAAATATTACACTTGATAATGAACATGCCTTTAGTGTCCCCACGCTTCTGGGTGCAATTCCTCTTACAGTGACCTGGATTCCCACATGAAAAACAAACCGCCTCCCATTCCTTTCCCTACTTCTGGATCTCCCCCTTCTTGGAGGGACAATGCTCAGGGGCTTCAGACCGTTTATAAGTCATTGACCCTTTTTCCTTGTCCATCCTTTTCTTATTCACCATAAGGACTGTAGGTTTTTAATGCCCCATGTCCTTATCTGCCTAGAAAATTAAGGTAAGAAGTTCTGATAGACTCTTCTCATTATTTCTCATATTAAAATTGACAATAAAGCTAGAGAAGGTCTCGGGCGGTGATGATAGGATGAGATCTATACGCAACTCATCCCGAAACTTAATCCTTAAGAATCGGGCGTTAAATGTATCCAATAAGCATGACTAAATGAGGCCCAGCTGGCGCAGACCCTCCAAGATTAGTTGTAAACAAACCATTGGAGATCTCATATCTCTTCTATCTCACCTTCTCTTGGTAGATATACTTAAGGTGAGACATCATGCTATACACATCCATGTTTTCATGTTGCTTCAAGAGATCATTAGACATGGACGATAGCATGAAACATTGGACATATGTAGCATCATACATATGTTTTATATATATAGATAGTTCCTCATCACTGGCCTCTTTTCCAAGTGCAACTAGAATACGCTTTTCCAGTATAAACAATTTCCTCTCATGGCGAAGGATGACACATAAACGCCTCTTCCATTCTTGAAAATTGGTACCTATGAGAAGTTTTTCCTTCTCAAGTATGGTTCGCAATGATATGTTTGAATTCATTTTTCTTGTTGTTTCTAAAAATTAAGATGAGTAAAGTTTTTAGTATTTATTACGATAAAACTAATACAAATAAACAAATAAATACTTATTAGTCTCCCATTATTTTATCAAAATCCAATATCCCTCACTATTGACTTCAGAATATTTTGTTTCCTGGATATTCTAGTGGTAAGGATCCATATTTCCCTTCACATTACCTTAAATAGGGTGGGTCAAGCAACTTGAAGTGTTTAGGTAGGCATTCTAAATTCCAAATGCATTAACATGTAGCTCCTTGATCCGCTGAGTGGACTCCCCAATCCTGAAATCCTTTTATTTTGGATTTCCTCAACCTTTGCCTTTTGATCACACCCAGTCCTGCTGTGGCAGTCAATCCTTAAAGAAAACCAAGTCAAGTCCACCCAAAACCTTGAATTAGAATTCCCCGATAATTAAAAGCACCCCAACTAGGTTTGGTCAAGCACTGTAAAATATGGTTCAATTCTAACCAAGATTCTGGAAGGCTATACCGACTTGATATTTTATTTGAGGGATTTTATCCTTATACATAAATTTCCATTTTATTATCTTTGATTACATTCATGTTAATATTAAGTTGGATATACATAAGTGATTAACCATGTCTAAGATAATATTTACGCATAAGTCGGTCTTATTTTAGTTCTATCTTGCATGCTTGTTTAATTCATTAATTATGTGATTGTGACCACACACCCATAATAAATAAACCATGCAACTAATAGAAATAAAATAAATGGTATAATCATGATCTTTTTCTATTGGTTAGCTTATCTAGTGGTTGATAAACTAACCCAAGACCTACAGGAGAAACACCTTGAACCTTTTGGGTTCATTTTCATAGCATTCCACCTATTCACCTTTGTATCTCCTTGTATTGGTTTCACCTTGGATCCTAACTTGAGCTGCCTCTACTAGTTTAGCAGATTCATCCATTACATATGATTTTATTTACACTTTCAAGTGAGGGGTAAAAAAGGGTTTTGAATAAAATAAACCTAGGTCACGTAGGCCCTACATATTAATGAGGAGAAGGCTCGCATGCCAAAAAATTTAATTTAAATAAATTAATTAAAAGAAACAATTCACATACAAAGGTCTTGGTCTAGCTCATGATCATCCAAACATGAAATGATATTTATGCATAAATAAAACTAGCATTCAATTCTTTAATAAATCTTGTTTAAGATAAATCATGCACGAATCAATTAATTATTTTTAATTAATCAATCCTTTTATCTTAATCCCTTTTTCTGAATTTCCTTGAGATTGTCATACATAATAATTTTAAACAAATAACTTCATTTAAAATTATCTTTGTAGGTAACTTGTACCTTGGAGGTAACCCAGTGAATTCCCATTCATAACTATCTAATGAATAGAAATGAACATTACACAGATGTTAAATTAAACACATACATATAAAACACCTATCACCCATTGTGCCTCAGCTTTACGACTGCACTATAGTACACGTCTCAAGGGATTATATAATATAATAATAAATTTTAATAAATCTGCATAATTTGGATGAGTACACGATGTGTAGTTCTGACTACACAACGTGTACTTTTGTTCATCATCCATCCAAAGTACACGCCCCGGGACATGGCATGTATATGTACTTTGGAAATCGTTGGAGTACACGGCATGTTCAGTGGGACACATGCCATGTAGTATTCGCATTACACGGTATCCATCCAAGCATGACATGTACGGGGTACACGGTCCAACCCTAACAGGAACGGACTACATGTTGTGTTTAGTGGACCACACAGCGTGTAATCTAGAAACTGTGTGCCACCTATTCTTTTTCGACACACAATGTCATTTAAGACTTATAAATACTCCAACAAACGGCCTAATTTGGTGGACCAATCCTATTCATTGAACCTAGACTACATGGGGTGTACTACCGAATACACGCCATGTATTCTGTTGTTGTGTATCTAGGAATGTTTGGCACCTCCAGATGAGATCCTCTATTTTATTTAATCAAAATTAAAAGAAAAAGTAGTTTCTGTAAGGTGAATGAGAAATGAGAGAGGAGGAACATATCTCAAGATTCAGATTTATAGAATGATTAAATTGAATTGAAAAAACTAAATTATTAAATGCGTAAATCACCAACAAAAAACAAAATAATTATAATCAATGATATGACTACTCTAATACCACTTGTAGGTTTCAGGCACAACGGAAGTGCATTGGAGGGTGTACCCAACTTTAATTTTAGTGTTTACAACAATCAATCTGAGATCCATTATGATAATAAAACTCCAGATCATCAGAATATAATGAAGAATGAAAAAGAAATATGGGAGTCCCAAAACCATAGATAGGATCATCATATGTTGGTTATAATTAATTTAATTAATTGAAAATAATTACCTTGATGGAATTCTCTCTCCATTGATGTTTCCGATCACGATCTGATGTGATATGTCGTTGTGTCGTAGAATCTAAGTGTAGGATTCATCTAGTTGTAATCCAAACGTGCTCCACATATCTCTAGACATATCTAAAGGTATCTCTGGGTGCTAGCGCGGAAGATCCTTCGCTTGCGATGTCTGCCTTCGATCGCATTGATCCGGTGGAGGTGGATCTCTCTCTCGTACCTTGAGAGCGTTATTGGTGGAAAAGGAATTCTCTCTTGGATTAAAAGACTTTCCAAATCCATTATGCACAACCCTCAAAAATGGCTAGGATAATGAGAATTATATAATTGGGATCTAATTACTTATAACAATAAAATGAATTAATTACCTGAAAGTATTTATTCATTTCATTTAATTCTTAGCAATACCCCATGTCTAATAATAATTGTTGACTATTATTATTACTTGACATGCGCCCAGTGAATTATACCTAATATTATTTAATTAAGTAAATAAAATTATATCTTATAAATTCCTAGAAAAAATACATGATGTGTATATTAATATACGTGGTGTGTACTTTTGTTTTTCCATTCTCTTTATTTCCTCCACCACATTTATTAGACCTTGAATAATGGATATTTATTTCTAAAATAAATATCACTGCATTACTCACTAATAATTATATTATTTGGCCCACAATATATTCTCTCGAATAACTAGTGTTGAAATAAATTCAATCATGAATCCTTAAATAATTATTAAACTAAAATCAGGAATAATCATTATTTACCTTGTTAAAGTAATTTTTAACTGAGATATTTGGACACACTTAGTGTGTGACCCTCTAGGTCTCTTTCTCAGTGGAATTAGGTGGGGCCTTCCAAAAGTCAAAGGTTAGCATCTAGCAACACACCAAGGCACCCATAGAGAAATAGGTTGACACCAAAATGACATGTCACCTCCTACAAACGCTTACCATGTAATATAACCCCTTTGTCTCGATATCTAGAATCAAGCGGGTTGCATGCTAGTGCCATCAACCCATGTGCTCGATTATTATTTCTTTGAATTTCTGAAATTGAACTTTCCCATTCCTCACCATGGACATAGATTTATTTAGGCTATATCAATTCCATCAAAGGGCCTAAGATATCTACTTCTGTTTTGGAATAGAAGGGAAAAATCCTTTCTCGTATTATCTACTAATTCTTTATTACTCATGATGCACCCAACATATCCTACATCACTGCAAACAGTTTGTTGTCATAGTTTTCATAAATACAACCAAGTGTGTGAGTTGTAATACCCGTTAATAATAATATTAAAGTCTAATGACCAATACAGAGGTCTGTAGATAGGAACATCCAATGACACTATGAAATGTGGATTTCCTACTGGTGGGTCTCATTCTCATAATATTCTCCTGGATATTACCAAGGGCGGACACCATGAGAAGGTGCCTCAAAGTTTTATGATTTCTCACCCCTAATGTCTTTCATTATTTGTTTCCATAAAATAACATCATCTGGCCATAGAACATATGTTCAAGAATAGTGTTATGGCACTTCCAGGTTCTCATCACAGTAGGGATCCTCTATGACCCTTTAATGCAACAACTATCATTAGGACATTATCACATCCATTGTCACACAGAAGACAAATCAAGATATGATAAGGAATTTATTAACGAATAAAGTACAAAGTAGTTGGTTTTAGGCCACGAACTCCAAATAAATTGACCACTAAGTAGAAAATTCTTATACATTCTACTGTGAGTGGTACTATTCTTATAGCCTCTACTTTAACATCATCACTTTTCGATACAGGTTATTATCATATCTTTATATCTATAACCATTGTGAAGAGTATTGGGCTAAATTTTCAGACTTCTGATGGTGTTATGATGATTGATACTCCATTGGGAATTACAACAGAGGATTTTTGTAAATGTAGGGAGTTCCCCCTTAAAAAGGGTGGGTGTAACTTTGTATGGCAGCACTTTTTCCTCGAGATGGTAGGTTCTAGCATCACTATCAGGATAGACTTTTGGGTTATATTTTATGATTTTGTTGACCACTATTGTCGAACAGTATCCTTCACATCACAAAAGGAAGAATATTTCATTCACAAGGGTGAATGGGATGTCCAGGAGATCCAAGCGGACCCGAGCATCGTCGCTTGGGTGGGATGACAGATTTTCCTCTAGTGGTTGAGCATTTTAGGGACATTTTCCTAGATGACTTTTCAGTATTATCTCTAGTGAGAGAGGTAGAATTCTATATCAATATAGTTCCAATAGATGAACCAGTATTTATTCCTCCTTACAGTATGGCTACTACTAAGATATAAGATCTCAAGTGCCAACAAGAGGATTTAGAGGAAAAGGGGTTTGTCTGACCTAGTACTTCTATATAGGGTTTACCAGTCCTTTTTAAAAAATGTGGATGATTACCTTAGGATATGTGTGGATTACTAGAAATTAAACCAACTTATTATTAAGAATTATTATTCTATACTAATGATAGATGACCTTTTTGATCTGATATAAGGATCTTGGGTTTTCTCAAAGATTAATTTTAGATCTGATTATCATCAGGTTCATGTTAGGTCATCATACTCACATGGATTTTTTGTATAATGTGTGGTATATATTAGTATTTAGTTATACCGTTAGGTCTCACGAATGTATCAACAGTATCCATGGTACTGAGGAACCAAGTTTTCTATCCTTAACTTGATTTGTTTGGGGTGATTTTCCTGGATGATATCTTGGTGTACACTCACAATTGAAAAAACCTTTCCAAACATCTTGAGATCATATTGAATACACTAAGAGATAATAAGTTATATGCTAATCTTGCAAAGTGCCACTTTTGGATGGATTATATTCACATCCTGGGTGACATTATCTCTGAGATAGGAGTATCAGTATACCTTGAAAAGGTGAGAGCTATAGTTTCTTGGGAGTAGACTAAGAATGTATTTGAGGTATGAAGTTTCTTGGGGATATCTGGTTAATATATGTGCTTTATACAGGACTTATCAAGATTATCATCAACTCTTATAGTCTTGAAAAAGAATTTTGTGATGTTTATATGGTCATATTCCTAAAATTAATCCTTTTAGGAACTGAAAGGAAGATTGAATTCATCATCAATTCTGATTTTTCTAGAGCCCGATAGGGGTTACACTACTGTGATGCATCAGATATCAGTCTGGGATCAGTTATTATGTAGGGAGATAGATTTTTGGTGTATAGGTCTCGACAATTGAGGCCATATGAGAGGAATTACACAACACACGATCTCAAGTTAGCTATAGATGTTAATGCATTACATTATTGGAGACATTAATTGGAGATCATTTTTTGGTGTATACATACCAAAAAATCCTCAAGAACATATTAAAATAGTTTGATCTAAATCTAAGACTTTGATGGAGGGTTTAATACCTAAATTTATTCGACTTTGATCTTTCCTACATGCCTAGAAGTGGAAATTTAGTGGCTGATAAACTATGAAGGAGGACTCAGATACAAACATTTTCACAAGATATTAGTGAGTGCTATTAAAGGATTTTTTCTTTGAGATACACTTGGAGGTGTAGGACAATAAAGGACATACTTTTCTATTATCCTTATCAATTACCTCTACCCTTATGGATAGAGTGAGGATGAGGTAGCTATCAGATTCTAAAGGCCTAGTCTTACGGGAGACTGTGGAAGATGAGGACCCACCTTATGGTTGGAATGTAGGAAAGGATTAAATTCTATGTGTACATGTCCATGTATGGGTTTTATAAGACATGTGTGAGGAGATGATGTAATATTTCCAAGATTCATCTTGGGAAAATTAGCACGGTGTCACCAAGATGCGTCATGATTTACATTCCCAATACTAGTGGTCAGGTATGAAAATAGATGTAACTGGTTTTATCATGAGATGTTCCACCTTTAAATAGGTGAATGAAAAACACCAGTGACTAACAAACTTTTATATAAGCTTCTCATTCTTGAGAGTAAATGGGATAATTTCGTGATGGATTTTGTGAAAGTTTTACCGATGTTGCCTCGAGGTAATGATGTTGTATGAGTTTTTCTTATAGGCTCATAAATTATTTTCATTTCCTGCTAGTCAACGAGACCTTAGGTGTTGATGATCTTGAGAGTTTTCATATCCTTGAGATAGTAAAACATCATTGGGTCCCATTCACTATAGTTTCATATAGGGATTGTTTACATCTCATTTTTTGGAAGAGTTTACAGAGGGAACTGAGTAGATAGGTTCTTTTGAACATAGAATACCACCCTCAAACTAATGTTCAATCATAGCATATGATACAGGTTCTTGAGGACATGATACCAGAATGCGCCCTAGATTTTGGGGTCTCTTGGGAGAGGAACATACCCTTGTTAAATTCTCCAATAAAAATATCTTTCAGGATTCTATTTATGTGGATCCTTATGATTATTTGTACGGTAATCCATGTTGATCACCCATTTGATAGTTATAGGTAGGATAGGAAGCTATTCATGGACCTCATCTCATTCAGAAGACTATAGAGATGGTTCAGTTGATTCAGAAGTAGATATATACTACAGTCTGGATAGAAACCTTATGTTGATCATCCTAGATAGCATTATGAGTTTTGGGATAGGGATTATGTCTTTTATGTGTTTCACCGTGGATGATACATAGTAGGGTTAAGAGATAGGGTAAGATTTCGTTGTTATATATTGGATCCTTTAAGACAATGGAGAGAGTTCGTCCAGTAGCCTATAGGTTTTAGTTACCTCAAAGGTATTGATCCATGCACGACGTCTTACATGTATATCAGTTGTGTCTCAATCATTCAGAACTCTCTAAGGATTTTCATCCTGAAGAGGTTGAGTTATATGGAGATGTATCCTTTGAGGAGCATCTGATACATATTGTGGATCATAGCATGAAGGTTCTATGAGGTCGGTTAGTTCCTCTAATATGGGTGTTATTGAAGCACAGTTGTGTATAAGACAATACCAATGAGTGGGGGCCCAGTGTATGAGCATAGTGGTTGGAGTTATTCAAAGAAATTCTTGACCACCCTTGAGAATTCAATTTATGATTTAATTTTTTTAGGGGAGTTTGTAAGAACCCAATTCTTTCTTGTGTCACATATCATTTTATTTCTATAAATTTTTAGTTTAAATTCTTATTTATGGATTGATGTAAATTACCATTGAGATCATAGAGGTATATGGGGTGTTCAGGGGTGTTCTAGACAATTTAGATCCTTGAACCCAACCTTTGGGTTGAAAAAGGCCAGGTGCATGGTTAGTAGAAACCATGCAGGGTAGACCGCATAGTTTCTTCTAACTGTGTGAGGCTTGATAGTAGAATCCTATAGGCCACATAGTTAGATAAACTATACGATATGGGAAGTACACCCTTGTGTGAATGTCTGCAATTTTAATAAAGGATTTTTTCATTGTTTGTGCATGGTTCGTCAAACCATGCATACAAATAAAGTGTTTTGCCCTTTCCTACTACAAAGGGAGTATAGCTAGTGCACAGTTTGGCCAAACATGCATCCAAATCGTGCAACCCAAAAAATATTATGAATTTACCAAAATTTCCCTCTTTATTCATTTATTTCAACCCTAATTTCTATTTCCCCTACCACACAGCAAATCCACCATTGAGATCTCCTCTTTGGCACCCAAAGTAGGAATTGATAGATCATATTCATCCAAGATCATAATCAAGATTTTTTCATCTCATTAGACCCACATTAGTATGATCTTAATTAATTTTATGTAATTCCTTATTTGGTT
Source organism: Viscum album (assembly GCA_963277665.1). Lineage (NCBI taxonomy): Eukaryota > Viridiplantae > Streptophyta > Magnoliopsida > Santalales > Viscaceae > Viscum > Viscum album. The sequence continues at coordinate 196,660,224 of OY728131.1, read as the reverse complement.
TGGTACCGGATTTTTAGTTTAAGTTCAGGCTAATATACCCTATTAATTGGTTCTTCATCTGTTGTTTTTTTTTCTCCCGATCTGAGTCAAATTAGGAGGTGATACTAGACAAGATATCCACTACAAACCTACAGTAGGTGGTCTCATGTTTTTACTTCAAAGTATAAGTGTTTATATATATATAATTGTGTTGTACACCCAATTATTGGAGTGATTACCTTGAAATGGAATTTAACCATTGAGTTAAATTGATAGGTGTAACCAACCAGTACTACAAAACTGGCCTTTAACAGCGCTAGAATTTATCAGCGCTAGAAAAATGCACCGAGAAAGTCAATAGTTATCAGTTCTAAAATAAGGGTTGATGAAGGGGGCCTTTATCATCACTAATAAAAAGTGTTGATAAAGGGTTCCCTTTCTCAGCGTATTTTTTAGCACTGATAAAATTTCACCTTAATCAGTGCTTTTTTAGCACTGATAAAGGTTACCCTTTATCAGTGCTTCATTTTTGGCGCTAATAAAAGTTACTCTTTATGAGTGCTAATAATAAAGTTTTGATAAAGGTTACCATTTATCAGTGATTTATTCGCTCTGATAAAGGCTCAGAAAATAAAATTAAAAAAATTAACAATGTAATTAATTATATAATTATTGTTAAAAATGAATAAACTTGTATATAAATTTTAAAAAATATTAAATAATATATATTAAATATATAGATATATAAAATGATAAAAATTAAATAATTAAACAAATAAAATTTTAAAATTAGTAAATTAAGAAAAATATTTAACATTTTATTAATTAAATATTTTTTTATAAAAATGAATAAATTTAATATATATATATTATAAATATTGAAAAATAGTATATATTAAATTTAGATATATAAATGAATATATAACCAAACAAAAAAATAAAAATGAATAAATTACAAAATTATTTAAAAAATTATTAATGAAACAATTATTAATACAAAAGAGTAAGTATAATATAAATATATACATATATATATATTATAAATAGTAATAAAAATTATATATGAAATATAAATATAGATAAAATGAATAAAATGTTAATTAAAAACATATTAACTACTTATTCAATTTTAATGTTGTTTGATTTTTCAATTTAACATATATCAAACGTCATGTGTTACATTGATTTCACATACATACATATATATATATGTAATTAAGGTATTTTATATGAAAACACACACACAAATATATTTATGAAATATATATGAACACATACACTTAATATCTATGTAATTTTTTTAAATTTCAGTATATTTTAGAATTTCATTATTAACATGATAAATTTAATATATTATGTTTTTAATCGGTAAATTTTATTTATTTATTTATTTATAATACTATTATAGTTAAGGCATTCATTTTTAATATTTTTTTATTTTATTTTATTTTTGAATTTAATCATTTTCTATTATTTATTTATATTTATTTATTTATTATATTTTAGTATTTTCAATATGTATTCATATTTACTTTATTTTATATATATATATATATATATCCATTTCTCTAATAATTTCAATTTAAATAATAGAACATATCTATTTTTTCAATATTTTTAAAATGAAACCATTTTGAGTTATTCAATTTCATTCATTTTTAAATTGAATTTATTTAAGATTATATATTCGCTAATAATGTTAAAAATATATTTGTGAATAAATATTTGTAAATAAATATATTTATAAATGTATATTTAATATATTCATAAATTTATATATTTATAATTATTATAAATAAATCATTACTATTTTTTAAATAAGTATTTATATAAATATAAATAAATAATTATATATATTTAATAATTATAAACTTATAATAAATTTATTTAAATAAATCCTTTATCAACACTAAAATTTTAGAGTTGATAAAGATCCATATTTATCAGCGCTAAAAATCCATTTTAAAAAAATATTTATCAGTTCTAAAATATTAACACTGATAAATACGTTTTTATCAGTGCTTTTTTAGCGCTGATAAAGATCTCAAGATTTATCAACAATTTTTTAGTGATGATAAAGATCTATTTTATCATCGATTACCAATTTAACTTTGATAAAAGGGATCTTTATCAATGCTTTTCTAAAAGCATTATTAAAAGTGTTCTCAATCCTTTTAAAAACCCCTAATCAGTACTCACTCATTTGGATTCTGAAGCTCTCATGGAACTCCTCTGATACTGGTGGGACTCCACTCTGATTCAATAGATGAATCAAGGATAGAATCCAATGTATGTTATTTTTTAATTTTCCTACATCATTGTTTGATCATATTTGTTCTGTATTTTATGTTTTTTGCGATGTTCTTAACCTTGAATAACCCTACATCTCATCTCATCATCGTTGCTGGTGCGAATCCTATGTGTATTTTAATGGCCCATTGACAATAAGAATATTTATAGTTTAACATCATGCAACCAGTATGAGATACTCTATGCAATTTAACTTTCTACTTTTGGGATGAATTTTTGTGGTTTAATGTCTTGATACCAAGATGATAGATGCTGTGAAGTTTGACATCTTTCTTATAGAATGAATTTTCATAGTTTAATGTCTTATAACAAGGATTATATATAATGTGTAGTTTAACGTCTTGTTACCAGGATGAATTTGTGCAGTTAAACATCCTGAAAATTGGATGAGAGACACTATGCAGTTTAACATCTTTCTTCTAGGATGAATTTGTGCAGTTTAACATCATGGAAGAATGATGAGAGATGATTTATGACCACTATGAAAAGTATTTAATGATAAATATGATATTAGTTTGGTTTTTGACCCATTCCTCATCCATTGTGGCCAATGTTCATGCTCTATTTTTTGGATCATCTTGGCATGGATTTCCAAAATGGTTTTTGGAAAGGGGGAAAATGATTTTTAGAATTGAATTATCTTTATAAATGTGGGTTATTATGTTGTGAAAATTGTCTTTAGAAGAACGTCGTTTGAAATTGAAAATAAAATAGTGGTTTTCAAAAATAGAATTCTTCTTTTGTAATGAAATTTATCTTTTGATCCAGTATTTTTGTCCCAAGATGTTCCTTTCAATTGTGTTTCAGATTGATTCTAAACCTGATTTTATGATTTTTATGTTATTCAGAAAGTGCCTCCTAGAATGGTCCCCGAGGTTTCTAGTGGTTCTCTCTATGTTTCTGGTTCTCCTCAGTTTCTGCCCATATTCTATAGAAATTGAGGTTCGTTAGAGGCAGTGAAGTGGATTGTGGAAGTTGATAATGTCTTCAGAGTGTTGGGAACTCCCAAATCTATTAGATTTCGTGTTGTTTTCGGTCTACTTGAGGGTACATATATAGAATAATGGGAGTTGTTTTCCCCACTAATGATGCAATTTTGGATGATATGGTAAGATTATAAGTCCGTATTTTCTCAATGGTTTATACCTAAGGACGTGAAGATAAATAAAAGGGAAGATATCATGAGTTTCTAGCAAGGTTAGCAGATAGTGAAGGCTTCTGTTTAATACTTTAAATAGATGGTTTCCTTTTTTCCAGAGGTGGTGTTGCAGGATCTGTTGAAAGTTTATCTTTTCATTATGAGTCTTCTTCCAAAGATCAAAGAGTAATCCCTCTTCTCCAAGGATTTCCATTTTTAGAAGTTGGTGGAGGAATCATTTCTAGATGAGTTTTCGTGAAAAAATAATAAACACATGGGCTCATTTGTTATGGCATCCCGCCTTTTTATAACATAACTTTTAATTACATTTTACAAAACTGAGGATCTTTAAGGTTTAGTGTCTTGGAAACCAGGAACTTAAAACATGAAAACATAAAACATTCTTCTTAAACACTTGAAAGGCTTCTCCTTATCTTCATCCTAGGTTCATTACTGCATCTCATAACCTGGGGACATACATCAAAAGAAAGGGTGATCAGAAGGCCCAGTAAGGGAAACAAGGGGAAACATTTAACATGTGAACTTGAGATACATCAATAAAGTCACAATAAATAGCTTTAAGGAATGATAAAGAGATCATGAGGCATATCATAATGGAAATAACATGATTCATAACTTTAATATGTGGCTACAATATTTAACTTACACAATCATGAACATATCACCAAGGTCCATCCCCAAGGTGTCATTTGAAACTACCAAGGTTATTCACCAAGGTATCGTTAAAATTGTAATCTCTAGTGGTTACATCACTACACAATGCATTAAAGAGATATCAAGGTGCAACCTTAATTTGTCTTTATAATCATGTGAGAAACACATATAATCATCAAACATTTCATAAATAACCCATATAGCATAAAAGAAATGGGTTTCATTTAATAATCATAATGTTTTAAAAACTGCCTTTTAAGACATGATCTTTATGTCATTTTAAACCCACGGAAAAGGAAAGCGGTTCTCATGTATGTAAATACCAGAATTTAAAATATAAAATTTATATATATATATGTTAATAACTCTGTATAATAAAGAGTTTTGAGTATTCACTTAATAAAATAAAAGAATTTGAGAAAAAAGATAGAGATATTTAGAGATGAAAAATTTGGCAGCATAACGGATATGTTGCAGGGTTTTAGAAAACACTGAAAAGAGAGGGGACATGGGTCACCCACTTATAAATGATACATAAAATAGTAGAGGGACATAATATAAAGGATATAAGAACATGGTAATGAAATTTTAAATACATACCATATGAAATGAAGAACTTGAAAGAAAAACAAAAATAAGATTTCTCTTATGAATATTCGGCAGCCTAACGGCGTCACTTAAAACTTAAAATGAATTTCTGAGATTAAGAGGGGTATCTCATCATATGAACATAAAATTTCATTATTATAGATATATAGATCATACCCCAACATAATAAAAAGGAACATGAAAGACATGACATGAAAATAGAACTTGAAAACGAGAAGGATGAAAGGATGCCTTAAAAATTCGACAGCCTAACGGCGCTACTTAAACATTATTAAAATGAATTGATGAGAGCAATAGGGGGTCTCTCATCATATGAAAATTAAAAGGAAATTAGGATTAATATAAAATAACATCCTCCAACATAAGAACATGGAGCATAAAAGATATGACATAAAAGAGAGTACTTGGAAAGAAAGAGAGAGGTAGGATCCCTTACCTTGAAGAGTAACTTCAAAATCTTGAAGTTTGGGACCTTGGGAGGCTTGAGGAAAGATTTGGAGGACTCTTTGGGAGGTAAGGAGACCATAACTTTGTTGAGGAGGATTTTTGAATCCAAAGGATGAGAGAATAGCTTGGTATTTATAGCGAAAGTGAGGGGACAAGGCATTAATGGCCAAGGGACACCTCATTTGTGGTATTGGCAAAACCATGGGCTTGCCCATGGTATTGGACACTTTGGGCACCTCATACCTTATCTTACTATTCATAAGTCAACCATATTTATTACATACTTAATACAACATTTAATGATGTCATTAAACACCCGTAACTTAAAACCTGTATTTTCACTATTCACCAAAAATTCAACTTTCTCAGAAAAATCCCAAAAATTTCACCTTAACCAAATATCAATTTTTTGATTTCAAAAATGAACTCCATTTTATAAAAATAATTTACTAAATATTTTTAATTTAATTTTTTAAATAAATACACTATTCACTGAAAATTCATTTTTTTCAGAAAAATCCCCAAAAATTACCTTAACATAATATCGATGCTCTGAGTTCAAAAATGAACTCCATTTTATATAAATAATTTTCTAAATATTTTTAATTTAATTTTTAATTAAAAAACACTATTCACCTGAAAAAACTGATACTTGACTAATAATTTCTGAAACAGTTATTTACCTATTTTATTGAATCACATTACTTAATCAAGGTGCCTAGATTATATTAATACCTTTTTAAGTGATATTACTAATCCATTTGGTCACATTACTAATCCTAAGCGTAAAATCACTATTCATAATTTACTATTCATCAAAAATCAAGTCAATCTTATTAGACTCTAAATTTATTACTGAACATAATTGTAGAAGACCATTTTTTGAAAATCCTTACACATAATTAATTATTTAAGGTTTACATAAATATTTTCAAATATCCATTTTCTAGAATTCATCAAAAATATGCATACTATATTTATCCGGACATTTGAAAATTCACAAACTTCATCATAAGAAGAAATTAAAATTTTTATTTAAATCAAAGGATTACACAAGGCAGTTACGGTCTCCTTATATAGCCCCTTATAACCCCATCCTATGACCTAAGTGTAAGGTGTGATAAAGTGAGAGAATCTGAGGACGGCTCAACCAACATCGCATAAGTAGTAATTTCTATCAGTTTGAACTTCTCGCAAAGGCGATTCCGTTCTAGCTTCACACAATGAAGTTCGACTTGGGTTTGGTCCAGAGAAAATCCTAGTGGTGCTACCTCCTTCCCAAGTTCTGTTAGATGGGATTCGATTGGCCCGAGACTACTGGATGAGGTCATCAAATCTTCTTTTTATATTAATTAACCAAGATCACTTGTATTTAAAGACAATAATCGCAACATTTAGTTTCCAAAGGTCATACTGACTAAAGGTCATATAATACTCAAAACCCAACAGTCTCATTTTAATTATACTCATTTTATTAAATGAAAAAAGTTTTGTTGAGTATGAAATAAAATAACACACAAAATTAGGAAACAAGATTTATTCAAAATTTCAGGTTGTTACAATCTCCCCCCCTTAAGAAATTGCGTCCTCGCAATTTTTAAAATTGGGCTTGGAAATTTCATTGAAAGTCCCACATCGGAAAAATAGCAAGTAACACTATTAATCTGAAAGAAAGAAAAGGAAGTAAAAGGGTCACCTGAGTTAACCCATACTAGGGAAATATATTTACCTTCAAGTAGAGTTTCATCCCTTAATAAGTTTCACCAAGACTAAAATTTTCTCAAAATAATGAGCATTCAAAACTACTTGGTCTCATCAAAGCACAAGAATCATCTTCTAGGGAATCATGTAATCCACAAAATAATAACTATCTATATTTAAACATTTATCCCAAAAATATAAAGGGTAAGATAAAACAACTCCTCAAAAAGAAAGAACCCCATAAGAAGGGAAAATACTTTAAATCTTCAAAGTTACACTGTACTACACAGAGTTCATCATAGACCATTTCATAAATAACTATCCTTAAAATTCCTCAAAATAAACCAAACTAAGATTGAAACCCAAATATAAGAAGGATTTGATAGCATAGTCTTCCAAGATAAACTTTATCGTTCATCTCCAAACAACATCAACCACTCCTAACATCTTATAACAAAAGTAACTAACCTAAACATATTTTCCCAAAGATAGGTTAATCATTTCCATAAGTAACCTAAATTACTATAAGTTCACCTTAAATTCATCGATTCTTCAAAATATAAGTCAACCTTTACTCCTCAAAGAAAATACTATAGTAATCTACTTACCTCGATCATATAGGGTTCCCAAAAATATGAACGTCTTCCTAAATAATAATCATCTATAAATCCCCTAATCATTCTTTTTTTTCAATAAGAACAACTTCACAACATCAACAAGTGGTACATAACAATAGATGTTTTCCTTAATGATATAAAACCATCTTAGGTAGTGACTCGATGTTCTTAGAAAACATTAAATATATGATCATAGGGCATGAACTAAAATACAACATGACATAGACAATTATTGCGAAGAAGTTTCATGTACTTTAGTCATCGTGATCCATCTTAGTATAGGACTTGCATTATTCCCTTTTCCTTGAAGATTATTGATTCTCATCATGCTTCTCATCCCTTCCAAGAGAGAATTGCCTTGGATAATGTCCAACTTCTCCACATTTATGACATTGAAAAGTATAAGGTACATTAGATCGAACCTTATCTCTATTCATCACATTATCTATTTTTTTGAAGCAATTGGATACTTTATGCCCTATAACCCCACACTTAAAATATCTCCCGGTTCCTTTGTGACATTCTCCTTGGTGCCCCTTTCCACACTTTTTTCACAAAGAAAATTGGGTCTTCTTTCCCTTATCAACTTTATCAGATGAACATCCTAGAGACTTCGTCTTCTTCTTCCTTGATGAATTTGGGCATTCAACTAGGTACCAATTATTAATTGTGATTTTTTATAGCTGGTTTGGAATAATCACAATATGTTCAACTTGATCTCTTGTCATCTTTGTCACATTAATAGGGTAATCATAACATTTCCTATCACATTGGTTGTGGGACATGTTCTTCTATTTTCCGCCATTAACTAAGAAAAGAAAGTATAATTAGGGGCTTAAATACTTAGCCAATAATCATGAAAAAGAAACTTTAAGCATAGAAGGATAAAATTGTAGAAGAAAATTATATCCTAACTTGTGATCCCCTAGGTTCCAATCTAGGTTATCCATGATCATATATTCTTATGTGAATCTTTATTTTATTTTATCTTTGTTCCTTTAATAATGGTTCATACTAAGCTTATGAATTTACCAAAGCATATCCCATGGAAGTTTCGTAACCAAGAGTGAAGGAAGACCCGTTGTTGTGTAACAGTTCCCGTTCGAGTCTATCTAAAGTGGTGTTTTCAGGTTTTACCCCTATGTACATATGTGCCAGAGCCACCTCTACCTGCTCGTATCCAGACAGCGATGTATTTTCTTGATAAACCAATTAATCAATACTCACCAAAATACCAGGAATATTTCTTATATTTAAACTTTTCTATAGGGTTATTCCTAAAGTTTTCATATCCTAATTTCCACAAATAACTAAACCATCCTTTGATACCAAATATGGCATCCCACCTTTTTATAACATAACCTTTCATTACATTTTACAAAACTGAGGATCTTTAAGGTTTAGTGTCTTGGAAACCAGGAACTTAAAACATCAAAACATAAAACATTATTCTTAAACACTTGAAAGTATTCTCCTTATGTTCATCCTAGGTTCATTACTGCATATCATAACCTGGGGACATACAGCAAAAGAAAGGGTGACCAGAAGGCCCAGTAAGGGAAACAAGGGGAAACATTTAACATGTGAACTTGAGATACATTAATAAAGTCATGATAAATAGCTTTAAGGAATGAGAAAGAGATCATGAGGAATATCATAATGGAAAGAACATGATTCATAACTTTAATATGTGGCTAAAACATTTAACTTATACAATCATGAACATACCACCAAGGTCCAACCCCAAGGTGTCATTTGAAATTACCAAGGTTATTCACCAAGGTATCGTTAAAATTGTAATCTCTAGTGGTTACATCATTACCCAATGCATTGGAGCGCTATCAGGGAGCACCATTAATTTTTCTTTATCATAATGTGAGCCACACATATCATCATCAAAAATTTCATAAATAACCCATATAGAATAAAAGAAATGGGTTTCATTTCATAATCATAATGTTTTAAAAACTGCTTTTTAAGACATGATCTTTATGTCATTTTAAACCCACGGAAAAGGAAAGTGGGTCTCATGTATGTAAATACCAAAATTTAAAATAGAACATTTTGATATATATATGTGAATACCTCTGTAGAATAATGATTTTTGAGTATTCTCTTAATAAAATAAAATAATTTGAGAAAAATATAGAGACATTTTGAGACAAAAAATCCGGCTGCATAATGGATATGTTGTAGGGTTTTAGAAAACATTGAAAAGAGAGGGGACATGGGTCACCCACTCATAAATGATCCATAAAATAGTAGAGGGACAGAATATAAAAAATATAATAACATATTAATGAAATCTTAAAGACATACCATATGAAATGAAGAACTTGAAAGGAAGACAAAAATAAGATTTCTCTTATGAAAATTCGGCAGCCTAACGACGTCACTTAAAAAATAAAATGAATTGATGAGAGAAAGAGGGGTCTCTCATCATATTAACATAAAATGTATGTATGATATATATAGATATCATACCCCAACATAATGAAAAGGAACATTAAATACTTGACATGAAAATAAAACTTGAAAATGAGAAGGGTGAAAGAATCCCTTAAACATTCGGCAGCCTAACGGTGCCACTTAAACATTCTTAAAATGAATTGACGAGATCAAGAGGGGGTATCTCATCATATAAACATGAAAAGGAAAGTAGGATTAATATAAAATAACATCCTCCAACATAATAACATGGAGCATAAAAGATATTACATAAAAGAGAGTACTTGGGAAGAAAGAGAGAGGTAGGATCTCTTACCTTGAGGAGTATCTTCAAAATCTTGAAGTTTGGGACCTTGGGAGGCTTGAGGGAACCTTGGGAGGACTCCTTGGGAGTTAAGGAGAACATAACTTCATTGAGGAGGATTTTGGAATCCAAAGGATGAGAGAATGGCTTGGTATTTATAGGGGAAGTGAGGGGACAAGGCATTAATGGCCAAGGGACACCTCATTGGTGGTATTGGCAAAACCATGGGATTTCCCATGGTATTTTCCCATGGTATTGGCCACTTGGGACACCTCATACCTTATATTACTATTCATAAGTTGAACATATTGATTACATACTTAATACATCATTTAATGATGTCATTAATCACCCGTAACTTAAAAACTGTATTTTCACTATTCACCGAAAATTCAAATTTCTCAGAAAAATCCCAAAATTTCACCTTAACTAAATATCGATGCTCTGATTTCAAAAATTAAATCCATTTTATAAATATAATTTTCTATATATTTTTAATTTAATTTTTTAAATAAATACACTATTCACTGAAAATTCATTTTTTTCAGAAAAAACCCAAAAAATTACCTTAACATAATATCGATGCTCTGAGTTCAAAAATGAAATCCATTTTATAAAAATAATTTTTTAAATATTTTTAATTTGATTTTTAATTAAAAAATACTATTCACCTGAAAAAGCTGATACTTGACTAATAATTTCTGAAAGAGTTATTTACCTATTTTATTGAATCATGTTACTTAATCAAGGTGCCTAGATTATATTAATACTTTCTTTAAGTGAGATTAATAATCCATTTGGTCACATTACTAATCTTAAGCGTAAAATTACTATTCATAATTTATTATTCATCAAAAATCAAGTTGATCTTATTAGACTCTAAATTTTTTACTGAACATAAATGTAGAAGACCATTTTTTGAAAATCATTACACATAATTAATTATTTAAGGTTTACATAAATATTTTCAAATATCCTTTTTCTAGAATTCATCAAAAATATGAATACTATATTTATCCAAACATTTTAAAATTCACAAACTTCATCATAAGAAGTAATAGCAATTTTTATTTAAATCAAAGGATTACACAAGGCAGTTACGGTCTCCTTACATAGCCCCTTATAACCCCAGCATAGGACCTAAGTGTAAGATGTGCTAAGGTGAGAGAATCTAAGGGAGGCTCAGCCAACATCGCACGAGTAGTAATTTCTATCATTTTGAACTTCTCACGAAGGAGATTCCGTTCTAGCTTCACACGATGAAGTTCGGCTTGGGTTTGGTCCAGAGCAAATCACAGTGCTGCTACCTTCTTCCAAAGTTCTGTTAGATGGGATTCGATTGGCCCGAGACTACTAGATGAGGCCATCAAATCTTCTTTCTATATTAATTATCCAAGATCACTTGTATTTAGAGACAGTAATCACAAAATTTTGTCTCCAAAGGTCATACTGACTAACGGTCATATAATAGTCAAAACCAAATAGTCTCATTTTAATTATACTCATTTTATTAAATGAAAAAAGTTTTGTTGAGTATGAAATAAAATAACACACAAAATTAGGAAACAATATTTATTCAAAATTTCAGGTCGTTACAGTTGTTGTCTCTTGTTTTCGGGTGAATACATTCAGAATTTCATCATTTTTTTGGCTATTTTAAGTTAATCATTCATTATAAAAGTATGATAAAATTATCCTTTCATAGTTAAAATGGTTTTTTTTTCTTTTGAATTTGAACCTTTGAATGGTTATCCTTTCATGAATTAGTTCTCCTCTTTCTATCATGATTGTTTGGAGATGTCTATTTTTATTGAAATCTCTCTTTGTTCCTCGTGTGCGGGTTCATTTATATTATGTATTTTGATCATTTCTAATTTTTTTTTCCTCTGATGTAGTGTATTGTAAGAATATTGATGTGTATTTGGCTACATTAATCAATGAAGCAAAAACATTGATTGGTTGTGCATCACTCAAAAATTTACTAACAAAACTAAGGATTCTATGTGAACTTCACAACTGTTGGTTAACTACAACTTAGCAAAGAATCTGACCTAAACTTCCTACCCAGCATCCCCATGATGATATTATCTCACACATGCTCACTAACATCTCTATCATATCACCATTCATCATTCACTTTTCCTTCTCTTCCTGCAATCATTTACTATATGCATACATCATGCATCTTTACAAGTAGTAAATGAGTTCAAGAAGAGAAGGAAAATTTAATGTTGAATGGTGATATGATAGAAATAGTGGAGAGTGTTTGTGGGATGAGAGAATCACAGGGATGATGGACATGAAGTTCAGGTTAGATGCTATGCTAAGAGGTAGTTAACCAATATTAGTGAAGTGAATATAGAATCCTTAGTTTTGTTATTAGCTTATATCTGGACCAAAGAAACCCTTTGGAATTATGTGAAGGTAATGTTACGAAAGAATTTCTCTATTTTACTAAAAATATATATAATGAAACTTTGATTTAATTTTTATTATTCCTTATAGCATTCTTTTATTTTAGAATATTTCTCTCTATGTGTCATGCATTTCTATGATGAATAGTGATGTTATCCCAACTCAATCACAGAGTTAATCTTGATGTTTTCATAGTAAAATCATTTTTCATACAATTAATTCATTTTTTCATATTTATGATTAATTTATTTCTTTCTAGTATTACTCGTGTAATAATTGATTTCTTATATAGGTGGATCCTTTTGTTCGATTTGGGGTTCTCTATCTAAATTAAATGCTTCTTATCCCTCATAACTTTTTCACCCCTACAATGTTGCATTTATCACTTTGTTTCAAGTTCTCTACATTGCCTTTACAGGAAGAGCAATGCCATTGCCTCTACTTAATTACAATGTAAATATTGATATTTTCACAGAAAAATAATTGTTAATATAATTAATGTATTATTTTATATTTATTTTTAATTTATTTAAATCTAGTATTGCTCATAATAATTATTTTCTTATACTGGTGGATTCGGTTTTTCACGTTGATGTGGTTTGTTTGAAGCTGCGCATGCAGTGTTGGAAGGATGACAAATAGAGTCAATGGAAATCGTGGTAGCATTGACAGTTAGGATTGTTTTTGAATGTATGTAATAATTTTTATTTTTGTAATTGTATAAACCAGTGTTTGGAATGTTTATAATTTAGTTTTTTTCTAGTATTTGTGTTGTAAATTTTATTTCATTCAAATTTTATATTGGGACTTTTTTTGATGATATATGGAATGTTTCTGGTGTGTTTCTAGTGTTGCGGTGTGTTGTTACATCACACTACAGTGGTGTTGCAGTGTGATATTACAGTATATTGCAGTATGGCCCTTTATTATTAGTTTTAAATGTAGTGATAAAGAACACATTTTTCAATTCTTTTAAAATCATTGATAAAGGACGCATTTTTAGTGCTTATAAAAATGGTGATAAAGGTATACTTTATCATCATTGATAAAAATTACTTTATCATTGCTAACAAAAGCACTGATAAAGTATTCCTTTAGTGGCGTTAAATAAAAGCACTGATAAATGAGACTTTTATCACTACTTTTAAAATCACTGATAAAGGTACTATTTATCAGTGCTTTTTTTAGCACTGATAAATGTCCCTTTTATCACTGCTTTTTAAACACAGATAAAAGTCATGGGATTTTAACCTCACTCACATTGTTTTCACTTTTCTATCACTGATAAAGGCCATTTTTAGCACTGTTAAAGGTAAATTTTGTAGTATTGTATGTAATTAAAGGAAATCGTTGATAATTGTATAGATGTTAAGAACCTTTAATTGGATCCACCCATTTTGGTGTGTTGTTTAATTAAACGGACCAGTATGGGTGGAATATGTTTTGGATACCTTTTATATGTTATTTTTACCCATTTTCAAGGGATGTTTAATATTAAAATGTAAAATGATGAATTAAATTGTAACTTTAATTATGAATTAATTTTTAATTTGAATTGCAATATCAATTTTAAATTAAACTGAAAAAATAAAGTGAATGGAATTCATGTCCCTAGAAGCTTTCCATGTATTTGTTGATTAAGAATGATATTATTATTATAATTAATTTCTCATATGGGTTAAATTATAAACTAATCCTTCTAAGATTAGATTGTTCTTTAATCCACCTTTTTAAGTGAGATTGAATTGAAATTAATAAAGTGAAAACCTAGATATTATTAAAGGATATTATTTGACTTCTTATATGCCTCGATTGGTACATGGGTTCTTATACAAATTCCTTGGATAGACTCATTTGGATTATACCTTGCTTACACCTGAGCGACACTTAGAATCTAAGTAGACTATCAAGGATGGACTCATAGGGGGTGAATATTATATGTTGAGTGATACTTGGACTCCTTATGGAATTCCAGGGAAAGACTCATAGGATAGTTTTTCATATATTCCTGGGGTGATACTTAGTCTCCCTTAGTGGACTGCCAAGGAAGGACTTGAGTGGTAGTGTTGTTACACCACACCTAGAGAGATACCAATATTCCTATGAGGAATGCCTAGGATGGTCTTGTTGGGTGATTGGTTCATGCTACACCTAGAGCAATACTTGGATTCCAAATTAGGAACACGAAGGATGGGATTATGTTCTTAAATGATTAATTAATGAAATGTCCAATACAACGCATTTGTCAAGACAAATCACAAGCCTGGATTCAGTATTTACTTACATATGATATATGTTCATTTTAGGCACATTTTGATTACAAACATGTATGGGTGACACTGGGATACATTCCAAGTCTCGAGTCATATTTATTAAATGAGATTGATTAGTTAAATGAAATTGATTTTTAAAATGAGGTAGGACTGACTATTAAATTTAGGGATATTTCTAACTAGGCCGAAGCAGGTAGCAGAGGACGAGTGTCCAAGAGAACCCAGACATTTATGGTATTTTACATTCAGTACCTATTTTATATATACTATTACTTACTGCACACTATTGTTGTGATATAAATATTTACTAACTTCATGGTATTAAATTTTGGGTGGTTGCCTACTGGGATTATATCTCACACACTGTTTTGGACACCGATGGTACCCAAATAGACTATATGATTGTAGGTATGGATAATATCAAGTTCACTACTAGAGGTTCTTAATTTCTACTTATGTGTAGGGGATCATGGGACCGATATGAGCCTCATAATGATAGATGGATTTTTTTGGCCTTTTTTACTTTTTTCCATGTATTTTACTTACTATTTATGCCTATTTTAGATGATTTATTAGACACATGACATGTATCCTCATCTTCTATATATGAGATTCCTTCTGGTATGATTTATATATTTATTTACTATTCATTTATGATCTATCTGATTTATTTTTTATGCTTCCGCTACTTATCTAATATTCTATTTCCACTATGCTATACTCTGGTAATGAGGTAATAATCTCCACACTTGAATAACTAATCCCTCACTTATAGTCATTAGCCTCTAGAATTTTGGGGGATGCACTTGAGCCCATGTGGAAAACTAGGCTCGGGGCACCTTCAGTGGCATCTGGGTCCAAGACATTAAAACATGAGACAAGATTGGGTAACCCATTTCCTTCCATGGGTAATTATTATATTTATACCTTATTATTGTTTTCCTTTTTGTGTCACAAATAAGCATGTACATGTTATGATGGTTATGCCTAGATAGCACTCCAATTCATTGATTGATTTTTTTTTGTCTGGTGAGATGTTATATATGGTATTCTGGTTTAATCTTAATCCATTATGGGAGTTATTAAGTTATATTATCTATTCATATGAGGAATAAATTGAAATTGTTAAATAACTAGTGTGGCCCATAATTACATAGCCCCTTGATGCATTGGTGGGTCTCATGATACAAACTAGATTGGGTATTTGGACGAGGTCTTACCCAAAAAAATAAGATATCTTGGCATGAGGCCTCAATGGTAAGTTTCAGATATCTGGCATTGTAAATTCCATCATTATGAAATTAGTTATTAATTTTTATATGATTATTTAAATAGTTATGATATAAAATGATAAGTTTCTAGCTCATGTAATTATTTATATGGAATTATTTCATCATCATTTATTCTTTACATATTATTCATTCCTTACTATCTTTCATTGTATGCATACCCTTAATGATCATTTGATCTCACCCCTTTTATATGTTTCATTTTTCTAGGATTCCAAGAAGTTTTTTTATGATTGATATCTAGGAATTTGATAAAGTAAATACTGGTGTTCTTAATGAAAATACTATCTTTTATTTTATGTTTCTATATATAATTTGGGATTCAATCATTTATATATTTTACCAAGACTACTAAACTATTCAACTATTTATGATATGATCACTTTTTTCTAGTGACAATGTAATAAATTAGACATTGAATTTGGGATAATAGGGTTGAGGTTTTTATAATTGGTATTAAATTAAGGTCTATTTATTTTTGGGTATTACGATTAGAGAGATTTAGTAAAAACCTAGGGATACGTCTAAGTATAAGATAATATCCTAATTTTTGGGTAAGGAAACGATTTTATGCTTTTCCTAATAATACATATCTATCTGGATACAATGAGTGGACTTGGTTTTGTAAAAGAAGAATCTAGCGGTAATATGCTCAAAAAGAGTTAGTTGAGTGTATCTTGGCCATCATTTTGGTTCATGATGAGTGTGCCCCTACTGTAGACCTACTTTTATACTCTTGGGGGATATTATTGGGTTAATTCACATTTTCTTTAGGAACCATAATGAAGGATTTGAATATATGATAATAATGGATGACCTAGGTGAAAATTAAGGTGTCATATATTTAAAACAATGTTTCATGATTTAGGCATCCTAAAAATGATTTTTCGTGATTATTATTATTGTTTCTCACACCAATATTTTTGGTTTTAGTCAATGGATGAAACTAGAAGGAATGGTTTTAATGCTTAATTTGATGGAAAATAGGGTGGTTCCAAGAAAACAAACGGTATAACACTGAACTGAAATATATTTTTATTATGCCCAATTAGTTATCAAAATATATGATTAACAACATGTACCTTAACTAACTCTTAAATCACCAAATAAGATAAATATGGATTCCACTAAGATATTATGTGGAGAAAACCATGGAGTAAAGAAGGATCTATCACACCCCAAACTTGATTTTTCTTTTATTTTATTCTTCTCTTATTATTAGTTATTTTGGTTTAGATTCTTGTCAGGTTCCCAGTGAAACTTTTTGAATTTTCATATTTTTTTCGAAGGTTTATGGGCCTATTAATAGTTTGAGAATGGTTATACTAAGTGTGAAACTTTGACATAAGTGATTCATACAGTTTGATCATGGTTAAACTAAGTGTGTAGCCTAAGTTTACATCCTGTGTAACTCTTTATAGTGGGGAATTTCATAGTCTGTGTAAAGTTTGTATAACCATGTGATCTAACCATGAAACCCACCCAAAGAAAGTAATTTTTGAAATGTATCCTTATTTTAAATTGGGGTTTCTTCCTTTGTAATTCCCCATTCGATCCCCATAACCTAGATTCCTCCCATGGACCTTTTTGACTCCTCCAATGTGATTTTTATGTGGTTACTTGGTGATTCATCACCAGGTTCAAAAAGTATGATCTCCTCCTCTCTTCCACTTTTTTATCTTTTTATTTGTTTTATAAATGTGATGTTCTTACTTGTGGTGTAATGGGAAAAATATATTTGTTGTTCTAATGAAGATATTTTAATGAAAATTGGTTTTTAAAATGGTTTTCCTTAGTTATATATATATGTATATGCATGTTAGGTGTTTGATAAAATGGAAGTCGTCTTTTAAAATAGAATTTTTATTTTGAGTGTGACTAGTCTTATTTAACCTTTGGTTATGTTTTGGATGCTTGTTTTGTTTATGAATTAAGTTTTGAGTGGAAATCTTGGTGACATTTATGATTTAGTTCCCACATATGGATGTTTTGATTAATGTTAAAGATGGTGGTGAATCTTTGTTTTGGTTTTGGGTACTTTTATGGTTTACCATGGATGTTCTATTGGATGTGTCCAAATACATATTTTAATAGGGTGTACATATGTATAGGAACACAAATGAAGATGTTTTTTGATAAAAATTATAAAATTAAAACCCATAATTTAAAAAAACTTATCCCCCCTCTCTCCTTTCTTATTCAACCATATTCTCCTCAAGTGGTTCCCTCAAACCATTAGTGTTTTTATAATGTTCACTTTTTTTCAAAGGACTCAAATGTGTTTTGAAATTTTGTGTTCAAAATCATGGCTCATTTGGAACTTTGATATGTGTTTTGGTTTCCAAATCACATAAATGATTGTTTGTCACCTTTTGTAAATGATGTTTGTTTTTGTCTTCGTTTTGGAAATGACTTTGGAAATGGATTTAGAACTCTGAAATGGAAAAGTACTAGTTGTTATTTTATAATTTATTGATAATTAGTTTTGAAACTCATGTGAAGTGTAGGCCTAATTGTAACTTTGGAAGATATGATGTTTTATGAGGACATATATAGTATACCATATAAATATATGGTCATTGTATAGGTGTTTTTGGTGTTTGGTCAAGGAAATCATGGTGGATATGGGTTTCAATTTCATCCATGCATGTGAGGATCTCCCCATTAATCATGTTATTTTATCATGGGATTTTGGGGCGTCACCTAGAGGGTCAAGTGATGATTTCTTATCAACCCTGATTAGAAAGGATTATACCCCATGGATTATTTGAGTGTCTAGGTGGGACGTGCCACTGGATTAGATAGTTTAGATAGGAAAGTTTTTTACAGACAATAGAGCCACACCATACACTGGTAGGTGAGTTTGAATCAATTATGTATACGGATTACTTCTAAAGATGTTTAAGAAATTCTCATGATTACTATTTGTATGTTTTGTTTTACTCTGATTCACTTGTCTGCCTTCTCTATTAGTTCCAACATGATTTAAATGTCTACTTTATTTTATAGTATTGATTTTGATCACCTATTTAATTCCTTATTTTGTAATTTTGTTTATTAAAATAATATTTAAAATGGAAATTTATTTTAAAAAGGAAGGATGTGTATGTTATTTATAAAGGTGGGTTTTTTGGAAATATTTTTTTTGGAATTTGAAATGACTAAACCTTATTTTCTATATGTATTTCAAACTATTATGTATAGACTATCTCGAGAAAAGAAATATCTTGAATCTAGTGCTTACCTACTGACCTATTTATGCTCACATGCTACTTGTGACACTTAGCATTGGTAGACCCAAGCAATTTTTTAGGTTTAGGTTCTTGTTCAAGATTTCCTATAAAGTGGGTTAGGTTCTAGATGGTGGTTACCAAGAGGTCACATGGGGATCTGGTCTTTCTGTTTTGGTTTTTGTTTCATATTTTAGTTTCTATTTTTTTAGTTTTTCTTGTATTTGAATTCAATATATGTATTTATTATTTCTCAGTTATTATTAGATTTTACTACATACAATATTGTAGTATTTTTATCTAGGTTTTTATTTGGCATAAATAATTCCCAATTGAATTATATTTGATGTACGGTGCAAGCCTCCAGCATGGGAGGATCAGAAATGCCTCTCGGTCCCTTTTGTGGCCTAGGTTGGGTGTCGGGTCAGTTGAAATCCAAGATTGGTTTGTGAAAAAAAATTATCACAGTAGCCCTATGTTATTTGGGGTTTCAAGTAGTTGGAGATTATGGTTATTATAACTTGGTAGGTAGGTACGGGAAGAGCGTCTTGAACTCTTTCTCATTCTAATCCTCAAGTTTCCAGGGGTAGTCTAATTTCTAAGTCTTTTGTTTTGGTTCTTATGTGTGTGGGTGGGGAATGAAAATAGAGGTGAACCGGTGATGTATAGTGGTCTTACGTATAGTAGTGACCATATGGAGCCTGAGTTTATAATTCATGGTCCTCCTTATGTTTGGTGCTTTCCTTGGTAATGTCCCACCAACAAGTTTTTTTGGTTATGCATCCCTACTAGTTCCCTATTCTGAGATTTTGATGTGAGCTTTGTTTTTTTTTCAATTGGTGTGAGTGTACTTTTAAAATGAATATTGTTTTAAAAAAAGTATTATTTAAAAGGGAAAACAATTTTTGTGCAAGTTTTTTATTTTAAAATAAGAATTTTATGCTTGAGTTGGATTAGAAAATGGGTTTTGGTATTTGTAAAGTGGCCTTGGAAGGAGGAAGTACTGAAAATTTAAATGGAAATGGTTGTTTTTGAAAGAGGAGTTTGTTTCTATTTGTGATGTTTGGATTATGATCCAATTTTTTGTCATGTGTTGATATTTTGGTTTATTTTTGGTTGATTTTGATTTTGGTAATGTCTTTTTCTTCTATTCATAGTATGTTGCCCAAAAAGGTCACCAAACTTTTTAATGAGTCTCTTTATGATTTTGATCCTACCCAAAATCTCATTGGAGTGATAGAGTTGAGTTTTTATTAGTTTTTTACTATCCTTAGTAGTGATTTAGGTCCATTAAAATCTATATAATGTATTAACTAAGTCAAATATGTCTTCAGGTCATTGGGAACCCCTGAAGCTAGGAGAGTCCATGTAGTTTTAGATTCATTTGAGGGTCCATATTTGGATCGATGGAAGGTGACCAACCCAATGTTATTTAAATTTTGTATGACTTGGTAAGTGTTTAATACCACTTTAATCCAATGGTCCATACCTAAGGAGGTGAGGGAAAATAAATTAATGTAGCAGTTAGGTGTCCAGCAAGGCTAGCGGTCGGCGAAGGCCTATATTAGGTTCTTTGAAGGGATGGTTTCTATCTATCCTAAGATAGAATTGGAATATCACCTAAAAGCTCCTATTTTATTCTAGGATCTTCACCCAAATATTAAATATAGGGTTATTTTTGTCTAGGAATGTTCTTTATAAGAAGTTAGTTGAAGAGGTGTTTCGAGCCGAGTTGGTTCCTGGGGTGCATTTGGTGGAAATTAGCGCTCATGAAGGTTCCCCATCTGGTGAGAGGTGTATGCCAGAGGAACCTACTCTTGAGGGGTATACTTTATCAGTTTTGGATTCTCATTCATTGAACCTTTTTCTTTTGTTCTTGTAGTGCCGATGATTCATGCATTCAAATACATATTGTCATAATACTCTTCAGGCGTATCATTATTGTGGTCGTTTTGGTCACATAGGGAAGTTTTGTAAGCATATTTACCAGAATAGAAAGTTTTTATTGGATGATGTTAGCTCCTTACTTAAAGGAATAAGATGACTCAAGACATCAGGGCTTCATCCATAGGCTGCTAAGTGAAGCTCTTCATGCTATTAGGAATCATTGGGTGGGATGTAGTTGTAGTCCCAACTTTTTTCTTCAATGTGGTGGTGGGGATGGTTTAAGTTCTCCCTTATAGACTTATTTTATTTTGTAATATCCTATTTTATATAATAATATTAGTGATTTATTTCTTTTGTAATTATAGTGGTTGAAACTTTTTCAATGAGACATTGACTAGTGTTCCTCCTTATGTGTTATTATCACTTCCTGTAGATTGGTTTCAGTTCTTGTTCATTCTTGATTTGGAGATGTTCATGTCTCATGGAATTGACAATTTGTGAACTTGTTTTATATTTGGTTTGAGTTTCTCTTATGTATTTATCCTTTATTGGGGGTTTTTTCTTTGTGTGGGAAATTCCTAGTCCTGATGCTTGTGCTTTTTGGTCTGCAATGGGAGTTCTAAGGTTGGTCTAAGCTAGTCAGTTCTAAAATGGTGGGGAGGACCACCATGGATCTTATTGTGGTTTCTTCCAGTATTGGTTATTATTAGTTGGTTTTTATAGTGGGGATGACCCTCTCTATCCCATTATTTATGGTTCTACTCATTTTGGTTTTCTTTATAGTTTTTCAGGTGTTACTTATGAAGTTAAATAGGTCTCCCTAAGGTTCATGGTTTTGTTCATCCTTGTTCAGTTCTGAGTTATAGTTTTGGTTATCATTTGTCTCGAGGACTTTATGGTTCCATAAAGTTTTTGTTTTTGGGATAATTGTTACACCCCAAACTTTTTTTTTTCTTTTCTTTAATATTTTTATGATGTTGGTTCTTTTAGTTGAGGTTCAGGTTGAGTTCCTCATGAACATTTTCGAGATTTCAGAGTTTTTTTGAAGGTTTACGGGAATGTGCACGGTTTGATCGCAGTTAGAATAAGTGGGAAACTTAGAAAAAAGGATATTTCATGGTTTTATCATGTTTAAACTAAGTGTGTAGCCTAATTTTACAGTCTATGAAACTCTTTATAGTGTGTAATTGCACGGTTTGCACATGGTTTGTTTAACCATTCGATCTAACCGTTCAACCCACCCGAAGATGGGTATTTTTGAAATTTGTCCTTCTTTATAATTGGGGTTTCTTCCCTTGGCATTCCCTATTTGAACCGCATGACCTAGATGCCTCCCATGGAGTTTTGTGTCTTCTACAAGCTCCTCTATGTTGATTTTTATGTGGTTTCTTAGTGATTCGTCATCAGGTTCAAGAGGCATGAGCTCCTCCCCTCTTCTTATTTGGTTTTTTTCTCTTTTACTACTCTACTATAACCCTAGAGGAAATTATTGTCAAATTTTCATGCCTAGGGTGGTTAAAAATTGGGGGATTTCTTTTTAATGGTTATGAGCCATGGTAGGAGGGTCTTCTCAGTGAATTTCATCTAAATAAATATGATTAAACAAATTAAGGTAGTTGTTTCCATTATTTTTCATTCCAGAACATTGAATATAGGCTTGATATTTTATAATTGATTTTTAAATGTGATTTACTTTCTTGAAGTTTTTTAACACAAATGTTTTTGGTGTTCCAAAGATGGGATTTTGAAGAAAAATGGTTTTTCAAATGGTTTTCCTTAGTTATATAAATGTGTGTGTGTGTGTGCATGCAAGGTGTTTGATAAAGTGTCAATTGGTCTTATGAAATATAATTTTGTATTTTTATATTGTGTTTATATTTATTGACCTTTGATTATGTTTTGGTGGCTTGTTTTATTTGTGAATTGAGTTTTGAGTGTAAATTTTGGTGACTTTAATAATTTAGTTCCCATGTATGGATGTTGTGATTAGTGGTAAAGCTAGTAGTGACTCTCTTTTTTGGTTTTGGGTGTTTTTATAGTTTACCATGGATATTACATTAGATTTGGGAACATAAATATGTGTATGGGGTGAACATATGGATGGGAACATAAATAAAGATGGTATTTGATAAACATGCTCAACTTAACACTTGTATTTTAAAACACTTATTCCCCCCACATTTCTTCTCAAACCTGATTCTCCTAAAGTGGTTCCTTCAAACCCTTAGAGTTTTTATAAAGGTCCCTTGGTTATAAATGACTCAAATTTGGTTCAAAATTGTGCGTTTGATACCATGGCATGTTGGTCACTTTGAGATGTGGTTTGGTTTCAAAATGACCTAAAGGCCTGTTTGGAAATTTTCATACATATTGTTTGCTTTTGTCTTGGTTTTGGAAATGACTTTTGAAACGTATTTATAAAAATTAAATAGAATAGTTCTTGTTAGTATTTTATAATGTATTGAATATTAGTTTTCAAGATCATGTGATATGTAGGCTCGGTTAGAACTTTAGATGATGTGATGTGTAATGGGAACCTCAAAAGGTGAGTCTGATTCAAGTACATATGGGGATTAATTATAGATATTTTTAGAATATTATCATGATTGAAATATATATGTTCTATTTTACTCTACTAAACATACTTTCCAAATCTATTAGTTCCTTTTTTCTTGCACTATCTACTTTATTTTCTGGTATTTATTTTGATCACCAGTTTTGTTCATTCTTTTGGAATTTGGTTTATTAAACTGATATTTAAAATGGATATTTTTTTTAAAAAAAGTAATGGTGTGTGTGTTATTTCTAATGCTGGGATTTTCTAGAAATATATGTTTGGATTTTGAAATTATTAAACCTTATTTTCTATATTTATTTCATACTATATGTTATGGACTTTCTTATGAAATGAAATGTATGTACTCTATAGTTCTTACCTATTAAGATATTTATACTCACACCCTACTTGTGTCACTCGGTGTCGATAGACCTAATCTATTTTTTAGGTTTTGGTTTTGGTTTAGGTTTTACTATGGAGCGAGATAGTTTTTTATGGTGGTGACCAAGAGGTCACATAGAGATATGGTCTTTCTGGTTATGTTTTAGTTTCATCTTGTAGTTTCTGTTTCATTCTGTTGTTCTTGTATTCAAATTTAGTTTATGTATTTATTTTTGTTTAGTTATTATTAAATTTTGTTGCAAACTCTGTTGTGGTATTTTTATCTTAATTTTTAATAGGAATAAATCATTCCCAGTTAGATTTTCTTTGATACCCAATGCTAGTCGCCAGCTTGGGAGAATTGAGAATGCATGTCGAACTTTATCACGGACCAGTTCGGGTGTTGGGTCGGTTGCTAGCCCATCCTGGTTCGTGATAGGCTCAATTTCCTTCTTGTTATAAATATTGGAAAATACACCTAGTAGGATGTCTCAAAGGAATAGAAAAATGTTTTATCTTTTGAAAAAGGGCATAGAGATATGAATTGTAGAGAAAAAATGAGTAATTCAATGGAGATAAATAAATTTCTGCCTAGAGATAAATTTATATTTATTTTTATTAAATTTTGGGAACTTGGTCATTATCCAAGTCAATTATCGCTTCTAAATGTTAACCCCTAGACTAAGTAAGGACCTGTTTTATAGAAATCATTGAGGTGAAAGTATTTATGTATTGGGATTTTAGAATTATATTACAGAGGTATTTTTATAAAGGGTGTTTTAGTCATAAGAATCATGATACATCTAAGGAATGTGTTAATTTTTGGAATCATTTATGATTTTACTATATATTTATGGTGATTCAAGTTATTTATAAAAATTATTATCATATATTATTAGGCCATATAAATCTTTTATGATACTTTAAGAGTGGTTGAATTTACTTTGGAGATAAATATTAAATTTATATGAGATGAATATGTGATAAAATCATTAAAATCATTTGGTTTCAACCTTATTTAGGGATATTTTTAAGAATTTTAAGGTTCTTTATTAATCAAATGATCAAATTTTAACTTTGGTTGTTATTTTTGGGGATTTATATATTAATGGTGTATTTCATCAAATGATGGTTTATTCATTTTGGGAATTATCTTACCTTATTCTAAAAAATTGATTTGGGATAGTTTATAAAGACATGGGAAATATATTTTTATCTTTTTTTGGATTATTTGATCCACTAGAAAATGATTTTAGTGTTTCAGGCATAAAAAATCATCTTGAATAATCATCATTTGAAGAAAAAGGTGAGATTATGGTGGATATTAATTAAAGGCTTAAATTATACTTATAAATTAAGTATATTACCATATATTTTTAGTATATATGGTTAAATAATTTCTAAAATCTTTTAAAAGTATATTAAAAAACAATATCCTATTACCTTTATTTTTTTAGGAACTGATAGTCTTTTTCAAAACTCTTTGTTTTATGGTTTTGTGGTCGTTTAATTTCTCATAGTAATTCACTTTATTACAATCAATTTTATCTGTCACTATCCAAGATAATTTGGAAATTATGAATTTTTTCCATGTCTATATTTTCACTTTCCATTAATTCTCTTCTATTTAGAAACCATGTTATGTGATTACCTTTATATTTCCTTTTCTAACTTTTTAAGAGAACATGGTATTAACCCTTTTTTGGATATAGGATTTCAACAATGGTATTTTTAAATTTAAAAAATATGATTACTAAGTTCAAGTTAAAATTTGAAGGAAAAAATTTATTAGAGGGTTGAGAATGGAACACCCTAATATTTTAAAAAAAAACTATGTTCAATAGCGTGTTCAATATGCAAAACTGAGCCTAAACAAACCATGAAAAATTATTATTCAAATATGAGAATTATGAACTAGTTATTAAATTGGAAGGTATGAATATTATTTACTAAATTATGAAATATATATAAATATAATTTTAAATATAAATTTATTGATAAATTATTAAGAAATAAGAACTCAATTTTTAATGAAGACATTTTATTCTTCAAAAAAATCATTTTCTTCAAAAAAATATTTTTATTTCTTTTTGTTAACAAATATTATAATTAAATTATAGAAAATTTATTTTAGAAAATGAAATTAATTTTTTAAATCATCATAAAAAATTATCTTAGGGTGAAATTTCTGGATTTTTCTAAAATGATTTGTTTTTATGTGAATATTGAAAAGTACTAATTTTTTAAATACTGCCATTTATTTTCATTAAATAAAGTAATTTAAAATTACTATTATATTTTGGATTTTTTATTAAGGTTACATATTTACAATTTTTTTTAGAATAATATAATTAATTTCATTTGAATTGTTTCATTTCAAGATTTTGGTATAAGTTTATTTTTATACATAAAAATGTGGTTTTTTGCAAACTATTTTTTAAGTGCATAATGTTTATCCATTTTAATTAATTAAAATAAAATATAGTAATAAAATATTTAGATTAAATTTATAGATTATATAAATTTATATGAACTGAAATTGTTATATTAATTATTTCTAGTCATATATTTAATATAAGATCATTTATTACCTGAAAATTGTATTTTCCTGAAAACCCATTTTCATCACATTTTATGAGTTTAATTTTAAATTAAATTATACCAATTATTTCAATTGAATTTTATAAAATGGATTAAATATTTTTAATCATCATAATTAATATTAGGTAATAAATTCAACTTAATTTTTTGTCATAATAAATAGTAAAAATAATAAAAAATCATTTTCACAATTATAGTTAAAATGGGGATTTGTGCATTACATTCGCTTGTGTTAAAATAAATTTTCCATGTATATAGTATTTTTATTTGATAAATTGGATTTAATATTTTAAATTAGTGTGTCTAAATTATAAAATAAATCTCAATTTATTTTCATTTAAAAAGAATAAATTACCTATGTAAAACTAGTTACCATGGTGAAAACTAAAATAGTAAAAGTAAGTAACCATAAAGTTGAAGGAAATAACATGTTTAAAACATGTTTATTTTATTATTTTTGAGGTTTTTATAGACTATAAATTCCATATAGTATATATTTTATAAATTTTATAGGTACTTTTTTTGAGAGTGACGTTCCATTATTGAATATTTTTGTGTATTTACAAAAATGTCACTCCTTCTCACTTATAAAAGGGAACCTAATCTCCTATTTACTTAACACTTAAAAATACATTTTTTTTGGAAAATAATTACCCAAATAATTTTTTAATTCCCTTAAAACATCCTAGAGGCCTTATTTTAACTATAAAATCCTTCTAAGAAGTCTTTTAGTGCAAACATAAAAAGGTTGTATGAAGAAGATGTATCATTATTAATAGATTATTATTGCTTTATTTATTATTACACCTCCTTAAAATATTCTTAAACCATGATTAAACAATAAAACCAATATCATATACATATTTATAATTTATTATGTTAATTTCATTGTAACAACTCAAATTTTTTATGTATTACTTTAGTATATTATATAAATTATTTTTAGATTGAGGTGTTGAGTTGGAATGAGATTTCGAGGCCCAGTGAACACATAATTAATTTTTAAAATATATTATTTATATTAAATATCACGTATGGAGATATTTCTTAAAAAGGTAAAATAACTCTAAAATGAATCCTTAGATTAGAAATCGGAGGTATTTGTTGAGTTCAGATCAAGGTATTTAACCTAGGCTCAAAATAACCCTTATCAGTGTGAGATGTTTTCTTAGAATCCATCATGAGTATAAATAATAAAATAAATATATTTATTTATTTATTTTATTATATTGATAGAGAGACCATTATTTTTTCAACATAAATATATTATTATGAGGAGATCTCAGGATTATTTTCTAAACCCTAGAGATCTTGGGGACTGATGGAGGATAGTATTCTTGGAGAACAACATCACATCAGATTGAGATCGAGGATCATTGTGCCATCAAAATTCTAGGATCTTTCCAATAAAAATGATTTGGAAATGTTCTACATCAATGATAAATCCATATTGATTTAGGACATTTTTTTTGTTTATTGATCCCCATTTTATAATTCCCCTAATGATATTGAATCAATCAACTAATGAATTGATTCTCAAATCAAGCGCATTGAAGGTATGGGTTAGATTATCTAGGATTGGGGGATTTAGATTGTTGATTACACTATATCTCATCCAACACAAACGTTGGTCTTGGTTCATTCACCATGTTTGTGTTTTGTGATTTTATTCCCCAATTCTTTCTTCATTCATCATCGGTGTTCCCTTTGTCTGATGGTTTAAAAAATACCTAGTAATAAAATGTTGCACACCCATTTTTGGTTGAAATGGATTGATACCATAGATCTAGGTTTTGATTGATGCTGGGATCGATCTACAATAAATAATCAAGATCATATTTGAGTTATTCATGAGGCTTTTGGTGTATGGTGACCAGAATATGTGAAGGAATGGTATTCCCATATGATTTGGTGGCCTAATTCTGATGAGCATTGACTAGAATGCTCATCCGGAATAGTTCCATGATTACCAACATTATTCATAGCCAAATTGGAAGTTGTAGGATTGGATGAAGATGCATGAAATGGATCTGGTATTCTTGAAAATCCCAGGTTACATGGAATGTAATCTGGAATTAAACATTGTGTCGGACCCCCTGAGCAATGACTAGGGTTTAATTTTAGAGATAAGTACCACATGTCATGTGGTCCATGCCACAAGTCATGCAGTCCCTGCCACACTCTTTATGGTCCCTAGCTGGCCAGATTGTCATGTAGAGTAGGTACATTCTCAGGTGTCTTAGTGGTGTTACACATAATGTGGGACACACCACTCATTGTGTACACCATATAATATAGCTTGGTGTGTACAGGGGTTACACTCCCAGAAGATCATGTGGCCCCACATTCCATGTGTGGTAGGTTACACACTATGTAATTGGACACAAACATCATCATGTGTCATGATACATAGGTAGAATCTTATGTCTAAGGGATAATTCATGTACTCAAATCACATATCGTTTTCCCTTTCAAAGAAGTATTGGAGACCTTATCCTCTTTCACATGGACTAGTTTTGTAAGGGTAAATTCCATTAATCCTTTTCCTAATGTTTTATTATGAAATTTATTTATGTGTATAGGATAGTGATCCCCTTTGAGGAACTTTAGTCTTAGATAGGTTTTTTTAATCCCTATATAATTCATAGAGTGAGATATTCTATCATCATCATTTGACTAAGGTGGGGTTCTTGGTATCTTCACCCGAATGTCCTGAAGGACTTCATTTTAATTGATTTTTGATAACCACCTTTCAAGGTATGAGGGGGAACCCTTACAAGGCCTATAGGATCAGAGATTACATGGCCCATAGGCTTAGAAGATTACATGACCTGAAGTTCTTAGAGAATTTAACCAGACTATCTACAAGGAATTGCCCCTCCCCAGCATCTGCATCATGATAGTAGCTCTCTACCTTCGGATGTTCGTCTGACTAGGCTTCCTATGCAAGCACAGTCCGGTCCTGATGGCATATCCATACCCTCTCATTCTGAAAAATCCATTTAGCTATGCTCTGGTGAGTACACTTGCTCTGAATCCTCTTCTGGGGATGATCCTTTTTGTAGTGTATCTGGGGTAACTGCATGTGGCCCAAAGTCCTTGAGGTGGCCCAAAATCCCTACTGACTCAAAGGCCTGGGTGGCCCGAAAGCCTTAAGGAATCCAAGCCCAAATCAATGGCCCAAGGTGAATAGTTCTAGCTACTACAGTACCGAACAGTACCTGTTACAGTAACTGCTATAGTGCCTGCCACATTACCCGCACAGTGTATAGTTATGTATAGTACCTGTACAATGTACAGTTCTGCTACAGTGCCCGCACAGTGTATATTTCTAGTACAGTGCCTACTACAGTACCTAGAAATATGCATCTACCTAGTTTTTAACTTGGGTTCTTGGTATCTTCATTTCCAACATTATGTGGACATAGATCCCTTAGTTATAGGGTTAATATATATTGGGTTTATTGTATACACCATGGACCTGGGTGTGATCCCTATTTATGTATCAATATCTTCAGACTTATAGCATGTACTTTTAATAGTGAGACCTGATGAGCACAACATCTCATATGGATGACATCGATTCTATCTAACTTGTGGTGTCTATTATTCCGAATGAGTGTTATATAAAACCCTAGAGCAGGAATCCTAGGTTGGATTTAAGTTTATGACCTTACCATGGGACTTTGTGTCTACTATGATTATATCTAGATATTCTAATTATGCATGTTGTTGACATGTCCCTATAATGATATGGCTATTATTTTTTATGTTATATGTGTAGTGATTTTGGGGTATCCTAACTGGTATTGTTATACTCCCCCCTACATGGGATTTTACCATACATGTCAATTATTATGAAAAATATTGGACTTTTGATGGATTCCAAGAGGGACTAGGACCAGGCAAATCTTAGTGATCCAAAAATACCTAGGTGTGTTCCTTTTGTTTCATTGACAGAATTCCTGACCTACTTCATAGGTTTAATCATTTTAGTTTCTTTTTGGGGGGCCTATATTCATCCCTTTATGTCCAATACTATATTGACGTACTTTTATGGTGTTATTTTATATGTAATTATGCATGTTGTCAGTTGTTTTAAATTTTATCTTTGTATGGGATTGGAAATATATGGATGTGTGTGTAGGTACATTAGGCTAAGGCCCCCCATGTGTGTGATATGCCTACTCGGTGTTGGTCACCAGCCTCCAGCCTATTGGAGGTGGGGTTGTGGTGGTTTCAGCTCGGGCCCTGTTGGGTTGGGTTGTGATAGAGTGGTATCATAGGAATTGGTTATACCGTAGGACCAGAATCTATGAGATTTTTTTGGATTTTATGGAAATAGTGTTAAGTATTTTGAGTTTGGATCCCATGCAAGGGACTCTAGTGTTGGTGTATCATTTGATGTATCCATTCACTGAGACTCTAAAAACCTACTTGTATACTTGGTATATGTAGACAATGTTTTCTAGGAAAATAATGTCACATGCATCATATAGAAAGGGTTTGTGGTTTTCATGTCCTTCCTGTGCCATCTCTTCAGATAAACTCATTGATCATGGTACATCTTGTCTATTTTAGGATGCCTCCATGAAGTTTTTCATCTAGGATTTAACAGTGGGGTCATGGGGATGATCACCTCAGTGACAAGGCTTCAATACATAGGCTTATTTATAAGGTGTTTCCTCTATGTGTTGAAACAATCTTACCACCACCTTTTGATCATTAGATTGTACTAGAAGTACCAGTGAATGAGGCATGAAATCTGAGTG
Source organism: Viscum album (assembly GCA_963277665.1). Taxonomy (NCBI): domain Eukaryota; kingdom Viridiplantae; phylum Streptophyta; class Magnoliopsida; order Santalales; family Viscaceae; genus Viscum; species Viscum album. Next base: position 196,628,591 of record OY728131.1, on the reverse strand, counting down.
TTCTTCATTAGATTCAGTGATAATGACCCTTCAGGTTTTAAGTAAATCCATACTCCTAGGTGGCTAAGGAAAATCTTGAGACAGTGACATGAGCCTTTCATCTTTTTAGGCACCTATAGACTAGAAGATAGTCTTGGTAGTGATCATTCTCCATGGATTTAAAAGATAATGGTGGGGATTATTGAATGATTCATATGATAATGTGAATCTTTCATGTTCATTGTTTGAGAGTATTTTTAGAAAAAGAGTTATCTCCAACTACATTGAGGTATATTCACATCCATGAGCTTCTATGGATTCAGTAGTGTAGTGAGATTATGGTTGAGTATTCATTGAGGTTCACTAACCTCTCTTGGTACTCAATGGATATGATATGTGATCATTTATTTTATGGTTGAATGGACACAGATAGTTGGTGCCGGTAGTGGGCACACAGAAGCAGAGACATTGGATATAGGTATCCAATGAAATAAACAGGGACATATATGTGTGATAAGTTTTAGTAGGTGATCCAAAGAAAAAAATTGTGGTACTGGGCTCATGGGATGAATATAGTTAGCCTAAGGAGGGGCGATGATACTCATCTGATGGTTATGGGAATTTTGCACAAGATTTCTTGGACCAACATGTGGATGATAGAGATATAGTGTGTGGGATGCCTAAAAATTGGTTATAGTATTAGTAAGAAGTTCCATATGGTAGATTACATGGTATAGGATCTATGAGAGAAGTTGTAGGTGGTATATATTTTGACATATTACCACCACCACCCACAAGTGGTTCATGCCAAGCTTAAAGTGCAAGGGGACAAGGTTGAGGGTAGCTGAAGGTAGTTGAGGATTATAACCTAAAGGATATGGGGATGATACAATATATGATTTGTGTCTTATCATATTTAGCTAAATTGTTTATGTAAATGGATTCATTCCACTTCTTTATTTCCACTTATCTAGTTTGGGACTTAGAGATTCCAATTGATCTCTTGGATTGACCCTTTCCCTTTGAGACTCCTACTATAGGCAACTCAGTGATCACACACTTTTGTTGATGATGTAACCTAACTCATGGTGGGAATATTTTCTTCTAGAATCTATTTATATCAGTAACATGTCCTTATTATGTCATCTTAGTTATAGACTAGTAATCTATAGTTCATTCCTAGATAGACTTTTTTAGGAAGAGGATGTGGTGTGTTCATAAATATGGGATGAGTTTATCCTTTGTGGGTAAAAAATAAACCCTAATGGAGCATGATGGTCTCATCCATAGGACTGTTATCCAATTACACGCTATTTGGATCACATGACTCTTAGTGTAGTGGATGATGTGAACTTCCAATTTTCTACAGTGGTGGTAGAGTACATAAACATATTTCCTGACGATATTCCAGTCTTACCTCCCCATTGAGAGATATAAATTTTCATTGATCTACACCTCATTATGTCCATGATATCTATTCCATCATATTGTTTGTCTCCCACTGATCTTTATGAGATGAGGGTGTAGTTAGGGGACTTGCAAAGGAAGGGATTTATTATACCTAGTGTTTCACCCTAGGTATCCCTAGTATTATTCTCCAATAAGGAAAATCTGAGCTTAAAGTTGTGTCTGGATTAACATCTCCTAAACTATGTGACTATAAAGAAATAGTATCCACTATCGAGGATCAATGACATCTTTGATTAGTTGATAAAGGCGTGATTGTTCTCCAAGATTGACCTCAGATCAGGCTATCACCATCTATGAGTAAAATATGAGGATATAATAAATATGGATTTATGATGTCATTAAATACACTATGAGTACTTGGTGATATTGTTCTACATAAACAACACACCAGCAGTTTTTATGGGACTCATGAACTAGATCTTTCATCCTTTCTTAGACTACTTTTTGGTAGTCTTCATCAATGAGATCCTTGTGTACTTTGTTTCTAAGGAGGATCATGTGATACACTTAAGTATGGTCCTATAAGTAGTCTAATATCATCATATTTATGGGAATCTCTCTAATTTTCTAATCTATATTTAGAAGGTACACTTTATGAGACATGTTATCTCAGAATATGGTGTAACAGTTGACCCAGAAAAGGTTGAGGTAGTGTTTTCTTGGGATCCACCCAAGAGTGTGATAGAAGTGTGAAGCTTCCTTGGGTTGGCAGGATGCTATTAGATATTTTTAACTAATTTATCTAGGATATCATCTCTCTTGATATCTTTGACCTGAAAGGGATAGCCTTCCGTGTGGATAGAGAGGTGACATCAAGCTTTCTAGGAGTTGTGGTAGAGATTAAAAATCACTCCCAGCTTAATATTTCCATAGGAGGGTGTTGATTATGTAATATTATATGAGGAATTAGAGACTTGGATTAGTTTTTTTTTATATAGATTCAGTCAGTGATTTCCTATGGTTCAAATTATTTGAGACCACAAGATCATAACTACATGACCCAAAAAGTTCATTTAGTAGTGGAAGTATTCGCATTGAATATGTGGTGAAACTACCTTATGGGTGAGTGTATTATCATCTATTATGACTATAAGAGTCTCATGTATATCTTCTCTCAGAAGGATCTTAACTTGAGATAAAGGTAATTTCTATATTTCCTCTAGGAATATGACTTCTAGATTATCTATACTCTCGATAAGAGTAATATGTTAGAATATTCTCTCTATAGGAGATCTTTTTTAAAACTAAAAAGTGAGGTGTTATAGAAATTATACATTTTATAGTTATCCATTATGGATGGGGATGGTGTATCTTACCTCTAGTCGATAGTTGTTACCCTTATTCTTTTATAGTTAGATTGGGAGGCACATCTTAGAATTACTAACTATGAGACCCTATGTACTAAAATATCCCCAAGACATTATATTGATGGTTTTTCTGAAGGTGGAGAGAATTTCATTATTTTCAAAGGATTTAAGATGGTACTAGTGACATTGTAGATGGATGTTTTGAAGGAGTTTCATAGACCTCCCTTGGAGGTACATCCACGTGTGGAGAAGATGTACCATGACCTTTGACATTGGTTTTGGTGGCTAGGGATAAATATGGGTGTTTCAGAGTTAGTCTCTCGATGGCTCACTTTTCAGTAGGTTAAGGTTGGGCACCATGTTCTAATAGGTTTAGCTCAACCCCTTTCAATTCCATCGTGGAAGTGGGATGGGATGTCTATAGACTTCTTGATAGAGTTACCATATGTTTATAGAGGACACAATGCCATATGGGTGATCAAAGACTTACTCACCAAATTATCCCACTTCCTAGCTATTCGAGAGTAGAGTTCAATAGATATCTTGGGATGCTTGTATGTATAAGAGATAACCTAACTCCATGGAGTTCCCTTTATGATAATTTCTAGCCATGATTCTCACTTCACATCTTGGTTATGGAAGGGATTTTAGGAGGCCTTTGGGAATCAGTTGTGTTTGATCATGATGTTTCATCCCCAAACTAATATCCATATTGAGCAGAACATTTAAGTCTTGGAGTACATGTTGTGGGATTGCATTTTTGAATTTTGGACATACTTGGGAGGATCACCTTTAATTGGTGGAATTTCGGTATAACAAAGGCTACCATTACATCATCAGTATAGAATTTTTTGAGGCCTTCTGTGGGTGACCTCATATGTCACCACTATATTGGACCGACCGAAGAGATTCAGAACTTATGGGCCCATAGTTGGTGTGAACCCTGACAAAGAATATGAAAATAATCCAAGAGTGGATAAGGAATGCACATAGCTATTATAAGTCCTATTTGGACTGACAATGGAGGTTTTTTGAGTTAAATTGGGGAGACCATGTGTTCTTTAGGATCTGACCTTGATGTGGGTTACATAGGTATGGAAACAGTGGTAAGATATCTTTGATATTCATTGGACCTTTCCATATAATACATATAGTTGAAGAGTTGGATTACTACTTAACTCTACCATTGCAGTTATACTGGATACACAACATCGTCCACATATCGTAGCTAATGAGGTATGTGCACAATCCACTTCATTTTATCAACTAGGGAGAGCTGGACATTGAGTATGGGGATACTTTTTTGAAATACCTAATAGATATTGAGGATTTATATGAGAGTATCTTCAATGGGTGATTGATTCCCTTAGTACGTGTTTCGTAGAATCATGTGAACCTTTAACAGAGTACCTAGGAGTAGGAGACCCAGATGTGTGTTGAGTACCCACATATCTTTGTGTAGTATATTATTTTTTTGACAAAAGAAGTCCCCAAGGTGGAGATAATTTAATGACACCAATTGTTTAATGTATTACTTTATAATATTATTTTTTTATCAATCAGGTAAGATGACATGAAAATATGAGGTCCGGTGAGTCCAGAATTAATTTTTAAAATATATTATATATCATGTGTGCATAGTTTTCCTAAAAAATTGGAATAACTCTTAAATGGAGAAACATATCATAAATATGAGTTTGATGTTGATTTCAAAGTGTGGGATTTACCCTATGATTGACATAATCCTTGTTATCACCATATCTTTAGTTAAAAGTCATCATGGAAGTAAATTATAAAATAAATTTATTTTTTTATTTTTTTATTATATTTATATGGGGACATTTCTTTTTCCTCTATAAATATATGTTTAAGAGGAGATATTTGTGTTATCCACTTAACCAATAATATATAGAGGAACATTGGAGGAGAAAATTCTTAATAGACAATATCAGGTTAGATTGAGATCGAGGATCATTGCACCATCAGAATTAAAGGATCTCACAAACAACAATGACACAGAATAATTATTCATCAGTAATTGATCCATATTTTGGTAGGTCATTTTTATGTGGATTTATCTCCATTTGACTATTCCTATAAAGAATTTGAATCTATCAACTAATGAATTTATTTTCGGATCGAGTATATTGTGGTTATAGGTTAGATTATCTAAGATTAGAGGATTTTCATTTTTTAGTATACAATATCTCTTTGTTCATAGTTATAGTAGTAAGGAATAAAGGATAAAAAAACATTTTCTAAGGTTCATTCTACATATTTGTTTTTTGTGAATTTATTCCCCTATTCTACGTTTGTTCATTGATTGAATTTTCTTTGGAAGGTGGTTCAAAAAATACCTGGTAATCAATCATTAGACACCCTTTTCTTGGAAAATGGATTGATACCAAAGATTTTGGTTCAGAATAAAGATGGTCTCAATCTATGATAATAGATCTAGACTGGATCAGAGTTATTCATGTGGTTTTTGGCATGCGATGACTGTAAGATGTGAAGGAAGGGTTTTCCCATGCTATTTGGTAAATATATTCAGGAAAGTAGAAACAACAAGGCATGTAAAAAACCAGTTCCTTGCTTACTAGCATGATTCATAGTTGGATCGAAGGCTGAAGGAGAGGATGATGATGCATGAAATGGATCTTGGATTCTAGAAAATCTATGGTTACATGGTTTGTAATCTAAAATTTCACACCATGTGGGACCCCCTAATAGACGGTTAAGGTTAGCACATAGAGATAAGTATAACACTCTATGTGGTCCCTACCACACATTGTGTGGTCCCTAGTTGGTCATCTTGGAATGTACATGAGATACACACCTAGTAGGTCGAGTGTAATTACATGTCGTGTGGGACACGCCACATGTCATGTACACCCTGGCAGACAATTAAACATGTATAAAGGGTACATGCCTAGGAAATCATGTGTCCCTATGCACTATGTGTGGTTGTCAAATGTTTTTTACTTGAATACAAACATGGGAACAATCCATGATACATTATTATAACCCAATTTCTAAGGGACACGTCGTGTACCCTCACAAGGAAGGATTGAGGCCCTTATCCTATTTATCTTGGATAAGTTCCATTAGGGTACATTACCTTGAAAATTTCCCTAATATTTTATAATATAATAACATTATCTTTATATGATGGTGATCCCCTCTAAGGAAAATTATCCTTGGATAGGGTTTTTGGAATACCTCCTTGAGGCTTGGAGTGAGATCCTCTATAATATTCATTTTCCCTAGGTGGGTTTCTTGGTATTTTCATGACCAACACTTTGTAGGATTCGATCCATTAATTAGAGGGTTAATCCATATTGGGTTGATGGTATACCCCATGACCCTAGGTGTGATCCCTATATATGGACCAATCTCTTCAAACTTATAGCTTCTACTTCTTATGGTGAGACTCGATGAGCACAATATCTCAGATAGACACCATCAGTGTTATCTAACTTATAGAGTGTGTTCTCCTAGATGTGTGTTATATGGAACCTTCAAGAAGGAACCCTAGTCTGGATTTATGGTTATGACCTTACATTTAGACTTTGAATATACTATGATCAAATCAAGATATTCTTATTATGTATGTTGTTGACATATCCCTATGATGAGCTGACTATTATTCTTGATGTTATATGCTTAGTGATTTTGTTGTGTCTTATTGGGTATTGTTATAATCACCCCTTCATTGTCTTTTCTCACATGTTTCATATCTTATGCAGTTATCCAAAAAAATTACAGAGGCCTAGAGGGATTAGGACTCATAGAATCTTATTAAACTAGATAGAACGAGGAGTGTTTTGGTGGTTGCATTAACAATGGTCTACTCCTATATCACAGGTTAGACTTGTTTAAAATGTTTTTAGTGGGATTTTATTTGGACATTTATTTATATTACTTTGTTGAAATATTATAACCACGGTATTTTAGATTTATTCTTGCATGGTTATTGGTTTTTTTTCATTTCTTCATTGTATGGTCTTGCAGATGTGTCTGTGTGTATTAGTACATTACGATAACAACTCCAATGTGTGTGATATGCCTACTCGGCACTGGTCACCATCCCCTAGCCTATTTTATTTGGGATTGGGGTAGTCACATATTGTTTCCCATTGGTCCTAGTAATGAAATTCATAACCTATATTCATATCCTCTTCCATTAAATGGGAAATGAAACTGTCGATTGTGTGTACGGAGGACTACCACCTTACGAACCGATGTATTTCATTTTCCACCACCACCTATAAAAGATGAATATAATGATAGATTAAATGTAAAAATATATTATTTATGAAATAATTATACTTACATAATTATAATATCACATATACCTTCTTACTTTAAAATCTTTTGGAAATTGATAATGTCGTGCGTGCGTACGTGTGGGCTACCACCGCCAAGAAGCGATGTGGTTTGTTTTTTATTTTATTTTTTACATTTATGGTAATAAGGATGTATTTTATGAATATATATTATATATATGATATAATAATTATTTTTTAAAGTTTAATTTTCATTTACCTTTCTTTTGTTCCATCTATCGAAAATTAAAATAGTGTTCATGTATATGTATGGTCTATCGTCTCCATAAATAGTGTAATTCATTTTAATATCTAACATTAATAGATTACTATAAATAATTATATAATAAATATATATGATATTTATATCATGATTAAAATTTTAGATATGATGAAACCATGATCAAAGTATAAGTACCTAAACTATCGAACCAAAACATAAATAAAAACAAAGTAGATATTACCAAAAATAGTGATTTTAATAAAGCATTGTTAATAAGAAGGTTATAAAAGTTTATAAGTAAAACATATATGGTATGATATATCTGAGTATGGTTCTATAATCAATTTATTATAAAACTATATTTATTATACAATAGGTTCAAACACGTAAAATGTAAGTCGGACCTAAGGTGAGGGTTTATTTCACAATCTCACCATTATTTGGGATTATTTATGTTTGCATATCCACTGGAGAAATTATTTTATATTTCTATATTAACATAAATATTTTATCTTATCCTATTGTTATTTCTATAAATTGAAATTTTTCCTTTCAACTTCCCCTCTTTAAGTACTCAAGAAAATGAAATAATGGTTTTAAGGAAAATCAACCTTATTTATCTAATCGGTTGAGAATATTTCTCTTCTATGTCCATATTTTTCTTAAAATGTATAAAATAATGTTTATAAAACTCTAAAATTATTTATTAAATTCATTTTACCCATTTTTTACTTTTAAAATAAATAAAAATAATTATCATATCTTTTTCTGAATGAGGTACTTTTTGAACTTTTTACAAAAGTGTGAAAGGAATGTTTTATTAACTTATAAAACATAAATGGAAATTTATGTTATAGTAATCACTAATTTATTTAAATATTACTTTATAATTTTAAAATGTTTTTTTAAAAGAAATTGTTTCCCTTAATATTGAAAAAAATAGATAAGTGATTTTAAAGTGAAAAGGGTATTTTCCTCAAGAAATTTTCTAGTTATCTTTTTAAAGTAGTTTTATCTATTTAAACATACTTAATTGAATATTATATTGAATATATACTCTAATTGTACCACAAATATTATTTCTATGGATGGTTTATGATCATATTAATTGGGAAAATTATTGATATTTAGTAATCCAATTCTTCTAATTCAAACATTTTTTTATTTTTAAGTCATGTTGATAGAGTTGTATTATTTACTCATATGATTAATACATTGGAATTATTAAGTAATATGTTGGGACTATAATTATATATACCATTGATGAATCAGTAGGTATCATTAGATAAACTAGATTAGGTAATTTTCTAGTTCTTACCCATTTATGTATGATGTCTTGTCATGAGGGATCAACGGTAAGTTTCAGATGTCTGACACTCTGCACTCCTTCATTATAAAATCATTTATTGATATCTATGTGATTATTTGAATATATATTATATCCATGGATAATTTTCCATATCATTTTATTATTTATAAGGAATTATTTGATCATCATTTATTCTTTACATATTATCCATGCCTTATTAGCTTATGTTGTACGCAAACACTTATTGACCATCTAATCTCACCCCTTTATTATGTTTCCATTTCCTAGGATGTCAGGAATTGAATTTATGATTGATATAAAGGGATATTATAAATTTAATAATGTTTTTCTTGAAGAAAATATTATGTTTTATTTTATGTATTCAAATTTAATTTTCGATTCAAGTATATATCTAGTTTACCAAGACTACTAAAATATTTTTTCCTTTGGGATGTGATCACTTGTATCTTGTTCCAATGTTATAAATTAACCAAAAACTCTAGACTAAAAGGTCTAGGGTATTTATCAGTAAATTCCACTTGGGTTCCCACTAATGATGTCAAAGGTATAGAGACACCCTTATAATCCTTGGAAGCCTCCTTAACATCTATCGAAAACCTTGATGACCTCACCTTAACTTATAGATCCGAAGAAGCTCCTTTATCACCCATTTCTACTGAGATTTAGGTAAATAAAGAAAAATAGGAGGATCTCATATATTCCCCTAAATCATTTGAAGAATGTTTATCCACCACTATTTATGAGCTCAGGAACTTAAATCTAGGAAAAGAGGAAGATATTTGACCCACATTGTTTAGTGTTATTATGTATTTAGAAGAACAAGTGGTGTATGAATCTTTTCTAACATAGCACAATTATGTGTTAATTTTTAATTACATTGATATTCTTGGAATTAATACCATCATATCCACCCAACACTTGTTTTTTATAGAGGAACATTGTGGTTATAATCATGCATCTAGAAGAATGCATCCAATTCATGATATTAAGGTGGAACTTGAGGTTGATAATCTTATCAAATCTAAATTCATTTAGGAGGTTCAATATATGAAATGGATTAACAAAATTATCCTAAAAAATAATAATGGGATGATTATACTTTACATCGACTTCATATATCTCAACTAAAATTATCCAAATGATGATTTCCCAATCCCCATTACAAGAATTGTGATCAATGAAATGGTTGGCTATCAAGCCCTTTATTTTATGTATGGGCATTTTGAATATAACCAAATATGTATGGATCTTAAAAATAAAGAATCCAATGTTTTCAAGCTTCCCCAAGGAATATATTTCTACCAAGTAATGAATTTTGGTTTGGATAAAAATAGTGTCTCATATCAACATGCCATGAACTGCATTTTGAAAACCTTATTGAGAATATAGTTAAATGTTATGTTGATGATCTAGTGGTAAATTCTTAATATCAATTTGATCATCTTATTGATCTTGATAATTTTTTCAATATTCTATAGCATTATATCCTGAATATGAACCCATTAAAATTTTATTTTAGGGTTACTTAAGGAAATTTATTGGGCATTTTATTATGTCGTTATATCATTGAAGTTGATGTTAAGAAAACCAAGTCTAACCTTGACATGTCACCTCCTAAAAACCTTAAATAATTACGAGGTATTTAGTGATGGCTCACTTATATCTAATACTTAATAGAAAATATCATAGTAAAGTGTTAACTATTTAATAAATTGTGGGTGAGTTGAGTTACATTTTTGTGGACTAATGATTATTAGGAATCTTTTGAATATCTCACGAAATATCTTATGATCCCACCAGTACCAATGCCCCTATTGATGTAAAACTACTAATTTTATATGTGAAAGCCTTGGAGAAATAACTAGGTTACTTTCATGCAAAAAATAATTATGCATGGTATGAAATTAATCTCTCATATATCAATAAAACCATGCTTAATACAAAGACAAGATATTCATATATTGAGAAGAATTTCCTTGTAAAAATTTTTGAAGTCCAAATATCATGGTACAACCTAAAACATCATTTATTATACTTGGTCTCTCCTATAAACCCACTCAAATATATCCTAAATCATCTCATGTTAAATGGATATTTGTTATGGTGAGTGGTTATGTTGCATTAATATAACATTGGATTTATACTAAAAAAGGTAGTAAAAGGAAGTGCATTAGCGTATTTTTTGGTAGTATATCCTTATTTAAAAAACACACTATTAGACACTAATTTACCTAATGAATAATTATTGTTTTTTCTATAATTACCCAAGACATGGGAGATTTTATTTGGTGATTCTTCCAAAATCCCAACGGGGAAAATAATGTAAGAGCCGGACTCAATAGAGTCTATTTCAGAATCATCTGTATCTATCTAGCCAAGTTATTTTTCAATTATTCATTATTATTTTCAAAAGTTTGAACCAATAATGAGGAATAATACTATACCCCATTACATTATTGTAATTATCACTAAAAATTCTAGTAGCCCACCTAAATGTCAAAAGTGATTAAAATTTGGTGATTAAGCAGATTAATGGTGAGTATGCAATCAAAAAGGAATATGTTTCCCCATTTTGAATATGTATAAAATTTGAGATTAGAATTTCCTCAAATACAATTTCAAACCATGTCCCACATTCACACAATTTCTGAGAATATTCATTGGCTAACGCTGCTACAACCCTAACATATCTGGATCGAGAGAAAATATTCATCATTATTGTACATCATAGGGTATTTTCACCATTCATTAGCAATAACATAGAAGAGATAAATGAGGATAATTTCACCACTAAACCATATGATTTTTTTAATTGATAGATGTACCCCATATTGTACTACCTCTAAAATGGTACTCTTCCATCGAAAATAAAAAGAAAAGAAAAAATTCAATGAAGAGTAATCAAATTTACACTTTATGATAGCCTAAATTCTCAAAAAGTTATATATAAGATATCCTTTAATAGAGTTCTTTTCATATTTATTAAAGGAGAGGAAAGTCTCATTATCGTTAAGTAATTATATGTCAGTGCCTATGGTTATATTTAGTCAGGGACTAAGATTTCACATAAGATTAGGATAATTGTAGATTTATTCCCATAAATGATAGAATATTGTATGAAGTTCACTAATAGATAGCATGATTATCAGATACATTCTAACTTCATTCATCAACCACCATAATTGTTTCATATTGCTAAATATTCATAAAAAATTTTAATTTGGGTAATAGATATCAGGGGTCTGTATCCCCCAATAATAGCTTGGAAGTTTAAATACATCCTCATTGTCACTGAATTCTTCTCCAAGTGGGTTGAGCATCATGTCAAGCACCAAAATCTCATTTGAATCATCATTCATTATTATCATTCATTTGGTGTAAGTCATCATTCATATCACCCCAAATCTCATTAACTGTAGGTCACCATGTCTGTCACACTATATCTCATTCGGTGTAGGTCTTCATGCCTAGCACCCCATAATCGCAAGCTTGGATAAATATTGGGGAGGAATGCCACTCTAAGTCCTAACTTCTAACTCGTCTAGAACTCCATGTCTAGCACCACAAAAATCTCATCCATTTAATCATTCATTAATTCAAAAGAATTTTCCACATCAATGCATTACTAATCCAATGATTGTTTAAACATTTCAAAGGCCATTAGTTAACTCAACAATTAACTAAGCACATAACCCATTAATTAATTAATAAATTAATTAATCAATAAACACAATTCTCTTTCAATAATTAATTCTTCACAATTAATTATCCATATCTAATCTCAACTTTTCATAATTAATTCTCACAATTAATTATCTTTGATAAACATCATGGAACATAATTAATTCTCAAAATTAATTATCTTATATAGCCAAACATAATTTCATAATTAATTCCCCCCAATTAATTATCTTAAGACAACCAATTCAATATCTAAATTTAAATATCTCAACCCATAAAAATATCCAAAATATATATTGGGTAAACCCTCTTCATTTGTTCTGTGATTCAATTATCAATTAATCACCAAGAAACTCAATTCAATTCCATTTTCCTAATTACTCCAATTTAGGAAATCAATTATCAAGGAAAACTAGAAAATCATAAACTCACATACTCATATAAAAATCATGACTATGGGATTTTGATTTATACCACCTAACTTGGTTTATTGATGGATATTGGCCCAATGGAAATCCCTAAAATCCAAGTGGCACAACATTGTCGATCAAGCTTCGGATCTAAATCCATAAACCAAAATTAAGATCATAGGCATCAAGATCTTTCAAATCTAGTTCTAAATCCACGATCCTAGATCTAGATCTCAATAAAAAGGTTTAGATCCATGAAAATGCTGGTGATATTCTTTGAAAAGATTAATAAAAGATATATAAAATAACGGGAGAAGAAATGGGATGAAACCCACTTACCAGGAAGAGAGTGGATCTTCAAACTTGGATTTTTATCTCGAAGAACGATGTTCGGATCACCTTGGAATCCATTTGTAAGGCAATGGGAATACCTTTAATTTTTCAATCCCAAGACAAGTTTTAAATATGGGAGTCCTGGGGGTTCGGGTGATTTTAAAAAAATATTTTCGGATATTAAATTCCATGTGAACAGTTCCCTGGGAAGAGGTTCATGGTTAGTCAAATCGTGTGCCAACTGTGCAGACCTCTCTATCCAGGTTTTCATGGTTGGAACAGTTTGGTCACACGGTTAGGAAAACCATGCGCCAACCATGTGGACCTCTCTATCCAGTTTATCATGCTTGGCATGGTTTGGTCACATGATCTGTCAAACCATGCGCAAACCATGAGGATCCCACTATCTTTTAGTTTTCCTTAAGATTTCACCCAAATTCACCCCAAGACATTACTTTAAAACAAAGTTACTAAAAAAATTCAAAAAATACCTGAAAACGTGCCTAAGATGACTCTAGAAAAGGTCGTGATCTTACATCTAGTTTCATTGACCCATTATGAGATGAATCTCACCTAGAGATAGTTTGAGAGGCTCTCCATTGAATAGTTCTATCCAAACACATAACGGTTGATGTGTATCTAAGAGCTTATACAGCTTTTTTAGGGTAGCATGATCATGGAAGAGCCACTGCTAAAAAATCGGGTTTATCCAATCCTAGGCTTTATTAATGCTATCTAAAATCCCTAATAAAGTCCCCCTTTATTAGTGTTATAAAAATCACTGATAAAGGGGACCTTTATCATACCTTTTTTAGCACGGATAAAGGGGTCCATTATCAGTACTAAAAATAATTAATGAAGGGTCCCTCTATCACCACTAATGAAAAATCACTAATAAAGAGGTTCCCTTATCAGTGCTAATAAAAAATTTCTAATAAAAGGGGACCATTATCAGTGCTACTAAAAAAGATCTGATAAAGGGGGACATTTACCAATGCTATCAAAAAACTGATAAAGGGGGGCCTTTATCAGCACTACTAAAAAAGTGATGATAAAGAGAGTCCCTTTATCAATGCTACTGAATAAGAACTGATAAATGGTATATTTAATTAAAAAATTATATTTGATTAAAAATAATATATTAATATTAAAATATATTTATAATGATAAAATTATAATATATTTTATTATATATTATTTAGATAAGGCTAAATATGAATTTATGCTTAACATATAATATATTTAGTGAAAATGGATTATAAAGTTATTAAAAAAATTATTAATTAATAATTTTATAATTATTATTGATCAATAGTATTTTAATAAAAATTGGATGATATAAAAACTAAATTAATTAATGAACGGTCCAATATAAGTTGAAAACATGACTTGAACTTCAAAAATCCATAATTTTTATCCAGGTGTCCATTTAGGATTTACTACATATAAAATAAAATCCTAAAAATATATCTACGCTATGGTGACTTGTAGAACCCCCAATCATATTTTTTGTGGCAAAAAATGTGCTAGAAGGCCTCCAAAACTAATTTTTTAGTCGGGAAATCCCAATTTTTTAACACTCGATAGAATTTCATCCTAATTTAAGGGGATCTTATCATCTTTTTTTGGTGGGGAATGAATTTACTACTAGGAAATACATTTATATATATATATATATATTACGGTTTTTGAAGTTTTATCATTTTTCATAATGTATTTTTATTTTTAATTAAATGTATGCATATCATATTGTATTTACTAATGATAAATCAATTAAAAAAATACATATTTAAACATTTTTACATAAAAATATATTTTTAAATGTATAAAATAAATATTTATTATACGTTTTAATTAAAATAAAAAATAATCCATTGATTTTCGTTATAAAAAATCATTAATATGTATATATATACTTATACAGGTAATGTTTATATATAAACATGAGTGTGTAAATAGACAATTATATATGAATAGGTACATTCTAATATATTTAAATAAATACATATTAAGTAAATATTTGTATGTGTATGTGAGAAATATAAATGCATACTTGTGTGTGTATATCAATATTATGTATATACATCATATATAAATGTATTTTTATAAATATATCATTATCATTATCATTATCATTAAATATATTATATAAACGTATTTTACCATAAATATTTATAAATACATTATAAAAAAATTATATGTAAATATAAAATGATATGTGAATATGTAAATATATAGACATATGAATATATATATGTAATGTATAAAATTTATATCTAAATATATTGACATATTATAAAATGAATTTAAAACAATATATAACCATTTTTTACATTATAAAAATATATGAATATATATTTTTACTAATAAAAATATATATATAATGTTTATATATACATATATGTTTGTATTAATAAACAGATATATATTTATATTATATTATAGTATATGTAAATTAATATAATATATAATATATTTAAATAAATATAAGTATATATATATATCACACACACACAAAAATATATTTAATAGATGTATTTAAAAATAATTATATAAATATATGAATACAAAATATATATATAAAAATATATATGAATAAAAAAATATGTAACTATAAAAGTAAATATATATAAATAAACATAAATATCATAAAATTGTCAATAAAATATCTTGGTGCAATTGTAAAGGAATTCAAGTTCCAAAGGATTGGTACTCGGATCAAATCTATGAGCGCACAGGAGGCTGGAATTTCACAAAGCACTAATAAAGGGGGGGAAGAAGCATAGATAAAGGGGTGGGTGGTGACTGGGTGAAAAGTGATTATAAATGGGGGAGCACTAATAAGGGGGGCTCAGAGAGGTCATACCCCCCCCCCCCCATCAGTACTTAAAAACAAACATTGATAAAGGGAGATTTTTTCAGTGCTAAAAAAGTGTTGATAAAGGCCACCTTTATCAATGCTAAAAAACAATGATAAATTACCCCTTTACAATTTCTAAAAAAAAGTAGTCATAAATTCTCCCTTTATCAGTGATTTTTTAGCACTGTTAAAGGGGGACTTTATCAGTTCTTTTTTTAGTGATGATAAATTATACCCTTTAAATTCTCTTGCATTATCAACACTTCTTTAGAGCTGTTAAAGGGGATATTTCTTGTAGTGATTATTCGGTGAGGATCACTGACCTTTGAAGATAATCACTAAATGTGGTTCGAGATCTGTTTTTCAAATAATTGACCTTTGAGAATGTCTTACGTCAATATATCAGGGTTGTAGTGATGTCTCTTTACATTCCCACCTATGTTGAAGTGATTGAGTAGGCCTTGGTAGTGGAGAGTGTTGAAACTTCGTTCTGTCATAAAGTCTAAAAAGTGACAAATGGAAATTCCTTAGAAAACAAAAGGAGAAAACACCTAAAGAAGATCCATATTTGAAAAGTCTTGAAAATTGGACCGCCCTAGTCAAGATGAGAAGTCATTAGTGTGCAAGGAAATTGCACGCCAAATTTTGGTGTGCAACCGACTTGTGCACCCCACTACCATTTCACCCAAGGTCACTTATTTTCTTATAAATAGACCCTTGGGGCCTTCATTTGTATGGATGAATTTCCCTGAAGCCTAATTGCTTCTCTATTCACCCTACTGCTTCACCCAAGTATTCGAAGACCTTAAAGGTAGTTCTTAATCACATATAGTGAATGAATTAGGCGTATAATAGGACTTAAGTCCCTTTAGTGTTTGAAATCCATAACACTTACGCGCCTAAAGTGCCCAACCTCCCTGAATCAGAGGGAAGATTTTCCACATGGCCTTCTTCCCCGGTTTCCCCGGCCTCATCCACCCTCTCCACCATAGGCGCACCCTCTTCCACTAGCATAGGAGGAAAAGTGTGGGCACCTTTATTGAATCGTTCACATCCTATTGTTTCTCATAGCGAGCATGACTCACATGGGCTTAGAGATTTTTTATGATCCCAATATCCGCACAATTTTCCATGAATGAACTACGAGAAATCTGATTCCCACCATAATTGGGATACATAGGAAGACTTCATCAGGGCCCAAGATCATTTTATATCCTCTTCAGGAATCCAACATCAATTCCATTAATCCATACATCCTTATTAGGATTAATCCCCAAATTAAGCTCCCAAATAACCAAGGAATCCATTTTAGGAAGTAATCCCAAACTCATTTCTCTCAAAGTACTATACTCTTCTATGAGACTCATTGAACTACGAGAACTCTAATTTCATTAATAATTAGGATATTTAGGAAGCCTTCATCAGGTCCCAAGCGCATTGGATATCATCTTCAGGAATCTAACCTCAATTCCCTTAATCTAAGAATATTCCTTAGGAGTAATCCCCAAATTAATCTCATAAATCACCAAGGAATCCTTTTTAGGAAGTAAGACAAAACTCATTTCTCTCAAAAGACTATACTCTCCTATGAGACTCATTGAACTATGTGGGATTTGATTCCCATTCAAATGGGATACGTATGAAGCCTCTCTAAGGTTCAAACCCAACACTTCAAATGAACCCTATTCTTTCTGGTCCACATTCCCAGCAGGGTCTAATCTTACATGGAAACCCATATTATTTCTATGTTCCATGGGATGCTTAAGCATAATTCCCACACAAAACCTTGACTAAGAACCTTTCTCTAAGATTTACTTACCACATTAAATTAAAGTGTATGGATAGGTCGTTATAACATGACCTTAAAATGATATAAAGTTTCCCATTAAGTGGCATCAAACTACAAGGGTTCTGATTCCTTTCACAAGGATACATATGTATCCCATTTATGGGTATGATCCTAACATCAAAACAAACCTTTGTCTCCCTAGATGACAATAAATTCCAGAGTTCCCCACTGAGTGTCTTAAAAATCAGTATCATCATAATGATGGTTAAAATAATATCTAAATAGTATATGAGAGGATACCATTGATGGACAAACTCTAATACATACAGATGTCTCTATTAATGAATAACTTCGAATACATACAGATGATTCAAAAATTCACACATGCTAATAATTGATTGAAAATTCCAAGGGAAACCTATGTTATACTTGGGGAATTAATAAGGATTCATGAAAATACATAAAATTTATTAGAGGGTCCCGGAGTAGACAACAATTCCCCCCAAAAGGTATTGATTAGTCCGACCTCCCATCCTCTTGGCCAATTAATGTTATTAAGTATCATAAGTTCAAACTAAATGAACTCGTGCCTTTGGAAAGAAGGTCCCTTTTGGATAAAGAACTGTTGGATTTTTCCATTTCCATAAATAAATCTAATGGAAACCACTTGGAATTAGTGATTACTAACCAAAACATGCATTCCAAGGAACTATGAAACAAAAATGGTGAACCCGACGTGAATCCTTAACTATGTTAATAGTGTTACCCATCTATCAAGCCCTTATAAATTGATAAAGTAAGTTCAGACAAAAGAATCAATCATGAATGTATCCATATAAAAGTTGTTTCTTTAATGGATTTTATTTTTTTTCATGTTTTCTCAGAACTCCATTCACTTAAAAATGCTTCCTTAAAGTTTTCACCTGTGAATGCCCCAGCCACTGCCCAAGATGGATCCTCATCCACTAGAAGTGCATCATCACCAACATATAGTCTTCAACACTATCCTTCCAATGTACTAGTAAGGGATAACATCAAAATGGTATTATCCCAACCTTGGGGGATGCCCGACATGATCTACTGGTTAATAACAACCCTCAATCGTCCGGTTAACGATAATCGATGGCCAAGAAGCTGATGGTTCCAACCAACGTCTTCAACCATTTCGAGTCCTTATCCCTAGAACACAACAAAAAATATGTCCCATAATACAAGGATTTGGATCAATAGGTCACTTGTGACCTCAAATCAAGGATGCAGGGGTCCTTCCCAAGGGCTTCTACCAACAATCATTGTTAACAGAATTGTGAGGTAGTGAACCCCCAATATGATAAGGGTGTTGCCTCAGGTTGTTCGGCCCAGGTCCATCAGACCTGAGCATGCAAGAAAAACCACCAGGGACAAAGTATGGCCAATAGGGTGTTGGTTCTTACCATCACCCCCTCTGGAGAATTCCATCAACCTAAATTTATGGAAAACACTGAACGGGAACATACACCAATCCATCCCAATTCTGCTGGCCAGTAGACTCGTTTGGAAGCAACCCACTAATCCCATAATTTAAATCTGGTGGAGTAATGTGAACAGGCACATAAACATGCTTAAAAACTATCATCCATTATGTAGGCTCGTCTGACAACATTCGAGGAAGCCCGCCAATCAAATGTTGTGGCAACTGGTAAACATGAATATACACCCACTTACACTCACCAATTATTCCAGTAGTTTCATCTGTTTGCATTGAGAGAAATCCATCAACCATTCTTGGAGGGAAATAGCTGTTAGGAACATACACCTACCATCATTCATCAATCCTACCAATAGTCTCATTTGGAATCACCCAGAGAAGTCATACGGAATGCTCCGACAAAAAACCTAGGGCAGAATTAACTATATTCCCCCATACATGAGTACTGTCAGTACCCACTGACAGGAAAGGGAGGACAGGATCAGGCATATACACTTAATCTAGATACAAAATGGACGTATATTCTCATTTTGACCACTGAATTCACTGAACACATCTTAGAAATGGTGAAAGGGCAGACACAAATTTCTTCCCATATTCAAGAAGCATGCTAGAATATTATAACAACATATTCAATAGTACTAGGGAAAAACATATAACTTTTCACCACACCTAGGATGAAACATCGGCATTCCATCCCAAAGTAGATACAAACCTCTGTTCCAGTCCAGGAGGGTTATGGGGCATAATCCACCAGATCATATGGATAACTAGATCGAGAACATACACCCTTTTCAATTAGAGTTAATCGGCCCATTCTGATAACCACTCCAAGGAAGGCACATGCACCTACCCATGATAACCACTTATCCTAGAACGTGGAACCAAATACGTATAAAAAACATCCAAGAAGAAGTATCTCCAAACATAGTTTGAAAATCAAGATCCAATATGAGATTTAGATCCTCTTAACGCTATAGTTCATGAAGCCCTCAGACATTTATCTGTTGCAACTCAAGATCCTACACTCCCATTACCAAATTATGGGAGTATTAGAAATAATTCTAAAGTTCCCCGTTGGATGCTTCATCATAAAGGCTTGATTCATGAAAATTCGATCAATCTAGAGAGTCTATCTCTAGATGAGAGACACGAAAATCATCTGTGTGGCCAAAATACCAAGGATAAAGAGGATTTATCCCTTGTTGCAACCCATCATGGTGGTCCTCCCCAAGATGGAACTCACTACTAAAGTTCTCTCTATAGTAGTGTTTTGTATTTTCAAGATAATTCT
Organism: Viscum album; assembly: GCA_963277665.1. Lineage (NCBI taxonomy): Eukaryota > Viridiplantae > Streptophyta > Magnoliopsida > Santalales > Viscaceae > Viscum > Viscum album. The sequence goes on along the minus strand of OY728131.1, from coordinate 196,608,122 downwards.
CTAATTGACAATGTAGTAATGGGAATGTCCTCTTATATTTAGGCATTTTCCAACATAAATCCAATCATGTCTAATGCCTTATCACTAACAAATTGAAATACTTTCTAAAACAGAAGACATCCTAAGGTAACGGTCATTCTCTGAACCTTCCTTTGATCATTTGTATTCTAATATAGTAGATAAAAAATCAATTTATTCCATTGTTTGTAATAAAATAATCGAGAATCATCCACTATGGTCAGACCAAGTGAAGAAACCTCTAGGAAAATATGATGAAGATATGTTTAATATGAGAAAAAAATTGGATAAAGGTGAAATACTATTCATGTTCTGGACTTTGGGAAACTCTCAATACAACATTCCTGAATGGATGGTAGAAGATTTAATTCATGATATATGCATCAACATTTGGAAAACTCTTCTTCATCTGAAATTTAAGGTATTTCCATATGATGAATATCAAAATTAGGTAAAGGTAATAGAATAGTTGAAATGCCAAATTGAATTGGAATATCTCTCTGTTTCTGAACATCCAAAGGTTGAAAATCAGTAGATAACCATTCAGTGTTCATGCCTCGATGCACTAAAGAGGCTACGCCAGTTAATTTATGATACCACATCTGGTGTTCGTATCAGAAGATGGAGTGTACACTGAGTATTACATTTCACTGCGCTCCAAAATCAGAAAAGCACGTAAAAATTGGTCTCATGTAATGTTATTTCCCACTGTCGATTAAAATCAACAGATTTTGTGTATAATCAAAGATATGCTCAAGAATGGGCTTAGACGAGCTCTCATCAGAGTCAGGTCCAAAGAGAGAAAGTTGTTGAGATAATTTTGCATCAAGCATCTGATAACATTAATCTTCCCTCACGCCTAGATCATGTCAGTCATCAGATGATGAAAATGTCTGAAATAGCATAACAGAATTACAAAATATGTGATTTAAGTTGTTGTAGATTAAGACACCAAGCCAATATTTGGACCAACATTCGCAAAATCAGAAGATAAGCTACACGAATCTCAGCTAAAGCAGTTCAAGAACCACCCCAGCCTATAGGGTTGGGGGATTGTTTAATTAAAACTTCAAATTCAATAAACAAAGTTTTGAAATTTTGAAGAAGAAGAAAAGGAACATCCCCAACCTTCAGAGATGGGGGATTTTTGTAACGGCCCAAAATTTTGAATAAATCTTGTTTGCTAATTTCATGTGTTATTTTATTTTATTTTTATACTCAACAAAAATGTTTTATTTGATAAACATGATTATAATTAAAATGAGACCATTGGGTTCTGACTATTATATGACCATCGGTCAATATGACCACTGTGAACAAAATGTTTTGATTATTGTCTCTAAATACAAGTAATCTTGGTTAATTATTATAGAAAGAAGATTCGATGGCCTCACCTAGTAGTCTTGGACCAATCGAAGCCCATATAACAGAACTTGGGAAGGAGGTAGCACCATTGGGCTTTGATCTAGACCAAACCCAAGACGAACTTCATCATGTGAAGCTAGAACGGAATCGCCTTCGTGAGAAGTTCAAACTGATAGAAATTACTACTCGGGAAATGTTGGTCAAGCCTCCCTCGGACTCTCTCACCTTAACACACCTTACACTTAGGTCCTTTGCTGGTGTGATAAGGGGCTATGTAAGAAGACCGTAACTGCCTTGTGTAATCCTTTGTTTTAAATAAAAATTTGGATTTATTCTTATAATGATGTTTATGAATTTTCAAATGACCGGATAAATATAGTATGCATATTTTTGATGAATTTTAGAAAAAGGATATTTTAAAAATGTTTATGTAAACCTTAAATAATTAAAAATGTGTAATGATTTTCAAAAAATGGTCTTCTACAATTATGTTCAGTACAAAATTTGGAGTCTAATAAGATCAACTTGATTTTTGATGAATAATAAATTATGAATAGTGATTTTATGATTAGGATTAGTAATATGACCAAATGGATTAGTAATCTCACTTAAAGAAAGTTTTAAAATAATCTAGGCACCTTGATTAAGTAATGTGATTCAATAAAATGGTTAAATAACGGTTTCATAAATTATTATTCAAGTATTAGTTTTTTCAGGTGAATAGTGTTTTTTAATTAAAAATTAAATTAAAATTATTTAGAAAATTATTTTTATAAAATGGATTTCATTTTTGAACTCAGATCACCGATATTATGTTATGGTAATTTTTGGGGTTTTTTCTGAAAAAATGAATTTTCGGTGAATAGTGTATTTATTTAAAAAAATAAATTAAAAAGAATTAGAAAATTATTTTTATAAAATGGAGTTCATTTTTGAAATCAGAGCATTGATATTTGATTAAGGTGAAATTTTGGGATCTTTCTGAGAAAGTTGAATTTTCAGTGAATAGTGAAAATACAGTTTTAGGGTTTCGGTATGTTTAATGACATCATAATTGTGTCTTGATGATGTCATGAGATATTTTAAGGGTTGGCCGGCCAAGGGTGATGAATTATTGTATGGGGGCCCATGTGGCCTAACTTCATGGGAAATATCTTGGGAGAGCACATGGTTTTGAGAAAACCACTTTTGAGGTGTCCCTTGGCCATTAATGCTTTGTCCCCTCACTTTCCCTATAAATACCAAGCCATCCTCTCATCTATTTCGACTCCCCACTCTTCCCCAACGAAGTTCTGGTCTCATTACCTCCCAAGGTGCCCCCAATCCCTCAAGTTCCCATCCTTTGAGGTTTAAGAGTTACATTTTAAGGTAAGGGATCCGACCTCTCTCTTTCTTTTCATGTAATCTCTTTTATGTCATTCCTTTTATGCTCCATGTTATTATGTGAGAGGATGTTATTTTATATTCCTCTTACTGCCCTTTCATGTTTATATGATGAGAGATCCCCTCTTACTCTCATCATTTCGTTTTATGAAAGTTTAAGTGACGTCGTTAGGCTGCCGAATTTTTAAGTGATTCTTTCACCCTTCTCATTTTTCAAGTTCGATTTTCATGTCAAATCTTTCAAGTTCCTTTTTATTATATTGGGGTATGATATCTATATCTATCATACTGATCTCTTATGATCATATGATGAGAGACCCTATTTGATCTGTTTAATTCATTTTTGTTGAAGTTTAAGTAACGCTGTTAGGCTGCCGAATTTTCATAAGAGAAATCAAATTTTTGTCTTCCTTCCATGTTTTTCATTTCAAATGGTATGTCCTTGAAATTGCATCACCATGTCCATATATCCTTCTTATTCTGTCCCTCTACTGTTTTATTGGTCAATTATGATTGTTCTACCCATGTTCCCTCTCTTTTAAAAGTTTTCTAAAACCTTGTAACATAGTCGTTATGCTGCAGAATTTTTGTCTCAAAATGCCTCTCTTTTCTCAAAATTATTTTATGTTATAAAGTGAATACTCAAAGTTCTTATTTCTACAGGGGTATTCACATATATATCAAAATGTTCTATTTTAAATTCTTGGATTTACATACATGTTACCCTCTTTCCCTTTCCGTGGGTTTAAAGTAACGTAAAGATCATGTCTTTAAAGCAGTTTTTAAAACGTTATGATTATGAAATGAAACCCATTTATTTTATGCTATATGGGTTATTTATGAAATGTTTTATGATGATATATGTGGCTCACATGATAATAAATGAAAATTTAAGGGTGCGCCCTGATAGCGCTCCAATGCATTGGGTAAAGACTTAATCTCTAGAGATGACCATTTTTAACGACGCCTTGGTGAATAACCTTGGTAATTTTTAACGACACCTTGGGGATGGACCTTGGTGAAACGAAATGATTGTCAATATTAAATGTTGTAGCCACATCTTCAAGTTATAAAAAATGTTATTTTTATTATGATATGCCACATGATTTCTTTCTCATGCCTTAAAGTTCTTTTCATGACATTGTTGATGTATCTCAAGTTCACATGTTAAATGCTTCCCCTTGTTTCCCTTACTGGGCCTTCTGCTCACCCTTTCCTTTGATGTATGTCCCCAGGTTATGAGATGCAGTAATGAACCTAGGATGAACATAAGGAGAAGCCTTTCAAGTGTTTAAGAAGAATGTTTTTTTTGTTTCATGTATTATGTTCCTGGTTTCCAAGACACTAAACCTTAAAGATCCTCGGTTTTTTAAAATGTAATGAAAGTTTATGTGATAAAAAGGCGGGATGTTATAGTTGGTATCAAAGTATGGTTTAGTTATTTGTGGAAATTAGGATATGAAAACTTTAGGAATAAGCCTATAGAAAAGTTAAAATATAGGAAATCTTCCTGGTATTTTGGTGAGTATTGAGTAACGGGTTTCCAAGCAAATACATCTCTGTCTGGATACGAGCAGGTAGAGGTGGCTCTAGCACAAATGTACATAGGGGTAAAACCCAAAAACACCGCTTTGAGCTAGACTCAAACGGGAACTGGTACACGACAACGGGCCTAGCCGCACTCTTGGTTACGACACTCCCGGGGGATATGCTTTGGTAAATTCATAAGCTTAGTATGAACCATTGTTAAAGGAATAAAGATAAAATAAAATAAAGATTCACACAAGAATATATGATCATGGATAACCTAGATTGGAACCTAGGGGATCACAATTCAGGGTATACTTTTCTTCTATAAGTTATCCTTATATGCTTTTAGTTCCTTTTCATGATTATTGGCTAAGTACTTAAGCCCCTAATTATGCTTTCTCTTCTTAGTGAATGGTGGGAAATGGAAGAACATGTCCCAACAACCAATGTGATAAGAAATGCGACGATTGTCGTATTAATATGACAGGGATGATTAGGGTATTAAAATATGATTTTTATTTTGGAAGACGTTAACTATTTTGGGGACCCTATATGATCGAGGTAAATAGATTACAATGGTATTTTTATTGAGGAGTAAGGTTGACTTATATTTTGAAGAATCGATGAATTTAAGGTGGACTTATAGTAATTTAGGTTACTTATGGGAATGATTAACCTATCTTGGGTTAAATATGTTTAGGTTAGATACTTTTGTTATAAGATGTTAGGAGTGGTTGATGTTGTTTGGAGATGAACAATGAAGTTTATTTTGGAAGACTATGTTATCAAATCCTTCTTGTATTTGGGTTTCAATCTTAGTTTGGTTTATTTTGAGGAATTTTAAGGACCGTTATTTATGGAATGGATTGTGATGAACTTTGGGTAGTACCATGAAACTTTGAAGATTTAAAAGTAGTTTCCATTCCTATGGGATTCTTTCTTTTTGAAGAGTTGTTTTACCTTACCCTTTCAGTTTTTGGGATAATGTTTAAAGATAAAAGAAATAGATAGTTAATATTTTGTGGATTATGTGATTCTCTAGAAGATGATTCTTGTGTTTTGATGAGACCAAGTAGTTTTGAATGCTCATAGTTTGGAGAAAAGATTAGTTTTGGGTAGAAACTTATTAAAGGATGAAACTCTATATGAAGGTAGATATATTTCCTTATGTTTTTGTTCTATGTTGTAAATGAATTCCTCAAAATTATGAAAAGGAAAGTAAAACAAAAACGTTGTTGGTTTACGTTTCCTACTAGGTAATCAAAGACCGCTTGCACACATCATAATTTTGGGATTTTTTGGTGGTTAACTTCCTCCTAATAATGTCTTCTATCACTCTCCTTTAGGACGTGACCCTTTGTTTTCTCCTCCATGTCCATGTTTCCTACATGGAATCCTAGTATGAGTAAACTCGGGTGGCCTTTGTACTCCTTTTTCTTTCTTTTAAAGTAATGGTGTCACTGACTCTTTTTCCGATGTGGACTTTCAATTAAATTTCAAAACCCATTTTTTAAAATTGCGAGGATGCAATTTCTTAAGGGGGGAAGATTGTAACGGCCCAAAATTTTGAATAAATATTGTTTCCTAATTTCATGTGTTATTTTATTTTATTTTTATACTCAACAAAAATGTTTTATTTGATAAACATGATTATAATTAAAATGAGACCATTGGGTTCTGACTATTATATGACCATCGGTCAATATGACCACTGTGAACAAAATGTTTTGATTATTGTCTCTAAATACAAGTAATATTGGTTAATTATTATAGAAAGAATATTCGATGGCCTCACCTAGTAGTCTTGGACCGATCGAAGCCCATCTAATAGAACTTGGGAAGGAGGTAGCACCATTGGGCTTTGCTCTGGACCAAACCCAAGCCGAAATTCATCATGTGAAGCTAGAATGGAATCGCCTTCGAGAGAAGTTCAAACTGATAGAAATTACTACTCGGGCAATGTTGGTCGAGCCTCCCTCGGACTCTCTCACCTTAACACACCTTACACTTAGGTCCTTTGCTGGTGTGATAATGGGCTATGTAAGAAGACCGTAACTGCCTTGTGTAATCCTTTGTTTTAAATAAAAATTGGTATTTCTTCTTATGATGATGTTTATGAATTTTCAAATGACCGAATAAATATAGTATGCATATTTTTGATGAATTTTAGAAAAAGGATATTTTAAAAATGTTTATGTAAACCTTAAATAATTAAAAATGTGTAATGATTTTCAAAAAATGGTCTTCTACAATTATGTTCAGTACAAAATTTGGAGTCTAATAAGATCAAATTGATTTTTGATGAATAGTAAATTATGAATAGTGATTTTATGATTAGGATTAGTAATATGACCAAATGGATTAGTAATCTCACTTAAAGAAAGTTTTAAAATAATCTAGGCACCTTGATTAAGTAATGTGATTCAATAAAATGGTTAAATAACGGTTTCATAAATTATTATTCAAGTATTAGTTTTTTCGGGTGAATAGTGTTTTTTAATTAAAAATTAAATTAAAAATGTTTAGAAAATTATTTTTATAAAATGGATTTCATTTTTGAACTCAGAGCACCGATATTATGTTATGGTAATTTTTGGGGTTTTTTTTGAAAAAATGAATTTTCGGTGAATAGTGTATTTATTTAAAAAAATAAATTAAAAAGAATTAGAAAATTATTTTTATAAAATTGAGTTCATTTTTTAAATCAGAGAATTGATATTTGATTAAGGTGAAATTTTGGGATCTTTCTGAGAAAGTTGAATTTTCAGTGAATAGTGAAAATACAGTTTTAGGGTTTCGGTATGTTTAATGACATCATAACTGTGTCATGATGATGTCATGAGATATTTTAAGGGTTGGCCGACCAAGGGTGATGAATTATTGTATGGGGGCCCCATGTGGCCTAACTTCATGGGAAATATCTTGGGAGAGCACATGGTTTTGAGAAAACCACTTTTGAGGTGTCCCTTGGCCATTAATGCTTTGTCCCCTCACTTTCCCTATAAATACCAAGCCATCCTCTCATCTATTTCGACTCCCCACTCTTCCCCAACGAAGTTCTGGTCTCATTACCTCCCAAGGTGCCCCCAATCCCTCAAGGTCCCATCCTTTGAGGTTTAGAGTTACATTTTAAGGTAAGGGATCCGACCTCTCTCTTTCTTTTCATGTAATCTCTTTTATGTCATTCCTTTTATGCTCCATGTTATTATGTGAGAGGATGTTCTTTTATATTCCTCTTACTTCCCTTTCATGTTTATATGATGAGATATCCCCTCTTACTCTCATCATTTCGTTTTATGAAAGATTAAGTGACGTTGTTAGGCTGCCGAATTTTTAAGTGATTCTTTCACCCTTCTCATTTTTCAAGTTCGATTTTCATGTCAAATATTTCAAGTTCCTTTTTATTATGTTGGGGTATGATCTCTATATCTATCATACTGATATCTTATGATCATATGATGAGAGACCCTATTTGATCTGTTCAATTCATTTTTGTTGAAGTTTAAGTGACATCGTTAGGCTGCCGAATTTTCATAAGAGAAATCAAATTTTTGTCTTCCTTCCATGTTTTTCATTTCAAATGGTATGTCCTTGAAATTGCATCACCATGTCCATATATCCTTCTTATTATGTCCCTCTACTGTTTTATTGGTCAATTATGATTGTTCGACCCATGTTCCCTCTCTTTTCAAAGTTTTCTAAAACCTTGTAACATAGCCGTTATGCTGCAGAATTTTCGTCTCAAAATGCCTCTCTTTTCTCAAAATTATTTTATGTTATAAAGTGAATACTCAAAGCTATTATTTCTACAGGGGTATTCACATATATATAAAAATGTTCTATTTTAAATTCTGGGATTTACATACATGTTACCCTCTTTCCCTTTCCGTGGGTTTAAAGTAACGTAAAGATCATGTCTTTAAAGCAGTTTTTAAAACGTTATGATTATGAAATGAAACCCATTTATTTTATGCTATATAGGTTATTTATGAAATGTTTTATGATTATATATGTGGCTCACATGATAATAAAGGCAAATTTAAGGGTTCTCCCTGATAGCGCTCCAATGCATTGGGTAAAGACTTAATCTCTAGAGATGACCATTTTTAATGACGCCTTGGTGAATAACCTTGGTAATTTTTAACGACACCTTGGGGATGGACCTTGGTGAAACAAAACGATTGTCAATATTAAATGTTTTAGCCACATCTTCAAGTTATGAAAAATGTTATTTTTATTATGATATGCCACATGATTTCTTTCTCATGCCTTAAAGTTCATTTCATGACATTGTTGATGTATCTCAAGTTCACATGTTAAATGCTTCCCCTTGTTTCCCTTACTAGGCCTTCTGCTCACCCTTTCCTTTGATGTATGTCCCCAGGTTATGAGATGCAGTAATGAACCTAGGATGAACATAAGGAGAAGCCTTTCAAGTTTTTAAGAAGAATGTTTTTTTTTGTTTCATGTATTATGTTCCTGGTTTCCAAGACACTAAACCTTAAAGATCCTCAGTTTTGTAAAATGTAATGAAAGTTTATGTGATAAAAAGGGGGGATGTTATAATTTTTCACATCTACAATCCCATCCTCAACAAAAGTCAGTTTTCTCCCAATTAGGGAAGAATCCACAAAGTGAATGCACAACTAAACTATCTAAGATTTCACTTTGGGTTACTGTTTGTCAAACAGTTTCCAAGAATTCAGCATATAGGAGAATAAAATCTCATGGAAGATACATAAGGAGACAATATTATAAAGATACTGATAGAAATTCACCAATTCATTGTGCATCAGTGAATTTAATTAACAGCATTACATAATATCCTCCATAAAACGAGCCTAGTTCAGGGGAGTCAGAAGATGAAGTTATTATCCATAATACGGTACACACGAAAGAAAATTAATGTGGAGTGAATACCAGAAATCATAGGCTTACCTAGAGTCTAGTTATTCCCCCAAATAACCAACTCCCACTCCTTTTAAAGTCATCTAATAAAGGTAAAGGTAAAATTCAGATTACATCTCACTTTTCTACTGTATAAGTTCAATCCCTTTTGCTTGAAGAAAGATTTTCCCAGCAAGAAGAGGAGATGAAGGAGTTGAAAAGACTCAATATAGAGTTAATTCATAGTAGCATTGATTCCAGACATGATCCCTAGGAAGATCATCAACTTGAAAATCCTATAGTAACTCCTCAAAAAAAGGGTTTGTTGAAAATACAGATACGGATAATGATTTCCCTCTGTTGGGTACACAGCCAAGGAAAGATCAAACATGTCCTTATAGGCCAGTCCCCATTGGTTATCCAAGACAAATACCAGCAGCACCATCACCAGTGGTTTTTCTAGTCATCACACTGGTTTAAGCTCCAACTATTGTACCTGTATAGGTCCCATCTCATCCAGATATTCCCCAAATGATTATGAACACAATTGATGCATTAAGAACTCAATTGGAATCTATTGAAGAATGGCGTGCACCAGTATAGCTAGAAAAGAAATCTTACCCTGAATGGGTTGATCTGATCCCTCTCCTACCAAACATTGTGAATACTACATTCCTAATATTTAATGGTTTGGGAGATCCATAGAAACACTTAACACATTTTTTTTCTCATTGTGATCCCATGATGGGGACCCCTCAACAACAAGAAGCAGCAAATCTTGGATTCTTTGTGAAATCATTACAGTGGCAAGCTTTTGTCTGGTATACAAGTATGCAGTCTCGATCAATTACTGGATGGGAATACCTCCTTCAAAAAATCCCTCTTCAATTCATCTCAATGTTTCCGAAGACAACAGTTTTTGATCTTGTAAATTAAAAAAAAGATATAATGAAAGAGTTTTAGATTTCATTAGTCGATGGAAAAAATTAACATATTCCTTAAATCTCGAACTCCCTCGAGAAGAGTTGCTACCAATTTGTGTGGATAATTTTTGTGATGAGTTATGCACACCACTGATCCCTGTGAAATACACTGGAGAGTTTCAATACCTTTTTTAAATTTCCCAACAGGTGGAGGATTCTATTGTGGAAACTAAAGTTAAATCTTGTGTAATTCCATCAGCTCTAGGAAGGAGAATATGGAAAGAAGAGGCTGCTACATTCACACTCAAACAAGAACCTATACCTACTTCCACTTCAAAACCTTTATCATACTGAAGGTCTCCACCTCCTAAGAGTCAGCAGAAATGATCACCTCATCAATATGATAAAAAATATCAAAGGTAGAAATAGTTTGATGATTTAAAGAACAAAGTTTATTCTTTTTAGAATGAACAGGTTCCTGGTTACTTCATTTCAGCTTTGGAAAACAATTTGGTTCAGTTACCTTGGCTGAAGAAACCAAACAAAGAAGGAGATGAAGATCTTCCAAATTATTTCCCCTTTCACAAAATGTTGGGGCATCCCATTTAGGAGTGTTTTGTTTTCAAGGACCTTCTACCAAAAATGGTAGAATCTGGAAAAGTGAAACTGAAAATTTCATCATCCCGAGTAGCATGTGTTACTGATACTGATCCAAAGAAAGAAGGTGAATTGTAGGAAGTCAAAAGCAAAAATGCGCAGAATTATGATGATTGGATGATTAGGAAAATGGTCAACCGAACTCATGACATTCTACGAACATAGTTAAAATAACAAATTATGTCTTATTCCACTTCCTCTATAGTAAAACCATCTTCATCAAAAGATAAGTCCTATAAAGGAAAATCCTTAAAGAAGTGACGTGATCAGAAAGATAAAGAGAAGTCAAAAGAGTAAGAGCTCATGTCAAGGCCAATGTTGTCCTTGACTTTGGTAGATTTCATGCCATTTGTTTCAAAAGAATAGGAACTGCCCCGCCAAATGGAATAACTAGAATCAACCTATCAAGAAGAATCTTCACCAGATGAAGATTTTATCTTCAATTATATTAATGTTATACACTTAACGGATCCCTATGAAAATGATGATTCTGGTTATGATGGGTCTGAATTCCCTATACCTAACTGGGGAACTAGGGGAAGAAGCCAAGGTCGATGTTAAGGGGAAGACGTGGATATGCTAAAAACCACTATTTTAACTCTACACATGGTTGAACCGTATGTGCAGCCAAAACTCGTTGGAGAGCACTTCAGCGGGCTCAACAAGAACAAGGAAGTTCTCCCACACATGACAGTATTGGTCCTGACATGACTATTTTAGAGGACCGATTAGAGGTTACATCATCATTATCTTAGTAATTAGATAGAACTAGTCAGTCTAATATACCAAAAATATAATTATTTCCATATTTTTCCCTAAAATAGGGTACATCTACATTAAGATCATCAACTTCCAAGGCATCTGCAAAACCACATCTCTATGCTGGAAAACGTAGATATCTAGACCAAAAGTATGATTGTTTGAAATATTTATCCCAAGTACCATCCAAGTTATTGATCTTGGATGCCATAAATCTATCAAAAGATCTTCAAGAATCACTTACTGATTCATTGTCAAGTCCTCAAGAGTTTGAAATCGTGGTTGTTGTGGCTGAGGTTTACCGTATAGATAATGATCGTGCAGAATGTCATTCGATCATATATTTTACGAATGAAGATGATGATAATGTTTTATATGGACATATGAAGCCCTCATATCTATCTATAATGGTTAATGATATAGACATATGACGATCCTTCAATGATAATGGATCAGGATTCAACCTCATTCTCATTTGTACCCTTCGTCGATTGGGCCTTATTGAATCGGACTTATCTACTTCCACTTTGATGTTGTAAGGTTATGATAAGAATGAACAAGAACATTTAGGTAATATTACACTCAAAACTCAGTTTGGGGATCTTGTGTCTAATTCATATTTCATGGTTGTCCATCACGACAGATCCTTTAACATTCTTCTTAGAAGTCCTTGGCTACATCAACATGTGGCCATCCCTTCTTCATATCACTAATGTCTCAATTATTTCTTCAATGTTCAACTCGGTACATTATACGGTGACAAGGATTCATTAAAAATGTGTGAATCTCGGTATATTGAGGTAGAAATTTATCACATAAAGGGAATGAGACCCATGACAAAAGAGGAAATGGGAATCAGTTCTATGAATGTCCTTGAAAATATATTGTCTAACCCATTCAAACATTTGATTATAGATTATGTGTTTCCTATCAATTAAATTGAAAAGATATTCCCAAATCCAAGTACATATCTAGTGACTTCCATAATGTCAATTGCAGAAATCGAGCCTGACAGTATGGGATAGATTTTTGATTTACCAAGGATTAGTGAAAGCTTAAATGGAGATGTCTTCATTTCATTCACCAAACTTCATAAAGTCTTAGATTCATCAATAAGGCTAGAATAAGTTCTCTCAATAATAGAGGAATACAAGGATTTTTATTCTCAATCCATCATCTCTTCTTCAATTCTATAGAAAGACCCTTCGTCATCAACAGGGTCAGAATGGATGCCTCTTCTTCAGGATGTCCGAATACTAACTCCACCCCTAGCTCTAAAAGTTTTTCTTCATCATTTTCAATGTTATTATAAATATAAGAAGTGACACATAATAAAGAAGAAGAAAAGGATCTCGGGTATTCTCCTCTATCATTTGAGGAAGGATTCTCCACCACTGTAGATGATCTCAAAGAAATAAATTTGTGTACAGAAGAAGATCCATGCCCCACCCTAATTAGTGTGGCCATGACTTCTGAAGAGAAAAAGATTTATACTTAATTTTTAAATAAACACTAAGATATATTTTCTTGGAACTATACAGAAATTCTAGGACTTAATCCCAATGTAGCCACTCATCATGTGGGTTTTTCGAAAGAGCATCAAGGATTCAAGTGGGAAGCAAGAAGAACAAACCCGGATCATGCCTCTAAAATTGAAGTTGAAGTCGATAAGCTTATCAAGGATAACTTTGTCAAGGAGCTACAATATTCTAAATGGTTGGAAAACATTGTCCTAAGGAAAAAAATAATGGTAAAATCATAGTTTTCATTGATTTTAGAGATCTTAACTGGAGTTGTCTCAAAGATGACTTTCCATTTCCAATCACAGAACTATTAATTAATGCAACAGCTGGCTATGAAGCTCTCTCCTTCATGGATGGATACTCTGGGTAAAATTAAATCTGAATATCCCTAGAGGATGAGGATTCTATAGCCTTCATATCCTCTCAAGGTTTATTTTTCTATCAGGTAATTCCCTTTGGATTATAGAATATAGGTGCAACGTATCAATGTGTCATGCACCATATATTCAAACCCTTCTTAGGAAAAAATTTTGAATGTTATGTGGAGGATCTGGTAGTTAAATCCAGAAAACATTCTAATCACTTGGCTAATCCAGAAACCATATTCAGTAAACTTTGGAAACATAATTTAAAGATGAATCCCTTAAAATGCGCTTTCGGGGTAACCTCAGGAAAATTTTTTGGCTTCATTATACGCCATTGTGGTATCAAAGTTGATCCCGAGAAGACAAAAGAAATCATTGTCATGTCACCTCTTTGAAATTTGAAAGAATTAAGAGGACTTCAAGTACACTTATCCTATATTCGGCGCTTTATCACCAATTTGGAAGGCAAGTGGTTACCCTTCACCAGATAAATGAAGAAGGGAGTCACCTATCAATGGATTGAAGACTACCAAGAGTCATTTGATACCCTCAAGAAATATATATTGAGTCCACCAGTATTAATGACACCTATTAAAATAAATCCACTTATTCTCTATGTGGAAGCTCTAGAGAAATCATTTAGTGCCTTCCTTTCCCAAAAGAATGGTGTTGGGAATGAAATCATCCTTTATTATCTCATTTGAACTATGCTTGACATAGAGACTCAATATTCAAGTATCAAGAAGTGATGCATGGAATTAATCTTTTCAGTTCAGAAATTGATGCACTACCTAAAACATCACAAGGTTCACTTGGTATCTTACAATAACCCACTCAAATTTATCCTCAGTCATCCAATGCTTACATGGAATTTGGAACGGTGGAAAGTTATTTTACAACATTTCTATATCCAGTTCAATCCTTAGAAAGAAATAAAAGTCCAAGCCTTGGCCTATATTCTTGTTGAGTATCCATCTGAAGAAGATACCTCTTCAAATACTAAACTTCCTAATGAAGAGGTCTTTTCTATTCAAGATAATCCTCAAACATGGGAAATGTACTTTGATTGTGCTTCCAAAAGTCTAACGAGGAAAAGAATTGAAAACTCTAAACTCAACAAAGCTGGGTTAGGAATTGTACTTGTCTCCCTAAATAATGAATTGTTTTCATATTTCTTACTATTTTCAGAATTCAGTACTAAAAATGAGTCAAAATATCAAGATATCATTGTAGGACTAGAATTGGCACTCTAAGTACAAGTGAACCACCAGAAAGTGAAACGTGATTCAGAGTTTATAATCAAGCAAATAAATGGGGATTATGATATCAGAAAAGAAGAGTTAATCCCTTTGTGTAATTATGTCAGAGGGTTTAATGGATGAATTTCCCTCAGATCCAACATTGTCTTATATCCCGCGATCACAAAATACCCAAGCTGATGCATTGGATAATACAACCACAACCCTGTAAGATCCCGATCGGGATGAGACAATCATCAGTATTTCCCATTGTTGTGTGGTTTTACCTTTCTTTCAAATTATAATGGAAGAAATTAATGAAATTAGACCTATTTTTGAGCTGTATAGTCATACTAGAAGATGGATTATAGCCATCATGGAATATTATCAAAATGTATTACTTCCACCAGATGGAGCTGAAAAAGAACAGATCTGGTGATGAGTGGCCAATTTCACTCCTTATGATAGTACAGATCATCAGAAGATCCTTTGCAAATGAGTCTTTAATGGAATCCTCTTTAGGTTTATTGACAGAGAAGAAACCACAATTGTCATAAAAAACTTACATGTAGAATATTGTGGTGCTCACCAGTCTAGGTATAGGATTACCGATCAAATCCGAAGACTTGGATACTTCTGGCCATCTATGATGCAGGATTGCACAAATTTCACCATGAAATTTCATTCCAACCAAGTGTGTTTCAAATTCATTCATCAACCCCCAGAGTTTCTACATACATCTAAATACTTTTTTACATTTTCTACATGGGGAATGGATGTAGTAGGACCTTTTCCTCTAGCTACGGCTAAGCTGTTCAAGTATATTTTTACTGATACTAATTTCTTCTCCAAATGGGATGAGGTAATACATATCAAAGATGTCAGATCCAAAATCATTTTTAGCTTTTTCAAAGCTAATATCACTACTATATTTGGTTTCCCTCATACTATATTGAAAGAAAATGGCACTAATTTCTATTCTGATGAGGTAAAGAAGTTATATCAGGAACACAATATCAAATCCAACCATTCATCTCACTATCATGTAGTAGCCAATGGAAAAATATAGGCTTTTAATAAAACTATATAAAATATACTCCAGAAGATGGTGGATAACGATAAGAAATATTTGCCTAATAAAAAATTTCATGCTTTATGGGATTATCGGACTACTACCCAAACTGCCACTAAGGTAATTCCTTATTCATTGGTATATAGAACAGTAGTATTTTATTAAATTGAAATTCAATTTTCATCACTCTGAGTGCAATCTATGATCATTTATCTGCATATGAACAGACTCAAAATCGATTTGATGAGCTATAATGATTAGACAAAAATATATTTCATACTTTTCATCATTTGGAAGTCTATCAGAATAGAATAGCATGATCTTTTAAAAAGAAATTTCACCTCCACTCATTTATTCAAGAAGAATTGGTATTAGTCCTCATGACTCCAATGATACCAGGAAAGAAGCCTCCAAAACTTGAACCAAAGTGGGAAATACCTTACTATGTACATAAGGTCTACTCAAATGGATCTTATTCCCTAATCTAAATGGATGGAGAATTTATTACAACTCCAACCAATGCAAGATTCTTTAAGAATTAATTTTTATAATTGACATGATATGACCTTGTTGCATGACTCTAAACTGAACAGCATAGAGTCATAGTTTCAAGACATTAAACTTCATAACAACCATATGCGTCCATGATGCACGGCGTTAAAATGTGTATCATCTTTGTCCTTGTCATGCGATTATAACTTCATGACAACATTTTTTATAATTACACGACATTAAATTGTACAGTTAACATATTCTTAATTTGATGTTAAGAGCTTCCTTGAACAAGCATCACTAACAACATTTCTAATCCTTAGTGTCACATGAGTTCCATTTCTCCCTATATATGAATCAGATCTGCATAGGTGCCTCATTTTAAGAACTATGTGTTTCTTGATTCTCATTTTCAATAAGATATGTAGAGACATCTAGATATCCAATCTTGGGCCCATCCATAATAAAAAAGAAATTTATTTCCCTTTTCTTCTCCCGTATAAGAATCAGATCTATAGAGAGTGCTCTTTCAAGATACATGGTTTGATATTCATACCATTGTGTGTCTTATTTTTAACCATTATTCTTTTAGAATGTGTTAAAATCCCTCATCTCCCACATCAAACTCAATTAGTGTGGAGAATTATTTTTTCAAGAACTATGTTCAGCTTGATTCTCAATTCAATGATATACATAGAGATGCCTAGATCTCTAATCTTGGGCCTAGCCACTATATAAAAAAACCATCTTTATTCCATGTGTATGAATCCAAATTGTATAGGGAATGTTTCAATGAACTACGTGTGGCTTGATTCCCATCTATATGAGATACATAGTGACACCAAGGTTCAATCCTCTAGTACAACCACAATATTCTTTTTTTACATCGAAATCACTTCATGTCCTCGTTGCATGAATCTAAACTGCACAACAAAATGTCCTTGTTGTACGACATTAAAATTCAAAGCACCCAAAGAAATGTATATGGATTGATTCTCATCCCATTTAGATACGTAGTGAAAACTATGCCTTAGATCCTAGTCCCATAAACAAAATACATTTTATCTCTCTTCCGCATATAATTAACAATATATGTGGGAGTATTCATTTTGGATTCTTTTCTTATAGATCCCACCCATGAAACAAGAAATGTCCCCCTTTTACATATGAGTCAGCTCTATGTAAGGGACTCCAAACTCATGGCCAATATTGATTCAAATATTTATCATGTGCATTTAGTATTACCCTCCTTTTGAATTTCACACTCTTAATCTTGAATATTTTTTTGTCTTCATAATCTTTCTTATGGTTTTTGGTGACAAATTTTCTAATATCTGAGAACTATTTTGCCTAACTATGTAGTATGTGCCCCTATGTGGCCTTGAATAATCATCCTATATAATAGGCTTGTCAGTCAAAAGATGCCATTGTTTGGATATGCGAAATATGACCTAGTCATGTCTGTATAATAAAACCCTCATAAGGGGTTTGTCAAAAAAATGGTTACTTCATTTTTAGTATAAGCATATTTTGTCCCCTTCAAACTTTGATGCCCATATACAAGAATTTGTATCTTAAAGCAGTCATCCATGTATATTTTTTCCATTACCTTTATCTCAATTTGAAAGTCTTCAAGACCATGGTTTACATATTTCCCTCTCCATGTATTCAAATAAATATGAAATAACCTTGGATCATTTGACCACATATCATATAATGCTTCTATTTTAGTTCTAATCGTATGACCTAAAACTACAGACACCATACTTCTTAGGTTTGGATTAGAGCTTCATAGAAATACTATTCCTCTGGTACTTTGGAAATCATGATTGGAAATACTATTTTTTTATTCAGGTACCTTTCTTCCTAAATTGAACACTGATCTATGGAAAATATGAATCTCCACAAACTTTCTTCAACTTTTAGAAATAGAATGTCAAAATATTTAGAACTCTTTTTGCCTGACTATGCAGTACATTCCCCAAGTTAGCCTTGCATAAGTTGCATACATAACCGACCTGTGAGTCAAAATATGACACTATTTGTCTATACATCATATACCCTAGCCTGCCCTGCATAATACAACCCCCATAACGGGTTCATCAAATAATAGTAACTTCATTCTTAGTAAAGACTTCCACTAATGCCTTTTTAGCCCTTTTCCCATATCATTCTTCGGATCCATAAATTCACAAATCATTTTTTACAATTCATCCCTTCCGTACTTAAACATGGTAGAATGTTTCCAAACAAATTATCAAGAAATTGGAGAGTCACAAACCTTTGGTCAAAGCTAAATACCTTAAATTAAATCCACCCAATGTCCTCACTGCATGACTTAAAACTACACAGTACAATATCCTCACTACATGACTTAAAATTTTACACCATGATATCAGAAAGCCCTATTTCTAACAAATTTTAATCATTCCTCATACACCAAATTTGTGTATATGTGGTTTTCCTATTCATGAAATATGTTGGTATAGATAACCCTTTATTCATATAATCCCTTTTCCTCAGGAAAACAAACCATTGTGGACTTGAGTCACCCAAATATTATTTTCCCTTGTCTATCAATAATAAAATGTAAAATTCCTAAGAGATTTTTTTCTTGACTATGCAGTACATGCCTTCACAGGCCTTGCATAAAATTTTCCTACATAACAGGCATGTCAATCAAAAGATACCACTGTTTGGCTATGCATAAAATTACCCAGTCGGCCCTGCATAATACTACTCCCATAACGGGTTCATCAAATAATGGTAACTTTATTCTTAGAAGAGACATCTTTTATGTTTATACAAGTTTTAGATTTGGTGACCATAAAAATGACTCAAGATTCCCCTTGGAAGTATTTAAAAAATATTAGATCAATTTCTAGACACTGGACCTTGTTTGGAATCCAATTTCAAAATTTATGGTCAAAGATATTTGACCTTAAACACTATCCTTTTTAGTCCGACACACATGAATCTAAACTGCTCATAAAAAGAGATTTGGTAATCACCAGATTAAAAACCGACAATGGGCACTCTAAAAAAAATGAGTCTCAGCTCCCTAGACATAGAATTTTGAATGGTTTAGGAAATATTTCACAATAAAAATCCAAAAGATAAAAAGTTTTTAGGGTTTTATATATAACCCTATTAAAAATTAAACTATGCTTACTAGGCTCATTGTCTTAGGTAAAAAAATGGCTATCAATAATGAAGATAGAGATGATTAAAGACAAAATGATTTTCATTTTTGAGTAAAATAAATTCACAGAGAAGAATCCACAAACTGGAATCACTCTATCATAAATCACAATAGGTTTTTTATATAACTTCTCATTTGGTTAATAGCCTCTTGATCCCCATAATCTACCTGTTGAAGTTCTTTTAGCTAACGAGTTTCATTCTCTTCAGCATGGAAAAGTGCTTCCTTAGCATCTGCAATGGATTTTTCACCATCCTTTTGGACTTCTCTTATTGATTCATGAAGCTAATCAAGCTCCTTTATGACCATGTCTAACTCTTGTTGAAGATGCATCTATTGAACAATCTTTTCTTTAATTTTTTTTTCTTCAGTTCTTTCAAATTTGCAGTATGATTGGCCTCATCTTGGGATAATGCTACTTGTAATTCATCAGTGTTGATCATCAGTCTAATTTTTATCAAATCTTTCCAAAGCCTCTTCTCTTGCTCTCATTTTAGGATAACCGTTTTCATTGCAGTATGAATTTCATAGTATTAAAAACCACCAAATCCCAGTGTAATGAATAGAGATGAAATTCATGGAATTCGTGAGGGAAGATACTCAAGGGGAATTTCAGATATCATATTCTATATATTTTTCCATTCCTTGATATGTGCAAGACAAATATCCTTTTTCATTTATGATTCTGATTCATAATCGATATCATAAGGAGGAATGTATTCTAGGATTAATTCACTTAAATAAGTGTCATGTTCTGCTCCTTCCTTGATAATGGTTGCTTCACTTCCTAACACTGTTTGAGCTGATGTAGAGGCTTCACCTCTAGATCTATCCATTGAAGTTGATAATCCTATATGGTGAATTAAAAATTATGGTTATGGTTAATTTCAAGGGATAAAAATATTGATCACAATCACAATATAGATATACCTTACCTAACAATAGGTTGGAAGCTTGATAATACTCCTCCCCAATATTCTCAGTTTCCAATATTTTGGTTGATGTCTCTTGGTGGGTAATACTTTCTTTAACTTTATTAGGATCCTATGAATGAATATCAGAAATATTCTCCATCTCAAGATTCACCTGAGACAATGTCTCCACAATGGTAGGATTGATGGTGATATTGACACTTCCTTGAGGCATCATCATTGTAGTAGTTTATTTAGATAGAACTGCATATTTCAACCAATCATGGTTAGAAAATTAATCAAAATAATATTAATATGATGAACAATGAAAGCTCATGTTCAGTTGGTTCTATACAATGAACATCAAAATCTTATAAATCATTCTGTATATTAGTGTGTTCTAATACTTCTTCAAAATACTTGACAGGATTCATCATAGCATCTAATGATATCCCAGATCCCATGTTAGTCTCACCTGTGGGAGCACTCATATTGGTTTTTTTTTCAACCTTCCTCTTACAACCTTTCACCCTGAACATCTTCCTCAGCTATAGTTGTGGGGCCAACTTCAGTTTCATAGGATTTTTTGGTGAATGTGATGAACCTAAAGTATCACAGGATGGAAGTCAGTTGTTGTTACATTTAGGTTCTCATGAAGCACTAATGATTTAACAAAGGTCTCCTCTCTTTTGATAGTAGTAATAGGAGAAATTCCAAGAACAGAAGTTGGTTCCTTTGGCCTAAATACATCTTTAGGAACCACCAGGTTAGTAAGAATTTATTCCTGTTCATAAGCACTCTCCATAGTTTCTGGAAGCTTATTGGTGATTTCTTTAAGAGAATAAATAGAAGAAGATATTGCAATTCCAAATAGTTTAAACACTTTATATGAATAAAGATAAAATTCATGTTGTCAACAATTCTTACCACTACTGAGAAAATGTTTAACTGTAGTTTTCTTTCATCTATGCTTTTGTTTCTTCACCTTCTTGGAAGGACCTACATCATCATATCTAAAAACAGGTATTTCAGACTTCAATCCTCGTTTTATCTTATACTCCATGGCATGTTGTTTTGGAGATATCTCTCCTTATTCATGGGGTGATCTAGTAGCTCCAAGAGTAGTACCATTAGGACTATACTGTGGTGATGGAACATCAATGAATTTTCCTTTATCTATTTGCAGGTTAAAATTATATTTCTCTTGATTAAAAATGATTTGACTAAATTCAAATTGAAAAGAAGAAAATAATTTGAGAAAAAAAGAAAGTTACATCTCAGGATCAACAAAATCTTCCCATTATTCATCTAATGAAAGTTCAATCCCTTCAGTGGCACCGCGATCCATCATTTCATTCACCCACTTCATGGTGGGAATTGATTCTTCGATTGTTTATATGATCATTTTCAGTTCTCAGTTATAATTTCTCACTTCACCAGGGTTGTTCTTAAAGAGAATATTAGAAGATTTTTGTAGATCCCCTATCCTTGGAATATGAAACCCTTCACATAAATCTATCCACATGGTTTTAGAATCACAATATAGGATTTTCCATGTTTGAATGGCCTCTGGTTGTATATATTCCGAGTAAATTCCAGATGGTTGTGAAGAGGATCTTTATGTTTTGGATTTGAGTTTCTTCCCAATTCATGTAGTCAAAGATGGGGGATGAGAAAATGGGGCTCGTTTCTCTTCTGAACAATGGAGACTAGACCTCCTTAGTACAACTTCAGTAGAGATTGATGGTGTGGCTCTCTTAACTCTGATAGTTGGATTATATCTTGAACGAGGTCGCTTCGGTGATCTTGGAGCCTCATCACCTCCACCCTCTAACTCTAATGAATCAGCCCCTGATGATGAAGAATTACCTTCCAAATGAAAGTGTTCCTTCCTACTGCCTATCTTTATCCCCACTTGAGGGAAAACATGGTTTAACACCCCTTTAGGGTATGATGTGACCCAGTTCTCAGCATACCAGATAGTCAATCTTCTTATTGCATTGATAGAAAGTAAATTAAATATTTCCCTGGTTTTCTATACAACTGTTAGCAACTATATTTGTCAAGCTACCATTGGATATTTCTCTAATATGACATGCACGTGAGGAGATATAGTAATTTTTTGTAGACATTTTAATTGACACGCAAATATATAAGGAGCATAGGCCTCACATGTGATTTCTCTATCAATCCTGGTGGCCAATGCACCATCCCTACAAGATATCATATATTACCTTATCTCTAATATGGTTATCCCATCATCAAAAAATCACCCCATATGAATATTCCCATAAATGAAAAGATAAAATTCCTTGTACATTCTCAACCTAGCCTTGATATCATAAGCATTTGGAGACAAAGGTGAAATACTAGAGAAATCCTGAATAGATGTTCTGAAAAAACTTACAAAGACATGTACCCCACTTTGCACAACATAAGTTCTGAAATGTGTGGCGATCCACCCCCATAACACCTGGAATGTTCCCTCTATTATAAAAGGATACTTACTTCTATAAATATTAAGTAAGATCATATAAATATTTAAAAAAATAGGGTTATCCAACCCTACCATCCTCTTTTTGGACATCTTGGTCGTGATGACAAAAATTCCGATCCATATGCCTCCATTGGAATCTTGAAATGGTAATAGATACATACTAAACCACATGGAAAGAAACCTAAAAGATGTTTCTTTGTAGGAATTTTGGAGTTGACATCATACCCCCACTTTTCAAAATCTCATTTCTCTAAATTTGTCTAGAAAGTGTCGGGTGTACCTCTATTTTCTGCCTTTGGATAGCTGGTCGAACGAGTGAAAGTGGGACCCTTATCCTTCTTCTTTACTAGGAATATTTCCATCCACTCCTCTGGATTAATATTCATTCTTGTGTGGGACTTCGTTGTGTTTGTATTCTTGAGTTTATAAAATATTTTCATAAACCCACAAACCAAGACTGGTGTCTTTTATAAGTCATTCCATGTCACCTTGGGAGGAATAAACTCATCATAAATATCTCTGAGTATTTTAGCTCTAAAGATATTGTATACATCCCACAAACTGATTCCTACTTCTCCATGTGTCAAATGGGAGGAGTTTGTTTCTGGAATCCATCAGCTTAGTAACTCTGGCACAAAATCATCGTTTCTATATACATAGGTTTTCCCAACCCATATAGCCTCATAAATCCCAACACCTTTTAAGTCATCCATAAACTCTACACATGTCCTGCACACCCAATATTCCCATATCCATGTGGGTTTAACACCCCCTCTTGGGAAGAAATCTCAACTTTTATCTAGCCTTTTGATTGATCTATCTGAGAATCTAGAAAGATGGAAGAATAGCAGTGTGGTTGTAACTCAGGTGTATTTTCTTTTAAATATAGAGCACACAGGCTGTGATGCATGAAATGAGCCTTATATTTTATCACATCATTGATATATGTATCCGCAACAAAAATATTAGTAGATGAGAAATTCGTATAGTCTTGAAACAAAGAAAGTGGAATATAGTTCTTTGAGTCTATTACATTGACATCTTGTGGATGGTTATAACCATATAGAGGAAAATAGGTGCTTCGGGAAACTTGAAGTGATATTTCCTCAGATACTTTTCCATTTTTGGGAGTGTGGTGTCACAAACATCAAATTAATCATGATCTAAAATCTTTATTATATCATAAATTCTCTTACTTTCCAATTCATCAGTAGTTCAGATTCTCTTAGGATCCATTGAACCTGCAAAAGAGATCAAAATTAATCTTTAAAGTAAGCTCATTTTGGATTTTTTTACAAAGGAATTAATAAAAAATGACAAAGGAATTAAGGAGACCAAGTCTAAACTTGGTGCGCAAGTATGGTACCCTAGTTTGGGTACAAAAATCAATAACATACAGAAGAAGAGTGACCGACAGAAGTGCCTAAGTGAAAATACTTGCGCGCCAAAAGATGGATTTCCAAAATCCTTTGTAAATTTTTCTAAAGTGAATCCCCTATATATAAGTGATGTAATTTAACATTCATTCCCATTTCCTTGCACGCTACCACTTACACGCCACATCAATATCATTTTCCATTTTCATAACATTACCTCAGTATAAGATCCTCTTTTCATTTTGAATCCAATTCTGAGGGGGGGGGGATTTTGTTGACACTTCATTCCTTCATAGAGTCTAAAAAGTGACAAAGGGAAATTCCTTAGAAAAAATAGGATAAAACACATCAAGAAGGTCCAAATTTTCGAAGTCTTGAAAATTGGATTTCCCTAGTCAAGTCGAGAAGCCGTCGGCGCGCAATGTACTTGTGCGCCCAATTCTAGAGTTCAACCCACTTGCGTGCCCCACCACCATTTCACCCAAGGTCACTTATTTTCCTATAAATAGACACTTGGGGACTTCATTTGTATGGAAGAATTTCCCTGAAGCCTAATTGCTGCTCTGGTCTCTCTAGTTCTTTGCCCAAGTCTTCTGAGACCTTCATGGTAGTTCTTTAACACCTAGAGTGGAGGAATTAAAGGAGGATCATAGTACATAAGTCCCTTTAGTGTTTGAAATCCATAAAAATTATGCACCTAAAACTCCCAACCTCCCTGAATCAGAAACACATGCGTGACACCCATTCCTCTCAAAGGAACTTGAGCGCCCCACTTTTGGGAATACTTGGGAATACTAGTGAAGGCTTGAGTCAAGTCTCACTCAAGTATTAACATCCAGGTTGTTTGTCACTTAAGTGAACATCATGTCGCCCAAGCCTACTTGCACTCCAATACCTGTGTGCCAGATACTTACTTGGGTACCCTGCTTTGTTTCACTTAATCCCTTCAGTCTTTAAGACTTTTATCAAGCCTTCTTAAAATCCATTCATGGTAAGGATTCTTCTTCATCATCTCCCTTTTCTGAAAGGTATTATGTTGAAACCTCCACCAAAACCCCCTAACTCATCAAAACATTGGGAAAGGCACATCAGTGTATCTTCTATTTGGGTTTGTATATCCGAAGATAGAGGTTTCCAACATTTGTTTTTCAATGGGGTTAGAATTCATGGAGTGTATGTGGGTTTGTATATCCGCAATCACATGGACCTTTCTCTTAGGAATAGTGTTGGGGATTTCTCAATTTGGAGGATTAGGGTTTGGGTTTTGTCTTCACCTTCTCGTCTCTAAAACCATGAACCTCATGTCTCTAGAAGGGAAGGTGTGGTTCACACTTTGTTTTCCATTCAAGAAAATGAGAAGTCTCCCTTCCCTACCAGGAAAAATTTTAGGGTAGCCATCCTAGTGTAAGCCCCTAACCTTTCAAGTAGGAGGTTTCAGTCTTCCTCCTCTATATGTCCTTCACCTTCACTCCTTCCTTACACTGGACCCTTATCCAATGTAAAGAGAACATAGGGAAGATTATTCACCTAGCCCTATTCTGTGGTCACCTCGGCCTCATCCACCCTCATTGTCATAGGTGCATCCTCTTCCACCAGTGGAGGAGGAAAAGTCTGGGTGCCTTTGTTAAATATTTCACATCTTATTGTTTATCGCACCGAGCATGACTCACATGGGATTAGAGATATGTGATGATCCCAACATCTGCACAATTTCCCATGAATGAACTATGATAACTCTGATTCCCACCATAATTGGGATATGTAGGAAGCCTTTATCAGGTCCTGATATCATTGGATATCCTCTTCAGAAATACAACCTCAATTCCATTAATCTAAGCATCCTCCTTAGACATAAGCCACCAATTAAGCTCTCAAATCATCAAGGCATCCTTTTTTGGAAGTAAGCCCAAAATCATTTCTCTCATAGGACTATACTCTGATATGAGACTCAATGAATAGTGATAACTCAGATTCCCATCATAATTAGGAAACATAGGAAGTCTTCATCAAGTCCCAAGCTCATTGGATATATTCTTCCTGAATCCAACCTCAATTCCCTTAATCCAGGATTTCTCCTTAGAAGTAAGCTCCAAAATAAGCTCCCAAATCACCATGGAATCATTTTCAGTAAGTAATCCTAAACTGATTTCTTTAAAAGGACTATACTCTCCTACGAGGCTCACTTAACTACATGGGATTTAATTCTCATCCAAATCGGATACGTAGAAAGCCTCTATGAGGTTGAAACCCAACACTTCAAATCAACTATGTTCTTATTGGTCCATATTCCCAAAATGGTTTAATCTTACTTAAAAACCCATATTCTTTCTAAGTTCTTTAGGGTGCTTAGGCATAAGTCCTACACCAAACCTTGAATAAGCACCTTTCTATTAGATTTCGTTACCACATGACATTAAAGTGAACGGATAGGTCCTTATCACATGACCTTAAAAGGTATGATGTGTCCCATTAAGCAGCACTGAACTAATAGGGTTCTGATTCCTTTCACAAGGATATGTAGGTCACCTATTTATGGGTATAATTCCAACATCAAAACAAACATTTGTCTCCCTGGATGATAATAAATTTTAGAGTACCCCACTGAGTGGCTTAAAAAACTAGTATCATCATAACGATGGTTAAAAGAATATCTAAATAGTATATGAGAGGATACCATTGATGGATTACCTCAAATACACATGGATATCTCCATTAATAAAGAACCTAGAATACATACGGATGATTCTAAAATTCACAGATGAAAATAATTGATATAAAATTTGAAGTGAAACCTATGTTATAGTTGGTGAATTAATAAGGATTCATGAAAATATCTCAAATTTATAAGAGAGTCCCAGAGTAGAAAATAATTCCACCCAAAATGGTATGATGAGTCCGACCTCCCATCCTATCGACCAATTCTTGTTCTTAAGTATCATCAGTTCAAACTCAACGAATGTTTGCCTTTGTAAAGAAGGACCCTTTTGGATAAAGAACTATTATATGTTTTAAGTTCCATAAATAAATCCAATGGAAACTACCTAGAAGTAGTGATTCATAACAATAAAACATGTGCAAAGGAACTAAGAAATAGAGATATTTCTTATTGAACAAGCACTGACTATTAGTGCTCGTAGTGGGAATGCATGAGCTGATACCTCAAATGTTAGTATTCTATGGTAGGCTTTGGGATATGGGTGTGCAAGACACTTTAGGAGATGATCCTAAGATATAGGTTATGTGGATTTGATCTCACTGGATATTTCTAGTTATCTAGGAGAGAGGTGGTATTTCTCTTACAATGACAAGGGACATATCACATGAGATTTTTTGACCTACCATACCAATTATGGAGAGATGGTCAATGGATTTCTCTAGCAGAGACAACAATAAGATTAAGGAGTTTTGTATGACACTGATATTGAAGTGGAGTGGGAGAGTAGCTGGAGGTGGAAAACAGTTTAATATGTTTCCACCACCACCCCTAGGTGGTCCATGCCAGGATTGGGGAGATGGAGGATAGGGGAAGGGTATCTATAGGCTATGAAGAGTTATTAATCAGTGGATCTATGGATGATTAAAGGTATGATCTGTGTCTTTTCTACTTCTAAAGTAGTACTAATAGACATGTGTGTGATATACTCTTTTATTACAACTTCTTGTTTAAGGATTTTATAGGGAGATATGGATATTGGTAGGGATATATGATGGTGATGTTTGACATGGATTTATACTCTCAAGAAAGATGGATTCTTCCCCTATCAAGATGAATTCTTGTGATGTGATCAAAAATCATGTGGGTAGGTCAGTGTCACACAAAGCGGATAGTGTCAAGGTGTGTGAGATGAGTTCCTTTGGCATGGGTGTTTGGGGAAGTTTTATATGTTGAGTCATCATATAAGTCCCTACATGTGGTGAATAGGTATGAAATGTAAAGGATGAGATTTAATCAGAAGGTGATTCTAGACTAGAGACTTGAGTATAGTTTGTGGTACGATATGTGACTTCACTACCCCAACTGCAGTTTAGAGACAATTTATGAGCCATATTTCTCTGATCATAGACCATGCTTGAGTCATAAAGATACCAATGAATCCTTTTATCTTGAATCTTATGTTTATAAGCTCACATGAAAGATCAGAGGTCAAGAACTTTTGTCGGTAGTGTGACCTGACCTTGGAGGAGAGAGAGATCCTCAGATAAAATATTTCCATAGTGAAGAAGACCATATGATGTTTTCCTCAATTTGAATTGGTTTTATTATCCCAACTAGGTTAAATACCCTAATAGGGGGGGGATGAATTAGGGTATAAAATATTAAAACAACTATCTCATTAGATCTTATTTAATCGTTAAACAAAATACTCTTCTCTCTCCTTCTCGTAGTAGAGAATAACATGAGAATTAAAACATGAATAGGATATAAAAAATTTACCTGGTTCACCCTAAATTGGATACTTACAAGGATCATACAAAGGAAATGTGTCAATGTAACAAATCCACTGAATCACACTAACAATACAAGATTCAAAGTAGACTCACTATCACTCCTAGTTTACAACCAATCACAATTTGAAAGCTCACGGCTCTTTCAACTTAAGTGTGACCACTACTTATTTATAGGAATATTCTATTATTATGAATATCTTAAAAAAAATTCACACATATATGAGTGTTTCATGAAGCTCATTTTTTACCCAGTAAGCGAAATCCACTTTTCCACGTCCTGTTGTTCCGTGTAAATTTCTTTCACGGACTGTTTTTAGTCCCATAGTGAACTTTGTTGCACTGTGTGGTGTGAGTGCTTCATGAAACTCCTTACTTCAAGGACTTCCTGGGATCCTCAAAAGGATAAAACATTATGAACCATTTTCCTTTTGGAGCTAAAATTCCCCATAACCCTTTCTTCAAACTATCTTTTTGAACTACCTCCTTCGCTAACTGACCCTTCACAGACTACTTCATGAAACATATCTTTCACGAATAACATTCTTCCTGGAATTCCTACTTTACAAACCACTTAGTAATAATATGAATTCTTCCAGAAATGATCTTATATAATAAAATTTTCTCTATCTTGATGATCTTATTAGGATTATTTATGAAAATAGATCCACAAAACCCATTGATCATAATTACTGATAACTCATTTATAGAAGATCATTAACCTCATATTAATCTTGTTATGTAGTTTGTATATCACATTTACTCATTCAAAATTCACCATAAATCATTGTATTCCTTCTCAAATTATTATCCTTTTATAGCATCATCCAATTTTCCATATTCGATTGAAAATGATGTGATTCCCATGAAATGACCTCATTTTCGGGTATCTTAATTCACTACTTCCATACCCAAATGATGAATTCCTTTATGGTTCCACATACCTCCTTTGTGGAATGCATAGCACAGATGTTATGTGGTCTATTTAACCATAAAATCCCTTTTATTATTTATTGTTCACCCATTTTCTTTGTAGGAATCCTTCCATTTCTATAAAAACAACTCAGGATTTTGAGGCCCAAAAATTTGGAAAACACAATGAAATTTCACCAATTTCAAAACATATTCTTTGATAGAAACCTTGATGAAATGTTGTCAACTATGTTTGTCAACAAACACAAACAGCCCAAAAACACTGAAATTACACCTTGAGGTATCTTTTTTCCAACAATATCCCCTTTTGTGTTTGTTGAAAATACTTCAAATTGATCAAACACTTTACCCAAAATTCACTTATTTTGATTCCAAATAGCGATCAAAGATTTACAGAACACGCACTCTGATCCCACATAACCCATGATTGGTGTGAGAAATAATAGTAACATAAAAATTTCATCAATTAAACACATAATTCTTACACTAGTAATTTAATTTAATCACAAGCCCAATATTTCATGATTTAAAACCTTTAAATGGCCATCTTTAGCATCATTAGATTTAAAAATCCCCCTAATTCGATTCTATCCATTTCTCTTTCTCCCATTATCTTGATCTAGATATTTTCTACCAATTTTTCAATGAACCCAAAGGTCACTTATTTGTGGATGTAACATTATAAAACACACATATCAGTGCATAAGGTAAAAACATGTCATACCTTGGGTATAGGGGGGTCCCACATCCACACTTTTTCAAGTGTGGGGAGTCACCTAAATTCCAAGATCTGGTTAATGTTGCACAAATTCTTATTTAGGTAAGGAGTTTATTAGAATGTCTGCAACAAGTAGTTTTGTAGCCACATACTCTAACTTTACAATATAATTCTTCACCTTCTCCTTTATAAAATGATACTTGATTTCAATGTACTTTATCCTTGAGTGATGGACTATATTTTTTCTAAGATTTTTATAACTTGAATATCATAATGGATACCGATCAGAGACTTCCCTTCAACTCACATATCATCAAGTTTTTGCTTCATCAAAAATAATTTCATTCAAGCTTTATTAGCCACAATATATTCAGCTTCTGCAGTGCTTAATGAAATGAAATCATGTTTCTTTCTTAGCTAATAAATACACAATACTCCCAGATTTAATGTACCACCTGATGTTGATTTTCTATCATCTGTTAAACCAACCCAATCTGTATCTATATAGACTAAAAAATCTTACTAAGATTTCTCATTGTATAGTAAAATAAAATTTGGATTAAGAAAAAAAAATTCATTCCTTACTTTTTTCACTTATAGACTAAGGAAAAAGGTTATTTCACCAATCATTAACATTTCAAACTCAATTTTCTTGAATTATAAGAATTGTTTTCACTATCCTTCATCTGGTCCACAAAATATTATGTCATAAACATGCACCAGCACAATCATCATTTGATTACTATCATTTTTTACATATAGATTGTAATCGACTCCTCCATGCTGAAAACTGAGCTTCTTCAAAAAGCAATCGAACCTTGAATACCACACTCTTAGTGCTTTTTTCAGCCCATATAGAGTCTTTTTCATCCAAAAAACTCAGTTTTAATCTTTATGAATGAGAAAAACATATTTATTCTTGATATACAATTCTACTTCTAGAACCCCATTTAGAAATTATGACTTGACATCCATCTATAAAACTTTTAACTTTAATTGAACTATTATGGAAAATAATAATATGATTATCTCTATCCTTGAAACAAGTGTAAATGTTTCATCAACATTAATACCCTATATTTAGGAGTAACCTTTTCACACTACTCATGATTTTTTTAATCATTGTGTCATAATCATTTAGTTTATTCTGGAATACCCATTTTCCCCAATGACATTATTATCTTCTAATCTCAAAATAATCTACCATGTCTGATTCTTTTTTATTTGGTTAAGTTCTTCATTCAATTTCTAAACCCAAATCTCGCTTATTTATGCTTCTTCAAAACACTTTTTATCTACCTGTGATAAGAAATATTATTGTTATAGAGTCTTTTTCATCCTTGTTTACACTTGCATTATCTGGTCAGTGATTATTTTCTATCTATCAATTTTAGCTCGAATCTTTAGACTATATACAGATATTGGTTTATGTTCATCATTTTCATTATCTAAATCTTTTTATGAGTTAGCCTTAGGTACTAAAACTCCCTTGATCTTCATATATCTTTATCATTATCATCCTGAAACTATTCATGTATTTTATGATGATTCTTCTCATTTTCTTTCACAATCACATTTTTACTTTCTTCAACTTTTACCAGACTCTTATTGAAACATTTATATACTTTGATTCTTCTTGAGTATCCAAGAAGTATCCCTTACTCCCCATGGGATTTAAACTTCCCAGGTTTCTCTTTATTAAGAATAAAACACTTACTTCTGAAGACTTTAATGTACTTTAATTTTGTATTATTTCCATTCCATAGCTCGTATAGAGTCATATCTTACTTTGGACATAATATGCCACTATTTCATGTGTATACTGATGTCATCACTTCTTATTTCCAAAAACTTTTCTAGAAGGTCATTATCAATGAGCATTGATCTATCCATGTTTTTGATAATTCAATTTATTCTATCAACTAATACATTTTGTTGTGGAGTTCTCACTGTTGAAACTTGATTCATTATCCCATATTTCTTGAGATAATCCTTCACATGATTATTCATGAACTCTTTTCCATTATCTATTTAGAACTATCATATTTTTTTACTTATCTTCTTTTAAACCTCCCTTCGATAATGTGTTATGCAACTGAACACTTCAGACTTGTTGATGATGATTGAAACCTATTCCATTCTACTAAAATCATAAATGAATAGAACATAATATCTCCTCCCATCAATATCTCTTGGTGAAATAGGTCCTCACCATCAATATGAACCAAATAAAGCACTTTTGTTGACCTTTTATCTTTTTATTTATACATATTTAAAATGATATTCCCTTATTTACAAGCATCACACATATAGGTATGATCATAGGATAACCTAGGGAGATCTTGAGAAGCATCACATTTCACTGGATCTTCTAAGGAATTTTGCCTCAAATGACCAAGATGTTTATGCCATAACCTATTTTCTTCTTAGTTGGATATAAATGTTGGGAAAAAATCCCTCAAGGTAACATTGCAACATTTTTGGGTTGATTGTGTTTTTTGAAAAAGCAAGTTTCCATGGTGAATTGTCATGTTATATAGATGTTGTTGACAATAAATGTTAACAAAGAACCATGATAATGGAATGGATGATCTGGAGGAAAAACACAAAGAACAGATACAAGGTGGCACTGTTTCCCAGTGTTTGCAAAATTTTTGGGGTCCAAAATTTAGAGTTTGGTGAGCATCATGAAAAGTGTTAAAGGCATGATTTTCATGAAGAGAGTATTCATGGATTGGATTTCGAAAAGACCAGAAGAATGTTTACGATGATTCATCATGATTACTATGAGCTTCGCGAATGTCATAGGTTGAAGTGAATCACGGCAGTGAAGGTATTTATGAGGGATCTTTGTGGTGAAGGTGTGAAGGAAATGATGGGATGCTCTGTGATTATGACGAGCTTCGTGATCGGAAAATTGTTGTGGTGATTCGCGATATTGATAGAATTTTGGAAAAAACTTCAGAGCTTCGCGATTTGAGATGACGTGGCATAGACTTCATGAGTAAGGTTCAAGGGTTAGTGGAATTTCCTATAAATACACCTCGACCCCATTGGGAGAAGTAGAGATAATTTTTAGAGAAAATATTTTTCTCTCGGTTCGCAAAGGTAGTTTGCGAAGGCAATGTGCTTCGCAAAAGGAAGGTGCTTCGCAGTGGCTAATCTAGCTCTGCAAAAGTTTCAAGCTCTGAGTTGGCTCAGTGACCTTTGAGAGGGAAGTCGCTCTGCGATGACTAGGGGGGAGAAGCCTCATTTATTATTAAATCAAAGAAAAAACCTCTTTTAATTGGGTAGAGGGAGACCCATTATATAGCCTGAAGGCCCAGTGGGCATTTATCCCATTACATGGCTCGTAGGCCCAAATTTTGGGCCCAAGCCCCATTCTTTGAATAGTACTACTACAATACCCATGCTACTACAATACCGCACAGTACCCGCCACTACTACAATACCCTTCATGAGATTGATTTGCGAGAGTGCTTTATGAAAAGGTAGGATCTTTGCAAAGGCTTGTTTGAGCTTCACAAAATTAGGAGCCAAGCGAAGTAGGGTGCTTTTTGAAGGTGTTTTCAAAGTGATTTGTCTGGTGTTCAGGGGAAAAGGTCTATTCATCAGTGGATGAACTTTGAAATTCAATAGAGCATCCATCAATAATTGAGGATGAATGCTTTTATGAAAATGAACAGGCCTACAGGTCTCTAAACTGTGAGTGGATCTTCTAAAGAATCAGTGATCTCACCTCAGTTGAGAGGGTAGTGAGTTCTCAAATTTTGAGTGGTTGTAAACCAGGAGGGACAGTGAGTCCACTTCAAACCTATAAACAGCAGTGCACTTATAGTGGAATTGGTACATCAGCACAATGACGGTGTATGCTCCTTGGAAGTATCCCAGTAAGGGTGAACCAAGTAAAAATTGATGTGTCATGTGCATTCTTTAAGTTTTATTTATACTCTGCATCAGGAAGGAGAGAGAAGTGGGTTTTGTCTAACAGAAAAAAAAGATCAAAAGGGTCAGTTGTTTTAATTTTTCATACCCTAATTCACCCCCCCCCCCCCCCTCAGGGTATCTATCCTAGTGGACCTAACAATTTTTATCATATGGAATGGTTGATATCAGTGTATCTCTCTCAAATAGAGGTCACTAATCATAAAGGTATTCCGATCTTCGATGGGAAAATTTTTCAGCTATGGAATAATTGGATTCAACACTACTTCTGATCTTTAGGAATGGATGCGTTTACAGCAGCAATACATGGTATCACAGCTGATATTAACAGCAGTTCATTATTAGAAGCTGAGCGAAGAGAATTGGATGCTGACACAAAGGAAAAGAATTTGTTGGCAGGAGCCATATCCAATGCTATATATACCAAGGTGATGTCATTTAAAACATCACATGCTATGTGGGAAAAGTTGTTGAACATTTATGAAGGAGATACATAGGTAAGATAAGCGAATTTGAAAGTATTATGGAACAAGTATGAAGATCTAAGAATGAACCCAAATGAGTATGTTGATGGATTATTTGACAGGGTAAATATTGTTATGGAAGATATGCGAGGTCTGGGACAATTCATTGAAGACATAAAGATCATAAAGTGCATCTTGAGGAAACTTCCACCTCAGCTCAATCCAAAGGTTTCAGTACTATAAGATAAAGATCCAAAAGAGCTAAGATTGGACAATTTTTATAGTACCTTGGTTGCATATGAAATGAGAAACGATGATAATGAGGCTGTGGAAAAGGAGAAATCTAAATAAGTGGAATTCAAGGCCAGAAAGAAGCTCACCATTTAAGATTCTAAAGTAGAAGAAGAGACAGATGAGGTGATTTCATTCCTCTCCTCAAACCTTCAAAGAGGAAAAGGAAAGTTTAAAGGGAAACTTCCAATGGCATATTTTCAATGTGGAAAGGTTGGTCATCTTGTATCAAGGTGTCCCAAAAAGTTCCAAGAAGATGATTATGTCGACGAAGTTGAAATTCCCAAGAAGAATTCATCAGCCTATGGGAAAGGGAAAAAACAGTTCGAGAGAAATTTATTTAAGAAGAAAAATCTCATTTCCAAAGAATGTGATAGTTTGGATGAGTCTGAGGCTGAGGAGGTTGATGAAATAGAGAACTGCAAAGATCGTGGAGAAAATAAAATGGTGGTAGTTATCAGTAGTTCTCTAGAGAATAATGAAACCGAAGTTGATGATAAATAAGAAGAAGTTTAAGGAATAATAGATATGTATGCTAAGTTAGAGGCTGCTCTTAAGGAGATAGATTTTTTGAGATCCAAAACAAAGAAAGATAACAAAGTTGCTCGTGGCGCCAAACTCTATATGCAGCAACAGGAAGAAGAGAAGTCTGAGTTGATGGAAGAAATTGAGAAACTCTATTCATCAACACCAGAGAACTCAGAATCAGTTAGTGAGTATAAAATCAAGATTGAAGAATAGAAAACAGAGATCGTTGACTTAAAAAACACAAGGAAATATCGCATCAAGTGTATCGAAGAGATTGAAGAGGAAATTGTCGGTATGTAGAGAAAAGTTAAAGACTATGAAAAACCATTGATTCCCAACACATTCTTGGGAAATCAGGTCATTCTAAAGACTGAAAATATGAATGAGGAGCCTTGTAGTTCAGAAGGAAAGAAGAAGCAATTGAGCTTAGATGTTAAGGCTGATTCAGGGCTTGATCAAAAACAAAAATATGTGAAAATTGAAGTCAGACCGCAAGAACCCATCTCAAGATTGAAGGTTGATTTGGGCACAAAGAAGAATCAAAATATTCATATATCCCAAGGGGAAACTCGTAGTGCAAAACTAACATGAAAGAATGCTCCTTATATCAGGTTTTATTGTTGTGGAATGATGGGACATTCATAGTATGTGTGTTCTATAGCCAAGAGATATCGAAGGGAACAAGAATAAATGTGTCAACCAAACAGAGAACGGTTCTCTAGAACATATTTCAAAGGAAACTATTTTTGTTGTGGAGGATTTGGGCACATGTCTAGGTACCACACTTCGACTATGTAGAGGAATGTGCCAAAAGTAGAATCAAAATGTTCACAAGAAGCAGATCAAAAACCAACAGGTGAGTTAAATTTTTAAAATAGATTTGCAGCTTTGAAATATGAAGTTGGTCCATCATACTCTGAGAAAGAACAGAAGTCTCAATCCATGCCGAGTGAGATGTCAAAAATATGGACTAAAATGAAGAAGTATGAGAAGGCCGTGGTGGCAGAAATTTCCCTTAAAGCATCAGATCGCTCTGGTGTGTGGATCCTTGATAGCGGTTACACATCTCACATGATAGGTAAGAAAGATCTTGTTACAAGCGTAAAATATGATAAAGAAGAAGTTTTCAAGTTTGGAAATGATGAAGGCCTTAAGATTATTGGTGCAGGAAAGGCCAAGTTTGGGGGAAAAGAGATGAGACGTGCTGATTTCATAGTAGTAGAAGGCCTCAGTAACAATTTTCTCAGTGTCAGTCAACTATGTGACTCAGGACATTCTATAAGGTTTACTAAGAATATGTGTGTTGTCAAAGGAAGAGATGGGGCATTACTTCTATAGGGAAAAAGAACAAAGGTAAATCTCTACCTGGTAAGTGGAGAAGAAGATATGTTTTTTCTGTCCAGAGAGGAAAAAAAAAAGTTGTGGAATAAATGGGTTGGTCATCTTTTCAAACCATCCCTGGAAGATCTGGTGAAGTTTGATACAGCAAGAGACCTCCCTAAGCTATCACGTGATTATACTCACACGTGCGATGCATGCCAACAAGGGAAGCTTATTAGAAAGACTTATAAGGAAAAGGAAAAAAAAGTCAAAAAGAGTGCTCGAATTGGTGCATGTTGATGTTTGTGGTCCTATCACAAAAAGATCAATTGATGAAAATAGGTACTATGTTTTTTTCATTGATGACTATAGCAGAATGGCATGGGTATTTGTTATTTCCCATAATTCGTATGTGTTCATCTTCTTAAAACAGTACCGAAGGGAGTGTGAAAGGATGCTTGGACAGAAAATTTTGAAGCATCATACTAACAATGGTACAGAATTCATAGTCAGGTGGAAGGATATCTCTAAAAACATGGGATAAGGCATCAATTTTCCTCAGTAAGAACTCCCAAATATAATGGAGTGGTTGAAAGGAGAAATCAAATCATCAATAACATGACCATAATGATTCTCATTGAAAAATACCAACCAGAGAAATTTTGGAAGGAAACAGTTTTGACATCAGTTTGCATTTCTAACAGGGCTTTGTTGTGTCTGAAGGAAGGAAAGACTCTGTACGAGATGTGGTATGGAAAGAATCCAATGGTGAAATACTTTAGAATATTTGGAAGTAAATGCTTTATCCTCAATAAGGAAAAACATAGGAAAAACAAGTTGTGAGGAGATGAAGGGATATTCCTTGGCTACTCAGGAAAAAATAAGGCATATAAATGCTTTAACAAAAGGCTGGGAAAAGTAGTTGAGAGCAATGATGTCACCATAGTAGAGAATGAGGAGATCATTCAATAGTGCAGTGAACAATTTCTTGATGATAGTGATGAAGAAGAAAGCAACGCAAGGGGAGCAGAAGTGGATGACATTGATTTAGAAGAAGATACTAATGATGAGCATGAGGACGTAAAATCTGTATCTGCACAAAAGCCAAGGAGTCGAGCTGAAATTGACAGGAAGAATATCATTGGTGATCAATCAGATCTAGTTTAGACAAGAATAATGAAATCACTACAGAAGACATCTTTACTATCACAGGTTGATCCAAAATGCTTCGTTGATGCAGCTGAAGATGAAAACTGGATTCAGGCAATGAATGAAGATCTAGATCAGATTGAGAAGAATCAGACATGGGAGATTGTTTCAAGGCCAGCAGATACGAATGTCATCAGGACTAAATGGGTCTATCGAAACAAGATGAATGAATATGGAACAGTTATTTGGAACAAAGCATGATTAGTGTGAAAGGGGTACTCCCAGATAGAGGGAATAGATGTTGATGAGACATTTGCACCGGTTGAGAGACTAGAGACAATCAGATTATTTCTAGACATTGAAGTTCAATGGAAGTTCAAAGTTTTCTAGATGGATTTCAAATCTACATTTTTGAACAGGGTTCTGAAGGAAGAGGTGTATATTGAGAAGCCAGATGGTTTTCTCATTCATGAGGATGAGAACAAGGTTTGTAGACTGAAGAAGTAATTTTATGGGCTGAAACAAGCATTAAGATCATGGTACTCAAGGCTTGATCAGTACTTGAAGAAGCTTGGCTTCCAGCGTGGGGGAGTTGATTACAATCTCTATTTCAACAACAATAGTAATCAAAGGGTGATAGTCCTAGTTTATGTCGATGACATAATATTTGGTGGATCATATGAAGCTCAGTGCATATAGTTTTCTGAATTCATGAAAAGTGAGTTTGAGATGTCAATGATTGGTGAGATAACATTTTTCCTTGGTCTACAGGTGACACAAGTAAGTAATGGAACATTCATTTCTCAATACAAATATTCCAAGGATGTTTTGAACAGATTTGGAATGGAAAATTCCAAGGAGATGAATACTCTGGTTGCTACCCAGATGAAATTATCAAAATATAATAATGACAAGGTAGTTAATATCACATAATACACGTAGATTATTGGGAGTTTACTGTACTTGACAGTGATGAGACCTGATATTGTTTTCACCACGTTCCAAGAAGCACGATATCAAATAAATCCCAAGTAAATCCACATGATTTCAGTGAAAATAATACTTCGGTATATCAAGAGCACGGTGGACATCGACTTGATGTATAATAGAAAATCTCAGATAGATTTATTGGGATATACTGATGCAGATTGGGCTGGTTTAGTGGATGACAAGAAATCAACGTCAGGAGGTGCATTCTATCTTGGTGTCTTGTGTGTTTCTGGGCTAAGCAAGAAGCAAGACTGAATTTCATTGAGCACCGCAGAAGCTGAATATATTTCCACCACTCAATCTTGCACATAGTTATTGTGGATGAAGCAGCAGCTTGATGATATGGGCATTGAATAGAAGTCTCTGATTGGAATCTAGTGCAATAACTCAAGTGCTATAAATCTCAAAAAATATCTCGTCCATCACTCAAGGAAAAAATCAAATTAGATAAATTATCATTTTATCCAGGAGAAGGTTGAGAAGGGAATCGTGAAGTTGGAATATGTGCCTATAGAGCTATAGGTTGTAGACATTCTGAAAAAGGCCTTACCCAAGGAAGCTTTTGAGAGGCATCGACTGGCTTTGGGAGTTCAGCTGACTCCCCACACTTGAAAAATTGTGGATGTGGGTCCCCTCTCCCCGAGGTATTATGTGGTTTTCCCTAATGCACTGATATGTGTTGTTACCCTGTTAAAAACCACAAAGGTGTTCTCTTTGGGTTTGTTGACAAAGGGGGAGAAAATATTGATTGTTCAAGGGGGAGACAGTGTGGCTATTTGATAAATCATGAATGATGTGAGGAGAAGCTGGTGGAGTAGCGAGATAGGGGAGCAATGATATAGGGGTAGAGTATTAAATATGATTATGCTATAAGTGATCGATAAAATATTAGATATCATGATAGCTAAGACTCATGATAAAAGCAGAAGAGTGATGTTGGAATGGTGTGAGAAGGCTTCTAGCGATTAACATTTGGTATCAGTTTGATAATTGGTATTCTATTGGTCTCAATAATTGGTATTATTTTAGAAATTTTTATTAGTTGGGTGTCAACAGTTGGTGGAAAAAATGAAGTGATTCATTGATGATCTTTTCATTTACTCTTGTTTCTCACGACGATCATTTCCCATGTGGGCTTAGAGTATGTGGTGAGTGAATCTTTGGTCGGTCTCTGAATTGCAAGAGGTGAAGGATGGTTGATGATGGAAGGAGACTCAGTGAGGTATCAACGTGTAGAAAATCATTCTAAGAAGAGTTGTCAACAAACCCAAAGGGGGATATTTTTGGGAAAAATATTTCAATGTAACATTGCAGCATTTTTTGGTTGATTGTGTTTGTTGAAAAAGTAGGTTTCCATGGTGAATTTTCATGTTCCAGAGATGTTTTTGAAAATCAATTTTGACAAAGAACCATGAAAATGGAATGGATGATCTGGAGGCGGCACAATGGCAGTGATTCTTTACGATTACGACGAGCTTCGCGAATGGAAATGGTTTAAGTGCATCGCAGAGGTGAAGGGATTTGCGAGGGAGCTTCACGGCGAAGCTGTGAAGGAAATGACGAGATTCTCCATGATTACGACCAGCTCCATGATCGGGAAATTTCCGTGGTACTTCGCGATATTGAGAGAATTTTGGCAGAAACTTTGGAGCTTCGTGATTTGAGATGACGTGGTGTTGACTTCGTGAGGAAGGTTAAAGGGTTGGTGGAATCACTTATAAATACACCTCGACCCCCTTGGGAGAAGTAGAGATAATTTTCAGAGAAAATATTTTTCTCTTGATTTGTGAAGTTAGTTCGTGAAGGTAGTGAGCTTCGTGAAAGAAAGGTGTTTCGTGATAGCTAATCAAGCTCCGCAAAAGTTGTGAGCTCCGCGTTGGATCAATGATCTTTGCAAGGGAATTCACTCTATGACGACTAGAGCTTCACGAGAGTGCTTCATGAGAGTACTTCATGAAAAGGTATGAACTTCATAAAGTCTTGTTTGAGCTTCGTGAAATTGGGATCCTCGCGAAGTATGGTGCTTTGAGAAGATGTTTCCAAAGTGAGTTGCCCGGTGTTCAGGGGCAAAGGGGTATTCATCAGTGGATGAAATTTGAACTTCAATAGAGCATCCATAAACAATTGAGGATGTATGCTTTCATGCAAATGAAGAGACCTATAGGTCTATAAACTGTGAGTGGATCTTATGAAGAAGCAGTGATCTCACTTCAGTTGAGAGATTAGTGAGTTCTCAAATTGTGAGTGGTTGCAAACTAGGAGGGATAGTGAGTCCACTTCAAACTTGTAAATAGCAGTGTGCTTATAGTGGAATTGGTACATCAGCACACTGCCGGTGTATGCTCCTTGGACGTATCCCAATGAGGGTGAACCAAGTAAAATTTTTTGTTTCCTGTACATTCTTTAAGTTTTATTCATACTCTGCATCGGGAAGGAGAGAGAAGAGGGTTTTATCTAACAGCAAAACAAGATCAAAACGGGTAGTTGTTTTAATCTATCATACCCTAATTCACCCCCCCCCCTCTCAGGGTATCTAGCCTAGTGGACCAAACACAAAAGAACATGTCTTCTTCTCCACTAACAAGGTAGAGATTCCCCCTTTATACACTTTCCTTATAAAACAATTTCTCCATATTTTTCCTTGATGATACATAATTTATTGTAAAATCTTATGGCATGTCCAAAGTCACACAATTGTCTAACACTTAGAAAGTAGTGACTAGGACCTTCAACAACCAAGATATCTGCACTTATCATGTATTTTCCCCCAAACTTGGATTTTCCCAAGCTAATAATCTTCAAGCCTTTATCATTACAAAATTTTACACTACCTTCATTCTCATATCTGATTATTGTCACTATATCCTTATCCCCTATCATACGAGAGGTGTATCCAATATCAATGATACATATTCTAGTGTGATATGATTCTTTGAAAGAAATATCTACAACCACTACCGGTTTATCTATTTTCATTCTTATATATTTCATTGACTGATATTCTTGATCATGCTCTGAGTATTATGGACCACAATCATATTGTAATGTTGAAAATTTATTTTTCAATTTTATCTCATTTTATGATTCCTTGAGTAGTTTCTTACAACCAATTTGAGTCTATTTTGGGAATTTTCCCAGTTTAGTTGATGTACAATATATGTCCACATGTACAAATCCTCCATACTATAAAAAATGGCCATCAAATGATATCTTAAAATATTTAGATCTTTTTTATGTCTATTTTTCTCTTGTTCCCTTCGGTTCCTCTTGGCTATGGAAAAAATGTTTTTTGATTTTCCTATATTTCCATAGTAATAATATCTATTGTGGGGTTCATTCCTGTGCATCACAACTGCACCACTGGTTGTCCCTCAGGTTCTCTGGATCATTTGATTCTGTCCAAATAAATCTTCAACCTTAGAGTGGGTTCTTGTGATCTAACTTCAACCATAACTACATTGTGTTTTCAATCAAGTGTCATAATAGTTGTATCATTTTTATAGATTAAAACAATTGTCTC
The DNA here is from genome assembly GCA_963277665.1 of Viscum album. Classification (NCBI taxonomy): domain Eukaryota; kingdom Viridiplantae; phylum Streptophyta; class Magnoliopsida; order Santalales; family Viscaceae; genus Viscum; species Viscum album. The sequence continues at coordinate 196,565,620 of OY728131.1, read as the reverse complement.
ATTAGATCTTGTTTTATAGTTAAATAAAACACTCTTCTCTCTCCTTTCCATAGTATAGAATAATATGATAATTAAAACATTCACAAGTAATAGTAATTTTACTTGGTTCACCCACACTGGGATATTTACCCAGATCATACAAATTAAATTTACATATGTACCAAATACACTAAATATCATTGTCAATGAAAGATTCAGAGTGGACTCACTTTCTATCCTAATTTACAACCAATCACAATTTAAAATCTCACTACTCTCTGCACTAAAGTGTTCTCTATAATTATTTAGAGGAATATTTTGTTTTTATGAATCACCTCATAATATTTTCATGCATATTAGAGTGTTCTATGAATATCCTTTCTCACCTAGTGGGTGAAATCCACTTTTTCACATATTGATGGTCTGCAAAAATTACTTTCATAAACTATTTTTAGTCCCTCCATGAACTTCTCTACAATGCATGGTGTGATTTCTTCATAGATCACCTATCTTTGTAGGATGAATTCTCTCTATGGATGGTTGACACATCACAAACTATTTTCCTTTTTGAGCTGAATTTACGAAAATCCCTTCTACAAACTATCCTTGCGAACGACCTCCTTCGCGAACTAACCCTTTCCAAACTAATTCAAGAAACGCATATTTCAAAAATCAATTCCTTCCTAGAATTCCAACTTTTCAAACCACTTTATACTAAGACAATCTATTCTAGTGATTATCTTATCTAATGAAATTGTATTTATCCTAATGATTTGATTTTTGGATTTTATATAGGAAAATAGATCTGAAAAAACTGATAATCATGATTAACAAAAAATAATTTGTGAAATATACTTCACCACATTTTGAGAATGATATACAATACGGATAGGGAATTTATTCATTCTTAGTGCCCCTTAAATCATTGTCTTTATTGGTAAATAATTATCCCTTTGCGACAGCCTTCAGTTCACCATTTTCAACCAAAAATGATGATATTCCTACAAAATAACCTCCTTTGTGAGTTTCTTAATTCACCACTTTCATCTTCCAATGATGGCTTCCTTTGCATTTCCACATACCTATTTTGTGTTATGCATAGTTTATCTTCTATGTGGTCCATTTAATTGTGAAATCCTATGGATCCTTTCTAGTTCACCCATTTTCTATGAGGGTATCCTTCCTTTTCCATAAAAATAACTCCTTATTTTGAGGTCAAAAAATTGGAAAACACTAGAGAACTGTGAAAATTTCAAAACATCAAATTTGATAGTAAACATACTGTAATTTTTTCAATTTTCTTTGCCAAAAAACACAAACAACCCAAAAACACCAAAATGCAACTTGAGGGATTTTTGTCCAACAGGTTTCCTACCTTCCATGTTTAGATGGTTTCCACAAATGAGTATGGTAGTTTTTTTGGATTGTGTTATGGAGTTTTCCTCCTTTGATGAGGAGTGATCCCAGGAAGATTAAGATGATCTCATAGGTGGGAAGTTACAGCTAACATTTATCATTTGTCTAGTATGACCTATTGGAGCAGTATATGTTGTGATCTTTTAGTTCCTGCCATATTGGTGGAGTATGAGGACATATTTCTTGAGGAAATTTCGAGTTTACCTCTCCACTAAAAGACAAAATTCTATAGGCACTGGAACCTAGTGATTTCCTTAATATTTATGCCAGCATATTGGATAGATCCTTCTGAACTTTAGGAAATGGAGGTGCACCTAGATGTTTTGCTGAAGGATGGATTTATTATACCTAGTGTATTCACCTAGGTAGTCATGTGTTTTCATCTATGAGGCAGATGAGAGACTAATGAACTACTTCAAACCCTTTTTAAATAATTTTGTGATAGTATTATTTATTGGTAACATCATGTGTTCGGCATCAGAGTTTTATGAGAGACACTTTATGTTGAGTCTATGCATGCTTCGAGATTACCAGTTTCATGGGGAGCTCTCATAGAGTTAGTTTTGGGTTTAGGAGGTCCAATTATTGTTATATGTTTTCTCAGACATGAGAGTGATAGTAGACCCAGTATAGGTTGAGGCTATGCTATCTTTAGATCCACCTAATGGAATCGTAATAACATTGGATACTCACAGTGAGGTTTCCTATCCAATATTGTTGGTTAAGGTAATAGATCATCTAAACTATTTATATTTTTCCCTTGTGGTTGAGGATAGTTAAATACAATTCCATTTTATGGTTGTTTCCCCTCTTCTTTTTTAAGGAGTCATAGGGGTACGTTTTTTGACATTGTTTGTGAGGTCTTTTAGGATAAAATATCCATTGTACATGTTCTTGATGTATTTTTTTAAAGGTGGGGCCAATCATGTTGTGAGATTGGGTGTTGAGGAGATATCCTTCCCTCAATAGTACACTAAAGAAATGGGTGGTTATACTGAGATCCTTTGGAATTTGGTTTGGTGTCCAAGAATGTGGTGGCTTATTTCTGAGTTAGCTCTTTATGTCTCACATATCAATAGGTGGATACCAATGTGCCCAGATTATAGTGTAAATTAGGTGTATAACTTTTTGTTTTAATGATGGGGATTCCATGAATAGTGAGAGTTTATGGAATAATATGATTTATTTTAGACCGACTCTCCAAGTTGACCCACTTTCTAACCATCTGAGAGAAGAGCTTAGTGGAGAGCTTGGGATATCTGTGTGTAGGAAGATTTTGGGGCTTAGTTGTGGTTGATCTTAGTGTTATTAAACTATACTGATATCTAGGTAAAGTGTACTATTTAGGTTCTAGAGAGCATTCTTTGAGTTTCCATGTTTCCTTAGGGAAATCCTTAGGATGACCGCCTACCCTTGGTGGATTTTTCAAGTCACAATAGTTACTACTCTACCATCGGCATAGTACCATTTGAGGTTATGTTTGGGAGACCCTTCAGTCCACCATTATACAAGTCATAGCTAGTGTGATATAGAGTTTTTTGGCCTAGATTTGGTTCTAGAAATGGTTATTGAGGTTCCGTTTCATCCAGGGGTGATGATGGTTGGGGTTTTGTTTGGGATAGAAGCAATCCCCTAGGTTCTTAGACCCTTACTCTAGTTATTGCATGAATTAGCAAGGAAGTGTACCACTAGACCCTAAAATCATTGTTAGAATAAATACTTGATGTTTTCCATGTGTTGGATCTAAGGATACATGTGCACGAATAATTTCATGATGTTAACCCGGATGATCTGGTCGTTGGTTGTGGAGTTTCCTTTTTGAGGTACCCAGTGATGTTTTAGATATGACTAGAGAAGAATATATGTGGGAAAGTGTCTTCCCTAGGTGTGTGTTTTTTATAACATAGGATTGTTATGGATATTTTACTGGTATGGGAAACTTGGTTGAGATCTTATCCCCCCTTGTGAGTAGGTTTTCTCTTTTTAGGATGAAAATACTTGAAGGTTGGGAGAGTTCCATGGCTCTATTTCCCCTTGTAAGACTTTGGAATATTTCTAAACCTATGAGACGAGTCAGTGGGGAATTCCATGTCCTAGAGAGCCTCGGTTTAGTGATATTAAAAATATTAAATATTTTATATTATTTGGGTGAAATTTTTTAGGAAATGTTGAATAACTTCCAATTAAAGTCTTAGATCATAAATCTGAGACCTAGTTGTTTCTGGAATGTGGGTTTTACACTAGGTGAAACATAAAGTTGGCTAGTGTTGGGAATTTTTTTGATGATTTCCATGGGATAAAGTAGATATTAATTAAATAATTAACTTTATTTAATTAAATAATAAGGGGGTAGAAGACCCCCCCTTGTTTTGATTCCCATGTGTAGAAGAAAGGGAGATCAATTATCCCCTTTTGTGATGAATGAACAAAAGAGGAACTGAGGAGAGGAGGTGATTCTAGACATCAATATTGACGGAGATCACTCATGGATCATGGTGAATTAGCTTCAGGGAATGTATTTTGACCAAAAGCTACAAAGTTTCTCCATAAGGTAGGCAGATTTATGAGTTTTACATCTCAATCCTTGTATATGAGTTGTTTTAAGTTTTTAGTGACCTTATATGAATAATAAAGATACTCTATCAGTCGATATGTGGGAAATTGTAAAGAATCATGGGTTTTAAAAGGATCTTATCAATTTCTATTTCAGAAATCCTGATCACATAGCATGTAGTGTTAGAGCACATGATGTGTGTTCTTTCCATTTAGGGAAGATAAACTTTGGGAACTAAACATCATGTACAGGGGGTATACACCATGTAGTGGGAATTGGACATGTAGAGAAGGGCATGGGTAGGCATTCCATGTAAGGGGAAATGGTCATGTGGAAGTACATGACCATACCCTGGGTGTATACGAGTCATATGACATATCCAAGTACATGGGTACATGTCATGGTACATGGGAACATGATTATTTACATGAAAACGGCCAAGGATACAATCTTGGGATGGGTTAAGAGGTACATTCCACATACATGGTGTACACACCATGTAGGGAGACATGGTCAATTAGGTCCTGTGTGGGCAAGGACATGGTCCAAGTGATCAGGCGAGGTTACACACTGTGTAACCTCGTGTATAATTCATATACCTTCTTACACTCTGAGTAATAGGAGTTGAAATGTCCAGGGTATAGACTTGAGTGAAACACTATGTTACCTAGGAGTACATATTGTGTAATCCCCTCGGATACTTCTCCCTTGCACATATCCATCTTTAGGAATCGAATTCAAGCCTATGAGTAGCCTATCCTGAGTGGTTTCCACATAGAACATGATGGTGTCTATGTTTTTAGAATTAGAGATGCAACACGAGGTGATATTAGAAGGGAGATTATATTATAAATGAATATATTAGTTCTAGTGGGGTTCTTTCCCTTAGTCCATCACTCTAAGGGTGGAGTGCAGCATTGCATCCTGAGTATAGGATTGTGATCTCTTATATGGGATTGGTTTAGATACAGTTCTTATATCCCTATGGGAATCCTAGGGTGGGATCCTCTATCATAACTTCTTCCCTTTGTGGGGTTTGAGGTATGATCGTGACCAACATATATGTGTATTAATCACCTACCCAGTGGGTTATTCTAGATGGGGTTTTTTAAACCAATGGTCCTAGGAAAGATCACCTATCTTTGTATCAGGATTTTGTTTCAGATTAGGTTTTAAAAATATCCCAGTGGTCTTGGGTGTGATCCCCTATCTATGTGTTGAGATATTTTGAGTTTTAGTAGGGTTATTGAGTCCCCCATGAGACATGAGTGTGATTCCCTATATGATTATTGAGATCTACTAGGCTCCAATGTGATTTTCTTTATGGAAATACCTAATGATTGTATTTTATTGTAAGGATGTTTTCTAGGATAATGGGTAGGTTCCATCATCCTAGTGATACCTGATGAGTGACATCACTTGGATGAGTTCCTTTGTAGATGGAAGGGCTTATGGAGTGAGTTTCTACCAAATGAAAAATACCTTTGATACTCAAATTGAATTATGTGTTAGGATGTATGGTTGAGACCTCTAAGAGACTTGGAGTGTGTGATGAGTATATCTAGGTTATTTTGAGAGTACGTGTGTTTATGTCTCATATTTTATTTAGCATACTATGTGGTGATGAACTGACTAGTCATGTATAGCTGATCTATAGAGATGGAAATTCATGTTCTCTCTCACGTGGGTCTCTATACAATATAATTATGGGTTAAGGTGATTTTTTCCTTTTAGTTTCCCTATTTTTATTTTGCGTTTTTTGGGGTGATGCTGGGTATTGTTATACTCACCCCTTCATGGGATCTTCCCACACATGTCATTTTTTATGCAGATGATTGTCCTCTTAATGGATTCCTAGGAGGACCAAGAGCAGGTAGAGAATAGTGATATAGATAGACCATGGTGTGTATCAATGGTTAAATTTCACACCATTTCCCTCCTTTTGAGTAGGTTGTTCTCTCTATAGTTTTTATGTAATATTTTATTTTATCCTTAATCTTTTTGGTACATTATCATACTCTGATTATGGGATATAGATATATACTTGAATTTGGTATCAATTATATTATAATATACATAGTTTTGCATGGATATGTATGTCTATGTGTATATATAGGTATCATAGTCTAAGTCCTCCGATATATGTGATATACCTACTCGGTTTTGGTCACTAACCCTTGTCTTATAAGATATGGGCTTGGGGTAGTCGTAGTCGACTTATCTCCAGCCAAGCAGACCTTGGTGGGTTAGGTCATGATAACTTCTATAAATTTTGGGTAATGATTGGTGTTTTAATTCATAATAGAGTATTATATAATTATTTATAAATCATGAATCTAAATTTGACCATTATGAGGTCCAAAAGGTGTCATCATTAGAGAGAATATTCACTGTTCATAGTCACGAGTTCACTTCTATAATATATAAATACCATGATTTATAGAAATTCAATTACATAAAAATTTGGTTTAGATATAGTAAATAGGTTAGTAAAAAATTAGTTTTTTTCAAAAGAGATATAGTACTTTCACCTATCCCATATCTGAGTTATAAGTTGTATTATGAGAACAAAGTAAGAAAATCACCTTCCACTTTTCTTATAAATTAGCACCCAAATCGTCTCATTTTCAAGATCATCCAAGGGAATGAAACTCTTCCATTTTGAAGATATGAAGGATTCATATCATCATACAAGATTTTATATATATCTCTATACTCATATGGATATCTAGGATGAATACAAAGTTCTATAGGAGATTCCTCCTCTCGATGGGGAGCTAAATATTGGATGATAATTACAATGGATCTATTCACTTGGTGATGGAGTTATGGGACCTAATTTTCTACTAGGTTTCTGTAATTTTTGTTTTTTTTTTTTTTTAATTTTTATCTAAATATAACTTCCATTTTAATAATTATTTTTTGAAACATTCAATGAAATACACTTATCCACTTTAATCGATTAGTTTTGTGTTGTGTGTGGAGAAACATGTGTTATTCCAATTAGAAAATATAATAGAACCTTTATTTTCTCATTAATATAAGATATTAATGTAATTTTTTTGTCTGCACACCTCAAATAAGTTGGGTACCTTGAATATATGATAGTTACACCAAGGATCACATCAAATTGTTTCATTTCAAAGGGGCTTGAGGGTAAACAAGGTTCTGGTAAACCTCCAACAAATATTAATATAAAACCTATTCAAATTTTGATAACAATTAACCATAACACATGCATAGAAACCTTGTTATAATATTATTCCAATATCTATCTTGAATATCAATCCTTGTTTCAAAATTCATTATTTAATTACAAATTCTAATGGCCTAGAGGCTTTAGATTTTAATTTTATTTCTATATAATCCTATTTTTAACTAGGTTGAGAGGGAAGACTTACATAGCTTGAAATCAGAGTGTTTCAATTCCATTTTATATCCCACAGTCACAAAAACATAATTCTAATACATGACATGAAGTCCCATTCTCAATACCCCACATTGAAGCAGGCCCTTTTCCTTGTATCTTGCATCCATCACTCTGTCTTGTAGTCCTGAATTCATGTATGTGGTTAGTAATCACTTCCTCCCCTACTTAGGGTCTTTAATCGGTCCATTCTATCCACTTCACGATGGAACCTCCATATCCAACTAATCATCAGGTCCTACCTTAGACCATATTATCTCCACCGGTTAGGAAATACTTCATCATGAATTCATAGTCCATTATTCATGGGTTTGGAGGCCTAGACTACCTGAAATCCCTTATCTTTAATTCATGTGGTGGCCTAGAGTCCCTATTTCCCAAATGAATTTTGTGGAAAAAAGTCCCAAATCTTTGGATCATAGGCCCAAGTCACTATTTAATTCAATTTGGTTTTGCTTTATTTTAAAATAACATCATTTAAAACAATCCATATTTTAGCTTATTTTATAAATCTTATTGAAAATTCACAGTCTAAAATATTAAATTCTCATTGAGATACAACTTGGGGTCCAACCAATTCTATAAATTATATTTAAAAACCTAATTAATATTGCATGTCATGATATAAAATTCAATAGTTGGAGTTTATACAGAGAGAAAATATTATAGTTGTTCCACATGAGGGTTAATGTGAGTATTATGAATACTCATATCCTTTAAATAACCCAAAATTCTATTACATTACTAAAATAAGGATATATTTTTTAAGAGATTAATTTTAGAATTAGAATACTAAATTTCTATGTGGTGAGGAATATTTATAAGAATTATAATCCATCTCTACTTGGAGCCAAAAAAATGTATATTTTGATGTTCTTGGACATTAAGATGTTTTATATCTATATTTGATGAAGACTAAGGATAAAATAACCTTAAAAGGTGTATTTTGATGTCCTTGGACATCAATGTTTTTTCTATCTATATTTTAAGAATCCTGGGGAGAAAATAAACATTTTTAGGTCAAATATATTATTAATATAAATCTCTACAAACAAATACTCTTTTTCTTTAATCTTGAATTTTGTAATGTTTCCCTCAAAATCCCTCTAATAGGGGAATTCTCAAGATTACTCATAACCACCTCAAAAAAGGAAACCCAACTAGAGGCTACTAATCCAATCCAAATCATTTTGCATATTTATTCTCAACCATCAACTATGGAACCAGCCAATCACTTGATCTGTAACTAGCCCACTAGGGAATCCTCAAGAGTCCCATAGAATCATCTAAACAATTCAACAGCACCCCACCAAAACTTTCATCCTATGAAGTCAACCCATCCCAAAGGCTCCAACATCTCTAGTCCTCAAACCCAAGATCTAACCTCAACCTCTCTAGCCTCAATCAACCAATCCTAAGACATAAGGACAACTGAAGATATCCTCATAGATAATAATCGATCCCTCCTTCAGGAATACATACAAAAAGAACTTAAAATAGATCACCATGGAACACTTGGGTTGTACCAATCACTGATATATCAACCCTCACCTAGGACTTGCATCTCACAACCCAACCCCCATGAGGATTTTGAATCCAAACCTCAAAGAAATACTCCTATTGAACACCCTTAATCCAAACCATCATCCAAAAGGACTCCAAATTTAGAAATAATTCCAAAATCGTGATCTACATAGAAAAAAAATCATAATTGACTGCTCACAATCCCAATTCTAATGTTGGTACACAAAACACACAAAAACCTTGCTGGAAAAAGGTACACTATGTGTATTTCTAAGTACACAGTGTGTACTCTCAAATCCTCACTTGGACATGTACTTCTACATGGCCAAAACAGACATGGAGTCTTCCTATGTACTATTATACGTCTAGAAAATACATGGGGTCTACCCATGTACAACTACACAGTCATATACTCCCTCGCATGGGGTGTATGTCCAAGAATATTTCCACATGTCCATGTCCCACTACAACGTGTACACAGAGTACATGGTGTGTACTTCCCATAACTTCATCTATCCATGTACTTGGACACATGTCTAGGTACATGGTCAAGCACTACTAATCATAGTGTACTTGAATTACATATTTTTTATTTATAAAAACTCATATTCCCTTAACAGGAAGAACACATGACATATTTTCTCTAAACCACACATCATGTACACTAGTTTCCCCAAATGGGAAGCCCTTGAATTACCTTGAAACCCCCTATTTATCTAAAACATCCAGAGATAGACCCACTAGGGGGTCCCCAAAAACCCATTAAAGGATTTAAAAAATAAAAAACATATAAAATATGGAGATTTATAGAAAAAATATATAAAATATTTATATCTTTAGGTGTAAACTACCAATGCTTCATGCCAAATCTGGCACCCATAGCCACCGCACTTCGATCCAAGCCTTGGATGAACCCCCAGAAGCACCTCATACCTCTCACTCTCTCTATCTTACCTCCCACTCCCTCTCTTGAAAAAAGACCCCAAAGGGGAGAGCCCCATGGTAATTCATAATCAAGGCAGGGGATAAAATTAAAATAAGAAAAAATAAAACTTAAAGGGTATAAAAATAGAAGGAAAAATAAAATGAAAATGAAAAGGGTCTCGGGCCCGACCCCAGTTCATAAAACAAGGTTATGCCTCGCCTAGGAAACCACAATCCCCCTTTAGGAATCAACCATAGTTATATTATCTCAATCATATGATCTATTTTAATGATATTATTGAGTTAACACGTATGAATAAAATAATATTTAATTAATTAAATGTTAAATATTCTCTGAAAAGTTGAACGGCTTGGATTTCCACCAAACTCATATCCTAGCATAAACACCCTATTATAGGACCAAAAAAGTGGTCATAAAATTTATCTAATATCATATTCAAAGGTAAATTACCATTTTTTACATGAAACACTTTCAATAACAAAAATTTAAATTTATCTTGATTTTCACAACCCGTGATGATGCAGGTCATCACAAACTCTCTACCACAAGTGCTTCTCACCCTAAGAATCCACAGTGGAAAATTAAAATCCATGATATCTATAATGACCTAGGATTTACATACATATATATTATATCATAAAATATGTATATTCATTTTATTATACAAAAACATGCCTGAGGATCATAATGGTTTAGTATCTTTGAAAACTGGGATACATAAACAACTATTTCATATGTGAACTACACCATCTCCCACTATGTTTTTTCATATCTATTTTTGTTCTTAAACATATTATAAATAATAAATTTCCTCACAACCATGGGAAAGAAAACATAATAAAGGGTGAGCTCAAATGATGAATAAGGGTAAAAGAGAGAGATATAAACATAACATGAGCATAAGGGTATGAGAAAATGAGAATAACATTTGAAACCCATATCCTTCATATCATTGATAATAAAGTTGATTCATGTTATAAATCATGGAATTTCATAAGATATAAATCAAAGAAGAATCAAAGAATATAATCTAAGTAACTATAACATTGGCATAAGACATAGAACTGTGGCATACACATAAGTATAGAAAATCATTTCCTTAGTAGTCAAGGATCATTGATAAGATTATCATAGTGGATTGGCTCCATTACCCAAACCATCATAGTAGTAAATTTTCACTCCCAATACCATCATAGTGTATTGGTTTCACTCCCCAAACTATCATAGTTGCTATGGTTTGCTCCCATGACTATCATAGTGGACAAAGTCCATTGTTGAACTTGGTTCAATCCCCATTCATATCCTTTTTATCTCCTGAGACATAAATATTTACCCAATTCATTGGAGGTAGATATATTTTCCAACCATAATGTAATGGAAATCATAAAAATTTGTTTCATAAGATCATAAAACATTCATCATATTAGAACCCATGAAAATAAATGGGTTTCACAAATATTTCATTATAGAATAACCCATTCCTTATTAAAAACCTGAAGGCCTTGTTTTTTATTAATTTTGGATAGTCCCCTTTTTAAATTGGGTTGATGGGTAAACTTACCTGGCCTAAAGTCCCATAGGAACTTGTCTTGATACATAGACATGAAGTCCCAAATACCAAACACCCATTAGAAATCCTCACCTAGTTGATGCTTAATTTTTTTCTAAAGCATCTGACCTGAAAATACTACTCAAAAAGCATCCTCATGTAAAACTTCAGGGTGTCTAGTACTGATGGAAATCCATAACCTCTCATTATTCCAATATTATTGAATTTTTTGGTGCTTTCTCTAATGTTCTGACCTCATATGGGATTCATCCTAGGATCTGGCCTCTCTTTTTTAAAACTTTTTCCCCGTTTGAACCACCCCACAATGAGGTTTTCCCCCAGAAGATAGTTCCTCACTTGTCATTTAGGAAGTTCCATCTACTGCATGATCCATATATCATTGATGACAGAGATGACATGCTAGATATACTGCCCCATCATTCATACCACCACTGTATGTCACTTCATTGTTTCCCATATGATATTCTTATACCAAATATTCTCTCCATAATTGATCATTATTGGAATTATCACTTCCACTAAGAACCTCTGCTAATATCTATTGGCCTAACACCAGTCCCACCTACGTTTTTCACCTGTTACCACCCGATAGACCCGCCTTTGTTTAGCTACATTCCAAAGCCGCCTTGCATAGGCCATCCTACACTAGATAAATCTACCCCCAAAATTCATTGTCATTGAGACGAGAACCTTGGATTTGATGTATGATTATAATGTTTATTTCTAATAGTATATAACCCCAACTAACATTATATCATAACCTAATAAAAATAAACAGGTTTCATAGAAATTTCATCTTTTCATCATAGTATAACCCATAGAAAAAAGTGGGTATCATAAATATCTTGTCAAAATAATCATAAACCATCCAGATAAATAATAAGGATGGTACCATTGGTTCATATCCCTAGTAAAACCAAATAAATACAAAAGAAAATTGTTGATGATGAATAAAATGCCATAAAAATATCATTAAATCATTCTTGATAAAAATATTCTTTTCATTTTGAAATCACTTATTTAAAATAAAAAAAATACCAAATATTAAGGGAAAAAAATTCTTTAAAAATAACCTTGTAAAAATTTAAATTAAGATTTAAATAATTGTGTGGTGATTATAGTGGAAAATATCTCTCACGTCATGCACATTAAAACAAGGATTCCTTTCTCATTTTCTTTAAAAAGTCAAAAGTTCGTCATCTATAAAATGAAAATAAGATTCATTTTAAACCACTTGTAAAAATTTAAAACATAGGTAAAAATATCTTTAAATAATCATAGTGTAATATTTAAAACTTTCTTGAAAACAATTTTAAAAAATCATTGATATGGAACAAAAAGTGTTTTTGATCGAAGAGAAAAAAAAATTGGTTTTCCTTAAAGACATTTTTTAAACTCTTGAGAACATAAAGAGAGGAAAATGAAAGTAAATTTTATCCTATATAAATAACCAGAGGATAATAAAATTCATTAATTTCATGAGAGTTAGATCACAATATTTCTTCATTGAAAACTTATTCATAAACAGTCCCGATAAACAATGGGATTATAATATAAAACATTTACCACTTTGGTAAATTTTAAATTGTAAACCCAATGAATGTGAAAAAATTACATCGATATGTATATCCCATAAATTTTATGATAATAATCATAAAATACATTCATATTTAGTATATTCACCATAAAAAAGAAATCAAGTGGTGAATATTTCATGTGTCCCATGAAAATAAAAGTGAGATAAAGATCCCTTACTACTTTGGTAATCTTTTGAATCATAATACAAACTAAATAATAAAATAAAATGAAACTTTAAATGTAACTAAAATAAAAATATTCATGATATAACATTTAAAAGTTTTATTATATACACCAAATAAAATAAATGAGTGGTGAATTTTGAATAAGTCTCCTGTAAATAAAGTGAGGCTAGAAATCCCTTACCTTAAGTCTTGACTTCATTAATACACATTTGAACATCCTATATAATAAATATAGTTTTATTATAAATATATTATATAACCATAATCATATATATAATACCATATATTATTTAATTATGACCTTTTATTACCCATTTATTAACAATTTCTTGTTAAAATCATGTTTTGGGAAATGACTACTTCAATTTTCATGTATGTTTTGGTTTGGTATTTTCAGTCCTTATGAATTGATAATGGTTCTATAATATATATAATTTTAAACATGATAAAAATATCATATATATTTATTATATATGTATTTATATAAATCCATTAAAGTTAGAGATAGAAAATTAATTACACCATTCATGTTGAAGGTAGGTCGTATGCACGCATGATTGATGTTACCATTTCCTCAACGAATGGAAAAAAAGAAAGGTAAATATTAATTCACATATAAAAAATCATTTTTATATTATATATATAATATATATTTATTTAATATATCCTTATTACCATCCATGTTAAAATTAAATAAAAAATTGTACCACATTGCTTCGTGGAGGCGGTAGTCCACACATACGAATGAGCGATGTTATCATTTTTCAATGGATTTGGAGGTAATAATATAGATGTGGTATTATAATTAAAAAGGAATAAATATATCATAAATATTATATAAATATATTAAATCTATCAATTTACTCAACTGTGAGAGGCAGTGATGGAAAATGAAGTACATTGGTTCGTGACGCGGTAGTCTGTCGTACACATGATCGATAGTTTGGTTTCCCATTTGATGGAAGAGGAGATGGATGTAGGTGATGAAATTAACATAATAACATATAATTATATGGTATATAATGATTTTATTATATCATAATATTTGAATAATATTTTAATGATATGGAAGAAGAAATAAAATAAAAATAATCAGTTAAAAACCATACCACTTCTTCGGACAACCTCTTTAGGTTATCACCAAAAGCCTTCGTAGGAGGGTTTCCAAATCAAAATAAGGCCTATAAGAAATTGTAAATAAGTAAGAAAGATATTTTTCTTGGTATTTTCTGAACTAAAAGTGTCTTTGAGTGTGTATATTATAGGATAGTCGATGTCCTTTTATAAGTTGGAAAAGGAACCCACTTGGAATCTACTTGGAAATTTTCCAAAAGAATGAAAAATAAAAAATTTATTCCCAAGAAAAAAGCTTCCAAATGATCATATATTATATTTTGGGATATTATAATGTTTAATTATTTCTACAAAATATTATTATACAAGTTTTATTGGAAAAAATTCCATTATCCATGGTTTAACCCCCCCTGATAAACCCGTTTTAACCTTAACTACAATAATTAATTATTACTATTTACAATATTCATTTTGAACTAAAATTAAGTAGAAATTATTATAAAAAATTAATTATGATGATTAAAAATATGTAATACATTTTTCAAAATTCAATTTACATAATTGGAAGATTTTAATTTAAAATTAAGCTCATAGATGTGATGAAAAGTGGTTTTCTAATGAAAAGTTTTTTACAATTATAAAAACAATTATGTAAAATTTTAAAATGAAATTGATTAAAATTAACTAAATTGGATTAATAATAATATAATTTTACTAATTTTACTTTTTAAATTATCTTAAAATATAATTTAACTTTGTTAATATTTTAAATCAATGGGTAGTTTTCAATAAAAATCAGTATTTTTCGCTATTCATCAAAAAATTAATCTTTTCAGAAAATTTTCAAAAATTAAATCTAAGATAATTTTGACATTATGATTTAAAAATGATGTTAATTTTTTCAAATATATTTTATAAAATTGGTATAAGTTAATCAAATTATTTTTCCACAAAAAAAAGTAAAACCATTTTTGTGGAAAAATTTATTTTTTGAAACATATAAAGTCTTTACTAAAATATATATTTTCTTTATCTAAAAGCATTATAAATCTTTTTAGAAAAATTATTCAAATTAATACCACTAAATTTAATGGATATATTATAATGGTTACATTTAAATTATATAATTATTAGTATGTTGTGGTTTTTTAATACTTGGTGTTGTCTGTAACATAAGTTGTTGAAAAAATTTAACATATTTGAAAAAATCAATTCATAAAATCTCAAGGAGTTACATTATACCGTCCTTAAAATGGTTTTGTTACTCTAAATTAAATCAATTTAATACAAAAAAAATTATTATACTTATGCTTCATCATATCCTTAGGTTCCCATATAGCTTCCTCAAGCAAGTGGTTTTTCCAAAAAACATTAACCAGGTGAGTGGTCTTATTTCGTAGAACTTTCTCTATATGATCGATAATCTATAAAAGTTTTTCTTAATAAGAAATATCATGATCTAGTGGTATTACTTATTATTTTATTACATGTTAAGGATTACTTATGCACTTCATCCAGTGAGATACATGGAACACATCATGGACTTAAGAGAGGTTCAGTAGAAGCCCCAAGTGATAAGAACCATCCCACTCAATCAAGAATCTCAAAAGGGAAAATATAACTGGGGATAAAATTCCCTTTTTTTCAAATATGATTACCTTATTACATGGATAAATTCATAGAAACACTTTCTCACTAACTTCAAATCCTAAATTACATCGATGATAATCAGCATAACTTTTATGTAAACTTTTTAATGCCTTGATGTGTTGTTAAATGGATCTAAATTTCTCTTCAATTTACTCAACTAGAAAAAATTAAAATATCCTTCTTTCTCCAACTTATTCACAATACATTAGAGTAATATATTTATTTCCATATAGGTATTAATAAGGTTCCATTTTAATACTTGAGTGAAAGCTATTATTCTATGAAAACACGACTAGAGGAAGTTGGTGATCTCAAATACCTTTGAAATACCTAGAATAAGAACATAGAATGTTCTATGGGGTTTGAATTTTCATGACCCATCACAGAGGGTCCCATTCCATGACTACCCCAAGCCTGACTCCGATAGGATAGGGGTTTGTGACTAGTATTGAATAGGAATATCCCACAAATGAGAGGCATTTTCCTAAGTACCAATACATGTGCACACATCTCCAAGTCCAAAATGATGAAATTTAAAAACACAAAGTAAACCATACATGAATAAACTAAGATCCCAACCACAAAGTACAAAATTAGGAAACAGGAAAGTAAATAGGGCTAGAATACCATCCCACCAAAAGAAATAGTCTGAAAAGTGAATGAACAAGTTCTTGAAACTCATATTCAGAAAACCCTACCTGAAGGGTAGGTGTAGTACAGATGTATGAATCCATTGAAACACACCTCATTTATCTGATATCTCTAAGAAACACCAGGTCCTGGTCCATCTAGGACTTCGTTAAAGCATCGATCGTCTGGACAAGACACAACACATGTGGGAGAATCCCGTGTAGGGGTGAGTAAAACAATACTTGGTAGCAAACCCTAAAACCACAAAGGAATATCACTAATAAAATACTCAAAGTATACCACAAAGAAAATATATGAAGTGAATTCATCTCACAGAGGTATATGTTTATAGCATACATTCTAATAAGGTCCTGATATGTTCAATCCAATGAGTCGCACCATCTCCATGAGAAACATAGTCTTGGTAAGACACAAAGTCTCGGTAAAACACACAGTCTCAGTATGACACACAGTCTCAGTAAGACACACGGTCTCGGAAGACACATAGTCTTGATAAGAAACATAATCATGGTAAGACACATAGTCTTGGTAAGACACATAATCTTGGTAAGACACACAATATTGATAAGTCATACAGTATCGGTGAGACGCACATTCTCTAATTAATACACACAACTCCTATGTCACATAGCTTCTAGGTCACATAGCTTCTAGGTCACACAGCTTTCAGGTCACACTGCTTCTAGGTCACACAGCTTCTAGGTTATAGCCAGCTACAGGATTCCGCTCGTAGAACACTTGTTTTGGGAGAACCTACACCTAGATCTATTTTTTAGTATTCCAACATAAATGAAAACTCACTTATAGTATCTCAAAATGAACATCTCATCACAAGGATCTAAACTCTATAAACATATCATGAAACGGACACACAGTTTGAAAGTTATGGCTATTTTTATAAAAAGGGTCTGACCTAGTTCCAGTCCAGGTTTGACCCAACCTACCAGACCCATCCCAATCCACTGGCGACCCTACCTAGTCTGGCCTAGTCTGGTATGAACAGGTCTAGCTCCCCCTAGTCTATCCCATGTTGCGGTCCAGTTTTCTTCGCTGCACGTGGTGCGCCCCAACCACGTGCCTCCCATCTACCCCATGGTTGAACTATCATCACAAGCTCCTCCAACACGGTACTGATCCCCATTCCACATGGCCACCATGTATGTGGTATCCTCTCGATGAATCTTCCAGTAAATGTTGCTTCCTACTTCCATGGCCCACTCTCCATGTCATGTTCCTCTTACCACTAGCCTCCCCACCAGCGGCCTCTCCCTACCGGCTCGCTGTCCGCCTAGACCGGGCCCCTAGACCCACACTTCCTCGCTTGAACCATCCAGAGCTACTACCATGTGCTGCCTATTTTCTATTTTCTATGTTGTTTTCATATACAAATCACGTCGTGCCAATCATCGCTTCTCTGATGTGTCGTCGCGGGTTTAGATCCTCGATCTCATATTGTTGTGCCAGGAATCGGGGGTTCAACAGTCGATCATTCACATATGGGTTCCAAAGGCAAGGAGAAGACAAAGAATACACTAATAACACAAGAGATTAAGGGGAGATAAAAAATGCACATGAAAAACTAAATAATGGATATTGGCCCTTGTTTGTTTTAGCCTTGATTAATTCTTGTTAAAAGGAAGAATGAAGAAGGATAGTTATCACAAAGATCTATCTCCCATTTAAATTCCTACAAGCATAGCACCACTCCCACAAACTATTGAACCACATATCAAACTGTTCATGGGTTGGTCTACATTCATCATCAAATTTAATAATGGTGAATGGATCACAGAGAAACAAAACCCTACCTGAAGTTCGGATCAGTTTTTTATGAAGTGTGAAGCTACATCATCATCATTCCTTGATCCTTCGATTTTTAATCCATGTCCCAATATCCGATACATCACCTCAATCGAGAGAAATTAATTATCCTTTTCTCAAAGGAATTCCAAGGTTATGTTGATAACCCTATATTCCTAAAAAACTCTAATATAATGAAAATAAGTCATTACGTAAAAATAAATTATTTTTATTAAATATTTTATTACCGATACATCTAAAAACTAACTTTCATGACTGAATCATGATAGCAAATGTTAGTCCTCGCCTTAGGTAAAGTCACTATTCTGAATGAAATGCTACCCTCATATTTCTAATCTGGAACTTGTTTAAAATTTATTCTAGTTTTAAAGAAAAATCATTTGTATGCTTTATTAAAAACTGAACATTTTTCATCGATTTTTTCCAGGTACACTAGGCCCCATAATCACACACCGTCTCATTTCCTAGTATCATAATTTTCTCAATTAATTTATAAAAATAAAATCAGATAAAATTCAATTTATTACATTCTCCCCACCTTAGGGCTTTACGTCCCCAAAATCCAAAATAAGGGCTACTCAACAAATAGACGAGGGTAATCAGCACGAATTTCATCCTCCTACTCCCATGTGATCTCCTAAATATTCTTTTGCTTCCACTAAATGAACACTAGATGAATAGACCTCTCATGAAGTGTCCTCTCCTTTTGATCCTCAATCTCTACTAAGTACTCTACAAAAGTCACCCCATCGTCAATTTCCAGCTCGCCTCATTCAATGACGGGTGATGGATCATGTACGTACCTCCTCGGTTACAACACATGGGAGACATCATGTACCTAACGCAACTATGGGGCCAGAGATAAGTGTTACTCCACCTCACAAACTCTATATATAATCTAAAAAGGGTCGATGAACCTCAGAGATAGATTGACACCCCCATCCAAATATTTGTATCCCATGTCGAGGAGAGACCCAAAGGAACACATGTTATCCCTAATAAAACTCCAAATGAATCCATATCTAGTATTCATAATACATCTAAATGCTCTATATAGTCTTCGTCCTCTCCTGGATGACCTGCACATTCTCTATAGTCTCCTGCACCAACTTTGGTCCCATGGGTACTGACTCTCCTAGGTCTATCCAGTAAAGTGGTGACCTGGATGGTCACCCATATAAGGCCTCAAAAGGTGTAATACCAATTGTGGAGTGGTAGATATTGTTGTACACAAACTCCATAAAAGTTAGGTCATCTCCCCAGCTATGGATAAAATCTAGGATTCAAACGCGAATAATGTCCCCTAGAACCTGAATGGTCTGCTCGGTATGGCCATCCATCTGTGGGTGAAAAGTCATGCCCAAGTGCATCTGGGTACCAAATGCCACCTACATTCCCTTCCATAACCAGGATGTAAAATGAGCATCACAATCTGAAATGATCACTGATGGTACTCTATGGAGTCAAACTATCTCCAACACATAGAGGTGTCTTGATCTCTCTTCTGAACCCTACTCCCAGATAGATAGGAAGTGGGCCGACTTGGTGAGTCAGTAAACAATCACCCATATGTAATCATGTCCCTCATACATTCATGGTAAAACTATCACAAAATCCATCAATATCTCAACCCACTTCCACTTTGGAACCTCAAGGGGTTGGGTCAAGCCCACTGGAACCTGGTGCTCAGCCTTCATTTGATGAAAAGTGAGGCATCTGGAAACAAACTCTTACACTTACTTCTTCATACCCAACCACCAAAACTGATGTTAGAGTTCCTAGTAAATATTTTAAATTCCTGAATGTATCGATAAAGGGGATGTATAGAAATACCTTAGGACCTCTTCCCGTAACACCACTTGTACCATCGTGCATCCTATGAAAAGAATTTCTCCCCACCTTTTGAATATCCATCAGGGGAATGTCCTGTGGATATCTGAGCATGTAAGGTATCACATTCAGTATCCCCAAGTTGTGCCTCCCTAAATCTCTATAAGAGTGGAGGGGTGACAACCATAAACTGTAGGTAAGCTACTCCATCTCCATCCACAAAGGATATCTACAACATGGCCAACTACTCTGATTCCCCTCTTAGAAACTGCAAGATAGATCTCCTACTAAGAGAATCTTCCACCACATTACCCTTCCCAAGAGTATATAAAATCTCAAATTTATAGTCCTAGAGGAAATATATCCATCACCTCTCTCTCAATTTAAAATCCTTCTGAGAGAAGATATACTTGAGACTCTTGTGATCAGAGTAGATGATAAACTTCTTACACATCAGGTAGTGTTTCCACATCTTCAATGAAAATACTAACACCACTAGATCAAGATTATTGGTCATTTAGTTCTTCTCGTGTTTTCTAAACTAGAACAAACCATAGGCAATCACCACATTCCCCTACATCAAGACACAATTAAGACTGGTCCCTGATGCATCGCAGAATACTATGTACTCAACACCCTCCTCTAGAAATCTCAAGATGGGAGCACTTGTCAATATCTACCTCAGCTGCTGAAATCTCCTATGTCACTTCTCCATCCAAATGAAAGGTTTATTCTTTCATATCAAACCATAAAGGGTGATGCTACTCTGTAAAATTCAGATACAATCCTTCGATAGTATCCAGCCAGAACAAGGAAACTCATCACCTTGGTAACACTCTTTGGTGGTTCCCAAGAAATTACCACCTCAATATTCACTGGATCCTTTGTAAATATAGCCTTCGAAATGAAATTTCCTAGTACATCGAGATATCGAAACTATAACTAACACATCGAAAACTTCCCATAAATATGGTGCTCTCTGAGTGTGTCTAGGACCATCCTCAAGTGTATCATGTACTCGTCCTAGGATATTGAGTATACTAGGATTTCATCAATGAATACCACCATAAATCGGTCAAAGTAAGGATGGAATATCTTTTTAATGATTCCCATGAACACTTATTTGGTGTTCATCATGAAAAATGGAATCACTAAGTACTCGTAGTGGTCATACCAACACCTGAAAGTTATCTTCGGTATATCCTCATCTCGTACCTGTAGATGGTGATACCTTGATCTGAGGTCGGTATTCAATAACCACCTCACTCCTTTCATCTAATCAAAGAGGTTATCAATCCTCAGCAGCGGATACTTTTTATTCACTTTCACCTGGTTCAGGCACCAAAATTCCACACCTAACCTGAAGCTCCCATCTACATTCTTGGCAAACAAAACTAGGGCTACCTAGGGTGAGACATTGGGTATCAAAAATCCCATACTTTATAGGTCCTTTAATTGCACCCTCATCTCATGAATCTATGAAATATCTATCTAATATGAAGTTGTAGATATCAGTTTCATCCCGGGGCATAGATAAATGCATAATTCTACCTTCCTATGGGGAGTTAATCCATGAACATCCTCAGGAAAAACATCCTTGTACTTTTCCAACACTGTAGGAAACTGAGGAGTTCGATCATCAACTACACTGAGGGTGAGGTTATCCAACTAGTGAGTAATCAGATGAACCCTTCTATGAGTAAGTACCTCCTGCACTACATGCATTTTCTTTTCACCAACAATGGAATACCCAGTCTCATCACCATAGACATACCGCACTCTATGCCTAAAATAGTCAATCTGATCATGGTCTGTGGATAACTAGTCCATACCAATAATGAATTTATAAGGCCTCGACACTACTACCAAGAGATCCCAACTGAAGCACTCACCTCCAAGAGTAACCTCACTCTGTCAGCACCAGTGTGTGATCATCGAATCCTCTCTCGTAAGAGTATATAAGCATAAGGGTCGAGTAAATGGTTCCACATGAATCTCAGATCCCCAAATAAGGTCCATAGAAAGAAATTAATTACTAGCACTTGTGTCTATAAAAACTACAACTAGGGTGTAAAAGACATAGATCGTACCTCTAATCATCCCTAGAGCACCGGGGTCATAAGCCTCCATCACCTGCAGCTATCCTTGTCCTTATCTACTAGCTCCCAAAGCCTGGTGTGCACCACCTAGGTTGGTTATGGTTATACATTGAACCAACACCCGCCTCCTACATCTCTACCTGCACCTATAACATGCACGCTTCCCGGTAGACTACCTTTCTCATGCCTCCTCATCTACCTCAACGGCCCCTCGACTGTCTCCTGATCATTCTTACGTTGAGTCAGGTAATCTCAAGCCATATGTCCCCGAACACTATATGAGTAACAAAAATTTTACTTCAGCTAAATCAATCTACCCTAGGATCCTCAAACCACTGATCCTATGTCTTGGGGTCGTTTCCTAGAGTTTCTGGCCCACTTGGGTCCTTGATTCTGCTTTTAGCTACCCACCACCAAAGAATCAGCTACTCAGTGCCTACTGGTAGCTCCCACTATTGGCTCTCTGCCAAAAATCTCTCCACCAGCAGAGCTCTTTTTAATACCCCCATAAAATATAGGAATGATAAGGGATATTATGGATTCCCTAATATCTCTATGTAGACTCTTCTTGAAGTTCTGAGCCCTAAATAATGAGTCTTGCACCATATTCATGGAGTATAGAGAAAGATCAGTAAACCTCAACAAGTACTCCTACATAGTCTGACTACCCTGTTGTAGATACCGGAGATCCTGGATGCACACTACTCATAATATAGCTGGAAAGAACTCATCCCTGAAGAGATTCTTGAAGTCTACCCAAGAGTGAGTCACCTCATAGTTTTTCTAGGTCACTAAGCTCCATCATCGACTATTGAGCCCTGAAGAATACTTGTGGCTAGGACTTTCATCCGGTCAGAAGGTGTCCTCATAAGGTGGATGGCATGTGTGACTGCCTCTATCCAATCCTTAGCTACATGGGGGGTCTTTATCACCCTAAAACCTGGAAGTTTACTACATATAGATCTCATGAAACACACTCAGCCTACATGAATCCTCAATCAATAGAGCTAGTATTAACTTTTGTTCGATGGGTGGTGGTATCGTTGGTACACCGCCCAGAGGATCTAACTCCGGTACATGGAGTATCTCTGTAACAGGCCCCTATAATGATGCCTCATTACTAGAAAGATCATTCTTGTGGTCACGCAATAGAATCCTGAATGGTTGTTTACGTGGAGGCATCCTAAAACTAAACAAGATGTACCATGGTCAATAGAGTAAACTTGGTGAGCTGACTCAAGAAGGACATGAGAACACACTCAAATATTATATGATGCATGTACCATTATCTTCCCTTAAACTAGTGTTTTCATGTACTGAGTTGAAAAATAAGTTCCTAGAGTCCTGGTGTATGGATATGTCGGTCGCCGCACCAACACTGGATTCTCTGGCCTAATATCCGAACTTGAAACACTCGACACTATTGCCCCGAACTAACCTCACAGACTCATGGTTCATTAATTAGAAATAACTCTATTTTATACCACTCTATCTTGACCCTTCTCATAGGGGCCCATCCTGTGACTACCCCAAGCTCAGCTCTAATAGTCCAAGGGCTGGAGACTAGCACTGAGTAGGAATATCCCACAAATGGGAGGCATTTTCCTAAGTACATGTACACTCCCACACATCTCCAAATCCAAAGTTCTAAAATGTAAAAACAATAAGTAAACCATGCATGAATACACTAAGATCCCAACCATAGAGTATGAAAATAGGAAACTCAAAAATAAATAAGGTTAGAATGAAATCCCACCAAAATAAAGAGTCTAAAAAGTGAATGCACAAGTTCCTGAAACTTGTTCATTGAAAACCCAACCTGAAGGGTAGGTTTAGGAAAGTTGTCTGAATCTATGGGAGAACACCTCATATGTCTAATCTCTCTAAGAAACACATGTTCCTGGTCCACCTAGGTGTCTGTCAAAGCATCAATCATCCGCAAAAGACATGAAACATGTGGGAAAAGCCCATGTAGGGGTGAGTAAAACAATATTTAGTAGGAAACCCCAAAACCACAAAGTAGTACCACTAAGAAAATACATGAATAAAACCACAAAGGAAATACATGAAGTATTGTCAGATCACATAGGTATATGTCTATAACATACATTATAAGAATGTTCGGATATTCTCAATTCAATAAGGCACAACGTCTCCATGAGACACACAGTCTCTATAAGACACATAGTCTTGGTAAGATAAACATTCTCGGTAAGATGTACAATCTCAGAAGACACACAGTCTTGGTAAGACACATAGTATCGGTAAGACACACAATCTTGGGATGACACATAGTCTTGGTAAGACACACAGTCTCTATAAGACACATAGTCTCGGTAAGGCACATAGTCTCGGTTAGAGACACGGTCTTGGTGAGACACATCGTCTCTAAGTAATACACACATATCTAAGTCCACACAGCTTCTAGGTCACACATCTTCTAGGTCACATAGCTTCTAGGTCATAGCCAGCCATAGGATTCCACTCGTAGCACACTCATTTCAGGAGAACTTGCACCTTGATCCATTATTCCATATACCAACTTCCAAAAAAAACTCACTTATATTATCTCAAAAGGACCTTATCATCACAAGGGTCCCAAATCCACAAATAGTACGTTAAATGGATAAAAGGTTTGAAAGTTACAGCTATTTTTATAAAAAGGGTCTGACCTGGGTCCGACCTCACCCGCCGGACCAGGCCCGACCCACCGGCAGACCCGACCCGATCTGAATGACCTAACACAGTCCAGTCTAGTCTGATCCAAACCATATCATCCCATTGGGTTTGTTGGACCATAGGTCAACTCCCCCTAGTCCGGCCCGCGCTGCATGTGGTCCACCCCGACCGAGTGCCTCCTGTCTGCCCCGTGGCTAAACTGTCGTCGCAGGCTCTTCCAATTCGACACTGATCCATATCACGCCTGGCCAATTTGTATGTAGAATCCCCTATCCACATACCTTAGTCAATGTCATGACCTCCTGTCGAATCCTGGATTCCATCAGCTGGCCCACCAGTGGCCCCACCCTATCGGTTCACTGTCCACCTAGACCGAACCCCTGGACCTGCATTGCATCACCTAAACTGGCTAGAGCCATCACCGCGCACCGCTGCCTTGCACTACCATATGCCTTTGTCCTATCCAAATTGAATTTTCCCTTCCATCGCTCCTCTTTTGTGCCATCATGGGTTAATATCCTCGATCTCGGATCATTGCACGGGGTGCAACAGTTGATCATTCTCATAGGGGTTTCAAAGGTGGGGAGAAGATGAAGAACACACGAATAATGCAATTGATTGAGGGGAGAGAATAAATACACATGAAAACATGAATAATGGACCTTTTACCTTTTCCTTGTCAGCCTCAATTCATTCTTGATAGAAGTAAGAACAAATAAGGATAGCAATCACACAGATCTATCTCCCATTTAAATCCCTCTAAGCATAGCACCCATCCCACAAGCGATCAAACCACAGATCAACCTTATTGTGTATTGGTCTAAGTTTGTCATAAAATTTAATAATGGTGAATGAATTACATATAAACAAAACCCTACCTGTAGTTTGGATTGGTTGTTGATGAAGGTTGAAGCTATGTCGTCGTCATTTTTTGATCTGTCGATCTTCGATCCAAGTCCCGATCTCTAATCTATCATCGACGTCAATAGAAATTCCTTCTCCTTGTCTCAGGAGAATTCTAGGGTTATAGTGATAACCCTAGATTCCAGAAAACTCTAATATAAATAAAATGAGTCACTACATCGAAATAAAATATTTTTATTAAATATTTTTTTACCGATACGTCCAAAAACTAACTTTCATGGCCGACCCACATCGGTCGATGTTAGGCCCCACCAAAGGTAAAGTTGTTATTCTGAAAGAAATGGTGCCATCAAATTTCTGATCTTGGAACTCATTTAGAATCTATTATGGTTTTAAATAAAAACCTGCAACATACTTTATTAAAAACTGAACATTTTTCATCATTTTTTCTCGATCACACTAGGCCTTGGAATCACACGCCGTCTCAGTGCCTGGTCTTGGAATTTTCTCAATTAATGTATAATAATAAAACTAGAGAAAATCAGATTCATTACATGAATTGTTATATCATACTAAATATATTTATGAGGATGATAAGGTGTGCTAAAACTTAACACTATATCCAAGTCATGTTGAATACTTCACCAAAAATTTGAAGTAAACCTTGGATCCAAATCATATACAAAAGAATGTGGTACTTCATGAAACCTTACCACTTACTTAATTTATATCCTAGAAAGATGATCCAAAGAGAAATATTCTCTAACAATGATGAATTATACTAACTTTATAAGGTTTTTGACTAAAACCCATACAGCATTATGTCCTTCTGAAATTTTGGGGAGTGAACAAAAAAATCCATGGTTATTTTTTCCCATTTTCATTCGGGTATGGGTAATGGTTATAAAATATCCTTATAATTTTTTCTCTTATCCTTAACTTGATTATATACAAGAAATTGTGATACAAAATCTAGAATATCTCTCTTCATGTCATCCCTCCATAATTACACTTTCAAATATTTATACATCTTTTTACTTCAATGATGAATAGATAATGGAGAACTATAGGCTTAATATAATAGATTATTCTTCAAATATGGTATATATGGAACACATAAATGATTCCTGAGACTTTCCTTACATCATAATCAAGGTTAAACTCATGAACATTTCTGACCTTTTACAACTCTACATCTTCCTTCTGTGCCTCTTTAATCTTTACTAGTATAGATGGTTGAACAATTGTTAGATAAAGATAATATTTCTCCCCTTCCATAAATATTTCCAAATATACCCTTTTAAAATCCATAAATATTTTATATTTGGTTTTCCTTATCATGGATAAGATAGCATGACCATTTTGAATAAAATCATAACCCACCTTGTTCACTTTCCCAATGTGGTAATGTATTAAGCATTCATAATATTTGATCAGCTCAAACCATCTTATATGGATAATGTTCAACTCTTTATATATAAATATATACATTAAACTCTTTTGATAAATATATGTATCAAAAATTTATCCATAAATTTAATTCCTCCATATCTTTAATGAAAAAATTACCACAACTAACTCCAAATCATAAATCAGGTAATTTTTCTAATGAACCTTCAATTTTCATAATGCATAAGCTATCACACTGCCATTTTTAAATTCCATGGTTATCTATATGATAAAACATATTTTTTAAAAATAAAATTAATCTTTATCTATCATATCATTTAAAAATCATACTAACAAAGATATCACATAGTCCAGTGGTAGGAATTTCACCCTTATCTCTCTTCAGTTGTGAGTTCAATCCTCATGACATTTCCAGATGCGACAGGTTATCCTTTTTACTAAAACTATATTAATATAATTATTATAAAATTCCTAAAAAAATAACGAACATCCTTAAAAATAACATTAATAAACAAATTTTATACAAACCCAAAAGGTTATCAATAACTTTAAGTTTATAAAAAATCATTCTTCCTCAAATAATAGTTCATGATGAACCTAAGAGTTACATAATTTTTATTCCAATAAAACATCGGCCAAAATATCATTAATATTGATAAAATCCCATCACATAATACCTAAAAAGGTGTTTTTAGGAAATTGAATTTATGATCAACTTTAAACTCAAAAACCCATAATGGTACTCATAACTCTTAAGTTAATCTTACATAAAGACATATATGCTTCCAAAATTAACATGATCCTTATATGCTTCATGATTCTTATGACTAAAATTCCATTAGTAAAAATACTTCTATAAAATAATTATTGAATACCAATACATAAATACTTTAACTATTTTACTTGAATAATTTGGTATAATATAGGCCCTTCCTTAGTCTAGGGGATAACCCTTTGTTTATAGAATTGAATAAGATAATTCCCAAGTTCTCCACATATAATACATCGAATATCTTTGAAATTCATAACTCTATAACCTTCATTTCACATAAAAAACATCTTCTCCTCTATTTGAGATATTCTTCTAGGTGCTTCTTCCCACCTTATTAACATATAGGAAGCCAAATATTATTTCTTACATGTTCATTACCACATGAACCTCCATAAAATTCCATCTTCATTTTATTTTAAAAGTTATAAATCTCATTGAAGTTCATTTTGTTAATCAGATATCATGATATCTGATTAGGCATAATCACAATATATTTCTTTCCAATAATCATCCAATTTTCTTTATCATAATCACCAAATTTTCTATCATATTCATTGTTAACATTATTCCTCTGGGTTTTATACATTGACTAAAACCAAAAAGCATAGTTTCAATAATGATAATCATAGTGATAAATCAAATTATCATGAAAAAATATTTATAGGATTCCATGAAACATTATTTTAAATATATAAATCCTTAGGTTTAAACTATGTTATTCATAGTCATCATATGTTCCAAATCCTTTATGATGGTTCATTAAGATTTTGTGAATTTCCAAATAATATCCCCTGGGGGTTTCAAACCATGTGTGTAGTAAGGCATGTTTTCTTGCACCAAGTGATGATCAAGTCAAAGCCTAATGTTACCTTTTTGGAGTTATTACTCATAGCTACACCTCTTCCAAAGTCACATCCACTTATAATATCTAGAGAGGGATTTAATTTCTTGGAAACCACTTCCTTCATCCTCCACCAAAATTCCAAGACATTTTCCAATACTTTGACTTATCCTTAGACATATCCCTAGATATATCCTTAAACATATCCATAGTTATACCACTAAGTTTTTATCATTCTAGTTTCCAAATGTTAACTAAAAATATCCTCTAATACCAAATATAATGACCCATTCTTTACATACATATATATTACACCTTAAAAGATTAATATTCATTTCCTTATACAAAAACATGCTTGAGAACCATAATGGTTTAGTGTATTTGGAAACTGGGATACATAAACAATTGGTTTGTAAGTGAAATACACCATATCCCACAATATTATTCATAACTATAAATCTTCTTAGACATATCATACATAATACCTTTATTGACAACCTTGGGAAAGGAAACATAATAAAGGGTGACCTGAAATGGTTAGTAAGGGTGAACAAGGGATATATCAATATAACACGAGAATAAGGGTATGAGAACAAGATAATAACATTTTAAAACCATAACCTACATATCATATATCATAAAATTGAGTCATGTAATAAATATTTATAGTTTATAAAACTTGAATCATAAATGAATCAAAGAACATAATCCATGGAAGCATAACATTGGCATAATACATAGAATTTTGGCATACATGTAAGCATATAAAATCATTTCCTTGTAAGTTGAGGATCATTTCCAAGACTAACATAGTGGATTGGGTTCACTCCCAAAACCATCATATTTTTAAATTTTCACCCCAAAGATTATCATGGTGGAATATTTTTACTCTCCAAACTATTTTAGTAGTCATGATTCACTCCCATGACTATCGTAGTGGAAAAATTACCTTGATGAACAAGGTTCACTATGAAGGATCCCGGGACACCCTGAGAGGGGATGGGTGAATCAGGGTGACAACTTTTTCTTTTAATGTGATGGATCTTGTTCCCAAATTGGTAGGAACTTTTTGAACCTGTATGATGAATATGATCAGAAAGCAAACATTCACATACACAAAGAAGACACAACACTTTTTACTTGGTTCGCCACTAAGGGATACGTCCAAGGAGAATACGCTGACAAGTTGTCAGTCGTACCAAATTCCACTAATTTTCACTAGCTTTGGATTACAAAGGTTTGGGAACAGTCACTCTGTCCCAGGCTCACTGCCTTTAAAAAAGTTCATGGATAGCTCACTGCGTCCCTTAGGTCACTCCTGTTGACTCCCCCTAGCTCACTGCCTTTGGTGTGAAGTCCCACTCAGTTTATAGACGTGAATTTCTCTTCATAATTTCAAAATAATGCATCCTTTGTTGAATTTAGATGCTCAGCTGAAGTCTAAATTTCACTCGTATACTAATCCCACTTTGCACCAGATGTATCAAGCAATCTTCCAGTTTTCGTGCAGCTCCAATAGGACCGGCGTACAACAACCTCACCTGGTGTGCTTCTCCAAGACCGGCGTGAAAGTTTCAAGAATGGCGTGCAAGTCACTTGCCTGGTACAAAATCGGAGCGCAAGTGACACCAAACCACTTGCGCGACACTGCCTCTTTCAACTCCAAACTTGCGTGATGTTGCGCCTTTGATTCCCAAACTGCCTTGGTCGCACAGCTAACAACCGGCGCACAGCCTCTACTTGCGTGAACCAACTACCACATGTACGACTCAACCACTTGCGTGACGAGATCTCAAAAAATTTCTAAGTATTGAATTTCATTACAAATGAGGAGGGCTGGTCCTCTATTTATAGGAAAACTGGACCCCTGCGTGGTGGCGCACAGGTGTCCTCACGGCGCGCAAGTCCCGACACACTGCTCCAACCTCCCTCGCCTCTGTTGCGCTACTCACTTGTGTGAAAACACCAATACTTGCATGACCTACTTTCCTTTTCCATATTTTGAAGTTCTGATCATGAAGAACAACTAGTGTGCATGTTTCGAAACCTCATAGACATCGGCGCGCGAGTCCTTTTCTCGGCATGCATGTCACTTGCGTGACCAGACCAAAACTTGCGCGGTCTTATCCCTTTGCCATTTTTCCATGTTCTGATCTTGAAAAACATATGGAGCGCAAGTTTCCTCTCCTTAAAGTACATGGCGCACATGTATCTTTTCCAAAAACACTTTTCTCTATTTTTCGATTGTCAGGCCCAAATATTTGTCAAACACTGGGAAATTGCACCACCTTTGATATTGTCGTCTGCGTGAACTGTATGATCACTTTGCTAGTAAACATTATGAACTTCCACTAAGGATTGACAAAAAACAGAAACCATTCTCCAATTCATGCATAGAAGACCATGGTTCCAACAGTCTCCCCCTTTGGGTTTGTTGGAAATCAGAAAATAAATTCAAAAGATCCCCATTCATGTGAAAACCAAAAATGAAAGAATCAACTCAGCCAACACTCCAAGTCTACGTGACCAATGCTCGGTGTAGAAAACAAGTGAGGAAGATTGAATTGGGTTCCAGTGTTTTGGGATTCTCAATGACGCCCAAGAATAATTACATGACCGATGTATTTCTTCTCATCCTATCACTGACACTGAATTCGCATCGTGTCATAGGAGCATTACATGCCTGAATTTATTCCTTTCTCCCCCATTGACAATAAATCCAAAGACTGGTAATTTTTTCAATGTTCATCTCAAACCATACTCCCACTGGATAGTATCTCCCCCACAAACCTACATCACATCCATAAACAGATAAAAACATTTATCATAATCGGGGAGAGGGGATTTTTGTAACCTCTTTATGCACTGGGAGGTGGCCGAACACCGAGTTTAAACCGATGCTTCTCAAACACAGCCACTGATAGTGGCTTGGTTAGGATATCAGCCACTTTCTCATTAGTTCCCACATGGTCCATTCTAATCACTCCTTGCTCAACTTTTTCTTTGATAAAGTGATACCTTATTTCAATATGTTTTGTATGAGAATGTTGAACCGGATTCTTCATAAGATCAATTGCGCTCTTGTTATCACAGTAAATTACCATTGGTTACTTCACCTCATCACCAATATCTGTTAGTTGTTGCTTCATCCATAGCAGTTGAGTTCATGCCTTCGTGGTAGAGATATACTCACCTTCAGCAGTACTAATAGAAAAACTTTCTTGTTTCTTGCTCAACCAGCCAACACATTTCTACCCAATATAGAAGGATAAACCACTAGTGGACTTTCTGTCTACTACATCACCAGGCCATTCAGCATCAGAAAACACTGATAATTCACTGTCCCTGCCTACAGCAAAAAATAACCTGAAGTTATGTGTACCTTGAATGTACATCATGATTCTCTTTACTGTCGCCATATGTTCCTCCTTTGTATTACAATGAAAACGGGCCACAAGACATGTGGAAAAGACAATATCCATTCGTGTTGCTATCAGATACAGTAGGCTCCCAATTGTCATGACCCGTCCTCGGGGCCCGTGCCGTGACCACCCCAAGCCCGCCTTCCATAGGCCAGGGGCTGGCGACTAGCACAAAAGGCATAAAATCCCGATAACTAGGAAGACATTGCCTTTATAAAATAAAACAAGCACCACAGAGTACAAGCGGAAGCAAAACACTAAGTACAAAAGAAAAACTGAAAAGTAAATGGGCCAGAATACAAACCCAAAAGAAAGTACAACTACAACTGAACAAGGTACAACAGCTAAAAGGCAAACAGCTGGAAGAAGGAAGCAGCTCCTGGGTCGTCCTCCTCAGATCCTACCTGAAAGGTAGGTACAGATAGCGTAGCTCCTAGTCGTCCACCACAGATCCTACCTGAAGGGTAGGTACAGATAGCTTCTTCCACACTCTCGTCCGTCAACCTCCTCTGTGAGTCGTCACGTTGTGTAGTCCACCTCCGGGTACTGACTCGTCGTGTAGTCCACCTCCGGGTACCGTCCAGTCCTCGAACACTCGGCCTCCGTCAGCACTACCCGTCGTCTGCAACCAACACAACGAGGTGCGGGCATAGCCCGTGCAGGGGTGAGTATAACGATACTCAGTAGGGACCCCGACACCCTCAAGGTCTCACTAATCCAACAAGGATAACCACAAAGAATATCTTAATAGATAACCTCTACTTAGGTATATGCCCATACATATACCTAAGTTATCAAGTAACCCATATCAATCATGAGGAAACACAAGGATTGTGAAATCAACGGATAACCACTACCCAGGTATATGCCCATACATATACCTAAGTTAGGAAGTGACTCATCTCAATCATGAGGTAAACACAAGATCAAAAGTCTTAGCTCAAACCAGGATTTTCATTATTGAAACTGTAACTGCTGAATAGCTCCGTCTCTAGAGTGTACAGTGGTCCTGTCATGACTCCGAGGTACTGCTCACTAACCTAAGACTGCTGAGGTACTCCTCCTGTCGAGTACCGCGGGCCTGCCACCTCACACAGTAGTGCTTCCCGCCGGGGTCTGCCACCCAACACAGTAGTGCTCCCCCCTCATAGCCTACAGAGGTACTCCTCCTGTCGAGTACCGCGGGTCTGCCACCTCACATAGTAGTGCTCCTCCGCTATGGGTCTGCCACCTAACAAAGTAGTGCTCCCCACTGGGCTACGTAAGTCACTCCGAATCGAATCGGACAAGCAGTCTTCAGGTCTCGGCCGGCTACACGGTCTTCGTACTCCGTACGCTCGTCTCCGGGAGGGTCCGCTCCACGAGCTACAAGTCGATACTCCAAGTATCTCAAAGTCCCACGAAGAAGTATCTCAAAGGACCGCCTCGTCATAGGGGTCTCAACACAATAGACGGCGCGTCAATCGGACGTCCGGTCTGTGAGTTATTAGCCTTTTCATCCCAGGGGCCCGGTTGGTTTCGTGAGCAAACCAAACCCGACCGTATCTCAACTGTACCCCGAACTCTCATAGGGTATACTCATAGGGACCGTTTCTCAACGAGATCACCAACGCCGCTGACGGTTCGTCAAACGGACGTTTTGTCAGAAAGGTATCAGCTTTTCCGTTCCAGGGGCCTGGTTGGATTTCTGTGCGATCCAACCCGGCCACTATCCATCTGCATCCAAATCTCAGGCGGAGAATGCCAAAAGTTCCGTATCGTCAACAGGAACTCAACGCAACAGACGGCGCGTCAATCGGACGCCCGGTCTGAGAGTTATTGGCTTTTTCGTTCCAGGGGCCCAGTTGGTTTTTAAGGCAAAACCAACCCGGCCGTACTACACCTGCGTCCAAACCTCAGGTGGAGTATGCTAAAAGATCGGTCTCATCAAGAGGAATTCAACGAAACAGACGGCGAGTAAATCGGACGCCTGATCTGTTAGTTATTGGCCTTTCCGTCTCACACCCACCCTGGGAAACATCCCAGGAGGTCACCCATCCTGATCACTACTCTTGGCCAAGCACGCTTAACTATGGATTTTTAACCATGTAGGCTCCCGAAAAGGAAGGTGCACCTTGAGTATAGTATACCAAAACGACCGTCTCGATCCAAGGATCGTGTTGCCGCTGACGGCGAGTCTTTTGGAGGCTCGTAGCCCAAGATACGGGTATTTGACCAAAAGTGGTCCGAAACTGGGGGTCTGGGCCCGGGCCGACCCGGCCCGACCCCCCCCCCCCCCCCCCCGGGTCAGCCGAACCGGGTCGACCCGCCTCGGGCGGCGACCCGGCCCGGCTCGGAAAACCCGGCCCGGCGCGGTGCCGCCGCGGCGGCTCGGTCCGGCGCGGCGGCGCGGACCGGCACGGCGGCGCGGCCTGGGCGCCGTTCGTGTGCCGCGCGCGGGGGGGCAAAGCCCCCTCCTTTCCTCAACTGGCGGCGCGGCAACCTGCCGTGCCTAAAGTAAAACGGCCCCCCTCACGTGGGGGTCTGCCATCGAGAAAACGGGGGGCTGCCTGCCCCCCCTTTGTGAAACCGGCCCCCCTCATAATGGGGGGGCCATTAAGGCTAGCCAGGGGAAATTATTTCCCCCGGTTTTCTCCCATCCGGACGGCCTGACCTGGCCGGCCGATTCTTCCTCAACGGGACCGGCAAGGCCGGTCCCCCTTCCGGCTTTCGACACCGGCGGCCCGGCTGGCCGCCGGTCTTCTTGTTCCGCCGCGGCCCGGAACTGGCCGCGGCCTTCGTTGTCCGGCGCGGTGCGACGGCACCGCACCCCTCCACCGCGGCCCCGCTCCGGCCGCGGCGCCTTTAACTTTCTTCGACGCGGCGCGACGGCGTCGCGTCCTTGCATTATTTAACAACGCGGCGTGACGGCACCGCGTGTTTCTTGCCGCATGATCCTGCGCAGTGCGACGGCACCGCGCCACACCCGTTTCAATCCACAAAAAAATCAACATGAAAGGAGGAGGGTCGGCCGTATTTGTGCGGTCCGGCCCCCTCACGTTATTTGCTAACAATCGGCCTTTAATGAATGATAAACTTTCACAATTTTTTAAATTAAATAAAAAGATTTGGAATCAAGGCCCGACAAATATAAACCTTCAAGTTTGAAGGAGAGATCCACATAACTTTGAAAAGTTAAAACCCCTACCTTGATTTAAGAGGTGACAAGATTTGGCATCGTGAAAAGAGATGTCGCGGAAGAAGACGTCGTCGGTATTGCGGGTATGGCGTCGCGGAAGACGGTTCCCGAGAACGTGGCATTCTTCGTCGATGTCCGATTGTTCTTCGTGTTCTTTGTCAAGAGGATGAAGAAACTTCAAGACTTCTAATCCTTCTTTCCAAAAGCTCTCAAACAACACAACCCAACCAAAAGAAATAAGTTCTCCACTTATTTAATTAACTTCACATGGATTTTGAAATTCAAGTGTTTGAAATTCAAAAGACTCACACAACTCACCAAATTAAAAACAACTCATTTAAGACATAAGTTATAACTAAGCTAAAATCATTTAAGTGGGAGTTCCTAAGTAATTACCGGCGCTGCGGTTCCATCGGTGCCCTCAGAATTCGATTCTAAGCACCGGTTCAAAAGATAGAAATTCTCACTCGCTCGTTCACTGAACGTACCCGAGCCAAACTTCGGAAATTAATTCCGGGCACACCGGGCCTCGGAATCAGGCGCCGTCAGAAACTGCGTTCTTGTAAAATTCCAAAGAAAATTAAGAAAAAATTTTCCTTGAAATTTCCGGGTCTTTACACCAATGATCCTCCTATACATGGTGGGATCAACACAGGCCCCATCCTCATGCTTTCCAAGTTTAGTTCCAACTGCAATCGGAGTTGACATTGGTTTGGAGTCTTGCATATTAAACTTCTTCAGCAGCTCTCTTGCATACTTTTCTTGAGAAATGAAAGTGTATTCCTTCTTTTGAATCACCTACAGCCCCAAAAAATATGTGATCTCCCCAATCATAGACATTTCAAATTCTGATTTCATGTGGTTAACAAATTCGTCCACTGATTTCTGCCTACTGCCACCAAATATGATATCATCAACATAGACTAGAACCATGAATTGATCTTTTGGAGAATTATTTACATAGAGATTGTGATCTACTCCTCCTCTTTTGAATTCTATCTTCTTGATATGTGAATCCATCCATGAGTACCACACCCGTGGTGCCTACTTCAAACCATATAGAAATTTCTTCAGTTTGTAGACCTTTGTTTCATCAGTACCTAAAACAAAACCCACTGGTTGTTCAATGTGGACTTCTTCTTCGAGTACACCATTCAAGAATGTTGTCTTGACATCCATTTGATATAATTTATATCCTCTTTGGAGTGCCATGACAAGGAAAATCCTGATTGACTCTAGTCTATCCACTGAAGCAAAGGTTTATTCAACATCAATGCCTTCAATCTGGGAGTATCCTTTACATACCAGTCGTGCCTTGTTTCTGATGACACTTCCATGCTCATCAAACTTATTTTTGAAGATCCATTTGGTACCAATCACATGGTGACGTTTGGGTCTCTGGACAAGATCCCATGTCTGATTCTTGTCAATTTGATCTAATTCTTCATTCATGGCTTTCACCCAAGATTCATCTTTTGCAACTTCTTCGAATGTGGATGGCTCCACAACTAACAGAAATGCAGATTGTGTGTTATTCCTCATCCTTCTTGTTTGAGTGGGTGCACTCCTATCCCTAATTATGTTGGATGGATCAATATCAGCTCTTCGATTTCTTTGGTGAGGTTCAGTTGCATTCTCTTTAGCCAAAGTTTCTTCTTCACATTCTTCTTCTGAGTAAACATCATGATGTGACTGCTGAGTGTTTTTTACAACTTCCTCTATTTTTGCATTTATATTTTCTCCACGTTCACTTTCTTCCTCACTTTCTATCACATCATCATATGAATTCCTTGAATCATTTATGGTTTTATCTTAAATTATCTTAACATCACTGCTTTCCACAATCCTTCCTAAATTCTTGTTGAAACATTTGTAGGCTTTGATGTTTATTGAGTAACTAAGGAAAATTCCTTCATCTGCATTGTCTCCATAATTCCCTTTATTTCCTTCTTTTTTCCTGATGAAGCATTTACTTCCAAAGACACGAAATTATTTTAAAGAGGGCTTCCTTCCACGCCACAATTAATATGGTGTCTTTTTCTCACCCATATAAAGTCATGTTTGATTCTGAATATACACTGCAGCTGGAACATCCTCTTTCCAGTAATGTCGTGGAATACGACACTCAATCAGTATAGTTCGTGCCATGTTGTTCACCTATTGATTCCTACATTCAACAACTCCATTTTGTTGTGGAGTTCTCACAGCAGCTACCTCATGTTGTATCCCATGCTTCTCCAGATAATTTTCAAATTAAATGGATGTGTATTATTCTCCATTTTCAGATTGCAATACTTTGATTGTTCGTCTGATATCATTCTCAGCGATTCGCCGATATGTTTTCATGCAGTCAATGACTTGTTGTTTCCTGTGAATGACCATCACACATGCTATTCTACTGTAATCATCTATGAAAAGGACAAAGTACCTTTCTCCATGAGTTCCAACAACATTTATCAGCCCACATACATCTATATGAATCAGATCAAGAAGGTGAGATGCCCTTTTCTTCTTTGGCCGATATGAACTGCAGACCAGTTTCCCACGAATGCAAGCATCACAAGATTTTTCACGCTCATGATTCAAGTTGGGAATGTCCATGACAATTCTCAATTTTTATATTTTCTCCATGTCTTGTTGATTTATGTGTCCCAGTCTCCGATGCCACAAATTGTTTTCTTCTTCAATAGTCATGTAACAGAAACTTTCTTCACTATCAACCTGATACAAGTTGCCTTCTATTCTTCATCCCTTCATAAGTGAATTGCCTGTCTTTCCCTTGATAGTGAAGCCTTTCTGATTAAAAGTAACTATAAGTCCCGAGTCACCGAGTTGACTCACGCTGAGTAGATTATGACGTAGGCCGTCTATGTAAAGGACTTCAGTCTTCTTTAGTTCTCCATTTGATAATTCGGTACTTCCACTCCCTTTGATTTTTAGAGCTCCATCATTACCAAATCATACTGTACCATCAACCTTCCTTTTGATATCCATTAACAGGACAGCATTACCTATCATATGAGATGAACAACTACTATCCAGAATCTAGGTACTGTTGTTCTTTGTAGCTTTGAGGGCCACCTCTACAAGGTTAGATTTCTCAATCTTCTTCCTTTCCTTACATGAGACATTGGATTGAGTATAGAGTACTGATGGCCTTTCAGTTTTCTCTTCCGTGTACCCAGGTTCTTCATAGTCGAAATATTCTTTGAGAGGAGAAAAATTGTTTGAAAGAGCAACACTGTCTTACTGATGAGACTTGACTTGTCTTGAACTTCGGTATGAGGTGTCCATGTCCCTTATCTACCAGTAATTAGTAGCCTTATGACCAAATTTAGAACAACGAAAACAATATCCATAGAAATTGTTTCTTCTATAAGAATTAGGATATAAATTTTTTCTCCTTTGTTGAACTCCTATATCTTCTCCATTAAGATAGCTTCTTGCCTCTTCGCAATAAGACATGGTATGGCCCAGATAGCCACAGAACTGACACTTCATGAGAGGAAATGTCTTATCACATGAATTTATCCTCATACCTTCTTCCTTGGGAGAATAGTTAGACTATCTGTCATTTCTGAATGTTTGAGGATATTTTCAGTTCTCCTTTTAGTTTGGATTGAGGGTTCCTTTTTCCGAACTTTAGGCAAAGTTTCAACATGTTCAACTTTTATCTTATCTTTCTTTTGGATCTTTTTACTTCCAGCATTTTATGTCTCAGCTTCACAGCCAATTCCACTCTTTCCCATGCAAGCGGGTCTTTGATCACTCAAGATTTTTCCAACCCCATCTGAACCACAATTGGCTCTTGCCAGTAATTCTGCATCTGAGAATCTTCCAAACTGTATTTTCTTCCTTGATTCTTTTGGAATTGATTCAGTCTCAAGTTTACTCCTAATATTAACAACTTCCTCCTCAAGACTCACAGAATTCTTGGATTTTTCTTCAAGTGTGGAGGTGAGGACATTGATGACCTTTGCCTACTCTTCAATTATCAGCTTCAGATCCACTACATCATCATTTCTTTCAATTATTTTAGACTTTACCTTCAAAAATTATTCCAGTTGTTCAATTTCAACTTCAAGTTGATCAATGTATTCAGTTGATTCTTATACAATTGATTTCCACTTATTGCAACTCTTACAATTAGTATTAATATTACTAACAGCATCCTTAAGTTTCATCTCAGGATCTGCAAAAGTTTTCAACTGTTTTTCTCCACCAGTATCTTCTGACTTTTCAACAGTGGCCATCATGGAAGCATGGTTCCCAGTTTTCAATTTCGGTTCTTCTTCATCATAGAATTCATTATCATCTTCTTCCTCTTCACAGACAAAACTCTTCCTTTGCATTTTCTTTCCAGATTTGAAGTATCCCTTTTTGAAAAACCTTCTTTGAGGCTTCTCGAAGCTTTCATCTTCACTATCTTCATCATTGATCTTTATTAAGCACTGAGAGGCAATGTGCCCAACTTTTCCACAATGAAAACATGTGAGAGGTAACTTCCCTTTGAATTTCTCTTTTCCCTTCTGGAACTTCTTTGCAATGAGAGAAAGAATTTATTTTTCTTCTTCATCTTCACCACTACTATCTTTTGTAATTTTTAGTTTATCCATGGACTTAAATTCCATTTCCTTTCTCACATGAGTTGTAACATCTTCTGGTTTGATTCTCATTTCATATGCTACCAAGCTGCTTAGAAGGTCATCCAGAGAATGTTTTGAAAGATCTATTTCATCAAGGGCTGATAACTTTTCATTTTATAGGGGTGGAAGTCTTCTCATTATTTTATTCACAATTTCAACGTCTTTGATTTCTTCTCCTAGGCCCCGAATTGCTCCAACTACTTCAGTGATTCGATTAAAGGAGTCTGCATTCTCATAAGGATGCATCTTCAAATCATCAAACCTATTGTGTAGCACTTGTAGTTTTTCCTCCTTCACTTTGCTATCTCCTTTATAAATATTATCGAGTTTATCCCACATGGATTTTACTGAGGTGAAATTAGTCACCTTTAGGTAGATTTGATCAGAAAGTGCTGCGGTGAGTGCATTTTCTGCTTTAGCATATGCATCAAGAATTTTCCTATCTATGTCAGTCATAGCTAGTCCTATTGGATCAGTGACTTGTATTCCTTTCATAGTAGAAAATAGAACTTCCATTCCAAGAGATCTTAGATGAGATCTCATTCTATTATTCCATATCTGAAAATTACTTTCATCGAAGTGAGGGACTCCCCTGACATTGACTGCATTCTCCACGATGACAAAGGACAGATTCAACACCAGCAACCTTTACCCTCTGATACCACTTGAAGGACCTCGGGACACCCTGAGAGTGGAGGGGTGAATCAGGGTGAAAACTTTTTCTTTTAATGTGATGGATCTTGTTCCCATGTTGGTAGGAACTTTTTGAACCTGTATGATGAAAATGATCAGAAAGAAAATATTCACATGCACAGAGAAGACAAAACACTTTTTACTTGGTTCACCACTAAGGGCTACGTCCAAGGAGCATACGATAACAAGTTATCGGTGATACCAAATTCCTCTAATCTTCACTAGCTATGGATTACAATGGTTTGGGAATAGTTACTTTGTCCCAAGCTCACTGCCTTTACAAAAGTTCAGGAATAGCTCATTGCATCCCTCAGGTCACTTCCGTTGACTCCCCCTGGCTCACTGCCTTTGGTGAAGTCCCACTCAGTTTATAGACGTGAAGGTATCTTCATCATTGCAAAAGAATGCATCCTCTGTTGAATGTAGATGCTCTGTTGAATTCCAACTTTCACTCGTATACTAATCCCACTTTGCACTGGAGGTAACGGCCAATCTTCCAATTTTCGTGTAACTCCAATAGGACCGGCGTACAACAACCTCACCTGGTGCACTTCTCCAAGACCGGCACGCAAGTTTCAAGAACAGCGCGCAAGTCACTTGT
Source organism: Viscum album (assembly GCA_963277665.1). Lineage (NCBI taxonomy): Eukaryota > Viridiplantae > Streptophyta > Magnoliopsida > Santalales > Viscaceae > Viscum > Viscum album. The sequence continues at coordinate 196,524,210 of OY728131.1, read as the reverse complement.
GCGGTAAAAAATCATCATGCAGGTGACATCAACCCACTTGCACGACACTGCCTCTTTTAACACCAAACTTGCGCGACGTTGCGCCTTGGATTCCCAAACTACCTTGGTCGTGCAGCTAACAACCGGCGCGCAGCCTCTATTTTCACGACCTAACTAACACGTGCGCGACTCAACCACTTGCGCGACGAGAGCTCGAAAAATCTCTAAGTCTTGAACTTCGTTAAAAATGAGGAGGGTGTCCTCTATTTATAGGCAAACTGGACCCCCTGAACGGTGGCGTGCAAGTGTCCTCATGGTGCAGAAGTCCCGGCGCGCAGCTCCAACCACCATCACCTCTGTCGCACAACTCACTTGTGCGAACACACCAATACTTGTGCGACCTACTTTCCTTTGCCATATTTTGAAGTTCTGATCATGAAGAACAATCGACGCGCATGTTTCAAAACCTCCTAGACATCGGCGCACAAGTCCTTTTCTCGGCGCACAGGTCACTTGCGCGACCAGCCCAAAACTTGTGCGGCCCTTATCCCTTTGCCATTTTAATAAGTTCTGATATGGAGCGCAAGTTTCCTCTCCTTCAAGTACATGGTGCTCAATTCTCTTTTCCAAAAAACACTTTTATCTATTTGTTGATTTTCAGGCCCAAAAATTTTCCAAACACTGGGAAACGGCGCCACCTTCAATACCATTTTCTGCGTGAACTGTATAATCACTTTGCTAGTACACATTCTGAACTTCCACTTAGGATTGACAACAAACACAAACCATACTACAATTCATGAATAGAATACCATGGTTCTAACACACTCTCTATTCCAGACCTGTTTATCTCATGATACATCAATATTTACCCAATGCATTAGAGGGAGATATAGGTCCCACCCATCAAATAATAAAAATCATACATATATATTCCACAGGATCATAAAACATTCATCATATCAAAACCCATAAAAATAAATGGGTTTCATAAACATTTCATCCTAGAATAACCCATAGAAAATAAATAGGTTTCATAAACATTTCATCATATAATCATTTCATCATTTCATCTTTATATAAATCATGGAAAAGGAATGGGTTTCATAAAAATATTTTCATCATAATCATAAACTATCAAGAGAAATAATAACTATGGTACCATTGAATTATATCCCTATTAAAGCATAATAAACACCAAAGGTTTTTGTTGTTAATGAATAGAAATTCCATAGCTTAGCTCGATAGCATGGGATTGTAACTAATCTAAAGGAATGAAGGTTTTTGAAATTGGTTTGGAGTAGATTTGGGATTTTAAAATAAAAATATATAGAAATTCCATAAAAATATCATTAAATAATTCTTGAGGAGAATATCCATTCCATTTTGAAATCACTTCTTTAAAATCTAATAATTTACCAAATATTAAGGAAAAACATTTATTTTAAAATAACCTTATATACTTATAAATTAATATTTAAATCATTGAGTTTTCATGATAGTGGAAAATAACATTCATTTTATAAACATTAAAACAAATATTCCTTTCACATTTTTGGTAAAAATTCAAAAGTAAATTGTGCGTAAAATGAAAAGAATATTATTTTTAAACCACTTTTAAAAAGGTAAAACATGGGTAAAAATGTCTTTAATAAATCATTGAAGAATAGTAAAAACTTTATTTAAAAAATTTTTATGTTAAATATGGATTTGTAACACAAAGGTTTTGGGGTTGAAGAGAGAAATGATTTCAGTTTTCCTTAAAAAAATCTTATAGAAAATTGATTACATAAAGAGAGGAATATGATAGTAAAACATGTATCCTCTAAAAATAATCAGAGGATAATAAAATTAATGAATTTATTTAGAGGTATAAAATAATATTTTTTCATATAAAACTTGTTTATAAACAACCCAGATAAACAATGAGATTATAACATAAAACCTTTACAAATTTGTTAACTTTTATATCATAATCCCCACAAATTAAATAACATTATATAGAAATGTATATACACTAAATTTAATAATAATAATCATAAAATGCATTCATGTGAAGTATATAAATCACACAAAATAAATAATTATTGAATATAGCATGTGTCCTACGAAAATAAAAGTGAGACGAAAATCCCTTTCTGATTCAGTAATCTTTTGAATCGTAAACACTATTAAACAATAAAATCAACTAAAACTTTAAATATCATGAAAATAAGTATATTCATGATATAAATTTAAAGGGTGAAGTATATATGCCACACAAAATAAAAGATTGGTTAATTTGACAGAAGTATAAATATTTCGTAAATATCATATATATATAAGTACTAAATTCATAAATATCTTTAGTCGTGATAGGTGGTAATAGAAAATGATTTACATCGATTCGCAAGGTGGTAGGCTATCATACACCCGATTGATGTTTTTTTTCTCATTTTATGAAATAAGAGATGGATGTAGGTTATGAAACTAACATAATAAAATCTTATTATATGATGGATACTTATTTTATTATATTATATTATTTTAATAATATTTTATGGAGGTGGAAAAAGAAATAAAATAAAAACTCTTGGTTAATAACGATACCTATTATTTAGAAAACCTCTTTAGGTTATCACCAAAAGACTTCAAAAAAGGTTTTAATAATTAAAATAATAACTATAAGACATGGGGACTAAATTTAGGAAGATATTTGGGTAGTTATTGTCCAAAAAAAGGATCTTGGAGTGTGGATAAGAGAGGATAAAATATTTCCTTTTATAAGTGGGGGAAGGAACCCACTTAGAATCTACTTGGAAATTTCCCCAAAAAATACAAAATAATAAATTCATTAATAAGAAAAATGATTCAAAAATATAAATATATTCTAATTATAGATAGTATAACATGTAATTATTTCCATATAATGGTATTTTTAAAATTTTATTGGAAAACAAACCCTTGTCTTTTTGTTCAACCCCCCGGTAAACACGTTTTAACCTTAACTGCAGTAATTAATTTTTACTGTTTTTACTATTAATTATGAGCAAAAATTAAGTTGAAATTATTATATAATATTAATTATTATTATTAAAAATATTTAATACATTTTCTCAAATTAAATTTATATAATTGTAAGGATTTAATTTAAAATTAAACTCATAGATGTGATAAAAAAGTTGTTCTCTAAAGAAAAAGTTTTTGTAAGTTTAAAAAGTTTTTATATAAAAATTCAACATGAAATTGATTCCAATGAACTAAATTGGATTAATAATTATTTAATTTGACTAATTTTACTTTTAAATCCATCTTAAAATATAATTATTCATTGGTAATACTTTAAATCAAAATACGGTTTTTAATAAAAATCAATATTTTTCACTATTCATTGAAAAATTAATCTCTTTAGAAAATTCTAAAACATCAATCTAAGATAATTTTTACATAATGATTTAAAAAATTAAGTTCAGTTTTTCAAATAAATTTTATAAAATGGGTATAAATTAATCATATTATTTTCTCACTAAAAACTATAAAACCATGTTTTTGAAAAAAAAATGTATTTTTTGAAACATATAAAGACTTTACTAGAAAATTTATTTTCTTTATCTAAAACTGTTATAAATATTTAAGAAATATGTTTATTCCTTTTCATACCACCAACTTTAATTTCTAAGTTATAATAGTCATGATTAAATAATATTATTATTAGTATATTGTAGTTTTTTAGAAATTGGTGTTGTGTGTAACAAAAAACTATCAAAGAAATTAAATTTATTTGAAAAAATATATTTTATAAAATATCAAGGTGTTACACTATCCCCAAAGCACTAGTGAAATAAATTATATCTCAATTATACGATGATCATTCTTACAGTATTCCCAACTCTCTCCCAACATGAGAGACATTCAACAACGACCAATCTAGTGCTCCCCACCATAGGAGTATCCTTATCATCACCCCACCACCTAAATAGAAAACCACACAACCCATGATATTTCCATCACTAAACACAATGGATAGACATGGACAAACCTATCACACCTAAGTGCCAGTATGAAAAAAAAAATCATATTCTCGACCCACCAGGAACAATAACCTTAGTGCTCAACAAACAACTTAAATAAGGCTCCTAACCTCCAACTACCTATGGTGAACTCTCCACCATTAGGATTACCTTAAAACACCTCTGAATGAGAAAAATGTGTCATGATCACATGGAAAATACATAACAAAACAAGGATAACATGCCTAAAACTACTAACCATGCTCCTCACATAGGTCAATTCCAACAAACCGGATCACCCTTAGCGCTCCTTTTCAAAATGAGTCATCTCCCTCAGGATAAGATCAACCAAGTGACCTCCCTCTACTCAATAATTGATACAAGACAACCAACGGACAACAATGCCTCTACTGCACAACCCGTGGCACAACCAAAATGAGCAGGGCTAGGAAACAAACTAAACTTTCAGTCTCAAGAAAGCCACCAAAAATAGAGCACTCATCACTCCACTTCTCAAAAACCAGGAATACTCATTCCTAACCACATCCTGGTGATAAAAGATCTCAATGTACCCACTATAGAAGAATATCCATGCCCACCCAATCCATCAGTGATGTGGCGGGGCATGCAAGCCCCACCGCATGACCTGAAAGACAAAAATTGGTGAGAACATATTCCTCCCAAGGAACAAAAACCATGTACTTCATGGGAACCATAACCTTAGGTCATCTCAATCCTAATCCAAATATCCATCAATCATCATTTCCCTCATTGAGCCACTAATACGGCACTCAAAGCCCAAACCAACACACAAGGGTCCCTATGCATCCCTCGATGAAGGGACAACATATCCAACCCTGGATAACCTGTCTTCACATGATCCATGTGACCTATCATTAAAAGAAACTATACACATGTAGTTTTTTTTCTAATTACACTATCTACTTATATAAGAAAATATTGTACAATCAGTTACTGGCACATTAACAACTAAACCTCCATTATCAATAAAAACACCATATATTGGCATATTTCATGTTAATATTATATTCCTATAATGATTCATGAAAATTGGACCCTTAACGATAATAAAATATCCAAAAACAATTATAAACTATAAATACACAAACTAAAGTGCATAACACTAGGTGAAATTACAAAACCATAAAAATTGATTCCAATAATAGCAGTCCCATACCCTTGAAACTTGGACTTCCTATAAGAAAATGTGTTCTTAACACACTAGTTTAATATCCATAAAAAGTTATCACACATTCATAGATCTCCTTTCTAAAAACTCAAAAAATCATAAAACCAAATAGCTTTGATAACATTTTGTAACAAACCAACCTAGTTTAACCTAAGACGTCACACAATCTAGCTCCGCATAACGCATCAAGAATGGATCCCCGAATGCCACAGGCTACCGAATAGTGGTGAGGGTATAAAAGTTATAGTGGGGAGACTATACACTCATGTAATAGTTTAATAATAGTAGAAAATAACCAAACATATACACAAGAATGAACCTCATATTACACATAATAAAAAACAAAAATGGAAGCATTCTATAATAAATGATATAAAGCATATATTCATATATAATAAAAACATATAGAACATATAACATCAAGTATCCAACAACATATAAAAAAAATAAACAAACTAAAAATAAAATACAACATGCTCTACTTCTAACAATGATCCAAATTACATACCCAGTCTCCATGATGATCGAGCTTCCCTAGCCTGATCCTGAGACTCTCCATGAGTGGATCCTCACAAACAAGAAAAAAAAGGTCCTTAAACCCCATCCATCATGAAACTTGTTCTCCAACCTGAAATAATACATAATGTCTAAACGCACACCAAGGTGAACATATAGGGGGTTATAAAGTAATCTCAATAGGCCACTCCCAATGGTAATCCTATAATATATTGTCATAACAAGTGCATGAAAATGTGATATTTCTAACCTAGACGAATACTAATAAAATTTGGAATAAAATAAATAACTACATAAAAGGGAAAAAACATAAACAAATAAATCACCCAACCATGTGTTCTAGTATAACACTCAGGTTAAATCTACCCATGCTCTAGCCCACACCATAGGATTTACAACATGTGACTCAACCTACCACATGAAAACCAGTGCATCCGCTAGATCTACACTAGATATCCAAGAAGTTTTCATGATATCGGAAAAAAATCTAGACCTCATGGTATAACCATAGGAATAAACATGACAAGGAACATCTACCGAACTCTAGGACTCTAATAGAATGATATGAACTAGTGATAGTAACATCTAGGCCAATGCAACTAGAGAACCTATCAATATCAAAGGTCCTACAAAATGAATCGAGCACCAGCTATAGACCCAATAAAGTTGATCTTCATACCATAATATGGGATCATCTAGCATCAATGAACCTAGGATATCAACAAAATCCATGGTACACAAAACCCACTTTTTGAGTGGCTTGGAACCTCACGAGATCTAAGGCACTCTAGCCATTGTGTAACACTAAACTAGAGTGGGTTGAACTCATCCAGATCATCTATTTTCACACTAATACCATCCAACCAAATCCTTACAATATAGGATAGAACTATATAAAACTCAGGGATAATACCCGATCTATGATATCCTAAGGGTAACCTCCCCAAACTGAATTCCTGGGTAGCAACTACCTTAAATGATACAGGAAAAGGAAAATCAAATGTGGGATGATCCAAACTTGAACCCACCATCCAAACAGTTGAACTAGCAACACTAATCCACTCTTTTACAACAAAGAAAGAGGCCTCTCTCAGCTCCATGGATCCCAATAACCAGACATTATGGGCTCTTATTGACCTATCTCATGGCCAAACCAAAACTTGGGTCTCCCACAGTCCCCGTGGTCATAGCACAAAGGTGAATTCCTACTAGGGACTCCCCTGTTGAACCCAATCTCTTAGGATACACCCGTAGAAACGTCTTCATGCAAAAAAATCCATAGTAGTAGTAGACACCATATGAAGGGTTCCTCTATTTCATAAACAATTACAGGACATGCTTGGTTCGGAAACATCCCAAACAGACCTCAAGGTCATCCAAATAATCCCCGATCAATAATTTACGCCAACGGCCATCCAAAGCACAAGCTCACCAATAGGGGAATTCTCGACGATCATCATGACCACATCAAAGTAGGAAACCCTAATAGGGGATCTTCATCCAATCCAAACCATGACAGATAGAAATTATAAACTGCCAACTATGGAACCCATTGATCACTCGATCAGTTTCCAACCCATAAGGGAATTATCAAGAGTACCCTATACTCATTTCAACAGTTTTGTGGCATTTGTTCATAACCACCATCCAAAGGTGTAAACCCATCCCAATGTCTCCAATATCTCAAACCCAAGAGATAACCATGATCTCTCTAACCTCAAGAAACTAGTCCTAAAATGAAATAATAACCCAATATATCCCCATATATACTACTCAATCCCACCTTTTGTAATGTGTACAAAAAAAACTCAAACAGATAATCATGGAACACTTTCTTTGTGCCAATAAACAAGATCTCAACCCTCACCCAGGCTTCACATCTCACAGTATAACCCCTAAAAATATTATTAATCCAAACCTCAAAGAAATCCTCTTACTGAACTCACTCAGTTCAAACCATCATCCAAAAGACCTCTAAACACTAAAAATATTCCACCATCACAATATAAATGGATAAAACTCAGTATGGAATACTCATGAGTCTAATTATGACTTTGAGAAACAAAACACCCAAAACACATTTTCTGAAAAAGTACATAGTGTTCTAAGCACACGGTATGAACTATCAAATCCTTATTGAGCCATGTACTACTACATGGACATAATAAACATGGGGTATACCTATGACTACTACACATCCATGGCCTACATGGGATATACCTGTATACTACTACACAACTATGTAATCATTAAAATGGGGTCTCTTCCCATGAATATGTCCATATGGTCATGTCCCACTACACAGCGTGTACCCATAGTACAAGGCGTGTACTTCCCAAAACACTTTCTACCCATGTACTCATCCACATAGCCAAGTATATGTACATGTAATACTACATGGAATGTACTTAAAGTACATGATGTGTGATTATAAAAACTAATCTTCCCCAAATATGTAGAAAACATGGCATGTGTTCTCTGAACCACACACTATGTACATGGGGTTCCCAGAACGGGAAGCAACCGAATCACCCTAAAACCTTTAATTTCACTGAAAAATGCACAAATCAACCCACCAGATGTCCCAAAAAAACTATAAAAGGCTTTAAAAACTATTGTAAAGACCAAGAGATTCTGCGGATTTTTTTTTAAATACAAGGGAATTTTACGAGTCCTTGAAAATTGACGGCGCATGATTCCGAGGCTAGGTGTGCCCAAAATCAATTTCTGAAGTTTTGTTCGGTTACGTTCAGTAAACGTACAAGCGATTTTTTATAACTTTTTAACCGGTGCTCGGAATTGAAATCTGAGGGCACCGTTGAACTCGCAGCACCGATATTCACTTCAATGGACTTTTACTTTGACATTAGTGAGTCGAGAATAAAAGATAGTTTTTGGGGTTTTTAGAGATTGAATTAAATAAAAATAAAGTGTGTGGATTTATTTTTATTTGGCGGTTAAAATCTTCTAATGGAAGTTCGAGGTAGGACCACCACACCTTAACCTCCCATGAGAGGTTATGGTGGTGGGGCTCACCCGAACCTATCCTCCCAAAAGAGGTTATGATGTGTGGACCACAAGGGGCTAAACTCCCCTATTAATGGCAGGAGCGGAAAACCTCTCAACTCCCCTCATTAATGAGGGAGAGTATCTCCACACCCACCCTCCTTTATGGTACCACCTTCCATTTATTTAATTTGTGCCAACTCCCCTAATGAACTTGTTCCAATCCTTCACATTAATTAGATGGATCTAATTAATTTATTTCACCTTTCTGAATTCTGTGCCAATGAAATAATAGAAAAACCTATCTATTATTTTTTCTTTGGCATATTGGTGGAAACTTGGGAGAAGGGGGAAGAACTCTCTCAATGAAGAACTAAGAATGCTAGCCTTCTTAGACTTATTCCTTGTAGATTCTACCAACTTGGGATGTCTTCAACAGACCTACCCTCTGCATCTTCATCAACGAGCTGACGCATCTCAGTATTGGAAGCGTGTAGCAGACGTGATGAACGACAATACTCTTTGTCTACTTTCCACGACCCTGTCAATGAACGACGAATGATGAACAAAGGTAGGTGGTTTTTACATGTTGATGCTTTCCTTGAATCTTCTTCAACGGTTGGAAAGGGTTTTTTTGTGGGTGAGTTGTTGTTCATCTTCTTACTTCTTGATGAGCCAATTGATACCACCCTAAACACAGAGGGTGTGGGCCAAACAAACATGGCTCGACCCCTTCGCTGCTCTTGTTTGTGATGATCTTCAGCATGGTGATGTGCTATGGAATGATGAAGGTGGTGATGAAAAAGGTTGTGCTACCGCAGCCTCCGCAAATCGTGCCACCCCCGTGGCGCTTTGGTGCTTCGGGCCAAACCACGGCCCTCCAGCCGAGCCACCTCGGCCGCACCGCCACCGGCCCGCACCACCCGGCTCCCAACTGCAGGCCCGCCTGGCCGCGCCCTGTCCGGCCGCTCGCCGGCCCACCTGGCGCCCTACCCGGCCTCTCATCGGCCAGACTGGCACCCTACCCGGTCGGCCGCTGGCCCACCTGGCGCCTTGACCAGCCGCCTGCTGGCTTGCCCGGCCGCCCGCCAGCCTTCCCGACGGCCTCCCGGTCGCCTGCCAACCTGCCCGGTCGCCACCCAACCGAACTGATGCCCTATCTGCACCGACCTCATGAGCTGGCCTGAGGCCCCCCTCATGGCACCCTGGTCGAACCGGCCTGGTTGTGCCCTCCGGTCGAGCCACACTGGGTCGCGCCCTCACGACACCCCGGGCCGAACCGTCCCCAAGCCTAGGTCGAACTGCCCATGTAGCATGCTGGGCTGGACCCAGCGAGCCGGGATGAACCTATCAGGATAACCCGCCTAATGGGCCGGGCTAGACAAAATAGGTCTGACCTGGTCGACCCAGACTGGGTCAGCCCAAACTGGGTCGGATCGGACCCGGTCCAACTACTGATCCTTTACTTTCTTTGTCAATATCTTTGGCACCGGACGACCGTTTGACGAACCGTCAGTGATGCTAGTTTTCCTAGAGTGTGATGGTCCCTTTGAGTATACCCCACTGGTGTTCAGGGGAAAGTTGAGATATGGTCAGGTTGGATCGTACACGAATCCAACCGGGCCCCCGAGACTAAAAGGCTAATAACTCACAGTCTGGGCGTCCGATTGACGCGTCGTTTGTTGCGTTGAGACCCCTATGATGAGGCGGACATTTTAGATACTTCTTTTTGGGACTTATTGACAGTTAGAGTATCGACTTGTAGCTCATGGAGCATATCCTCTCAGAGACGAGTGAGTATAGTGTGGAGACCTAGTTCCTAGATGAGACCTGACGCATGCTGACCGATTCGACTCGGAGTGATTCAACTATCCCAGTGGGGAGCGCCTTAGTGTCGTGGCAGACCCACGGTGCGGAGCTCCTCTGTATGATAGGGCAGACCCACAGTACTTGACAGGAGGATTACCTTAGTAGGCTATGAGGGGGAGCTCCTCTGTGTGTCGTGGCAGACCCATAGTGGTGAGTGCCTCTGTGTGACATGGAAGACCCATGGTACTCAATAGGAGGAGTACCTCAACAGTCCAAGGTTAGTGTGAAGCACCTCTGTGTGACGTGGCAGGCCCACTATACTCGATAGAGGAGGAGTTCTCCAACAGTCGTGGTTTCGATAATGTAAATTAAAATCCTAGTTGAGTCGAGTCAGTAACTTTTGTGTTTACCTCATGATTGAGATTGATTACTTGATAACTTAGGTATATGTATGGGAATATACCTAAGTGGGGTTATTTTTTGATTTCATACATTGTGGTTTATCCTTGTTGGTTTTGTGAGACCTTGAGGGTCTCGGGGTCCCTACTGAGTATCATTATACTCACCCCTGCATGGGCTATGCCCGCACCTCGTTGTCTTGGATGCAGACGACGGACAACGCTGACCGAGGCTGAGTGTACCAGGACTGGATGGTACCTAGAGGTGGACCACGCAGCGTGACGGTACAAAGAGGATACGGATGGATGTGGAGTGTTGTGGAGGCTATCTGTACCTACCATTCAGGTAGGACTTCCCCGTGGACGATCCAGCAGTTGTTTACCTTTCTTCAGTTATACTTGTACTTTCCTGTTGGTCTTGTATTCTGGCCCCTTTAACTTTCATAACTCTATGTATAAAGTTTTACTTAGTGTTTTGCTTCCAACTCGTACTATGTTGTGTGCTTTTATAGGTTATAAAGTCAATGCCTTTCCAAGTTTTAGGGAATTACACGTTTGGTGCTAGTCGCCAGCCCCTGGCCTATGGAAGGAGGGCTTGGGGTAGTCATGGCACAGGCCCCGGGGGATGGGTCATGAAAAATTGGTATCAGAGAAGTCGGTTCTACTACATAACTTAGGACTCTGATCTTTTCTGTGAAGCAATAAAGTTAAGGGTACTAAGTGTTGTTTTCAGTTCAGGGAGTCCAGTGTTAGTGCAGTAGCCAACGTATCCATACACCAGTACCCTGAATACTGATTTCTGACTCATTGCACGAAAACACTAATTGCGTGTGTGTTTTCAAAGGTTTTCTTTAAAGTCATCTCAACCAGGCCAGATCACCAGGTATAATCGTTTGAATATGTCGTATCTATTTCTTTCAGGATTCCTCCCCACAAAGGACCAACAAGAGCCTCGAGAGTTGTATGCATAGATAGCCCATCGAGCGACGAGGCCTCAGTGTGGGGCTCTCTTCTAGAGGAGGCACCAGCATTACTACTACCTGTTGGGACACCAATGCCACCATCCCTAGCAGCAGAAGATGCACACCACTTGAGCATGTTTCACAAGTTCCAGCGCCAGAGGCCACCCAGGTTCAGGGGAGAGACGGACCCACAGGCGGCTGAGGATTGGCTGGAGGCTGTGGTGAGAGTTTTCTGACTGGTAGGGACACTAGTCGACCTCATGGTGATTCTCGCTGCCAGACTTCTACAGGCAGTAGCGGGAATAAAGTGGATATTGATGCTTTAGGTTCACGACAAGATGAAACTACTCTGGGAAGACTTAGAGAGCCTGTTTTGAGCAGATTTTTTCCTAGCCACCCTATGTGCTGTGCAGATACCGGAGTTACTTTATCTGCAGCAGGGTAGCATGATGGTGGCACAGTACTCAGCGAGGTTCACCGACCTCTCACGCTACTCCATTGATATGGTACGGGACCCATTCTTCAGAGCCTGGACCTTCGAGAAGGGACTCAGGTGAGATATCAAAGCTTCGGTGATCTCCCTCAACATTCCTATGTTGGAAGGGGTGTTGGAGCGAGCCCTCTTAGTGGAGAGTTTCCTTTCTGAGAAGTCTCCAGCAGCGATACCCACCACTAATCGACATGAAACGGAGTCTTATGTAGCTGGTAGTAGAAAAATGTCACAAAGGTCTCAGAGGACCGGACCCATGGGTGAATGACCACATGACTCAGGATCGGTTGTGCGGGTTACTCAGGGCATAGACATACATGCCAGGAGCAGGCGGTGTTACTCATGCGGTGAGCAGGATCACATGGATCGTGACTATCCAACCCGCTATTTGGATGATCATAAGATGGTCGAAGTACTTCCCAGGAAGAGACATAGATTCTATCAAGTTGGTCCTCAGGGAGCAGGCGGATGTGGCAGAGGAGTAGGTCGAGTAGCTGGCGGTGGGCGACGTTTCGATGTGTTACAGCCACCCCCACCACTGGTCCACCCCGAACATAGGGAGAAAGTGGACAGGCGAGAGCTCATCTTCAGGGAGCTAAATAATATGACCACGGTGCTCCGGAGACGATTCGAGGTATAATCTGTGTCTACTCCGCCTTAGCTTCAGAACTTATAGACACAGGTTTCAGTCACTCTTTCATTGCCACTACCCTCGTTTGGAGCTCATAGATTCTGATGAAGCCATTGGATCGATCCTTATGTCTAGAGACTCCTACAGGATCAGACTCGATGATTACACACTGGTGCCAGCAGTGTGAGCTTACTCTAGGAGGTGAGAACTTCGGCTGGGATCTCTTCGTAGCGGCGTTGAGGCCTTACAATGTCATCTTGGGTAAGGACTGGTTATCTACAGTTCATGCTCATATTGACTGTATTATGCATAAATTGCGGTGTACCCACACGAATGGGACCAGGTTTTCCTTCACCGGCAAGAAGTGAGCCTTTGTATCACAGGACGAACTTACTCGTAGGAGGGTGCAGCCGATCACTCATCAGTTGTCTTGCCTTATCCTTGGAGAAGTAGATGTGGAGAGCCCAAGCTATCCTATAGTGTTGGAGCAGTATGCAGATGTTTTCTCTGATGATGTCCTAGGTCTACCTCTTTGCAGAGAGGTGGAATTCTACATTGACATGTACCTTGGGACGACACCGATATCTACACCAGCATATCGGATGGCTCCCGCGGAGCTACGCGATCTGTGGGTACAGTTAGAGGACTTGCAGGAGAATGGATTCATCTGGCCTAGTGTTTCTCCCTGGGCAGCCCCGATTATGTTCGCCAAGAAGGCGGATGGGAGCTTGAGTCTTTGTGTGGACAACGGTCACCTAAACAAGGTGACTGTGAAGAACAAGTACCCACTCTCAAGTATTGATGACCTATTTGATCAGTTGAAGGGATCACAGTGGTTCTCAAAGATAGACCTCAAATTTGGCTATCACCAACTCAGAGTTTGAGATGAGGATGTGAAAAAGACATCTTTCAGGTGTCGGTACGGCCACTAAGAGTTCTTGGTTATGCCTTTCGGCATAACCAATTCTCCAGCAGTGTTCATGGGACTCATGAACATGATTTTCCAGCCTTACTTCGATCTCTTTTTTGTAGTCTATATCGATGACATTTAAATATACTCGGCTACTAAGGAGGAGCATGCCTACCATTTGCAGGTAGTACCGGACACACTCCGAGAGTACCAGCTTTATGGTAAGCTCTCGAAGTGCCAGTTTTGGATCCGAGAGGTTCACTTTTTGGGACACGTCATCTTGGAGGCCAGAGTTGCAGGGTATCCAACGAAGATTGAGGCGCTAGTTGCTTGAGAGCCACCCAGGAGTGTGACGGAGGTATGGAGTTTCCTGGGTTTGGCTGGTTACTACCGGAGGGTCATTCCAGACTTCTCCAAAGTTTCATCACCACTATCATACTTGACAAAGAAGGGGAGACCCTTCGTGTGGTTGAAGAGATGCTAGCAGATCTTTCAGAAGCTGAGGAAGAGGCTGACTAGTGCCCCCATCTTGAGGCTTCCAGAAGAAGGCGTAGGGTATGTAGTCTACTACGACGCATCAGGGACCGGACTCGGGTGTTTCCTGATGTAGGAGTGAGTAGTGATCGCATATGGTTCTTGACAGCTGAGATAGCATGAAAAAAACTACACTACCCATGAACTGGAGTTATCATCAGTGGTCTTTGCCTTGAAGATGTGGTGACACTATCTGATGGGAGAACGTTTTACTGTGTACTCTGATCATAAGAGTCTCAAGTATATCTTCTCCCAAAAGGACCTGAACCTAAGACAACGACGTTGGATTGAGTTCCTCCGGGACTATGACTTCAAGATATTCTATACTCCTGGGAAGGGTAATGTTGTTGCAGATACACTCAGTAGGAGATCTGGTATATAGCTACTAGGTGAGGTGACAGAGTAGTTGGTTACTTTACAGATATCCTTTGTGGATATAGATAGACCAGCTTTCCTTCAGTCCCTTACAGTCACTCCCTCACTTCTTCAGCGAGTCAGGGAGGCACAGTGTGGAGATGCTAACTGCAAGACACGACGTGCTTGGATATCCACAGAGCAGGCACCTGATGGATTTTCTAAAGGTGGGGAGCACGTCATCCTCTTCAGAGGACGTACTATGGTACCAGTGTCACTTCAGGAGGAATTTTTGAGGGAGTTCCATATATCCCCTTTAGCGGTACATCCATGAGTGGAGAATATGTACCAGAACCTTTGACGATAGCACTGGTGGCCAGGTATGAAGAAGATAGTAGAGAAGTTTGTCTCTCGATGCCTCACTTGTCGGTATGTGAAGGCGGAGCACCAGGTACCAATAGGCTTGGTTCATCCTTTAGAGGTCCCAGAGTGGAAGTGGTATGGGATATACATGGACTTCGTGATAGGACTTACACATACATCCAGGGGTCACGACTCGATTTGGGTGATCGTTGATCAACTCACCAAGTCGTCCCACTTCATACCGATCAGAGAACAGGGTTCGGTAGAGATCTTGGGATGCCTCTATATACAAGAGATTGTTCGGATACATAGAGTTCCTTCTTATATTGTCTTTTATCATGACCCATGGTTTACTTCCTAGCTATGGAAGGGATTATAGGAGGCTTTCATGATATAGCTTCGTCTGAGCACCGCCTTCAATCCTCAGACGGATGGCCAGACTGAGCAGACCATTCAAACTCTCGAGGACATGCTCTGTGCATGTGTCCTTGACTTCGGTCGTAGTTGGGAGGATCACTTGTCTTTGGTGGAGTTTCCATACAACAACAGCTATCACTCCACCATAATAATGGCACCTTTTGATGCATTCTACGGAAGACCTTTCAGATCACCTTTGTGTTGGACTGACCCTGGGGAGTCATCACTAGTGGGACCACAGATGGTACGGGCTACCACGAAGAAGGTGGAGATCATCTAGGAGCAGATGAAGATTGCACAGAGCAAACATAAGTCATATGCTGATAAGAGACAGAGACCTCTGGATTTTGAGGATAGAGACCACATATTTCTATGGGTCTCACCTCGACGAGGTCTATGGAGATTTTTCCAAGGTAGAAATTTATCTCTGAGATTCCTCGGATCTTTCTAGGTCCTCATTAGATTAGGCGAGGTGGTTTACTGCCTAGATCTTCCACCTCAATTGCACTGGGTGCACGACGTCTTCCACATATCTCAGCTGAACAGATATGTGCACGACCCTTCTCACATCATCGACCATGGTGAGTTGGATGTTGACGATGGGGAGAATTTTACGGAGGTCCCAGTGGAGATTGAGGATCAACAGGAGCAGGTACTACATGGATGGTCGATACCTCTGGTATGCGTTCACTAGTAGCACGAGAACCTCCAGAAGAGCACATGGGAGTGGGAGGATCAGATGCATGCTCAGTACCCCCACCTGTTCCCTTAGTTCGAGTTGTAGCTTACGGGGATGTAAAGCCCTAAAGTGGGGAGAATGTAAAGACCCAGAAATTCCATGGATTTTTTTTAAAATACATGGGAATTTTATGAGTCCTTGAAAATTGACGGCGTGTGATTCCGAGGCCCGGTGTGCCGGAATCAATTTCTGAAGTTTTGTTCGGGTACGTTCAGTAAACGTATGAGCGAGTTTTTATAACTTTTGAACTGGTGTTCGGAATTGAAATCTGAGAGCATTATTGAACTCACAGCAACGGTATTCGCTTAAGGATACTTTTACTTCGATGGTAGTGAGTCTAGAATAAAAGATAGTTTTTGGGGTTTTTATAGATTGAATTAAATAAAAATAAAGTTTTTGGCTTTATTTTTATTTGGTGGTTAAAATCTCCTCACGGAAGTTGGAGGTGGGACCACCACACCCTAACCTCCCATGAGAGGTTATGGTGGTGGGGATCACCCAAACATAACCTCCCGTAAGTGGTTATGACATGGGGACCACACGGGGCTAAACTCCCATATTAATGGTAGGAGTGGAAAACCTCTCAACTCACCTCATTAATGAGGGAGAGTTTCTCTACACCCTCCCTCCTTTATGGTGACAAATTAGCTTTATTTAATTTTTGCCAACTCCCCTAATTAACTCGTTCCAATCCTTCACATTAATTAGGTGGAGCCAATTAATTTATTTCACCTTTTGGAATTCTTTTCCAATGAAATAATAGATAAACCTATCTATTGTTTTTTTTCTTTGGCATCTTGGTGGAAACTTGGGAGAAGAGGGAAGAACTCTCCCAACAAAGAATTAAGAATGCAAACCTTCTTCGACTTATTCCTCAGTGCTTCTATCGAAGTGGGACATCTTCAACCTACCTACCCTTCGCATCGTCATCAATGAGCCAACACAGCTCGGGATTGGAAGCGTGCAGCGGACATGACAAATGATAATCTTCTTCGTCTACTTTCTGCGACTCTGTCAACTAATGACGAATGACAAACAAAGGTAGGGGGTTTTACATATTGATTCTTTCCTTGAATCTTCTTCAACGGTTGGAAAGGGTTTGTTTGCAGGTGAGTTTTTTTTCATCTTATTACTTGTTGATGAGCTAATTGATACCATCCTAAATGTGGAGGGTGCGGGCCAAACCAACATGACCCGACCCCTCCATCTTTCTTGTTTGTGACGATCTTCGTCATGGTGATGGGGTGACAGAACGATGAAGGTGGTGACGACAAAGGTCACGCTACCCGCGGCCTCCACAAACCGTGTCGCCCCCGTGGAACTTCAATGCTCCGGGCCGAACCACGACCCTCTGGTCGAGCCACCCTAGTTGCACCGCCGCCGGCCCGCACCACCCGGCTTCTAGCCACCGGCCCGCCCAGCCGCGCCATGTCAGGCCGCCCGCCGGCCCACCTGGCGCCCTCTCTGACCACCCGCCGGCCAACCTGGCGCCCTGCTCGGCCGCCCGCCGGGCCACCTGCTGTCTTGCTCGGCCGCCTGCCTGCCAGTCCAGCTGCCTCCCATCCGCCTGCCAGCCTACCCGATCGCCACCTGACCGAACCAACACCCTGGATGCATCGGCCTCCCAAGCCGGCCCATGGCCCCAATCGTGACACCCTAGACGAACTGGCCTGACCGCGCCCTCGCGATGCTCCAGGCCGAACCACCCACGCAGCCTTCTGGGTTGGGCCCAGCGGGCCGGGTCGAACCTAATAGGATGACCCTCCCAATGGGTCAGGCCAGACCCAATAGGTCTGATCGGGTCGACCCAGACCGGGTTGGCCCAGACTGGATCAGACCGGGTCGGTCCGACCTGGTCGGACCGGACCCCGGCCTACTACTGACCCTTTACTTTCTTTGACCATATCATTGGCATCGGACGACCGTTTGAAGAACCGTCAACGATGTTGGTTTTCCTCAAGTGCGACGGTCCCTTTGAGTATACCCCACTGGAGTTCAGGTTAAAGTTGAGATATGGTCAGGTTGGACCGTACACGAATCCAACCGAGCCCCCAGGACTAAAACGCCAACAACTCACAGACCGAGCGTTCGATTGATGCGCCGTCTGTTGCATTGAGACCCCTATAACGAAGCGGACCTTTGAGATACTTCTTTGTGGGACTTCGTGACAGTTGGAGTATCAACTTGTAGCTCGTAGAGTGGATCCTCCTGGAGACGAGCGAGCATAGTGCGGAGACCTAGTAACTGGATGAGACCTGATGAATGTTGACCAATTCAACTCTGAGTGATTCAACTAGCCCAGTGGGGAGCGCCTTGGTTTCACGGAAGACCCACAGTGGGGAGCGCCTCTATGTGACGCGGCAGACCCATGGTACTCGACAGGAGTAGTACCTCAGCAGGCTACGAGGGGGAGCACCTCAGTGTGACGTGACATACCCACGATGGGGAGCGCATATGTGTAACGCGGAAGACCCATGGTACTCGACAGTAGGAGTACCTCAGTAGTCCAAGGTTAGTGGGAAGCACCTATGTGTGACGCAGCAGGCCCACTGTACTTGATAGAGGAGGAGTTATCCAGCATCCATGGTTTCGATAATGTGAATAAAAATCCTGTCTGAGCTGAGTCAGTAACTTTTGTGTTTACCTCATGATTGAGATGGATTACTTGATAACTTAGGTATATGTGTGGGAATATACCTATGTG
Source organism: Viscum album (assembly GCA_963277665.1). Taxonomy (NCBI): domain Eukaryota; kingdom Viridiplantae; phylum Streptophyta; class Magnoliopsida; order Santalales; family Viscaceae; genus Viscum; species Viscum album. Next base: position 196,505,199 of record OY728131.1, on the reverse strand, counting down.
AGGTTATCTATTGATTTCATACTTTTTGGTTTATCCTTGTTGGTTTTGTGAGACCTTGAGGGTCTCAAGGTCCCCACTAAGTATCATTATACTCACCCCTACACGGGCTATGCCCGCACCTCCTTGTGTTGGATGCAGACGATAGACAGCGCTGACCGAGGCTGAGTTTACCAGGACTGGACAGTACCCGGAGGTGGACCACAAGGCGTGACGGTACATGGAGGAGACGGATGGATGTGGGGTGATGTGGAGGCTATCTGTACCTACCCTTCAGGTAGTACATTCCGGTGGACGATCTAGTATTTGTTTACCTTTCTTTAGTTATAATAGTACTTTTCTGTTGGGATTTTATTCCAGTCCCTTTACCTTTCAAAACTCTATGTATACAATTTTACTTATTATTTTTCTTCCAGATCGTACTCTGTTGTTTGCGTTTATAGTTTATAAAGGCAATGCCTTCCCAGTTTTAGGGAAGTACGCCTTTGGTGCTAGTCGCCAGCCCCTAGCCTATGGAAGGCAGGCTTGGGTTAGTCACGGAACGGGACCTGAGGGATGGTTCGTGACAACTATAAACAAATACACTAAAAGGAATTATGGAAAAAAAATAAAAATGGTTCTACCTACAGGCAAAAACAATCAACGCTTCATGCTGAATTCACCACCCGAAATCGCCAGACTCTCATTTGAGCCTCAGATGAATCCCCAGTGGTACCTCTTCCCTCTTCCTATCATTATCTTCCCTACCTCTCCCTCTCTCGTCCTAAGACCTCAAAGGGGAGAGCCCCGTAGGCCTGTGTGGCAAGAAAAGGGAGAAAAGTAAAATAAGAATAAAAAAAGCAAAAAGGAAAAAAGAGAAAAAGAAAAGGAAAAATAAAAAGAAAAGAAAAGGGGATCAGGCCGAGCCCTAGTTCCCCACTCAAGGTTATCTCTCGCCTAGAAAAAAATCCTTATTATAAACTCAATAATATATATTGAATCTCAATTTCAAGCTCTATTTGAAATATATGATCAAATGAACACACATAAATAAATTAATATTTAATTAATTAAATATTAAATATTCCATGAATATTAAAATGGATCATATTTCCACTAAACTCATATCCTAGGGTAAACACCCTATTCTAGGACTAACATAGTGATTGAAAAAATTATCTAAGATCGTCTTATAGTAAAAATTACCATTTCAATCTAAAACACTTCTATAAATAAAAAAATAAAATTTCCCTTAATTTTCACAACATGTGATGATGTGGGTCATCACATGAAGGATCATGTGGTGTTATTGAAAAATATTTGAGTGATATAATCACCTATAACTAGTAATACTACCAAAATAAATATATGAATAGATTCACTATGATTCCTATATTATAAATTGGGAAGTGAATATAACTCTATGAAATTTAAAATTACATCATAATTGAAATTGTGTGGAAAAAATATTACCAACATCGATATTCTATAAAATAATTAATCTACTTTACATGACTTGAATGTTATTTTGAAATAATTATATTAATAAAATGTATTAAATAAATATCTAGAATTACTCTATTTCTTTATAATTGTGGATATAAACAAAAAACTCCTCATGAAGAACCATGAATCCCAACCAACTAGTTCAACATCACTCATAGAAGTGGATATGATTACTCATAATCATGATTTTTAAATCCCTCGATGAAAATAAGGTCAAGGAAAATAATTTTCTCAAGGTGGTCACACACCCAATGAGAAGAGGAAAGGGAACCAATAAAAATTTTCAAATAATGAATAAACAAAACTAAAGAAAATGGATAATGATTAAAGTGGATGATTTTATTATTATATAAATGGGAATTGTTCATGTACCTGTCACATATAGAAACATTTTTCAATCATTAACAAGAAATAATCAAAGGAAAATAAACACTAATTAAAGAAAACTTTTCTAACCAAGATTTAAAATATGATGATGGTATTATGAATTTTAAAATCTAGGATTATTTTTCAAACAATAAATTTATTAATAATATAGATAATATATAAATTCTCATAAAAGTGATATACTTTTTATTTATATTGTTTTTAAATGAATATTTCATGTTTTATTAAACTTTAAATATATTCATGAAAATGGATATGAGCTCAATATTATGAATGAATTATGTGTTAGATACCTCTATATAGGAAGTATTAATAATTTGAACAAGTTTATTTGAGATTAACTTTCAATATTTTCCTCTGTATTATACTATTTAAATATACTTTCTATCAAATAAAATATGGTAAAACAAAATTTTACCTACCTTGATATGTTTATTGTATGGAATGATTGTTTGAGTTATCAAAGATTAAAAATGATGATAATATATATATATGGACATACATTGGTTGATAAAAATGTTGTTTCACCTAAATATTTCTCATGTGCTACTTATTCTCAAGGAAAATTGATTATAAGACCATCATGATTAAAAATTGGGATTGAATCCACTATATTCTTGGAAAACAATTATAGAGACAATGTGAGATCAAATTTATCCAACATGTGGGTTATTTATATATTTTATGATCTGGATTGATGTGTCAACTATATGGTCTCATGTGGGATTATTATCAACTTGAAGCATATAATTTTCAAAAAAAATACCGAAATAATAAGGTTAGGTTCACAATTCCAAAATTATTCAATAAAGTATATTTAGATTAATAATATTTTTGAATATTCATAATTATATCATTTCGATTAGAATAATTTTTGAATATAATAAATCTCATGTTCACACTCAAAATGGTATAGCCAATAATTTGTAAATAGATCAAAACTCATCACTAAACCACTTCTTATGAAAATTAAATTTCTTATTTCAGTATGATGACATGTAATTTTTCATTTAACAAAACTGATTCAAATAATACTATCAATTTATCAGGAATATTATCCTTTATAATTATCTTATATTCATAAATAAAATATTTTTCATTTAATAATAATTATTTATGATATATATGTGCCAATATCACCTCTAAAACAAATAAAAATGTGACCCTAAAGAAGATTAAGGATTTATGTTGGATTTGAATTTACTTTGAACATAAATTATCTTAATAAAAATATAGAATATGTATTTATAGCAATATTTTTTTAATTATCATTTTTATGAAAACTATTTTTGGCATTAAAGGGGGAAAATAAATCAACATAAAAAATAAATGTCATAGAAAATGAATTCATTGTTTCATTTGATCCTTGTAAAAATATGAGTGAATTGGAAGTTCAAAATATCATTAATTTTTAAATATTATAAAATCAATTTCCAAATGAATTTAATGATTCAATATGAGTTAAAAATCATACATATCCACTAAAAACGAATCATTCAAAATGGATAGCCCATAAGTATTATATAATAATGCAATACACAATGCATTTGATCCATGTCTGAAGTATTGAAGACCACTTGGTTCAAAATATAAAAAATACCAATCAAAGTAAATGGAAACAAACCATGTTAGTTAAATAAATAAATGAACCTTATGAGAATTAAAATTTATTTATCATGGCATTCCTTAAGAAGACAATGTATCAAAATAACATGATCTTGATCAGAGGGAAATTTATATAAATTTTACTAACACTGGAAGATTCTAAAATATATTGGAGACTATTTTCATTGACATATTTTTGTATAATTTGGGAACTTGATATTATTAATGGGGTTAAAGATCCTAAAATAGTTAATTAATTTTATGATAAATAAAATTTGGATAAAGGTAATGTTTTAATCCAATCTGAATTATACTCACATACTAGACATGATATTTTCAGGCATATTGTAAAAATTGTTGGATATGCACTTAAAATAGCGATATATCATATTCTACGATATAGAAAAATCTTAGTATACATTATTCATAGAATGAATATCATAGGTTATGATATTTATATATCATAAATATGTTTGGGATGTGTCTTTTTGGCTCAATAATAAGTTATTGTTAGGCATATGATGTGGGATCTGTATGCATAAAATGCTCCTCCCTCATGGTTTCATTAGTTATAAACCATGGTATTGGTATATTAATTTATTACAAATTAAATAATTGAATTAAATGTGTAAAAAAAATGGGAAATAATGTATGGTTTCATGATATGGAACTTAATCCATTCATAGTTATTCATTTTATGAAGAGTGGTGGGGATTACCTATGAAAGGTAAGAGTTTCCTTTGTTTGGTGTTGCCCTGTGTTGCATGTCATAGCCCATGCTCTCTTCTTCTTGAAACACCATTTATCACTTAGTGAAGGTGGTAGAATGAATTTGGATATTCAAGGTCCTCATTATATGATCAAATATCTAAGGCTAGTTTAATCTCCTTGGAGGAATGAATCTTTCCTTTACTACTTCAATGATTTCCATCAAGAGTCAAGAATATGAGATGGAGGGTGAATAGTTAAGGTATGCCTATTATTTCTTTGTTTTATTTCATGTTGAATTTTTGCAGATAGATCAAGATATATATAGGTTTCTTCCATTTCTTAAGGTTATTTTATGATCTCCCTAAACCCATTAATGGTATCAAATCCTTGTTCTTCAATGAATCAACAAGTTAATCTACTGCTTTTTCAAATAATTTGATATTATAATAAAAAATTAGCAATATCATTAAATATAATATATCATGGATGAATATCATTGATTGATTTTATATTTCACATAGTCGTAGTGTATGATTTAAATATATAATAAAGTAATATATAGTGTAAACATGTGTATATTTTCAGTGTTATAGGATATGATATATGATATCTTAAGCCCTAACAAAACCTGGGATGCAAAAAAAGTAGAGTATTGTAATATAATTATGATATAAATGATATCATAAGGTATGATCAATTATATATGATACCACCATTCATAGCATTGATATCAATCATAGATTATGATTGGTTGTATATCATATTATTTTATTTATACAGGCTAATACCCTTATGTATCAGTCGTATTTTATGACTGAAAATCACCTATTATCAGTCTTAAAATATGATATAGCCTTAAATTTTAAAAAAAATTAATATCTCCACTATATTTTCTTATATTTTATAAAAACATTATAAATTATAAGTGTTAGTCCATGTAAAATGATAATTTTTATGATTTTATCAAATATGAAAAGTTCATATTTGTGTCTCTTGTTTTGGAAAATAAATAAAGTGTTTATTTATTTATTAATTATTTTTAAATATTCATGTTTATAAAACAATTATAGATTGTGAATATTATGTATCATTTATTTATGAGATAAATTTATTCTAGTTGACAGTTATTTCCCATATTACATTCTTGGTGTGACATCATAATATTTATTTTTTATCTACCTTTACCTTAGTTTGTATTTGAGATTATGAACTTGAAACTAGTTTTTAAATATAGTTTGTAAATATTTGTTTTCATATTTATTATGAATTGGATTCTATATTGAGTAAAGACTCCCCAAGGATAGGGAATTGTGCTCGGATTTCCCACTCTCTTGGAGGCTTATTCCTTGTTCTAAAAAGGTGGAGGTTGGTTATATTTCTCTTTGGTCTTACTCATGTAAACATTTTCAATCTAATATAACTCTAAGTATTTGAATAAATAATCTTCATACCTTATACATGAGATGCATTTGGATATGTATGAATATATTTTTATTCTATTTTTAGATGATTAAGACAAACTTGTGGGTTTTTTAAAGAGTTACTCATTAATATGGTGTGAACAAATTAATTTGGTTGATGAAAATAGAAATTACAACACTAAATCATTATAAGAATGTATACATAAAGAAATAAAACATAAGATAATGGAAATTTTATAATATTAAATGGTTATAATATAAATGTGATGTATATTAATCTAGTGATACGTTTAAATAAAATTCCTCAAAAACTAAGTGTGAGATTCCTTTTGAAGAAAACACGTCTCAAGACCTCTATCATCTAACCAGGTAGTTTCACACCAAATTGAGGTGCTCATGTATTATATTATGTAAGGTATGGTGGGTTTGTTTTATCCTAAGAGTTTTGTAACCATATCTCTCTATCAAATTTGGGTGAAACATATCTTGGTAATTCAACGGATTAAGATACCAAAGTAATAAAGTTAATTATTATCCATACAATGGATATAGACAAAGAGTTTTCCACTCAACTATCCATGAATCACAAGTAATTATATTGGAAAAATTTCCTGCCTAAATAACTAAAATGATGAGTTTTACATCAAAGAAGAGTCATTTTTTAGTGTAATATAGATCTTAGCTCACTAAATAGATATGATATGTGGTGTTATCATTTTTAGTGGGAGCACTTTCATTAAAATTATTTGATGAAAAATATATAAAAGATTATACTCACCAATAGATAAGTATTTTTGGTAAATTATGTATTACTTCTAGATAATAATTTTGAGATCCCTTATAGGTATGAAATATAAAATATTTATCAATTGATATATAAGTTTGATAGGTTTTATAAAATATAATTATTCTAATAATATAAATGTGAATGTTATAGAGGTCAATTTCACTAACTTTGGATTATTGGTATTGAATATCAGGTGTGGATTACACATTTGTGTTAATAAAAACATACTCAAAAATAAGAGGGAATTAATAAAGGGTTAATTTGGTCTTCATGTCAGTAATGGAGTAAGAGTTATTTAATTAAGAGTAGACACTTATGATCTGACTTTATCAAGTGGATTAGTTCTAGAATTGGATAACTTTTATTATGTTCCCACCATAAATAGAATTTTAATTTTTGTATCCTGTTTGGATAAGAAGGGATTTTCATTCACTATTAAGAATAAGATCTATTATATATATATATATATATGAGTGAAATGTTTTATGTAATTATAAATATGGTAGATTGTTTATACATTCTAGATATATATAATCTTTTCTATAACATCCTAAATAATATGTTTAGGGTTGATTCTAATCCCACCCACCTCAAGTATTTTCACATTGGTTATATATATATAAGAAAAATGTCTAAATACTATATATATATTGATTGTTAGAACCATTTTATTCTGAATTATTTTACATAATTTAATATTATTTATTTGGTAAAATGAAAAAATCATCTTTTATCAGAAAAGGTTAAATGATTATTAGATTGTTGGATCTCATGTATAGTGATTTATGTAGACTAATGAGTACTCAATAAAGTATTGGTTTGGGTAATTTTTTACTTTTACCATTACATTACTTAGTATAGTTTTGTATTTATAATAATAAATAAGTGTGAAACTTTTAAAAAGTTCAAATATTTTCATAACAAATTACATAATCAACTTGGAAAAATTACTATGATTTTTTGAATGAATCAAGGTGGTGAATACTTGATCCATGAATTCAATAAACATATGATGGATTGTGGAATTTTTCTACAACCCACTCCTCCTAGAACACCATAGTGTAATGGTATTTATAAGAGTAGGAATCATTCTATATTAGCCATGATTTGATCGATGATGAGTCAGTGTGACCTTTATATTTTATTTTGGGGTTATTCTCTAGATACAATTGTGTTCTAACTAAACCACATTCCATTTAAATTATTCATAAATACACCATATTAGATATTGATTGGGAAATGTATCATTGTGTATTTTATGAGTATTTGGGTTTTTAAAGCACTCATATGACAACTTGATTTTGTAAATTCAGGCCCCAAGTCAGAAAAATTCATATAAGTTTGTTTTACTAAAGAAATAAAAGTTATATTTTTTCTATAATGCTACTAAACACAAAGTTTTTTTCACTAAATATAGTGTTTTACTTGAGATAAACACATGGATTGATTAGTCAGTGTGAGGGAAACTGATATTAGATAATTTTAAACTAAAAAATAGGAAGTGTACCCAATATGGAAGTTAATTTAGTTCCACAAAGAGTTATATAAGAATAACTAACTCAAGTTATATAATAACATAGAAGGTTTTATAGGATCCATCTGGAGACTGAGAGATGTGGATTTCTCATGGGAAATGGTGATTAAGTAAAATTCATTGGAGATAAACCTACTACCTAATGAGAGACCATTCAATGTTATGATTTCAAGAAATAGTTAAAATCCATGGAATATAAAATGGACTTCATGTACACTAACCAAGTTTGAAACTTTGCAGATGCACTTAAATGGGTGAGACCCAGAGTGTGAAAGTTAGTTTTCCACACAAAAAACTGACACGGATGGTATAGTTTCTTCCTATAAATCATGCTTAATAGTAAAGGGTTGTAAGAAAATTCATAGTATCGACTATGAAGAAACATTTTCACTTGTTATGATAATTAAATACATTCATATATTTATTTACATAGCATATAATTTTGATTATTATATATATCAAATGGATTTAAAAATAACTTTATTTAATGATAATTTATTTTATGATATGTGTAGTGACCTCAACCCTGATATCCTGAAGCCAATGTCTACATTATTACATTAAAATAAGATATAAGAAATCCTATCTCGAGTAACCAAATATTTTAGTAGTCTTATTAAACTAGATACATACCTGAAATTATTCTTATAAATGAAAAAATAAAAGACATACAGTATTTTCTCAAAGAATTTCATTATTCTTCATAGTGTGTCCCTATATATCAATCAAAAAACACTTCCTAGTATTCTAGGAAAAATAAATCAAAATTAAGGGGTTATCTCATGTGCTCGGTAAGGGTAAACGTATAATGGAATATAAGAATAAATATGGAATAATCAATATGGAATGGTAAATAACTTAAACACATTTCATTTAAATAATAAATTGATCATAATATGGTATAAATAAAATAAGATCAAATAATTCCATATAAATAATCACATGATCCTGAAAGCATAACCATAGATATTCTAACTAAATAAATAATCACATGGAATATCAATAACTAGATTCATAATGATGTAATTAAAAATGTATAAAATATAAAACATATGGTCGAGTCCATTTATAATAAATCTAAATAAATGGGTAAGTACTTAGCCAAAACCCAATCTACTTTGTCTCATGATACCTACCAATGCATCGATGGGTAATCTATAATCGGACCCCACCTATCACTTACTAAGTATAATGAATTGCTCATATGAAAGGGTTAAACATAACCAACATAAATATTTTTATTCAAACTATCATATGAAATTTAAATAATTTCCCCAATCAATAAACATAATCAAAAACCATCCAGAGTAAAATGAATGGTATTAATACAGTACATCACCATTCAAAATGACTATAAACAAACTAGAGAAATAATAAGAATTATATCATTAGATTATATCCCTATTAAAGAATAATTTAAATAAAAGGATGTCTTATTATATGTAAAAATTACTTTTAAATATCACTTGGAACATTTCTAGAGAAAAATAACCCTTATTTAAAAATCCCATTTTCACTTTTAAAATAGAAAATTCATAAAATATTGTCAAAATCCTTTTCTTTAAAAATAACTTTCAAAAACTACGAATTTACAAATATATGGAAAAATATTTAAAAATAACCTTGTAAACTTTAAAATTAATCTTCAAATAAATGATGGTTATGATGGTGGGTAATTTTATACATGTTATATAAGTTAAAAATAACATTCCTTCTATAATGAGAAAAGGTTACAAAAGTGACTCATTTAGAAAACAGAAAGAAGATTTCTTTAAAAAAATTAAAAAAGTCAAAAATGGGTAGAATTTTATTTAATAGAAAATTTTTATAATTTAAAAAAAATTAAAACATTTTTATAAAACATGGTTTTGGAAGAAGCGGGATTTTTGACTGAACGGAGAAATAAAGTCATATTTAAAAATGTTTTATTAATCATTTTAAGTAACAAAAATATGGAAATGGTAATATTATTTTAGAATTTAATTAATAAATATAGGATAATAAAATATATTTATCTAAAGATATAAATATGAAATAACTCCCCTAAGGGAGACTTAAACAAAAACAATCCTGAATAATGAAGAGATTGTGAAATAAACCCTTACCACTTTGGTAACTTTTTAATCCTAAGTCCCATAAAATAAATAACTTCAAATGAAACATTAGATATCATGAATATAAATATATTCATGATCTAACATGTAAAAATGGGTATTATATTAATTATACAAAGATAATATGTAGTGAATATGACATATGTCTCACAGAAGTAAAAGTGAGATGAGAAACCCTTACCTTGAGTCAAACTCATCACGTACATTCTTTAGATTCCTGGATAATGAAATTATGTTAATTATTTACTTTATTAATAGTATTTTCAATTTTATTATTCATTTTATTTACCTTATTACCATGTTATATACAATTACATAATCAATTAATTTTACATCGAGTGTTTCGATGGTATTTGACTTATGTGTCAAAAATGACTTCGGTAGGTTGACCATTTGTATAAGAGGTCATTATTTCAAAATATAAAAATAATAATCATGAATTAATTATCATATTTATATATCTATTTTAATTTTAATACCAATCATGAAAGATTGTTTTGAGAAATGAAGTATGTTGCGATCATAGAGATGGTAGGTCATAAGTACGCATGAGTAACATTTCCATTTTTCAATGTTCATTATGGAAAGGTGGTAAGTAATATTTTATCTTCCTATAATGATAATAATATCATAAATACCATATTATTTCCTTAAATATACTTATATATATCATATTTTTGTATTTTTATGAAAATGGAGTCACATCGCTTCATAAAGGTGGTAGTCCACACATACACGAACGATGTTATCATCTTTTAGTGAGTGGAAATATAATAATTAAAATGATATATTATCATTAAATAATTATAATTATATCATTAATATCATAATTATGAAATTTATATCACATATATTTATTAAATTTATCCTTATTTCCTTCTATGTAAAGAATTAGTAAAAAATGAATCACATCGCTTTGCTAGGCGGTAGTCTGTAGCAAACACGAGTGACGTTGTCATATCCCCTATGGAATGGAAATTAAAAAACATTATATATGATATAATGAATCCATATGTATAATTATGTTATAAATATTATATATATACTTTATATCCATCATCATAAAAACTGTGATAGGTGTTGATGGAAAACATGTCACATTAGTTCATGAGGTAGTAGTTCACCGTCCACATGAGAAACATTATCGTTTCCCATTTTTTGGAAGAGGAGAGGGATATATATAATGATATTAACATAATAACATATTATTATATGGTATACACTAGTGTTATTATATACTCATAAATTAAAAATATTTTAAGGATGTGGAAGAAGAAGTAAAACAAAAATGCATAGTTAGGAATTTTACCTCTTTTTGGACCACCACTATAGGATTATACCTAAAGTATTCCTAAAATGGATCTGTGAACAAACAAAGGATTAGAAGATGATATAATTTAAGTTTTAAAGTTATTTTGGTAGGTATTAGACTAACCAAAATGTTTTGAAGTTGTAAATAAGAGAGAAGAGGGTGTGTCTTTTTATAAGTGAGGTGAGTGGAACACCTATAGTTTTTGAAAATAAAAAGGTGTACCCAAATTTTTTATAATCCAAAAGGGTCCCAGATGGATTATTATAGATAATTATAAATTAAAAGTTCTATATATTTTCATAAAATTGGTTTTGGATAAATTTTTTTTCATTTTTAACCCTTATCTTCTTAGTTTAATCCCGCGGTAAATTAGTTTTTACCTTAACGGTCGTAAATAATTTTAAATGTTTTCACTATTCATTATGGTAGAAAATTAATATGAATTTATTATATAATATAAAATTTTCTGATTCCAAATATGGAATCCATTTTTCTATATTCAATTTTCATAAGTTACAAATCTTAATTTAAAATTAATCCCACAAACATGATGATAAAGAGGATTTTCAAAGAGAAAATGTTCAAAAGTTTACAAAAATTTTATATCAAAATTCAATATAAAAATGATTACAAAGAAATAAATTTTATTTTTATATTTAAAATTTTACTATTTTTAATTTAAAACTTATTTAAAATATAATTTAACATTATAAATAATTTAAAAAAAATGATAGTTTTTAATTAAAATTTTGTATTTTTCACTATTTATGAAAAAATTACTCTTTTCAGAAAATTCTAAAAAATTCACCCAAAGATAATTTTGAAATGTATATTTCAAAATTTTATTTTATTTTTTATAATAATTTTTTAAAAGTGATAAAATCTAATTTTAAATTATGTGTGCAAAGCATGACTAGGCCACCTTTTAAAAAATACAGGTTTTCAGAAAACATTTATTCTTCTTTAAAATGATTATTAATTTATTTATAATCAATAGATGACCATTGAATTTATTTTATACATGTTCAAACCATATAATTTTCATAATTTATTCATTATTATTCACACCTTATAACTTAACATCTAAGTTATAATGGAAATGCTTAAATAATAATATTTTAATAAAGTATCATGTTTTGTTCAAACCCGATGTTGTGTGCATTGTAAGCTATCAAAGAGATTGAATTTATTTAAAAATAAATATATATATTAAAGTATTAGGGTTTTACATTCTCTTCTAATATTGGTTTTGTGTGTCATATACTCTGTAGAACATGATGTTCCTCTTTTAAAATCCAGAGGTGTTATATTCTACCCCCTTAAATAAATTAAATCCTAGAAATTAAATATTGATCTTGGTAATCAAGGGTTTTACATTTGAAAATACCTTTCTTGAAATCACACATGATAATGGTTAATAAAACATCCTATTGATAAGAAATAAAGGGGTAATAATTTCATCTATAATAATCACATAATTAGGTTTCCAAGTATGAGAACATAGGTGGGAAGTGAAGATATAGACACGAAAGAAAAGAGTAAATAATTATAGAGAGTGATAGAGGTCATTGATCACAAGAAAGTGAATGATAAATTGAGAGTTAAAAAACACAAAAACATAAATCTAGGATGATTTAAAATACCATTTATTCAATATAAATGAAGGTATTATGATAACATTTTGTTTCAATATCCTTTTCCATGAGATGAGGAATTATTTTAATATCTAGGATAAGAATATATGAAAATATACTTACTTAATATATTTCTATTTCAAAATAACAATTTCATGTTTTTGTTATGCTTCGATCATTTTCCATTAAATTTATTACTACATGAAATGAATATTTAAGATGAACTCTTTATTTCTGAAGCACTAAAATTAACTTTTAACAGATCATAAGATCCATAAAAGATTGACAAGTCTTTCCATTTTTTTACAAATATTTTCCAAAAGCAATATGGTTATCACAGGTTATCCAATATAATATATTAATCTTTAAACCTCAATAGTAACACCACTAGTTTAACATTAATAATTATCCATAAAATAATTTAACTAAAAACAAAGATATATTAACCAAGAAATTGTGTAGGTCAGAGTTTGGAACTAAACACTTATTATCCTTAAGTTGTGGGTTCAAACCTCATGGAATTACCAAATGGGATGGGTTTTCACCCAACATATGGGTTTTCCTTTTTCTAAAACCATATTATTATAATTCCTATAATGTTCCCAAATTATAATAACCTATAATTACCTCAACATCAAAGATTATATAAACATTAATATTTACAAATACCTTCATAAAAAACTCTTTATCATTATTATCTCATCATCAGGAACATATTAAGGTTTATCCTCCCTTGGTCATGTATTTTCCAATAAGTTAAAAATTACATTGAATTTCTTTTACCAATTATCAGTACCATTCAACATATGCTCTAAAATATTTATTGAAATAGTACTATAGTACAATCCTTATACAATTAATAATTCTTATAACCATAATTTTATTGATTAAAATACTCCTATAACATAATTATTGAATCCAAACACAATAATATTAATCATTGAGATTTTTCTTTAGTAATAGCATAAGCATAACATTGACCCATTAGCTTCTTTTGAGGTATATTTCCTTTATTATTGGGGAATTAATTTGATTAGTGTCATATATCCTTAAAATGTAAGTATTTCACATTGGAAGATTCTTTCCTTCCCTTGCAATCATGAGCATGGTGTAATTTTTCTCTACACTTGAAGTAAACTTCTTTTATTTTTAAGCATTTACCAAGGTGTTTCCTTCCACAAGTATCACATGTTGGAAAATCCTTCTTTACCTTCTTCCTTTTATTCACATTTTTCTCTATTTTACTCTTCTTTTATTGCTTCCCTTTTAAGCTACAACACTTGGATAATGATTTCTCTATATTTATAGAACATGATATTATATCCTTGTATGATGATAAAGTTTTGGAGACTAGTGCCCTAATAGGATTATATTAATCTCATAAAATAAATAATAAATCATGTTATTTTCATTACTTATGTAATTTGTGGAATATCTTGATAAACAGGTAGATTTGGCTTTATACATATAAATATTTCCTCTTCTTTCTGTCTTAGACCCAAGAACTTTCTTTCCATATTCATTCGTTGCTCATGAGGAAAATATTTTTCCAAGAATATTACATTTAAATTCATCCACTCTGTGCTTTTTAATTACTCCTTATACTATGTGTTTTAAATTAATGACCACCATTAATCTATATCTCATGAGATATAACAAAATTTCATGAAAAACTCTCTCTTTCACTACTTCCTAGAGCGAGAAATATCTTCTCTATGGAACTTATCCATTACATAGCTAAAAATTAATTTTTATTCTCAATTAATAATTGATGTTTTTTATGCATGAAGTGGTCTAACACTATTACACTACGTCATGTATTAGTAGGCTACTTCATAAAATAAAGGTTATTACACATAACATAATTCAAGTACCCAAATATGGTTATAGTTTGATTAGTTCTAACTCTATATCCACCTCCATCTTCATTATCTTTCCTAGTGAGGAAATATCTACATGGGGTATATGCATTGATATGGTTCCCATTAATTCCATTAGAAACCATTTATAAACAGTGGAATATACTATATTAGATCATAACATTATGAAATATAATATATAATCCCAAAACTAGTGAATCACTTAACATAAATTGAAAATTTGATACATAGATAATCACATAATCATAAAAATGGTTTCTTTTAGGATATAATTATTTTCAACTCATTTATAATGGTTTGTAAATAAAATTTTATTTATTTTAATAATATCACCTGGGAGTGTCAAACCAGGTGTTTATTAAGGATCATTTTCCTGCACTAGGTGACAATCAGGTCAATCCTAATGTGCCTTTTTTAGATTTATTACCCCTAGGTACATTTTTTCAAGAACCATGTCCACTTATAGTATCTATAAAGGGATTTATTTTCTAGTAAAAGCCACATAATCTCTTCCTTACCAAAACATTATGATATTCTTCTATACATACCCTCAATTTCTATGATAGGGTAGTGTTCCCTAATCTATTTTTTCATAAATATAATTACAATGTTTTATAATAAACTTCCTCTAATACCAATTATTGTGATCCCAAACACAGTATCCTAGATTTGATGTCTACTTTATTACATTGGAATAAGATACAATGAATTTTGACCTAAAGGAACAAACAGTTTAATAGTCTTGGTAAACTAGATAAGTACTTTAAATTATTATTACATTGAAAACATAAAATAGACAAAGTATTTTCTTTGAAAATTCCATTATTCCTCAGAGTGTATCCCTACATATCAATCGCAAGACACATCTTAGTGTCTTAGGGAAAATAAAAACATAATAAATGGGTGAGATCAAATGCTCAATAAGGGTAAGTATATAGTAGAAGATATGAATAGATAAGGTAAAATAAATATGGAAAGGTAAATAACTGAAACACATGCCATTTAATCAATAAATTGAGAATAATATGGTAGGAATAAATGATGATCAAATAATTCCATATAAATAATCATGTGATCTTGAAAACTTAACTATGGATATTCTAACTGATTTAATAATCACATGAAATATCAATAACTAAATTAATAATGATAGAATTCATAATTCTATACATCTGAAACATACTATTGAGTCCTTGTTCCAATACATATAAATAAATTGGTAAGGTCTTGTCCAAAACCCAATCTATTTTTTCTCATGAAATCTACTGATGTATCAAAGATCTATCTATAATCAGGCCTCACCCATCACTTACTATGTATAATGCATTACTTATATAAAAGGGTTGAAACATAATCAATATAAACATTGAAATTTAAACTAGCATATGAAATTTAAATACTTTTCCCAATCAATAAACATAATCATAAATTATCCAAAGTAAAATTAATGGTATCAACATAGTACATCCCCAATCAAAATGATCATAAACCATATGGGGAAATAATAATGTTAGTATAATTGAATTATATCCCAATTAAAGAATAATTTATATCAAAGGATGCCTTATTAAATACAAACATGATTTTGAAATATCACTTGGAACATTTCTTAAAGAAAATAACATTTCTTTGAAAATTACCATTTTTATTTTAAACTATAAAATTCATAAATTATTCTCAAAATAATTTTCATTGAAAATCAATTTTAAAAACTAATAATTTCTATAATATTAATAAAAACATTTTCTTTAAAAATAAACTTATAAAATTAAAAATTAATATTCAAATATATCACTCCCATGATGGCTAGTAATTTTGTACAATCCATATAAGTTAAAAAGAACATACTATTTGCACTGTAAATAGTTTATAAAAGTGTCTCGTTTAGAAAATGATAAGAAGATTACTTTCAAGACAATATGTAAAAACTCAAAAAAAAGTAAAAAATTCTTTAATAAATAATTTGTATAATTTTAAAACATTTTTAAAAACATTTTTAGAAAACATGGTTCTGGAAGAAAAAGGATTTTCGACTGAATATAGAAATAAAGTTAAATTTTCTTAAAAACATATTCTTAATCATTTTAAGTACCAAAGAGAGGAAAAATTGTACAATTTCTTAAAAATTTTATAAATAAACATAGTAGTAGAAGATATATTGACTTTAATACAAAAATATCAAGTAACTCCCTCAAGGGATACGTACACAAAAAAATCATGAATAATGATGAGATTGAGAAATAAACCCTAACCACTTTGGTAAATTTTGAATCATATGACCCATGAAATAAATAACCAAAAATTAAAGTTTTAAAAAATAATAGAAATATATTCATAATATAACATATCAAAATAGTCAGTATATACACTACATAAAGGAAACAAGTGGCGAATATGTCATATGTCTCATGGAAGTAAAAGTGAGACGAGAAATCCATATCTTAAGTTTGACTCGCCATACATTTTCTTTATATTACTAAATAATAAATTTATGTTAATTATTTAATTTCTTCGTAACCTTTTTTAAGTTTAATATTCCTTTTATTTAACTTATTATCATGTTATATACAATTACCTTAATCAATAAAATTTACATTGGGTGCTTCGATGATATTTGACTTATGTGTTAAAAATGACTTCGATAGGTTGACTATTTTAAACATATAAAGAGTAATATTCATGAAAAAAATATCATATTTATACATCAATTTTAATTTTAATACCACTAATTAAATATGGTTTTGATAAATGAAGTAGTCTATGATCATAGAGATGGTAGAATGTATGTACGCATGAGTAACGATTCCATTTTTCAACGATCATTATGGAAAGGAGGTAAGTAATATTTTTTGTTTACATAATGATAATAATATAATAAATACCATATTATTTATTTAAATATACTGATATATATTATCCATGTGGTGTGGTTATGAAAAGAGAGTCGCATCTCTTTATGAAGACGGTAGTCCACACGTACACAAACGACGTTATCTTCTTTTAGTGATGGAAAAGGTAATAAATAAAATGAAATATTTTATTTTAATAATTTTAAATATTTAATTAATATAATTATTATTTCATTTATATCACATATATTCATTAAACATTTCCTTATTAACTTCCATGTAAAACTGATTACATCGCTTCGTGAGGAGGTAATCCTCCATACACATAGGCGGCATTATCATATACTCTACAGAATGGAAAGTAAAAAAGGTATATATGATACAATGAATCAATAGGTATAATAATTTTATAAATATCATATATATTATTTATATATATCATCATACCCAAACATGAGATGTGTTTATAGAAAACGTGTCACATCGGTTTGTGAGGCGGTAGTTCGCCATACACACAGGCGATGTTATCGTTTCCCATTTAAGGGAATAGGTGATGTATAGAAATCATGAACTTATAATAATAACATATTAGTATATTTTATATAATTTTTTTATTATATAATCATAAATGAAGAATATTTTAAGGAGGTGGCAGAAGAAATAAAACAAAAATGCATAGTTAGAATTTTACCTCTTCTTGGACCACCTCTATAAGATTATACCTGAAGTATTCCTATAATTGATTTTAAAAAAAAATTATTCTATGATTAGGGTATGGAAGTTTTGAAGTGATTTTTAGAGGTATTTTCTGGAAAAAAATAGGTTTTAATGAGTGAATGAAAGAGGAGATAGGGTGGCCTTTTATAAGTGAGGTGATATTTAAAAAAAAGGTGTACCCACATTTTTTACATGTCAAAAGGGTCCCAAATAGATTATTATAGATAATTATAAATAATAAGGTAGAAATATGTCCATAAATGGGTTTGGTACATGTTTTTTGTCATTTATAACTCTTAACTTCTTAGTTTAACCTACCAATAAATCAGTTTTTACCTTAACCATGGTAAATAATTTTTACTATTTTTACTATTAATTATGGTAAAAAATTAAGATAAAATTATTAGATAATATAAATTCTGGTTATAAAAAATATTAAATCCATTGTTTCTGAATTATATTTACATTATTGGAAAATTTTAATGTAAAATTAATCCTATAGACACTATGAGAAAGCGGGTTTTCAAAGAGAAAATGTTCAAAAGTTTACAATGTTTTTATATCAAAATTTATTATGAAAATGATTCCAATGACCTAAATTAGATCATTAGATATATAATTGAACTAATTTTACTTTAAAACAAATTTAAAATATAATTTTACCTTATAAATAATTTAAATGAAAATGAATTTTTCAATTAAAATTCAGAATTTTTCACTATTTATAAAAAAAATAATCTTTTCAAAAAATTCGCAAAAATTCATCCAAAGTTAATTTTTAAATGAATATTTCAAAAATAAAGTTTATTAAAAAAATAAAAAGTGATAAGATTTAATTTTAAATTATGTGCTCAAAGCAAGACTAAATTTCCTTTTAGAACAAATTCATTTTTCAGAAAACATATCTTCTTCTTTAAAATGATTATTAATTTATTTTTAACCAATATGTATCCATTTAATGTATCTTATACAAGTTTAAACCATGTAATTTTCATAAGTTATTTATTATTATTCATAACCCTCCAACTTAATGTCTATTTTATAATGGTAATGTTTAAATAATAATATTTAATAGAGTATCATGTTTTGTTCAAACTCGGTTTTGTGTGCATTGCAAGCCAACAAAGAGATTGAATTTATTTAAAAATAAATATATCATAAGGTCTTAAATTTTTACATTCTCTTCAAATATTTATGTTGTGTTTCATATATTCTATCAAACATATTGTTCCTATTTTAAAATCTCAGGGTGTTATAACATGCATATAATACAGCTTAAAGGTTTTAAAGTACAAAATGAGTTTTTTGGGTATATAATTTGAAATGATCCATTTATGAATCAAAAAAATATTATTAGAGTTAGAATATATGGTATGATGATATATTTTGGTTTCATAAAAAACATGGATGATTTATGTGTATATAAGTATATTAATGAGAGTGTTATTGTATTTTTTATATTGTATATGGATGACATAATTCTTATCAGAAATGATATCTGGACTTTACATTCTATAGATATGTGGCTTGTTAAATGTTACTCTATGAATGTGATGGGTGAAGCTGCCTACATATATGGTATTTATATCTATAGATATAGATTTAAAAGGTTTATAGGACTCAATCAGTACATATACATTGGTAAAGTGCTAAAGTGGTTTAGCATGGAGAACTCCAAAAGGGTGGATTTACTAGTGTCACATGGAATAAATCTTATGAAGATTATAAATTATTATAAATGGTTATAAAGTATGGATAAAATTCCTTATTTATTTTTCATAGGCTCTATCGTGTATGTCATGTTGTGCGTTCAACCGAATTTCACCTATAATTTTATCATTACTAGTATATACCAACATAATCTTAGTGAGAGTCACTAGATTATCATTAATAACATCCATCAATACTGAAAAAGAACTAAGGATATTTTATTAGTCTTTTTAGGAGATTATGAACTCTATGTAAACGGTTATACATATGAAAGATTCCAATATGATAGAGATAGCATGAGATATAAATTTGGTTTCATGTTTTTCCTTAAAAGGTAGAGAAATCAGTTAGAAGAGTTTCTAAAAATCCACCATGGGAGTCTTAACATTAAAGGTAGAGTACATCACTACATCAGATGTTGTAAACTAATATTTCCAAAAAAGTGATTCACTTATAAACATGAGGTGGTTTTTGGAATTTAGGGATAAATAGAGAGTTAGTTTGGAGATAATAGAGCCATTGATCATACTAAGGAACTCTGGTATCACTAAAGGACCAAACACATACTTCAAAAATAATATCTCATAAGAGAAATCAATGAGAGGGGTGATGTTAGGATCAGTTAGGTTACTACAAAGGATAATGTATGAGATCCATTGATGAAATAATTACCACAAAAAAATCATTAGGGTTATGTTGAGTCTCTTGGTATAAGATACATAAGATATTGGTGTAATGGATATATAATGTATCGTGATTTTATAATAAATTAAATCTCCATTAAAAAATCATTCATTTGTGCTATAATTTATTTTACATGAATAGTGTAATGATAATTGCCCCTAAAAGTATGAATTTTACTTCTCCCTAATAAAAGAAATCGTAGGGTATTATGGGTTGTAAATATATGCTAAGATTATAATTATGGGTCGAATCATGAGATAATAAGTGAATAATTTTTATTTGGAATGTCCTATCAAATTATATCCCATGAAATTCCATAAATCATTGATATACTTAGGGGTGTATGCATATTATCAATCCTTTAACTAATTTTTTCAAGATACCTATCATGATAACCTTCATAATTTGATGCCTTATGTAGGACTTAAGTATTATCTAATTAGGGATTGGTTAGGTATGTTTCTAATTATGTCATCGGTTATAGATCAACCAATATGGGATTTGTCCACTCACTTAACAAGAAAAGATATTTAGACCTTAATAGAATTAGACTGAGGGAATGCATGGACATTCTTAGTTGAGTAACATATGATGTGTTCATCTACTTGGATGAGGGAGATCTGATGTCCCCATATACTAGATGAATGAAATGTGTTGTATTCATTGACCAAGTTAGATTTTTTTAGAGAAAACAAGAAATTTTGAGATATCCTATACTATATTGACATTGTCCCATGTTTAGTACGTACTTGATATCATGGATAAAGGGATTATATAGGTATATATATGATGTATATGATATATCTTGGTGTGGAAATGTACATATAATATATGATTATGTTTGATAAATATTTCATTAAACCCCTTAGTAGATTGAATGCCACTAATAATTTCCTAGAGGTCACTCTTTAGTTACATCTATGAAATAGTGACTTTATATTTTTTGACAATGCTACTAATGACCATAAGGTCACATGGTTAGGCCTTTAGGTAAGGATTAATTTTTATACAATGTTTTTGTTCCAAAATGGATAAAATTTGATAAATTTCATCTCAAAGAGTTTTTAATGGATTCATAAAGTGTTGTAATTTTTTTAATAAAAAACAATTTTGTATCTTTGTGCAAGTGGAATATTGTTGGATATGCAATTAAAATAAGGGTATATTTTATTTTATCATATACTCAATGTAACAACCCTGACCTTGGTAAACTAAAAATAGGTTCTACTTTATTACAATGGAATAGATAAAATGGGTCAAATCCTAAAGGCCCGCTCAGTTTGGAAGTCTTGGATAAGAAGATACATACAAGATATCCATTTTACATTGGGGATAGAATATAAAACATAGTAATGGAAAACTTGAACTCATTAAAGGAATTCTTCTTTATGTCCTGGGGAAAGGAAACAAAATAAGTGTGAGCTCAAATTCCCATTAAGGGTTATGTACAATGGAAAATATCATGAATAGATAATACATAAACAACATGTCAAGGTAAATAAATAAAAACACAAGTCATTTGATCAATAACTTGAGCATGAAATGAATCCATGGATTATATAAATACAATAATATCATAGATAATGATAATTAAATTATAATTGAATTAAGTTATTAATAGAAAACATCATGATCTCGGATATCATGATCTTTATATCTTCAAGAGCTTTCACCAAGACAGTTTAAAACTATGGGTAAAAACCCATTTAATTTGGTCAACTGATTTATATCATGAGACCTATTGATACATTTAGGGGATATATTGTAAAGACCCGACCCTAGTTTCCAAAAGTCGGTGCCTTATTTGATTAAATTGTCATGATTACAATAAATTTGTATCCCGAAGTAACGAATAGTTTAGTATTTTTGAAAAACCAGATACACACATAAGTTCAACATTACAACTTGAAAGGAAAAACAATTTAGAAACACCTCTAAAAGAATCCATAACTCCTAGGTTATTTATGCATGTAATTCATAATATACCTCTTCATGTCCTAAGAAAATTAAACATAATAAATGGGTGATCTCAAATTATTAGTAAGGGTAAGAAATTCAGTGGAAGATATCATAAAAATAACATTAGTTATGGTGAATAACTAAAAACACGTGCCTTTAAAAATGAACGTGAACACATTATAGTAGGAAATAGAGCTGAATTAATAATTCCATAATAAAGCATAATCATGGGTATTATACTAGTTTAATAACCTCGTAAACTTTAAATTACTAGTTTTGTAATGAGGGAATGAATAATATTAGACATCATAACCATACCTTCAAGGCCTCGTGCCAAGACCATAAATAATCATTTTTTCAAGGCCTTGTGCCAAGACCGTAGTTTTTCTCATGAGACCTACCGATAAATCGATGGGATATAGTGGGACCCAACCATCACTTACTAAGTCCAATTAATTCCTCATATTAATGGGGATAAACATAAACAACATATACATTTATAGTGAAACTAACATATGAAATGTCAATAACATTCCCTGAACATTAAGCATAAACACTAACCATTCAGAGTAAATTGGTGAATGGTTCTAATATAGCACATCCACAATCAAAAAAATTATAAACCATTCAATTAAATATTTTATATGATATCATAAAATATTAATACCAATAATACATAAGAATCAACAAGAGTTTTAAAACAGATGAAGATACTCTTATAAAATAATCTAGTAATTATTAAGATAAATACTCTTTTACTTTGAAAAGAAGATTTATTTTGGAAAAGTATTTTTATAAAACCATAAGTGAATTAAGATTATATTTTTATAATAAAATGAGTTTTTTAGACAGATAATGTCTAAAAAATACTATAGAGTTCCCTTTAAAATAGGTAAGAATTTGAGAAATTTTCTTGAATTTGGCTTGTATTTCAGCAAGAATTTTTTAAAGATCCTTTTAAAACATATAAATCCCCATAAATTAAAGTATTATTATGGTTGGTACACATATATATAACATTATTACATAATATAAGAGTATTAAATATTAATAAATAAGAATTTAATTTAGGAAAGTATAGAATAAGAGTAACCTGAATAAAAAATGGAGGTTCGGGTAGAAAACATTTACCTTAAGTCTAAAGGTGTTCCTCACTTGGTCTTAATGACCTGAATAATCAAATTTAGGTTCCTAAATTAATGATTCCATAACCTCATATACAATTAATTTATTTATTATAAACTTATTAGGTTCATTCATAGACTTTTGATGGGTTAAGAGATTCAATTTCATTGTTTGGGAGTGTTTTCTTCATTGGTTATCATGATCGGTTTACTTATATTCATGTACGGATAAACATGTAGAATGAGAATGTTTGTATAGGATATAAGTTTTATTTAACTAGTTAAAAACTATAATATTACATGGTAATAAAATTCTTTTGGTTATTGGGAGTTAAGATGAATCATTATATAAAACTTTAATGACAATTGTTTGGGTTAATTGGCGGTTCTTGATCACAATGAACTCATTTTGATTTATAAATTAATATCATGTGTAAAAAAAGGATTCTAGAAATGTAAATAAGTTATAATAAATATATTATATTTGTCTTCAAACATAAAAAAAATTTCATGACCATAATTGAATACGATAATAGAAATTGAAAACTCATCATCCTTGAATGTGATAAATTAACACATCTCAGATGGTGTTTTCATTTCTAGTATAAAAATGGGGAAAGGAGAGGTGATGAAGAATTATTACTTTATCAAAAAAAATTATAGTATATGTAATTTAATGGAGTCATCAAAACATTTGGATTAAAGGAGATGAGGAAATAAAAAAGAAAATAAAGGAACTTGAAATAAAAGAAATGAAAACGGGAATTTACCTCTTGTAAGTTATCTTCCTTGAGAGACTCTTTAGGGGAGAGGTTTTAGTCTTTTTATGAGACCAAAGGATTATGTACATGGGGTTATATTTATAGGATATTGGAGTATAATTTAGATAATACACAAGTCTTGATAGGAGTGAAGAGAAGAGGGAGTGAGGGGGTGTTATAGTGGAGGAGAGGAGTGATTTTTGAATATCTTATTAATTATTTTATTATTTCCCTCAAGACAACCAATAGTGTTAATTCATGTGACCCATAAAATTAATAAGTGCATGTGAGTTTGAACCAAGGGTTTTTACATCAGACATAATGCTATGAATAGTGAATTTAATTGATAATGTATATGCATGGTAAATTACTGTATTTTACTATTCATTAAAAATTTGAGTATTTTAGAAAAATCCCAAAAAAATCGCCCTAACCATTTTTTGACATTTATAATTAAAAAATTAACTCCATTTTTTGAAAATAATTTTCTAAATATTATTAATTTAATTTTTAAATAAAATCATAATTTATTATAAAAATAACAATTTTAAAACTATAATTTATTTTATATCACCATGATAAATTAATCAAGATCTCATTATCTTATAACCTTGATAAAATAAAATAATAATATGATTTAAAATTCATAAGGTTCATATTACTATTCATATTACTATTTATAATGGTATGTTACTATTCACCAAAAAATAAGTTTGTCTTATTAGACTCTAAATATCTTACTGAATACAATTGTGCATGTTAGTTTTTTGAAATTCAAATCATAGAGGTGGAAAAACTATGTTTATTGGTTGAGTTATAACAAAGTGGCATTTCTTAGAGACTCAGTGTTTCATGCATTCAATATTAAATTTATTTAAAAATAATTGGGGTATTACATATATAATTTTAGGCCCCACCCATCATTGTATTTCCAAATAATTCATCATATATTAAATTATTGGTTTAATTCATGAATAATATGACTTATCAATAAATTTATATATTGAATAAAAAAAATGAAATATAAATATTTCCCTAGTTAATCAAATAACTTTAAAAGTAAAACATTGTATATAGAAATGATATATGATTTAATAAATAATAACATACATGATAAAGGGTATGGATATTTAAGAGAAATTTAATTTCTAATGAAAATTTATCACACGAAAGTGATTGTCTCAAGGTAAATTTAACAACCACAAAATTAATCCAGAGATGAGAGGTGACCATCGATTTATCAGGAATATAGGTTTTTTAATAAAATCATGTCATTTGGAAGAATAAAGGTAATGTAAGTAAAATATTAAAATAATATTTCATAAGAGTTTTATTTTTAAAACCATTGAAAAATTTTAGATGAATCTAAATTTCATAAAAGGGTTATGGTGGTGGTGAAGTTTTTTGCCACCATATATGTTAAAAAAATTCCTTTTGACCTTTTGTAATGAAATTTTAAAATGTCAATTTTAAAAAATATTTTAAAGACTCTTTCAAAAACATTTTTAAAATAAAATTATAGATTAAAATTTCCTTAATAAATATTTTTAGTAAATAAAAGGAATTTTGTAAAACAGTTTTGAAAAACATAGACATGAAAGAAAAATATATCTGATTTAAAGAGAAATAAAATTATTTTCTCTTTTAAACATTTATTTTCTTAGTTCAAGTACCAAAGATAGGAAAATTTGGAAGAAAATAATGAAAATGGTTAAATATATAGTGGATAATAAAATTATTGGAGCTTGTGAAGGATAAATGATAAGATTCCTTCAATGAAAATAAAAGCAATCCCAAAAGAAAGAGATATTGTAAAATAGATTCTTACCAATTTGGTAACATTTAAATTGTAACCCATTAAAAGAATAGAATTTAATTAAAACATTAAAAATCATAAATAAATAGTTATTCATGTTATATATATAAAATTGGTATAATATACACCACATAAAAGTTAATAGGTTTATAATAATAAATATGTATCAGTGGAGTGTAAATTGAGACGAAACCCCTTACATCTTACTTATATTTAGTTGAATGTCAATTAAACTCATGTATAATGATTTTAATAATGTTATTAATTTATAATAGAACCAAATTAATATTTATAATATCATATATTATTCTATTATAACATATTACCACCTGTTAATTAATAATATTTCATTATTACCATTGTTTCGGGTGTTAATTTATTGGTTTTATCATGCATGTTTTATTGTGGAAGTTATGATTATTATGTATAGGATATAGATCAATAAACTCTAGAATTATATTAATGGTATAAATATAATTTTTTTAAATATAGAACTTTTTATAACTGTTCTTTAAAGTTTTACATGGAAAATGAATTACATCGCTTCGTGGAGGCGGTAGGTCGTACGTACTCAAGAGCGATGATATCATTCCCTCAAAGGGTGAAAGGGTAATAAAGTGGATGATATATTAATTTTAAATAATTAATTTAATGTAATATTTATCATATATATTTATTATTTCCATCATTATTAATTTACATGTGAGTTAGTGATATAAAACAAATTACATCCGTTCGTGAGCCGGTAGTTCGTCAAACACATGAGTGGTGTCTTTGTTTCCCATTTGATGAAGAAGAAAATGGATAAATATTATGTCATGAACATAATAAAATATAGGTATATAGGATATATTTTAGTTATAATATTTAAATTTTTATGATATAATTTAATTTGGAAAAAGAATAAGTAAAATGAAAGAACTTAGTGAAGACAATTACCTTGGCTTAGAAGAACCTCCTTTGGATCTCTTTTTAAGAACTCTAGGTTTGGTATTTTTGGAAGACCAACACCTCTAAAACATGTATAGTTATTTTTTGGAGTGAATTTTTCAGGGTTTTTTCAATCAAAATGTATTGAGATGTGTGAATAAGTGTGGGGAGGGTGTCCTTTTATAATTGAGGTGGAGTGGTATTTTTGTAAATACCCAAAACTATTCAACAATGGGAAGTCAATCTCAACTCAAGTGCCTTAAAATTGATAAATAATGGGATTTAGGGATTATAAATTCTATCCACACCTTAAAAACTAAAATTAAATGTGTTTTAAACATGTTATTTCATTTACCTCTAATATTACTCAATTTTACCATTTTAGTTTTCACCGCAGTAGCTAGTTTTTTAACCTAGGTTATTTATTCTTTAAGACTAAAATAAATTGATAATTATTAGTTAATTTGGAACCATTTATACTAAATGTAAAATCCAATTTACCAAATAAAAATTATATGTTTGTGGAAAATTAATTTTAACACAAACACAAGAAACACGCAAAACCCCATTTTAACATTAACTATGGTAATTAATTTTTATGGTTTTTACTATTCATTATGACAAAACATTATATTGAAATTATTATCTAATATTAATAATTATTATTAAAAATATTTCATATATTTTATCAAATTAAAAAACACAAAATTGGTAGAATTTAGTTTTAAAAAAAATACAAATCGTGTCAAAACGGTTTTTCAATAAATTCATTTTTCAAGCATAAAATGATCTTATATTAACTATATGACTGGTAATAATAATTATATTTATTTAAATTAATATATTTAAATATATGATATATAAATTTAATTTAAATAATTCATCATTAAATATTATTTTAATTAATTAAAATGGATAAATAATATACCTTTTTAAATAAAAACAGTTTTATGAAAAAATCAGTTTTCTAAAAAGTGACCCTTTTTACCTCCAAATGATCTTATCCTTATTTATATTAAATTTATATCTAATAAATTTTTAATTATACATTTTATTTCACATTATTATGAATAAAATGGTTAATATTTAAATACAACATTTTTTATTATTTGTAAAATCTTATTTTTATGGGAAAATTTTCAAAAATTAATTCTAGTCTTATTTGGACCAAGTAAGTTAAAAATTGATATTAATACTATAAAATTATAATTTTTTCCATGAAATATTAAAAACTTAATTGTATCATAGTTTTATTAAAATATAATTTTCACGTGCTATAATTGAGGTTGGGTTGTGACATTCATTCCTCCTATAAAATTCAATATTTGAAATTTTTTTGGATACTACCTTCTAAATAAATGAGGGTGGTTCTTATTCATAAAATAATTTTGTTCCCACATTTCTTCCTCCATTTTATGATTTCTAAAAATTAACTTTTCTATTTTAGTCATCTAATTCCTGAACACTTTCTCTCTAGTTTCAATAATCTGGATAGGCTTTTCACAGTATGATAGAGAAGGTTCAAATTCTATTTCTTCAGAGGTGAGAACATACATTGGGTCTGGAATTTACTTCCTTAACAATGATATATGGAGCACATAAACTATTTTAAAGAGGGTTGGTGGGATTTAAAATTGGTAATCTATAGCTCCAATCCTTTCCAAAATTTCAAATGGTTCGATATACTTGGGGATTGGTTTTCCCTTATTACTGAACATTGAAACACCCTTACATGTAGATAATTTCAAGAAAACATGATCTACCACTTGAAATTAAAAATATTTCCTCCGGTTATTGACATAAATATTTTTCATTCCTTGAGATGATTTAACATAATCCTGAACAGTCTTTACCTTTATCGTTGACTCTTTAATAAGTTCTAGGCATACAATTTTCCTTTCACCAAATTCATCCCAACAAGTTGGAGTACAATATATATTAACAAATAATGCTTCATATGACGCCATTTGAATAATTGAATGGAAACCATTATTATAGGAAAACTATACCAAAGGTAAATACTGATCCCACATACCTTGAAATTTAAGGTAGAATGACCTAAAAATTTATTACAATGTTTTATTAATCCTTTCAAATTGTCCATAAGTTTAAGGATGGTAGATAGTGGTCAAATAAAGATTAGTATCAAGAGACTTATTAATACTCTTACAAAATTATGATGTAAATAGGGATCAAGGTCAAACACAATTGAAATAGGTGAACCAATAAGTCTTAAATATTTATTAATATAGTGAATTGTGAGGCTCTCAAGTGGTAAATATTCTATTATAATAAGAAAATGTGTATATTTTTTAAGAAGATCAACAATAACCCATAATTCATCATTCCTTGTAGGTGTCTTGGGTGGTCCTATGACAAAGTCTATAGTAATTTCATCCCATTTACACATGGTAATAGGAATAGGTTTCATGAATACTCTAGGATGTTATCTTTCATCCTTAACTTGTTAAAAAACCAAACATTTGGATATACAATCAGTAATTTCTTGCTTCATGTTATCCCATCAAAAATGTTCCCTCAAATACCTATACATCTTGGTGATACCAGGGTGTATAGATAATTAGAGCTATAATAATCATCCAAAAATTCGATCTTTATCACAGGTATATATGGAACACATAGTCTCTTTCCAAATTTTAAAAACTTCATATTTGAAAACAAACTCTAACAATTTCCCATCATTCACAACTTTAATATTCTTCTAAAAATTCTCATCATTAGATTAGGAACTTGTTATCTTTTATAATAAAGACGGTTTCACAATCATTTTAAAATGGAGTGATGTCTCCCCTTACTTAGTAATTATCATATTCATCTTTACTATATCAATGAATATAGTATCACTATCAATCCTCATTTTGGTCATGGATCCATCATCTTTCCTGGTTAATGCATATGCTACCTTGTTTTCCTTCACTAAGTGATAGTTTGTTGATAAATAATAATACTTGAGTAGCTCAATCCATATCTATTACCTCATGTTGATATCTTTCTATTAAAAGATGTTTTTTAGGCTCTTATAGTTATGTATATCTCACATATTTCACCATAGTGATAATGTCTCAATATCTTCAAAGAAAAGTCATAGATTCCAACTCAAGATCATGGGTTGGATAGTTCTATTCATAAGTATTTAATTACCATGATTCATATATAATAACTTTATCATTTTATATAAGGACACAAACAATTCCATTATTCAATGCATCACAATATATCACAAATCCATCATTTCCTAATGGTAGATTCAAAATCAGATAGTTGATCAATATCATCTTTAATTCATCCA
The DNA here is from genome assembly GCA_963277665.1 of Viscum album. NCBI lineage: Eukaryota > Viridiplantae > Streptophyta > Magnoliopsida > Santalales > Viscaceae > Viscum > Viscum album. Next base: position 196,474,472 of record OY728131.1, on the reverse strand, counting down.
AACATTATTCACATTCCTTTTTCCATATAAAATTAACCCCTTTTACATGTAATCTTAGTTAACTGGTTAGCCAATTGATAAGAATTATAAACAAATCACCAATAGTAATCTTCCAAACCAATGAAATTATATACCACAGTTATGTTCATTGATGTAGGACATTATCTAACTACCTTTGTCTTCACATGATGAAATGAGATTCCATCCTTAGAGACAATATTCCCAAGAAAAGAAACATCCTAAATCCATAATTCATACTTACTAAATTTCCCATGTAGCACGTTTCTTATAAGAGTCTCAAAAATTATTCACAAGTAATTCTCATGGTCATCATAGCTCTTATAATACACCAAGATATCATTAATGAATATCACCATGAAATTATCAAGATATTCCTTAAATTTTCTATTCATTATATCTATAAAAACTAATTTTACATTAGTCAATTGAAATATAATTACTATAAACTCTTAATGTTCATACCTCATTCAGAAAGTTGTCTTTGGAATGTTTTCATTATTTACTCACAATTAATGACACATATAATGAAGGTTGGTCTTTGAAAAATATTTAGTTCCATGAATTTGACTGAATAAGTCATCAATGTGAGTAAAAGGATAATTTTCCTTTATTGTAATAGGTTTTATTTTTATATAATCAATGAATAGCCTCATGGATCCATATTTATTCTTAACAAAGAGAATAGGGGAACCCGATGGTGAAACACTATGGTAGATAAATCCTTTATCACATGACTCCACTAGTTGTTTCTTCAACTCCACTAATTCCGTAGTGGTAATTATGTAGGGATTATTTGATATTGGTCCCAATTTAGGGATTAAATCAATGGAAAATTTGACTTCACACTCTAGTGTATGTCTTGGTAATTCCTTAAGAAATACATCAATGTATTCCTATAAAATAGGTACATCCTGGATTTTAATATTACCTTTTCAATCCATTTATTATGTCTTCTATTATATCCCAAGAATCTCATTCAGAATAGCTACTGAGGGTGGATTTAGATATGACTCAAATGATGAGTTCTCTGATCTAAAGATAAAAAATTCCGCATCTTCATCACAAATTGTAATTTTCTTATCCTTAAAATAAAATTTTTCATAATGTTTTGAAATCCAAACCATACAAAGTATTAAATTAAATTAAACTATAGGTATGATAATGAATTATACAAATAGGGAATTTTTATGTTCTATAACAGGAACTTCCTCACACATCCTTATTTTAGGGATATTTCCACTATGATTGTTAATTGGAAACTACCTTTTAAAGGTGATAGAGAAATATCTAACTTTCTTGGAAAATATGTAGGTTATAAAAGAGTATTAATATATATAATCAAATAAATCATTGCCCAAATTTGATTCTATGATTAAAGTACCTACCACCACATCATTGGGAACTTCCACCTCAATTGTAGTGATCTCATAACCTTGGACTTCTCTCCTCAGGATTTTTCTTCGTATGTTACCTTGATTATTGGGGAATTGGTGTGAATAATGCCCCATTTAGTTACAACTAAATAACTTTACATCACTTATTTTTTTATTCCCTTTATATTTATTATCTATATGACCCTTAATATTTCACTTGTAACAAACTCCCATGTCCTTCAAACATTTTTTAGGATGTTTCTTCTTATAATTTTCACATTATAGAAGTTGATTCATTTTATTCTTATTATTTCATGTGCTTAATTTTTATGGTTTTAATATGACCTATAATTCTCTTTATTCCCATTTAATATATAGAATATATAAAATTACTTCTCTATTTTTATGTCATATAAAACTATTTAATCATATGTTGAAAAAGTTTGAGAAACTAGTTCCCTTCAAAATCTTGGATTAATACCTTCAAATAAATGGTCAATCTTACATTATGTATTTCATATTAAATCTATATCATACTTAGATAGTATTTAAAATGTATCATCATACTCCTTGACACTTTATTATTATTTTTTCTTTAATATGAAGAAATTTCTCTTTATTTTAGTTTGTTTCTCATTAGGGAAATATTTTTCAAAGAATTTTTCATTAAAATATATCCATTTCATGAGTTATATTTATTCATCCATCCTATTATTTTAGATCAATGACAACTATTGATCATAATATCCCTTGAGATAGTATATAAAAAGTATAACCTTTTATTTTTCATCACATCCCAAGTCCAAAAATATCTTCTTAAGGGATTTTATCCATTGCTCAACTATCACAGGATTAGTAGTCACACAAAATGATTGGGATTCAATCACATGAATAAATATAACATAGTATAATCACATTTAAGAACAATAGGTTTCTCCATTTGTGAAATGTAATTTTTTATAACCTCAATAATCTTCCCTAATATAGACATGATCTACTTAGTTCCAATACCAACTGTATTGGTTTACTGAGCAGAGAAATTTCTACATAGACCATGAGTTTCAATACCATTATTTATTCCAAAAACCATTTCTAAACAATATAATATACTATATTAGATTATGATATTATGAATTTTAAATCATAACATATAATTCTAAATATGGTGTAACACTTAACATAAATCAAAAAAAATCATTTTTAATATTGAAATCATAAATTTGGTTTCTTTGGGAATATCTTTAAAACATAAAAATATTTTCAAATCCTTAATAATGGTTTTTTAAAAAATGAGAATTTTCATAAGCATATAAGCCATGAGTGTCAAGATAGGTGTGCAGTAAGGCATGTTGTTGTGAACTAGGTGATGATAAATTCAAATCCCAATGCACCCATTTTAGATTTATTATCCCTAGGTACAACTATTCTAGAACCATGCCCAGTTATAATATCCAAACAGGTATGTATTTCTAGGAAAAACAATATAATCACTACCTTACAAAAAAAATTGGATATTATTCCACAATTTTACATATCCTCAAAGTTTATCATAGGGTTATGTTCCCTAATATATGTTTTCCTTAATCTAATTCCCAAGGTTTATACTAAACTTTATTTGATATCAACAATAACAATCCAAACTTTGGTAACCCAAAGTTAGTGTCTACTTTATTAAATTGAGATAGATAAAAGGGGTAAAATATCAAAGTATTTATCAGTTTAGTAGTCTCATAGAGAATTATATATGCATGATACCCATTTTAAATTGGGGATAAAATATAAAGTATGGTAATAGAAAATATTCATCACCCTTAAACACATTCAAATAATTCTTCTTCATGCTCTGGGGAATGGAAACAAAATAATGGTGAGTTAAACTTCTCAGTAAGGGTTACATATAGCAAAATAAATCATAATTAGATAAGTAATAAATAAAATTATGTGGTAAATAAATGAAAAAATGTGTCATTTAATCAATAAATTGGTTACAAAAAGAATCCATGGATAATATCAATGTAATATTATCATGGATATTGATAATTTAATTCTCAATGAATGAAATGATTAATATTGAATGTCATGATCTTAGACATCATTATATATATACTGTCAAGTCCTTTCTCCAAGATATTTTAAAACTATGTGTAAAAACCCATTTAATTTAGCCAACGGATTTTTCTCATTAGACTTATTGATACACTATGGGGCAATATAATTATAGGCCCCACTAGTCACTGGATGTCCAAATCATTCTTCATATATCAAATGATTGATTTAATTCATATATAATACGCCTTATCAATAAATTTTTGTATTGAATAAAGAATATCGAATATCAATATTTCCCAAGTTAATCAAATAACTTTCAAAGTAAAACACAGTGTGTAGAAATGGTATTTGGTTTAAGTGATAAAAATATCCAAAATAAATAATATGGATATTTAATGGAAATATAATTTCTAATGAAAAATGATCATAATAAAGTGATTATCTCAATGGAAAGTTAACCGATACAAAATTAATTAAGATATGAGAGGTGACCATCGGTTTATCAAGAATATAGGTTTTCTGATAAAATCATATCCCTTAGAAGAATAATTGGAATGGAAGTGAAATATTAAAATAATCTTTTATAAAATATTTTTCTTTGTAAAACCAATTAAAAATTATATAATAAGATAAATTTTGTAAAATGGTTATGGTTATGGGCAAGTTTGTTGTCGTTGTATACATTAAAAAGCATTCTATTTGAATTTTTTGTAAATAAATTTAAAAGTATACCTTTTGGAAAAAGTATAAATATTAATTTAAAAAAATTAAAAGTAAATTTTGACTTAAAAAGTCTTTAATAAATCATTTGAGTAAATAAAGTGACTTTTTAGAAACAATTTTAAAAAACATGGACATAGAAGAAAAATGTATCGAATTTAAAGAGAAATAAAATCATTTTTTATTTTAAGCATTTCTTTTCTTTATCCAAGTAAAAAAGAGATAAAAATTAGAATAAAATATTTAAAATCCTTAAATATCTATTGGATAATAAAATTTTTGTATCTTATTAAGAACAAGTGAAAATATTCCTTCAACTCAAATAAAAAAGAATCCCAAAATAAAGAGATATTGTAAAATAGATTATTTCCTCTTTGGTAACTTTTAAATTTTAAACCCTTGAAAGAATATACTTGAATTAAAACATTGATCATTATTAATAAATATTTATTCAGGTTAAATTCATCAAAGTATTTGAACATACACCACATAAAAATTAATAGGTGCATAATAATAAATATGTCTCAATAGAGTGTAAATTGAGATGAAATTCCTTACCTCATTATTTCCTTTAGTTGGACATGATTTAGCCTAATATATAATTGTTTTAATCGTGTTATTAATTTATATCATAACCATATTCATATTTATAATATCAAATATGATCCTTTTATAACATCTTACTAACTTTTTGTTAATAATATTTCATTATTACCATTGTTTTGGGTGTTAACTTCTTATTTTCCCATGCATGTTTTTTCACAGAAGTTCAAGATATTGTGAATAGGATATAGATACATCATATACAGAATGATATTAATGTTATAAGTATCATATTTATTTTATATATACCTTTTTATAACCATTATTTGAAATTATACATTGAAAATAAATCACAACGCTTTGTAGAGACGGTAGGTTGTATGTATGCATGGGCAAAAATATAATTCTATTAAGGGGTAAAATAGTAAAAAATTGTATGGTATATTAATTTTAGAAATTAATATAATGTTATATTTATAATTTATATTCATTATTTCTATCATTTTGACTATCCATTTGATTCATTGATGGAAAACAAATTACATCAGTTCACGAGGTGGTAGTTCACCGTACACATGAGTGATGGATTTGTTTTTCATTTGATGGAGAAGGAGATGGATAAATATTATGTAATTAAAATAATTATATCTCAGTATATGTTATATACATGTGTTATTATATTTAAATTATTAATACATAAGGTTGGAAAAATAATAATTAAAATTAAAGAGCTTAGTGAAGACAATTACCATCACTTTGAAGAACCTCCTTTGGATCTCTTATTAATAACCCAAGGGTTGGTTTTTGGGAAGAACAGAACCAATAAAATCTGAATAATTATGATAATGGGATATTTTTTAGGGTATTATTAATTCAAAGTTCTTGATATATGTGAATAAGTGAGGGTAGGGGTGCCCTTTTATAATTGAGGAGGAGTGGAATTTTTTAAAATACTAAAAACCATTCAATAATGGGAAGGCACTCTCAACCCAACTGCCTAAAAAATTAATAAATAATGGTTTTTATGGATTATAAGGTTTATAAAAACCTCAAAAAATAAAACTAAACATGTTTTGAATTTTTTTTCTTTACCTTCAAGGTTATTCACTTTTAGCATTTTAGTTTTCACCATGCTAACTAGTTTTTTAACCTATGTAATTTTCCCTTAAGCCTAAATTAAATTGAGAATTATTAGATCATTTGGAATAAATAATACTAAATATTAAATCCAATTTATCAAATAAAAAATCTATGTGCATTAAAAATTAATTTTAATACAAGCGCATGAAACGCACAAAATCCCATTTTAACCTTAACCATGGTAAATAAATTTTATTTTTTTTACTATTAATTATGAACTAAAAATAAGTTTAAATTATTAAATAATATTAATTATTATTATTAAAAAATTTGAATTTATTTTATAAAATCAAAAATACAAAATTGGAATTATTTATTTTAAAAACAAACCCACAAATCATGTCGAAAAATGATTTTTCAAGAAATGCATTTTTCAAGCATAAGAGGATCTTATTTTAACTATATGACTATAAATAATTATTAGATACATTTAAATTAATATAATTAGATATATAATATATTAATTTCATTTATATCATTCATCATTAAATATTATTTTAATTAATTAAAATGGATAGACATTGTGCCTTTTTAAACAAAATCAATTTGCGGAAGAAAAAAACCACTTTTCTAAAAAATACCCCTTTTACCTCCAAATGATATTATATTTATTTATATAAAATTTATAGTTAATAAATTTATAATTATACATATTATTACACATTATTATGAATAAAATATGTAATAGTTAAATACTACATTTTTATTATTCATAAAATCTTATTTCTAAAGAAAAATTTCAAAAATTTATTCTAGGATTATTTTGACCCAGTAAGTTCAAAATTGATACCCATAATATGGAACTAAAATTTTTGTGAAACAAAATATTAAAATGATAATTTTATTATAGTTTTATTAAAATATAATTTACATTTACTATAATTGAGGCTTCTGTGTTGCACCCAAATCATAGGCTACGATATTCATGTAATGAATATCATAGGCTATGGTACATATGTATCATATAGACGCATGGAATATGTCTATTTGTCTCAATAATATAGTATGATTTGACATAAAATGTGGGATTCTCATGAATTCAACACTCCACCTATGTGATTTCATCAATTACAAACCAATGGGATTATTTTATTAATGTCTTTAATATTCATTAACGAAATTTAATAAATAAAAACCAACGGGAAATAACATATGGGTATATGAGATGCCACTGGATACATTTTATGCACTTAATTTAATAAAAAGTTACAAGGATGGCCTATAAAATTTAAGATTTCTCTTTTTGGGTTACCCATCATTCCATTCCATATTCTAAGATATCTTCTTCCCAAAACACTATTTATCGCTCAATGAAGGTGGTATCACCGCTTTGGTGGTTCGGGGACCTCATGATATGATTGAAGATCCAAATCTGATGTAATCTCCTCAAAGGAAAGAAGATTTCATTTTCTAGTTCATTTATTTCCATCAAGCATCAATAAGATGAGATAGAGTTTGTAGTAGTGAAGGTACACCCAGTGTTATTCTTCATTTTATTACATGTTGAACTATTGAAAATTGATCTAGAAAACCTTGAGTTTCTTCCATTTCTTAAGTTCCTTATATTATCTCCCTAAACCCATCAAAAAACCCTATAATCAATTAATAATATTGGTTATAAATGGTAATTTTTCAGAAAAATAAATGAAAATAATTAATTTGAGAGATATAAATCATGATTAGTTGCTCAAGGTTTCTTAAAAAGACTCAAGGTTAATTTAATGAATTATTCTCTATGATAAACCTTTTGGTATCTCATGATGTTTGTTATACATGAACATTTTAATTACACCTGATATATATTGGGACTATATACCTATATAGGAATATTAAAAATGTTTTTTATATGAAAATCCTAGAATAATTCAAAATATTAGGAATGTGTTATGGATCTCACAATATTTATTATGTTATGTTAAATAAATCATTATATAGTTTAAAATAGTTATGTTGTATGTGGTATAACCATCCAAGTGAATATTTGATAAAATATTGTTATAAAAATGATAAAAAAAATTTGTATGTCTTCATAATGAAGAGTATATCTAAATTTTTCATCATTATAATATATTTTGATTATTTGAATATTATTAGAACCCCTGATTAAATTTACAATATGGTATAATATTTAAAGAAACAATTTGAAATAAAATATTTTAGAAATACAAAGTTTTTTCTTGGATTATAAATTTAACATTTGATGATGGAGTTTTTCCTCATCAATGTCAATATACTACAAAATTCTTACAAAGGTTTTATATAGACAAATCATTTTCATTAAGTAAATCAATTGTTGTAAAATCTCTTTATTAAAATAAAGATACTTTTAAACCATGAGACGATAATAAAGACCTTGTTGGTCCTAAAGTGCTATATATTAGTGTTATAAGAGAAATAATGTACCTTACAAATAATAAAAGAATATATATATTGTTTACTATTATTTTATTGTCTATGTATAATTTTTCTCTTACTCGTCAAAATTGGAATGGCATCAAAGATATATTAAGATACTTTCAAGGATTTGTCAACCAGGGATTGTTTTATTCTAAAATATAAAAACCAAAATTAATAATTTATGTCAATGCTATATATTTTTCTAATCTATATAAATATATATATCAAACTGGATATTTATTCACATATATTGAAACTTTCATTTCATGATGTTCTATAAAACAAACCATTTCTTTGACTTTCTACAATCAAGGGATTTGACTGTTATTCAGGAATCAAGTCAAAACTATCTTTGACTAAAATTAGTTATAAATAATATTAGAAATAATTATAGATTAGATATGAGTAATGAAATTCCTACCAAAGTATATTAAAATTACGTTTCTTTTATAGCTTAATTGAATAGTGGGTATATAAAAAGAGATAGAACAAAACATATCTTAATTAAATATTCTTCACTTGCGAACTTAAAAATAATTGTGATGCTAATATAAATCAAAAAATTTCTTTTTATAATAATTTAGATTTATTATCAAAGGAATAAAAAACAAAAACTTTTAAGAAATTAATTTATAAAATGAAGATTCAAATATTATGAAATCTATCCTGATATTATGATGGGTTCGATAATTCCACTCTTTTTCCCTTTATCAGGGTTTTTTTCTACAAGGTTTTCTTGATAAGGTTTTTAAAGAGATAGGATAGAAATAAAATCAATTACTTTGTATTTACTTATTTTTTTTAAAAGTTTTTATAACTGAAATATTATATGAAATTACATTAAATTATGTCACCCAAGAAGAAGCACTATAAATTATCTATTATGTGGAATTCATAATCTCATAAATGTAAGTAATCCTTCTTTGGATGTGAATCCTGGTTTCAAATTATTGGTAGTTAATTCATCATAAATATTTTTACCAAAATTTTGTTTAGTGAATAGTGTATATAAGTGGTGTGTAGTCAATGGTAGTTCAACCCTTTAGGAGACAATGGATTTATTGGAATCTCATATCTTCTTATGGTATCAAATAGAAATAAAATTTTTAATTAACTATTTAGAATGATGTTTCTGAATTAGTTTATCAATGTAAGCGGTCAGAGTCAATGAGTTACTAGAGATCACCAATTACCTATATAAAGGTTGGAAGGTGGTGAAACTAGGACAACCGGATAAAATTTTATATATAGGTGGGGAGAGATAAAAATAGTGAATCGGTGATATGAATATTACATATTATTAACAAATAATTTTTATAGAGAGTTAATCCTATGTAATGAAATATTACTGACTATTTTTTCAGTTGAACGTAATCTTGTTCTTTATGATGAATATAAAAATAATTCTATTTATTCCATGCACATAGGGAAAATTGTGTAATGTATACTAATCCTTTATGTTTTTTTCTTCTTATATTTTTTGAATTTCCATTAATTTGATTGTTTGTGAGTATTTTTTGTGTTTGTGTGTGAGGTAGACTTTGTACTGTGAGTAGGGTGAAAAGACAGCCTACTTCTAGTATTCTCAATGTCATAACCCCCTCCCCTATAGATAATTCTATGAAGGGAGTGAGATAATGACCCCTGAGTCCCACCTCTAGTAGGTCTTGGGTTAGAGACTAGCTTTGAGAGTATAATAATATCACAAATGGGAGGCATTACCCTCAATAATAATAGTAAGATCAAGAAAGAGGATAAATAAACCGCATGAAACTCCATGATATAATGTAAAAGAAAACCAAAACCATACCACAATGAATTTATAAGTAAAACATAAACATATAAGAGTCTCCAAAGTAAATACCCAAGATAAAATCTAAACTATAGACTTAGTAATAGTCCAAGGGTCTGAGATAGTAATGTCTAGAAATATCCATGTAATCCTTTTGGAAACCTAAAAATCAATTTATATTCCTAGGGTGGGGATACAAGTATAATTAATAGGAAAACAAAAGTCTCTAGTAAAAATATGAAAGAATCATACTAATGCACCCATTAGAAAATAGCAAAACCAAACAACACCTAAATAGTTCAACTAACCAATCCTATCCTCATTATGGCATGATCACCAAATAATGCAACCAAGTATAATAACATAATATGAATCATATTGATAAAAGGGTATCATACACCACTTTACCACTAATTTTATACTATCAAAACCCAATGTTGTACACCTTGGTACTTCATCTATTCCATATAATATATTAGATCTCACCACCCCATAGCATAGTCACATCACATCTCACCCACTGACACATGATCCATCACACCACATCCACTACCATAACCAGAGTAGTAGGGTATCATGAACATGAATGACATAAACCTTTTTTCATCCTCCTACCATGAATTATACGCACCATAATCCACCCCACAGCATGATCACATCACATCTCACCACCCCATAGCATAGAAACACCACATCTCACCCACAGACACTTGGGATATCACTTATTGCACTATCTACATCTGGCCATCATAGCCTATGCATATCTACTTTCCTATAAGAGAGAGTGGGAAAGAGTGAGAAGCCATACATCTATCCTAACCATTGGGATATTAGAAAAAACACCATCATTATAAATATATACATATGGGTTTCAACACATGGTGCTCGACACTGGTGGGGTGCATATAGAAATCATAAGGAATATAAAAAGTACATGTATACATAGCCACACACAATCCCACCATAGGGATTCACAACAAGCACTGAAAAACTCACAACTTCGCTACTTTCACTACCACTACTAAATTCATAAAACCACATAACAAACAAAATCCATGAGCGACTTCTCACTTTTCATTACAAGCCGATCCATTTTAATTTAAAAACCCCATTCCTTTCATTATTTATTAACAACCACATTTAACCACACAACCCATTATCAATTCATTCATTAACTGTTTCTATCCAATTAACCAAACTAGCCCAATCCATTTCAAACACTATTATCTAGTCATTCCATCACTACTTATGTCACGAAATAGTATGAGTCGACCCTAAACTGGTCACAAGGGCCAGCCCACAACAAGTCCCAAGAGGTGTTCCCGATCCTCCTGGGATGGCGACAAGCACCAAGGGCATCAATAGCAAACATAAGGGAACAATTTTGACCATATATAAACAATAAAACAAATAGTAGAAATAAATGGACTACCCAAAATACATTTATATAAAAAATGAAGTGAACATTATTGGTACAAGAAACTAAAAGTACAACTAAACCAATAACTCAACTGACCAAACCCGATAACCAACTAACACCATGTGACTTACTGGTTACTCTCCAACATAATGATCACATGTCTTCCAAGGCAATCGAACTCAAGCTGAAACATTCACAAGGGATAAAAATAGAATAAGACTATAGGAATGAGTATTAAAACTCAGCAGGTTAGCCCAATATTCTATTCCTAATGCACATCCTTTAAAATAAAATAAACATACTAGTATACATCTGCCCACCTAGATACTCGGGATTCCCTTTAGTGATAAATCAAGTTACAAATATTATCAAATACACTTTTCACATCAAAATTTCATTACCAAATCATAAACACACAAATAGCTCGTAAACATGCTTCACATTTCTTTCATGAATCAATAAACCACTAAAAAGTTTCGTAAAACAATTTCAAGGAGTATAACGAGGCCTTGCACATAAAATCCATTCAAAAATGCTCTTTTAAGGCCAAAAACTTATCAATAACATAAAAAATCATATTTTTCAGCCCCAAAACCAATTAATAAATCACTTTCATGGACCAAAAATTGGCCCCAAAAGATAGAACATAAAATGCATATGGAAACCATTTTTACAAAAAAAATGTCAAACGGGCCTTTAACCCTTTCTCAAAACTAACAATTGACCAAGTTATGGATTTAAATTTTATTAAGGAGGTGTATAAACACCATTTATATTAGTAAACCAAATTCATAAATCCCTTAAATAACTCAGGTTACATATTCAAAACATAACCATTTTCATAAGGATGTGAAACGGGCCATTTTCCAACAACTCGGGCCAAAACATGTTGTAAACAAAAACCCAGTGTTTGTAAAACCAAATCCAAATTGGAAAGCCATATAAGGACCCCAAAATACCATTTATAATTCTATAATTCATTTATAAATCCAAACAAATAATTTTTAAATCAAAAATCACACATAAAAGCCAACTGGGCAATTTACCGAACACATGACCTGCCCTTTTTAAACAAAACAATTTATTTTAAAAACTTGAAAAGGAATAAAACACCAATTTCATGCCATATTTTATTATATATACTGTAACATATTCAAAATACCATAAACCAGGTTTTAAACCTCACAACACAGTTTCGAAAGATAGTGTAACATTTAAACAAACACTTGGTGTGCACTTTTATGACAAAACAACTCTACCTTTCACAAAACAAGGCTTAAACAACCATTTTTCACCCGAATAAAATTATTCAAAGGATGAAAAAAATAAAAAACATATATATCAGAAGTTAACAATAAGAATATGATGAAACTTAAATGATAAAGGCATGTGCAAGGGATATCCTACCTCAAATCCTTGGCATAATGGAAACGCACACCCAATATCACCATCTGAGGGTTTATAAACCCTAAACATATAAAGACCAGCCCCAAACGAACAATACCCCAATCATAAATCATTTTATAACAGAATCCTATGTCTAACATGACTAGGAGAGAATATAAAACCAAGAAATAATTAAAGGAGGAGGAAGAGGGAGGAGAAAGAAGAAGGAATCTCACCTTTCCGCCTATAAAACTCTTCATATTCCATTAGATCTGAACCCTTAGAGAAAATGGAATGTATTGGAACATCTTGGAGAGGCTCCTAAGGTCTGTACAAACCAGGGAAAGAAGATTTGTTGGAAAAATAGTATTAATTAAATGAGGTGTAGATGAAACAATTTACTTTCTCAATTCTGGACGTTTTGAGGAAACCTGAGAACTTTCACCCTAATATGCAATGAAAATTAGCTCTAAATAGGTAAAAAATATAATGGGAGTGAGAATAGATATGTTGGATTCGAATGGGAGGTGGAATCACTGAAAAATATTAAAAAATTAAAAATATATAAAAGAAACAAATTATTTTTTAAAACTAGAAATGGGCCCATGGCCTGGCCCAATGCCTAAATAAGTAACCCAAATTCACCATGCTTATGAATTTATAAGAGGTCCAAAAAGATGTGGTAGTTTTAATATGTCAGTGGAGGAAAAGTAGGAGGTTTAATTAATGAAAAATGTTGAAAAATTAAGGAGTTATAAAAGAAAAAAAAATTGGTTTTTAAATTTGGAAATGGGATTACGGTTGGCCCAAATCATGAAATAACCACCCTTTCTCCAAAACTCCTAAACAAGAAATGGGGAACCCTAATTAGGGTGATTAGACATATATGGTAGTTAAAAACTAAAAATTATTCTCAAACAACACCCAAGTAAAGGATCTAGATTTTCAATGAACCGGATCAAAACCATGACATGAAAAGAAAAAAAACTGGGTGTGACAATTCTCCCTGCCATTAAACCTTTCCACCCCCTGAAAGACATAGCACTTTCCAACTTAAAGATAAACACCTAAGGATTATTTATAAATATGGTCCATCATCCTAATCCAATGACATATCATCAACCATTAATTGAACTTAATCCTCTTACCTCAACCAAAACACCAACTCTCAACCACTTCCTGAGAATCAACTGAAAGATCGAGTCACTAACTCTACAACCAAACCAAGAACCCTGTTATTGGGCCTTCTACCAATAAACCCAAAAATCACCCAAACCAAATATAACTCATGAAAACCAAATATTCTAATGGATTACAGAATGGACTCCCCACCATTAAGAAACAACTATCACTAGAAAAGTTCTTAGGAGGAAAAATCAACGAGACCTGTGGTGGGTCTCCCCACCATTAGAACCCAACTTGCAACGAACAAACAAGAATTAAACTTTAACTAGAATTGTGAATCACTTGCACAAGTCCACCAAAAATATCCCATAACAACATACCAACCCAATTTAATAGGGTTACAACATGAACATCTAAACCACCCACCCCCGAACAGAGGGGACAAGAACCAGTCCAACACTTACAACACGGATCTGAACCCCCGCCACTCAGGGAGGGGAGGGAAGGGGACCCAATAATTAGGCCATTGAACCCACAAAATAAAAAAAGGAACTACCCAACACTCTCCACCTATGAATAGATAACACCAATACCACACCTTATTTTCATAGGCGGTCCACACATGGACATTGATCGAAAACCCACATCCATGAAGGCATAACCATAGACACTATGTGAGGGGTAAGTCCACCATGCTTGTTGCGACAAAGGGAAATTCACAATAATGAGGAACCACAATAGATAAATAGAAACTAACATACCACAATGGTGGAGGAAAGATCATGTTCAAGCTCTCCACACCTCTATATATTTCCTGACTGCGTGAAAAACATCACTCTAAGGCCTATGGTTGGAGCCCTGATTCTTGAAACATCTATTGCACCGCAGTCAGGTTCTAAGGATAACACCACTCAAAAAAACTCACTTGCTCAAAAAAAACACCTTCATATAAATAGTAACTCATAGATACATATCAAAATTATGTCTCACTCTGAACGAGGATCAAAATGGAAAAGGAATACAGCGAAACACATCAACATCACCGAACACAATTGTTGTGTCCAAAAGAATTATCACAACCTGGAAGAACTTTAAATTGATCCTAAACAGCTCTCTATTTCAACAAACGGGTTGAGTCATCATCCTAAGTGGTGGATTTAAAATTTTAAATAAATCCTTAGTTTGATCAATAGTGTAACACCCCAATATTTCATAGTGTGTTATTTCTTCAAAATAATTCAATAACTTGCACTACACGCAACACCGAATTCAAGCACACCATGACTTACCAAACAAGCCGTTCAAAAGAGGTTATGAATAGTATTAACTAAATTTTAAACTTTATATAATCCTTATAATTTTAGAATCCATATTATGAGTTTCTTAGACATAATGTAAGAACAAATTCATTTTCAGAATTGCACTTTTACCAACTTTTAATAGTGAACCCTTTTTAAATCCAATATTTTAAACTTTTATATATTTAATTTAAATAAATAAATTTACTTTTTAGAATGGGGACATAAAAAATTTACAATGAAACATCCCAAGATTCTATGGTATGCTTCTCTTTGAATGATGCAATAGTGTGTGTTGTACGCAACATCGAGTTCTAACACACACCACAATCGATCAAACTAGCCATTATGAATAGTAATACCTACTTTTTAAAATTTAAGAAATTTTATCTCTGAAAATGGACTTCATTTTTGGATTCAGAGTATCGAATTTAGACTAAGGTGAAATTTTGGTACTTTTCGGATAACTTTAATATTTTGATGAATAGTGAAAATTACTTAATTTTAATTAAAAACAACTTTTTTAATCAAAATAATTAATAGTGATAAATTATGAATTTGAATGGTTTTAAAGTATATTTATAATATATTTTTACCATTTAATACAATTTTGGTCATTGGACATAATTTCACAATTAAACCGGACATAAACAAGTATCAATCTTTTGATAGTTATTATATCTTAAAAACACGCTTTTTGTTTTGACAGTGGGAATTAATTTTAAATTAATTTATGCCACTTATGTGTTTTGAATTTGGAAAAATGGATTCCATATTTGGAATCAGGATGTCTAAATTGTGTAAATAGGTAACTTTTATTTTTATACATTTTGAATAATTACTTCGGTAAATATTTTATTTACCATGGTTAAAGGGAAAATCCGGTAAATAAGGGTTAAAAAATAATATTATAATAATACTAAATTACCCTAAAACGTGTCCTAACCTTATTGGTGGATACATTTCCGACCATGGGAATCTTTGGGTTGATTTTGGGACCCCATGGAGCCACTTTTAGGTGATAGGGACACTTTATTTTAATTAAGTTAAAATAAATACAAAAATGACATAAGCATATATCTTTTAGAAAAAAAAATTTTAAATAGAGTTATATATGTTTTATTTTCGACTATAAATATTAATTAGAAAGATAAAAAGATTTCCTACATAATGGTATTTTATTTATAATTTTTAGACATTATATAATTTAATTTATTTATGACACAATGGTGATGCAGTAATTACCTAATTATTGAAAAATTAGAATAATTGATATTATAAATACCCAAATTAATGTAATTTGAGACTTTTTATAAATAAAAATAATTTTATAGGATAATATAAAATGTTATTATTGATTTAATTAACTTTATTAGAAGTAATAATTCTGTTAGGATTTTTACAAAAATCAATTATTGACTAGTGTCAAAATTAACATAAAAGAGTTCTTAAAACAAATATTATATTATTAATTGATATTAAATTCCTAAAAATATAAGGTTCATCCAAGAGACTTATATCATGATAGTTGTATCATTAATGGACCACTTGGGGGTCGCTTGTATGTATATAGTAAGTTTATTAACTATATAATATAAAAATACAAAGAGACATTGTAAAAGTTAAACTAATTAACTATGAGTTAATACTTAAAGATAAGGTTAATATAGTAACCCAAACCTATATAAATCCTATTGGTTGAGTGGTTTTAGACCTATACCCACTTTAACATTTAAATAATCTACTTTGGATCCATTATAAACTGAATATGAATTTATTATAAAATAAGATTTTTAGCTTTTCCAAAGGTGCCCCTCACCCCTCTTATAAAAGGGCACTCCCCCTTCTCATTAATTCACACCTTAAAAGCCTTTTGGTTCGGACAAACCCTGACCAAATACTCTCTAAACTTACCTAAATTCATCCTAGAGTCCTTCCATTAGTAAGAAATCCAACCTAAGGATCCCTTTTGATCAAATCAAAAGGAAGAACCCGAAGAAGAGGTAATGATTTCACCACCCTTTTTCAAGTTCCTTTCTTCTTCCACTTCTTATTTCTTTGTTATTACCATTCTAAAATAATAACTCCAGTATGTTATATATACTTTGATGTTGTTATAAACATGTTACAACCATATTTCAGTATTCTATCCATCCTTTGAATGACATGTCACCATACGTGCGTACGTACGGCTTACCGTCTCCACGTCGTGGTGTAATTGTTATTCAAAACATTATTATTTGGATGGGTATAATAATGATGTGTAATTCATGTAAATAATAAATATAAAATTATAATTATTCTGTATATATGATATAACATCCAATTAAATATTATTTTAATATCAAAATAATGATATTGTCGCTCGTGCCAACGTACGGACTACCATCTCCACGAACGCGATGAGATTCATTCTCCATCATATCCATCCAAGTCTAATTATGATTTGAAGATTAATAATAATTTTTAAGGAATTAATATCATTCTGGATATGAATATGATACAACCCATCCATAAAGAAATGTCTTACATAACAAAACATATAAAAGAAAATGAGTAAGTTAACACCCGAAACAACAATAATATTAAGATATTATTAACAAAACAATGTTAAAAGATCATATATGATATCATAATTATGTATATGATTATTGTATAATTTAATAACAATGTTTTAACTATTATACAGGAGGTTAACATACCATCTACTAATCAAAAGTTCAAGGTAAGGGTTATTTCACAATCTCTTCATTATCCGAGGTTGTTTATACGTAATTATCTACTGGGACCTCTTTATCATCCACGTCCATGTTTATTGAAAGTGTATTTCAAAACATTATTACTATTTTACAGAATATGGGTTAAATTCATTTATACCCTTGTTTTACTTTTTATAAGAAGTTTATAAAGGAATATTTCTGTCGTTTTCCAAATAAGGTCTTTTTTAACCTTTTCGACAGAATTAAGGTAAGAATGTTTTTTTTTAACTTATACGGCGGGTGCGGCTATTTTCCACCGTTATAAAATTTTCAAAGCTTCCCTTACAATATTTTAAGAATATTTTCAAAGTAAATGTCTTATTTTATAATTATGTTACTTTTAAATGATTTCAAAATGAATATTTTAAGAATTTCTGAAAGGTACTATTTATCAAAATCATAATTTTAAATGTTTTAAAGATTTATCTTTCTAAATCTTTTTAATTAATGTCCATGTTTTCAAAATGATTTTAAGGATTTATTTATATGGACATGAATGTTTTGAAATGATATTTCTTTTAAAAAGTTTCAAAGTGGTATGGGACACTTTGATTCAAAAATCTCTTTTAAATTACTTCCTTAATAAATGTGTGACTTTTAAATGATTTCAAAAAAAGAGATATTTATCTCAAATAGTTTTGATTTCATCTATTTCAACATCCTTTAATGAATTTTAAGTTTATTTGAAGTCAATTTATTATGATAAAAAACTTCTATATTGTATTGAAGATTTTGTGATACGTTTGACTGTGGATGTGTTATTTTTATACCATTCGTGGTTTATGGATGAAGTATTTACATTTCGTATGCTAGTTTTAATACGAATGTTTATGTTATGTTTAAACCTTTTCATATGGGAATTCATTGGACTTAATATGTGACGGGTGTATCCCGCTATAGCTCCTCGATGCATCGGTAGGTCTCATGAGACAAACTAGTGTCTTGGTATAAGGCCTTGAAAAAATCTTATTTGTAGTCTTGGAACGAGGCCTTGGCTATGTGGTTATGATAGTTTGGCATTATGCATTCCATCATTATGAAAGTGGTTATTGATATTACATATGATTATTCGATTAGTAGAATATCCATGTGAATAAGTAAATGGAATTATTTCATTTTATTTTTTCCATGCTATGTTGAAGTTCAAGTTTAAAAGGATTTTGTTTTAGTTATACATTGCCTTAAATGTTTATTCTTATTTATGAAAGTTTCCGCTATATTGTTATCCTTACTGAGCATCTGAGCTCACCCCTTTCAATGTTTTATTTTTCCCAGAATGTGATGAAGTAATTTATGAATGACCTATAGGGATAGTATGAGGGGATATGAAGACAAGATGTTGTTGTAGTAGTTTTCACTTTATGATGTAATGTAAACTTTGTTAATGTATCTAGTTATTCCAAGGCTACTAAACTAATCGGTCTTTTGAGACTTGATCTTTCTTGTGATCATGCCAATGTTATGTAATAATGCACCAACTCTGGGTAACTGGGGTCGGGGCGTTACAAACAGAAAAGATGTAAAACAGAGAACTATCCATGGCCACATCACAACATCCAACACATATTTAGAAACCCAATGAACATTACTACAAAACCGAGCCACCAAAAATATCTCATCTCATGATACAACAAGAGTATGGCTTCTAGATCACAAGGAATCTTATTGAATAAACAACTCTTCTATGACATAGAAAAAATTATCCACATAACCATTGGTTTATAAACAAAGGCCATAATTTTTCAACTCAAAACACTTTTGAAAAACAAACTAATTTGGTGGGTTTACACATTCACCAATGGTGTTTCATCAAGTCTCACCCACATGCACATTTCCATGCCACCCAATAACACAACCACAATTCCATATATTCCATCCTTCCAGATATTAGTAAAACCATGCATGTGAGCACCCATGAAAACACTAAAGGCTAAAACAAAACAACATCATTCTAAAAAATCATGTACCTTCCAAAGGAACACTAACCACCAAGTCAAAAACCCTTTTTAGATTACAAAAAACAAACCAAACTTTATCAAGAAACATTTTCTAAAAAAATTACCCCTCTTTATTTTTTAATAACTTTTAAAACAGCCATGATACTCCAAACAACCACTTCCCATTGTCTGATATTCAGCAAGGTATATTTTCATAATCCGATGGCCATTGAGACCAATACCCTTTCTAGGAAAACACCAACCACTCAAAACCAATTTTCAAAACTAATTTATCAGATTCAAACACTTTTCAACATCCCAAAACACCCCATTTAAAACAAATATTCAGAATCACCTTAAAATGATTCACACTTTCAAAACATTTTATTCCATCAAACCACAAGTTTAGATTATGGATAATCAAATCCCATTAAATCATTTCCACTTCCTCCTAATTTTTTTCACAAAAACACAACCTTCCAAAACCATTCATATATTTAATTTTTGAAAACCCATTTTTCAACTTTTCAAAATCTCATCCTTCATTAAAACCCATTTCCACAATTATCAAACAAGGATTTTCAAAACAAAAATTCAGAATTCAAGAAACGTCCAAGAGACCCAAAAAAAGGAACTAGTGTCAGTGGGTGACTTGACCATATGGTTGGTGGCCATATGTCAAACACAACACCAACATAAAGAGAATGATTAGGACCATACCCCAACTCCACATGGATTTCCAGGCCCTGTGAGATCACAAAGGCCATTAGTCAAACTCCCCTTGTCATATCCCAACACCAAACAATCAACAAATATAAAGGATACTAAAAAAACCTGACTTCTCATGGAAACCTGAGGATCAGAATGAGCAAGAGTTCATGAAACTATTCCCACACTTTCACCAAAAGTCCCAAAAATCCTAATCCATATACCTTGACATCCCTCAAATAACAAGGGCACTCTAAAAATAATGGTCTGCTAAGATCTGACCTCCACTGATACCATTTTTTCACGAACCAGCCCAAGTCGACCCTGAATCGGTCACAAGGTCCAACCCACAACAAGTCCTGAGAGGCATTCCCGATCCTCCCGGGAAGGTGACAAGAACCAAGGGAATCAATAGATCTCACAAGGTAATTATTTCTCCCATATATAAACAATCAAACAAACAGAAGAAAGAAATGGACATCCCAAAATACATTTATATAAAAAATGAATTGAACATTATTTGTAAAATAAACTGAAAGTACAACAAAACCAACAACTCAACTGACCAAACCCGATAACCAACAAACTCTATGTGACCTACTGGTTACTCTCCAACATAATTATCACACATCTCCCAAGGTGATCGAACTCAAGCTGAAACATGCACAAGGGCTAAAAATAGAAGAAGACTATAGGCGTGCGTATTAAAACTCAGTAGGTTATCCCAATATTCTTTTCCCAATGAACATCCTTTAAAATAAATGAAACATAAATTTCAAGTTTTAAATACAAATATAAAGGTATGTTTTCCAAATGAGGTTCCATGCTATGAAAAAATTTCCAGACAAAAACTTGCATGTTTTATAAACAAGAATGCTAGTAACAATTTTCAAAGAGGTGCAACTTCAAAATGAAACTAGTTTTCAAGAGAGATTATTTAAAAATTTTAAACATTTAAATAAATCACCCAAAATTATGAATTTACCAACCAAACACACTGTATTCCAACGATGAGTGCAAAATATCTAATGATCACAAGTCACGAGAACACCCCTAGGCACTAGTTAGTTGTGAGCCCCAGGTACCTCGTATCTTAGTGAAAGTAACCATAATAAATATCTGTTCTCATGAACACAAGCCACTAGTAGGGATAATACCCATAACCTAGTGTTCCCCCAACAAAATCATCATCATAGTTTAGTTATTGTTTTCATCATCAAATTTGCTACGTGAAACAGGGGCCAAACCCCACGGGATCACTAGCATACTAGTACACGTCCGCCAACCTATATAACTGAGATTCCCTTTAGTGCTCAATAAAGTTACACATATTATCAAATTCAATTTTTACAAAAAAATTAAATTACCAAATCATAAACACAAAAACTTCCTGCAAACATGCTTCACATTTCTTTCACGAATCAATAAACCACAAAAAAGTTTCGTAAAACAATTTCAAGAAGTATAACGAGGCCTTGCACATAAAATCCATTCAAAAATACTCTTTTAAGGCCATAAAACCATAAATAACATAACAAAACAGATTTGGAATCCCCTAAACAAATTAATAAATCACTTTCATGGACCATAAAATGGACCCAAAATATAGAACATGAAATGCATATGGAAACCATTTTTACAAAAACAAATGCCAAACAGGACTTTAAACCTTTCTCAAAACTAACATTTGACCAAGTTATGCATTTCAATTTTATTAAGGAGGTGTATAAAAACCATTTAATTTAGCAAAAAACATTCATAAATCCATTAAATCACTTAGGTTATATATTCAAAACACAACCATTTTCATAAGGATGTGAAACGGGCAATTTTCAAACAACTCGGGCCAAAACATGTGGTAAACCAAAATCCAGTGTTTGTAAAACCAAATCCAAATTGTAAAGCCATATAAGGACCATAAAATACCAATTATCATTCTTACAATTCATTTATAAATCCAAAAAAATTATTTATAAATCACAAATCACACATAAAATCCAATCGGGCAATTTACTGAACACATGACATGCCCTTTTTAAACAAAACAATTTATTTTAAAACTTGACAAGGAATAAAACACCAATTTCATGACATATTTTATTATAGATACCGTAACATGTAAAAAATACCATAAACCAGGTTTTAAACCTCACAAAACAATTGTGAAATATAGCGTAACATTTAAACAAACACTTAGTGTGCACTTTTATGACAAAACAACTCTACCTTTCACAAAACAACGCTTAAACAGCCATTTTTTCACACAAATAAAATTATAAAAAGGATGAAAAACAATAATAAACATATATATAAGAAGTTAACAATAATAAAATGATGAAACTTAAATGATAAAGGCATGTTCAAGGGATATCCTACCTCAAATCCTTGGTGTAATGGAAATGCACACCCAATATCACCATCTGAGGGTTTATAAACCCTAAACCTATAAAGACCAGCCCCAAACGAACAAAAACCCAATAAAAAATAATGGGATAACATAACCCTATGTCTAAAATTACTATGGTAGAATATAAAACCATGAAATAATGAAAGAAGGAGGAAGAGGGAGGAGAAAGGAGAAGGAATCCCACCTTGCCACCTAGAAAAATATTTGTATTCCATTAGATATGCACCCTTAGATAAAATTTAAAGTATTGTAACATCTTTCAGAGTCTCATAAAGTCTTTAAAAACCATGTAAATAAGATTTTTGGGAAAAATATTATGAATTGAATGATTTGTGGATGAAACAATTTACCTTCTCAATTATGGACGTTTTGAGGAAACCTGAGAACTTTCTCCATAATATGCGATGCAAATGAGCTCCAAATAGGTAAACGTGATAATGGGGGTGAGGATAGGTATTTTGTATTAGAATGGGAGGTATAATCACCAAAAAATATTAAAAAATGAAAAATATATAAAAGAAACAGATTATTTTTTAAAACTGAAAATGGGCCCATGGCCTAGCCCAATGCCTAAATAAGTAACCCAAATTCACCATACTTATGAATTTATAAGAGGTCCAAAAGGATATTTTAGTTTTAATATATCAGTGGAGGAAAAGTAGGAATTTTAATTAATGGAAAATGTTGAAAAATTAAGCAGTTATAAAAGAAACAAATTTGGTTTTTAAATTTGGAAATGAGCTCACGGTTGGCCCAAATCATGAAATAACCATCCTTTCTCCAAAAACTCCTAAAAATTAAATGGGGAACCTAAATTAGGGTGATTAGACATATATGTTAGTTAAAAACTCAAAATTATTCTCAAACTACACCCAGGTAAAGGATCAGGAATTTCAATGAACTGGATCAAAACCCTGACATGAAAAGAAAAAAACTGACTGTGACAACCTAAGCATCTAGCACAACACAACCATTATTGTCTCATCTTCCACATAACACAACCACACATAGACACCCCATATAATGACCTTATACTAACCATACATCACCACATACCATATCACAACCACACATCACCGACCCATATCAAGGCTACATCAATAAAAAAAATATTAGATTTAGTAAGGGGACTTCCATCAATTTCACTTCTTTATTCAAGGGGCATTATCACACAAGCCATAAATCCATAAGTATCCATTTTATTATCTGAATATAAGTGTATATAAATTTTCTATTTATTTAAGGTTATTCATATAAATAACTCAGCAATGGTTCGACAACTCATAAACTACAATGCTAACAAAGCCTCCAATAGCCACCATTTTTTGTAGGGTGTTCATCCCATACAACAACAATATAAATAAGAATATCAAATATACAAAAAAATATGAATAAATACCCTTAAATTAAACCTATTAATTTATCTTTATCATTCCAACACAAATCATTACTCATAGATTAATAAGAGTACACCCCTCCTTCATGATACACAAGATGAGAAACAGAAGAAACCCAGCCTCAAAGAAGCTTTTCCAACTTGTTACACACTGCGGGTTGAAAAATAAATTCCCACAAACCACAAACGCACATGGGAAATCATGGATCAACCTACTCCACACTGAAGGATCATCAAAACTCATCCCATGCAAACCCTAAACCATAACCATAATTCCATAGTATAACTATAAAGTAGAATATAAGGAAAACCATGGGAAATGTAGGATAACTCACCACTGATCACCAACAAACAACCATCGAAACCCATTGATCAATGCATAAGAATAAGGGCTTTAAGATCCTTCAACATCGATTAGGGTTCAACACAAATGAGAGATGGAGGGACATGGATGAATAAAGAATAATCATCCAAAAAAATAATTAAAAACCTAGAAAATTTCCCCTTCACGTCATGAATCCTATTCACGATGTGAATTCCATGGGGTCTTGCAGATTACAATTCGTGAATTCCATTTAACCCATGAATTCCCCATAACTTCATTTTTCACCAAAAAATAATTCACCTAAATTTGAATTAATTAAAAATCATGAATTACACTTTCAAGATATGAATTTTTTCATGGATTCCCCCTTATCCCACATACAATCCTTGAAACTAGTTGGCTACACAAACCATGAACCAACAACTCACAATGTGAATATGGTTCACATCATGAACCACCTATTATGGTCCTCTTGTAGATACATCCCCACTGAACCCTCTAGATCTTACTCTGAACACCCTCCAACCACAAAACCATCTATGTAACAGACGAGGAAGGCATGGTTTGTTACATAAGATACCTTCTAAATGATTTCATCCTTTGAGAATTAAAACCAAACCTAATGAAAGAAAGGGGTCTAAACAACCACCCTGTAATATGCCTCTAAAGGATCTCATCATACTAAAAAGGCTAACACCATCAAAATTTTCCAACCCAAACACCCATAGAAATCCCAAAAAGCTACATCACCACACAACCACATCACCACCTCTCACTAAGAAAAACACCGCACATCTAGAACCTATTACAATACACCACACACCACAAAAACATTGCACAACCACCTAAACATTCACATAGCACAAGAAAACAACTACACAAGCAACACATAGCACTGCACTGACTAAGAACATAAATTAGGTAATCTCATCTTCCATTTTAAGTTATTATCTACTTTGGGTGGCACTAACTCTCCCACATGGTTTTTAATCATGTTAAGATATAACGTGTCTTAATTAGGATTCAATTCCTCCCATTTTCATGTGTCAAAAGTTTTATCGCATATCAGAAAAATAGAATATCTCATAAAATGGAATTATCCATAATCACATTGTCAAAAAAAATAAGGAAAATAAAAACTCAAAACAGCTTCAGGTACTGGGCACACATTTACATATTTCACTCCAACTAATATTCTATAGGCCACCATACCTCCATAACATGTGAATCAATAGAATGGTTCATCCACACAACACCTTCTCTTGATGATCCTAGATCTCTATGGGTCACTCCACAAACATTATGTCATACTAAATATCCAACTCTCCCTATTTAATGACATGGGATTCATTGTGAATATACTGATGATGTTGAGACACATGGAAGATGTTGTGGATCTTCTCCATTAGTAGTGGAAATTCCAACCGATATACCACCATTCCAACACATCCAAACACCTCAAACGACCCAAAAAAACTAGGGAGAAATCTTAGTCCCCTTGAAAACCCTCTATTTCCCACATTGAGGGAAAACATTCAAGAACAAGTGGTCTCCAACCCCAAATCCAAGGTCCTCCTCCTGTGATCAGCATAATACTTCTATCGATATTGTACTACTTTTACCCTCTCATGAACAAGATAAACCTTCTCTCTCATGATTTTCACCACATAGAGACCACAGAATATTGACTCCTCGACCTCTATCTATCATAATGAATACCAACATGATTTCCTATAAAATGATTCAAATAGATACATGATAATAAAATAGTGATAGTTTTTATTATAAGAAAAATCAACCAAAGGTAAGTGTTGTGACCATAATCTACCAAAGTCTAATATGTACACTTATAACATATACTCTAGTGCATGGATACTCCACTCAATTTTCCCATAAATCTGAGGGTGGAAAGTAGTACTAATGTGTAATTGTGTTTCAAAATCATGTTTTAATCCCCTATATAATCATGAGGTAAAATGTTCATCGTGTTATGATAAAATTGACCAAAAAACTCCATGCATCCACACCACCTCATTGACATTCCTCTTTTCTAAAACATCCATGGTACCTGACTCCCTGATTGCTAGGAAGTGAGCCGATTTCATCAACAAATCCATGATTACCCAGATAGAATCACAACCTCCCTAAGATTAGGGAGACCCTATGATAACATCTATAAATATTTCATCGCATTTCTAATCAATAAAATATAAAGGCTATAAAAACCACTAGGAAGATGTTGCTCAGCATTTACCTGCTAGAAAACTAGACATAGAGCCATAAACTCTTTCACCACATGTTTTATCCCAGTCCATCAAAACCATGTTCTCAATACACAGTACATATTGGATACTCTCAGGTGTACCAAAAAATGTAAAATATAAAACTCACAAAATAATCCCTAGTGAATCACTATTGGAACAAATAGTCTCCCATGAAACATCAACTAGTTCTAACCATCTTCTAACTATCCCTCTAGAGCATCTTCGTGGCCAGCTCAATCATGCATCACCTCTAACTTTGAGTCTACCCACTAAGGATCCTCCCACTTTTTCATTAGATAAGACTTCACTATCATCTAAAACAAACATCCTTTACCATAAACCACTCCTGTATCTAAGTGCAGGATTTCCAAATCCTTCATTCCTTTCCAAACATCCCTAGACTCATAAAAAAAACACTTCACAACATTATTCCCAAAGTATCAGCCACACCATTCCCCTTTCCTAAATTATAATAGATATAAAAATCATAATCCTAAATAAACTCTATCCACCTGAATTTTGTTAGATTCAGTTCAAACTAAGAAAAGATATACCTCATGCTTTTTTGATTTGTGAAGACCATAAAGCGCACCCCAATGAGGTAATGAATCCACAAATTTATTGAAAACATAGACATATAATGATATAGATCATATATTATATAGTTATTTTCATGGGGGTGTAACTATTTAGACCTATAATAGATTACTGCTCTCTACCAAATCAACATGCATCCTAAGAACTGATGGTAAGTGTCACAAAATACCTCAAACATCACCCCCTCCTCTAGT
The DNA here is from genome assembly GCA_963277665.1 of Viscum album. NCBI lineage: Eukaryota > Viridiplantae > Streptophyta > Magnoliopsida > Santalales > Viscaceae > Viscum > Viscum album. Next base: position 196,446,621 of record OY728131.1, on the reverse strand, counting down.
AACTAGAGAACTATAGTACTGACCAATTTATGATTTAGGTATCCAAATTCTAACTAGAACTGATCATTCCACATAAAATATTAGTCTTTCCTAGTAAAAATATGTCAATGGGGATCTAACTCGATTGAAATTAGGCATAAATCATCAATAATATCTTGAAATACCAAGGAAAATGTGAACCTTTGTCACGTTCTTGGGTGTTCACCAAGAAAAAAATGCCTCACCCTTCAATGGGTATACTAAAAAACCCAACTAAGGCACCACATTCCTGATTAAATTCACCTATTGTATAAAAAAATTTAACTTAGACAACTTTACGTAGAGCCAATGATGTTGAATAACCTACAATATATCTCTGAGATGATCGGCATGCTTCTCCTATGAATTCAATTAGATCAATATTTCATAAATTAACATGACTTCAAATTGGTCCAAGAATCTATGAAACATGGAATTAATGAGATCTATGAACATATATAGTGAGTTCATGGCACCAAATTTCATGACCACAAACTCAAAGTGCAAATACCTACATCTTAAGGTAGTCTTCATAATATTACCCTCCTTCACCCACAACTAGTAATACCCTGATCATAGATTGATCTTAAAAAACCAACTAGACACTCTCAACTGGTTAAAAAGATCATATATCCTTGTAAGAGGTCAAAGGTTCTATAACATTTCCTAATTCAACCTCCGGTAGTCTATGAACAACCATATAATACCATCCAACTTCTTAGAGAACAAATTTGGAGTCCCCCATGGTGACACATTAGGTTGAATGAAACCCTTCTGTATCATATCATCTATCTGAATTATCATATCCTGTAATATAGAATGTTTTATCTGATAAGAATCCATCAATATCATAAAATAACCAAGCTATAAATCAATCCCTAACTCAACATCATATCAAGGTGGTAAAATCACAAAATCCTCAGGAAAAACATCAAGAAACTACCCTAAAGACCCTTGGAACCTCCACCATCCCAAAATCCATTGATTCCATAGATAAATTATCTGTAAAATAAATAAGGGGATCCACATGTCTATTTTCCACCTAATAACCCTACTCACTAATGAAAACTACACATTGGTCATCCGCATCTGAGAAAAAAAGTGTCCTTTGGAAGCATTTTATAAAGGAATGCACAAAATACAACCATTTGATGTTGAGGATGACATCATAAGGCTATATCTGGAGAAATAAAATATTTAAATGTGACTTATTTGGCCCCACCATTAGTCTACAACCCCAGAACAAATCAAACAAGATGGTCTAGACTTTAGTTAGAGTAGTCAAAACTATGGTCATAGAAATCATCTCTATATCTATTCCTAGATCACCAACTAAATAGGGTGAAACAAAGGATTAAGAAGATCATGAATCAATGAAGTTATAGATAAGGGTGGATGAGAATATGGGATGCCTCAAATGATATCTGTAACCTCTATAATTGCAACATCCACTATATTCAATTGATCACACCTAGATCATCTACCTCTATATTGATGGACACCTCTACAACCATGCTTGGGTCAAGGCCCTTGATGTAAAATCCCGAGTTTTTGAACGGGTTTAGTTTATGAAGAAATTTATACTTTTATGTTTGGTGAGTGGGCCAAATTTTAAGTTAGTCTTCGTAGATTAATTTTGATAATTAAAAAACATTAGTACGTTGTTTTTAGATAGGGTTTAAGGCTTGTTAAGTGTGTCAAAGGTTCATTTTGGTTTCTAGAGTGTTGGTCTTCGAGAACCAAAGTTCAAGAGATGTAAAATTGGTTTCATGATTAGTGTTAACCATGTGGCCCATTTGAACTAGAAAATGGTTAGAAAAAACCATGTGATGTGTCCAAAAAACTCTTTTTGGCAACTATAATAAATTTTAGAATGGGCTCATGGGTTGTACACGGTTTGACAAACTGTGCAAGGGGTGACCACTTGAAATAGTGAGTGTGTACAGTTGGCACACGTTTAGAAAAACTATGAAACCTAACTGTGAACCTATTTAAAAAATTTGAAATTACTAAACTGACCCTCTATTATTTTATCCTTATCATATTTTCTTCTCCCTTTCACAGGCACAGTAGGGGGTTATCCTCCATTTTTTCCCAACCTATGATTTGAATCCAATTCTTAGTTTGGGATCTAATTCAAGAATTGTTAGGTGTGTTGGATATCTTGAAATGATTCTTATAGTATTATTGATTTTTTTCTATTTGGAATACTATTTCCATCTGATGTCATTTTCCCTATTTCTAGAGTGATTTTCTAAAATCATGATTTCTCTCATTTTAGCTCAGATTAGAGGTCGTTATTTGATGAGTGATCACCTAAAATCATAAGTTAGTTGGTTTATAGATATCTCCTTGATTATAAACATACTATATGATGCATAATTAAATACACATTAGTGGGTTAGTCTAGGTGTGGCCATTAATTAAATTCTTATATTTTTAAATTATTATTGGAATATGTCAATGGGAAATTACATGTCTTCGTATATCATTGAGCCTTGAATGGTATGGTATGAGTGAAAAGAGGTTTTTGGATTGGTTTGGTAAGATATTCTGGTTTTTTAATTTTATTTAAATTAATTAAATTATGATATGACTGAATTGGTTATATGGGAATGTTTTGGGCATGGATCAGGAAACATGGGGTGATTTGATCATTAGGATTGAGATGATGAGGTTCTTCAGGATGAGGTAATGGCACAAGATATGTTGGATGGTGATGACTGTCAGATTCAAGGTGATGTGATCTTTAGGTTAAGTGGATGGTTATGACAATGCTTCATATGGTTGATGAGTTTAGCATATGGAAAAGAGTTTGTCGATTGGTGTGGCTTAGGAAATGTTGGTAAATTTATCCCACTGTGATTGGACAATAGTGTCATTTGAGTCATGTTCACGTAGATAAGGACTCATTTAAGGTGGTATTGATGACTCTTTTTGGGTGGTGGACTTTCTATATTTAGCGGGTTAGAGGATAGTGTTGACCATTAGTTATGGAGGAGGTTCTCACTATAGAAATCCATGTTTTATGGTGAGTGGGATTATTGGATAGAGGATGAAGTTCACTATGACATTGATGGTCGATGCACTGGGATGATGGGAGGATGGATCTATCCATTCCTCAAGACATTGTCTTTTTGATCCAATGGTGGTTTATTATTAATTGAAGGATGGACCTTTCCATGCCTTGGGACTTCGGGATATTGAGCCGATAGTGATTGTTCAAGTGGAAGTGTGAGGGAATTATGATACATTTTTCATTATTTCAATGGGATGTTGGTATTACTCGATATGTGGAGTACATGGTATCAGATAGAATGAGGTATCGGGTGACATGTATGTGGAAAGATACTGAGGTTATTCTAGTACGACTGACCATGGATATATAGTTCCACTCCAGCATTGGTCGTAGTAGGTAAACACTTTCTCATGGAAATTGAGAATGAGTAAAGAAGGATGTGTATTTTTATGTGTAATTATAGTGGATAATTATTTTTGTATGCATACACTTTTATAAATATGGTTGTAAGATAAGAACACGTTGGTGATGGCATACTGAATACATAATCACACCCTACATGGTTCCCTCAGGATGCATATAGAAATTATGATTTTGATATTAGGCAAAGGATTGGGATCATGCTCTGAACCATAGTGATCATGGAATCACATGTTAATGGGATGGATAGTAGACGGACTATGGTGGTTCTTTGCATCAAGATAGATTTATTTTTTTGGATTTTTAGTACATCCTTATATGATCGACCATATGAAAAATTGCATGTCTACATTTTTATGATTTTCTAACATGTATACTTCATCTAGTATATATTTAGCTATATACTTTTGGATTGTTATTTTTGTTTTTTTATTTATTTCTTTCACTGAATTTTTTATTTCTTCTATAGTGTTGTTATTATATAACCATTATTATTATTATCACCAGAGGGTATAGTATCCCCACTATAACCAAATTAAACCCTCACTGATAGTCAATAGCCTTTTTGTATGATTAGGCATTCCTAAGGCCTAGTGTTCCATTGGACTAGCGCACCAGTTAAGTGGCTCCCAGGTCAGGGCACTAAAAATAGTATTAAATAAGGTTCTTTGTTGGTGTTTACTTACAGCATCACAATACTTAGGTATAAAATGGTAACCACATTTGAATAGTTAAAAATGGTATTAATGTTTTCTTTTGTCTTATTATTTATTTTATGGTAGGCTGGAGACTAGGGTCTAGTAAGAACTAGGTAAATTGCTCATTTTTCGGTTCCTATAGCCCCATGCATGGGGGATAGACCATGTTTTTAGGGGTTAGAAATTTATTTTATTATAATGATTTTAAATTTTATTGATTTCTACTATAACACCCCAAGATTACATGGTATATTTATTTTTAAAAAAACTCAATAGCTTGTATGCTACACTAAGATAAACTTGTGCTACACACAACACTGAGTTCGAGCGCACCATAACCTATCAAACTAGCCATTTAAAAAGTGGTTATGAATAGTATTATCCATATTTTGAATTTTATATATTAATAACATATAATTTTAATATTAATCTTATTTTTTTCTCAGACATAATATAAGGACAAATTCAATTTTTCAGATAAAAGAAGTATTTTTCAAAAAATACAGTTTTTCCACCTTTTAATAGTGAAACCTTTTTAAATATAATATTTGAAAATTTTATAAATTAAATTTAACAAAGTTAAATTCTTATTTAGAAGAAGGATATTAAAATTTTAGTTTGGATAAATTTTTGGTATTTTTCTGATAAAATCCATATTTTAATAAATAGTGGGAAATACTGCATTTTAATTCAAAACTAACTTTTCATATAATTTATCTATATAGTTAGATTGTATTTTTAATTGGTTTTAAAGTGTAATTGTATTATGTTTTTATCATTTAATCCAATTTTGGTCATTTTAAGTAATTTCACATTGAAATTGGACATAAACACTTGTCAATCTTTTGATAGTTTTTACTTCTTGAAAAACTGATTTCTAGTTTTGACAACGGGAATTAATTTTAAATTAATATCGATCAATTATGTGTTTGTAATTTGGAAAAAATAGATTACATATTTTGAATAATAAGTTCCAAATTTTATAAATAGTTACCTTTTATTTTTGGACATTATCAATAGTAACTTCAGTAATTATTTTTTTATTTACCATGGTTAAAGGGTAAATTGGGTAAATAAGGGTAAAACAATAATATCATAATAATATAAAACTACCCTAACATGTTTCCTAATCCTATTTTATGATATAAGTATGACCATGATAATCCTTAGGTTGATTTTAGGACCCCAGGGAGCCATTTGGGTGTGATAATGACCTTTCATAATGTTTAATTTAAAGAAAATTGAAATATAACATAAAGATGTATCTCCTAACTAAAACAATTTTAATTTGGTTTATATAAATTATATGTTCAACTATAAATATTAATTATAAATCTAAAAACATTTCTTACATAATGGTATTTTATTTATAATTTTTATACATTAAATAAATAAATTTATTTATGACACAATGATGATGTAGTGATTACCTTATTAATGAATGATTGAAATAAATGATATTATAATTATTAAAATAAATGTAATTTGAGATTTTTCATGCCATAAACAAATTTTTTTCGATAAAATTTTCATTTTAAAGATGATTTAATGATTTTTTATAAGAAATCAAGTTATTATGCCTAACAAAAATCAATTACTAAATAGTGTCAGAATTGATATAAATAAATTTTTAAAACAAACACCATTTTATTAAATGATATAATAGTCATAAAAATATAGTATTCAGTAAACTGACTTATATAGTGTTAAAAAAAAATTTAGTGATCCACTTGAGTTTATATTGTAATTTATAGTAATTATATTAACCATATAGTATACAAATACAAGAAGACATGGTAAGAGTTAATTTATTTAACTAAGTGTAAAAGCCAAAAGATATGGTTAGATTCATGACCTAAACTTGTCTAAAACCTATTGGTTTAGAGTATTTAGACCCATAATCATATTATACTTAAAATAAATCACTTTTTATCCATTATAAACCGAAATTAAATTTATAATACATTAATATTTCAAGACTTTCCTAATGTGTCTCTCACCTCTCCTATAAAAGGGAACTTCTCCTTATCTTCTATTAAAACCATCAAATCCATTTAACTCGACCATCCCATACCCAACCATCATCCCAACTTCCCTAACTTAATCCTAGAGTCCACCCTTTGGTCATAAAACTAACTTAAATATTCCTTTTGTGAAAACCAAAAGGAGACACCCGAAGAAGAGGTAACCATTTTATCCCTTCTTTCAAAGGTTTTTTCTTCTTCTACATCCTCTTCCTAAGTTGTTACCATACTAAAATAATAACTACATAATATAATATATTCTGAGATTTTGTTATTATTTTGGGACAATTGTATTCCTCCTATTACCCATCTTATGAAAAATAATATCATCATGTGTGCGTGCGTACGGCTTACCGTCTCCACGCTATGGTGTAAATTTTTTTCCATCTATAATTTATTTATACAAGTATAATGATGAATATAAATGACTTAAATAATAAATATAACATGATATTATTTCATTACAATTCATATTATATCCAATTCCATACCATTTAACCATTAATGAAATGATATCGTCGCTCGTGTGTGCACACGGCTTACCGTCTCCACGACGCGATGAGACTCATCTTCTATGTTAACCATCCAAGAATGATTATAAAAAATATATATTATGAATAATTATGAAATATATGACATAATAAGTATATTGTAATAATATATATATGTATTTATGTACATATATGTCATTCACTTACTTCCATTCAATAAGAAATTGGAAACAGTGTTCATGCGTACGTACGGCCTACCATCTCCATTTCATATATCTATCTATTATATATATTTATATTATGAATATATATTATATATAAATCATATAATACATTATGTAATTAAGTAAATCATGATCTAAGTAATATGATCAATAATAACAAGTCAAAACACATACGATAAACATAGCGATAATTACCCAAAATGTTGCATTAACATAGAATTGTTAATAAACGGGTAATATAAATTCATAAAAGAATAATATATAATATCATAAACATTATTTAGATTATGATAAAAGTTAATAATATGTTTAAAAAATTTACAGGAGTTTTGGACACGTATGGAGAATATCAGACCTAAGGTAAGGGTTAATTTCAAAATCTCATTATTATCCTAGATTTTTTATGCATAAGTGTTTATTGGGGCATATTTATCATTCATGTCCATGTTTCTTAAAAATGTTTTCAAAATGAATATTTTTAATGTTTTATTTAAGGGACTATTTAACTAAAACATCATTATAAATGTTTTAAATATTTATACTTCTAAACCTTTCTCATTAATATCCATGTTTTCAAAATGGTTTAAATGATTTATTTATATAGACATAAATTTTTAAAATGTCAATTCCTTTCAAAATTTTCAAAGTTTTATGGGGAACTTTGATTCAAAAATCTCTTTTAAATGTATTCTTTTATAATTTTTGTGACTTTTAATGTCTTCAAAGTAAAAAATGGATATTTCTGTGAAATATTTTCAATGGTTTTATTATATTATTTTCATCTATGTCAACATCCTTTGTTAGATTTTATACTTAATTTAGATTGATTTATTATGATACAATCTTCTATATTGTATTGAATGTTTTATGATATGTTTCAATGTGGATGTTATATTTTAATACCATTCATGGTTTATGGTTAAAGTATTAACATTTTTTCAGCTAGTTTTAATACGAGTGTTTATGTAATGTTTCACCCTTTTCATATGAGGAATGTATTGGACTTAGTAAGTGATAGGTGGGGCCCACTATACCCCCTAAATGCATCAGTAGGTCTCATGAGACAAACTAGTGTCTTTGAACAAGGCCTTGATAGAATATTTGTGTATGGTATTGGTATAAGGCCTTGACGTAGTGGTTAAGATGTATGGAATTATGAATTTCCTCATTATGAGATTAGTTATTGATTTTACATGTGATTATTAGACTAGTATAATATCCATTTAAATGTTTAAATGGAATTATTTTATTTATTATTTCTATATTATACTGAAGATAATGTTTTAAAAGGCTTGTGTTTTAGTTTTGTACCTTGACTTAAAATTTTATACTTATTTTTTATAGATTTTTCTATATTGTTTATACTTACTGAGCATCTGAACTCACCCCATTATTATGTTTTATTTTACAAAGATTCCAAGAAGTGTTTTATGATTGATATGAAGGGTTAATCTAATAGAATAATGTAATTCTCAAAGGATTTTCTATGGTGTATTTTATGCTAGAAATTGTAATGTAAAGTTCATGTATGTAATCTATTTTCCAAGATCACTAAACCGGTTAGTATTTCGGGATTTGATTCCTTGTAATCATTCCAATGTATTAAAATAATGCACTATCTCCAAGATTCTAGGGTTGGGTCATTACATCCACCTCGAATAGCACACTTGTGTGTGATGTTATTAGTTTGTGGAATTTTAACCATTGGTCTGGTATGGAAAGGGAGGATTATTTATGCATTATGGTAGGCACTTAGTCTCATATAACATGAGTATATGATTTTGACCACTTTCTGGAACCAAGAATACATGAAAAGGTGGATATTTAATGTTTCAATAAGAATCTAAACAATGTTTTCCTATATAAATTTTTTGGTATCATTTTAATCATCTAGCCTAGGTATGTGGTTATTGATGAGATGATAGGTGATCCTATGTGTATATGATATTTATAGGCCTAAATATGATATTATTGGGTAGGAATAAAGGAATGGAGTTATCAATTTAAAGTTTCAACAAAAAGATAAACATTGTTTTCTGGTATATCTCTTTTGGTGTCATTATACTTAGTCACCCTAGGCTAATGATATCTGATATGAAATAAATATGATACATGGATATGGAATGGGTAGATGAGGAGGCATGAGGCGAAATTATGTGTGATGCGGGTGCGGTTGGGAAGTGTAAGGTTGATGATATGTGCTTCCTATTATAGGTTTCCCTATATGAGATATATATACTATTATAACTATTATTGACCATGGTATTTGGTCTATAGTGTGATGCCACCTAGATGAGATCTAGTGAAGTGTCAGGAAAGTGGAGATGTGGTGCTACTAGAGAGTTTATGGGATGAGGTCCCTAAGGGTCAGGTTAATCATAATCTATAGGTAGAGGCTATGAGGTATGTGGGGTAGCCGCAATAGATAGAAAATTTTGGACTATGGATAGATGAGAATCTCATGGTGAACTTGGTACAAGTTATATAGGGTACTAATAGGGGATATTGGGGAGCTAATCCATCAATAGATTATCTAGCATGGTATTTTCAATCTTATAACCCATCATTTTTTTAGGGTGAGGGTGGATTGTGGGAACTATAGAATTGGATCAACTCTATGTAGATGATATTTGACCAGCTCGATACACCCCCAGGTCAGAGGGTGAAGTTGGACTCTTATATTCTTAGAGGACCAGAAAATCACTAGTGGGATGTATCATGGAAGTATTTTGAGGCCATGTACTTTGATAATTTCTTTCTATATACGTTGAGGATGGACTGGTCCCATGAGTTCATGAACCTTTATAATGGGGATACATCCATTATGGATTATATGAAGAGTTTCATAGACCTACCCCAATTTGTGTCTTCTATGGAAGGCAATGACATTACTAGGGTGAGCAGTTTCGAGCATGGTTTTTTGAATTACATCAGGTTACAACTAAATATATTTAGTTTGACCTAATTCTAAAAGGTGGTGAATCATGAATTGATAGCCTAGGGAAATATGAAATGTGAAACTTATTCAAGCTAGGTGATAGTACTAAGTGAGACTAGAAGTGATTCTTTGGGTAGATGAAAGTGGGGTCATGGGGATTCTCTGAAGGATATTCAGGTCAGATATTCGAGCAGACCATTGATGAGTGGTTCATCGATGGTGTGCTTACATTGTGGGAAGCTAGGACATTTTTGAACCAAATGTGAGAGACCTCCAAAGAAGTTTCGGGCATGTGGCCATATAGGGTACTTGGTGAGGTTCTGCAGTAAGACTTCTCAAAAAACTAGAATTCAGGGACCATGTCAGTCTTAAGAATCTAAGGTATGACTAGGAGCGATACCAAGAGCTGGTTTCTAGGATTCTATAATGTTTTCAAGTCCTGGAAGAGAGAGAGACCCAGCAGTGGAGTCAGTGGTCGGTAGATGGTGCAGCTTCATATGAAGGTTAGACCTCAGGCATTCTGGCTTTAGGATAGGCACATGTTAATGATCTAGCAGAGTCAAAGTAGGATGGGGCACTAAAGAAGGTTAGAGGTATGCTATGATTACAGGCTCACTCTTCATGTTTTTATCATGACTGATATGGTTGCATGAGGTGCACGTGTTATAATTGAACTAACTAGGAACTAGTTAGTATGTGGGAATCAAGTATGATTCATTATTTATATGAGATTTATAGGCATAAAGACATTTTATGGGCATGAATATATATATGATATGGGGTTACTTTTTTGGAATTATATGTGATGTAGGATTTTTGAGTATCGGTTGAAATGCAATTCCTTATGGGTGTCATGGATGATATAGGAAGGAATTTTGCATAAATGTGATGTAATAACTTTTGTCCATTCATTGTAATGTGGTACTTTATGGGTGTAATGTATGAAATAGGTATGGAATGAAATATTAGGGAGATTTAGGAATGATGGTATGTCATATGGGAATTTTTATGTCCAAAGGGTGGTCATAGGAACAAACAAAATGTTAGGTTGGGTCAGTGAGTGACCAGGTAGGTAATTCTTAAGGTGTGGATTCATGAAATAAATTGACCTATTATTGAATAATTAGGGTAGTCTGGGGTAATGGTTATGAGATGGGTATGTTCAGTAAAATCTAAGAATAAGACCACATAGCTCAAGTATGACCTATTGTAAGGTGGGGATATTGTAACATCCTAGGTTCTTGAACCAAAAAAATTTACAAGGAAATTTAAACTTTTGTAAGTAAGATAACTTTTAAATTGGGATTTAGAGACTAATTTCAAGAATTATAATGTGTTAGTGCATTGTTTTTAGATAGGTTTTAATTCTCATTAAGTGTCTCAAAGGTCCATTTTGGTTTTGAGATAATAGGTATTTGAGAACCAAAGTTTAAGAGATGTGACATTGGGAACATGGTTGGCACATGGTTAGTTCTAACCATACATTCCAAACTATGTGACTCATTTTAACTAGATCATGGTTTGGAAAAATTATTCTAGGTGGCTAGAAAACTATGTGAGGAACCTTCAATAAATTTAATAATGGGTGAATAGGTTTCACTTGGTTTGACAAACCATGCGCATAACCAAGCAAGGGGTGACACCTTTATATAGTCAGTGTTCATGGTTGGTGTAAGATTAGAAAATTGGTACGGCCAAACTATGAACCTATTTAAAAATTTAAAAATTACAAAACTATCCCTCCCTTATTTTTTCTTTCTTCTTTTCTTTTCTCCTCCCTTTTATGTACACAGTAGGGGTTATCCTCTATTTTTCTCCCAACCTAGTCTTTGAATCCACTCCTTCATTCTTCTCTGGTTCAATAATTATTAGGTTCATTGAATATCTAGTAGTGAGTCTTTTAATCCTATTGATTATATTCTTATTTTATCTCATTGTTTTGGAATGACATTTCCATCAAATATCGTTTTCCCTATTTTCAGGGTGTTTGTCTAAAATCATGATTTCTATCATTTTAGATAAGATTATATCATAGTATTTGATGATAAAGTGCCAAAAAGTGTAAGGTATGTGGTGTCTAGATTTCTCCTTGCTTATATGTGTGTTATGTGATGCACAATTAAATATGCTTGAGTGGGGTGGTCTGGGTGAGAACATTAATTACATGCCTATATTTTTTAATTATTATTAGAAGATTTCGATGGTAAATTACATTTATTTTTATGTACGTTGAGCCTTAAATGGAATGGTATGATTGAAATAAGGTTTTTTTCTATTTTGGTAGAAAATTATAGCTGTTTAATTTTGTTTAAATTAATTAAATTGTGATATGACTGAATTGGTTCAGTGAGAACATGTTGGGTATGGCCTAGAATGCATGGGGTGATATGATCACTAGGATTGAGATGATGAGGGTCTTTAGGATGAGGTCATGGCCCGAGATATGTGGGATGTTGATGACTATAGGATTTGAGGAGATGTGATCTTCATGTTGAGGTGGATGGTGATGATTGTGTTGCAGATGGGTGATGAGGTTCATATATGGAAATGACATCATAGGTTGGTGTGGATTAGAAAATTTTAGTGATTGTTTCTCACCATGATTATCCAATGGTTACATTGGAGTCATGTTCACATAGATGGGGACTCAATTGAGGTTTCTTTGACCACTCGTTGTGGGTGGATACCTCTATAGATTTAGTGTATTTGGAGATGGAGTTGACCATTAGTTATAGAGGAGGTTCTCACCATAGAAATACATGGTTTATAGTGAGTGAGACCATAATATAGGGGCTCGGGCTCACCATGACATTGATGACCAATGATCTAGGATGATGGGAGGATAGATATTACCATGCCTCGGGATATCGGGTTTTTTATCCAAAGGTAGTTTATTATACATTGAAGGATGAACTCTTTCTTTCCTTAGGACATCAGGCTGTAGAGATGATAATGATTGATCAATTAGAAGTTCGAGGGACTTGTGATACATTTTTGGGTCATTCTTATAGGACACCATTATTACTCGATATGTGGTATAGTTCCAATTTATTTGTGTATGAGTATAGTTCCAATTTATTTTTATGGAATGAGGTGTTGGTTGTCATGTATGTGGATGGGATATCAAGGTTCTTCTAATATGACTGACCATAGATATATTTTTCCACTCTTTTGTTGTCTAAAGTAGGTAAAAGCTTCCTCATGGATGTTGAGAATGAGTAAATTTGGTTATGTATTTTTATGTATGAGTATAGTTCCGATTTATTTTTGTATGAATAAACTTGTATAAATATGGATGTAAGAGAGTCACACATTGGTGGTGGTCTACTGAGTTCATACTCACACCCTACATAGGCCCCTCAGGACGTGTGTAGACTTTATGGTTTTGATATCAGGTTAGGGATCGGGATCATGCTTTAGACCACAGTGATCAGGGAAGCACATGTGCATAGGATGGATGCAAAATAGACCGTAAATATTTTTTGAATAGAGAAGGATTTATTTTTGGGTCTTTTGAGTACATCCTCATATGATTGACCATAGGTGATCTTTCATGTCTATTTTTTTATAACTATATGATTTGTATACTTTATCTGGCATGTATCTAGCTATGTGATTTTGTCTTGTTATTATCATTGTTTCATTTATTAATTCCACAGAGTTTGTCATTCCTTCCATGGTTCTATTATTATAATACCATTATTAATATTATCACCATAGGTTATAGTATCACCAAAATCATATAATTATAACCTCACTACAAGTCAAAAGCCTTTGGTATATAGAGAGGCACGCCTAAGGCACAATGGTCCACTGGCCCAAAGTACCAATTAAGTGGATCTTGGGTTGGGATGCTATAAATGTTATCAAAGGAGGTTCTTTGTTGCTATTTCCTTATAGCATAATAATACTTAGGTATAAAATAGTAATCACATTTAGCTGATTACAAATGGTATCAGTGTTTTATTTTGTCTTATTATTTAGGCCAGGGTAGACTGATGATTAGGGTCTAATCAGAACTAGGTAAATAGCTTGTGATTGGGTTCCTATAGTCCCATGTATAGGAGATAGACCAATTTTCCAGGGGTGGGAAATTAATGTTATGATTTTCTCTTTTAGATTTTATTGATTTCCACCTTGAGTAGTGCACATGTGTGTAATGTTATTGGTTTGTGGAATTTTGACCCTTGGCCCAGTATGGCGGGGAAGGAGTATTTATGCATCATGGTAGAAACCTAGGCTCATATCAAATGTGTATGTTCCTTTGACCATTATCAATAACCTAGAATACATGAAAATGGTTTGGGTTGTTTAATGTGTAAATAAAAAGTTAAATAGTGTTTTCCTACATAGCTCATTTGGTGGAATTCTACTCAGCCAACCCGGGTATGTGGTTTTAGAATAGATGATATGTGATCCTATGTGTATATGATATGTATGGGATGGAATATAATATTATTAGGAAATAATAAATCAATATTTTTATCATTTTAAAGTTTCAGCAAAAAGATAAACAGTTTTTACCTACATACCTCTTTTGGTTGCATTCTACTAAGTCACCCTAGGCTGATGATATATGATTTACATGATATGTGATACCTGACTCTGAAATATATAATTGGGGGAATGAGTCCATATGATATGTGATATGGGTTCATTAGGAAAGTTTAAGGATGGTAAGATACGTTACATATTACATCTTTCCCTATTTGCGATATATATATATTGTTATTACTATTATTGGTTATGGTATTTGGTCTTCAGTGTGATTCCACCTAAACGGGATCAGGTGGAGCATCATGAGGTTGGATATGTAGTACCACTAGATTATGCATAGGATGAGGCCCATGAGGGTCAAGATGAGTCCCCTGAGTGTCGTGTTGTTCATGAGCCACAGGTTGAAGATCTAATGTAAGCGATGAAGCTACGGTAGATGAAGTATTTTTTTCCATGGATAAAAGATAATATCATGGAGATATTATTATGAGTTATAAATATTATTGATAGGGGGATTAGGGATATGAGTATTCCATGGATTATCTAACATGGGAGTTTTAGTCTGAGCACCCACTTTTATTTCAGGGTGAGGGTGGACCGCAGGCAGAAAATAATTGGACTGATTCTATACAAATTATATTTGACCATCTTGAGATGACATTAGGTTAGAGGGTGAACCTAGCAAATTATATTATCATATAATCGAAAAATTGATGGTGTGATGTACAAGTATAGGCTAGTAGACATGAGGGACAATCATCGAAGGATTTCAAGGCTAGGTTATTCAATAATATATTTCCAGATATATTGAGGGAGTGTCTAGCCCATGATTTCATGAACCTAATATATAGGGACACATACATTGAGTATTATATATAAATTTTCACAGAACTATCTTGATTTTATCCTTCTATGGTAGGTGATGACATCGCCAGGGTGATGAGTTTTGAGGATGGTTTGTAGCATGCCATCAGGGTTCAGGTAAATATATTCAGGTTGAAATTGTTCTTAGAGGTGGTGAATCAGGAATTGATATTTGATGTAAATCTAACAAATATAACTTATTCAAGTTGTGTGATAATTCTATGAAATATTGGTAGTGATGCTTCGGGTAGCCAAAAGTGGGTTTGTGGGGAGACTCAGTTGGGAAGTCAGGCCAGAGATTTAGGAAGACCATTGAGGAGTGGATCATCAACGGTGTTCTTACAGTGTGATAATTTACAACATGTTTAGACCCAATGTGATTGACCTTCAAAGGAGTTCCAGGCATGTGTCCAGATATGGTACTTGGAGAGGTTCTGTAGAAATACTTCTCGGGCAGTTGGGAGTCAAGGGTCGGGTTAGACTCAAGGATCTAAGGTAGGACCAGGAGCAGTAACAGAAGTTATTGTCCAAGATTCTACTATGTTTTTAGGTAATGGAACATGAATAGATATTCCTATTAGTGGGGTCATTCTCTGGTATCTACTGTATCTCCGCAGGGAGGTCAGGCCTCGGGAAGTCAGACTTTGAGACAAGTACATGCTGTTGAGATGGCAGAGTCAGATAAGGTTGGGGAGCCAATAATAATTAGAGGTACATCGTTATTATGGGTGTACTCTTCATGTTTTTGGCATGAATGATATTAGTGAATGAGGTGAACTTATTGTAATTGAACTAACCAAGCACTGGTTAGTATGTGGGCATCAGGTATGATGCATTATTTTTATGATATGTGTGGGTATCAATTCATTTTAGGGGAATAAATATATATTTTATGTGGGGTCAATTTTTATCATCAAATTTAATGTGGGTTTTTTGATCATCGTTTTCGATGCAAGTCCTTATGGGTGTTGTGGATGATATGGGAATGAATTGAGCATCATATGTGATGCGGGAACTTTTGGGAATCGGTTGTGATGTGGGAATTTATGGGTGTCATGTATGACATAGGTATGTATTGAGAACCTGGAGAGGTTTAGGAATGATGGTATATCATTTGGGTGTGTGTAATTTTATAGGGTGGTTGGAGGAACCATATGAATGTCAGGTTGGGATGGTGAGAGACTGAGTAGGTAATTCTTAAGGTGGGGAGCCACAAAAGGAATTGAACTATGATTAAATAATTGGATTAGTATGGGGTAGTGGTTATGATATGTGTATATTTGGTAAAATATTTTTGTAAGACCACATAACTTTAGGATGAGATATTATAATTTGGGGATGTTGTAATGTCTTGGGTTTTTTAACAGAATAAATTTTTGAGGAAATTTGAACTTTTAAGTTTGGTGAGTATGAAAAATTTTAAATTGGGATTTATAAATTAATTTATAGAATTAGAAAACATTATTATGATTTTTTTAGATAGGGTTTAATTCTTGGTAAGTGTCTCAGAGGTTCAGTCACATTTCAAGAGAATTGTACTTTGAGAACCAATGTTTAGGCAACACAACACTAGACGCGCGATTGGCGCACAGTTAGTGATAACCATTCAACCCAAATCATTTAGTCTATTTGAACTAGATCACAATTATAAAAAACCATGTGAGGTGTCCAACAAACTATGTGAGGAACCTATAATAAATTTCATAAGGGTCACACAGGTTGTACATGGTTTGAAAAACAATGAACCTAGCCTTGAGAGGGGGTGACCTCTTTGGATAGTGAGTACACACCTTTGGCACATGGTTAGAAAAATTGTGCGGCCTAACCATGCACATATTTAAAAAATTTAAAATTAATAAACTAACCCTCCCTTATTTTATCTTTCTTCTCCTCCTTTCTCCTCACTTTCATGTTCATAGTAGGGGGTTCTCCTCCATTTTTCTCCCAACCTAGTCTTTAAATTCACTCCTTAATTCGGGATATGATTCAAGCATCATCACATGTTTAGGATATATAGTAGTGAGTCTTTGAACCTTATTGATTATATTCTTCGTTTATCTCACTATTTGGAATATTATTTCCATATGATCTCATTTTCCTTATTTCTAGGTTGTTTTTCTAAAATACTAACTTCTATCATTTCGGCTTGGATTATAGTCCTTTATTCGATGAGTGAGCACCTACAAGAATAAGTTAGTTGGTTTCTATCCTTATATTTTCTTATACATGTTCTATGTGATACACAATTAAACACATGTGAGTGGGGTGGTCTAGGTAAGAACATTAATTAAATGATTTTATTTTTAAATTATTATTGGAAGATTCTGATGGAAAATTTCATGCCTTATTATATACGTTGATCCTTGAATTGAATGTTATGAGTGAGATGATGTTTCTGGATTGGTTTGGAAGGATATACCATATGTTTAATTTCATTTAAATTAATTAAATTATGATATGATTGAATTGGTTCAATGATAATGTGTTGTGAATGGTTTGAAATACATGGGGTTATGTGATAATTAGGATTGATATGATAAGGTTCATTGGGATGAGGGCATGGCCCGAGATATGTTGGATGGTGATAAACATTGGATTTGAGGTGATGTGATCATTATGTTGAGGTGGATGTTTATGACCATTCTTTGGATGCATGATGAGATTCTAATGTGGAAACAAGGTTACTAGTTGGTGTGTCTTATAAAATTTTGGTGATTGTTAGTCACTATGATTGGCTAATAGAACCATTGGAGTCATGTGCACATAGATGAGGACTTGATTGAAGTGGTGTTTACCACTTGTTATGGGTGGAGGCCTCCGTAGATTTAGTGAATTAGGGGATGGTATTGACCATCAGTTATAGAGGAGGTTATCACCAAATAAATCCATGGTTTATTGTGAGTGAGTCCATAAAATGGTGGTTAAGGCTCACCATGAAATTGATGGGCGATGGGCCAGGATGATGGGATGATGGATCTTGTCGTGCCTCGGGACATCTTGATGTTGATCCAATAGTGGTTTTTTATTCATTTAAATATGTAACTTGTTGTTCATTGGAACATCATCCTGTTGAGATGATGGTGATTTTTAAAGTGGTAGTCTGAGGGAATTGTGATACATTTTTGGGGTGTACCAACAGGATGGTAGTATTACTCGATATTTGGTGTACATGGTATCATATGAAATGACGTATTGGGTGACATGTATGTGGATGATATATTGATTTTATTCTGGTATTATTGACCATGGATATACTGTTCCACTCTAGCATTGGTCAAAGCAGGTAAATACCACCTCATGGATATTGAGCATGAGTATAATGGGTTATGTATTTTTATGCACGAGTATAGTTTCTATTTATTTTCATATGCATATACTTTTATAAATATGGATGTAAGATAGACACATGTTGGTGGTGGACTATTGAGTTCATACTCACACCCTATATGGGCCCATTGGGATGCATGTAGACTTTATGGTTTTGAGATTAGGTCATGGTCTAGTATCATGATCTAGACCATAGTGATCAGGGAAGCACATGTGCATGGGATGGATGGCCGATGGACCATGGTGGTTCCTTGCATTGAGATGTATTTCTTTCTAGGTATATTGAGAATGTCCTTATATGATCATCCATGGGGAATCTTCCTTGTCTATTTTGTACGATTGTTTAACATATTTACTTTATCTATCATGTATCTAGCTATATTCTTTTGGATTGTTGTTGTTATTGTTTCATTTATTGCTTTCGCTTAGTTTTTTTGTTGCTTCTGCAGTGTTGGTATTATATGACCATTATTATTATTATCACCAAAAGGGTATAATCTCCCCACTATCACCTAATTATAACCTAGATACTAGTATTAAGCCTTTAGTGTATGTAGATACATGCTTAAGTCCTAGTATCCCACCCATCCAGAGCATCGGTTGAGTGGATCCTAGGTCAGGGTACTACACATGGACATGAGAAACATCTTGAGGTCAACCTCTACCTGATCTATCTCCCATTAAAAGAGAATAATAATGCTTCCCCTACTTCTGAAATAGTCTAATTGGAATCTACTTTTGAGGTATGCACTAAACTTGACTGCCTCCACCAAACTGATCTTGGAGAGGCACTGGGTAATGGATCTATTGATGACCATAAACCCCATAGAAAAAACATTTTATCCCCAATACTCCAATAAAATTATGAAAACCACTAGCCATAGAACCCCAGAAAGGATATTGGTAATTTTGAATCCTCGTTGGCCGAAACCTTGAAGGCCCGGGTGCCAAAAACCTATGACCAACAACTCTACTTCTCAAGGATCCCTACTGGCTCCCCTCCCACCTTAAACACCATGTGCATCTTCTCGATAATCTCTACCTTCTTTTGAATCTCTAAATATGTTCAAAATTTAAATGGAGTAACTATATACTAGATCAAATGGAAAAGTTACTCCTCAAGATGCCTCTCATGATACTCCTCATTGAGAAAAAGATCTAGGGAAAAACATAGAAGATTCTTGAACTTAATTCCCAACTCCCTCACTAAAAAATTCCCCTACTGATGATAAAGAAGTTCATGCCTCTTCACTGCATTCATGTTCAATTAAAGGAAATTTTCCTAGAACTCTTTATGAAAGTTGATCTATAAAAAAAATTCCCTCTTCCTCTCACCCAGATACAGCATCCACCACTAACGCATAGCTCCCCACATCTAAATAAATTCCAAAGGGACCCAATACTCTTTTGGGGATCTAATCAAACTGAAGGTGATCTCATGCTCCTCTAACCATTTCTCTATCTCTATATCAGAAACACTTCCCTCATACTTCCCCAAATCCTACCACTAAAAATTGTGTAACATCCTATGCCACTAATCATCCTCATTAATCAGATCAACCCTCTGATGATCAGATGGATCAGCTTGTTGAACCTCCACTTCATGAACCACATGTGGATAATGACCAAGATCTATAGATAAAATTGAAAACAAGGATTTTATAATATCAGTAGTATGGAATTCTATTAATAGTTATTTAATTAATTTTAATTTTTTTAACTTCCTAGGACTAAAACCACCCAAATAAAATAATAACTCAAGTTAATAATGATGCATGTACTGATCCCAGGACTCTACCCTAAAAAAAGGTCCACCTCACTTGGTCATTTAATATGATCAGATTATATACATTGGATAATGATGGGGCTAAAATTTCATGTCCTAGTAGGTATCCCAGGCCTATGTCTTTCCCAAAGGTCAAATGGCACAATTACCATACCAACCCATGAAATCCTCACTGTGCTTAACCCTAAACTCCAACCAATCCCTCAACTATCAGCTCTGATACCACTCTTTCATGATCCCCTCCCCCTGGAGATACTGCAATTAAGGGAGAGAGAAAATGACCCCTGATTCCTACCTCCAGTAGGGCCCGGGTTAGCGACTATCATCGAGGGTTTAAAAATCTCACAAATATGAGGCATTTCCATCTACAATAATAGTAGGATCATGAGATAAGATAAATCAACCACAATAAAATCTATAACATAATATAAAATAAAAATGAAACCATCCCATAATTCATGTATAAGTTAAATATATATAGATAAAAGTATCCAAAGTAAATACATAAAAAAAGCTAAAGAAGTGACACAGCAACAGTCCAAGGGTCCGAGCTAGTAATTCCTAGAAGGGTCCGCATAATCCTCCTAGAAACCTGAAAATCACTTTATATACATGGGTGAGTATAAAAGTATACTCAGTAGGAAAACCAAATTCTCTCATGCACATGTGAAATATGCATACTAATGCACCAATGAGAAAATAGCATAACCAAACAACACCTAAATATGTCAACTAACCAAACCCATCCCCACCATGGTGCGCTCAAGAAATAAGGAATCCAAGTATAATAACATAATTTGAATCATATCAATAAAATTAACACATCACTTTCCCATTTATTTTTTATCTCACACCCCAACATCGTATGTCCTGACACTCCAATGTATTCTATATAATATATCATATCTCATAACCCCACAGCATGGTCACATCACATCTCACCCATATATAACTGGGTCATCACACCAAATATAATACCATTACCAGAGTAGTAAGGTATCATGAACATGAAGGAAATCAACCTTGTTCCCTCCTCCCACCATGCATGACCCCCACTATTAGCCTCCCCATAGCATGGTCACATCACATCTCACCGCCCCATATTATAGTCACATCACATCTCACCCGCAAACATCTGGTCCATCACCAAGTGAACTATATGACCTCTATCCATAATAGCCTATTCATATCTACTTTACTATAATAGAAAGAGGAAAAGATAGGGTAGTTATCCATCCATCCTCACCAATAAGATATTGGGAAAAACACCCCCCCCCCCATATATATATATATACAATTTTCAGCACATGGTGCTCGATGTGGGTGGGGTGTGTATAGAAATCACAATGAATATACAAAGTACATATATACATAGCCACACACAAGCCCATCCTATGGGTTCAAAACAATCACTGACCAACTCACAATGTCACTACTTTCACTACCATGACTAAATGAAGAAAACCACATAAAAACACAATCCACAAGACACTTCTAACTTTTTATTGCAAGACAGGACAATCTAATTTAAATATCTCATTGATTTAATTATTTATAAATATCCATATTTAACCAAAAAATACCATTATTAATTCATTCATTAACCATTTCCATCCAATTAACCAAACCATACCAAGCCATTTCAAACATTATTAGCTATTTATTCCATCACTACCAAGGTATCTAGCACAACACAAACATTCTCATCCCATATGCCACAAAACAAAACCACACATCACTTCCACATAGGAAGGCCACATTCCAACCACAAATCACCCCATATCACATCAGGACCACACATCTCTTCCCCATAGCATGGCCTCATACCAATAACATGTCACCCCATATTGTATCACAAAGACACATCACCTCATACTGCATCACAATCACACATCGTGGCCCCATGGCATAGCCTCATATCAACCACACATCACCCCATACCCAATCACAATCACAAATTTCACCCCACGGTGTTTCCATATAAAAAACATTAATCATATTTATCAAGGGGTCTTTTCATCAATTTCAATTCTTTATTTTAGGGGTATTATCACAAAAACCATAAATACATGAGAAAAAATTTTATTAAATGAATATAAGTGGTTAGAACATTTCTATTTATTAAAGGTGATTCAAATAAATAACACAACAAGGGTTACATAACTCATCAATTAATGAACAAACAAATCCTCCAATAGATACCATTTTCAGTGGGCCATTCATCCCATACAATCACAATATCAACAATAATATCAAAGATGTAAAAAACATGTGAATCAATCCCATTCTATGTCAATTAAATTAAAGAAATTAATTTATCTTGATTAGGATAGCACAAAACATCACCCATAGATAAATGATAGTAAACCCCTCCCACATGATTTACAAGATGAGAGATGAAGGAAACCCTACCTCAAAGAAGCTTTCCCAACTCGTTGTGTGTCGTATGGTGAAAAAAAATGCCCAAAAACCACAACCACACATAGGAAACCACATATCAACCTAAACTAAACCCAAGGATCATAAAAATATAGCTAAAACACATCCAAAACCAAATCCATGACACTATAGTGGATCTATGAAGAATAATGGAAGTAAAACCATCAGGATAGGAGGAGAACTCACCACTGATCACTAATGACCAAAGACCAAAACCTATAGATTGAAGTGGGAGAAGACAAGATGGAATATACTTAAAATTTTACTAGGTTTCAACAAAAATGATAGTGGTATATACATGGATAATTAAAGAATAATTTCTTGAATAAAAGAATTAAGAACCAATAAAATACCCCTTTCATATCATGAATTCTATGGGGTCCCATGTATTACAAACCATGAATCCTATTTGATCCATGAATTCCCCATATCATAGTTTTTCACCAAAAATTAAGTCACCTTAGTCTAAATTAATTATACATCATTAATTACACTTAAATGATGTGAATTTATTTCATGGTTTCCTCTTTAGATGGCTATACAATCTGTAAACTGATAACTCACAATGTGAATCTGGTTCATGTCATGAACCACCTACTATAGTCCTCCTACAACTCCAACCCCACTAAACCCTCTATGTATTCCTACAAGAACCCTCAAACCACTAAAATATTTAATTAATAGTATATTAAGTAATAGTAAATTACACTCAGTAATAGGGATAAAAGTTTGGGACATTTAATTTTTCCTCTATACTGATCTATGTGAGAACTTTCAGTGGATAACGGTCTAACATTAATTGGTTTTATCCTTATTTTTGTTACCCTCCCATCAATTGGTGTTAAATATTTAAGCTCAATTTAACACATAGTATTAGTGAAGGTTTTGTTCTCTCTTTTGTTAACATGATATCATTTTTATTGGCATTTTACTATCAGTAGAAGTTATAGAGTAGGATTAAAGCATGATATAGATTAATATATTTTATATAATGCATTATGAATTATAGAGGATACAATTAGAGGATTATACAATTCAAAATAACCTATATATTGTGATAATAATTGAATATCTAAAGAAAATAGAGAAGGATGAATAGAAAATGTTAGATAGAAAAGCACTAGCACTAGTGAGGATGTCTTTGGTAAAACAATATTAGTTCAACATATAGGAAAATAAATCTATATAGGAAATTATTTATTCAATGGAATACATTTATAAAAAACTAATAACACTTAAAAAAGTTTTAAAATTGTTATGATTTTTCTACTTAATAATGGCGGAAGGAAGACCGGTGGAAGTTCATGTGAATGACTTGAACATGATCTATGGAAAACTCAAAATTTTAAGGTAAAATTCATGGATGAATTATAGGTGATACTTTTTTTTATTCACTTCTAGAGACATGGGATATAATATTCACTGTGGTCAGTAACACCAACGGAAAAAAAAGACTTGGTTTTTGAAGATATTCAGACTCTGGTCTTGAATAAGGACCTCAGGCAGAGTGAATTCCAAGTACCATTAAATAATAGACTCAATGATAATGGATAAGGATGGTCACCTAAATGGAAGAAAGTTTGTTAGAATAAATCTTCAGATGATGAGTCTCGTGAAAAAATTTAAACCAAGTAGACTAGCCCATGTATTATATATTGTAATTGTTGGAAGAATGTTTACATTAAGAAGAATTTTAAGTGTTAGAAGGTAAACATTAGAAAGAATAAATATATATTAGTAAAAATTATGTTATCTAAATAGAAGAAGGAAAACAAATATGGTTGAGTGTTAATTCAATGGTATAATCTTGGGTGATTGACATTAGATCATATTTTTATTAAACTTATAACCAAAGATTCATGGTGAATTATATATCTAGGAAGTTTAGGAAAGTTCATTTAGTAGATGTCGAAACCTTGGAGGTTGTTTGAAAAGGGTTTGTCAACATCTGGATAAATAATATAGGATTATTGAAGCTTATGGAAGTTAGGAACATCTCAGGCCTATGGAAAAATCTTATTTCCATTAGATATATTGATGAGGAAGGATGTGAAACTACCTTTGTCTGTGGGGTATGAAAATTACCCTAATAATCCTTGGTCATTGAAAGTGGTTCAAAAGATGGAACTCTTTACTTTATTAGAATCATGGACATGATTTCAATGGATGGAATTTCATCATTGGAAGATTTGAAAGTTTGGAATTGTGGGCTTGGTCACCTAATTGAGAAAAATATAAAGGTTTTAATGGAAAAAAACACATCAAAGTTTGAACACAAAAAAAATTGAAATATGTGAAATTTATGTTTTTGGAAAATAGAAAATGGTTTATTTCAACTTAGATGGATATAATCCTAGATATCAAAATTTAGAGATGGTTTGTTCATACATTTGGGGACTCACCCATGCTCATTTATATTCTGTTTATCTCAATTTTATAGCCTTTAAAGATGATTTTACTTGAAAATTATGTATTTACTTTATAAAACATAGTTCTAATATATTTTAGATATTCATTCAATGTAAATATTTGATGGTAATTGAATGCTTATGAAATTTAAAGATTATTCAGAATATGGTTCTTAGAAAAATATAGAAGAATGATGTTACAGAGAGGATTAATTGAACTCTAAAAAATAAATCTAGAAGTATTATGTTGTGCTTGGGAATGCCTTAGGGGATTTGGGAAGAGGCACTCAACATAGTGGCATATCTCATCAATAAAAGTCTAGCATCAGAAGTAGGGTAGGAGCTTATAGAGGAGTCATGGTCTGGAAATCAACTATAATTTCATCATCTTAAAGTCTTTATATGTATAAAATATATGCATGTGGACACTAAGGATCAAGAAAAGCTCAAGGAAAAATACAAAATGCGTTTCTTTTTTGGATATGGAGATAAAAAAATAGATATCAATTATGGTATGATAATAATAGAAAATTTATCTGAATTTGAGATGTTATATTTAATTAGAGGATTATTTGGAAGGATAAAATATTAGTGAAGAAAAAATTTGAGTGAGTTAAATCAGCTATCTAAGTCCAAATCTATAAGAGTAAAGGTACCAAAAGAGTGAAAAATTTTAAGGACATGGATAAGAATGATGAAAGTATAGAAATATCAAAAGTAATACTATCAAAGTAAATTATATAAATTTCAATAGTGGTTGGATCTTGAGTGGTAATATTAGAAGATAGAGTTTCTAAAGAAAGGGCATAATCAAGTTATTCTAAGCAGAAAATTTATTTGATGCAATCAACTAGAATGAGTAGACAGGTTTAGATGTTTAGAGCTAATATGAATTTTCTTCTCATAACAAATAAAGGAGAACCAAAATGTATAGAATAATAAGAAACACTTAATGTTCCAAATAGAGGAATTTATAAATGGATAAAGAGATTAATTCATTAAAAAACAACAGAAATTATAAGCTGATGGAGTTACCAAAAGATAAAAAGGTATATAAGAATAAGTGGGTTTTTTAATAAAAATAGGAAACTAATAAAAAAATTGATATGAGGAATGGATAGTGTAAAAGGGATTTCAATATCAATAAGGTTTTTATTTCTTAAAAATTTTCTCACATAGTAATCAAACATTAAACTATTTAGATAGTTCTTAGCATGGGAGTATCATAAAATTGTGACTTGAATAGATAGATGTTAAGACATCCTTCCTTCATGGTGAGTTGGTGGAAGAAATTTACATGAAGTGACCTATAGGTATTTTGAAATATGTGAATTGAAACTTGTTATTAAGTTAAATAGGAGTCTTTATGGATTGAAGAAAACGTCATGGAAATAGAATCTAAAGTTCAATGGATTTATATTGGAATATGGATTCAATATGTGAAATGAAAATAGTTTTTATTATCAAAAGAAATGGTATGATGGGAATTTCATAATTTTTCTTTTATATGTCAATGACATATTGTTGGTTGGATTAGATGATAGTAAGATTCATAAACTAAAGAATAAGTTTTCCAAAATATTCAAGATGAATGATCTTGAAAAAACTAAGAAAATATTGAATATGAGGATTAAAAGATAAAATTAAAGTCATAATTTTGGTGTTATCTTAGAAATATTACATATGGAAAATCATAAAAATATTTGGTATGATTGAATGAAAACCAATCTTTACTCTTCTTGTAGAACGCTTAAACTATCAAATCCATAAGAACCTACAAACAAAGATGAATTTCAATGCATGAAAAAGGTTACTTATGGATCAACTATTAGAAGTTTGATGTATGTTATGATTTTTAATCATTGGGATATAGTATTTTTAGTGTGAGTTGTAAGTATTTATATGTTTAACTCTGAAATGGAACACTAAGAAGATAATAAATGGTTCCTTTGGTACGTGAAAGGAATAGAAGTTGCAGCTTTTTAATTTGGGGAGGAAGATCCATTATAAGGATTTAATGAATTGATATTCTCAAGATATTCATATGCCCAAAATATCACAATAAAATTCATTTTAATAGTAACTTAGTCCATAAACACATTTTATATCATTATTTTTAATATAGTTTTCCAAAAAATACAATCTAGGGATCTGAGGTCTAGTGTATTTGGAAGATTGGACACATAAATACATCATCTTTAAATATAGACTATATAATATTTATTTAATGATCTATATAGTTCTTTAAACTACCATATATCTTCTAAAACTACATAGGATACCCTAGGAAAATATATAAAGTAAAATGGTGAGCTAAAAATCCCAATAAAGAAATAATCATAGTAAATCATGATGATGAGACAACACATATAAGTTAGGATACATAACATGATATCAAAAATATATTGATCATAAGCATAGAAACATAGAATAATAAAATGATATCATAAGTCCATTGAATCATAAATATTTGTAAATAACACAAAACGTGAAATCAAAATCATAAGGAAAGTCTCACTATCAGGACAACATAACATAGTGTGCTAAGCTAATTACTTGTGCGCCATAAATGGTATCTCATGTGATGAAAACATTACCCAATGCATTGAAGGACTATATAATTTTTGTATCACCCATCACATCATAATATATACATGTATATGTATACCCCATGAGTAAAATAAATTATACATAAATCATAAGCGTGATAAAACCCAGAAGTAAGAAGTGGGTTTCATAATCTTTATTCAAAACATGAATGAAGGATATATCATAAGGATTCCCAAGATAATAATTAATTAAATCATTTTTTAAATTAAAATTTTAATAAATAAAAAAAGGTCTTGAACAGGGATTTCCAATGTATAAAAAAATCATGATAATAATTGGAAATGTGAGGATAAAAAAATATACCACTTAGGTGATACTTTATGAAATGAGTAAAAGATATTTTAAATAATAAAGGTGATTATTATTTTAATTTATACCATAATTAAACCAGGAATATTTTCTATAAAATAATGAGGGTTTTAAAAAACTATTTATGTTATAAAAAATTATGGATGTTTTACTTGACATGAAATAAGGAATTGGAAAGTTTTCTTACATTAGGTTTACTTAAAAGAGATAATCATGAAGGGAACTTAAAACATGTATTATCCCTAAAAATAGAGGTAAAGTAAAATATTTACATATATATATATATAATATATATATAATATTTATTAAATACATGATAATAATATAGATAAAAATAGAGAAAAATAAAGTGAATGTGTAACTCAAGAGTAACTAGGGGGCAGAAGATCCATTACCTCGGGTCCTAATTCATTATTCATGCATGATTAACTTCATGAAAAATAAAATTAAGTTTTTTAACAGCTTTATTAATAACATTTTTCATCTATATTTCATTTTATAATGTATATTTATTATCATTTTTTATTCATTTATTGAATAGTTATTGCATATATCAGTTACTTGAGGTGGTTCGATCAATTTCTCTAAAAATTTCGTTATATATTGATAATAGTCAAATGTTCTATAAAATAGCTTCATAATATCCATAATTATTTAATTTTATTTATTTTATTATTCTATTATCACAAAATTTATAAATTTTCTTAGGTTTTCCCAAAATGGACTCAAATTAAGAAAGGTGTTTTGATATGTTCATTTAAGGCGATTAAGTTTACTATGACCTTTTGTTGTTAATATAAATTATATAATGTCCAATATTATTTTTCTATGATATTAATAGTGTCGTAAATATAATTTTTATACATTAAATTTATTTTTAATTTTATTCATGTTAGTTGGTAATGGAAAATGAAATACATAATTCAGTGGAGAAGGCTTTCCACACGAACACACGAATGACGCTCTCATTTTTTATAGAATAGGAGGGGTTAGAAAATAAAATAATTTATCATTTAAAAATATTAATCATGTTATAAATATTATATTTTTCATAAAATAACTCTTTTGAACCAGTCATGTAATGTAGTTATAAAAAATATAACATGTCGTTTATAGAGGTGGTAGTTTGCACATACGCATGATGGCGTCTTCATTTTTCAAATGGTTATAGAGGAAGGTATAAAATGGATATTAAATTAGTATAATATGATTTTATCATATTAATAATATTATTTTCATCACACTTTCATGGATAAATAATATTATATGGGGTGTAATAAGAAACAAATTAAGAGAGTTCAGTTGAGAACATTACATCTCCCTTTGGATGTTCTCCCTTAGGTAACACCTTAAGAATTCTTATCTTGGTTTTCCACAATAAAAAGTATTCTAGGACATAGTGAGAGGTTTTATAAGATATTAGGGTAGATCTTTGGTTTATATATGCTTTATAATGAGTGGATAAATGGGGTGGTGAATGGTGGTATTTATAAGTGAGTTAAGTGGTATTTTTGAAATAATATAAAAGGGTTAGTCACTATTCAAGGAAATTAACTTCAATAACGGACAATAATGGAGTGTGGGAAATTTTATGGTTGATAATACCTCAAAAAATCATTTTAAAACATTTTTTTAACATGTTTTTATGTCTTTTACTCTTTGATTTTTTACTTTTACCATTTTTTCTTCTACCACAGTAACTACATTTTTACTCAAGTAATTTATTTATTATACCTAAAAATAAAATAGAACTAATTAAATAAATTTAAACCAATAATTATAAATCTGAAATCATTTTTTAAAATTAATTTTTTTTAAAGTGATAAAAAAGAATTCTAAAATAATAAATGTATAACATATTAAAAACAATTTTTAGAAAAAAAAATAGATTTTTAAGCATAAAAATGGGTTTGGGATAAAATTATGAACGTTTTTTATTTCCATAACATTAATTGTTTTATTATTAACTATTGTTTCTTGAGACGTGATCGAGTGGTACTCATCACTAGCCTCTACATCTAAGAGACCAGGGTTTGGATCTTGACAGCCCCCTTAGGGAGTTATGATGTAAATGGTGACATAGGCATCAATTCAAGCATGAGGTGATGCAATAAAGTGACATAGGAGTGATTAAATATGGGTTACAGACCCATGTAATGTATTTTGGGCCACTAGGCCATCATATAATCAATGTAATGTACTTTTTATAGAGTGGTTCAACCCTTGGAGGGGTTGTGTGTGTTGTATTTTTTTATAACCTCTAGGACCTTATAAAATTTATTATTAATTATCTAGTTATGTAACATTCAAATTAATACAATAAAAAAAATCTAACTTTTGAATATTTAATTAAAATAAAATTATGAGATAAAAAATTATTCAAAAAAAATGCTTAGGTTTCAAAATGTTAAACATGGGATTTATAAATTCAACATAGTATTTTAAAATGTATCATTTTTACTTATTAAATATAATTTTTTTCTAATGAAAATGTTTATAATTTTTTATTAATACTTTATGATGATGTTGTAAACATCACAATATTGGTAAAAATGGTGGTTTTCATTGTTCACCAAAAAAAGTCAATTATTTTAGAAAAATACCAAAATTTCATCATAAGATAATGATAATATTTTGAATTAAAAAATTAATCTCAATTTATTAGATTCAATTTTTATGAGTGATTAAAATTAGTTTTAAATATAAGTGCACAAAATTAAATAAAAATAATTTTTATAAAAATATATTTTAAATCATGAAATGAATTTATTATTATTACTATACAATAAGTTATTTGTTATTATAATAGTAGAGATATTATTCCTATGGTAATATTATGGTCATAAATTAATGATAAAAAAATTAGTTTTTATTATCTATATTACCTAATATGATGCCCTTATATATGTAGAAGGGAAATTTTTATATACAATTTAGGGGATGTTTCATTATTCCCCACTTAATAAATTTTTTCCTTAAAATTTAATTTCATAAACTATGGTGAAAATAAATGTGGTTACTTATATTTCATTGTCGCTTCAAGTTCTCATGTTTCCTCTTCATAATTATGGTTTCACCAAATCACTTTTATGAGGTGAGTTGTCATATTGTGTGGAACTTTGTCTCTACACTACAAGATATTCACTAGATGCTCATTTTAATAGAGATCACTCTCTAACTATACCACCTATAGATTTAGTTCAAGTGAGGGATCCGGTATGTACTTCCTAAAGAGGGATACTTAGAACACATCATGTACTTTATATGGGTTTTGGGGAGCACTAGTCGATATGTCATAGCTCTGATGCGATTAAGAATCTCAAAGGGTCCAATACATTTAAGACATAGATCCCCCTTATTCCCAAACCTCATGGCTCTCTTTCAAGGATATATATAGAAAAAAACTTTATCACTAACCTCAAACACTAACTCTCATCAACAGTTATTAGCATAATTTTTTATTAACTTTATGTTATTCTGTTATGTTATTGAATGGTCTTAACCTTATTTACTATTTCATCAACCAGTTTTAGTCCTAATAGCTTATGTTCATGAACCTCATACCAACATACAGAATTTCTATATTTCTTCCTATATATGGATTCATATGTGGCCATTTGAATGATCAACTATAAAATATTATTATATGAGGACTCAACCAAAGGAAGATGATGGCCTTATCCTCCCTTGAAGTCTATAGAATAATCACTCAACATATCCTCAAGTTTCTAGATAGTTCATTCAGTATGGGGATGATATGTCATAATGAAGTTTAAATTTTTGTTTAATTCAATTTGAATAATTTTTCATAAATTTAATGTTGACCTCAAATCTTGATTAGATATAATTGATAGTGGTGTTCCATGAATCCTCACCAATTCTCTAATGTATATCCTTTCAAGATTATTGAGTGATAATTACTCTCAAATGGAATTAAAGTGAGTAGTATTTTTAAAATGGTACACCAAAACCCATATGGAATTATTCTCTTTTTATTTATTTGGAAGAACCATGAAAAATCCATCTTGATTTTCTCTTAATTCCATGTGGGTATGGTTAATTGTTGCATCATTAATTTGGAGTTTTTCCTCTCTTCCTTCACTTGTTTACACACTCAAAAACTTTATGTATATTCCACAATATATTTCTTCTTATTTTCCCACCAATAGTATTCTTAAATATATTTATACATCCTTATACTCTCTAGGTGGATAGAAACTGTTGAGTTATGATCATCATTTAGGAGCTTCTTATTTATCTCAATATTTGATGGCATGTATATTCATTTTCCAAATATTACAAATACTTATTCATCAATGTTTAACTCCAAGTATTTTCCCTTTAACACATCATTCACATTATTTTTTATCTCCACATAATTAATTTGAGATTTATTAATTTTCCCCTGAAAAGAGGTTGAGAAATCATTTGATAGAGGTGTTATGATATTCCATCCTTTATGACTTTCATATACATCTTTTTCGTGTATAAGAAGATTAAGTTCTTGTCAATACTCGTCATATATAAGGTTGTAGTATCTTTTCTTCTAAGATCATATGCCACTTTATTTTCCTTCCTAGGGTGGTGTTGTGAAAGTGGGTTCCATGTACCCAACTTGAATAGTAATTTTTTATTATTATATCATGTATATAGATACTTATTCATGATTTAATCTTACTATAATATTGTTGATACTTATGCATCCACTATTTAAATGGTAATTTCCTTAGATTGTTTATCGTATCAATGGGCCATAGAAGTTCAGAGCTATTATGGGAACCTCTAGATACTATGAAAATGACCTTAAAAAATGTCCTATAGTCTAGATACATCATACTGACAGGATTTAGATGATTTATGACTATCAGTTTTTGGGTTCTCATAATCATTGAGACTTCTTATCATGAATTTCTCACTTGGTGATCTTGATTAGAGGAGATAATAAGGGTTGGCCCTCTAATAGGAACACCACATGTTTTGAGTGTCATTATTTGTTCCTATTTATGAGCATGTGCATTATTATCTTGAAAATATATCATTATAAATGTGTTCCATTTGATTGTATACTTTGATTAAATATGAAAATCATGACATTTATGATGTGGTGAGGTCACTTGTGTTGGGTGTGTCATCAGTGATATGGAATTAATTAAATGGTTAAGATGAGATTTGTTACTTTTGTAAAAGAAGAGATATATAAGACCTAGTTGACCAGGATGGTGGTACCTTTAATAAATCCATGGTCATTATAGAAGAAGTTAAGACCATCCAGTAAGTTCATGAATAAATAAAGCAAGAAAAAGATGATTACATGAAGTTTTCATCTTTTTTATGAGATATCATGAGACAAAGAGTTTATATTACAAAGTGTATGTTCCTAGGAGGTTTTCATTACTATGACTAAACCTTATTTCCTTAGAGGATTTGATGGGTTACTAAAATTTTATCATCATCTATGGGTATCACTAACTTCTATTGAGATGAGGTGCTAGAGGGACACACACAAAGCATATTCAGAAGCTTGACTAATTCTAGTGAATTGGAGTTTAGGGCATAACATAGTTTTATTATTACAAGTAAGTGATAAATTAATTATGATCATAATAACATGTTTTTGATGTTATAAGTATTATTTTGGGAATTTAAGGAAGGGTTAAATTAGTAAAGGGAATAGGTTCAATTTTAATAAGTTTAAATCTAACTATAAATGCCAAAATATACCCAAATTTAAGACATTATTCATTCGCTTGAATATAAGCGACTCTCTACCCTCACTATCAAGTTTTAAATAGATAAAGGGAGTATCAGGCCAAGAATTAATCAAAATCAGATGATTTATGGTTTTTATTTAATTTTTTGTGCTTAATTACTTCCACACAATATCCTTGGGTTGTAACCAGGTTACTCTTCACTAGAGATTCCATCATAACATCATCCCAACAATAAAATTCTGAAATAAATTTTTTTTATACTTCCATAACACTCCTAGTATAAAAAATTTATATCAGAGAGATTGTGTACTGAATTAAGTCGATGTTTGAATTATATTTTCATGAATTAAAGTATAAGGTTTTGATATGGTCCCAACATCACTAGTGACACTTAAATCTAAGATCAAATGATCAAGTTATGGTCATCTGAAGATTGTAGAAAAAAATTTTGGTTTTAAAAAAAATTAAAATTATTATTTGGATACAATTAATATGAATTGTAATTTGGATATTGTTCATTTGAATAATATAGAGGGTGGATCAAGGTCCTTCATAACAGAAGGAATACATGTCTATTATCAGGTCTTCCATGATATTTTTTTAAAATAATAATTAAAATTTTAAATTAAAAATATATATGTAATAGGTGTATAGTACCTATAAGTTAACAATAACTTATGGGTAAATAGTATCTACTTGTGAATAGTGATTTAAATATTACCTAGAACCCCTTTGGGTGGTTTTAAATACTCAGGAATCCCATAAAATTCTATAAAAATTCCAAAAAATATTGAAAACATTTATAATTTATTAAATTTATTTTTGGGACTCTGTGGTAAGTATATTATGAATTAAAATTATTTTAATTTATTTTAATTGATAATAAATACCCTCATGTAGAATTATTTTAAAATTTATTTTATTTACAAGATATTAATGTATATTGACTTATTGTGTGCCTTTGGTCAACCAATTTATGTCTGTTTTTTCATTTATTTTTCATTTATTTATTTATTTATTTATTTATTGCATAATTTTTTTGTAACAATTAATTAATAAATGGAGGTTTGTTCGTTGTATGTTATCCTTGTTATATGTATAAGGGTTTGAATGTTCATGAGAGTTTATACATGTGTATCCCACGTAACCAAGTCCCCCTCACCTATGTGCAAGTATTATTTTATAATGAGGATTATAATAGATGATGCAGTTCATGTTGAGACTTTATGATGCACCATACAGGATTTTCCCACATTGTATGGGCTGAGCGTTGTAACTCAAGTCATATGTGTAACCCAGATTAAGGATTTTCCCCTAGGATCTAGGTTAAACCATTAATCACTCAATGTATCAATCATTATAATGGGATTATGATCATCTAATTTAATTTTATTTATGTATGGTTTATTATTTATATTTTTTAAAGTTAGATGTGATCACATAAAATAGTAAACAAGTATACATGGATAAAATGAATATGTGTGGTGAATGTTTTCTATTTATCATGGATAATTTGTGAGAGTGATCACATAAAAAATCATGATAAATATAAATGGATTTCATTTTCTAAGAAAATTATAGAAATCCTCAAAGAAAATATTAATTCATTTATGCCTACTATCACTTGAGTTTGAAAAAAAAATATACATTTGCGGTGATTGAAGACTCCTTAGGAATTATCAGGAGGTGTTTCCCCATGGAGTATATGGGAACTCCCGTATCACCTGGAATAATTCACATTCATCACTTTGATGGGTTATTCGACAATATATCCAAGCACATTAACAATTGGAAAAATATATTTATTTCTTTTGGTGATAGTATTACTCTAGTTAATTTTATTCTTACTTCCATACCAATGCATTTTCTCTCGATATTAAAAGTTCCCAAGGTGGTTATCATGAAGATTAAAAACCTCATGTTGTCTTCCATCTGGGATGACCACTCCAATAGAAGGTGTCATTGGGATTCATGGGTGAGGTTGGCTAATTCCTAGGATGAAGGTGGAATCAACCTGAGGGATGTCATAGGTACGAAGCACAACTTTTAAGCCAAGCTATATTGGGAAGTTTTTGAAGTTAAAAATCTCTAGAGTAGCTTCATTAAAAATAAATATGGGGAGAACATAAGGCATCTTAGAGGGATGGTTTATGGTTTTTGTAACTCTATCTAGGGGAAAATCATTTTTATTCTTTAAAATTATCATTGGATCATTATTCATGGAGAGATGGTTTCTGGGGCCATAATTGGGCTAGTGTTGTGCTCAGCTTTCTGGGGTGTCTGATATCAGATGTCTCATTTAGGAATTCCAGTAATTACCCTTCATTAATGAATGTTATTTTTAACCACCAATAATGTGAACTTTTCCATAATATTCCCATGAATTATGAATAGTATGTCTGAGTTTTCATGGGTTCCTCATATGGTTATTTCTGATCAAAAGAGCATCAATGGGTTCTATATTGAAACATGGTGCATGATTCTTGGAGAAACATTCTTTGGTCCAAAGGCATTTTTCCTAATTACAATTTTTTAATATGAAATTTTTGGGACCATTCACTCCCCAATGATGATGAGATCAATCATAAGGTTTCCCAGTTAGATTTTAAGAACACCTATTACAGACATACCCATGAGAAGTCTACTGCTCATATTTTCTTTAAAGGTGATTGGCCAACTATGGTGTGAAGAGAATTTAGAGATTTTACAAGTCTTGCATCCCATGTTCTTAGCAGTGATGAGTTTCTACATATTTGGTTCAATTGAGCTATAAGAAATAACCCCAAAAATAAGGCAAGGGTACTTCTCATAGTGGATAGCTACAAGTGTTTATGGTAGTCAAGGAACAAATCCTATTGTGGGGGTGTTTTTGGGATCAAGTCATTACCTGGTAACCAGAACTAGAAGACCATTGGTTGATATGGCACCTTTTATTAAGCAATAGGATCATCGTGAATGTATATGATCCCCCTCTCTCCAGGAAACATATATATACCCAGGGACATTGGATCCACTACTTCCCTCCCTCCGATGACTTCAAGATTGATGTTTATGGGTCCAATTTTTTTTGGGTTCATGAGAGAATGAGGTATTTTTCATAACCCATATGGCTCTATGATTCTTACCTTTAATGCTTCCTATGAGATTGGAGAATCTATTACATTGGAGACTTATTCCATATGTGATGGGTTGTAAATGTGCAGAAGTGAAAATATTGATCTATCTACTGTAGAGGTTGATTCTTTGATCATCCTTCACTCACTATAAGGTGGGATCATAGTCCCTTAGTCTATTACCTAATTCATACAAAGATTCAAAACCTTAATCAATAACCACACTACCTTACTTTACACATAGTGATAAGGGAATCAGAATATATATTATTTTCATTCTAGGGTTACCTTAGATAGTAATCATAATTAATTTTCCAATCTTGGAAATATTCCTCTTCGATGTTTAAATATTATCAGGTTTGATTCTCTCAGGCTTCATCATTTTATAACCCCTTGATATTGTTCTCTCTTTTGGTTTTATCAATAAAAATATGATGATTTTTTTAAAGTTGGTAGAAATAAATAGTCATTGATGGATTGTTGAAACTTTATAGAAAAATAATTGTGTAATAAAAGGTTTTTCCTTTCATAATATAGGAATTCACTCAACAGATTAAGGATTCATGAGTTAACGCACTTGGTTATCCAAAATCCTTCCTTTAGACACTCTGAGTAATGACATAGCTATATCTTAGACTATGAGGAGAGTAATTTAGGATACTTTCCATTAGAATACTCAAGAGACTAAATATTTATAATCTAGTACTTGAGGAATAATAGTATTTAATAAAATAGTTTGAGACATTTAAGATTAATAAGTTTATAATATATAATAATAAATAACAAAGATAAAAAATTTAATCTACTAGAGTTTTTGTGGATAAATGGAAAGTAATACCACAATTTCATTGTGAATAATTTTAAACAAATAAAATTTCCAAAAAGGAATGAATTTACAAGATTATTATAGGATCTTGCACAAATTACTATGATATGAAAATAAATTCTATGTGTTGGAGTCTGCACTACCTGTTATATTACCTCAACAAGCAAGTGAGAGAGAGAAAAGGAAGGTTACAACAGACTCATAGATGATGCCTTATATGTTCACATCGTAGTGTTTTCATCAATTTTCAATTATTTGTGAAAATAATGTTAGGAATTAGATGGTATAACATGTTGTCCCATCTATAAGAAGTTTAGGAGAGAGTGAAGCAAGAAATAAATGAGATTGTGATTACACTAAAAAAGTGTAAATTGAAAGACAAATTCAAATTGAATCATGATTATTCAATAAATATCATTGTTCCATCCTTATCACCTAGTTACTATGGTTTAATTTATGATTATAAAATGAAAATTATATAGAAAATTGTTCAATATATTTTAGGTAAGTTTCTCCAAGAAATAAGAAATTAAAGAAATATTAGTCATTAGTTCTTATGTTGAACTAGTTGAAATACAAGGCGAAAAGGACAATGAAAAGTGTGATTACAAAGGTATCTTAACATTATCATTTAAAGAAAATTAGATGAGCATAATAAATGTGACTATTTTATTCACATATGGAAAGATTAATCTTGGTAAGATAAATTTAAATGGATTGAAGTAGAATAAAGTAGAGACTTTGACTTCATGTATATTCATCAGTTAATAGTGATGATTATTAAGTTTTAAATATAATTTATATCACATATGTGTTTTTAAACATAGGAACCAAGTTATTATAAAAACATTACTATAATTCAAGGTTATTTCTCCAAGTGGATGAGAAAGTTTGATTCCTGCATCAATAATGAGAAACAGACGATTTTTTGTTTCTTAGTGGATTGATTCATGTGAAACAATAATTGTACATTAACAATTACCAAAATATTTATCTTGGTATTCTTTAATACATAACAATACATTATTCCTTCTGGAATTAATGTTTTTTGTGGTGTTTCATACTCAATTAATAGTTCAACGATACTTGAATCATTGGAAATAAATGGTGGATATAAAAAATGTAAGACTCAATAATACCCAGTTGTGTAAAGATAATTGTTTTCTAAATAAAATTAAAATTATTTGTCAATAATATACTTAGTAATATATTTGGTCTATTTTAAGATAAAAAACCTTGATTATTATTAACATACTGGTCAAGTTTTAAAAAAAGAAACCTATAAAGTTAAGACAAAAAGCTTACATATTTAGTTCAAATTAATCTTGTGAAATGTTATAATGAGAATTTAGAGGTAATATTATATACTTCATAAGATTCCATTAATAAATTTAAGGAATGTGAAAGTGAATTAAGAAACATGTATGGTTAAAAGATATTATTTTCTTCAAGATCATAATCCAA
Organism: Viscum album; assembly: GCA_963277665.1. Lineage (NCBI taxonomy): Eukaryota > Viridiplantae > Streptophyta > Magnoliopsida > Santalales > Viscaceae > Viscum > Viscum album. The sequence continues at coordinate 196,407,435 of OY728131.1, read as the reverse complement.
AGAATATCATAACCAATCATTTTTCATTCATGAAAATGTAAAGTGGAGTAATTCCTAAACTCTAATTTCCTTATACACATCAAATCCATTATACAAGTAAAATGAAGATCAATAATGAGTCATACATTCATGTATTGATCATTAAAATGTAGAGTGGATTTATTCCGAAACTCTTATTTCCTTATACACATAAAATCCATGATGTGAGTAAAAGGGGGATCAAGGATGAATTTTATAATTCATGCAAAGTCTTCCATTATATTTTTGATACATACGTCACAAATAGAGATGCTAACCCATAAAAATATGTCAATTATAATGAAAAATGGATATCATATGAGTTGTAATATGAATAAAATCCATATTTTCATAATATCATGTTTTTAGATGCAAATAATTTGTTAAATCTAAGTTAATAAACAAACTTCATTAAGAAACACACAAATTACATATCAGTAGTATATCCTAAAGGATTTATAGGATACTACATAAATATTTAAGATATAAAATTTATAGTTAAGTTGATGAATATATTTCTATAAAAGGGTGAACATATATATTTGAGATAGTGGGAGCAAGACTAACTTGAATAAATTCAAAATCTCAAGATACAAAAGTATTTAGAATAGGAACAAGTTCCTCAAGAGATTGTAAAATAAGAACTATTATAGAGAAACATGTTGTATATGAAAGTATAAAACCAAGAGAAGTTGTATTTATACTCTCTAAAATAGATGATATATTATTTGGTTAGAATAAAAAATCTTATAAGGAAGGAGTATAAAGAAACATGCTATGATTTTAAAGTTTATATTAATTCAAAATGGATTCCCTATACCAAAATCAAGTTCATTGATTTGGTAGTTTCTCCAATTTATTTAAAGTCATTAGTGGGTATTAAATGGGAACTCTACATGGAAGTTACAAGCATAGAACCAATAAGTCTCGATTGTTTTTACCAAATCATCATGAAAAATCCATTTGAATTATACTTTTCATAAGAAACTTTCTATGATCACTATATCAGGATATTGAATATCAAGAACACCTTCCTTAGGATTAGGCCTTATAAAATATTTCTATATAGTATGACCAAAAAGGGTTGGTGACATCAAAGAAATCCAATAAGGGATTCAGGTTATATAGATCCAACTTTGGATTAAAGTTAGAATCATAGTCATAGAATATTCATTTGAAATGAATGGTTTCCAAGAATTTATCATGGTTAGGGGGAGAGCTATAGTTTTCCATGTAAAGTATATTAATAATATATGGAAAATAGTTATTAGTATTATAGTTAGTTAATATTGGATCAAAAGTAATTTTCCAAATATTGAATTAAATTAGTAACCCAAGTTATGGGGAATAGGATCTATTAAGGTAGATCTAATGGGATGCCTAGACTAAGTCAATATACATATACTAACAATGTTTTGGAACATTTAAAGAGAGAATTGTTATCAATGTCACATGGAATAAATCTCTCCAAGAATATATGTATGAGATATAAGAGGAGATTAAAATGGTTTATAGAAATTCTATACACTTTTGTGAGGGATTTATCATATATTTCATGTTATTAGCTACATATTATATTGAAAAAGCATAAATTATGGTAGGAAAATGTCATATAAATCCAAGATAATTATATAAGAAGTAGTCAGAACAACCCAATTATAATTGAGAAAGTATAAGGGATATGTACCTGGTACTTGGATATGTGGGAACACTAGTTTTAATGAGAAAAAACTAGTATTACCAGAGATAAATTGATCTAATATTGTAGTTATGGTTAAGGTAATGATCAATAGTAGCTCATTGAATCTTATAGTAGTTATATCTATAAATACTAAGTATATTGTGGCTTCTAATACATACAAACAGTTAGTGTCAAACACACAATGTTTTTTTCTAGTTCTTATAACCACACCTAGTAAGTAATATATTTCCATAATATAAATTATGATAATCTTATTATAATGATATTATCCAAGATATCAAGTTTTTATTGAGGAAAAAAGGGATATACACATGGATATCATCTCTTATGGAGTTTTACTCAATGAGGTGAAGTCACAGATAGAAGATTATCTATGTAATAAAATGTGGTGAGCCAAATGAATATGGTTATTACTCAATAGAATCATGATATTATCATGTGAATACTAACATGGATGGTTAGAAATTTGGATCTAGTGATTGTGGGTGTGTTGTGAAAGTGGTACCCTAGATCCAACTTGAATGGTAATTTTTTATTACCATATTATGTATATAGAGAGTTATACATGATGTAATCTTAATATAATATTATTTATACTTATTTATACATTATTTACATGTTAATTTCCATAGATTATTTTCCATATAAATGGGTTATAGCAGTTCCTAGCTATAATGATAACCTTGAGATACTTTTATAGTAATCTTAAATAAATGTCTTGTAGTCAAGATATATCATACCAATGGGACACAGATGATGTCTAACTATCAGGTTTTGGGGGATCATAAGCATTGAGACTTATTCTCATGAAGTTTTAACTTGGAAATCTCGATTAGAGGAGATCGTGAAGAGTAACCCACTAATATGAACACCACATGTTTCTGGTATCATTGATTATTCTTATTTATAAGAATGTGTATTGTTCTTTCAAATTGAGATCATTATCAATGTTTATCATTTGATCATGTACTTAGATTTAAGATAAAAACCATGAAATTTATGTCATGTTAAGGTAGCCTATGTTGGGTGCATCATTGGTGGTGTAACATCTTGTTTCCCACTTTCAGTTAATTACCTTCTATTTTAATTATTTTCCTCATTAATTGGGAGCATATTGGGACTCCCTAGGATGGAGATAATTTATTTGGGAAAATGAATTAATGTTCAAGGATAAATGTTTTTTTGAATTAATGGATTTTGATTATGAATGTGTAAATGGAATTGTGGAGTTATTCCTAAGTTCAAAGAACTCTCGAGGTGTTTTTGTGTTTGTTTGTAACAACTTGGAGTTTTCTACTATGTGATGGGAAATTACATGGTGTGTTAGGGGGTTACATGGTGTGTATGTAGTCACTAGAAAAAAGTTATGAACTGTTTACAGGACGTGAAAATGGTACATTCCATGTAATGGTTACACAAAGTGTAATAATAAAAGGTCGGTTTTTAATAAAAATGAGATGAGTTTTTCAGAGTACTTAAGCTTCATGTATTACACATCGTGTAAAGGGGTTACACATCATGTAACTATCAGAAGTTACACTTTTAGGGTGCCATACGGGAAAAAACTTTATTCATTCTCCCACAGCTCTCTTGGCTCTCAACCTAGAAGGCTTCTCTGATGATTTTTAGAGCCTTCATTTGATCCGAATTGATCCATTTGGAAATTGATCATTGTGGCAGTTTTTTTTTTCATATCCTTAGGAAAGTAATCCTTTTTTCTTCTTCATTTTCTTGATTTTGATAATTTGGTAACATCTTGTTGTCATATTCATTGATCGATGGTGATGTTTCTTCTTACCTTATTCAAGATTCATGGTGAAATCTTGTTATGGGATTCATTTCCTTTACTGTTTGTGGGGTGAAGGGTGTATATTCTTGAGATATGTGTTATCTCCTATTCTTTACCAATACATTTTTTAAATTAGATAAATTCTAATATGTGTAGACTAATTCTAGGGCCACCATTTTCATTGTTATGTTTTCTTGTTAGTGGATCCTTTGTGGGTGTGTGCGACCCCAAGTTTTTAGGCAGGTGGTTTTGTCTCTATACTATGTTGATGAACTATATTGCTCATGTTTTTAAAAATTTATTTATAAATAAATTCTTCATGATTTTTTGTGTGTGTAAATGAATTTTTTATAATAGATGGTTTTCCCCGGTTTTTGGTAAATGGAAAAAGGGTTATTTTCAAATAATTTAAATGATTTATGAAATGCATCACATGGGAATCCTTGGGTACATAGGTGGAAGGTTTAGATTAGGTACATCATCCATATTAAAATCAGGAGGTTAGATCATGGGGATTTTCTCTACTCCCTAGGCCTATAATTCTGGGGACTTGTTCTTGACATTGTTGGGGGGTTCATTCATGGGGTGTTCCTCTACTTCTTAAGACTATGTTCTAAGGACTTGTTACACACTAGTAATTGTTGTGGTATGAGTGGTATACTAGCCTAACCTATTGAGTTCCTTATCATGATTTATATATTCTTGAATTTATATTTTTTGGGCTATGATATGCATGATTTGGAATTTTCTAAATGATAAATAGACAATTATGATTGAAATTAACATACCTACCCTTTTTTGTGGAATTTTTGGAAAAATAGAAATATTTACCATGCTTTAATTTAACTATTTTACTTCTTATCATACCATGTTTTATTTTAAATAAGAATATTTGTATTGTTGTACAAATACTTGTTATGGAACATCTGGGTGGGATCATACTAAGCCTGTTAGATCACACCATGCGCACTTCATTGATGGTGTGTATACCTTTATATGTCCTTTGATGTAGGGAAAGGAAATGTGCCATAGGGATACAGTGAGGTTTTTTGTCATCTGGATGAGTAGCTAGTGGTGAGATGGTGGGAGTCAGACAATGTTATAACATAGAGTAGTTGTTTCTTCCTATTTTAGTAGTCCTTTGTGGTTGTACTTATACTTGGAGATTATTTCGACATTTGAGTTTTTTGGATTCAATTATGGAATATATTTATCTTCTGATATTTCTCTCTATCTTGTATGTGTGTGTGTATGTTCCATTTAGTTGCTTCAAGTTGGAAAAAATCATTCTCTCTAGTTGTTTACTGATGCCTAGGTGCTACTCTCTAGTCCATGGGGATCAGGAACACCCTTCAGGTATGTGTTGGGTTAGTTCAGGTACCAATTTGAGAGGTTATTCAAGTAGTTTCATTACATTCTGGTATCAAAGGCTGGTTTTTCCTCATGATTTATTTTCTTGGGATGTTTGGTAGACCGGTGATAGAATTTTCAGGACTTGAGAGGTATATTATAGGAAGTACCTAGCCATATCTTGTCATGATGAGACTCAAGTTACCATGGGATGTTGGGATGTGTGTATCCTATTTTGAGTTCTTAGTGTTAATATTAATTTTTAATTATGGGTTTTCTAGTTTTAATTGAGATTTTTTTCTATTTTTTGGTGGTTTCTTTGGTTTCAGTGTGTATAAGTATTCCTCTAAGATGTGTTCTATGAGTTCTTTTAGAGGGTGTGATTGATTCTCCTCAAGGGAATCATCTGATGGATCAGAACCTTATCGAGGTTATCATGTAGGAATTTTGTGTTGTTGATCAGAATGTTCCATAAGTTCATAACGTAGTTGTTGAAGTATAGCTAGGAGTTGGAGGAGACAGGGATTGATCATCATATTTTTTTCATTAGAATACACAATCCTTTAAAGGTATGAATTAACCTCAAGAGTTGGAGGTATTTCTTGACAATATTGATCAAATATTCAACTTTCTAGAAACATATGAGAATATCAAGGTTAAGTGTGTGGTATTCCAACTTGATGGTTCCAGCAAAAGGTGGTGGGATTCCATGGTATAGGTTGATAAGCATGTGGTATCAAACTGGAAGGGTTTTTAGACTCTCTTATTCTGGTAGTTTTTTCTAGAGTCACTAATGATGTAGAAATATTTGGAGTTCTTCTCTTTGTAGTAAGGAGAGCATGCAATGTCAGTATATGCTAATTGGTTTATTGAACTAATTTGTTTTTCACGAGAAGTTGTAAAGAATGACCAGGTCAAATATCAGAAGTACCTAAAAGGTTTGTGATTGGATATCATATTGTAGGTAATTATGATGAATATTTTGACCTATGAGGAGAAATTAGATAGTTATATAATGGAATATATGGATATAGAAGGAAATATTGGATTATTCTACCCCTTCTCTTCCAACTAGTGGTAGATTTAGTGGTGATTTAGGTAAAAAGGATGTTTCAAGATCATAGTAGGAGTAGAGGAGGTGGTTCTTAGCAGAAGGACTCTTCAGAACCTCCATTTATAGCTAGTGGTGTGCCTATGACATGATATTAGTGTGAAAAGGTTAGACACATGTGGTGTTATTGTCTTGAACCAGCAAATATGTGTAACACTTGTTGGTGTTATGGTCATATCCAGAATTTCTGTCAGGCTATGTCTACACCTCGATATGGTGAGGGATCATTGGATCTAAAGGCTACTACGGCATAGTCATATGCTTCAAATACTATTGGGATCTAGAAATAGGCCTCAAGAGTGAAGCACCTTCCCACAGTAGATTAGTTTCTAGTGGAGGGAGATGTAGGTCCAGTGACTGTGAGAGATATCATCTTATTTCTTCCTTGGTAGCAATTTATTTATTTTATACTAGTGTTTCCCACTCATTTATATCTAGTCATTTCATTGATATTATTAACATTACAATGGAACCCATGTCCTTTTTTATGGATTTAGAGACACCTCTTAGGAAAAGGAAAGATAAGGGATTTCATTTTCCTTCCTTTTTACTATCAATAGTTGATATGAATATAGTCTAGGATTTTCTTGTTCTCAATCTAGATATGTTTTAAATCATTATCAAGATGGATTGACATGTTTCTCATTGAGCTGAGGTTGATTGTTATAATCAGTGTGTCTTGTTTCTTGTTGTCGATGGGATATCATGGGTGTTTCAGGGAGAGTTGGATCTGAGGTTTGGCCATGCAAGACCTTCCTACCCATAGTTTAGGAGTTTTTTGTCTATTATTGTAGTCGATACTCATGATGTTTCTTCTATTGTTGATCTTACCACCATTATTCGGGGTATTCCTGATAATTTACCATGTGATTTCTCTAGGATTCCTCCAGAGTGGGAGGTAGAGTTTACAATTGACCTAGTTCTAGGTACATAGACGATATTGATACCTTCTTACCATATGGAACCAGCGGAGCTAAAAGAGATCAAAATTCATTTGTACAACCTGGTGAAAAGGGGTTTTGTTCACTCTAGTGTTTCTCCTTGGGTATCCTCAGTGATCCTTTCTAATAAGGCAGATGGTTCACTCTGGTTGTGTGTATACAATCAAAATTTGAGCAGATTGATGGTTAAGAACAAGTATTGTTTACCTCATGTGGTTGACTTTTTTTATCAGTTAAAAGATAAAATGTGGTTTTCTAATATTGGTCTTCAGTAGGGTTATCATCAGCTCAAAGTGCGGGAATCTGATATACCAAATAAGGCTTTCAAGACTAGGTAAGTCCATTATGAATATATTGTGATGTTATTTGGTCTAACTAATTATCCTAATATTTCCATGGATTTAATGAATCAAATATTCCATCAGTACCTCAAAACTTTGTAATAGTGTTCATAGATGATATTTTGGTGTATTCAAGATTTGAGCATGAGAACGTGTGCCATCTAGGTTTGGTTTAGGAAATCTTGAGAAGTCACCATTTGTATGGAATGATTTTGAAATATAATTTCTGGATTCAAGAAGTGAAATTATTGGGGTATAAGATCTCTGATCATGGATTACCAGTTAATCCTAATAAGGTAAATGTTTTTTTTCATGGGAAGAACCATGAAACATCTTTGATATTTGAATATTCCTTGGTATTTCTGGATATTATTGATGGTTCATCAAGGTATTCTCTAATTTTGAATCACATTTCACTACTCTTACCAAGAAATGGGAAAAATTTATATGGGATGAAAATTTTCAATCTTCTTTTGATTATTAGAAATGACTTATGACATCATATCTAATTATGGTCTTTCCAGAGACTAGTATGGGGTATGTGATTTTTTATGATTCTTATGGCACTAGTTTGGGTTTTTTTCTCATGCAGTATGATCATGTGGTGACTTACAGCTCTCATCATCTTCGACCACATGAGAAGAATTATCCCACTCATTATTTATAGATTATAGTAGTTATGTATGAACTTAATTGTTGGAAGAATTGTCTTTTTGGGGAAAGGTTCATAGTCTTTTATGACCATAAGAGTTTAATTTATAAATTTTATCATAAATAATTTAATCTTGGATAGATCAAGTGGGTGGAATACCTTCAAATTTTTGACTTTGATATTTTATACACCTCGGGGAAGAGGGATTTCATTTTAGGCACTCTTCTCAAGAAAGTTTCATTGCAAATTGTTATGAAATTGAAGAGATAATGAAGCCTTATGGGGATTTTTTTCTCAATTGCATATAGATTATCATGATGATGTTTCAGATATGGTTCTCACCAATGTCTAGTTATAATAAATTCCCATTGAGTTAATTCTATAGAATCAATAGAAGGATTTTGAGTTGAGAGGAATTCCAGAAAACCTATATAGTGGGGAGACCATTTCTGGTTGGTCTATCTATTCATATAGTACTATAATTTTTTTGTATTGGTTTGTTGTCCTGGAATCATTGAGGATATCATTTTTGTTTGAATGTTATATTTCTTCATGGTCCATTCATCCAGGCACTACAAATATGTATAAATACATGAGATGGTGATTCTTATGGCTAGGTATGAAGCATGACATTGCTGATTATGTTTCTTATTGCTACACCTACAAACAAATAATGGAAAAGAATTTGAAACCTTCTAGTTTTCTTCGACCTCTTCTAGTTCCAGTTTAGAAATGGGACAATGTATCCATGGACTTTTTCATTGGGTTACCATAGACTCCCTAAGGGAGGAATTTTATCTATGTGGTAATTGATTAGTTGACAAAGTCAGTTCATTTTATTTTGATGAAAGAAACTGTGAAAGTTGGAGATTTGGGTAAGATGTGTTGGAAATGGGCATGCAGTGGAAGCCCCAAGTAGGTGGGTTTCAAAACAAATCCACTGACGATCGACATAAACTTGCCAACTATAGTGAATAGAAGCCTGATCTTAGCTGAGGACCACACATGAAGTATTTTAAGCACAAAAATAAACCATAAAATACCTGGTTTAATTCGAATCTGTGCATGATGTCTGCTCTTTGTTGGCGATCGCTGCTCAAAGAATCCAAATTTGAATTCCTCTAGATCATCCACACATGCTTCAAGGAATCTGAGGGAGCTTTGTTTGTTGTAATCCGGGTGCTAGAACATAATTCTGACGATGCCTTCGACGCTCCAACGATCACTACATTGCTTCACTGGTGATGCCTGAGAGAGTGCTCGATCCGAGATCCTTGGATCCAGAGCCCCTCTCTCTAGAACTTGGGAGAGATAAGAGGAGAGAGAATCCCCATGAATAGTGTTTGGTAATCTCCTCTATTATTATATTTATAGTTTCATGTAATTACCTAGAAATGACAACCCAGCCACCGAATAATCAACGCACTATTAACAACATTTTATGACTATTAATTTGAGTCATAAATATTATTATCACTCACTTGTAATATATTAAACTATTTTGTGATAATAAATGAGTCATCTACTCGACTCATTGTTCCCATAAATATTAATTGAACCTTGAATAATTTAATATTCTTCAATTAATATTTTTCATGTATTTACTAAAAACTCATAAATACATTTAATAAATAAATTAAATACTCGTTATTCTAAACTTGAATAATATGAATTTATTCATTTCATTGGTGATCATTTTTTTTTGGACAAATCCCAGACACCTATTGTGGGGCCCACCATGTCCAAAACTTCTATTCAACTAAATAGGAAGGATTCTTGAATATACTATTGTGTGTGACCCTCTAGGACCTTATCTCGACAGTAGTGAATAGTATTCACAAACCAAGAGTGGGATCTAGCAACCCATCATGGCCCCTGAAGAGATAAGTATTTTCACAGTAGTGACAACCAACCTACCAACATGCACTGTGTAATATAATTTCTTTGTCGGTAATATATCATAAAGCAGGATGCACTCATGTGTCATAACCCTTTTCTTGCTTTATTGTTTGTTGATTTAACTGGATAGATTTACCCTTGACTACCATGGACATGGTCTTAAAAAGGTACTTCCATCCTTATCAACTCGGCCTGAGATATATTACTTCTAAAACCCGGAAGCAAAAAATCCTTTCGTGACCATTCAACCAATGCCATGCCACCAATGATGCATCCAACACAAACTACCTCGCCATGACTTCATTGTCATAGTGTTCGTCTTACATGAAAGTACGTAATCAAATGACATACATTGGTAATGATATCAAGTTAGGATACCATTACACATGATCGTAGAGAGGAGCATCCAATGACGTATAAAACATGTGGTGTTCCTATTGGCATGTCAGTCTTCATGATCTCACTACTTGATATCACCAAGTGAGAAATTCCTGAGAAGAAGTCTCAATTCTTATGAGCCCCCAACACCTGATAATCAAACATCTATTGTGTCTAATCAGTAAGATGTATCTAGACCATAGAACATATATTTAAGATTAGTTTCATAGTATCTCGAGGTTCTCATTATAGCCTGGGAACTTCTATAACCTCTCGACATGACAATTAATTAATGGAAATTACCATTTCAATAGTGGATGTAGAAAATTCTACACTATAATGGTAAGATGACATCATGTATAGATAACTGTATACACGATATGTTAATAAAAATCACTGAATAGTTGGGTCTAGGGCACCAACTATTTCAACACTCCCACTTTCACTAGATCCAACTTTCTAACCAAACTTTTTAGCTACTCGCATGATGAACATCATGTTTCTGCTGAGTAACGGTTTTAGCTACTAGGTCTTCCACGGTTCCATTGCGTGTCTATTCATCTATAGATACCTCATCTCTTTTAGAGTAAAAATTCTAAAGAGATGGTATCCCAAGTATATCCCACTTTTACACTATCAAAACTTAAAATATTGGCTAGTATAAATATCATAATTTTTATTATGATAATAATTTTCTTACCATGTGTGATTAAAAGAACTAGAAAAAAGTATTTAATTTAATAACTACTTATTAGATGCCTCAGAAGCTGCATCGTACTTGGTATTTGTAGGTATGGCCACCACTAGCTTATATGAGCTTGACTCACTCATCGTATTTATCCTAACTACGATAGTATATCGCGTTGATCTATGAAGACTAGTTTTTATCTCCAAAAACTAGTACCCTTTCTTCTCCATTTACCAGGTACATATCTTTTTTACTTGCCAAAGTACAATTAGATAGTTCTGACTGCATCCCTTGCAGTGCTCCTGGATATAACTGATATTTTCCTACTATAAAATATACCTTGTAAATATCAGTACTTGTACACAACATGGTATATGTGATTGATCCATCGCTTCGACGTATGGATCTCAACTCAACATGTTTATCTCTTCCCATGTTCCAGACATGTCAACCTAAAGAGATTATGCTCTGTGAAATAGTCAACAATTCATCTCTTTAATTGTTCTAACATGTATTTTTCAATATAATGTCACTATATATATGATTGACTAGGAACAAGAAACCTATAGATATGCCTCAGTAGATCCAGTTCCCTAGAACTTAGGTTGCTACTTTAATTCAATCACTAGAGAATAAATTTCATCTTGGTCTTAACTAACTGTGAGACCAATGTTTGTTTTCCATATATTGTCGAACATACTTCTTCTTAGAAAACAATGGCGCTCCCACTAACCTCTGGTAGACACATGGAAATCATTTTTTGCAAATGTATATTCTATGATAATGTTTCTTACTTTAATCCTAAACCGGATTTCAGAAACTTACAACCTTTATTAGCATTTTGTGATGTGACCATCCCTTTCTGGTTGTGTCGTATAGACACCATCCACGATTGGTGTTCATGACATCTAATGCTAAATAATTTGATCATAGATATTGTCTATGATAAGTAAAATTATAACGGATTTATGCATAATGAGTTGGATAAACCAATTGAACCTTATTGGTACTACACTTATACCATCCATGTATCAACTCACTTGAATACCACTGAAGTATTCAAAATAATAATCCCCTTTTCACTTTGATACATGGAATCCATTAATTGAATTTTAGTTGGTCTTATCAATTTTAGATAATTGTCATACACCGCTTTCTTGTAGGAAATATTATTCACATTGAATAATTGATCACCGACCGTAGTGAATATAAAAACCATCACCATAGTTTTATCCTTCCTACGCAGTATGTGTCTCTATAACATATTATGTTCCACATGCGCTTGTGGAACTAGTTCCTATTCCAACTACTTATTCATTTTTAGAATTGACTAAACACAAGTCAATATAGATTCAACTATCTCTAATAGAGATGTACACCCTTATATAGAAGTGTAGTCTATTGCTTGACTACCTAATTTTCTATCTTAGGGATTTATGTAACATCCTAAACAACTGTTTGGATTATTACACTAAATGAACAATGTGTTTGTCTTGATGCAATTTCGTTTATGTCCTAACAAACTCTTTGCATCTAAACATGTTTCCTTATGACATAATGGGTTTATCATCATACTATGACTCATATGATGTCCATTTTTCATTATAGTTGGCATATGTTTGTGGGATATCTTCGTTATTTGCAAAGCATTTCATGAGATATAATGGAATTTTCTGAAAGTTGCAACATTGATACTACTTAAATCAAAATTTTGATGCATAACATATGTATTTAGGAATTTCTCAACACTAAATTTTTGTTGATCAATGTTGATATGTAAGACGTCATCATCAATCCCCCTTATTAACATCAATTTCATGATGTCGATAAGGTAATGTGCATTTAGAAATTACTCCAAGCTACATTATCATGATTGATGAATGCTTGGTCGAGATATTATTTGGTATCCCAACCTGAAGCAACTCATATCTTCTGACCATGAATATACTTCATTTTATTATTCCTTAATTACTTAAAGGGGTCTTATGAAGTATATATACCTCTAGCTTATACTTGTAATAGTTCATGCCTACTTGTTGAACTATTTCCAAAATCTTTGTAACATACCTTTATTTCTAAAGGCTCATTTGTCCAAACTAAAGATGTTTATAATAAAAAAAATATTTAGCTATGCCGAGCCTAAATACCATACTTGGTATATTCATGATGTCCTCCAATTTTAGTTTTACTTGACAAAAAATTATCTTGTCACAAGTGGGTATAATTCTTACATTTATATTCATCACTCATTGTCTGTGATTCATGTATCACTAAACTAGTGATTGAGTTTACCAAAAACAACATTCATTCCAAAATATAAAAGTATGTATCCTTGCATCCAAGGACACATGAGATTAATGTTTGTGGTTATACTCAATAATAGTTCCACACAAATCTTTAACTTGACAATTAAGAAGTTGTGTACTTCTCACCACTATCCTAGGTATCACCCTTTCGCAGCCACTTGGAGAATACACTTGACTTCTAGTAAGGTTTCTATACTTACTTGGTTACCATATTAGAATACACATATGTCACCAACATATTGTATTTAATACCCAAGTAGTAAAACTAAAACATTACATTGATGAATATTCCTGATGTAGAAGTGGTAACTTTATTCTTTAAATCAGTTTATTTCTTTTAAACTTCTATAATATTATTTTATAACATGTAACAAAAATAACCTTTGTTAATACCTCATTAATTGAAGGACGTCACAAATGTGAAATTGGCATTAAATGCCATTGACCTTTCCACATTGTCTTTAAATTTATTCACCATAAGAATTAAAGATAAAACTATATTTGATATTCTTATTCACTTGGAAAACCTTACCTAAATTGGAAGTGAAGCGTTTACTCAATACTTGTTTGTTTTGTAACTTAAAACGAGACTTGAGTAATGTGGTGAAAATGATATGAGAAAGCAATCAATTTAAATATCATGATCAATATTTCAATTTACACATGTCGTCGCAACATCGCCTTATTCATATAATTGTTTCGCTTTCTCCTTGCAAACATATTGGATATGAGACTTCATGTTATATCATCCATGTCTTGGTGTAGTGACTACAACTAACACCGAACATTGATAGAAGAATAATGATATGACTATCAAATGCTTTGTACATTAGTCTCCTGTAAGCATTTTCACCCTTGATTCTTGAGGTAGTTTAATAGTGTTGGGGACACTGGCACCTTGAGTATCTTATATCATAATACTATGTGCAAGCACCCTTATTATTCTTGAATACTCATTCCAGTTTTGATATTTACTTTGTCCAAAATTTATCGTAGTTTTAAACTTGTGGTACAACTTTCCATTTTTCTACAAAAATGAATTTTAGCAGATTAGTTCCTTTAATCTGGATTAATAGTTTAGACATTTTGATTAATTACTTAAATCATTTAATGTATCCCGCTATTTTATCAGATTCTAGGAACCTTCTGTGCTAGAATCGGAATACTCAGTCTCTTGAGTATTCTAGTGGAAAGGATCCTAGAACCACCCCTCGTAGTCTACAAGCTATGGTTAGGCCACTACTTGGGGGGTTTAAGGTGGGCTTTTGGCTGGACGACTGCTTTAAATTTTGGTTCCTTGATCTGTTGAGTGAAGTCCCAACTTCAAAAATCAGAACTTGATTTATTCAACGCTTGCCTCTAAAATTAAAACAAGCTAGTTATAGCTATTTATTTTCTGCAATTTTAGTTAAGTCAACCCATCATTCTTATAAGGAATCTCCAGAAGTAAGAGGCACTCTCAGCTATGGCATGACTGATACCTCAAACAGCTAGTTTTTTCCAAATTTGAATGATGAAAGGTTGTTATGACTTTATATATCTTTGATGGTTTTATTATTTTTAATGTGATGAAAGAAATAATTTTCTATTTTTATAAGCATGTACTATGTGGTCTCACTCACAACTGAACATGCAATAAAATAGAAATTTTATCATGTCACATGTTCATTTTATCTTGCATGCTTGTTTATTGTTATTCTATGTGATTGCACAATAAACTACACATGCACAAAATAATAAACCATGCAAAACAAAATGAACACCTAATCATTATCCGATATTATTGGTTGATTCGTTAAGTGAATAACGGACCAACCGAAACCCTAAGGGTAAGTACCTTTAGTCGTGTGGCTTGCAACTTGAATAGAAACATCTTCTTGTCCAATGAATCAATCTCTTGTTTGGTGTGTCTCTGTCACTTGGTGTGAAGTGCGTCACGCCTCATCTCATCATTATACAACAGTACTTGTATGCAGGTGAGGGGGTCTTGGGGTATAAAATTACAACTCTGAGAATGGGCGCACATACCCTTATATATATCATGACACTTGAGACGACATGCAGATCATCTTTTATTTAATTAAAATAATTATTACAAACCGACATGAAATAATTAAATAAATAAATTAAATAATTAATTAAATAAAATGCACCAGACATGCATTGGTCGGTCTCTATCTTATGATCAGCATATGCATTAAACTCGCATATATTAATTAAATGTAGAATTAAAAATTAAACTTATATTAAAAAATAAACTTGAGGTCGTTTAATTGAATTAAAAATTCTCTCATATTTTTAATCCAATATTTATGTCGTTTGGTCCCTTTTAATTAATTTAATTTTAAAACTAAAAATTTAAATAATTAATTAATTTAATTAAACTCAAAATTAAATTAATTACGCCTCATTAAATATTTAAACCAAAAATTAATACTTAATTAATTTAATTATAAAATTAAATTAATTTAATTAATTTTTTCATTAAATAAAATCACCCGGGGCCATGAAACTCCGGGAAGGGCCTGTGCGGGTCGGGAAGAAACTGTATAGGCCCAATCCAGGCGGTACTGCCCCGTACAAGGTCATTCTGGGATGGGGGTTGGGCAGACCCACCCGGGCCTATTTTGGGGTAGTACATGTTACCTGCCCGCTAGGAGGACTGGGTGGTTGGCTAGAAGTAGTGGGGTGTACTGCTCTACATGAAAAAGGAGGCCAATCTGGAGCACTGATCGGAGGTTATGCTGGCTCTGCACGGCAGTCGTGAGGTGTCAGGATTTCCGGCTATGCGCGGCTCCGCATTAGGTGGAGAGGCAGCTCGAGGCTGGGCGGCACCTGCTGGGACGAAGGAGGGGAATCCACAGTGCCGGTGCAGGAGGTCGTGTCCGATGGGAGTTCGTCGGGAGGTTGTGGAGTAAGTCGAACCAGTAAGGTAGCGGGGTGGAGGCCTTAGCCAGCAGTGCGCTACACCTGGTTCGGGAGGCCGCAGCTAAGCGGCGGACCGGTTTTGTGGGCGCCTGCGGCTGAGCGCGGTGGTGAGGAGCAGGGGGTGCTTCGACCAGCTTGGATGTGGTGCTAGTGTGTTTAGTTTAGGGATCCCATAGGGTGGCTCCGCAGGAGGGAGAACTCGGTTGGGAGCAGGAGTGGTCGGGACAGGAGCGTTGGATTGAAGTGGAGAAGGGAGGTTGCGCCTGTGCAGAGGCGGACGTCGGCAGTTTGTCCTGGTGCAGCGCCTGGCTAGGTCACCAGCCTGGTGCACTGGTTCCACGGGGAAGGAGGCGGAGCTGGCTAGCTTGGACACGCCGCCTTGGTGTGGTGGCCTGCACTGTAGGAGGAAAACGACCCGGTAGGGGGTGGCCACTCGGCACCCCAAAAAGTGATCATTTTTTGTTCTCTTTGAAATCCAGGTGCCACCCCACTTGTTTCCCTTTTTTTTAAAAAAACTCTTTTACGACCTTCTTTGCGGGTCTTTCACCCCTTAAATTTTTTTTGAAAAACTTGACCCACAAAGGTGGGTCATCTCCCCTTTCTTTAAAAATTTCCAAAACCTAATAGAGGATTTGGAAAAATAATAATAATATTATAATATTAAAATATTATAAAAATATTATAATAATGAAATTATTATTATAATAGAAAAATTATTATTATAATAAAATTATTATAATAATAATTATTATCAAAACTCACTGGAAAACACTATTCTGGTGTAAACAATGGATTTGGAGAATTAAATTGAGGTTTATATATATATAACTCATATATTTATCAGTGTTAAATTCAAACAAAAACTTCAGATGACTGCAGAATGGTCACCCGATGTCGGATTAATACACGGTCTATGGCGTTGGAACCGTATTGACGCCCTTTATTATATTTTATGCAAATTTAATTTATTTGGCTTAAAATCAACATGCATCCCTTTGATACCACTTATTAGAATTGGGCGTGCAGCGGAAGCCCCAAACAGGTGGGTTTTTAAAAAAAATCACCAAAAATTGACGTAAAGTTGTTGAAGATGGTGAATAGAATCCCAGTCTTAGCTGAGGACCACGCATGAAGGATTTCAAGCACAAAAATAAACCGTAAAAATACCAGGTTTAATCTGAAGTCACGCACGACGTCTGCTCGTCGTTGGAAATATATGCTCAAAAATCCGAATTCCTCTAGATCATCCACACTTTTTGTAAAGACCTGGAAATTTCAAGGAAAATTTCTTCTTAATTTCTTTATAATTTTACGAGTCCACAGTTTCTGACGGTGCCTGATTTCGAGGCCCGGTGTGCCCAGAATCAATTTCTGAAGTTTTGTTCAGGTACGTTCAGTGAACGTACGTGTGGGTTTTTCTATCTTTTGAACCGGTACTTGGAATTGAAATCTAAGGACACCGATGAACTCGCAGCGCCGATATTTGCTTAAGGGGACCTTTACCGCAGTTGCGTTTGATCGGGAGGAGAAGTTAAATTTTTGAGATTCATTAAAAAATAATAAAAATTATTTGTACATAAATTTTTATTTGTTGGTGGTTATTTCCTACAAAGGGAAGTTAGACGTGGGGCCCACACCCACATAACCTCCCATGAGAGGATAATGTGATGTGGGGGACACACGAGCCCCTAACCTTTCAACTTCCCTTAAACTCTCTATTAACTCCCCTTCATTTAATGTGAACTCTCCACCTCCTCTCTTTTGAATTTTGAACTCTTCACCCCCCTTTTTGAAACTCTTGGATTTCCCATGAATTAATGAGGCCACCTCTTCTCTCATAAATTGTGACAACCTAAATAATTAATGCCTACTTTAATTAACTTGGGTGTCAACAATTCTTTTTTAATAGTTTTGAATTGCATGGCAATTCTAATATAATGGGAATCCTTTTTATAATATTTGCGTTGGAAAATATTTTTGTGGTGGAGGCTCTGGAGAATTAGAATAAGGTGTTCCTCTCCGACGAAGAACATCATTGTCCAACGAAGAACAACTCTGACGAAGAACACGAAGAACCTCTTCCAATGACGCTTCCTCCTCAGATGCACTCTGACATCAAGGAATCTACCTCGTCTTCGAATTCTCTTTATACATCACAACAAAGACTCTTCCTACAACGTTGACGGGACGACACCGTTCTCTGTGACGTCGTCCTTCGCGACGCCCAACTACCGCGATGCTCGTCATCCGCGGCTCATCGACGAGTGATGTCAATTACGAGGTAGGGTGTTTGTATAATTTAATTTGAGTAAATTATACCATCGATCTCATTGAATGAAAGTGATCATATATGGACAATTGATACCGCCTAACGCGGAGGGCGCGGACCGAACGAACACGACCCGACGACCCTCCGTAGTTTCTTTTTATTTGAGATGGAGACCGTGTTGGAAGAGGTGGTGGTGATTGGAGTTAGCGAAGATCGGGGGCGACGACGACCGAAGGTGGCGGCGACAACAGCGGCCGCGCGCCGGCCCGAAGAGGACAGCGGCACCGGGTGCCGCGCGGAGAGGTAAAGACCGCGACCCGCAACCGCGGGCCGCTCGGCAGATAAAGAACCGGCCGGCTAAATCAGGCTGGACCAAAGGAACCGTGGCGCCACGAGGGTGCCGCGCTGCGGAGGACCGCGGCCCGTGTTCTGGCAGGCGGCCGGCCGGGCAGGGAAGACCCTGCGACGCCAGGAGGGCATCGCGCTGTGGGGACAATGGCCCGCCCGTGCAGGCCGCTCGTGCCAGGAAGATCGGCCGACTTTGTCCGGCCGGACAGGAGGGCGGCGCCGCTCGGCGCCGCCGGTTCGGGAAGTCGGGAGGGGTCGTGCCCCCGCACCGTCCCGGCCAGCTGGCTGAGCCTCGGCCAGCTGCGGGTCGGGCCGCCTGCCACGGTCCGGGCCGTACCCCACCGGGCCGGACCCTGCATTATCGGGTCGGGACAACCCCTTAGTCGGGTCAGACCCGCCGAGCCAGGACTGGCCGACCCGCCAGCCCACCGGGCCTGACCAGTCGGGCCTGTTTCACTTAAACGGGAATAACTTCAAGACCACGCGTCTGATCGACACGCCGTCTGTGGCACTGGGATCCTCACGACTAGGCGGTCCTTTTTCGATACTCTTAGTGAGTTTTGGACGTCTTTGCAAAAACAACTGGGTTGGTTCGAAACCGAAACCAACCGGGCCCTCAGAGTAGAAATGCTTATAACTTAAGGACCAGACGTCCGATTAACGTGCTGTCAACTACGTTGGTTTCCTTTTGATGAGACGGTTCTTTTGGAATACTTTACTTGAGGTTCAGATGTTGTTGGAGTATGGTTGGGTTGGTTTGAGCCTAAAAAACAATCGGGCCCCTGGAACAAAACTACTAATAACTCACAGACCGGGCGTCCGATTGACGCATCGTCTATTGCGTTGAGACCCCTATGATGTGGTGGTCCTTTGGGGTAATTCAACGTGAGACTTTGTGACACTTGGAGTATCGGCTTGTGGCACGTGGAGCGGACCCTCCCGGTGATGAGCGAACAGATTGTAGAGACCTATTAGTTGGCTGAGACTTGACGACTGTTGATCGATCGACTCAGAGTGATTCGGATGGCCCAGTGGGGAGCGCTTGGTTGTAGCAGTAGACCCACGGTGGAGGAGAGCTTGGTTGTAGTGGCACACCCGCGGTACTCGACAGGAGTACCTCTGTAGGCTATGAGGGAGAGCGCTTGGTTATAGCGGCAGACCCATGGTGGGAAACACTTGGTTGTAGTAGCATGCCCACAGTACTCGACCGATGGAGTACTTCAGCAGTCCAAGGTTAGTGGGAAGCGCTTGGTTGTAGCGGCAGACCCACTATACTCGAAAGAGGAGGAGTTCTCCAACAGCCGTGGTTTCGACTTCGTGAATAAAAATCCTGGTTTGAGCTGAGTCAGTGACCTTTGTGTTTTCCTCATGATTGATATGGGTTACTTGATAAATTAAGTATATGTATGGGCATATTCCTAAGTAATGTTTATCCATTGATTTCATACTTTGTGGTTTATCCTTGTTGGATTTTGTGAGACCTTGATGGTCTCGAGGTCTCTACTGAGTATCGTTATACTCACCCCTGCATGGGCTATGCCCGCACCTCGTTGTGTTGGATGCAGATAAAGGACAACGTTGACCGAGGCAGAGTGTGCGAGGACTGTATGGTGCCCGGAGGTGGACCTCACGACGAGACAGTACCCGGAGGAGACGGACGGATGTGGAGAATTGAGGAGGCTATCTGTACCTACCCTTCAGGTAGGATCTGTGGTGGACGATCCAGGAGCTGCTAGACACCTTCCAGCTGTTTGTCTATTAGTTGTACCTGTTTGTCTTTTCCCTGTACTTTACTATTGGGCTTGTATTTACAGCCCCTTTTAATTTCCAGTACATCTTTTTTTATACAGTTTTTACTTAGTGTTTGCTTCTGCTTGTACTCTGGTTGTGTGTGTTTATGTTTTATAAAGGCAATGCCTTCTTAGTTTTAGGGAATTACACCTTTGGTGCTAGTCTCCAGCCCCTGGCCTATGGAAGTCGGGCTTGGGGTAGTCACGATACAGGCCCTGGGGGACGGGTCGTGACAAATTGGTATCAGAGGGATCGGTTCTACTGCAGAACTCAGGACTCTGATATTTCTTTCTGTGAAGCAATAGTGTTAAGAGTACCAAGTGTGGTTTTCAGTTCAGGGATCCCAGTGTTGGTGCGGCGGCCGACGTATCTGTACATCAGGACCCTGACTACTGATTTCCAACTTAGTGCACAAAAACACTAATTGCATGTGTGTATCAAATTTTTTTCTTTAAGTCATCTCAGACCAGGTCATCTCACCAGGTTTATTCTTTGACCGTGTCGCATCTATTTTCTTCAGGATGCCTCCACGCGAATGACCAGCTAGATCCCCGAGAGTTGTATGTACTGAAAGCCCACCGAGCGACGAGGCCTCAGTACAGGGCCCTCTTCCAGTTGAGGCACTAGTGGAGGCACCAACAGTACCACTTCCCATTGGGACACTGATTCCATCAACCCCAGCAACAGAGAGTGCACGCCGCTTGAGTGAATTGCATGAGTTCTAGCACCAAAGGCCACCCAGGTTCCAGGGAGAGACGGACCCACAAGCGGCTGAGGATTGGCTGGAGGTTGTGGTGAGAGTTTTCAGGCTAGTAGGGAATCCAGTAGACTACATGGTGATCCTTGCTGCCAGCCTCCTTCAGGCCGCAGCAGGTAGATGGTGGAGCCTGATGCTCCAGGTCCACGACGAGGTGACACTTCTCTGGGCAGACTTCGAGAGCCTGTTCCGGGCGGAGTTTGTCCCAGCCACCCTTCGAGCAGTGCGGATACAGGAGATACTTCATCTACAATAGGGAAACATGAGTGTAGCTCAGTACTTAGTGAGCTTCACCGATATCTCGTACCACTCCACTGATATGGTACGAGACCCATTCTTCAGGGCCCGGACCTTTGAGCAGGGACTCAGGCAAGAGATTAGAGCTTTAGTTATCTCCCACAGCATCCTAACGCAGACGGGGGTGTTGGAGTGAGCCCTCCTAGTGGAGAGTTTCCTTGCTGAGCAGTCTCCAGTAGTGGGACCCACCACTAGTCGACAAGCAGCGGAGTCTTCTGCAGCTGGCAGTAGACAGATGACGTAGAGGTCCAATAGGACCAGACCCACAGGTGGTCGACCGCATGACTCAGGATCATGTGTGCGAGGCACCTGGGGTGGAGAACGACTTACCAGGAGCGGACAGTGTTACTCCTATGGCAGGCTTGGTCACATGGCACGTGACTTTCTGACCCGCCATACAGACTATCAGTAGATAGATGAAGGACCTCCTAGGCATAGGTAGAGGTTCGATCGAGACGGTCTGCAGGGTGAAGGCATACATGGTAGGCGAACTGTCCGTGCAGCTGGTGGTGGACGATGCTTCAAGGTGTTTCCACCACCACCACCAGGAGGTCCACCCCGACCATAGGGAATGGGTGGACATGGGAGATCATAGCTTCAAGCAGTAGAAGCGTACGACTATGGAGCTCTGGAAGTAGGTGGACAGGAGCGGGACTAGTTCCAAGCATGGAGGCCTTTGTTCTTGGTGCTTATAGATTCATTAATTTCATTGTTGTGGTTTCTTTTTGTCTTTGTACTTTGAGCTACAGTAATAAAAGACACTTGTCCTTGTGACGTTTTCTTTTCTGCCTTTTGTATGGTTAAAACTAAGAGGTTCCAGTTAAAACTGTTGACTTGACCCACACTTTTGAGATTTCTACTAGAGGAGACCCAGTGACCACACACTAATGCCGACAGTGTGACTCAACCCTTGGAGGCGAGAGTAACAGTTGGATCTCTTAATAGTAGTATCGAGGCCTTATGACGTCATCCATGGCATTAATTAGTACCGTTCATGTCAGGATTGACTATATTAGGCAAAGGACGTGGTTCATCCAGGGGATGAGACCGGGTTTCTCTTTTCGGAAAAGGAGAAATATTAGCAGATCTTGTAGAACGTAGATGAGGAAGGGTGAATTCAAGTTCTTACAATTGGCTAGTCTCACCCATAGTTCGTCGAGCAAACAGTTTACGGTTTACTCTAATCTTTATAGTCTCAGGTGTATCTTCTCTCAGAAGGACCTGAACCTGAGATAGCAGTGATGGCTTGAGTTCCTTCAGGACTATAACTTTGAGATAGTCTATACTCCCGGGAAAAAGAACATTGTTGTGGATGCGCTCAGTAGGAGGTCTGGTTTTTAGCTGCTAGGAGAGCACATGGGAGCGGGAGGCTCAAAATGCATGCACAGAACCCACCTTTGTTTCCCTAGTGTGTGTTGTAGCTTTACAGGGACGTAAAGCCCTGAGGTGGGGGTAATGTAAAGACTCGGAAATTTCAAGTAAAATTTCTTCTTAATTTCTTTGGAATTTTACGAGTCCGCAGTTTCTGATGGCACCTGATTCTGAGACCCGGTGTGTCCGGAATCAATTTCTAAAGTTTTATTTGGGTACGTTCAGTGAATGTACGTGCGGATTTTTCTATCTTTTGAACCGGTGCTCGGAATTAAAATCTAAGGACACAAATGAACTCGCAGTGCCGATATTCACGTAAGGGGACCTTTACCGCAGCTGCGTTTGATCGGGAGGAGAAGTTAAATTTTAGAGATTCATTAAAAATAATAAAAATTATGTGTACATAATTTTTTATTTGTTGGTGGTTATTTCCTACCAGGGGAAGTTAGAGGTGGGTCCCACACCCACATAACCTCCCATGAGAGGATAATGTGATGTGGGTCCCATACGAGCCCCTAACATTTCAAATTCCCTTAAACTCTCCATTAACTCCCCTTCATTTAAGGTGAACTCTCCACATCCTCTCTTTTGAATTTTGAACTCTTCACCCCCCTTTTTGAAACTCCTGGATTTCCCATGAATTAATGAGGCCACCTCTTCTCTCATAAATTGTGCCAACCCAAATAATTAATGCCTACTTTAATTAACTTGGGTGTCAACAATTCTTTTTGAATTGTTTTTAATTTCATGGAAATTCTAATATAATGGGTAGCCTTATTATAATATTTGTGTTTGCAAATATTTTGGTGGGGGAGGCTTTGGAGAATTAGAAGAAGGTGTTCCTCTCCGAGGAAGAACATCATTCTTCAACGAAGAACAACTCCGATGAAGAACGCGAAGAACCTCTTCCAATGATGCTTCCTCCTTGGACGCACTCTGACGTCAAGGAATCTACGTTGTCTTCGAATTCTCTTTTCGCGTCACGACAACGACTCTTCCTCCAATGTTGGTGGGACGACACCATTCTTCGCGACACCGTCTTTCGCGACGCCCGACTACCGCGACGCTTGTCTTCCGCGACTCATCGACGTGCGACGTCAATTACGAGGTAGGGTGTTTGTATAATTTAATTTGAGTAAATTATACCTTTGTTCTCGTTGAATGCAAGTGATCGTCTATGGCTAATTGATACCGCCTAACGCGGAGGGTGCGAGCTGAATGAACATGGACCGATGACCCTCTGTAGTTTCTTTTTATTTGCGATGGAGACCGTGTTGGAAGAGGTGGTGGTGACTAGAGTTGGCGACGATCGAGGGTGGTGGCGACCGAAGGCGGCGGTGGCAACGGCGGCCATGCGTCGGCCCGAAGAGGACTGCGACACCGGGGGCCGCGCGGAGAGGAAAAGACCGCGACCCGCAACCACGGGTTGCTCGGCCGACAAAGAACTGGCCGGCTAAAGCCGGCCGGACCGAAGAAACTGCAGTGCCATGAGGGTGCCGCGCTGCGGAAAACCACGGCCCGCGTTCCGCGGGCCGCTCGGTGGACGAACCAGCTGGCAGGCGGCCGACCGAGCTAAGAAGAACCCGCGGCGCTAGGAGGGCGCCGCCCTGGGGGGACAACGGCCCGCCCGTGTGGGCCGTTCGGGCCAGAAAGTCCGGCCGGCTTCGATTGGTTGGACAAGAGGGTGGTGCTTCTTGGCGGCGCCCCCCGGTTCAGGAAGTCGGGGGGGCCGCACCCCCGCATCGGCTCGGCCAGCTGGCAGAACCGTGGCCAACTGCGGGCCGGGCCGCCTACCACGAGTCGGGTCGTTCCCCACTGGGTCGGGCCACGTATTATCGGGCCGGGCCGAACCCTTAGTCGGGTCGGACCCGCTGAGCCAAGACGAGCCGACCCGCTAGCCCACCGGGCTTGACCGGCCGGGCCAGTTTCACTTAAACAGGTATAACTTCAAGACCGCACGTCTGATCGACGCACCGTCTACGGCACTGGGATCCTCGCGACGAGGCGGTCCTTTTGCGATAATCTTAGTGAGTTTTGGATGACTTTTTAAAAATAGGTGGGTTGGTTCGAAACCGAAACCAATCAGGCCCTCGGAGCAGAAACGCTTATAAATTAAGTACCGGATGTCCGATTGACGTGCTGTCAACTACGTTGGTTTCCTTTTGATGAGAAGGTTCTTTTGACATACTCCACTTGATATTTGGACATTTTTGGAGTACGTTCGGGTTGGCTTGAGCCTAAAAACCAACCGGGCCCCTGGAACGGAAATGCTAATAACTCACAGATCGGGCATCCGATTGACGCGTCGTCTGTTGCGTTGAGACCCCTATGACGTAGCGGTCCTTTGAGGAACTTCAACGTGAGACTTTGTGACACTTGGAGTATTGGATTGTGGCACGTGGAGCGGACCCTCCCGATGACGAGCGGGAAGATTGCATAGACCTATTAGCTGGCTGAGACTTGACGACTGTTGATCGATCAACTCAGAGTGATTCGGATGGCCCAGTGGGGATCGCTTGGTTGTAGCAGCGGACCCACGGTGGAGGAGTGCTTGGTTGTAGTGGCAGACCCGTGGTACTTGACAGAAGGAGTACCTCTATAGGCTATGAGGGGGAGAGCTTGGTTGTAACAGCAGACCCATGGTGGTAAGTGCTTGGTTGTAGCAGCATTCCCACAGTACTCGATAGGTGGAGTACTTCAGCAGTCCAAGGTTAGTGGGAAGTGCTTGGTTGTAGCGGTAGGCCCACTATACTCGACAGAGGAGGAGTTCTCCAGCAGCTGTGGTTTCAAATTCGTGAATAAAATTCCTGGTTTGAGCTGAGTCAATGACCTTTTTGTTTTCCTCATGATTGAGATGGGTTACTTGATAACTTAGGTATATGTATGGGCATATACCTAAGTAATGGTTATCTGTTGATTTCATACATTTTTTTTTATCCTTGTTGGATTTTGTGAGACCTTGAGGGTCTCAGGGTCTCTATTGAGTATCGTTATACTCACCCCTGCACGGGATATTCCCGTACCTCGTTGTGTTGGATGCAGACGACGGATAGCGCTGACCGAGACGGAGTGTACGAGGACTGGATGGTGCCCGGAGGTGGACCTCACGACGAGACGGTACCCGGAGGAGACGTACGGATGTGGAGCGCTGAGGAGGCTATCTGTACCTACCCTTCAGGTAGGATCCGTGGTGGACGATCCAGGAGCTTCTAGACACCTTCCAGGTGTTTGTCTATTAGTTGTACCTGTTTATCTTTTCCTTGTACTTTATTGTTGGGACTGTATTTATGGCCCCTTTTACTTTCCATTACATCTTTTGTTATACATTTTTTACTTAGTGTTTGCTTCCACTTGTACTCTGGTTGTGTGTGTTTACGTTTTATAAAGGCAATGCCTTCCTAGTTTTAGGGAATTACGCCTTTGGTGCTAGTCGCCAGCCCCTGGCCTATGGAAGGAGGGATTGGGGTAGTCACGATACGGGACCCGGGGGACGGGTCGTGACACATGATTCAAGGAATCCGTGGGAGCATCGTTCGTCATAATCTGGGTGCTATCATGGAATTCTGACGACACCTTTGACACTCTAATGGTCACGGCATCGCTTCGCTAGAGATGCCTGAGAGAGTGCTTGATCCGAGCTCCTTGGATCCAGATCCTCTCTCTCTAGAACATGGGAGAGAGGAGAGGAGAGAGAAGTCCCATGAATAGTGTTTGGAAGTCTCCTCTCTTCTTATATTTATAGTGTCATGTAATTTCCCGAAAATTCTAACCCAACCCCTGAATAATCAATGCACTATTAATGACATTTTATGACTATTAATCTAAGTCATAAATATTATTATCAGTAACTTATAATATATTAAAATATTATGTGATAATAAATGAGTCATTAACTTGACACGTCGTTCCCATAAATATTAATTAAACCTTGAATAATTTAATATTCATCAATTAATATTTTTCATGTATTTACTAAAAACTTGTAAATACATTTAATAAATAAATTCAATACTCATTATTCTAAACTTGAATAATATAAATTTATTTATTTCATTGGTGATTATTTTTCCTTAGACAAATCCTGGACCCCTATGGTGGGGCCCACCATGACCAAAACTCTTATTCAACTGAATAGGGAAGATTCTTGAATACACTATTGTGTGTGACCCTCTAGGCCCTTATCTCGATAGTAGTAAATAGTATTCACAGACCAAGAGCAGGATCTAGCAACCCATCATGGCCCCTAAAGAGATAAGGATTGTCACGACAGCAACAACTAACCTACTAACACGCACTATGTAATATAATCTTTTTTTCAGTAATATCTCATAAAGCAGGATGCACTCACGTGTCATTGCCCTTTTCTTGCTTTATTGTTTGTTGATTTAACTGGGTGTATTTACCATTGACTACCATGTCCATGGTCTTATAAAGGTGTTTCCATCCTTATCAACATGGCATGAGATATATTACTTCCGTAACCCAGAAGCGAAAAATCCTTTCTTGACCATTCAACCAATTCCATGCCACCAATGATGCACCCAACACAAAATACCTCTCCATGACTTCATTTCCATGGTTTTCATCTTTCATCAAAGTACGCAATCAAATGACATACATTAGTAATGATCTCAAGTCGGGATATCATTACACATGATTGTATATAGGAACATCCAATGAAACCTGAAACATGTGGTGATCCTATTGGAGGGTCAGTCCTCATGATCTCACTACTTGAGATCACTAAGTAAGAACTTATTGAAAAGAAGTATCAATTTTTATGAGCCCCCAACACCTAATAGTCAAAAATCTACTGTGTCCAATCAGTAATATGTATCTAGACCATAGAATATATATTTAAGATTAATGTCGTAGTATCTTGAGGTTTTGATTATAGCATGGGAGCTATTATAACCTCACAACACAAAAATTAATCAATGGAAATTACCGTTTCAATAGTAGATGCATAAAATTCTACACTATAATAGAATATTACATCATGTATAGCTAACTGTATACACGATATGGTAATCAAAAGCACTGAATAGTTGGGTATAGGGAACCCACTATTTCAACAAGATGTATGTGAAGGAATTTGTGAGGTTACATGGGGTTCCTTCAACTATTGTTTCTAATAGGAATCTTAGGTTTACTTCAAGGTTCTAGATATGTCACTAAGAGGTTATGGGGACTTATATCGGTTTGATTACATCTTATCATCCACATACATATGTTCATATGGATCATGTTATTCAGATTCTAGAGGTTATACATTGTGCCTATGTATTGGACTTCAGTGGATATTGGGATAATCATCTAGGAATGGTTAAGTTTACCTATAATAATATTCATCATTCATTAATAAAAATGGCTCCCTTTAAGGCTTTTTATGGTCATCCTTGAAGATCACCTCTTTTTTGAGAATAGGTAGGTGAATCTTCTTTGGTGGGACCGATTTTGGTTCAAGAGATGTCTGTGAGGATTCAATATATACATCAACCTCTGTTTATAGAACAGAGTAATAAAAAATCTTATGAAGATTAACAGTATCATCCTTTGGAGTTTCCCATAAGTGACTAGGTTTTCTTGAAGATTTATCCTCAGTTGGGTCACCATCATCTTGAAAAATAGGGTAATTTGGATCTGAGATATGTTGAATCATTTGAGATCATTGAGAAACTTGGGTAGGTTTCTTATATTTTGAAATTTCCAACTCACTTGATAGGCATTAAATTTTTTTTCCACATATCATGGCATCAATAAATATCATCTCAACCCCTCTCATGTTCTATGTTGGAAAGAGACTGAATTAGAGCTAGATGTTTTTATTGTGGAGTAGCCAGTAGAGATCATGGACTCTCAGGTAAAATTCTTACATGTAAAGTCTATTAAATTGGTGTAGGGCCCCAAAAATTCAGCAAAGGGAAGGAAAATACTCCCAAAATTTGGGAGAAGAAAATAAATACATGTTGGATTGAAAATTTGAGAAGAATTTTGATGAAATAAAATTTTGCGAAGGAATACAGCCTTGATGCATACTGGTTACAGGGAAAGGTTCATGGAATGCATAAACCAAGAACCACCAGTACGCGGATGGCCTATGATGTGCTGGCCCAAGAGGTGTTCGCCAGTGAATGAAGTTGTTCACAGTGAATATCAACCGTGAACCAAAGCCACCGCGAACCATTTTTTCTGGTGAGAATCCGATAGAGGTACGCCCCACACACCATCCCCATGAACGATGTGGTTCAAAGATGAGGAGAATTTGGTGGCATCCCATACCTATACAAATTACAGTTGACTGAGTCATCTTTAGGCTAGATTTCCTCCACAAAGGTGTTGTTTGAATCGCAGATATAGCTTTCCAGGCACTCTATAAAAGGACCACTAGTGGAACTGAAAAAGGAGGGGTTAAATAATACAGAGAGTGATATTTGTTACAAGAGAAAAGGGGATGAAGAATATAGAGTCTGCAGGATAAATTTCTCCCACACCAGAAGTAATTCATTGAAATCTATCATGCAAATGAATAATTTCACGAATTCCATCTCGTGAACCATAACCAGTTCATAGGACTCCATCCCAAGAACTATATGTGGGTTTCACTTCATAAAACCCCTTCCCACGAACCATATTGGGAAGACCCTCCACAGCAAACTAGAAAAAAAATAAAAAATATAGTAAAAATGGTTTGCGGGCTCCCTATGTGGAATGAAGTATGTGGACACCCCTTTGTGTAAAATAGTTCATGGTTATCTCTTATCTGGAAAATGGTTCGCTAAAGCCTCTATATTGAAAATAGTTTACGTACTATCCTATGTAGCCAGCTCCTACGTGGATAGCCCTGTGTGGAAAACCGTTCAGACCCACCAGTCTATACAGTTGGTGCTACACCCCCACACCCCCGCTTAGGATCAATGCCGAGCTGTGGTCTCAGGCCAGTCCCTTTGCTACTGACACCCATGAAAAATGGAGGGTCACACTGTAAAAAAAATCAGTTTAGGTCAATGACATTTTCCATTGGCCCCTTATGCTGCTAAAAAATTTGTCCCTTAAAATACCATGAGAAGAGAAATTCCTCATGAACCTCCCAAAAACCCTATCACTTGCCTCTTATTCCAAGTTGGCCCAAAACTCCATGGAAAATCACAACCCGAATTTTTCTTAAGTGATCGGACACATCCTTTCCATCCATCAAACTTTATGTCACTGATGATTTCTGATCCTCATAATCCTCGACGGCCATAATAAGTGGAAGGCCAGTTTCCTACGGACACCTTTGTTTGAATATGCACATCATTCCCCAGTGGCTCTGCGTATTTTTTCTACAAAACAGCCATCAACCAAAGGAAAATTCATCCTTAGGAGAGTCTTTTCTTACCTCTATAAGATTCAATGGATTCCATTCCCCATATCATTTCTCCTAATATGAGAATCCCTAGATTCATGGTTTACACTTTCCTTCCCTTTCATGTTCGAGGCATGTCGGAATATCCTAGTCCGATTATCCTATAGCTAATCATGGATTCGATAAAAAAATGGTCCAAACTCTATGACCTTAAACTATGAGTTATCATCCTGACCACTTGATGTTAAACTATACATTATTATTCTATGCAACATAAAATTAAACTATGATGCCACCATCCAAGTTATTTTACTTTAAACTGTAGTATACTGGGAAATTTCGGATCTTTATAAACATCCTCGTGCATCAGAAATGGAATGTCAGTATCCTGAAGATACCTCTACTTTATTATGAACATAATTCTCTGTTTGCTCTGAATATGTTACCTACAAAGATGGACTATCAACCAGAGACAAATTATTCCTCAAGAGAGGCCTCTACTACCTCTTTATACCTCAATGGATTTCATGCCTCATATAATTTCTCCTGATCTGAAATCCTTCATAATCCTGGTTTACACATTCCACCCCTCTCATGTTTGAGGTATGTTAGAACATCCAAACATGATTCTCCTCCAGTTAATAATGGTTTCTATAACAACTGGTCCTCTTTATATGACCCTAAACTATAAGAACCCAAATTTTCCTATCCACATGACGTTAAACTGTATGGAACTCATCCCTGCAACATTACATTAAACTATGATGCCATCATCTAAGTTGTATGAATTTAAACTATAGCATACCCCATATGACATCTCAGGGGAATCCCTATTGGAGTAAGTCCTTGGTCTTTCAATAATGACCCAATAACCTTTTTTTCATTTCACATTGAAGGGTACATTTCTCCGCACCCTTTCCCACCATCGCCACAACTTCTTTTGTCATAGGCCCGACCTCTTCCATCAGCAGGAGAGAATAGGTGTGGTTTGTTAAATCTCTCACATTCTATTGTTTCTCACACTAAGTATGAATCATGTTGACTTAGAGATTTTTGATGATTATAACATCCACACAATCAAACCATCTTAAACTATGAGAAATCTGATTCATGTTCAAACCAGGATACGTAGGATGCCTGCTTGAAGGCCCAATCTCAAAATGGGTGCCCTTTTGTAAGGGTTAACCCAATACAACCCATCTTAAACTACGAGAACTCTAATTCCTATTCAAACTAGGATAGATAGGATGCCTTATTGAAGGCCATAGATCAAAAGTGGTTCCCTTTCGAAAGGGTTCACCCAGTCATGTCCCCCTCAAATGGGCAGATTCCATGCGTAAGCCCCAACCCATCCTGAACTACGAGCACTCTAATTCCTATTCAAACTAGGATATGTAGGATTCATAATTTAAGGAATGAGCTCAAAGGGATTCCCCTCCAAAAGGTTCCACCCAATTATGCCCTAAAAAATGTGCCTCCTCCCAGGTCAAAGCCTCGAGCTAACAAAACTACATGGGCTCTTATTCCTCTAATGAGGATACATAGGAATCCCATCTTATGGGTTCAACCGCAACATAAAACCACCTTCCCTCCCACCTGGATGATGATAAACCCCCAAATCACCTTATTTCAAGGCTTAATTTAGCATTACCTCCATAGTATTAAATCCATGTATATCCATGATGATCCTTAAAACTAGGGGTAGCTTATGGATACACTCTTCAGGAATGAACCAAGGAATCACAAAAATATGAACATAACTTAAATCTATTAGAGAGTCCCTAAATAGAAAAATAATTCCCCCAAAAACGGTGCGATGAGACTGACCTCCTATCCTCTTGACCAATTGAGTCATTAAGTGTCGTTGGCCAAATCTTTATCCAACGAGCGCCTGCCTTTGGAAAGCAGGTCCATTAATCATGGATACCAGGGTCATTGGGTGTTTCTGGATCCATGAATAGACCCTTTGGAGACTATATGAGGAATTCATATCCTAAGAGGACTGATTTTACAAATACTTAACCTCATGAAATCACCCACTGGGACCATTTGACGGTGGCCCCTCCTTTATAAAGCGGAAGTGATAAACTGCCCAATCCACATGGGGTCAATCTAATTCCCACAAAAGGATAAAGACGTGGATCAGGTAAAAACAAAGATGGAAACATGAAAGTCTCTATAATAATGGATGAATTCTTGTCACCCATCGGACCATTCTTTTTATTTTCCCCAAACATGTACAGGAAGAGCAAAAAAATTGGTTAGAGTATTATAGAAGCATGAATCAGATTCTCATGAGACTTGGGAACTTGAATCGTTGATGAGGGAGAAGTGGCCTTACCTCTTTACCAGAATTCATTCTTCCACATGACTCCCTAGGGGGAAAAAGTCTTGTAGTAGGGTGTTTTTAACATCTTGTTACCCACTTTTAGATAATTTCCTTCCCTTTTACTTGTTTTTCTATTTAATTAGGTGCATATTGGAACTCCCAAGTATGGAGAGAATTTGTTGGGGAAAATAAATTAAAGTTAGGTTATGGATGTTTGTTTTAATTAATGGAGCCTGGTAATGAATATTTTAATGGATTTTTGGGATTCTTTCCAAGTTTGAAGAATGTTGGAGCTATTTTGGAGTTTTTGTGTAAGAACCTAGAGTTTTTTGCCATGTTCTAGGAAATTAAATAGAATTTAAGGGGGTTAAACAATGTGTAATTAGTCTCTATACACAAGTCATGAACTATTTATATAGCATGAAAATGGTACACACTGTTTAATGGTTACATGAAATATAATAATAAAATGTTAGTTTTTAATAAAAATGAGATAGTTTTTTTGGCATACTTAAGATTTTTTTATTACATGACATGTAAAAGGATTACACATCATGTAACTTTAAAGAGGTTAAATTTTAGGGTGCCATATAGGAAATAAATTTATTCATTCTCCCACAACTCTCTTGGATCTATACTTAGAAGGATTCTCTAGCAATTTTTGAAGCCTCTATTCAATTTAGATTAATCCATTTGGTGATTGATCATCATGGTGGTTGGTTTGAATATCTTTTGGAAAGAAATACTTTTTTCTTATTTGTTTCCTTGATCTCGGTAGCATTGTGGCATCTTTTAATTGGATCTATTGATCTATGGTAATGTTTCTTCTTACCTTATTCTATATTTTTGGTGTGATCATGTTTCGTAGGTTGTTTCCTTTATTGCTTGTGGTACAGTGGGTGTGAATTCTTGATGTATGTGTTATATATTTTTCTACGCCAAACCTTTTGATGAATTGAGTTGATTATAATATGTGTATATTTATCATATGGCCTCCATTTTCATTGTTTTGGTCTCTTGTTTTGGATCCTTTGTGGGTTTGTGCGACCCCGAGTTTTGAGGTAGGTGGTTTCATATCTATCTTTTGTTAATGAACTACACTACTCCTATTTTTATAAATTGATTTATAAAAAAATTCAAAATGATTTTTTTGTGTGTGTAAATGAATTTGTGATAAAATTTGGTTTTTCTCTAGTTTTTGGTAAATGGAAAAAATGGGTATTTTCAAAGCATTGAAATAATTTATGAAATGTAGCACATGGGAAGCCTTGGGTACATAGGTGGAAGGTTTATCTTATCCCCACAATCCATATTACCATTAGGAGGTTGGATCATGGGGATTTTATCTTCTCCTTAGGCCTATCATTCTGGATACTTGTTCTTGACATTGTTGGGGGGTTCACTCATGGGGTGTTCCTCTACTCCTTAGGCTAGTGTTCTAGGGACTTGTTGTGAACCAGCCATTATTGTGGTAAAAGTAGTCTACTAGCCTAAACTATTGAGTTTCTTAGTGTGATTTACCTATGCTTGGATTTATATTATTTTGGATATGATATGAATTCTTTTTATTTTACCATGATTTAATATAACTGCTTTACTGATTATCATGCCATATTTTATTTTAAATGAGCATGCTTGGATTTCTATAAAGAGACTTATTATAGAACACCTAGGTGGGATCCTAATGATCCTGTTATCTCACACCCTGTGCACTTCTTTGATGGTTCATAGACCTTTTTATGTATTTTGATGCAGGGAAAGTCAAGGTTCCATAGTGAGACGGTGAGGTTTTCTGTCAGTCGGACGGGTAACTGGTGGTGAGATGGTGGGAGTATTCCCATGCTATCACATGGAGTAGTTGATTTTTCTTAATTTAGAAGACCTTTGTGGTTGTAACTATACTTTGAGATTGTTTCTATTTTTGAGTTTTTTAATATTAGTTATGTAATATATTTATCTACAATTCTTTCTCTCTATCATGTATATTTAAATATGCAATGTCATTACTTCGGGTTGGGAAAAATCATTCCCTATGGTTGTTGTTTGATACCGAAGTGCTAGTCACCATCATATAGGGATTGATAATTCCCTTCGGGTATGTGGAAGGTTGGTTCAAGTACCATCTTGAGAGGGTATTTGGTTTGGTTCATTATAGGTGGTATGGTATTGATTGAATAGTTAAGATAAGATTTTTCTCTTCTATAAAAAAAGATATATCCCATGCTTAGCTGAATAGGATGGAAGTACCTTCAACAAATCCATGTCCATGGTAGAAGGAGGTAATACCATTGAGTAAGTTCATGAATAAATAAAACAATCAAGGATGATAACATGAAGGTGTCATCATACTTTATGAGATATCATGAGATAAAGAGATTATATTACACGGTGTGTGTTTATAAGAGGTTGTTATTATCATAACTAAACTTCATCTCCTTAGGGGCCTTGGTGGGTTATTATACTCTTCTTTTAGTCTATGAGTATCACACAATACTATCAAGATAAGGTATTATAGGTTCACATAGAAAACATATTCAAAATTTTAACTAATTCTAGTGAATTGGAGTTTAGGACATGGTGGGCCCTGTGGTAGAGTTGGGTAATGTCCAAGTTTTTACAATCACAAATGAAATAAATAAATTCAGAATTATTTGAGTTTAGAATATTAACAGTTGAATTTATTTTCTTATTATATTCATAAGTAATTATGTGAATATAAAAAAAATGAATGAATAATTAATATTTAATATTCAAGGTTTGTTAAATATTCATGGGGAGATTATTTGAGTTAATGAATCAGAATTTAACATGTAACATAGTTTTATTGTTAAAAATGATAAATTATGTATTATCATTATGATGAATTTGTGAGGATATAATTTTTATTTTGGATGTTGAATGAAGGTTTAAGTTATTAAAGGTATGAAGCGTAATTTTAATAAGTTTAAACCAAACTATAAATGATAAAATAAGTCCAAATCTGAGATACTATTCATTCCCTTGAATTTGAGATACTTTATCCCTTCATTCTCACGTTATAGAGAGAGAAAGGGAGGATAGAGTGACATTTATCCAAGATTTCTTCCCTAGATCAAAGATACGATGATTCTTTGATTGTTTCAATGTCAAAGAGATCTTTGTTTCTCCATGATATACCCTAGAGCATGAAGATAGATGATCTCCAAGATTTTGGAACATGTGTGGATGATCTAGAGAGTTTCTAGTTTTTATCTTTTAAGTGATGATCACTGACAATGATTGAAACACGTTTCTGTTCATAATTGGATGAGGTGCAGTTTCAATTAAATTTTTCATGATTAATTTCTTCCACATGATATCCTAGGGTTTTAATCAAGTTTTTATTCATTGGATATTTTTTTATAACATCATCCCAGTGATAAAATTTTAAAACTTCATTTTTTTCTTCTGTATTGACCTCTGTACCAATAGATGGTAGTGGATTGAGTAGTCAAAATCCTTGATCAGCTTTAACCATATTTTTTTGTGCATGTTGATCTCCTTCTATATGAATATATATTTTAGGATATTTTGGTATGTATATATATATATATATATCACACTTCTATTCAGATAGATGATTATACTAAATATTCAATAAGAAGATTACTGAATCCAACTCTAGGTTATACATCAGATAATTATACTCATGAAACTTAAAATATATTAAAGAATTGGATATCACTTTATCATTTGGAATGAGTAATTAACCCAAAACCTTATTTTAATAATCACTATAAATTACAAATCCTTACCCACTTGTGGGTAGTGTGGGTACAGGTTCAGTGGTTAGCCTCTTCTTAATCTCTATGAAGCTCTTTCACATTCATCCATACAGACATAATTCACTCCCATTTGAGTTAGCTTGGTCGATGTCTTTTACATGATGGGTTTTTTATTATCATCTAATGACCATTTATCATGGAAGATAACCCAAAAACACAATATATATATCTTCAATAAATTAACATGTAAATAATCCAAAAAATAGAGTACCTAGAAAACACAAGCAATAATAGCTATATTATTACTTTGAGGGAGTGTGCTTGAGGGGGATAACTAAAATTAGTGAATGAAATCACCATAACTTCAAGGTTATACATTGTCCAATGGATCCATGATCGTATCAAATGGTCACCCAAGCACCTGATGGGGTGCTAGTGCCTTCTCAGGTGATATGAATAGTGCTTTAGGAAGAAGAGAGATTCATTAGAGGCTTCACAAGTATTTCATATCCA
The DNA here is from genome assembly GCA_963277665.1 of Viscum album. Lineage (NCBI taxonomy): Eukaryota > Viridiplantae > Streptophyta > Magnoliopsida > Santalales > Viscaceae > Viscum > Viscum album. Next base: position 196,370,566 of record OY728131.1, on the reverse strand, counting down.
CTACCATCACATGGTTGAGTTTTATATAGGTAATAAAGAATTATTATTAATTTTTATATCATTTATCCATACATTTAAACATATGAATAAATGTTATGAATTCATCATATGAATTCATAACCTCTTTTACATTTCATCTCATGAAATAATTTTTGAATAAATTTCAAGCATTTAAAGAAAAATGTTCAGGGAGAGAGATGAATAATATATATATATATATATATATATTATTATATTCATGCATTGTATTCATGAAAAATACATACATCATATTCATGTTTTAAATGTACACTATATATATAATATCATATATATATATATATATCATAAATCATATGCATGTATACATACATCTCATGCATGTACATTTTAGTGTACATCCAAAAATCTATCACATGCACTAAAATCCTACAAGAACTTTATTAAAAACTTTACAACTCTTTTTGAATCAATCAAAATCTTTTAGATACGGTTTTTTCATCAAAATATCTTTATTTTGAACAAAAATTTTGTCTAAAATTTTATCCTTATCCAAGGTAATAACTGTGTGACCATATGAGCCTTAGAAACTTTGAAAATAGATATGAAATCACAATTTCATAGATGTAAGCAAAGAGAGGCCTCTCGAAAAGCATCAATTCTACTCAAGATACTATGGGGTCTAGTTTGATCTCTATAAAACATACTCATATCTTTGTATGAACATGTAAACCATAATATTTATCATATGCATAATAAGTGTCCTATATAATCCAATTTTTCATGAAATTGAGTGACCAATAGACATAAAACATGCTAATATAGTATTTAACTCTCATCGTTTCTTTATTCTCTGAAAAATACTGACCAAGTTAATGAATACATCACATGTCATTCATTTATCTGATAAGATCAACACATGTCACTTATCCAAGTAGTTTAACACATCATATGTGAATAAAATAATCATGGAAATGAATTTCCTTGGTATAATTAAATAAAGGAAAATATTTATTTTCCTATCATATAAACTGACAAATCCCTTCTTGGTTTCACTACAACCGACGACATGATCAGTAACATACCCAGCCACCCCATGATTATCTAAATCCATATGTTAACTTGTGTAAATAGGGTCTTAAATTTTGACAGTTTTCATGATAGATATCTTAATAACCTCAGGTAAAAAGCATTGATAATAACCATACACCCTTAAGTATATTGGTGACTATATGAAATTATATGAGATATATTTTAGTGGATCAATCCAAATAATAAGTCTCTACTTATTTCCTCGTGAATTTATTTTTCATATTTTGTATATAAATATTTACAATGAATACAATATTAAATTCATGCTAACCTTATCATATCATTACAAACCATAATACTATATAATGATCATCAGTTAGGGATAACTCAAAGTAATACTTTGAGGGGATATTATCATTTGATTGTTCATGTAAAATAAGATTATAGCACACATGAATGAATGATAATTTGATATTTCCTTTATTATAATAATATGATAAATTTACAACCATTTAAATCAATCTAACATGTTTCAAATGCCTAAATATTCTACATGGACCTCATGTTCTTACTGCGATAATGGTTTTTTGAACATTACATCCATATTTAATTCCTTTTACATCTCTATGTGACCATCTAATAAAATTATCACACTAACCTATTAGTGAGTAACATTTACAAAGTAAGATAGTTTCAATAATGGTGAGACTTAGAAATTGTATTCCTTAAGTTAAACTCCTTTAATTTATATTCAAACTCATTAACTTCATAAAATCAATGTTATAATGTTATCTTATATTATCTACTTAAATACATCAATATAATCCTTATAACCCTTTCCATCAAAAAATTTCCTTGAAATATTTTGTGAATAATGGTACACATCATGTCCCTTCAACCTTGGTTCATACCCATGTAAATATCCCATGTCTATGTCCATGTAACAGTACACGGTGTGTTGATTTTTGTGTACTTATGATCGTGTATCAATACATGGCTTAGCCCGTGTATTTATGACCTGGTCATGTTTTTGTGGGAGTACACAGTGTTCCCTTGGCCATGCACCCCTACCAATGTTGTTGTACCCTTTGAGGTATATACCGAACCATTGAGGATGGTTCACACACCATGTGACATGGTCACATGTTGTGTGATACTTATCTTTCTCCCAAAACCCTGTCCACTACTTGGAGGTCCCCACATGGTGTGTTCCTCTAGAACACATGCCATGTAACACGAAAATTTCTAGAATTCTATATCTATAAATCACACTTCTTCTATGATACTCTAGAAACTAGTATGGATGCACCTCATGCCAAAATAAATGAGTTTCATTGGCCAAAACTTTCCATCATGAAATCATCAAAATATAGAAACCAATCTGTTCAGAAAATTCCCTCAAACATTTTTCATCATTGCATGAAGAATAAAACAAAAACCAAGTATTTTCATCATCTAATCCACTATCATATATGTCATTTCACCACTTTCATGTCATTCTGAGTTCGGATCTATGATCTTTAATCTTTGTTCCAAGAAACAGGTGTGCAATAATCGATTTCCTCGGTATATATCAAACCATGGGACAATGGGTAATGTCTGCAATGAACAAAGAATCGGGGGTGAAAATTACAATGAAAAATCACAAGGAATGAATCTCGATTGATGTTCATGTCAACCTAGATTCATTTACATTGGAATAATGAATGAAGATATAAAATATAATCACAAATAAATTCTCCCAATTCCTTAATAAAACTAACCCATCCCCAACATGGACAATTTACAAATCAGTCTATTGGTTGATTAATCTGTGTTCATCATAAAATAGACAATAGGGGAAGAATACAAATAAAAAATCTTCCTATGTTGATATTGATTAATTTCTAATTAAGAACAATCCTTTATTGTTGTCATTGTTAAGATCTCTAAATCTCGTTGCACACCGATCACCGATCTTCGATTCGGTTGATGTTCGCCTGAGAGAGTTCCTCCAATGCTCTATCCAAGGGTTCTCCAATGGATATAGAGTTATGAGGATAACCCTATAATTCCATCATAATCATATTATTATAGAATAATTTAGGTCACTATATAAATAGATAAATAAAATAATTTTATTTATTTATTTTATGTATTTTACGTTCATGATGACTTTTCTGCAAACATCCTGCACCAAAAAAGGTTATGTTGTACCTAAGGTAAAACTTTCATTTTAAATTCAATGATTCCCTTATATTTACAATATGGACCACCATTTATAAGTTATTCCACTTTTTTAGGAAAATTGTGTGTGTGTTCTATTTAATATATTTAATATACTTCAAATATTTATTCTGGTCACACCATGCCTTAAAATCACACATCATCTTAGTGCCTAGTCTCAAAAATAATCCATAAAATATCTAAAAATAATACATGAAAAATATGAGTCAATAAATTCTCCACAACTTGGGGATTTAAATCTTGAAAGTCTAAAACAAGGGTTATACTAAGATATGTGGGTATTGAACATGAATCTGATCCCCCCGCTCTTGGGTGCTCTCTTGAAGATTCTCATACTACCACTAGACAAGCACTAAAGGATTTGCTCACCCATGAAGGATCATCTCCTACTAATCCTTTATTTCTACCAGGTACTCAGTAAAGGTATCTTCATCCTCGATGTCCAGCGTTCCCCAGTCGATAACATGCAATGGATCATGCACGTACATCCCCATTTGTGACATGTGGAATACATCATATAAAAAATCTAACTATGGTGGTAGAGATAAGTGGTATTCCACCTCACAAAATATATGTAGTATCTAGAAAGGTAAAATGAATCTAGAATATAGATTTCTTCCTCGATCAAATCTCTACAATCCATGTCGAGGTGAAACCCAAGGAACACATTGTATCCCTACTCAAACTCTAAAGTCATGCATCATCTTTCTTCATAAGAATTATGATGGATTTGTGCAATCTACATCTCCTCTTGGATGATCTTATCATTTTCATTAGTAGCTTGCACAAACTCTAGGACCATAAGTGTTGAATCTCCTAGGTCATCCCAAAAAAGTGGTGACCTATAGGGTCACCCATACAAATCCTTGAATGGTTTCATACCAATTGTGGAATGGTAGCTATTATTGTACACAAAATCCACTGGTGGTAGGTGATCCTCCCAACTATGTATAAAGTCTAACATGAAATCTCATAGTATTTCCTCCAGAAACTGAATGGTCCACTCAGTATTTCCATCATTTTGGGGTTGAAATGTTGTTCTCAAGTGTAACTGAGTCTCAAAATCCTCTTATAATCCCTTCCATAACCAAGATGTAAAGAAATCATCATAGTAAAAAATAATCATCGAGATAATCCCATGGATTCAAACTATCTTCTGCACATAGAGGCATCCCAAGATCTCTACTAAACTATACTATCAAATAGATAAGAAGTGGGATGACTTGGTGAGTTAGTCTACAATCACCCAAATAGAATAGTGTCCCATGGACGTACATGGTAATAGTATCAAAAATTTCATGGATATCCCATCCCACTTCCACTATGACACCTTAAGAGGTTGAGAAAAAACTATTGGAACTTGGTGTGCATACTTCACTTGCTGAAAAGTAAGGCATGGAGAGACAAACTTTGCAACTCCCTTTTTCATCCTTATCCACCAAAACTTACATCAGATGTCCTGGTATATCTTTTCCACACCTTTATGTACCACCAAATGAGATGTATGAAACTCTCTCATAGCCTCCTTTTTCAGCATCACTGGTACCATCATGTGTCCTATGAAAATAATGACCTGTTCCCCACCTTCAAAAAATATATTAGGAGCATTTCCATTGAATATCTGAGTATATAGGGTCTCATATTCGGTATCCCCAAGTTGTGCCTTCCTAACTCTCTATATAAGATGAGGGGTAACGAACATCGACTGAAGGTAAGTTGCTCCATCCCCATCCATAAAGGACAACTACAATGAGGCCAAATGGTCAGATGCCTCATTCAGAGACTACGAACAATATCTACTATTGAGAGAATCTTCCACAATGTTCCCCTTTCCAAAAGTATAGAAAATATCTAAGTCATAATCTTATAGGAACTCTAGCCATCAACTCTATATCAATTTGATTTCCTTCTAATAGAAGATATACTTGAGACACTTGTGATCAGAATAGATGATAAACTTCTCTCCCATCATGTAATGTAACCACATATTTAGTGTGAAGACTGCCACTATTAACTCAATATCATGGGTAATGTAGTTATGTTCATGTGGTATCAACTAACATGAACCATAGGTAATCACCACCTGCCTCTAAATCATAACACAACCAAGATTGGTTCCTGATGCATTGTAGAACACTATGTACTCGACACCCTCCTCTGGTGATCCCAAGATGGGAGCGCTCGTCAATATCTACCTCAACTTCTGAAAAGCCTATCGGAACCTCTCTATCCACACTAAAGGCTTCCCATTTTGGGTCAAAGATTTCATGAGTGGTGATATCCTGGAGAAACCAGGAACAAATCTCTGATAATAGTATGACAACATAAGGAATCTCTTTACCTCTATCATGATCTTGAGTGGCTCCCATGATAACACTGCCTTGACCTTAGATGGGTCTACTTCCACTCCATCTGTTGAGATAACATTTTCTAGAAATTGGAACTCATGTATCTAGAACTAGAACTTCAAGATATTTTGATAAATCTGGTGCTCTCAGAGTATGTCCAGAACCATCCTCAAGTGTCTTGTGTGCTTCTCCTCAGAGGATGAGTACACTAGGATAACATTGATTAATACCATAATGAGTCGGTCTAAGTAAGGTTGAATGATCTGGTTCATGATTCCCATTATAATGACTTATATTTTCTCTAGTTTTATTTTTTATAAATTAATTGGGAAAATTATGATATCAGACACTGAGACAACATGAGATTTTGAGGCCCGGTATTCCCAAAATGATTCATTGAAAATTTTTATGTTTTAAATAAAGTGCCTGAGTGGTTTCTTCTTTAAATAGTAATAACTTCTAAATGGTTTCCTAGATCAAAAATTTTAGGGAACCGTTGCATTTAGAATAGGGACTTTACCTTAGGTGGGGCCTAACCTTGACCAGCGTGGGTTGAGGGTGGAAGTTAGTTTTTGGACGTGAACGTCATTAAAATATCTAATAAAAATATTTTATTAAATGTAACATGTTGACGTAACATAGGTTTTCCTTTTTAATAAGCCACGTCATAGGAATTCAAGGTTATCACCATAACCCTAGAATTCCTATAAGGCAAGGAGAAGGAAGATCTCTCCCGACGAAAAATGACAGAGGATCGAGGATCGATGATGAAATGGACCTCCGTTCTTTATCAACGACTGATCCAATCATCAAGGTAGGGTGTAGATCTCTTTGTGATTTCTTTTTCCTTCTTAGTTTCAACGATTAACATGGACCACCCCATGAACAAGTTGATCTGCAGTTCGATCATTATTGTGGGATGTAATTTTATAATGGGGATTAAAGGGATGATAAGTCTTTGTGAATATCAGTTGATTGTTCTTCGTTAAACCTTATAACATGAATAGATCAAGGCTCACATGAACAAGGCCAAGATCTATCCATTTGGGTGTTCATGTTCTTTTCCTATTTTCCCTAATATTCCTTGTTCCTTGTGAATTATGATTTGATATAGGGATATGATCATGTGGAGGCATAAGGCGGAGGCAGTACAAGGTAATGGCTGGAGGCAGCAACTTCAGCCTGTACAGGTGGAGAATGACAGGGTAAGGCCATAGGTGGGGGCAGCCGGTGACAGAGGTAGCACAGCCTGACAGGGCGGCTAGTCTAGGTAGAGTGCGGCCTAGACAGGCTACCTACAAGGTGAATGGTGGTGGTAGTTGGATACAGTCCAGGTGGGACTACATCATAGGAGTGCTTGTGGCAGCAGAGGCCATGGGCGGCAACCAGGTGTTGTGGTAGGAGGCCGCAGCAGCTGCGGCAGGATGTGGCTCAGAGGCCATGTTGGAAAGATCCTACAGTGGCAGTGAGGCTGTGAGATCAGGTGGGGAAGGTAGTCTGGACATGATAAATGCGGTCCATCACCACATTGACTGAGGGAACTGAGTGGCCATGCGTTTTGGTGATCGTGTGGATCGGAGGGATGCGACCAGGGTGGGTCATGTATGGTGGAGCAAGGTCGTCCCATGTGACATGGGTTACACAAGAGAATCAGGCCACTCCAGTGACCCAGTATTCTGGACCATGTGGCCCAGCGGGCTAGGCCATTTTCGGTAAGACCAGACTGATCGGGTTGGGTCAGTTCGGTCTAACTGAGTTGGGTCAGGCCCAGACCAGACCAGACCCTTTTTACTAAATTGTTCATATCTTTCAAACTGTGTGTCTGTTTGACAATCCATTTATGGCGTTGGGACCCTTTAAATGAGACAATACTTTGAGGTACTATAAGTGATATTTTTTAGAAGTTGGCATATGACCTAGTGGCTTAAGAAGTATGTTATCCCATAACAAGTGCGCAAAGAGTGGAATCTTGCAGTTTGCTATGACTATGTGATCTTGGTGGCTATGTGACTTGGGGGATACATGACCCATCGATGCTTCATGTTACATCGACACTCCGTGCACCATCAATGCTTCGTATGACATCGACGCTCCATGCTCCATCGACGTCCCGGGTTCCACCACCGCTCTGGGTGCCATTAATGCTCTGGACGCCATCGATGCTCTGTTCTCCATTGACGCTCTGTGTACCATTGATGATCTATGAACCACCGATGCTTCATTCACAATTGACGCTTCATGATACATCAATTATACATGCACCATTGACACTTCTAGTTTCATGGAGATTGGGATATCTATGGACGACAACTAGAAATCCTTCTCTTCATTCTTTAGACTTATACCTATGTGATCTGGTCGTACTGACTATACTTAGTGTGTTTCCTTTATGGTGTACTTTATGTGTTTATTTTGTGGTGTACTTCATGTGTTTCCTTTATGGTGTACTTAATATATTTATTAGTGGTATTACCTTTGTGGTTTCAGGGTTTCCTATTGAATATTGTTTTACTCACCCCCGTATGGGATTTTCCCACACATGTTGTGTCATATGCAGATGATCGATGCTTTGAAAGAGTCCTAGGTGGACCAAGACCAGATGGTTCTTAGATTGATCATACATTAGAGGTGTGATCTTATGGATTCATATATCTTTCTTATACCTACCCTTCGGGTAGGGTTTTCTACGGATGAGTTTTAGGAACTTGTACATTCACTTTGGCAGACTTTATTTTTGGTGGGCTTGTATTCTGGCCCTGTTTACTTTCTAGTTTTCCTATTTTCATACTATGTTTTTAGTATCTTCATGTTATTCATATTTGTTTACTTATTTTTTTTACATTTCATCATTTTGAGATTGGATATGTGTGTGTGTGTACAAGTAATTAGGCAAATGCCTCCCATTTGTGGGATATGCCTACTCAGTGCTAGTCACCAACCCTTGACCTATTAGATGAGGTATTGGGGTAGTCATGGAATAGGATCCTATAGGATGGGTTGTGAAAGAGTAGTATTAGAGGCCAGGTTAGTTCTACCTAACTAACCAAGATTCTATGAGATTGGTTTTTGGAAATAGTGTTAAGTGTTTTGAGTTCAGCTTTTAGACTAGGGACTCCAGTGTTGGTGTGGAGACTAACGTATCCATACACCAAGACTCTAAATTATTCTTTTCAAATTGATACATGAAAACTCTAGTTGTAGGGAAAAATAAATGGAACATTCATTATATAGGATTGATTGTGTTCTCATGACCTTCTTGAGTCAGTGTCATATGATCAGGTAGACTCTATTGACTGTGGTACATATTGATCTATTTCAGGATGCCTCTATGCAGACAGCTATCTAGGATTCCGATGTGTGATCACAAAGATGATCCACCTAGTGATGAGACGTCGGTACAGGGACTGGTACCATAGATATCACCCTTGGGTGGTGTACCAGTGATACCACCACTCAGAGAGTAGTAGCTACTACCAGAATTATTGGTAGAGGATGCATGCAGGCTGAGTACGTTGCATGAAGTCTATAGGTAGTGAACTCCTAGTTTTGAGGGTGATCCATACCTCTAGGTAGATGAGGATTGGCTAAATATAGTTACATGTGTCTTCTGCCTAGTGAAGATGCCTCTTGACTAGATGGTAGTCCTAGCCATGAGTCTTCTTCAGGGATCAACGAGGAGATGGTGGAGCTTAGTGATCCAAACGCATGAGGAGATGACTCTCACTTGGATATAATTTGATCATCTCTTCAGGTTGGAGTTCTTTCTAGTGACTTTATGATTTGTGCGTATATAGGAGCTACTGCATCTGCAGTATGGCAGTCAGATAGTAGTAGAGTACTCGGCAATATTTACGGATCTTTCTCGCTGCTCCACAGATATAGTGTGGGACCTGTTCTTCAGGGATTTTACCTTCAATTATTTTATATGTTAGTATATTGTGGAATCTATGATATCCCTTATAATCCTTACATATTCTGGGGTACTGGAGTGATCTCAACTCATGGAGAGATTTTTGGCGAAGCATACGCCGGTAGTGGGAGCTACTAACGGGCATCAGATAGCTAAATATTTAGTAGTAGGTAGCTGATAGATGACACAGGGATCCAAGTGGATCATATAGTTCAAGGGATGACCCTAGGACATGGGTTCAGTGGTGCAAGGATCCTAAGGTAGAACGAGTTAGCCAAAGGATAGGCTGTGTTACATGTGCGGCGGTTAGGGACACATAGCTCGAGATTTCCCAAATTGTCATGTAGATGATCAAGAGATAGATGAGGGACTTCCTAGATAAAGGACAAGGCATGAGTAGGATGGTCTTCATGGTGGAGATTGTGGTAGAGGAGCAGGTAGAGTAGTAAGCAGTGGGTGGAGGTTTGACGTACTACCACCACCACCCCCAGGTGGTCCACCACAAGCTCAAGGAGCTAGTGGACAGGGACAAGGCCAGCTTCAAGCGATGAAATCTTACAACCCCAGTGATCAAGATATTATTAGAGTTATGATATATGTATTTTACGACCTATCTTAATTTTTTATATACATAGGTGTTAGTCACACTTTTCTCACCATGACCCTTGTTCAAGACTCAGAGATTCCATTGTAATTATTGACTCAATCCCTACTCTTAGAGACTCCTACGGGGGGAGACTCAACAATCACACACTGGTTACGATAGTGTGTCCTTAATCTAGGGGTAAAGAGTTTCAGTTTGTATCTCTTGGTCAAAAAATTTAGGCCTTACAACTCCATTCTCAATATGGACTAGTTATCCACAGTTCATGCCCAGATTGGCTGTTTTGGGTACACAGTGCGGTGTGTCTGCAGAGATGGGATTAGGTTTTCCTTTGTCAGTGAAAAGGAAACCCAAGAATAACATAATGGAATTTAATGTAGGAGGGTGCACCGGATCACACATCGGTTTTCTAACATTACCCTTGGTGTAATGGATGAAACGAGTCCTCATTTTCTTGTAGTGGTGGATGAGTGTGAGGACGTCTTTCCGAAAGCTGTTTTGGGATTAACTCCTTGCAAGGATGTGGGTTTATACATTGATATATACCTTGAGACGGCACCAATATATACAAATTCATATCAGATGTCTCTTTTTGAGATTTGTGAGTTGAGGGCATAGTTAGAGGACTTTCAGAAGAAGGGATTCGTGAGACCCAGTGTTTCACCCTGTGTGGCCCCAATTTTGTTTGTCAAGAAGGAAAACAGAATCTTGAGGTTATGTGTGGACATCTGGAACCTGAATCAGGTGACTTTGAAGAATAAGTATCCACTACCAAGGATTGACTGCCTCTTTGATCAATTAAATGGAGCGAGGTGGTTCTTGGAGATAGACCTCAGATCTGGCTATCACCAACTTCGAGTATGGGATGAGTACATCCTGAAGACAGCTTTTTGATGTTGGTACAAACACTAAGAGTATATAGTGATTCCATTTTACATGATTAACTCACCATTAGTGTTCATGGGACTCATAAATAGGATCTTTCATCCTTACTTAGACCGGTTCGTCATGGTCTTAATTGATGAAATCATGGTGTACTCGGTGTCTGAGGAGGAGCACGTGATACACTTGAGGATAGTCCTAGACATACACTGAGAGTACCAGATTTATGGGAAGCTCTTGAAATGTCAGTTCTAGATTCGAGAGTCTCACTTTCTAGGAAATTTCATTTCAAATGTTGGAGTTGTAGTAGATCTAGTGAAGATTCAATCAGTGCTTGCTCAGGAGCCACCCAGGAGTGTTACTGAGGTGTAGAGTTTCCTAGGATTGGATGGGGGATATCATGGGTTTGTACCCAAATTTTATAGAGTATAAGCACCCTTGATGGCCTTGACACAAAATGGGTTTTTTTTTGTGTGGAAAGAGAAGTTTCGGAAGTGCTTTCAAGAGCTGAGGCATAGATTGATGAGCGCCCCTATCTTGAGATTACCAAAGGAGGGTGTTGAGTATGTAGTGTTCTGTAATGTGTCAGGGACTAGGATTGGTTGTGTCCTAATGCAGGGGAGAGTGTTGATTCCCTATGATTCATGTCAGTTGATGTAGCATGAGCAGAACTATGAGACCCATGATCTTGAGATAGTAGCGGTAGTCTTCGCATTAAAGATGTGGAGACACTACCTGATGGGCGATCAGTTTATCATATACTCTGACCACAAGAGTTTCAAGTATATATTCTCTCAGAAGGATCTGAACTTGAGACAAAGACAATGTCTAGAGTTCCTCTAGGACTAAGACTTTGATATTTTGTATACTCTTGGGAAGTGGAACATAGTGGAAGATGCTCTAATCAGGAGACCCAGCTTATAGTTTTTTAGTGAGTCGTCAAAGCAGTTGGTCACATTACATATATCATTTATGGATGGAGATGGAGCATCTTACCTCCAGTCAATGGTTGTCACCCCTCCACTCCTACAAGGAGTCAGGGAGGCATAGCTCGGAGACACCAACTATGAGACTATGTGTGCTCATTTATCCATAGATCATGCCCTTGATGGATATCTAAAATGTGGGGAGAACATCATTATATTTATAGGAAGCACAGTAGTACCAGTGACATTGATATAGGAGGTATTGAGGGAGTTTCATACTTACCATTTAATGGTACATCTATGAGTGGAAAAGATATACCAGGGCCTCCAACGTCAGTTCTGGTGGCCGAGTATGAAAAAGGTGGTGGTAGAGTTCATTTATCGATGCCTCACTTGTCAGTAAGTGAAGGTAGAGCACCAGGTTCTAGCGGGCTTGACCCAACCACTTGAGGTGCCATAGTGGAAGTGGGATGGTATATTGATGGAATTCGTGATGGTTTTAACATGTATGTTTATGGGACATGATACCATCATTGTGATCATTGAATGACTCACCAAGTCAGCCCACTTCCTACTAATTCGTGAGAAGAGATCAGTAGAGAGATCGGGATGCCTCTATGTGCAGGAGATAGTTCAACTTCATAGAGTCACATCGATGATAGTCTTAGATCATGATTCTCACTTTACATCCCATTTTTTTAAGGGATTGAAGGAGGAATTTGGGACTCAACTATGCTTGAGCATAGTGTTTCATCCCCAAACAGATAGTTATACGGGAGGACCATCTAGGTTCTAGAGTACATGCTATGTGCTTACATCCTATACTTTGGCCATAGTTGGGAGGACCACCTACCTCTAGTGGAGTTTGTGTATAAAAAAATCTACCACTCCACCATTGGTATGGCACCTTTTGATGCCTTGTACGGGTGACCCTGCAAGTCACCACTTTGTTGGAGAGACCCAGGAGAGTCAGCACTCATGGACCTGGAGTTGATACTGGAAACTATATACAAGGTGAAGGTTATCCAGGAGATAATGAAGATTGCACAGAGTTTTCATAATTCCTATCCTGACAGGGAGAGAATCCTTTGGAGTTTGAGGAGAGAGACCATGTTCTCCTTTAGGTCTCAACTTGATGAGGATTATAGAGATTTGGATGGGTTATTAAGTTATCTATGAGATACATCATCCCTTTTCAGATTATAAGTTGAGTTTGTGGGGTGGAATACCACCAAGCTTTACCCCTATGGTTGTACTGGGTGTATTATTTCTTAAACGTGTTGCTGATGAAAAGGTATGTGCATGATCCATCATATGGAATCGACTAGGGAGAGATGGACATTGATGATGGGGTGACTTTTGCAGAGTACCCGGTGGAGATCGAGGATCGACAGGAGTGGATTCTTTATGGGTGGTTGATTCCTCTGGTGCACATTTGGTGGCAGCATGGGTATCTCCAGGAGAGTACTTGGGAGTAGGAGGCTTAGATTCAGGCTCAGTACCCTCACCTTTTTGTTGATTAGCCTTTTGATTTGTTTTTATGGAATGTAAAGCCCAAAGGTGGGGAGAATGTAATGATTCAGATTTTATCCTATTTTATTTTTTATAAATTAATTGGGGAAATTCTGAGACCAGGCATTGAGATGGTGTGAGATTCCAAGGCTTGATATTCCCAAAATGATTCATCAAAAAATGTTAAGTTTTTAATAAATCATGCAGGTATTTTATTCTTTAAACAGGAATAACTTATAAATGGGTGACTCTATCAAAAATCTGAGGATACCATTGCATTCATAATAATGAATTTACCTTAGGTGGGGCCTAACCTCGACTGGCATGGTTCAAGGGTGAAAGTTAGTTTTTGGATGTGAATTTCATTAAAATATCTAATAAAAATATTTTACTGAACATTACATGTTGACGTAGTGGTAATTTCCCTTTTTAATAATCCATATCAAAGGAATTCAGGGTTATCTCCATAACCCAAGAATTTCTCTAAGGCAAGGAGAAAGAAGATCTCTCCCAATGATGAACGTCATCAGATCAAGGATTGACGACAACACGGACCTCTATTATTCATCAACGACCGATCCAATAATTGAGGTAGGGTGTCGATATCTTTTTGAATTCATTTCCCTTCTTAGTTTCAATGATGAACACAAAACAGCCCATGAACAGGTTGATCTACGGTTCAATCATTCTTACGGGATGGATTTTTATTTCGGATATTAAAGGGATGATAAGTCATTGTGAATATTAGTTGATTATTATTTGTTAAACCTTATAACATGAATAGATCAAGCTCGACATGAAAAGTCCAAGATCTGTCCATTTGGGAGTTCATCTGCTTTTCCTCTTTTACACGACGTTCCCCATTCCTCGCGAATTATGATTAGAGATGGGGATCTAATCCCATGGCGGTTCAAGGTGGCGGCAGCACAAGGCGGCGGCTGGAGGCAACAGCTCCATCTAGTAAGGTCAGAACACAGTAGGGAAAGGTAGCCGGTGGGGGCGGGTGGCGACAGAGGCAGCACGGCCTAGTAGGGGAGGCTGGTAGTAGAAGATGGACACGGTCCAGGTGGGACTGCGTCGGAGGAGGGCACGTGGTGGTAGAGGATGCGGGCAGTGATAAGGGGTTGCGGCTCGTAGGCCGCGTCGGCAAGATCCTGCAGCGGCAGTGAGGCCGCAAGACTAGGTGGGGAACACGGGCCAGCCACGTGAAATGCGGTCCAGCACCACATTGACTGGGGAAGCCAGTTGGCCATGCAGTCTGGTGACCATGTGGATCGGAGGGACGCGGCCAGGGGGGCATGTCTGGTAGAGAAAGGTCGTATTGCATGACATGGGTCGGTTTGGAGAATCGGACCGCTCTGGCAGCACAACGGGCTGTGGTCCATGGGCCCATCAGGTTGGGTCAGTTCGAGTCAGGCCATTTCAAGACAAGATGGGCTGGGATGGGCCAGTTTAGACCAACCCAGAATGAACGGTTTGGGTCAGTCCAGTTTGACCAGGTCGGGTCGGGCCCGGACTGGACTAGACCCTTTTTACTAAATTGGTCACATATTTTAAACCATGTGTCTGTTTGATGATTTGTTTCCGGCATTGGGACCCTTACAATGATAGGGTCATTTTGAGATACTCTAAGTGATTTTTTTAGAAGTTGGAATACAACCTAGTGTCTTGAGAAGTAGGTTCCCCCGAAACAAGCGTGCTATGAGCGGAATCCTATAGGTGGCTATGACTTTGTGATCTTGGTGACTATGTGACATGGGGGATACATGACCCATCACACTATATTCACCATCTACGTTCCATGCTCCATCGATTCTCTATGCACCATCGATGCTCGGTGTGCCATCGATGCTTTGTGCGCCATCGGCATCTCGGGCACCATTGCCACTCTGGGTGCCATCAACACTTTGTGATCCATTGACGCTCTGTGTTTCATTAACGCTCCATGCTCCACCTATGCTCCGTATTATATTGACACTCCATACGGCATCGAAACTCCATGCATCATCGAAACTCCATGCATCATCGATTCTGCATAGGCTTTTCCTGCACCTATCGTGTATTGTGCAGAGGATCAACACTTTGATGGATTCCTTGGTGTACTAGGACAAAGTGGTTCGTAGAGTGATCATATATGATATTTTTGATCCTATGGCTTTAGAAAGTTGTCCCACACCTACCCTTCAGGTAGGGTTTTCTGCGAATGAGTTTTAGGAACCTGTACGTTCACTTTAGCAGACTTTACTTTTGGTGGTCTTGTATTCTGGCCCAGTTTACTTTCTATTTTTTCTACTGTTGTAATATTTTATTGGTATATTAGTGGTATTAATACTTTTTTACTTAATTTTTTTACATTTCAGAATTTTTGGCTTAGAGATATGTGTGTGTGTATAGGTACTTAGGCAAACGACTCCCATTTGTGGGATATTTCTACTTGGTTATAGTCACCAACCCCTATCCTATCGGAGGCAGGCTTGGGGTAGTCGTGAAACGGGCCCCTTTATGATGGGTCATGACACCCATGAACACTGCTAGGGTGTTTTTTACACCAAAGGGCATCACCAAGTATGCAAAGTGACTATAGCGACATATGAATATCATCTTCAGTATATCTGCATGCCATACTCGCATCTGGTGATAGCCTAATCTGAGGTCAACCTTCAAGAACCATTTTTTCCTCTAAACTAATCAAAGAGGTCATCGATACTTGGTATTGGATACTTGTTCTTCAAAGTCACCTGATTCAAGCATCGATAGTCCACACACAACCTCAATCTCACATCTGCCTTCTTGGTGAACAAAACTGGGGTTGCCCAAGGTGAAACATTGGTTCCCTTCCTCTATAATTCCTCCAACTGCACCCTCATATCACAAAGATCTATATGAGCCACCTGATATTCTAGTGCACCTCCAATGGCCCGAAGTCCATCATTTTTTATTGATTTTGATAATCCACCTTTCAAGAGGTGAGGTGGAACCCTTAAAAGGCACATAGGCATAAGTATTACATGTCCCATAGGCCTTAAAGGAATTCATTTCCCGTAGGCTTCAAACATTACATACAACCCAGACTAACTACTTAGAACTGCTCCTCCCCAGCATCTTCATCATGAAATCAGCTCTCCACATTCGCATGGTTGCTCGGCTAGGCTTTCCCGTGCATGCACAGGCTTGTCCCGATGGCAGGTTCCATACCCTCTCATTCTTAAAATTGGTTTATCTTCTGCTATAGTGAACGCTCCTTACTCATCCTCCTTCTAAAACTTGTTCCTTATAGGTTGTCTAGTTTTCATCTGCACTTAAGGTGGCTTGAAGGCCTTAAGGTGGCTCGAAGGACTTGAGGTGGCTCTAAGGTCTTACTAACTTGAAGGTATGGGTGGCCCAAAGTCCTTAAAGAACTCGGCGACCAAATTAGTGACCCGAAGGCCCAAGTGGGGGAATATTCCCAGTTGCTACAGTTCCAAACAGAACCTGCTATAGTTCCTACTACAGTACCTTCTATAGTTCCTGCTACAGTACATGGAATGTCCTCAGAAAATACTTCCTCATACTTATCCATCACTACAAAGAATTAGAAAGTCAAAAAAATCTACTACTCTAAGGGTTATTATAGACAAATGAAAAAAAATTGGCTACAACCTCCCATGCATGAGCCCATCCTACACTTCATGGGTTTCTATTTTACTCATAAAGGAAAATCATGTCCTATCTGTAGGACCCCGGGACACCCTGAGAGGGGAGGGGTGAATCAGGGTGGCAACTTTTTCTTCTTAAAGTTGTGGATCTTGTTCCCACGTTGGTAGGAACTACTTAAACCTGTATGATGGATATGATCAGCAATTAAACATTCACATGCAGAGACAGATGACACAGCTATTTTTACTTGGTTCACCACTGAGGGCTACGTCCAAGGAGTATACGCCGACAGGTTGCCGGTCGTACCTAAATCCACTATGCTTCACTAGCTGCGGATACAAATGTTCGGGTACAGACACTCTGTCCCAGGCTCACTGCCTTTACAATTTCTTAGGGATAGCTCACTGCGTCCCTCGGGTCACTCCCGTTGACTCCCCCTGGCTCACTGCCTTTGGTGAAGTCTCACTCAGTTTATAGACGTGAAGGTCTTTTCAATAGATATGCATTGAAGTCTTTGTCTCCTGTTCAGCATGAGACTTTGCTTGCATCAGAGTCCTGAGTTGATGCTCTTTTGAAATCAATCTTCTACTTCAGTGCAATACCTGAATGCACTAAATCTCCTTCTCTTCCTTCAATTCCCAATTCTGAAACCTGAGTGTATCGATATATTTCTCTCTCTGTGCAGATCAGATTTTGGTTGCACGATCGTTCTTCTTCTCTTCGCAAAGCAGGTTTGAGAGTGCTAAGCACCTGTCAAAAAGCTTGCGGGACCCCCAAATTTTCCGCGCACCCTTCCCGGGGGCTTGCGCGTAAAATTCAAACCTTGCGCGTAAAAATAACTTTTGTCGCGTAAAAGGCTTTTCACGCAACTCTTCTTTTTCGCGCAAAACTTCCCTTTTTCGCGCAACGCCTTCTTTTTCGCGCAACCCTCTGGACCTTAATTTTTCCGCGCGCCGGAGCTCAAGATTTGTCTAAGTGTCGAGCCTCTCTGAATGAGAGGGGTTCACCTCATATTTATAGACGTTTTTGATCCTGCGCGTAAAACCCTCTTTCTTGCGCGTAAAACTGTCTCTCAGTTCTTTGAATTACGCACAACCTTCCCATTTTTCCGCGCACAACTCTGGTTTTTCGCGCAGCCCATGCCTTTACCATTTTTCAACGTTCTGATTCTGAAGCATCATTTGCGCGAAAAACTATTTCGCGCATCCCGCTGTTTTCCGCGCCCAACTTAAGTATTTCGCGCACATCCCTGATTTTCCGCGCAGCCCATGCCTTTGCCATTTTTCACCTCTCTGATTTCGAAACACTGTTTGCGCGAAAAACTATTTCGCGCATCCCGCTGTTTTTCGCGCCCAACTTAAGTATTTCGCGCACATCCCTGATTTTCCGCGCAGCCCATGCCTTTGCCATTTTTCACCTCTCTGATTTCGAAACACTGTTTGCGCGAAAAACTATTTCGCGCATCCCGCTGTTTTTCGCGCCTAACTTAAGTATTTCGCGCAAGCCTCTTATATTTCGCGCACCACTTCCTTTTTGTGCGAACCTCCTTCTGCTGACAATCCACGTCTTCATTTTCCGATTTTGAGGCCCAAAAATTTGGCAAACACTGGAAAACGGCGCCACCTTGTATCTGCTCTTTTAGTCCGCCTCCAGATCATCCATTCCTTTGTCGTCGTTCCTTGAATAAAAACATGGATCATTATTCCACAGTCCTCGAACTCGACCTGCCTCCATAGAAACTCTTTTCCCAACAAATTTGTATGTCGTTTGATTGCTTTGTCGACAAGGACGATCACCTCAACAGCGCTTCATCTTGGTGATCTGTATACTTCAACAACTCTTCTGCTTTTATCACAACCTCCACTATTGTGATATGTAGTCTTTGAAGGAACAACTTTAGCATCATCATCTTCTATGACAATGTGATGTTCATGACTATCTCAGAAGTCCAATCATTGCACATTGTCTTCTTCATCAACTGGTATGATGTACTTCATGCAAACCGATTCAATTCGTCAGGAAGTCTCTTGCATGGTTCTCATGCAATCATGATTAATTGCATGGACTTCATCCAAAAACCTCATTCTTCTTTGATCATCCTTGGATGGATTATACCTTGGATGGATTATACCTCACATTCTGCATTGTTGTAAACAATGTATCACCTTTGACACATGTTCTTTGAACTTCCGATCAGTACAACAATCGTCTGAATCACCACTCCTCTACTTCATCGGAGTACTTCATGATCTCCTTCATTTTGATCTGCATTGACAACTATTGACAACAAATACAACCTTATACACAAAGTGGTTCCAACAATCTCCCCCTTTGTATTTTGTTGTCAATACCTTAAACATCTTCTGAAATGAATCTGTCAATGTCAAAATGAGAATCTTCTGCATTTCACTTTCTCTCCCCCTTATTGACAAGAAATACAAAGCACATGGTAGGGAGGGTATCAATCCACACTTAAGCAATGTTTCATTAATCATTTCACTCTAAGTCTACTTGAGCAATGCTCGATGTAGAAAACAAGAGGATTTGATTAAGTCAACAAGGCTGTCCATTATCCACAGATCATGATACCAACATTAGATGATAACTCATGTATCTTGTCTTCAAGGGTTTACCACTCTAATTCCAGGTAGAAGAAGATCAACTATGATAGAGAATAATCAACCTGAAACTCCTGCACTCACTTCAGCAAAGAGATCAAAAACATTCACGTGCAATTGGCAGGATAAGTGACCTTGGGGCACTTCCATTCTATTTATGTCACTGATCAATTCAGTTACTCCCCCTTTGTAAAATAATATTTGATCTGAGTAACCAAGGGATAGTGATTGAGAAATGACATACCTTTTCCATTGGTGTGTTCTTCAAGAAATTCACAGAGCAACTACTTTTGAGTCCAGCTGGAGTTGATATTGATTGAAACAGTGATTATGGAAGCTTCTTCATTCTTCTCCCCCGCGAGGGAAACACTCCTCATCATCTTCATCAAGAGTGATCCTTCATCATTATAATATTTGAATATCAATTGAAGAATCTACTAAGGATGGAAACTTCTTCAGCTTGGCTATCAAGAGTTGACATCATTCACTACTTCTCAGGTTCTCCCACTGAGAGCATGCTTCACCTTCAATTCCCTGCATTATTAGCACAAATACAATACACAAATGATTATGGGAATAAGGTGGTTCATTCTTGCTTCATCACGAAGACTTTCTTGGTTGAGGTTCTTTTCTCAACCAAGTTCCTCTGTTCACTCCAGTCTTCATGCCTGCTCCTCTGAACATATGTTCTGACATCAGTTGGTGTGGCATGGATCTCTTCACATTCTCTTCTACTTTGTGTGAGGAATTGTACTGCTTAGCAGATAACATGTAAGATAACTTCTTACTCCTCTTAATGACTGCTTCTTGCTCTGGTATTAAGGTTAGGCAACCTTTTGCAATATGACCAGATTTATTGCATCTCTCACACAGGACTTCTTTGACACGTGCATTTCCCTTTGTTTTCAATCTCTCCTGCACTGTGCCTTCATCATGTGAAAGTTTCCCTTTTTCTTTGTCACCAGCCTTGGCCTTTTCAGCTTCAAGTTTCCTCATTCTATTTAAATCTTCTGGCCAGATGACCAACATGTCATTGGGAACGTTTGCAGCTGGTTTGGGTCTTCCACATGGGTTCTTCTGAGTTTCAACCCACTTAGTGTTTTGTTTGGATGAATGACCCTTAAATTGCATGGATCTAAAATCCTGGGTCTTCTCAGCTTCCCTACTTGAGATCTTCTTGGGGAAATGTGTGTTCACAACATTCTTCTGATTTCTCCCCAAGGTAGCTGCTTTATTCTTTGACGGCATCAGAGGTCTTCTTTTCTTTTCAACAGTGAAAGCATGTTGATATGGACATGTGTCTGCATTGTGACCGCTGTCGTTGCATACATCACAGATGTTATCAAGAATTCCAAATCTGTTTGCAGTAAACAGATGCTTCTGGACCTGCTGATGTTGCTTCTTTTTCTCTGGCTTCCTTCTCTTTGATAGAGGCATTCTCTGTGCTTTTCCATGTAAGGGATTATAAATACAATCCAATGCACAGTGCCCAAATCTGTTGCAGCACCAACATTGACCCACAAATCTTTTCTTCTTTGTGTCTTCTGTATTAAGTTGTTGGGCCATCTGCTTAATCTTTTGTCCTCTATTTGAGGAACCCACTTCCTCCTTTTTCTTCCCATCCACCCTAGCCATGGTGGTAGGTTTCTTCTTCTCACCTTTCCTCATCCATACTTGTTTAGAACTTTTCTTCCCACCTGCACTGATTGTAGGAGTGTATTTAGAAATATGAGTGCAAGATGGCTTGGATGGTACCTTCACTTTCTCAGTTGCTTGTGATAGATCAAAGAGTGAAGTCATGATCGTCTTATCACATGTTGGAGGTCTTATAAAATCCTCCAGTGAGCATTGAGTACCAGCAGCAACTGATTCTTGATGTGGATAATCAAGAGTGGTCATAATCTTCTTATCACATGTTGGAGGCATTTCAGCTTTAGACTCCTCCAACGAACATTGAGTGCAAGCATCACTCATTTCATTCTTTTGTGAAGTCTCAATATGTGTGTTCTCAATCTTGGTCAACTGAGCTTCCAATTTTTGACCCACAATATTGAGGATGATCTTCTGATCTTCAATCGTGATCATCTTCTCTTCACAAGTCTTCTTCAACCTTTCAACCTCATCTTCATGCATCTTAACTTTGTTTTGTAACAAAGAGTCAAGTTCCCTGAATTTAATGGAAGTTTCTTCCAGACAAAAATTCTTAACTTCATTGCTCTTCTTTAGCTCAACTTCAAGTGCATGGACCCTTTCTTTTAGAGTCTTATTGACTGCCTCGTTTTCTTCAAAGACTTTCACCTGTTTGGTGAGCTTCATGTTTTCCATAACTTTTCGTTCCAACCCCTCTTCCATATTGTCAGCTTCCCTTTCTAATCGATTTATCTCAACCTGCATAGATTGGAATAGGCTACAAATAATAGCAACCCTTTCTTCTGGAATATCATGCAGATATGTTCTGAGTTTTTCCTGAAAGCTTGAACTAGGGGTATCATCCTTTCCTCTGGATGAGTTCTGAGCCACCTTCTTGATACTTTCCATGCCTAATGTTTCTTCATTATTGGAATGGCATGGAGAACAAGACACTGCATCTTCTTTGGATGTGGGGGACTTCTTCATCATCTTCTTCTCTTTCTTTTTCCTATTTGTCAAAGTCTTGGTGGATATAGATTTCTGCTCAGAAGTGACTGCGTCATTATCAAGACTGCTCTTCATTGTTGACTTTAGGAAAGAAACTCAAATCCTCTTCTCAATAGAATTACTGGAGAATATCCAACATACGTTAACCTCCCTCTGATACCACTTGTAGGACCCCGGGACACCCTGAGAGGGGAGGGGTGAATCAGGGTGGAAACTTTTTCTTCTTAAAGTTGTGGATCTTGTTCCCACGTTGGTAGGAACTACTTAAACCTGTATGATGGATATGATCAGCAATTAAACATTCACATGCAGAGACAGATGACACAGCTATTTTTACTTGGTTCACCACTGAGGGCTACGTCCAAGGAGTATACGCCGACAGGTTGCCGGTCGTACCTAAATCCACTATGCTTCACTAGCTGCGGATACAAATGTTCGGGTACAGACACTCTGTCCCAGGCTCACTGCCTTTACAATTTCTTAGGGATAGCTCACTGCGTCCCTCGGGTCACTCCCGTTGACTCCCCCTGGCTCACTGCCTTTGGTGAAGTCTCACTCAGTTTATAGACGTGAAGGTCTTTTCAATAGATATGCATTGAAGTCTTTGTCTCCTGTTCAACATGAGACTTTGCTTGCATCAGAGTCCTGAGTTGATGCTCTTTTGAAATCAATCTTCTACTTCAGTGCAATACCTGAATGCACTAAATCTCCTTCTCTTCCTTCAATTCCCAATTCTGAAACCTGAGTGTATCGATATATTTCTCTCTCTGTGCAGATCAGATTTTGGTTGCACGATCGTTCTTCTTCTCTTCGCAAAGCAGGTTTGAGAGTGCTAAGCACCTGTCAAAAAGCTTGCGGGACCCCCAAATTTTCCGCGCACCCTTCCCGGGGGCTTGCGCGTAAAATTCAAACCTTGCGCGTAAAAATAACTTTTGTCGCGTAAAAGGCTTTTCACGCAACTCTTCTTTTTCGCGCAAAACTTCCCTTTTTCGCGCAACGCCTTCTTTTTCGCGCAACCCTCTGGACCTTAATTTTTCCGCGCGCCGGAGCTCAAGATTTGTCTAAGTGTCGAGCCTCTCTGAATGAGAGGGGTTCACCTCATATTTATAGACGTTTTTGATCCTGCGCGTAAAACCCTCTTTCTTGCGCGTAAAACTGTCTCTCAGTTCTTTGAATTACGCACAACCTTCCCATTTTTCCGCGCACAACTCTGGTTTTTCGCGCAGCCCATGCCTTTACCATTTTTCAACGTTCTGATTCTGAAGCATCATTTGCGCGAAAAACTATTTCGCGCATCCCGCTGTTTTCCGCGCCCAACTTAAGTATTTCGCGCACATCCCTGATTTTCCGCGCAGCCCATGCCTTTGCCATTTTTCACCTCTCTGATTTCGAAACACTGTTTGCGCGAAAAACTATTTCGCGCATCCCGCTGTTTTTCGCGCCCAACTTAAGTATTTCGCGCACATCCCTGATTTTCCGCGCAGCCCATGCCTTTGCCATTTTTCACCTCTCTGATTTCGAAACACTGTTTGCGCGAAAAACTATTTCGCGCATCCCGCTGTTTTTCGCGCCTAACTTAAGTATTTCGCGCAAGCCTCTTATATTTCGCGCACCACTTCCTTTTTGTGCGAACCTCCTTCTGCTGACAATCCACGTCTTCATTTTCCGATTTTGAGGCCCAAAAATTTGGCAAACACTGGAAAACGGCGCCACCTTGTATCTGCTCTTTTAGTCCGCCTCCAGATCATCCATTCCTTTGTCGTCGTTCCTTGAATAAAAACATGGATCATTATTCCACAGTCCTCGAACTCGACCTGCCTCCATAGAAACTCTTTTCCCAACAAATTTGTATGTCGTTTGATTGCTTTGTCGACAAGGACGATCACCTCAACAGCGCTTCATCTTGGTGATCTGTATACTTCAACAACTCTTCTGCTTTTATCACAACCTCCACTATTGTGATATGTAGTCTTTGAAGGAACAACTTTAGCATCATCATCTTCTATGACAATGTGATGTTCATGACTATCTCAGAAGTCCAATCATTGCACATTGTCTTCTTCATCAACTGGTATGATGTACTTCATGCAAACCGATTCAATTCGTCAGGAAGTCTCTTGCATGGTTCTCATGCAATCATGATTAATTGCATGGACTTCATCCAAAAACCTCATTCTTCTTTGATCATCCTTGGATGGATTATACCTTGGATGGATTATACCTCACATTCTGCATTGTTGTAAACAATGTATCACCTTTGACACATGTTCTTTGAACTTCCGATCAGTACAACAATCGTCTGAATCACCACTCCTCTACTTCATCGGAGTACTTCATGATCTCCTTCATTTTGATCTGCATTGACAACTATTGACAACAAATACAACCTTATACACAAAGTGGTTCCAACACTATCACTATGGGCACACTGCATCCTCTTCCAGAAACAATAAATATGGGAATGAGTTATGGATAACTAGTTAATACCTAAGATGATTTCATAAGACCTCATCACTACTATAAAATGATCCCAATATAAATTCTCACCTCCAAGATTCAGGTCACACTATTATCACAAATGTGTGATCATTGATCCATCTCTAGTAGGAATCTCCAAGTGTAAAGGTCAAGCCTGGGGCTTAATTTAAATCTCTAAGTCTCAAACTAGATGTGAAGAAATAAATGAATGAATAGAATATATGTTTATAAGTACTATATACAAGGTATAAAAAACACATATTGTACCTCGTATAATTCCCAGTGCCTTTGGATCATAATCCTAGACCACCTATAGATGCCCTTGACCTTGTCCTCTAGCTCCCTGAGCCTGGCGTGGACCACCTGGGGGTGGTGTTGGTAATATATCAAAGAATATACCACCTATAATTACTCTCTAAACTCCTATTTAATGTCCTCCACCCTGTGGACCTATTTGTTTATTCCTCTTCCTCTACCTCAGTGACCCATCCATGGTCTCCCTATCAGTCGTATGGTGGGTCGTACAATCTAATGAAAGATGTCCACTACCATAACATGAGTAGCACCTCATCTCCCTAGGTTGATTGGACCCATTATATGAGACCTAAACCATATACCCTTTTTCTCAATACCTCCACCCGAAATGTATTACACATCTATCTCCCTAATACTAATGTCGGCTCTCTGCTTCCAATGTCTATACTCCCGTGTACACACTGCCAAAAACTATTGTCTGTATCTGCTCATCTAGGAAACTATCAACCAAAAAATATTTCTCTATAACCCCATCATATTTAGGAATTAATAGAGGTATAATTCTATCCTGTATGTATCTATGAAATCCTTTATCGAAGGTTTGGGCCCAGAATAACTGACCTTTAACCATATCTATCAAGTACTTTGAGAGGTTGGTGAACCTTGATGAATACTCTATTACTATCATGCTTCCCTGATAGAGATGTAGAAGATCTGGGATATGTATATCCCCCATCATATCTAGATAGAACTCTTCTCTGAAAAATTATCTCAAAATTTGATTATTCCAAAGTTACCTCATCATAAGACTAGGTCACTAACCCCGACCATCGTCCTGCTAAACCATGGAGAAGGATCACTGCTAGGACCACCATCTGATCTTCTAGTGTCTTGACCATATAAAAAAATCATTTCATCGCCTCAATACAATCCTCATATACATATGGGTTGGGCTCACCTTGGAACCTGAGGGGTCTCTGTCACTGAAACTCATGAAGTGCACTAAGCCTGCGCACCTCATCTGCTAGTACTGGGGTACCATATGCTTCTCAATAGGTGGTGGTATAACTAGTACATTACCTAAAGGTAAAATATCTATAACTGATCCATATATTGATGTCTAATCACTAATAGGATCATACTCATGATATTGATGTTGAATCCTAGCAGGTATATGTCACGGAGGCATCATAAAATAGAAAATATGTACCAAGATCAAAGAGTATATCTGGAGAGCTGACTCAAGAATGACATGAAACCCATAACCCATTCCAATATGATTCAAGTGCCATTTTTTTCCTACAAACAATGTTCTCATATACCGATTTGAAAGGTAGGTTATCAGAGTCCTGGTGTATGGATACATCAATCGTTGCCCCAACACTGGAGTCCCTAGCCTAAAATTCAAACTCAAAACACTTAACACTATTTCCCCAAACCAATCTCACAGAATATAGTCCTAAGGTTGAATCGAATACCTCTAATACCACTCTATCATGACCCTTCCCAAGGGGTCCCATGTCATGACTCCCCAAGCCTGACTCTAATAGGCCTGTTGATATTGACTAGCATTGAATATTTATTACACTAACATGGGATGCCTTAGCCTAATTACATGTACACATGCACACATCTATAAGAACATATAATGATGAAATGTAAAAAAACATAACAATCATGCATGAATACATCTAAATCCCACAACTATAATGCGACAGGAAGCAAAGAAAAGTAAATAGGGGAAAATACAAGCCCACCAAAAAGAGTTTAAAAACAAGTCCAACCTAAAAGTAAAATGGGTATTGTTGTCAAGATACCATAGGAACACGCCTCGGTTTGTCTTTTATCACTAAGCACTTCCTAGTTTTGGTCCCTTGGGGACTCTGTCAAACGGTCGATTGTTTGCACAAGACATGACACGTGTGGGCAAAGCCCGTGAATGGGTGTGTATAACAATACCCAGTAGGACACCCCAAAACCACAAAGTATATAACAATAGAATAATATCCATCTCTACATAGGTATATTTCTACATCACATAAAACAAGAATAGTCATATATACTCAAAAAAGACACACTATTTCAAGGTAAAGTCACAACCATAATACGAGCCTAGGATTTCAGCTCAGAAGTCCCACATAGAACTTTTTTGGGAGAACACACTCCATGAGTCTAATAACACTGATGATGTCCATATGAGAGGAAGTTCTTATTGGGTATCATCATAAAAGTATACTCTAGAAGTCTGGAGAGATAAGATACACAAATGAGGATCACTACCAAGGTCATGGGATATAACAACAACTCAATATGGATTAACCTACTAAGTAGAGGATCAAAACCCATATAGTGTTGGTCATGACAATACCAAGAACTCCACCTAGAGAATTGAGATGATAGAGGATATCACTTCAGGCCTCATATAAGGATTCCAAAAACTCTTACCAAGACGTCCTACTAAATGGATTAATGTCCTATATGTGGGAGGTGATTCCATACTAACCCTTAGGGAAAGGATATAGGGAACATACTATAATGAAACTTGTTCAAGATACAATGTATAAGGGATCCAAGACAAATTTGAGGGAGTGCACAGTATTTAGAAGGGGTAAATGTCATTTCCCTTTAACCAAAGTTCCTTCTCATGTAAACGGCCTATGTCAATATTTGTGTAACAGTGCATGGAGTACTACCTCTCGTGTACTTCTACCTGTGTATCAGCACATGGATTAGCCCAAGTATGCTTGGTATGGTTGTGTCCGTATGGGATTACACGGTATACCCCTAGCCATGTACCCCTTTTCATTTCCATGTACCCTTTGAGGTAGAAACCTAGCCATCTGGGAGAGGTCACGTGCTGTGTGATAATTATCATTCTCCCAAAACCCTATCTGCTGATAGGACGGCCCCATATAGTGTGTTTCTCTGGAACTCACATCATGTAATGTGTAAATCTCCATAATTATATATCTAGAAATCATGTATCTTCTATACTTCTCTGGATACTAATCTGGAAGTGACTCATTCCATAATCAAGGAGTTTCCTTGGTTGGACCTTTCCATCACCAAATCATCAAAATTTATCCACCAATCCATTCAGAAAAAGCCCTCGAATATTGTTATTTGTTTCATGCCAAAGAACACAAAAACCAAGTATATAAATTTTATGATATGTTTTTATCTTTATATTCTCACCACTTTCATGTCATGTCGAGTTTGGATCTACAATATCGAATTGTTTTTCAAATAAATGGGTGTGCAACAATCAATTTTTTCAGCGTATGTCGAACCAAGGTCCAATGGGGAATGCCCGCGATGAATGAATAATTGGGGGATAAAATCATAAGTAACAATCATGAGAAATAGACATTGGTTTATGTTCATGTTGATCTCAATTAATTTCCATTATAATGATGAATTAATAGATAAAATATAATCATAAATAAATTATCCCAATTCCTGAATAAAACTAACCCGTACCGTAATACGCATGATCTATAGATAAATATGTTATTTTATTGATCTGTGTTCATAATAGAAATAGAAATTAGAGAAAGAATAAAAATAAATAACTTCACTACCTTTATATGGATCAATTTCTGAGGAAGAACAATCTTCCATCATTTTTTTGTGAGATCTATGAATCTCATTGCACATTGATCACCGATCTTTGATTCAGTTGATGTTTTCTTAAGAGAGATCCACCAAATCTCTCTATAAGGATTCTCCAATGGATTCTAGATTATGAGTATAACCCTGGAATTCCATAATAATCATATTATTATAGAATAATTTAGGTATCTACGTCAATAGATAAACAAAATAATTTTATTTGATTATTTTATTTATTTTACTCCTACGACGAATTTTCCACAAAAGTCCCACACCAACAAAGGTTATGTCAAGACTAAGGTAAAACCCATGTTCTAAACTCAATAGTGACCTTGGATTTATGATCTAGGCCCATGTTTAGAATTCATTCCAATTTTTTAGAAAAATTGTGTGCGTATTCTATTTAATATATTTCAAACATTTATTTTGGGCGCACTGGGCCATAGAATCTATAACGACCCATACTTTACATACATTGTTAATACTTCAAAATTGAAGCATACTTATTACAACATATAACAAAACCATGAAAGGACCGTATAGGTATAGTGTCTTTAGAAACTGGGAAACATAAACAACTAGTTCATAAAGCGTCTACACTGTCTTTCATTTATTTCATCATATCTATAGTCCCTTTTGGTATATCTTACTTAATAACCTTCTTCCTGACCTGGGGAAAGAAAACATACGAAAGGGTGAGCTCAAATGCTCAGTAAGGGTAAACAAAAGAAATATCAATCACATCATATTCATAAGAACATAACTTTTGGAAATCTTAACCTGCAAAAGAGAGAATAATTTGATAACATGGGACAAATCATAGTAGTGAAATGTAATCCCAATAATCATAAATTAAAACATGAAACTTTGTGGCATACACACATAATCATAGATAATCATTTCTTATTAGTCAAGACTCATTTCCAATACTATCTTAGTGGACAAAGTCCATTTCTGAACCGAGTTCACTCCTCGTTTCAGTCCTGTTTCACTGAACCGGTATAACCTACCGTTCCTGCCATGTCTATCTCATGAGATATAAAATATTTACCCAATGCATTGGAGGGAGATATAGGTCCCACCCTTCTCATAATGATATCATTCTTATGTGTGCCACAAAATCATAAACCATACATCATAGCATTACTCATGTAATAAAAATGGGATTCTTAAACAACATGACATCATAAAAAAATTCATATAAGATAAAGGAATTCATAAAAATATTTCCATCACAACATAATCAAATCCATGTAATAATAGAGATAGAAATAGAACCCTTTATTATCTTAGATGGAAAATAATTTTGATAAAACACTTGAACTCCATTCTTGAGGAAAATATCCTTTCTACTTCAAAAACATTTTCCTTTCTTAACATGTCTTACAATTTTAAACTAAAAGAAGTTTATTAAAAATAAACTTGAAAACTTGTAAAGGAAGCTTCTTGTAAATAATGTTTTAAAAATCCATTCATGCCGTATAAGTTAAAAAAACATTCTTCTCGTACTTTTGTCAGAAAAGTCAAAAAAGTACCTCATACAAAAAATGACAAAAGATTCCTTTCATATCTTTTACTAAAAACTCACCGAAGGGTAAAATAGGATTTAAACAATTGTAGGTTAATGTAAATAATATTAAATATTGAGGAAACATGGATGTGGAT
This sequence comes from Viscum album, assembly GCA_963277665.1. Taxonomy (NCBI): domain Eukaryota; kingdom Viridiplantae; phylum Streptophyta; class Magnoliopsida; order Santalales; family Viscaceae; genus Viscum; species Viscum album. The sequence continues at coordinate 196,340,246 of OY728131.1, read as the reverse complement.
GATAAAATACACCCTAGTAAATACTAAAGTATAAACAATCTCGGATAAAAATGAGATTGTGATATTTCCCTTACCTTAGGTCCGTTTTGCTTCGTAAGTGTCCGAACCTCCTGTATAATGATTTAAATAATGTTATTGACTTATTATAGAATCATAATTATTTTTATGATATCATATATGGTCATATTTTTATCTTCTTAGTAGTAATATTTCATTGCTACTTGTTATTTGGGTGTTTATAACTTTTTGTTCTTATGCGTGTTTTGTCGAATAAATTCTTATTCTTCTCTTTAGGTTATAGATACCTAATTTAAAGAATGGTATTAGTGTAATATATATCATATTCATTCATTCAATTCAATTATATAATCATTATGAAATGAAGATCATGTAGAACGAGTAGCATCACATCGTGGAGACGGTATTCCGTACGTACACACGAGTGATGATATCGTTCCTATGATCGTGGAATTGTATTGGAGTGTATGTATACTATTTCAGAATCAGTATCACTTTATAATAGTCATATATAGTCATTATTTACACAATTATACCCATCCAAGTAAGGTGGTGGTGGAAAATAGATTACACCACGGCGTGGAGACGGTATTCCGTACGTACGCACGCGCGGTGATTTCTTTTTCCGTAGGATGGATAGATGGTGAGATAGGGTTATTTCATAATTATAATAACATATCAATATATGAGTGATAATGATGTTATTACTTCATAATGAAACAACTAAAGAAGAAGAAGAAGTAGAAGAAGAAATAAAGATGAAAGAATCGGTAACGGACATTACCTCTTCTTTGAAGTGCTTCTTTGAGACCTTCTTTTAGGGCACTAAAATTGGTCTTTGAAGAAGACCAGGACCTCTATGATGTCTCTAGAGAAGTGGAGAGGAGGAATTGGCAGGGTTTGGCCGAGCTTTAATGCTCAAAGTGGTGTGAGGAAGAGGGGGAGGAGGTGCCCTTTTAATAGGGAGGAGAGGGGCACCTTTGGGAAAACTAAAAATATTATTTTATTATAAAGTTCGGTTTTAAATAGCTCCAAATTGATATATTTAGAAGCTAAGGTGGGTATGGGTCTAAATCCTCTCATAAAATAGAATTTAGACAAGTTTAGGTTCCTATTTTAACCTTATCATTTAGATTTAACATTAAGTTAAATAAGTTTACTTTTACCATGTCTTCTAGTGTTCTTATACTATAAGGTTAATAAACTTACTATAAGCATCCAAACGAACCCCAAGTTCTTTATTATTAATATATATAACCTTATCTAAGTCATTTGGATGAACCTTATATTTTTAGGAATAAAATAACAATTACTAATATAATATTTGTTTTAAAAACTATTTTATGTCAATTTTGACACTATTTAGTAATTGATTTTTGTGAAACTCATAATAGAATTATTAGTTAGAACCAAGTTAATTAAATCAATACTAACATGTCATATTAACCTATAAAATTAGTGTAATTCATAAAAAGTCTCAAATTACATTTATTTTGGTGTTTATAACATTAATTATGTCAATATTTCATTAATAAGATAATTAATGCATCATCTTTGTGTCATAAATAAATTAAATTATTTAATGTCTAAAAATTACAAATAAAATACCATTATGTAGGAAATATTTTTATCTTTATAATGAATATTTATAGTTGAATTTATCTTATGTATAACCCCATATTAAAAATTATCTACTTATTAAACTTTGATTTTAACTATTTTAACCCTTCTTTAAATAAATTAATAATAAATGTCCTAATCTAATCCAAGTGGGCCTAAATGGTCATATTTTATTCCTATGTTTGTTTTTTGGTCGAATTACACTTATCCAATAGAATTAGGACATTTTTTAGGGTAATAATAATATCATCTTTACCATTAACTACCCTATTTACTTTTAACTGTGGTAAAAAAAGTAAAAAGTTACTATTAACCAAAAAATTATTTTCATCTCATTGAACCACATTTTACTTACTGACATCAACTGTGTCTCTTAGATTTTTGAAATTCCACTCACAGAAGCGGTAAAATTAAGTTTTATGAAAAATTCAGTTTTTTAACTACCACTTAGTGGTTTCACTATTCATCAAAAATTGAAAGTTTTCAGAAAAAATACCAAAATTTCACCCTAGGATAATTTCGATATTCCGAATCCAAAAATGAAGTCCATTTTGAAAAATAAAATTTATAAAATTTCAAAAAGTGGTTATTACTATTCATAACGGCTAGTTTTAATAATATTTTAATAGCATATCGTTGTTTAGTGAAACTCGGTATTGCGTACGACGCAAGCTATCGAGGAAGGTCGTGATTTCGTGTAAAGCAAGCCAAGCAAGTATTGTGTAGAAAAAGATTCCTTTGATGATTTATATAGCATAAAAGTCTCGGGTGTTACATTCTACCCCCCTTAAAATAAATTTCGCCCTCGAAATTCGTCACTTTGTAACAAACAGATGAGGATACCTCTCCCTCATCATATCCTCAAGGTCCCATGTAGCTTCTTCTAATTGGTGGTTCCTCCATAAAAATTTCACCAATCGAGTGGTCTTGTTTCGTAGGACTTTTTCGCTACGATCCAGAATCTCTATCGGTTGTTCTTCATAAGAAAGATCTTTCTCCAGCGGTACAACTTCTGAGCTAAGTACATGTGAAGGATCAGGTATGTACTTTCTCAGGAGAGATACATGGAACACATCGTGAACTTGAGAGAGATTCTGTGGAAGCGCCAATCGGTAAGCTACCTTCCCAACACGATCCAGTATTTCGAAAGGACTGATATATCTAGGTCTCAACTTCCCCTTCTTTCCAAATCTCATTACTCTCTTCCAGGGAGATATTCGTAAGAACACTTTATCACCCACTTCAAACTCTAGGTCTTTTCTTCGGTTGTCGGCATAACTTTTCTGTCGACTCTGAGCTGCTCTTATGTGTTGTTGAATAGATCTGACCTTTTCTTCCATTTCATCAACGAGATCAGGTCCTAATAGCTTTCTTTCCCCAACTTCATCCCAGCAAGTTGGAGTCCTGCATTTCTTTCCATAGAGAGCTTCATAAGGAGCCATCTGAATACTGGAGTGAAAGCTATTATTATAAGAAAATTCCACCAAAGGTAGGTGTTGATCCCAACCACCTTTGAAATCCATAGATCAAGCTCTCAACATATCTTCTAGAGTTTGAATTGTTCTCTCAGACTGACCGTCTGTCTGAGGATGATAAGCAGTGCTGAAACTCAACTCTATATCCAGAGTATGCTGAAGACTTCTCCAGAGCTTCGAGTTAAATCTCGGATCCCGATCAGATATAATAGAAAGTGGTACTCCATGCAATCTTACCACTTCCTTTACATATATCCTGGAAAGCTGATCCAGAGAGAAATCCTCTCTAATAGCAATGAAGTGTGCAGACTTTGTAAGACGATCAACTATGACCCAGATAGCATTATTGCCTTTGGATGTTTTAGGAAGTCATGTGACAAAGTCCATAGTGATGTTTTCCCATTTCCATTCGGGTATGTGTAATGGTTTTAACATCCCCTTAGACTTCTGTATCTCAGCTTTAACTTGTTGAAAAACCAAGCATCGAGAGACATATTCAGCAACATCTCTTTTCATGCCATCCCACCAGAAGTACTCTTTCAAGTCCCTATACATCTTCGTGCTTCCAGGATGAATAAATAATGAAGAACTATGAGCCTCATCCAGCAGCTCCTTCTTTAATTCGGGGATGGGAGGAACACAAACCCGATTCCTAAACTTTATTATCCCATCACAATCAAGGTTGAATTCAGGAACATTTCTCACCTTCTTTTGTAACTCGACATCTTCTTTCTGTGCCTCTTTAATCTTCACATGTATAGATGGTTGAACATTCATTTGAGAAAGATAAGATTTTTCCCCTTCCATTATAATTCCAAGATCCATCCTTTGTAAATCCATAAATATTGGATCTTTTGTGATCCTCATCATGGATAAACTGGCATGGTCTTGTCGACTTAATGCATCTTCCACCTTGTTTGCTTTCTCAGGGTGGTAATGGATTGAGCAGTCGTAATCCTTAATCAGCTCCAACCATCTTCTTTGACGCATATTCAGCTCCTTTTGTGTGAAAATATACTTTAAACTTTTATGATCAGTATAAATATCACACCTTTCACCATAAAGATAATGCCTCCAAATCTTTAATGCAAAGATTACCGCAGCTAACTCCAAATTATGTGTTGGGTAATTTTGCTCATGGATTTTCAACTGTCATGAGGCATAAGCTATCACCATATCATTTTGCATAAGAACACACCGCAATCCCTTCTTGGATGCATCACTATAGATCACAAACCTTTCTCCACTACAAGGCAGTGTGAGCACAGGTGCACTGGATAACCTTCTTTTAAACTCCTTGAAATTCTCTTCACATTCCTCCGTCCAGAAAAACTTAACTCCTTTCCGATTCAACTTGGTGAGTGTATTAGATAATCGTGAAAAATCTTTCACAAAACGTCGATAATATCCAGCCAAACCAAGAAAACTTCGAATCTCAGTTACTGTTGTTGGTCTCGACCATCTTTCGATAACCTCTGTTTTTGATGGATCCACAGATATCCCCTCTTTTGAGATTATGTGACCCAAAAATGCAACTTTTTGAAGCCAAAATTCACACTTGGTAAATTTGGCATAAAGCTTCTCCTTTCTCAGGGTCTTCAATATAATTCTCAAGTGATCTTCATGTTCTTCCTTTCTCTTTGAATAGACAAGAATATCGTCTATAAAGACTACCACAAATTGATCAAGATAGTCTCTAAAGACTCTATTCATCAAATCCATGAAGATAGCAGGGGTATTAGTAAGACCAAATGGAATCACTATAAATTCATAGTGTCCATACCTTGTACGGAAAGCCGTATTTGGTATATCCTCCCTTTTGACCCTTAATTGATGATACCTTGAACGAAGATCAATCTTGGAAAAGTATTGAGCTCCGCGTAGTTGGTCAAATAAGTCATCAATGCGTGGGAGAGGATATTTGTTCTTGATAGTGATCTTGTTAAGTTCTCAATAATCAATGCAGAGTCTCATTGATCCATCTTTCTTCTTAACAAATAGAAAAGGTGCTCCCCAAGGTGATGCACTAGGGCGTATGAATCCCTTATCAAGATTCTCTTGGAGTTTCTTCTTCAATTCCTACAACTCAATTGGGGCCATTCTATAAGGTGTCTTTGAAATAGGCAAAGCACTCGGTATGAGTTCTATTGAAAACTCAACTTCACGATTTGGTGGAAGACCCGGTAATTCCTCCGAAAAGACATCATAAAACTCCCATACAATGGGCATATTCTTATTCGTGAGTTTCTCACCAACCATTTGAGATAAATAACCTTCATTTAGTGGAATCAAGACCCATAAGGTAGAAGGAATTTCCACTAGAAGGTTATGTTCATCCTTGCATTGATAGACGATCATAGATTGATCTAGAATATGAAATGTGACTTCCCTTCTTTGGAAATTGATATGATCTACATATAAAGAAAGCCAATCCATGCCAAGAATCACATCAAATTACACTATAGGAAGGATCACAAGATTTGCAGGAAGCACTTTCCCACAAACTTTGATCGGAGAAGAATTATAAACTTTTGATGCAACTGTTGTGCCAATAGGTGTTGTCACAGCTAACTCAACATCTAATTGTTGAGGTAATATGGTGATACCCTTAGAAAATTCTTCAGAAATAAAAGAGTGGGTGGATCCAGAATCAAATAAAACATTTTCTACTTTAGAGTGGATGGTAAGTGTACCTTTCACCACATCGTTATCGTACTCCACATCGTTGATAGAAATTGCATGTGACTTTCCTTTATCTTTAGCCTTAAGAGTTTGTTGACGTCGACCATCATAATCAACCCTTGGATTAGGGAATTTATTGGCATAATGTCCCATCTCCTTGCACTTGAAACATTGAAGTATAGTAGGTTCATTCTATGTATCACTTCCTTTGTTTGCATCATTAGACATCTTCTTCCCATCATCACGGCATTCAAATGCCCGATGACCTTCCTTTCCATATTTGAAACATTTACTTGTCCCTTTAAGACAACTCCCTCCATGTTTCTTTCCACACTTTGAGCATAAGGGAAAGCTCATCTTCTTTTCAGTGTGCTCTTTAGATTTTCCTTTGAATTCCATTTTCCTCTTCTTATCAAACCCATATGAATGATGGGTTACTCTAATCTCCATCTCAACTTTGAGAGCACATCGAACGATTTCCTCATAGATATTGAAGTCCCTTATGGATAAGGCCCTTCGAAGACTTGGTTTTAAGACACTAAAGAATTGATCGATCTTACTCTCAGGTTGGATAATAATACCAGAAGCGTACCTTGCAAGTCTTTTAAAATTTTCTTCATAGGTACCAATAGATTCATCATCCTTTTGCTTCAGTTCAAGAAACTCTTTCTCTATCTTTGTTCGGAGAATACGAGGGAAGTACTTATTGAAAAATAATTTCTTGAACTCATCCCATTCCATGGACTCAATTTCATCCCTTTGCCTCATATTATTAATAAGATTCCACCATTGATCAGCATCACCTTCCAAACGATACACTACTAAGATGACTTTATTATATTCAGAACATTGAAGAACTAAAAATATCTTTTCAGTAGTACTAATCCATTATTCAGCAACTAATGGATCAGTAGACCCGCTGAAAGAAGGTGGATGCTGCCTCATGAAGGATTCAATAGAATGTTACTCCTTCCTTTGCTCATTTGGAAGTCCTGCATGATTCATAGCTTGAGAAAGTTGTGTGAGCATGGCTACAAGATTTTGCATTCCATCTCCCATAATGTTTGTTTGCTCAGGGGGACAATCATTGCATTGCCTGTCGCATTCCGCATTAACACGATTCCTTTGGGTTCCATCCATTGACTAAAACCAAGAAGAATAGTGTGAGCAACACTAATTATAATAGGAAAACCACATAATCAAGAATAAGATTTCACACTTAAGGTCTTATCATAGGTTATTCATGGCCATTTCTAAAATACTAAGATTGTGTTCTATGCTTAGACTTATCCTTAGGGTTATTACTAAGGCTTTCACATCCTAGTTTCCAAAGGTTGACTATACCTTTCCTCTGATACCAACTATAACGACCCATACTTTATATACATTGTTAATAATTCAAAATTGAAGCATACTTATTACAATATATAACAAAACCACGAAAGGACCGTATAGGTATAGTGTCTTTAGAAACTGGGAAACATAAATAACTGGTTCATAAAGCGTCTACACTGTCTCCCATTTATTTCATCATATCTATAGTCCCTTTTGGTATATCTTACTTAATAACCTTCTTCTTGACCTGGGGAAAGAAAACATACGAAAGGGTGAGCTCAAATGCTCAGTAAGGGTAAACAAAATAAATATCAATCACATCATATTCATAAGAACATAACTTTTGGAAATCTTAACCTGCAAAAGAGAGCATAATTTCATAACATGGGACAAATCATAGTAGTGAAATATAATCCCAATAATCATAACTTAAAACATGAAACTTTGTGGAATACACACATAATCATAGAGAATCATTTCTTATTGGTCAAGACTCATTTCCAAGACTATCTTAGTGGACAAAGTCCATTTCTGAACCGAGTTCACTCCTCGTTTCAGTCCTGTTTCACTGAACCGTTATAACCAACCGTTCCAGCCATGTCTATCTCATGAGATATAAAATCTTTAACCAATGAATTGGAGGGAGATATAGGTCCCACCCTTCTCATAATGATACCATTCTTATGTGTGCCACAAAATCATAAACCATACATCATAGCATAACCCATGTAATAAAATGAGATTCTTAAACAACATGACATCATAAAACAATTCATATAAGATAAAGGAATTCATAAAAATATTTCCATCACAACATAATCAAATCCATGTAATAATAGGGATATAAATAGAACCCTTTATTATCTTAGATGGAAAATAATTTTGATAAAACACTTGAACTCCATTCTTGAGGAAAATATCCTTTCTACTTCAAAAAAATTTTCCTTTCTTAACATGTCTTACAATTTTAAACTAAAATAAGTTTATTAAAAATAAACTTGAAAACTTGTAAAGGAAGATTCTTGGAAATAATGTTTTAAAAATCCATTCATGCCGTATAAGTTAAAAAAAACATTCTTCTCGTACTTTTTTCAGAAAAGTCAAAAAAGTACCTCGTACGAAAAACGATAAAAGATTCCTTTCATATCGTTTAATAAAAACTCACCGAAGGGTAAAATAGGATTTAAACAATTGTAGGTGAATGGAAAAAATATTACATATTGAGGAAACATGGATGTGGATGATAAAATACACCCCAGTAAATACTAAAGTATAAACAATCTCGGATAAAAATGAGATTGTGATATTTCCCTTACCTTAGGTCCGTTTTGCTTCGTAAGTGTCCGAACCTCCTGTATAATGATTTAAATAATGTTATTTACTTATTCCAGAATCATACTTATTTTTATTATATCATATATGGTCATATTCTTAGCTTCTTAGTAGTAATATTTCATTGCTACTTGTTATTCGGGTGTTTATAACTTTTTGTTCTTATGCGTGTTTTGTCGAATAAATTCTTATTCTTCTCTTTAGGTTATAGATACCTCATTTCCAGAATGTTATTAGTGTAATATATATCATATTCATTAATTCAATTCATTTATATAATCATTATGAAATGAAGATCATGTAGAACGAGTCGCATCACATCGTGGAGACGGTATTCCGTACGTACACACGAGTGATGATATCGTTCCTATGATCGTGGAATTGTATTGGAGTGTATGTATACTATTTAAGAATCAGTATCACTTTATAATAGTCATATATAGTCATTATTTACACCATTATACCCATCCAAGTAAGGTGGTGGTGGAAAATAGATTACACCACGGCGTGGAGACGGTATTCCGTACGTACGCACGCGCGGTGATTTCTTTTTCCGTAGGATGGTTAGATGGTGAAATAGGGTTGTTTCATACTTATAATAACATATAAGTATATGAGTGATACTGATGTTATTACTTCATAATGAAACAACTAAGGAAGAAGAAGTGGAAGAAGAAATAAAGATGAAAGAATCGGTAACGGACATTACCTCTTCTTTGAAGTGCTTCTTTGAGACCTTCTTTTAGGGCACTAAAATTGGTCTTTGAAGAATACCAGGACCTCTAGGATGTCTCTAGGGAAGTGGATAGGAGGAATTGGCAGAGGTTGGATGAGCTTCAAGGGTCAAAGTGGTGTGAGGAAGAGGGGGAGGAGGTGCCCTTTTATAACGGAGGAGAGGGGCACCTTTGGGAAAACTAAAAATATTATTTTATTATAAAGTTCGGTTTTAAATAGCTCCAAATTGATATATTTCAAAGATAAGGTGGGGATGGGTCGAAATAATCTCATCCAATAGAATTTAGACAAGTTTAGGTTCCTATTTTAACCTTATCATTTAGATTTAACATTAAGTTAAATAAGTTTACTTTTACCGTGTCTTCTTGTGTTCTTATACTATAAGGTTAATAAACTTACTATAAGCAGCCAAACGAACCCCAAGTTGTTTATTATTACTATATATAACCTTATCTAAGTCATTTGGCTGAACCTTAGATTTTTAGGAATAAAATAACAATTACTAATATAATATTTGTTTTAAAAACTATTTTATGCCAATTTTGACACTATTTAGTAATTGATTTGTGTGAAAATCATAACAGAATTATTAGTTCGAACCAAGTTAATTAAATCAATACTAACATGTCATATTAACCTATAAAATTAGTGGAATTCATAAAAAGTCTCAAATTACATTTATTTTTGTGTTTATAACATTAATTATGTCAATATTTCATTAATAAGATAATTACTGCATCATCTTTGTGTCATAAATAAATTAAATTATTTAATGTCTAAAAATTACAAATAAAATACCATTATGTAGGAAATCTTTTTATATTTCTAATGAATATTTATAGTTGAATTTATCTTATGTATAATCCCATATTAAAAATTATCTACTTATTAAACTTTGATTTTAACTATTTTAACCCTTCTTTAAATAAATTAATAATAAATGTCCTAATCTAATCCAAGTGGGCCTAAATGGTCATATTTTATTCCTAAGTTTGTTTTTTGGTCGAATTACACTTATCCAATAGAATTAGGACATGTGTTAGGGTAATAATAATATCATCTTTACCCTTAATTACCCTATTTACTTTTAACCGTGGTAAAAAATGTAAAAAGTTACTATTCACCAAAAAATTATTTTCATCTCATTGAACCACATTTTACTTACTGACATCAACTGTGTCTCTCGGATTTTTGAAATTCCACTCACAGAAGCGGTAAAATTAAGTTTTATGAAAAATTCAGTTTTTTAACTACCACTTAGTGGTTTCACTATTCATCAAAAATTGAAAGTTTTCAGAAAAAATACCAAAATTTCACCCTAGGCTAATTTTGATATTCCGAATCCAAAAATGAAGTCCATTTTGAAAAATAAAATTTATAAAATTTCAAAAAGTGGTTATTACTATTCATAACGGCTAGTTTTAATAATATTTTAATAGCATATTGTTGTTTAGTGAAACTCGGTATTGCGTACGACGCAAGCTATCGAGGAAGGTCGCGATTTCGTGTAAAGCAAGCCAAGAAAGTGTTGTGTAGAAAAAGATTCCTTTGATGATTTATATAACATAAAAGTCTCGGGTGTTACAGAATCACACACTGTCTTAGCACCTGGTCTCAAAAATAATTCATATAATATCAAAAAATAATACATAGAAAATATAAGTCACTATAATTCTATTCTAATGAGAAAAATGAGATGATACATATCTTATGGCATGTTCATCCAAGCTTGAAGCATCCAGGTTAACAATACAATAACTCCTTTACTCTATTAATTGAAAGAAAAATTCAAGATTAAATTATTTATCAAATTATGGACTTATGTATATTTAAAATACTTTTTAAAACATACATTTGATATCATATATTTGTCAGAACAATAGAATTTATTTCTATAATAAAATATGTTTTAAGGAAGACTTTATTCTCATTGATCCATCAATATATTCAATCACATTGAATATCATTTTATATACCCAATCATATTGAGTATATGAGATTAAAATTATTGATGTACCAAATAATAATGAGTACATGAGTTAAAATTAAGATTACTTTTGGTCATTGTACATATAATTCCTTTGAAATATTATATGAATCATGTTATGCTTCCATAAGCATCTAGATTCACTTGTGGAACAACTTAAACATTTGGTTACTAAGGAAGAATATGTTTTGACACATAGAATTTTCCTTTAAAAACTTTTCTTAAATCACCAATATTTCTTAATAACTTTTATTAAGTTACCATTACTTAGAGTAACTTACATTAAGTTACTCATTATCAATAATTAATCTAAATATTAGTTTGATGATTATGATGCAATTATCTATAAAAAAAACTTTTTATTAGATGAATGACATGTATTATATCTCTGAATCAGGGAATTTTAATAAAAGAGCTCCCATATAAATTGATAAACTTGTACATCATATCCATTTAGTGATCCAAGATCCATATTTCACTAAGAAATGAGTGTGTTGTGATGTTTCTCTCGCCACTTAGTTATTTAGATAGAGAATAATATCAATCACAATAGTTGTGACTCTTGGATAGTTGATTGGATAACCATTTATTCAAATCCATCAGATGGATTAACTCAACTATATTCCTCTGGTAACCTAATCCTATTAGGGTCTCCTGGCTAGTGTAACCCAAATTAAATGAAAAAAATAGGCTAATAAAGGTCAATCCAAGGCCACTCTGTTATGGAATGACATACCCAAGGATGTTCTAGTTTCACCCATTACTTTCTTTCCTTACACAAGATAATCCATGGGCACCTAACTATGGCATAACCAACTTGTTTGGATGATCAAGGTCTTAAAAAGTGTCTGTTTGGAAAAAATCTCACACTTAGTATTTGAAAAGGATTTTTATCTAACCATATTATCTCATTTTATTCTCTTTTATATATGAATTATTTTAGTAATTTAGTTTGTAATATTACTCCATCAACCTAATTAATATGTTCAAACTATATTGATGTGTAACTATTTACACAACCCACAGTTTTTTGTTACTTACCCAAAAATAAAATCCAAAAATATTCAAATATATCCAGGTTCATTTTATGTATAAGGTGAATGAACACTTCATGTAAAAGCATAGAGTTATCCACATGAGTAAACCTAGATAGAAATATATCCAACCCCATTCACCATCCTAGAGAAGGTTTAAGCCTCCGGGTAAGTATGTAATCTGACCCCAATTCCCCTTACTCGAGGATAGTGTAACAGCCCAAGACCCACAATCCCGGATTTGGTTCTAAAATCATAAACTTTTCATTTCTAGATTTTATACCACTCAATGTTACCCAATTTTAACCATACAAAACTTACAATATCAAAAGGAAATATGGTATCACTTACATACCCAAGGTTCTTTTAGGTTTATATTTTTAGATAATTAGGTAAAACTCTTACATAATTATGCCAATGACTTTATGTGAGAATTATTCCAACTATTTTAATATTATGTCTTCATAATCATTTCTAATAATCCTTAAAACCCTATTAAAAACATTTTAAAATATTGGATGAGCACAAAAATGTCAATAAAGGACATAAAAAGAAAGAAATAAAATCATAATTCCATGAATACTCATAAAAATTTCCTCTTTTAAAAAAACTTTGGGCTCTAAATAAACATTTTCTTACCCCAGAAATAAAATTCTATACCCAAATATTTTCATAAACCATTTTGTAATAAATCTTAAAGGTAAAATAAAACTCATAAAGGTTTCTTTGAATTCATGTAAAAAACCATATAAAAAATTTCAAAAATTTATACATTTCACCCTTAAGAAGTATTATATACGTTCCTTTAAACATAAAATCAATAGATTACCTTTTTAAATCATAATATTTTTATAAAACCCATAGAGATCATAAAAAATTATATAGGTAACTTGGGATATAATTTTCTATATCATCAATCATAATTCTCCAAAGAACATAGTCATTATGTAATACATTGGAGGGATATAATGGACCCACCCATACTTGGATTATAACATAACCACCCATCCTTGGTTTATAAAAGAACCACCCATACTCAGTTTATAAAATAACCACCCATACTTAGTTTATAATATAACCAAACATCCTTGGTTTATAATAGAACCATATATAATCATAAAAAATTCCCAATAACCATAAAATAATCAGAACACAAGAAATATTTCATACTTATAAAAATATTCCTTATACCCATAAGCAAAACATTTTTAAATGTCCATTCCATATTAAAACACTTTTTGAAACTAACTAGAATATATGGAATGGGGTTTTTTATTTAAATAAAAAATGTAATCTTATAAAGGAATCCAAACATCAAATAACAGTTATGGAGATGGGAAAAAAATTTGATGTTGAGTATGTTAAAATAGAACATTCTTTTTGTATTTTGTAAATAATGTCAAAGTGTTCCTTATAAATTATATAAAATGATTATTTTTGAAAACCTTTGAAAGAAATTAAAAAGTGAAATAAATTATTATTTATAAATATTTCATGTCTATATAAATACATCCATAAAATAATTTTAAGAATATAGACATGTAATAGAAATATTTTGAAAATAAATCTTTAAAACATTTAAAATAAGGTTTTTAAAGTAAAGTGTCTCTTACCTTCAGTCTAACTCAACATGTATATTCTTTGTATTCTTGAATAATAAACTTATGTTAATTATTTACTTTATTATTAACATTTTTAAAGTTTATTATTCCTTTTATTTTATTTTTTACCATGTTATACAGAATTACTTGATCAATTAATTTCTCATTGGATGTTTTGATTATATTTGGCTTGTATGTCCAGAATGACTTCGGTAGGTTAGCTATGGTCAATTATTTTATTAATACATCATATCCAAAATAATAATCATTAAATGATTATAATTTATATACATCAATTATACTTTTAAAACTAACCATGAAATATTGTTATGAAAAATGAACTATGTTACAATCATAGACACGGTAGGTCGTACGTACGCATGAGTAACATTTCTATTTTTCAATAATCATTATATAAAGAAGGTAATTATTATTTTATATCTATATAATAATAATTATATCATAAATACCATATTATTTCTTTAAATTAACTTATATCTATCATCCATGTTATGTGGTTATGAAAATGAGTCACGTCACTTTGTGGAGGTGGTAGTTCACACGTACTCACAAACGATGTTATCATTTATAAATGGATGAAAAGGTAAGAAATAATATGATATATTATCTTTTAATAATTATAATTATGTAATTAATATCATATATTAACATTAAACTCATCATTATAACCATCTGTGAGAGGCGTTGATGGAAAACAAATGCGTCGGTTCATGAGGTTGTAGTCCGCCATACAAACAAATGAAGGTTTCATTCACCATTTGATGGAGAATAAGATTAATATAGGTTGTTTAATTAAAATATTAAAATATATGTATATTTAAGACACTTTTTTATTGTTTCATCATGTTTTAATAAACTTTGAAGTAGGTGGAAGAAGAAAAATATTAAAACATTCAGTAAAACTTTATACCTATTATTTGAAAAACCTTCATTGCTTAAAAACTTAAGCCCTATAAGGTTGGATTTATTCCTAATGTGTGTATTATTTGGTTAGGTATTGGATGAACCAAAATTATTTTTAAGTGTGTGTTTATATAAGTGGAGAATAGGTGCCCTTTTATAAGAAAGGGGAGGGGCATTCTTGGAATTTCTTAAAGTGTTAACTTAATATAAATTATTTATCATGTAAAAATGGATAAAATTTGATATAATTTGAGTATAATATGATTATTAGTTTAAATACTCTATAAGAATAAAAATTTTACAATTTTAGGTAATTTTTTCACCCTTGTCTTTTTTTCATGTTAACCCTTTTTGACAATAACCATGATAACAAAGTTTTTTACTACTTAGGAGTCAATGTAGTTACTAAAAAGGAAAATTGCCCCAAAAATGTACCATGTTTAATATTTTAAACCATATTTAAATAATTTTTCTATAGATATGATTTTAGGAATTTTAAATCATTTAATAAAATATTATTTTTTACAAAATATCAATAATGTCATTTTTTGAAGTATTCATTTAATTTGACTTTGAAAACAACATGACAGAAAAGGAATTAGAATATAATACTTTAAAACATACCTAACATGTTAAATTTATCTTTAAAATTCTTTAAATTCAATAATTCATTCAAATTATATTAATTTTGATATATTTTGAATCATTTATTTTATTTTTCTATTAGTTGAATAAATATTGTGTTGGTGTTGCGTAAGTATTTAAGGTAATTATATCATCACAAAAAATTATAAATAAATTTTCATGATAAAAAATAATAATTTATATTTCAAATAAATATTTATAACTAAACATAAGTTTTTTCATCCCTATCAAAAAAAATATAGATATTAAAAGCAAGAGAGTGACACTTTTGAATTTATCTTTTATTTAAATACTATAAAGGTCAAAATAAAAAAAATATGGAACCAAATATTTTTAAAAAATGGATGTAAATGTCCAAAATACTCTCATAAAATATGATAAAGGAAAGTTTTAGGGCCATTTTTTAGTCCTTATCATATTATTTTTAACCTTAATTGCCTGATTTTCCCTTATTATGGTGACAATTGTTTACTATGGTTACTATTCATAATGACCAAAACTAAAAGGGGCCTATTTAAAAAATTTGGAAATCATAATTCAAAATATTGAATCCATTTTTCAATATTTAATTTGTATAATTTTTAGGGATTAATTTATTATTAAAATACAGAACCTAACAAAAAACATTTTTCAGAAAAAAATCCTTTTTAAGTATAAATATGTTTTAAAACCAAATTCAACCATAAAATTGATTCCTATGAAATTAATTGGATTATTAATATTATAATAGAACTAATTTTAATTTGAAACCATTTTGAAAAAATGTATCTTTATTAATTCTTTAATCAAAAATACATTTTTCAATAAAATCCGTATTTTTCATTATTCACTGGAAAATCAAGATTTTCATAAAAATACCAAAAAATCACTATAATATAATATTGACATGATGATTAAAAAATTTATATATTTTTTATAAAATAAAATTTCTAAAATTTCTATAAATTAATTAAAATATTCTTTCACCAAAATCAATAAAAACTATTTTTGAAGAAAACATATTGTTGAAGAATAAAATGGATTTACTAAAAATTCAGTTCTCTAAGTATTAATCAGAAAAAAAATTATTTATTATGAAATTTATATATATATCATAATATTTTTAATCCTATACATACTCATCAATTCAACAGCTAGGTTATAACTGTCATATTTAAATAATAATAATTTGTGGTTTGTTTAAGCATGGTGTTGTATATCTTGTAAGTTATTGAATATAGTCATTATTTTAAAATATCAAGATATTGCATCCCCCCTAATAAATTTCATACTAAAAAATTAAACTTCATCTCATTAATCAAATGTTTGACATTTTAAAATACCCTTATTGAAATCCTATATTGTAAAAAGGGTTAATAAAACTTCATCTTGAAAAGATAGAAAAGGAAGTATGAAGGTTATATTGAATAACATGTACTAGGTTTAGAAATAGTAGAAAATTAGTGGGAAGTAAAAATTTGAACATTTAGGAAAATTTAATGACTAAACTAATGATGGATATTAACAAATATAATTGATCACAAGAAATTAAATGATCATGAGATATTCAATGACTGGAAAATTCATAAACTAAAGAGGTTTGAAAAAGACCATCGATTCATCAAAAATGAAGCTAATATGATAACATTTTTGTTTCGGGATCATTTTTCTAAATTTTAGGAATTACTTTACCATCTAGATTATAAACTTAAGGAAATATACTTACTTGAAAAGTATAATTTCATACTTTAATCTATTTCCACCACAATCTCATCTTTTTCTTCAAATGATGAGTATTGAAGATGAATTTTTCATGTCTAAAGCACTGAACTAAACGTCTAATTGATCACATAATTCCATAAAAGGATAATAATTTATTCCTCTTGTCTTTATACATTAACCAAAACCATAATGGTTATCATAAGGTATAATAGTTCCCAAAATGAATAAACCTTCATAAAAAGAAATGATAAATTAATCTCCAAAACTCAACAGTAATACCCAAAGTTTAATCTAAATCATTATATAAATAATTATCATTATAAATATTCAAAATATTTCTGATTAATATTGAAACCCACAAATTATAATTATTTTATCACATATTCTTCCAAGATAAACTTAACATTTAACTCCAAATAACATCAATCATCTTAAATTCTCATACCAAAAATGCATATGCCCTAAACACATAATCTCCAAGATATATTAATCATTTCCATAAATAATTTGAATCATAATAAATTTATATTAAAATCACATATTCTTCCAAAATATAATTCATTATTTAATCCTCAAATAAAATCCCATAAGATTCTATTTACCTTAATCATATAAAGTTCCCTAAAAATATAGTCATTTTCTTCCAAATTAACATTAATCACTTAATCATTAAATAACTTTTCAGTCCCATGGTTATCTATATGATAAAACATATGTTCTCAACATCAAATTTATCTTTTTATGTAATTTCATTCTAACTGGGACATCATGTAGGTCAGTGGTAGGTGTTTCACCCTTATTACCCTTCGGTTGTGGGTTCAATCCCCATGGACATGTCGGATGAGGTAGGTTTTCTCTTGGAATATGGGTTTTCCTTTTAATAAAACTATATTAATATAATTCTCATAATTTTATCAAAAATATGATGAAAATACTAAAAATAACCTTAATTAATTCAACATTAAATAAGGTTTTAACCTCAAAGTTTATCTCATATATTTCAGATTATATCACCAAAAATATAATATGATTCTTCTGAAATAATTATTCATGTTAAATTTAAGGGTTACATATACCTTAACCTAATAAAATGTCTCCCAATATATAATTAATCACCTCAAAATATCATCACTTAAAACCTCAAAAGAGGTGTATAATCCTTTTAACTTATGATCAACCTTAAACTTATAAATCCATGATGGTATCCATAAATTTTAAGATAACATCACATAAAAATATACTAGTATCTAAATTTATTTAAAACACTCTATGATACCAACTATAATGTCTCAAGACCCAAACTCCCAATCCAGTGCTAAAATTATAAACTTTACATTTCTAGATTTGATACCAATCAATTTGACCCGATATCAACTATCCAAAACTTACAATAAAAAAATGTAAATATGGGAACACTTACACACCCAAGGATATTTTAGATTTATAGTTTTAAATAATTGGGACAAACATTTACATAATTATACCCATGACTTTAAGTGAACATTACTCCCACTATACCCATCTTTTCTTTTCCCATATTATGTATTCATCCTCATTCCTACTCATACTTAAAACCCTATAAAAAGGTTTTAAAATTTTATATGAGAATAAAAATATCAGTAAGGGACATAAAAATAAATAAATAAATCTATTAGTCCATAAATACTTATAAAAAAAATCTTGTTCAAAATAAACTTTGGGCTCTAAATAAACATTTTCTTACCTAAGAAATCAACTTCCCTTCCCAAATATTTTCATAAAAAATTTCATAATAAATCTTAAATAAATAAATAAAACTCATAAAAATTTATTTTAAATCATGAAAATAACTCATAAAACTTTTTCAAAAATTTATACATTTCAACCTCAATAAATAGTATATACTTTACTTTAAACATAAACTCAATAGTTTACTTTGTGAAATCAAAATATTTTCATAACAATCATAGAGAGCATAAATAAATTATATATTTAGCTTGGGTAATCATTTTATGTATCATAAATCATAATTATATAGATATTATAACCATTACCCCATGCATTAGAGGGATATAACGGACCCACCCATCATTGGTTTATAATATAACCACCCATCCTTGGTTTATAACTGAACAAGTCATCCTTGGTTTATAATGGAACCACATATCCTTGGTTTATAACATAACCACCCATCCTTGGTTTATAACGGAACCACTCATCATTGTAAATAATACCCAATAACCATAACATAATCATAACACATTAAATTTTTCATACTTATAAAAAATTCCTTACACCCATAAGAAAAAAAATCAAAATATCCATTACATTTAAAACCCTTTTGGAAAATACCCAGAACAGAGGGATGGGAATTTTTTCTTTGAAGAAACCATGGAATCTTATAAATTAATACAAACCTAAAACAATGTTTATGTTTATGTTAAAAATAATTTATTTCATATACATTAAGATAAAACATTCTTTTTGTCTTGTGTAAATAAATTCAAAATGTTTCGTATAAAATACATAAAAATATTAATTTTAAAAACATTTGAAATAAATTAAAAATAGAAATAAAATTTATTTTATAATTATTTCATGAAAATATAAATACATCTATAAAATAATTTTAAAATTATGGTCATGGAAGAGAAATATTTAGAAAATAAATCCTTAAAAAATTTAAAACAGGGTTTTAAAGTAAATTGACCCTTACCTTGATTATAAATAGTCATGTGCATTATTCATTTTACTGAATAACATAATTATGTTAATTATTTAATTTCTTAATAAAAATTTTAAAGTTTATTATTATTTTTATTTTATTTTTTAACATGTTATACATAATTATTTAATCAATTATGTCCTCATCAGATGTTTTGATGATATCTAAATTGTATATCCAAAATGATTTTTATAGGTTGACTATGGTAAATGATATCATTAATAAATCATCTAAATAATAATAATCATGACATAATTATCATTTTTATACATAAATTATAATTTTAAAAGAAACCATGAAAGATAGTTTTGAGAAATGAACTGTGTTGCATTAATCGAGACAGTAGGTCATACCTACGCATGAGTAACATTTCCATTTTTTAATGATCATTATGTAAAGAAGTTTAGTATTATTTTATCTTTAAATAATTATAATTATATCATAAATACCATATTTTTTCTTTAAATACACTTATATTCCATGCGATGTGGTTATGAAAATGAGTCACATCGCTTCGTGGAGGTGGTAGTCCACACATACGCACGAACAACATTATCATTTTTCAATGGATGGAAAGTTAAGAAAAAATATGATATATTATATTTTAATAATTATAATTATGTAATCAATATCATGTATAAATATTAAATCCATAGTTATAATCATCCATTAGTGTCATTTATGGAAAACGAATTACATTGGTTCGTAAGGTAGTAGTCCGTTGTACACACAAACAACAATTTCATTCCCCATTTGATAGAAGGGGAGATAAATATAGATTATTCCATTAACATAATAACATCTCATAATATGAAAGATAATTTTTTATTATTTTATCATTTTTTAATAATATTTTAATTAGGTATAAGAATAAAAAATACTAAAACATTCGGTAAAAATATATATATCTTCTTCAGTCAAAGTCCTTTGCTTGACACCTTAAGCCCTCTAAGGTTAAATTTATTCCAAAAATAAGACCTATATAATGTGTGTAGGGATATTAGGAAGTTGTTTTGGTAGTTGTTTTTTGAAAAAAAAAGCTTGTAAAGTGTGTATAAGAGAGGATAAGATGTTCCCTTTTTTAAGAGATGGGAGAGGAATTCTTATAATTTCTTAAAGTATTAAATTAATATAAATTATTTATCATGAAAAAATAGATAAAATTTTATATAATTATAATATAAGATGTTTATGGTTCCAAATAATATAATCCAATAGAATCTGGGAAGGTTTAGGTACTTTTTTCACACTTATCTTTTTATTTCAACCCGTATTAACCCCTTTTTATGATTACTGCAATAATAGAGCTTTTTACAATTTAGGGGTCAGGATAGTTAAAAAAAGGTAAATTGGATCATAAATGGACCATTGTTGAAATTTTCAAATATATCCCTATCACTTGTATGAATATATGTTTTTTAATAATTTTAAATCATTTAATAAAATATTTTTTATTATAAAATATCATTAATGTCATTTTTGGAACTATTCATTTAATTTCACTTTAAAAACAACATGAAAAAAAATTAATTTGAATATAATCATTTCACACATTAATAAAATGTTAAATTTATTTAAAATATTATTATAAAACAATAATTAATTCAAATTATATTACTTTTAATATTTTTAAAATCATTTATTTTATTTTTCTACTAATTGAATAAATATTGCGTCGGTATTGTGTGAGAATTTAAGGTAATTATTACATAAATTAAATATAAATAAATTACCATAATAAAAAATCATTAATATTTAAAATTATAATTTATAATAAAACATAAGTTATTTTCATACTTGTCACAAAATTCTATAGATATTAAAAGTAAGAGAGTGACACTTTTAACTTTATCTTTTACTTAAATATTATAAAGGTCAAAATCAAAGAAATATGGTACCAGGTTGCCATATTTTGAAGAATTGGATGTAATTAGCCTAACTACACTCATCCAATATGATAAATTCAAGTTTTAGGGTCATTTTTTAGTCCTTATCATATTACTTTTAACCTTAGTTACCCGATTTACCCCTACCGTGGTGATAATTATTTACTCTGATTACTATTCATACTAACTAAATATAAAAGGGTCCTATTTAAAAAAATTGGTCCTCCTAATTCTAAATATGGAATCCATTTTTTAATATTAAATTTCTAGAAGTGGTATAAATGAATGTAATAGTAAAATGAAAAACATAAAGAACAACAATTTTTCAGGTTAATGCCTTTTTAAGTATAAAAATTTTTTAAACCATATTAAACAATAAAATTGATTTCAATTAAATTAGTTGGATTATTAATAATATTATATAACTAATTTTACTTTTAATATATTTTCAAAAAATGGAATTTTTAAATTCTTAAATCAAAAATACGGTTTTCAATAAAAATCAGTATTTTTCACTATTCACAGGAAAAACAATCTTTTCAGAAAAATCCCAAAAATTCACTATAAGTTTATTTTGACATGATAACTTAAAATATGATATAATTTTTATCAAATAAAATTTCTAAAAAATTTAGAAATTGATTATAATATTTATTCACAAAAATAAATCAAAACCATTTTTGAAGAAAACGTATTTTTGAAGAATAAAATGACTTTACTAAAAATTGAGTGCATGTTACCTAATAATTAATAAAAAAAATATTTATTTGGATCTTTATATATATTCCATAATATTTTTAATCCTATTTATACCCATAAATTCAATGTTTAGGTTATAATGGCCATATTTAAATAATAATATTTTGTGGTTTATTTAAGCTCAGTGTTACGTATCTTGTACGTTATTGAACATTTTCATTATTTTAAAATATTGGGATATTATAGATACATTACTCAAGATATAACATATTTCATCATAACTTTAAAACATAATATGCACAAAATTTATTCAAGATCCAAATTCAAGTTCATAACTTCAATTATAAACTTAGGTTAAGGTAACAGAAAAACTAAATTCATTATGGAGTTAATACTAGCATGTAATGCTAGGATATATCCTAAAAGCAGTTTAACATTTTAACCTAAATTATACAAAACCTTCACATTTCTTAAACAAATTTACTAAATATGAATAAGTTCTGGAATAACCTTTAAATAAATGAAATATTCAAATATTCAAAACATGAGATAAAAATTTATGAACATTTCATAAATAAAATATAACTATAAACCCTTTTATAATTTCTACTTTAACATTATGGATATTCCATAATTTTGAATGTAAAAAATTTATATTCATTCCAATATAAACTCTTTCATATTAATCATTATATGGATTTTTCATTTTAAATATGTGTTATTATATAAATTATAAACTATTTATAATCCAATTTCTATTATGTAAACATTTTTCATAATCTAAATATCATATACATATTTATTATTTATACCTTGATCAAATCATACATCAAAACACTTTTTATGTGGCTTAAATAATATCCAAATAAATCCCCTTTAATTTGAACAATTCAAAATAATTAATTATGAATAATTTATAATTTAAATATAAACATTTTATATCTAGGCCTTATTTCATAATTTATAACTCTTTATAAATTATTTTCTTATGATTTATAAATAAAAACTTTTATTTATATATCATAAAAAAATTATTTAATTTGTTAAAAGGTATTTTAAAATATTATTCTCATTTGGGAAAAAAAATTCACAGACATTTTTTTAATTAATTATAAACAATTTATAATTAATTAATTAATTAATTAATTAAAACCTTATAAATTAAAATATCTCAAAATACATTTTATTATGATTTATAAATATTTTATAAAACATTAAAAACATTTAATATGTTAAAAAAAATTAACAATATTTTTCCTACCCTTACATAAAGTCCCTACTCTGTATAAAGGTATCCCCTTATTACCATTAAACAGATTCCCTACATAAGTGTACTGATGTTTTTTAAAATCTTGTTTAAATATAATTTGTAGGATACCTTTACATAGCTTGAATGAATAATTCTACATAAATTTAATATGCAGATTACCTTTATGCAGCTCCCTCACATAAAGGTACTAGCTTTACACAACTTCTTTGTGTAAGGATACTCTTAATATTTCATACACTGTGAAAAGGTAAACATCGGGACCCTTTACGCAACAGCTACCTTTATGCGTAAGGGTAAATGACCAATGACCCTTATATAAACCCCTTTCATAAAGGTACTACCTTTATACGACAAATTTTTTGTAAAGGTGATAATGAGGTAACCCTTATGCAAACCTTCTGCATAAGGGTGTCATATAAGGGTAAATGAAAATCTACTATTATTTAATGATGTTTCATTATTGCATAAGGGTAATACCTTTACAGAACCCATTTTTATAAAGGTAATACAGAGGTTACCCTGATGCAGACCTTCTGCATAAGGATATGACCTTTACATAACCGACCTGTGTAAGGGTAAATCAAATTTTTCTTTATACATCTTACGTAAGGGTCTGAAACCCACATACATTTTATGAAAATGTTTTTCTTCATTTTTCTTTGAAAACTAGTGATCCAAACACTTATAAATATTAAATAAAATCCCTTTGATGCCACTTATGGATTTTTTATGATCATCTAATGACCATTTACAGCAAAAGACATCCCAAAAACATAGGAGATTTATCTTTAAGAAATTAACATGTAAATAATTTGAAAAATATAGTACCTAGAAAATCAAAGAAACTTTAATTATATTCTTCCTTTGATGAAGTTTATTTGAGCAAGATCACTAAAATTAGTAAGCAAAAACACCCTACCTTCAAGGTGATATGTCATCTAATGGATCCATGATCGTATCGTGAGGATACCCAAGCAACTAAAGGGGTGTTAACACTTTCTCTGGTGAGATGAACAGTGCTTCGGGAAGAAGTGAGATTCAGAAAAGGATTCACAAGTATTACATAACCACCATCATCACATGGTATTGGTTTATATAGGAAATCAAAAACACTTCTTAATTATTGTATCATTTATTCATTTGTTACAACATATGAATAAATGTGATTCATTAATTATACGAACGCATAACCTCTTTTACATTTCATCTCATGAAACAATTTCTGAATAAATACCAAGAATTAAAATAAAACCTTTTGGGGAGATAGATGAATAATATATATATATATATATATATATATATATATTATATTCATGCATTGCATGCATGAAAAATACATACATCATATGCATGATTTAAATGTATACCATATAATATATATATATATATATATATATATATCATGCATCATATGCATGTGTACATGAATCTCATGCATGTACATTTTAGTGCACATCCAAAATGAAAATATTTATAAGTTTATCACAAATTACTAATAATACCCAACTAGTCCAAGGAAACTATAGATCTATGTTATAGATTTTAGTGTCATCCATTCCTCAATCACCTTCATCTTTGAAGGATCCACAGATATCACCTTACTTGTGGTTATTGGAGTTGGTGTCCTAAGACCAACTATTTGTACTTTTATTACATGTATATTCAATTTATTTAATATTAATAAAACTTATTATTACATATTTTTATTATTATTCATGACTATAATGTAATAATGTTCTAGAGTATATGTCGCATTGATAGGGTCATAGCAGTTCCCTGCTATGAAGAGAACCTTGAAGTGATATAATGATATTCTTAAATATAGTTCTGCAGTTGGTTAACATACTATGATGAGACATATGGTACATATAATTTCAGGTATGAGTAATCATAAGAAAATGTGGATTCTTCTCATGAAGTTATCACTTGGTAATCTCCAAGATAGAAGATTAAAATAACAGGACCATCAGTTGGAATTCTACATGTTTTAGTGTCATTAGATATTCCTATATACAAGAGTGTGAAATAGTCCTTATACTTTAATATTACTATTAATTCATATCATGACTCATGTACTTATATTTTCTGATGAAAACGACGAGTCTATATGTTTGAAGCGAGGCAGGGTGTGTTGGGTGCGTCACGATTGACATGTCATTAATAGATAAGTTGAAGAAGGATTTATCCCTTCTATATTTATAGAATGTGATATATCATCCCTTTTATTGAAATATAATTATTTTCCTAAATTTCATGGCCATGGTTTAATGATAGTTTTATTTCATATAGTCAAAGAAATACGTATTGTGCATATAGGTTGGTGTCATGGATGTGAAACCTACTTGATGAGATATTGTGACAAAGGGATTATATTAAATAGTGATCATTTGTATGTGGTTGTCACCATTATGATATTATTTCTCTTGGGTGTCTTGAGCCATTTCTTGACAGTAATCTTGGACTTTAGGCAAGACCACCTAATGCCAATGAGAAAGAATCTCATATGGTCATACACTAAGTGTTTCTGATGATCTTGATTAAATTCTATTTGAATTTAATTAATTGAATAAATATTATTCTCAAGACTGAGGGATAATTTTATTTTCAATTTATCAATCAAATATATCTATTGATTATTGAAATATTTAAATTAGATATTTATTCGGGTGTTTAATAAATACTAGAGGATTTCGAACAGACCAAGACCATGTCCGGTAACAAATATTAATTAACAATCCAGTTAAATAATATTTATTATTCTAAAATTTGGAACACACCATAAAATATTATTATTATTATTATTATTATTATATGTAATGGGGTTTATTAAGGATTATTATATGGTTTATATGTAATTAAATTATTATTTTTACCTAAACCTTAACTCTATAAATAGGCGGTTATGTCTATTGTCTATTTCATCTAAAATCGAAGTTTTGAATCATTGTGCATAACGAAAATCTCTCTCGACTCCCCCTTTCTCTCTTCCTCTCAAGAACAAGAAACATAAGAGATATATTTTCAATTTTGAAGGATGATCAATCAACACTAATAACACAAGATAACCAATTCTCCACACTAGATCCCAGTGATCGATTGGCATTGCTCAAAGATCAAAGGGGAACATGTGGATCACCGCTAGAGGGATTCTATCCTTGATCCTCATAGTGCAACAAAGGCAATCCAAAAGGGTATTTTTGGATTATCAACATCTTTATCAAAGAAAAAATCCTTAGGCTAGGTATTCATTTTTTTTCATATATTAAATAAATTAATTATAAATTTAACGTGAAATATCCTTGCTTAGGGTTTTTGGAAACTCAATATTAAAATAAATTTTAATATATCTTACTCCACCACATGCTTCCACGGTTCCCAAAACCAATAAGTGGTATTAGAGGGGTTGTGTTTAAATTTATAATTATTTATTTTATTATTTATCCATATGCAATCGTGGTTGAATTTTCATTTAATATTATTAATTATTTAATATGTTTTTAATTAACATGTTATCGACATATTAATCATATTTATTTAGTTTTTCATTTTCTTAAAGGTCTAGGAAAAGATGAAGAACAACTAAATATTTCATTGGGAACTGCCAAATTTTTTGTCGGTAATACAGGGTTATATGGATTGTATCCAGAGTACACATCGTGTACCCTAGTATACTACACTTGTCCATGTTGTAGTATATAAGCATTCCACATAATTATTTCATAGGATGTATGTCACATGTTGACTGAACAACCTATAACATGGGTATGTTGGATTACACGGCATGTATACGACATACACGTCGTGTATTCAGCATGGGTTAGTGGCATAAATCGCGCAATCTGTGTGGTCATTATACACAGTCAAATTGTATGAGACTAATAGTTTGGAGAATTTATAATATACAAGACATGTAGGTGGAATATAGGGAATGTATTTCATAATTTCATGTTTTTGAAAAACATATCGAGCCATTCGGTGAGAATATCAGAGACCCGGCATAAGGGATACACAGTGTGTAGCTAGCTTGTACATGTTGTGTGATCCTGCCAAGATACACACAGAATACCCCAAAGAAGTATCCCGAGCACATAGAAAGTAGATACATGATGTGTAGCTATCATGTACACATCATTTATCCTATCCAAGTTAACACATTGAAGCCACAGGAATTTGACCCAGATACACAGCAACTGAGGTACATGGCGTGTAGTTGGATAGTACACACCGTGTAGTCTCCCAATTACTGGCAGAATTAAATTACATTAAATTGAAAATTTCAGCATTAAAACCAAATTACTTTGATATTCACTTTAATTGTTTGACAATTTAATAATATTTTAAAAAAAATTAAATTCTTAATTAATGTATTGTAATAAATATGAAACTATTGGTTCTATCATTTATTTGTCATTAATTCCTTTATAATGGTTATATCTAAGAGGATTTTAATGGTCATTAAGATAAAAGGGGGTTAATTAATTAATGTAAGAACATTTATCTTAATAATAAATAATAGATAATGAAATTAATTTTAGTCATTTACTTTGCATATACGTTGCATGTATGACCATTCATGAGATAGATTGGGACCAGTTTATGTGTTGGAATTTATTTAATTTAATTTATTACCTGGGTTTGCAATTATTTATTATTAAATTAAATTTTATGGCCTATGAGTCATCTCTCCCTCCATTATTATATAGGACTCGTGTGTACAATTATATTTATGTAATTCCCCTTTAACCAATCCTTTGGTCCCCCTCACCTTCATGTGAGTTATAAATAAGTGTAATTAATAGAGTATCCCAAGGCACGTGGAGTCAATTAAAGATGGAACTATTATAATGTCAACTCAGGTGTTACACTGGTGGATAGGTTAAATGTTTTAATTCATGCCATGACTGATAATAAGAGTTATTTTCCTGAGTCCAAAGGTTGATTTAATGGTAACTCATTAAATCAACCATTAGATAAGCATATGATCAGGTCATTTATTTATTTATTTATATCAATTTATTATTTATTTTATGGATTCAAGACCACGATCACATAAATAAATAAATTAATATGAAAATATGGAATTTAAATAAATTTATTATGTGTAAATGTTTTATCCATCATGGTTAATTAATTAACATCCAATTAATATTGACATGACATGTAAAGGATAAAACAAGATGAAATTTATATATAATTAATTAAAATCCCTCAAACTAATATTAAGTCAGAATAAGCCTCTCATTAATTGATTGGGAATGAAACCATAGAACAAAGTATATTACATGTCCAAAGTTAGGACACTTACTTTTATCATGGAGTTCTCATGAGGGTTTTGGGTTGACTTAACCAAACTTGTATTGAGTTTAATGGACAAAGTCTATTCAATAAAAATTTGGACGCAAGTATTATTGAAATCCAAGTCAATATTTTAGGATATAGGAATCCACTCAATAGATTAATAAGCTTCAAGCCTGTAGTTGGAAATACCACCTACCTAATTAGTTTCTTATGGTTTTCATATGCAAAGTCAGGATCATTAAAAAAATTAATGGGGATCCTTTCCACTATAACATCTTAGCAACTAGACATTACAAGTTCAATAGTGAGGGAAAATAATACTTGATAAATAGTGTGATATTTAATTAATAAAATCAATTAATTTATTATTTCTCATATAATCTGCAATTAATAAAAAATATGCTCTTTAATTTTAGAATAAAATGGGAATATTTTTATCCATATTATACCTATGATCAATATTAGATAAATATAACCTACTCACTGGTAGTAACTTACAGAAGTGGTTTAGATGCCTTTAGTTTTTTATATTCTATGAATGTAAATCTTGCATGTTATAATCCTTAATACCTGATCCACCAAAGAAGGAGGTGAGTGATGAAAGATTTCCTTGTATACAAAAAAACATTTGAGTGACAGAGTTGATGTTCAATGTTTGATTCTTTCATCTATGTCTAGTGAACTCGTGAAGTATCATGAAAACATGGATGTGTATAACATGATTGAACACCTATGAGTTTTATAACATGACAGAGCTATACAATAACAGTTTGAGATTTACAAATAACTCTTTCAGAGTAATCTTATAGAGGGTGAACCGGCTGGGCCTTATGTAGTTAAGCTCATTGGATATATTGAGCACCTAGAATTTCTAGTGTTTAAAATCCCTAAATAACCAGTCACTGATCTCATTCTTGGATCACTCCCTCGGAGATTCTCCAAATTTGTTATAAAATTTAATATGAACAACATTGATAAGTGTAACACCCAAGAATGGTAAATGGTTTAATGAATAAATGATATGACTCATGTCAACAAGGTGAACTTTTCTTTTTAGGATCCTACCTGATTATAACTCCATAGTTAAGCATGTTTGTCCTAGATTAGTAATCGGGATGGGTGAACTTATAGGAATTTTCCTAGGGTGTGTGTAAGTAAGGAAAAAACACACTAAAATAACATGTGTTGGTCTGTGGGGATAGTCATTTATCTGATCAGTGACCCTAGTGAGAAATAGCTTGTGGTGTATTGGGAATGAAACCAAGGTATTATAGGAGACCCATGGGGTTAGATGACTAGGTTCATGGACTAAGGAAGGTTGGGTTTTGAAAAATGGTATCAGATCCAATACCCATCCGGAAGTGCAGAGGCACTTCCTGGGTTTGAGGATTAGGGTCCAAAATAAGGGTTTTGTGATTTAAATGGGTGGAGAGTGTAACACCCCTAGAAAAGTGAGACTAAAATGGATAAATATTATTATCATGTCAACAAGGTGCGCCTTTCTTTTCAGGATCCTACCTAATTAGAAATTTATAGTTAAATAATCTTGGCCTAGAGTAGTGATTAAGATGGGTAACCTTATAGGAAGTTTTATAAGGTGTGTGCGACTGAGGAAAACGCATTGTGAGTGAGGAAAAAACACACTGAAAAAACACCACTGAAAAATTAATACTAAAAAGTCTAAATGTTACTACCATATCAACAAGGTGGGCATTTATTTTTGGAATCCTACCTAATCAGAACTCCATAGTTAAGTTTTATTAGCATAGAGTAGTGATCAGAATGGGTGACCTTCCTAGAAATTTTCCAAGGTGTGTGTGAGTGAGGAAAAACACACTTAATGAACATGTGTTTCCCTGTGGGGATAGTAATTAGTCAGAATACCCCTTCAGTCATATGGGTGGGCCCTAGGGAGGGGACCACGTGTCTGTGGGGAAACTGGTGGTAGTTAGTGGGTAAAGACTCGATGTCCATGTTAAGGAGAGGTGTTTTTGATGTCAATGGGGCCTAGTTGTTACATTGGTATCAAAGGAGGAACCCAGTCTTAAGTGCAATGTCACTACTTAAGTTGAGATATAGGGTCTACAATGAGGAAGTTGTGCTCTAAAGGGGGTGAATCTAATATCCCATAATGATAAAGGGATAAATGACTAAATTATATGACTCATGTAAACAAGGAGAATCTTTTTTTTCAAAAAAACTACCTAATTATAACTTCACAATTAAACATGCTTAGCCTAGAGTAGTGATTAGGGTGGGTGAACTTATGGGAAGTTTCCCAGGGAATGTGTAAGTGAGGAAAAAACACACTAAAAGAGCATGTGTTGGCATATGGGGATAGTCATTAGTCTAATAAGTTACCCTAATGAGTAATAACATATGGTGTGCTAGTAAAGAATAAAAGGTATTATAGGAGACCCATGGGTTCAGATGAATAGGTTTGTGTATCGGGGAAGGTCGGGTTTCCCTACATGTATTGTCTTGTGAGGACGGTCATTAGTCAGATGACCCCTTCGGGCTTGGGGGGCCTAGGGAGGGGACCACATGTCTGTGGGGAAACTGGTGGTACCTGGTGGGATAGGACTCAATGGACATGTTAAGTCTAGGTGTTTATGTTGTCAACGGGGCCTAGTTGTTACATTGGTATTAGAGGAGGAACCCATCATAAGTTTGGTGGCACTACCTGGGTTGATATATAGGGCCCACAAAGAGGATTTTGTGCTCTAAAGGGGGTGAATATAACACCCCATAATAATAAAGGGATAAATGACTAAATTTTATGAATCATGTAAACAAGGAGAATATTTCTTTTTAGAAACCTGCTTAATTATAACTCTACAGTTTAGCATGCTTATCCAGGGGTAGTGATCGGGATAGGATACCTTATGGGAATTTTCCTCGTGTGTGTGTAAGTGAGGAAAAAACACACTAAAAGAGAATGTGTTGGCCTATGGGGATAATCATTAGTCTAAATAGTGACCCCAATGATTAATAGAATGTGATGTACTGGGAATAAAACCATGTTATTACAGAAGACCCATGGGGTCAGATGACTAGGTTCATGGACTAGGGAATGTCGGTTCGTGATAATAAATCTCTCCCATATATAATTACTCTCCTTATCCAAGTAGATAAGGATATGAATCATGAAAATACTTCCATCCTTATAGTGATCAAGAAGAAATGGAAAGTGAAGATATTTAAGTCCAAATCTTCTTCACACACTTACAAGAATAGGAATATCATTGGGAAATCAAGGGAATGGGATATTTTTTATTTCACATATGGCAGTAAGTGACACTAGAAGAAAAACTATACCCAGTCAAAGAAGAAAGGGGAAGCTTCAGGTGTATTTTTTATTGAGTGAAATTTATCTTTTTCTATAAATTTGGTATTAGATACAGCTTGTGGTGATCACATATATAGATTCAAATATAGGTAAAAAGTAGATTTATAAATATTGAACAAGGGGAGATAGATCTACAAGCATCCAATAGAGCTAAACTTGTTGTTGTAGCTATCAGGGACTAACACCTCAGGTTGCCGACTGGAATGATATTTGTTTTGAAGGGTTATTATTATGTTTCATTCTTTACCAAAAATATTATTTCTATATCCAGTCTTTATACAAATGGATTTATTTTCAGATTTGGGAATAAATATTGCTTATTTCATAAAGATATAAATTTTTATGGTAAGGAAAATTTTAATAAATGAATTTATGTGTTGGATTACACAAACAAGGTAATGAAGATCGATAACAAAGTTACTTCACATGACTCATACCACACCCAAATCTGGCATCACCATCTAGGTCATGTAAATGAAAAAATTTTGACTAAATTACAACAAGATGGATATTTAGATTCTTTTGAAGTAAAACCACTTGGTGTGTGTCACGCAAATTTACAAGTAAAAAAGAAAAAATTCCCAATTAATGGGAAAGTTTAAAGGGCTAAATAGCTTCTTGAATTAGTTTATACCAATGTGTGTGGACCATTTTCTATTGAATAAATATGTGGGTGCCCATACTTCATAACTTTTACTAATGATTTTAGTATATATGGATATGAATACTTAATGAGGTATAAGTTGAATTATTTTAATAAATTCAAGGAATACAAGAATGAAGTTGAGAACTAAATTGGTAAAAAGATTAAAAAATCCGATCAGTCTGTGGTGGGGAATATCTTAATAAAGAATTCAATGATTATTTATAGAAATTTAGGATACTATCACAACTCATTTCTCATTATACACCTCAATGTAATGGTATAAGTGAAAGGATTAACCACACATTGTTGGACCTGGTGAGATCAATTATGAGTCATGCAAGTATTCCATTATCCTTTTGGTGATACATGTTACAAATAGTAGCATATGTACTAAACTAAGTTCCAACTAAAGCGATAAATAGTATACCATACCAATTATGGAATGGAAAGAAACATATATTGTCTTAATTACATGTGTGGGGTTGTGAAGTGTTTATTTAGGCCTCTTCTGGTAACAATATTTTACCCCAAGGTGAAAATCGTATCTTTATAGGATTTCCCAAAGAAAAAAAGGGATATTACCTATACAATCCTTCAAAAAAAAATAGTTGATAGAAATCCCATATTTCTTGAGAAGTATCTTATATCTAAAAGAGATAGTGGGAGTGAGATATAATTTTATGAATTCTAGGCTCAAGATACAAAATAGTTGGCAGAGGAACAAATTCCAAAAATCCTCATGGAAGTAGAAGTTGTTCTAGAGACACAAGTATTGTGTAGGAGTACTGGATAGGTTAGAGAACCAAAATGGTATGGATTTATAGTCACCAATGATGGTGAATTTTTATTAGTTGATAATTATGATACTTTAACCTACAAGTAAGTTGTAAGAGGTACATATGTTTCCATGTGGTAAGAATCCTCGAATTCTGAAATGGATTCCATTTTCCAAAACCAAGTCTGGATTTTGGTATATCCTATGTTGTATGTAAATATCATTGGTTTCAAATGAGTATTCAAGAAGAAACCGTATATATAAGGAAACTTTAGTACCTAGAAGTCACAACTGGTTCTAAAAGCATTTAAACATCATCAAGGAATTGACTATGACAAAACCTTTTCACCAGTTTCAATACTGAAATATATCAAAATTATACATGTAATTATGTCTTTCCATGACTATGAGATTTAGAAAATGGATGTCAAAATGGACATCCTTAATGGTAACCTTTATGTATATGTATATATGACACAACTTGAAGATTTTTTTACTCCAAAGGATGCCCAAAAGATATGAAAATTGTAAAAATAAATTTATGGATTAAATCAAGAATCTAGGTCATGGAAAACTTATTTTAATGAATCCATAACAGAATTTAATTTCATAAATAATGAGTGTGATCCTTGTGTCTAAAAACATTTTAGTGGTAGTGTGGTAATTTTCTTAATAGTATATTTTGATTACATACTACTCATTGGAAATGAAATACCAATCTTACAGTCTATTAAGGAATAGTTGAATAAATGCTTCTCTATGATGGAATTGGGAGATGAAACATATTTTATTAGGATCAAGATCCATCATGATAGATCCAAGAGGTTTTTAAGCCAAAATAAAAGTACCTACATTGAAAATATAATGAATAGATTCATTATGGAACAATCCAAGAGGTGATTATTTCTAGTGTCATGTGGAATTCATCTTTCTAGGAAAATGTTTCCTCAGACACATTAAGAAAAAATAGAATGCAAATCATTCTATACGCATTAGTGATTAGGTTAGTAATGTATGATATGCTATGTACTAGGATAGATGCCACCTACACATTAAGTGTGGTAGTGAGATATAAATATGATATGGGTGACCATAATTGGATGGAAGTCAAGACTATACTTAAGCATATGAGGCTCACTAAGGATATGTTTTTGGTTTATGAAGGAGATGAGGAACTAGTCATCATAGGATATTCATATTCTAGATTCCAAACTAATCAAGATGACATTAAGTCACAAATGGGATACATATTCACTTTTAATGGTGGTGTTATGATATGGAAGAGCTCATATCTTGTTGTAGTCATATATTTTACACTAGAGTCTGAGTATATTGTAGCTTATAAGGTAGATAAAGAAGAATTATGGATGTGAAACTTCATCCAAGATCTTAATGTGGTACCTAGAAGTAAAGATCATATCACACTCTATTGTGTTAATACTACAGTGGTGGATCTCATAAAATATCCAAGGTCGCATCTGCGAATAAAGTACATACTTTGGAAGTATCATCTCTTGAGGTATTTTTATCAAAGAGTTGAAGTTATAATGATCAGTATTTCTATGGAATAAAATATAGAAGACCCATTGACTAAAGCCTTGAATTAGTAGAAACTTGATTATCATGTGTGGTATAGGGGGATAAAAGTTATAGGTAGTTGGATCTATTCCAAGTGAGAGTTTTTTGGAGTTCGCATCCTAAGACCAACCGTTTTTACTTTGATTACATGTATATTCTATGTATTGAATATTAATAAAACTACTTATTACATATAGTTCATTATTCTTCATGAATATAATGTAATAATTTCTAAGAGTATACTTATTAAATATAATTTTTTGGTTGGATAATTTACTATGATGGGACACATAGTACATATACTATTAATTGTAAGTACTCATAATTAGATGAGGATTATTATCATGAAGTTCACACTTTCTAATCTCCAAGATAGGAGATTATTATAATAGACCTGCTAGTAGGAATTCTATATATTTTGGTTTCACTGGATATTAATATCTGTGAGTGTGTGTAGTGGTCCTTAGACTTTAAAATTGCCATTAATGAATTTCATGACTTACACACTTATATTTTCTGATGAAAATAGTGATGCCATATGTTTGCAGTAAGGTAGGGTATGTTGGGTGCATCGTGATTGACATGTCATTAATGGATAAGATAGGGAAGGATTTGTCCCTTCCATCTTTATGAAAGCTGATATATCATCCCTTTGATTGGAATGGAACTAGCACCCTAAATTACATGGTCATGATGTAACGATGTGTTTATTTTAGATAATCAAAGAAAGGTGTATCGAACATATAGGTTGGTGACTTGAATATCAAAACTGCTTGATGAGATATTACAACAAAGATATTATATTACACAGTGATCGTTCATTTGTGGTTATCATCATTGCGACATTAAGTTATTTATCTTGAGTGTATTAACCCATTTCTAGATAAAAATCTTGGACATTATGCATACCCACCTAATGACAATGATAAATAATCCTAGATGGTCACACACTAAGTTTTTCCAATGATCTCAATTAAATTTTATTCAAATTTAATTAATTGAATAAATATTATTCTCAAGGCTAAGGGATAATTTTATTCGTGTTTTATCAATAAAATATATTTATTGATGAATGAAATATTTAAATTAAATATTTATTCAGGAGTTCTATAAATTCTAGAGGATTTCAAATGGACCAAGACTGAGTCTGATGACAAATATTAATTAACAAGCTGGTTAAATAATATTTTTTATTGCGCAAGTTGGTGTGTGGTACAAAATAATAATCTTATTATTAATATTATGTTTCATGGGGTTTATTATTGATTAGTATATTATTTAAGGGTCGACATGCACTTAAGTAATTATTTTATCTAAAACCCTAGCTCTATAAATAGATAGTTGTTTCTATTGTGTATTACATTAAAAATAAAAACTTTAGAATCATTATACACAACAAAACTCTCTCTCGAATCCTCCTTCCTCTCTTCCTCTCAAGAACAAGAAACACAAGAGATAACCCTTCAAAATCAAAAGATGAGTGATCAACATGAATAATGTAAGACAATCGATTTTCCATGCTAGCACCCAGAGATTGATTATCATTGCTCAGAGATCAAAGGAGCACATGTGGATCCCTGCTGTAGAGATTATATCCTTGGATCCTCACAACATAATGAAGGAAATCTAAAAGGGTATTTTTATACAATCGAAATATTCATCAAAGAATAAATCCTCATATAAGGTCTTCATTTCATCTAATATTAAATAAATGAATTATAAATTTGACATGCAAGATCCTTGCTCAGGTTTTAGGCAACTCAATATTAAAATAAATTTTAATATATCGCCCACCACTGCATGGTTTCTCTATGCCCAGAACCAAAAATGATAACATGCCTAAAAAATGCTAATTTCTCCATCTAAAACTTACTTTTACTATGATTTTCTTATAAATTATCTTTCTTCAATGTATTTAGAACAATACTCAAATTCTCCTTATGTTACTCCTTTCTTTTAGAGAATATAATAATATCATCTATAAAGACTATCACAAATTTATCAAGATAATATCTAAATACTCTATTCATTAAGACCATAAAGATTTTTTGAGAATTATTGAATTTTAATGGCATGAATATGAAATCAAAGTGCATGTACCTTGTACAAAAGGTGGTATTAGGAATATCATCCTTCATATTTAACCGATAATATCATAATCAAAGATCCACTTTAGAGAAGCGTTAGGCCCTATGTAAGAACTTAGATATATGAAACCCTTGTCCCTATTATCTTGTAGTTTCTTCTTTAAATCTTCTAGTTTAATGGGGTCCATTCTATAAGGATTATTGAATATTGTAAGGTATCAAGGTATAATCTAAATTGATAAATCAACCTATCAATTAGGAGGAAGACTAGGAAACTCTTTGGGAATACATTAAAATATTTTATTACAATGGGAATGTATTTAAGAGTAGTTACGTCCTTTAATTCAATCATTTTAGATAGATATTCTCTCTCATAAGGAAACAATATCCATTATTGTGATGAATATTCTAATGGATATTCATCCTACTTACACTTGTATAGAATCAGAGGATAAATCAGGATATGGAAAGTGATTTCCTTCTCCTAACAGTTGGTGTGGGTTCTATATAGAGACAATTAGTCCATTCTGAGCATAGCCTCGAATATCACTAATGTAAGTATGATAAATTTTTTTTGTGAGATTCATCCCACAAAGGTTATCTAGAAAGTATCTATAGACTTGAGATGAAATAATTTAACCATTTGTTATTTTGGTTGTAAGTGGGTGCCTTAGACCAAACTCATATATATACTTTGATTACCATTACATGTATACAGTTTGATATATACATGTGTTTACCTTACCATAATAGTGTTCATGATTCTGTGTTCACTGTATTTATATAAATTTCCTTAGATTACATATTACATCAAAAGGTTATAGTAGTTATCAAGATATAATGAGAACCTATAGATACCATGATAGTAATCTTAAAGTTGTGTCCTACGGCCTAGATACATCATGATGACAAGTCATAGATTATGTACGAACATAAATTGTTGGGGGATAATAATAATTGAGACTTATTCTCATGAATTTAACACTTGGTGATCTCGAGTAGATTATATCATAAGGATTGGACCACAAACAGGATCATTTCATGTTTTAGGTGTCATCAGTAGTTCCTATCTTTGATTGTATGTAATTATCTCCTGACTTGAGCTTATTATACATGTATACTATTTGATTATATACTTTTATTCAAAAAGAAAACAGTGACATTGATTTCATATCAAGGTATCTTGTGTTGGGTGCATTATTGGTGGTATGACATTGATTGAATAATCAAGATAGAATTTGTTGTTTCTGAAAGAAAGTTATATATTGGGCCTAGTTGATCAAGAAGGTGATGAATTCACTAAATCCATGGCCATGGTAGAATAAGGTAAGTCCATTCAATTGGTTCAATGAATAATCAATCAAAAATGGATGATGACATAAGGTTTGAATCCCTATTTATGAGATATTTTGATACAAATAGATATATTACACGGTGTGT
This sequence comes from Viscum album, assembly GCA_963277665.1. Lineage (NCBI taxonomy): Eukaryota > Viridiplantae > Streptophyta > Magnoliopsida > Santalales > Viscaceae > Viscum > Viscum album. Next base: position 196,301,425 of record OY728131.1, on the reverse strand, counting down.
GTTCGTAGGAAAAGTTTTTCATTGTTATGACTTTTCCTTATCTCCTTAGGGGCCTAGAGGGGTTACTAGACTCTACACCTAGTTTGAAAATATTATTCATTGTTATCAAGATAAGGTCCTAGAGGGTCACACACTTAGCGTATTCAGAAGTCTTCCCTATTCTAATGAATAAGAGTATATGATATGGTGGGCCCCACCACAAGTTCCAAGATATGTCCAAGAATAAACGATAAATGAAGAATAAATAAATTCATTATTTTTTAGATATAAAATTATTGGATTTGAATTTATTTATTAAAAGTATTCGTAAGGTATTAAGTGAATACATGGAAAAATATTATACAAATACATATTATTTTAATATTCAAGGTTATTTTATTATTTTTGGGAATTGTGAGTCGAGTTAATAGCTCATTTTTATCATTTAATATATTTATTATATATTAAAAGTATTTGATAAAATATAAATGACATTTATGATGTAGTTAGTTTGTCATAACATTTCATTTACTTCTTATTTAGTGGATGTTATTTGTATAGGATTTAGGGAACCCTTTCTAGGTGTTTAATCTCCAATATATAAGCAAGAGGGAGATCTTTTCAGATAGGCTATTCATCTATTAGAATTTGAGAGCTCTTCTCACCTATTTCCCACATCTTAGAGAGATAAACCTCATTCTAAGTGTTCAATCCAAGATCTCCTTCGTAGATCGAAGGAACGACATTGTGGTGATCATCGAAACGTTGAAGGATTCATCCTAATTACATGATAGCACCTATATTTTGATGATCAGCATTCCCATAGACTCTTGAAGTGTGTGTGGATGATATAGAGTGATTAAACCTCATATCCTTTGAGAAACAATCTTTAGTGATGAACTATTTTCGAATGTGACATCAATCTGAACAAGGTAATCGTTCATTTTATTTTTATGATTAAATAAATTCATGTGAGATCTTCAGGGATTTATGAGGTCTCGGATCACTGGATATGATGATGTTACATCGATATAATGAAGAAAATTTTAAATCATCATCCCATATTCTTCCATTGTGTTCCCCAGAACCAATAATTAGTATCAGAATGATCACATGAATTATCTAAGCTAAGAAAAATTAAATTTTCCTTAAATTTAAGTAAAGGGGTTTGTTTCGATCCCAACAAAAAATAACATGCATCAATATAATATCAGATTTCCAAGTTACAACCATCTAAAATTTTAATTTGAATTGAAATAGATTTTTATGAGTATAAAATTTGAAGAACGTATTTTATATATGTGTTAAATTTTACCTAATTATAATAGTTAGTGGTGATTTCAATCAACCCCATTTTCCAACCATGTTCTGACTAGATTTTGGTCAAAAATAATAATTCAAAATGGATAATTATAGGATTTTGAAATTGAAAAAAACAAAAAAAAGGAGCATCACTTTACCTATGTCAATAAACCAACCAAAGAAAAAAACAAAATAAAGGGGTGGGGGCTTGTCTGGTGGGTAAACTAGTGGGAAAAAAATAAAAAAAATAAAAAAAGTGGGGCTTCCCTTGGTAGCTAGTGCTTCCCCACAACACCACCCACCTCCCGTGGGCACCGCCTCCCTACCTGATCACCGCCCTCACTGACGTCTCTTCCTATCGGTCATTGTTAGTGCCACCTCCCCCTGATCAACACCCCAATTGGAATCATTATCCTTGTCACACCATTATTTTGTTCTCCCATCACCAGCTCACCTCGTCACTTTTTCACACTACCACCTAGCATCGAACAGCTTCTCGCAACCTACCATATCGTACACCTCTTCCACACAAGCTCCTATAGCCCTGCAGGATTGGGATCCCACCATCACCCTCCTAACTCTCATGCACTGAACCATGGTGCAAGGCCTCATGTGCAGCTCTCCCCTTGATGGCCCTTTGTCCATATGTCTCCCCTTCCCAAGTTCCCTCCTACCATCCAACCCCAGTGAACCTGACCAGCAACGGCCCTGAGTGGGTTATTCCGGACTCTCAATGGGCCTGGACGGGTTCTGGGGTTCATGGAATTTTTTTTAAATATCCAAAAATAATAATAATTTATTATTTTTGGGAATCTGAAAAATAATAATATATTTAATATTAAAAAAATAATTTAATTTTGGAATAAAATTAAATTAATTATAGGACAAAAAAAAGTAAATTACTTGAATTAAAATAATTCATTTACTTGTCCTGAACATGAATTTTTTGAATTTTAATTTTTATTGTGCGTTTAATTTAACTGCCGACTAGTCTTGAGCATTAATTGACCAATGTTTGTCTGGGTTCATATTTATTTAATTAATTATTAAAACTCTATGCGATGAATGTAATAATTAGTTATTTTTTTATAGATTGTGCATCATCTTTCATTGTTTAATGTGTTTAAGTGTTTGTGTGTCCTTCAATACAATTTTGTATATATTTTACGCTTCTCAATACCCCCTCGCATGTGTGTGAGTATTTATATATTATTATTATGGTGTTATAAGATGTGGACCACACCTAGATGATATGGTATCCTACATGAGATGTGGAACCATTGGACCAAGATGCATGTTGTGATACGAGTCAAGGCCCGAATCTGGTATTACACCCCAAGAGTCATGGTTGATCCATTGAGTTTAAATGTATCAACCAATAAAAAATTCTCAATATCAGTTGGTTATTTTATTTAATTTATTCATTTTTTATTATTTTATGAATATTTATGTTTGTGGGAATGCATAAAACAATAAACAAATAATGCATAAACATGCAATGAATGTTTTCTATTAACTCATTTTTCATTTTTAAGCATAATCACATAGTATGAATATATTTAATAGAAAATGATTACATTAATCAATAAATAATAAAAACCCTCAAAGAAATATTAAGTTGTAACACCTTCCATCACCTAAATTTGAACAAAAACAGGTGTACAAGGTGCTCGGAAACCCTAGTTGAGGGTGTCTCCTACTACTGGGGAGTTCTTATAAGAGTGATGGGTCGAATTAAATAAAGATGATAAAAAATAAGTATCCATATCTATATTGCAACCACATTAGAGGAAAATAATTTATGGAATCAATGTTACGATTCCACGAAGATGGTACTTCACTCAACAGTTCAAGGATTCAGGAGTTAATACGGTTTACCAGTCTAGTGTCTACCTTGAAACTCTCTAAGAAGTAGAATAGCCATATCTTGGACTATGAGGATGAGTTTTAGTAATCCTTTCCACTAGAATAATCAATAAATATATTATTATAAATCTATTAGTGATGGCTACTAGGGTTTGATAAAATAGTGGGAGACATTTAATGATTTAATCAATAATGTCTAAAAGGATATCAAGATAAATTATTAACTATTAAATTTATTTTTTGTAGATAAAATGTAAATTTCCACCACCAATACATTATCACTATGACTAATTATGGATAAAGAAAATATCTTGATTGGTAAATAACTACTAGGAGTGGTACAAGTTCTTGTGCATAGTACTATGCCTAGAGAGGAAGGTTTATGTGTCAGAGTCCTTTCTTCCTATTGATCCCCATTAGGGAAAAAGTGAGGAGGATAAAGAGTGACATAATAATAATGTAGATGGTGCACTAGATGTATTGTGTATCATTTTTTCATCAATGTCCATTCAATTGAAAATAATGCATGAGGGTGAAGATTCCTACAATATGTTAACTCATCTCCAAGAGTTATATCGGGGGAGATAAAGGCAAGAAAGGTATGATATATCAAGTGCACTATATAGGTGAAAACTAGTAGAAATAAATCAAGTAGGACCTCATGTACTCAATATGATTGGGTACATTGAGATACTTGATTATCTTGGTTTCAAACTAAACCAAGAACTAGAAACTGATCACATTCTAGTCTCTTTGCCACCAAGATTCTCGACTTTTATTATTAATTAAAAAATGAATAGCATGAAAAATCCACTCCTAGGTCTATTGGATTTAGTTTTCCAAATTGATATAGATATGAAGAATACCAATTCTTCAGTCCTTATGGTGAACAAGAGGATGAAGGGAAAAGCTAATGGGTCTAAGGATAAACCCAAGATAAAGACATTGATGCACTATCCTTCCAAAAGGAAAAGGATATAGAGAGAGGTAAATAAGTAGGAGGTTTTCTTCTTTGCATGTGTCAAGAAATGCCACTATAAGAAGAATTAAAAGGCTGGTAAAAATAAATAAGTTTGTGCTTCTACCTCATGTATTTTTTTATTGAATGAAATATATCATTATCTACAAGTTGGGAATTAGATATATCATGTGTCTCACACATTTTCATTCATGTATAAGAACCAAGTAGATTCCAAAATATTTAAAAGGGCAAGGTGGATCTATGGGACACAAATGGTGTGAGACTAGTAGCCATGGCAGTGGGAGATTACCATTTGACTTTTCCTAGTGGTTTGGTTTTTACATTAAATAATTGATATTATGTTTCTTCAGTTACCATAAACATAATATCAATGTCAATTTTGGACACCATTGGATTTTATTTCAAGTTTAGAAATAATTTTTTCCTTTTTATAAGGATAACATATGTTGTGGTATAGCACATCTTAACAATGGCTTGTTTATACTTGACCTCGAAAACCCTATAATGGAAATCAATGATAAAACCAGTGAAATGACTCATATAACACCCGACTATAGAACTCCGGGCTTGGTCGTGTAAATGAGAACCATTTACCAAAATTACATTAAGTAGGGTTTTTATAAACAACTAAGTTAAAACCCATAAATGTATGTCATGCTTGTTTATAAAGGAAAATGTCTAAAGATCTATTTTCTAGTAAATGAGTAAGATCCACTAAATTACTAAAAATGATACATACCGATGTATGTGGTCTGTTTACAGTAGTGGAAAGGAGTTGGATTTTTTACTTCATTACTTTTACCAAAGAATATAGTAGTATGGATATATCCACTTAATGAGGTATAAGTTAGATTACTTTTAGATATTTAATGAATATAAACATGAATTAGAAAACTATATTGGTGAGAAGATTAAGGCTATCCACTCATATCGAGGCAAATAGTATCTCAACCAAGAATCTATTGATCACTTAAAGGAGTGTGGGATAGTATATGAATTCACTTCTCCTTATACACCTCAGTGTAATGGTGTTAATGAAAGGAGTAATTAGATATTTCTAGACATTTTTAGATGAATGATGAGTTAGTAAACTCTTTTGTTATCCTTATGGGGATGCACATTATAGGAAATGGTATATACCCTTAACTGAGTATAAAATAAAGTAATAGATGGGATCCCATATGAGTTGTGGTATAAAAAGAAACCCAATATATCACACATATGTGTATAGGGATGTGAAGATTTTTTCAAGACTAAACATAGTGAAAAATTATAATCCCAAAGCATGAAGTGTGTCTTTATAGGTTATCCTAAAGAAACTAAAGAATATTAACTATATAACCCTTCATATGGAAAGTGATTGTGGAAAGACATGCCATATTTATAGAAAAGGAAAAAAATTCCAATGGAAATAGTAGGATCAAGATTGAATTAGATGAATTTGATACTCTAAATGCATAGGAGTAGGTATGGGAAGAATCTTCATAAGAGATAGTGGGAGATGAAGATGTCCCTGAGACACAAGTATTGTGTAGGTCTACTCGAGAGTTTAGAGAACCAAAGTGATATGGTTTTCTTATCACTAAGTCAGGTGAAATATTACTCTTATAGAATGATGAACCTCTAACCTACAACGAAACATTATAAGGAAATTATGCTGCTAAATGGAAATATTTCATGCATTCTAAGATGGAGTCCATGTACCAAAACCAAGTTTGGATTTTGGTATACCATCTAGCTGATGTAAAACCCATTAATTGAAAATGGGTATTTAAGAAAATTATGGACAAGAATGGTAAATTCAATGCCTATAAGACACTACTTGTACCAAAGGGTTTTAGGAAACATCAAGGCATAGACTACAACTAAACCTTCACAGTAGTAGAAATGATAAAAATACATCAGAATATTACTTGCAATAGAATCCTTCCATGATTATGATATTTGGAAAATGGATGTCAAAAATTATTTTCTAAATAGGAAGTTGGTTAAAGATGTCTATATGACTCAACTCGAAGGGTTAATTAAGTTTAAGAATTAAAATAAAGTATACAAGCTATATATAGCCATTTATGGGTTGAAGAAGGCATCACAATCATGGAATTTTTATTTTTATGAGGTCATAAGAGAATTTGTCTTAATCAAGAATGAAATTTATTCATGTTTCCATAAGAAGGTTAGTGTGAATTCCATCATTTTACACATATTATATGTTGATGAAACATTAATTATGGGAAAGGAAATACAAGTCTTACAGTCAGTTAAGACTTGGTTAAATGAATGCTTATCCATGAAAGACTTAGGTGAAGTTGTTTGCATACTTGGGATTTGGATCTATCAAGATATATCCTAGAGGATTATCGGGATAATTCAAAGTATATATATTGATAAGGTGCTCAAAATGTACAATCTGAAACAGTCCAAGAGAGGGTCTTTTCAAATGTCACATGGTATCAATCCCTCTAAGAAAATGTGTCCAAAAATACATGAGGATATTGAAATAATGAGTAGAATCCCTTATGCTTCAACAGTGGGATCGATCATGTATTTCATGATATGTAAAAGGTTTGATTTTTAATTTTATTTAAGCATGGTGTTCAGATATCAAGATAATTCATGAGAGCTGCATTGGGCAGATGTTAAAACTATCTTGAAGTACTTGATATGTATAAAGGATATGTTCCTAATGTATGGAGGATATGAGAAACTACATTGATGATGGTTTCAAGATAGATCATGATGATCTGTAATCACATTAAATATATGACTTTTTCCTAGATGGTGGTGCGGTGGGATAGATAAGCTTCAAGAAACCTATGGTCGCTGACTTTATATCAGAATATGAGTATATAGAAACTTCCAATGCAGCTAAGGAGGTAGTTTTGATACACGGATTTTTCTCATACATAGGTGTTGTGCCTAGAAATGTAGACTTTGTTCCATATTATTGTGATAATAATACATTAGTGGTTCTTTCTAAGGAGCTGAGGTCACACTAGAGGACAAATAATATACTTCTAAAGTTTATTCTCATGAGGGATTTTACTCAAAGAGGTGAATTCACAGTTGGAAAAGTAACTATAGAGGATGATGTAAAAAACCCCCTAACTAAACCCATATTTCAATAGAAGCATGATTCTCATATGAGAGCTATCAGGATGAGACTTGTTAGCAGTTGGCTCTAGTGCAAGTGGGAGTGTTGTAAGTGGGTTTCCTAGACCAAAATCATGTATATAATTTGATTTCCTTTACATGTATAACGTTTGAAATATACATGTGTTTACCTTACCATAATAGTGTTTATAATTTTATATCCACTATATTTATGGTAATTTCATTAGATTACATATTATATCAAAAGGTTATAGTAGTTCTCAAGCTATAACGATAACCTATAGATACCATGAAAGTAGTATTAAAGTTATGTCCTATAGTCTAGATATATAATTTTAACAGGAAACAAATAATGTGGGACCATTAGATAATGGGGGTTCATAATCATTGAGACTTATACTCATGAAGTTATCACTTGGTGATCTTGATTAGATTAGATCATGAGGATTGACTTTCCAATTAGAACAACATATGTTTTAGTTATCATTGGAAGTTTCTATTTTTGATCACGTGTAATGGTCTCCCGAATTGATATTATTATCATAATATACTATTTTATTATGTACTTTGATGAAAGATAAAACTATGAAATTGATTTCGTAGATAGTTAGCTTATGTTGGGTGCATAATTGGTGGTAGAACATTGATTGAATAATTAATACATAATTTTTCACTTTTTAAAGGAAGTTATATCTCAGGCCTAGTTGATCAGGATATTAGTACTTTCACTAAATCTATGGCCATGGTAGAAGAACATAAGTTTATCCAGTTATGTCAATGAATAAAAAAGAAATAATGGATGATGAAACAAGTTGTGCATCCTACTTTATGAGATATCACTATATAAAGAATTATACTATATTGCATGTGTTCATAGGAAAAAGTTAACATTGCTATCAATTTTCCTTATCTCCTTAGGAGCCTTGATGGGTTGCTAGACTCTGCTCCTAGTCTGAGAATAATATTCACTATTATCGAGATAAGGTCATGAAGGGTCGCACACTTAGCATATTCAAGATTTTGACCTATTCTAGTGAATATGAGTATAGGACATGGTAGGCCCCACCATGGGGCCTGAGACATGTCTAAGAATAAAAGATCACTAATGATCAAATGAGTTCATTATTATTGAAGTGTAGAATAATTAGATTTTAATTTATTTATTAAAATTATTCGCAAGGTATTGAGTGAATGCATGGAAAAATATTATATGAATTAATATTATTTTAATATTCAAGGTTCATTTAATGTTTACGAGAATTATGAGTTGAGTAAATGTATCACTTTTATCATGTAATATATTTATTATATATTACAAGTAGGTAATAAAATATAAATAATGTTTATGATGTAGTTAATTCATCATAATGTGTCATTTACTGCTAATTTAGTAGAAGTTATTTATATGAGGGTTGAGGAACTCTTTCTTGCTATTTAACCTCCACTATATAAGAAAGTGGGAGGTATTTTATGAGGTACTATTCATCTAATTGAATTTGAGATATCCTCTCTCTGCCTTCATGTGTCCTATAGATAGAAATCCTCATTCCAAGTTCTCAATCCAAGATCTATTTTTTGATTTGAATGAATGGAATCATGGTGATCGTTGGGACATTGAAGGCTTCGTTGAACCTCTATGCTAACACCCAGATTTCAATTATCAGAATTCTTACGGACTCTTAAAGAATGTTTGGATGATATATAGGGATTTGTACTTGTATCCTTTGAGAAATGGTCATCGGAGATGAGTTTTTTCTGAACACACCATCAATCCAAAGGATATAACCATTCATTTTATTTATTTATTTTTGATTAAATAAATTTAGGTGAGATCCTATGGCCTTTACTAAGGCTCTGATTACCAAAGATGATGAAGTTACGTCGATTCGATGATAAAAATTTTAAATCCCCGACCCATATACTTCTACTGCGTTCCCCGATATTAACAATTTTCACAGATAATTCAACCTCTAAGTTTTATAGTGGTTCTCAAATATTTCTATTGAACTTGAATGGTATGAAATAATTCTCAAAACTATAATCAAATAGTAAATTCTATATTCTTTAATTAATAACTATCATACATATCACCACATTATCATATTTATCCACCTCATTAGTGGTAATATCATAATCATGCCCTTTCTATCTTGGCCTTAGAGGTTGTTTTCATTGGTTATCTTTGATAACCCTTGGATTACTACATTGGTTTTCATAGTGTCCATATTCTTTGTAGTTGAAACATTGATCCATAGTCTTAGGATTGATTGGGACATTCCTTTCATATTTCCTATTAGTGGGATTTTTCATCTCTCTTCTATATTCATTGGCATGATGTCCCTCCTTTCCACACTTGAAACATTTATTGGTCCCCTTAAGACAGTTTTCAAGATGTTTGTTCCCACACTTTTGACATTTGGGATGTTGGATCTTCTTTCCTCCATGAGATTTATCCAGTGATTCCCCTATAATTAAACTCTATTATCTACTTCTTGTCTCTAATCCCATGAGTCCAATATGAATCACTGATATCCATCTCAACTTTAAGGGAACATATGAAAACTTCATCATAGCTATTTAATTATCAAATTATAAAATCACTTCATAGATTCATCTTTATCCCAGTAAAGTAGTAGTTGATTTTGCTTTGGGTGCTAATGAAAAAACCAAAAGCATGCCATGAAATCCTTGTGAAGTTTTCCTCATAAGACCTGATAAATTCATCCTTCTTTTTCTTGATTGAAAGGAACTCTCCCTCTATTTTAATATGGAGAGTCTGAGGGAAAATATATATTGATAAATATCCTCTAAAATATATCCCACTCCATAAATTTTATGTCTTCCTTGGTTTTTTTATTCTTGATCAGTGTTTTCCACTGATTAGATTCTCCCTCAAGGTGATAAAAGACCAGTATGTCCTTATCTTTCTTGGAGCATTGAAGGAAATAGAATATCTTATCAATAGAGTTAATACATTATCACATGATTATTAGATCAAAATATCCACTAAAATTTTGATGTATCTACCGCATAAAGAACTTAATTTCAACTTGGTACTTAGTAAAAGGAGTGAATTACTCATGATTCAAGATATTATTCATAACTTGAGTTAGTTTTTTCAGTACTTCCATAAAGTTCCTAACTCCCTATACCATCATGATTTTCATTTCATTATTTCAATCATCACATTTCCCATTGTATAAGTTTTTGGCACAATTCCTCCTATCTGCAACTATTTTCTAAAATAAAGGAAATTTGGGGATGAGAGTATTCAAATTAATAATCATATAAAAGGGAAACTGTGATATTAGAAAGAATAACTCATAAATGACATATATACCCTATCTTATGAATTTCTAGGTTTCATTATAGGTTATCCATGATCTATTTACTATTACATTCTCTGACCTAGCATTATATTCAAATCCTTCATAATAGTTTGTAAAGAGCGTATGAATTATCCAAATCATATCCCTTGAGAGTGTCTAGAAAAGTGTGTAGTTTTAGGGCCACTCGTCATGGGTAGAGTGAATATTGAGTTAATAGTCAACCAACCTTTTTTAGGGTGATTACCCCTAGGTGCATCTATGTCACAGTCACATCCACTTTCCAGTATTCAGATAGTGATGTAATTGCTTGGAAACCACATACACTATACCAAAAATTTAGGATTGTTTCTTTAAAATTATACCTAGGATTTTCTATAACTAGTATTAATTCCAAAAAAATAACTAGACCTTTCCTGGATACCAACTATAGCAACCCAAGTCTTAAACATCTTTTATTTCATGATTTTTAATATAGTTTCCCCACAAATATGATCCAAGGATCTAGAGTTATAGTGTCTTGGGGAGATTAAACACATAAATACATCATCTTTAAACATGGACTATATAATATTTATTTAAAACTCCATATAGTTCTCTAAACTCCTATATATCTCTAAAAATGAATATGGAGGTGAGAATTCAGTCATTTACCTGAATTAACTGACTGAATCAAAATAAAATTGGATAATTTGGTTTGGTTGTTTTCCAAAATTTAGTTATTTTGATTTTATTATTGGTTAAGTTGGTTCGGTTAGTTTATTTTCAGTTTTAAATCTGTAAAATCAATTTATCTGACTTAACTGACTATATTTTTTAGTGAATATATTTTCAAAAACTTTATATTAATTAAAGAAACTAAAATAAAGTTTATACTTTAAATAATAATTTTGTATATTTGAATAATTTTGTAAACTTGAGTTATAAAAACAAATTTAAGACACTTAAAATTTATATTTAATAAATTTTTAGATTATAAAAAATAATAATTTGGTTATTTCTATTTAACCGATTAATTTTAAGAAAAGTCAGTCATTTCAGTTTTCAGTTTTACATTTAATCTGGTTAGGTTCGATTATTTTAAATATGTAAGTTGGTTATGTTTTTGAATAAAAACCAAAATAATTGAACTAAATGAATGTTCACCCCTGACTGCATAGAATACCTTGAGGAAATACATAAAGTAAAATGGTGATCTAGAAACCTTGGTATGTAAATAATAAGAGTAAAGTGTGATAGTGAGAAAACACATATAATTTAAGAAGTATGACATGATATCAAAAAGAGAGTGATCATAAGTATGGAAACATAGTATAATAAAATGATATAATAAGTTCATGGAATCATAAATATGTTACAATAATAAAAAACATGACATCATAAGCATAAGTCAAGGCTCATTTCCAATAAAGCATAACATAGTGTGTTGGGATAACCATTTGTGCATCATACATAGTGTATCATGAGATGAAAACATTACTCAGTGCATTTTATGGCTATATAATATATGTTTCACCCATCACATCATGATATGTACATTCATATGTGTGCCTCTTGAGGAAAATAAACCATACATAAATCATAAGCGTTATAAAACTCAGGAGTAAAAAGTGGGTTTCATAATTTTATCTCAAAACACAACCGAAGGCTATATCATAAGGATTCCCAAAAGAAGAATGAATTAAATCATTTTGGGAATTAATATTTAAATAAATCAAAGTTATTGAACATATATTTCCAATATAGAAAAGTTCATTATAATTATTGGAAATGTAACGATAGAAAAATATATCACTTTGGTGATACTTTATGAAATGAGTAAAGAAAATTTTAAATAAGGAATGAGCTTATTATTTACCTTTATACCAGAATTAAACTAGAAGGTTTTTCTATAAAATAATGAGGGTTTTAAAAAAACTATTCATGGTAAAAAACATTTTTTGGATGTTGTACTTGACATTAAATAAGAAATTGGGAAGTTCTCTTAAATCGGGTTTACTTAAAAGAGAGAATCATGAATAAAACTTAAAACATGTATTATCCCTAATAGATAAAGGTAAATAAAACTATGTATATATGTAAGGAACATATATACATAATATTTATGAAATACATGAGAAGAGTATAGAGAAAAATAGATAGAAAATGAAAGGGAACACACAACCCAAAAGTAATGAGGGGAGTTCATAAAACCCCTTACCTTAGGCCCTGATTCACCTTGCACATGAACCTAACTTTATAAACAATTGAATTAAGTTTATTAAAAACTTTCTTAAGAAATTTTTTTATCTATATTTAATTTTCTAAGGTCTGTTTATTATCATGTTTTATTTATTTATTAAATAGTTTGCACTTATTTCGATTACTTGAGGTGGTTCAATCAATTTATTTGAAACTTCCTAGGTATATTGGTTGTGGTCAAATGTATTTTAAAATAGGTTCATAATCTCTAAAATTATATATAAGATTGTTTTTTATTACTCCATTAGCTAAAAATTCATATTGTTACTTAGGTTTTCCCAAAATGGACTCAAATTAAGAATGGTGTTTTGATATTTTTATTTATCGTGATTAAGTATACTGTGACAATTTATTGTTGATATCATTTATAGATTGAAAATTAGTATCTTTATATAATATATATAGTGTCATAAATATAATTTTTATATATTAAATACATTTTTAAAGTCAACCATGTTAGACTATAATGGAAAACCAAATACATCGTTTTATGGAGGCGGTAGTCCACACATACACATGGAAGATGCCCTCATTTTTTATAAAATGGAAGGGAGGTAGAAAATAAAATAATTAATAATTTCATAATTTTAATATATTTTCTCATTAAATAATTCTTTTTAACTAGTCATGTAAGGAGGTTATGAAAAATAAAATACATCATTCATTAAGGCAATATCCTACACATATGCATGACGACATCTTCGATTTTCGAATGGTTTTATAGGAAGGTGAAAATTTGATATTCCATTAGTATAACAAATATTCATCATTTTAATAATACCAATTTAATCATACTTTCATGAATATAAAATATTTTAGGTGATAGAAACCAAGTCTTTTAGGATGTGGGGCATAGTTTTGATCGAGATAATGATTTAGAATAAGTTGGAAAATTGAGTGTTAAATAATGGTATTGTTATAAGTGGGAGAAGAGAAATTTTGATAATAATATAATAATGAGTCACTATTATAACATTATTTAAGCCTCCCTATCAAACATACATGTTTATTAAAAAATTAATTCAATAAATTCTGATGAAACCTCAATGAGGCTTGAGTGAACAGAAAAAGGTGAAGGAACACAACATCTTGCAAAAGATAAAAAAATTATATAAACCATTCATAGAAATTTTATATACCCTTTATAATTAAATATAAAAATTTTGGCCATCCATTATGTATATATACTTTATGTATATGTATTATATTAGTGTGTTTAATCATCATCTGTGAAATATGGTGTCCATTTAATTTCTTATTTTCATATATAAATCATGCCATGTTGTTTTTTCAAATTTTATTTGATAATTCTGCTTCATGCCATGCAATTTTTTCCCATGAAAAATAATTGTATTTGTAGATTTATTGTTAATGTTCAGATTTTTTTTACTGGGATTTGTTTCCTTGTTGGGATACTAGGTCATGTGGGCCTCTTATGTTGGGCATTGTCTATCGGTCATCCTATTGCCCGCGCATCCCTATACCATGGTGGAAATACCTTCATCAGATTAATCCACCGTCGTTGATCTACTATGCCTCCCTTTTGATTTATGTCATCCACCTGTTTCGACTTATCTGTTCCACCACTTGGTTTCGGTTTCTCATGGGTTTGTGGCACGATTTGGTTGGTCATATTGTTTGAGGAGTAAGACTGTGTTAGGGGGAATTGATCACCCCCTATGTGACATCCCTTCAGTAAGGCAACTCACCTCTCCAATCACAAACCGAATCTGGCCGCCATCAAAACCAGAACCCAACCCAGCCCGTGACAAGTTCTAAAGGGAATTCCTAATCCCCACGGGCTGGCACAAGTTCTCCGGTATCATAAATTGAAAATTGGGAATGATTTACCCGAGTTTATAAAGTTAATACAACAAACAAACCCAATAAAAAATTTGGATTTTTTGAATAAAACCATCCTTTACAAAATTTCGGAACTGAATTGGATGGTTTAAAACAACTATAAAAAAATATAACAAAGGTACAAAACCAAAAAGAAACAGCCCAAGAACCCTCATGGAAGGAGGCACCGCCCTTAATCCATCTCCACAAGACATCACCACCAAGGACCTGCTAGAAACCTGAATCACTGGAACTAAAACTATACCCAACCTGTGAAAACAAAAATAACCAAGTCTACTTACACCCAAAGGTGTAAGTAGGGTGTGATCCAAAGCCTAGTAGGATACCACCACTAAGATATTCCATGTGATAAACATTTAGAGATGAAAATAGTGCAATTTTTCAAACATGAAATGCTAGCTACAATTTAAAAATATTTAACTTTAAATAAAAGCAGTTTTCAAGTGGGTTATTTTAAAGAATCAAAAATTTTAAAATAAAATCCAAATATAATTAATTTTCCAGCCAAATATACCATATTATTATGGTAAGTATAAAAAATATAATGATCACATGCAACGGAAAAATAACCCCTAGGCACTAGTTCGTTGTGGGTCCCAGGTACCTCGTATCTTGGTGAGAGTAACCATCACAATATACATTCTCATACATGAGGCACTAGTAGGGAACATAACCATAACCTATTGGTACCCAATAATCATCATCATAGTTTATTTAGTGTTGTAATCATCAATCTTTCTACATGAAACTGAGTCCAAACCCCACAGATTCACTAGAATATTAGTACACGTCCACCCACCTAGATACTCGGGTTTCCCTCTTGTGCTCAAACAAGTTCAACAAGAAAAGAAATATAGTTTGCACATGAAAATACCACTTCCATGTCACACATTAACCAAACATCCCCATGTATATCACACAATTCACATAATCCATTTTTTTCATTCAAATGCATTTTGAAATTAAACTCACAGCAAAAATAGACCACAACACTTTTCACATTTCTTTAACACTTCCATAAATCCATTAAACAATTTTATAAAACCATTACAAGATATTAAAACTCACATAACAACCCAATCACATGTTAGATAATACCCTTTTCATAAACAAAATCTATTTTTCACATCACACTCACACAAAACAGCCCACATCACTTTCACATCTCTTCACACTTTAGTAAATCCTTCAAAAAAATTTATAAAACATTTCCAAGATGGCCCACATCATAAAATATCCCCTTTAACATTTAAAATGTACCATTTAAAAATATACACACTCAAAAATAGTTTTCCAATATGATTTCACCTCTTACATAAATCATTAAACCATTCAAATCTTTCATAAAATAATTCTAAAGAGTATACCCAAACTTTGCTCATAAAACCCATTTAAAAACAATATTTCAAGGAAAAAACCACACCAAAACCCTACCAAATAAGAATTGGAAGCCCTTTCAACATTTACTAAACCTTTCTAAAGTACTATAAAATCACCTCAAACTATACCACAAAAGATACACATGGAAAACACACATTTTCATAAACCCCTTCAATAAGTCCAACAAAGTTATACATATAAAACCCAATCAAAATCCCCCTTACAAGGACCACATGAAAATAAAGCAATAAAAACCAGAATTTGAAGCCTCCTTCAGCAACTAATAAATTAATTTCACATTTTATAAAACTACCACAAAAGGTATCACATGAGTTACATTTGAAAAGTACACAATTTCAAACAAAAATGCTACTATAAAATTAAATGATTAACCAAATCCATCAAAAATAGTTTTTTCACCACAAAAAATAGATTATAAACATGATAAATTAATAAACCAATCAATATAACTCATCCTAAAATGGTTACACATAGAATCACCTACCTTTTGGGTCAAAACCCTTAAATCTTGGTGCAAAACCTCAACCGCACCTCTGCCACACCACAAGGGATCTAAAACCAACCTAAAACCTCAATATTAGACCAATAACTTCAAAGGAAAACCCTAGGTACTAATACCTAGTTTCTGGAAAAGAGTAACTTCAAAAAGATTAGAAGAAAACCCAAATAAATGGAAGAAAACAAAGAGAGAATGTTTTACTTACATGATTTTGATGTTTCCCCCATCAAATCTCCCTTCAAAGATGAGATCCAATGGAGGGGGGGAAACCTTGGAGGCTGGACATGGTGGTAGAGAAATAAATGGGGAATAATGGGAAGGATTTGGGTTTATTATATAAGGGGAAAATGGGAATTGAAAAATAATTATTAATGACTTGGACATACCTGCATGGTTTGCCTGCAGGGTTTGGAACCGTGCATCCTGTTCTGTCCACCCAAAAAGTTATGTTTTTACTCTAATTACAAGGGTTTCTAAGGGGGAAACCAAGGGGGGATGATAGAACAGTAATAGGGGTAAATAATACCCAAAATAAAACCACCTTTTCACCCCAAGACTCATCCTACTCATGGGTACAAACCACCTCAACAACTTACCCCACCAGTGGTGCCACTTGGAGTGTCACAAAACCAAATAAAAATCACCACAACCTAACACCATCCCTTTGAAAAAAGAAGTGTCAAATTACCATAAAAATTCTCCAATACCAAGGTCATAGATCAGTATCACAAGAGACACCATAAATTTCAAACCTGGAACACCTGGAAACCAATAGAAAGCTAAGAACCGAATGAGTATTTGAACCAAAGTATGGAATTGAAAATCCAGGTGTGAAAATTCTCCCCACCATAAAGCTTTCCACCCTCGTAAATTCACATCAAGGTTAAAAATCAAAACCCCAACTGATAAACCAAGATGCACTCCCTGGCCAAGTTTCACCCCTAAAGGCCAAGACACCTGCAGTGATCAATTAAGGAAGGAATACCCTCACAAAACAAGACTTACATAACTTTCCTGAAATGATCAAGCACATTCAGAATTTATCCCAAAAGAAAACTCCTCAAAAACCATCCAAACAATACTCCATCAGCTTACCCAAACAAGCAATAATAACGAACAAGGTTACACTTACCTTGCTTTAACCAGACCGTTGGGCGTTCTCCAATCCCAACGTTTACCCAAGGAAGATGTAGGTAGTTAGATAGCTCCGAACAAGACTACCTACTGCCAAGACAAGACCATGGACCAATCTGAGTTACTAGTATAGGGAGACACAAATGGGCTCCCCACCATAAGAGACAACTCAAATTTTTCCTGAGACGTGATCGGGACACCAATAGGTGGAGGCCCGAATAGACTCCTGGGTACAAGGGGTAAGCTTCCATTTGAAATTTCCAAAGGAAAATACATGAGAAACATAGTGGGTCTCACCACCATAATAACCAACCATCTTAACCAACCATCATGGGCTATAATAGGAATAACCCAAATTGAAATAGTTGGGATGGCCGCATGGTTAATCCGTACAGTTTGAGAAATTGTGCACTAACCATGGGGATCATTCTGTCTGTATGGATTCCTGGCACACAGTCACTACTAACCATGTGCAAACTATGCGCCCAACCTATCTATCCAAACTTCAATACTTTATCTAAATACCCAGTCGAAACCAAAAAGGAAAAGTGTGAACTTAGGCTACAACATGGAAACGAGGTCCTCGCACCTCTACCACTGAACGAGAACAACTGGAACAAGATGGTGAAACCTGAGGTTTAAACTATTCTCATCTTTCATACTGAAGATGGGAATCTGTACAAGGGTTTAAATGACCATGGGATTTCCCCTGACTATACGCCAGCTTCTCTCCAGGACCTATGGCTGGAGCTCAAATGATTGAAGCATCTTCAGCCTCGTAGTTAGGCTTTGGAAACCCCCTGAATGAAACTTCTTCTTTTGGTTCCACAAACAACTACACCGCATACCTCGATGGGTTCACCAAGACATAACACACTCCAAAACTCACTTTAACCTAACCCAACATTTCACTGAAACAATTTCTTAGAGGATGCACGCACATCACACCTTGTTTCTTTGGGTGAGAAACAACAGAAGGGAAGGGAACATATGTAAACATCTTCCTCTAAAATAGAGGATTTTTACGTTTTCCCATGATATGCATACTCCCAACATGTCAGAGACTCTCAAAGGATTGCACGACCTTCACCTTTACAGTCAACTAGAACATGACATCACAAGGCGTCACTGAATGTGACCATTATGACTGATAGAAATAATACATGGAAGGGGGCCTTATGTCAAGTCCCCAAACAACATACAATTCCAGCAGGTGGCTATAATAGCCACTCATGACCAGATTTCCCACACTTGTGGTTTAACATAAACCCATTCTTCGAAGAGACTACGAAGGACCCAAAAGCTTTCTTAGACACCATCCAAATACTCATCCACACTAACAACTCCATACCACTTCCACCTTCAACAAATCAGGTAACTTAAAAAACTAAGGTCTATTTAAACCTTCCATGAGCACTCTCTCGCTACTGAGGATCCACAATACAAAGAAATTAAATGGTGTAAACTCGATCTCTAAATCTCAAGAAAAATATTCCCTATACTAATCAACTTTAGAATTTTTCAACCGTAAAAAAATTTGGGTTTTACTTCAGTAGTGCACTAACCCTTAATGGGGGCATACCTTACCCAAAAAGAGAACCCAAGATGTTCCATTGGTCAAAACATGCCAAAAACAGATCCAAACACATTAAGGGAAACACCATAAAGGTGTCCTGAAACATATCTCAGAAGATACTACTAACTGGTCCTTTTACCCAGCTTACCGAACAAACACAAACCCAAAACACAGTTCAAACAGGAGGGGTTCTTGGACTCAAAACATCCCACAACATCAACATTTTCCAAAAACACATAATATAAATCATCCCAAAAAATTCATCAATATAACAAGTTTTCCTTTAAAATCATCTCTTTGAAAACAAACAGTTCAGCGGTTAGCATATCCACCAGTGGTACCCCACGAGCCTCACACATGCATGTTTCTATGCCACCGGTCACCCTCCTCATATCAATCCTGGAACTCATCCAGACATGCCATCAACCATCCATCATCCCATATAACCCCATGCATGTGGTCACTCATGTAGGTACTATAGGTTAAAACAAAAATCCTTTCCACTTTTCAAAACCAAAACAATCAACCAATACTTATGTTTTCTCAAGACCGCTAACCACGAAATCAAACCCAAATTATAGATTACCCAAAATTTCATAAAGGAACAATAATTAAAATGAAAAATAACTTTAAAGTCATAAAAATTAATTTCAAAATATCTCATCCCATTAAAACACTTTTCAACAGTTTAGAAAACTCTATTGGAGACACTTTTTCAAAACCAACTTTAACATAGTTCCTACTTTCAAAAGAGGTGCAAACACGCCATGTTCCCTTTCAAAACAATTATGAAAATTCAGTTCCACTATTTAATAAATCAAACAATTCCCTCTTTATTAGAAAACCATTTCTCAAAAACTTTACACTTCTTGAAACCATGTCATTTTAAAAAAAAATCAGACTTCCAAGATTTCAAGACTAAAGGGCACAAGACAATGCGAGGGGAAACTAGCTTCGGTGGGTGACTTGGACATATGGTTGGAAGCCATAAGCCAATAACTTTACCATCATAGATAGTGTTCTAGGAAAATATCTCTAGATCCACATGGATTTCCATGCCCTGTGATGCCACTGAAATCATTAACCCAACTCTCTTTTCATTTCCCCTAATCATTATTAACCAAGAAAACCAAAGGACACAGATAAGTCCCGACATCCCCTGGAAACCTGAATCCCATCATGAGGTGTGGTGATCAAGAAAAATACCCATAACCAGAATTACAAGTCCCGACAATCCTAAATCTGGGATATCCTGATCGTTCCCCAAATAACATGACCCAAAGAGTTAACCTGAACCTCCTTTGATACCATTTTATCACGAACCGAATCTGGTCACCATAAAAACTAGCACTCAAACTGGCCCATGACAAGGCCCGAAGGGTGTTCTTGATCCCCACGGGCTGGAACAAGTGCCCAGGTATCATAAACTGAAAATTGGGAATGATTTACCTGAGTTTATAAACTTAATACAACAAACAAACCCAATAAAACAAATCTAGACTTTTTGAATAAAACCATCCTTTAAAAATTTTCAGAACTAAATTACATGGTTTAAAACAACTATCAAAGACTATAAAAAAGGTAAAAAACCAAAAAAAACATCCCAAGAACTCTCATGTCAAGAGGCACCACCCTCAAGCCATCTCTATATGACATCAGCACCAAGGACCTTCTAGAAATCCGAACCACTAGAACTAAAACTGTACCCAACCTACAACAACAAAAATAACCAAGTCTACTTACACCCAAATGTGTAATTAGGGTGTGATCCAAATCCCAGTAGGATCCCACCACTGAGATATTCCATGTGATAAACATTTAGAGACCAAAAGCATGCAAGTTTTCAAAACATGAAATGCTAGCTACAATTTCAAAATGATTCCACTTTAAATAAAAGTAGTTTTCAAGTGGGATATTTTAAATAATCAACACTTTTAAAATAAAATAAAAATATAATTAATTTTCTATCCAAATATACCATATGACTATGATAATTATAAAGGATCTAACGAGCACAAGCAATGGGAAAATAACCCCTAGGCACTAGCTTGTTGTGGGTCTCAGGTACCTCGTATCTCAGTGAGAGTAACCATCACAATATATGTTCTCATGAACAAGACACTAGTAGGGAACATAACTATAACCTAGTGGTCCCCAATAATCATCATCATAGTTTAGTTAGTGTTGTAAGTTTTAATCTTACTACGTGAAACTGAGGCCAAACCCCACGGATTCAATAGCATACTAGTACACGTTCACCCACCTAGATACTCGGGTTCCCCTATTATGCTCAAACAAGTTCAACAAGACAATAAATATAGTTTGTACATTAAAATACCACTTCCACATCACACATTAACCAAAAATCCCCATTTATATCACACAATTCACATAATCCAGTTTTTCATTCAAATGCATTTTGAAATCAAACTCACACCAAAAATAGACCACAACACTTTTCACATTTCTTTAACACTTCCACAAATACATTAAATAATTTTATAAAACCATTAAAATATATTACAACTCACATAAAATCCCACTCACATGTTACATAATGCCCTTTTCATAACCAAAATCCATTTTTCACATCACACTCACACAAAACATGTCATATCACTTTCACATCTCTTTACACTTTAGTAAATCCTTCAAACACTTTTATAAAACATTCCCAAGATGGAACACATCATAAAATAGCACCTTTCACATTTAAAATGTACCATTTTAAAATATACACACTCCAAAATAGTTTTCCAATATGTTTTCACCTCTTACATAAATCATTAAACCATTCAAATATTTCATAAAACAATTCTAAAGAGTATACCCAAACTTTGCTCATAAAACCCATTTCAAAACCATATTTCAAGGATGAAACCACAACAAAACCCTACCAAAGCAGAATTGGAAGCCCTTTAAACATTTATTAAACCTTTATCAAGTACTATAAAATCACCTCAAATTATACCACAAAAGATACACATGAAAAAACCCACATTTTCATAAACCCCTTCAATAAGTCTAACAAAGTTATACACATAAAACCCAATCAAAATCCCCCTTACAAGGACCACATGACACTAAGGAAATAACAAACCAGAATTTGAAGCCCCATTAAGAAAATAATAAATTAATTTCACATTTTATAAAACTACCACAAAATGTATCACATGAGTTACATTTGAAAAGTACTCAATTTCAAACAAAAATGCCACTATAAAATTAAATGCTTAACCAAATCCATAAAAAAACAGTTTTTTTACCACACACAATAGATTATAAACATTATAAATTAATAAACCAAGCAAGATAACTCATCCTAAAATGGTTAAACATGGAATCGCCTACCTTTTGAGTCAAAACCCTTTAATCTTGGTGTGAAACCTCAACTGCACCTCTGCCGCACCACAAGGGATCAAAAACCAACCTAAAACCTCAATATTAGACCAAGAACTTCATAGAAAAACCCTAGTTATGAAGACCTAGTTTCTGGATAAGAGTAACTTCAAAAAGAGTGGAATAAAACCCAAATAAATGGAAGAAAACAAAGAGATAATGATTTACTTACATGATTTTGATGTTTCCCCCATCAAATCTCCCTTCAAAGATGAGGTCTAAGGGAGGAGGAGTGACCTTGTAGGATAGACATGGAGGTAGGGCACGAAATGGGGAAGAATGGGATGGATTTTGGTTTATTCTAGAAGGGAAAAATGGTAATTCCAAAATGATTTTTAATGACCTAGACATATCTACATGGTTTTCCTGCACGGTTTGGAACTATGCGGCCAAACTGTGTGGCCTGTTATGGCCACCCAAAAAGTTATTTTTTGCCTCCAATTCTAAGGGGGTCCAAGTGGGAAACCAAGGGGGGATGATAGTACAATAATAGGGGGAAATAATACCCAAAATAAAACCACCTTTTCTCCCCAAGACTCATCCAACTCATGGGTATTGTAATGGCCCGAACCTCTCTGGCTCATTCCTTTGTCAAAAATAGGGTCATGAAGTGTTCTGGAGGGTAAAATGGATTTTTCCCACACTTTTCAGAATTTTGAAACTACACGCCGTGTAGTGTGAGTACACGTCGTGTAGTGTGAGTACACGCCGTGTACCCTCTCGCCAGGTATACCCCGTGTTTAAGGCCATGTCCTTGCCGTGTGAAATAAATTGGTACACACCATGTGCCCCATACTACACGTCGTGTGGTCCCTCCCCGCATATGTGTTACCTTCAAACCATGTGTTAAACATTCAACGGTTGTGTGCCATGTTGGAGTCGTGTCCTTGCCGTGTGAAATAAATGGGTACACGTTGTGTACCCCATACTACACGTCATGTAGTCCCTCCCCGCATATGCATTACCTTCAAACCGTGTGTTGACCAGTCAACGGTCGTGTGCCGTGTTGGAGCCATGTCCTTTCCATGTGAAATAAATGGGTACACACCGTGTGCCCCATACTACACGTCGTGTAGTCCCTCCCCGCGTATGTGTTACCTTCAAACTGTGTGTTGACCAGTCAACGGTTGCGTGTCGTGTTGAAGGCCATGTTGAAAGCCGCGTAGTGACCATGTGAAATGGCCGAGTACACGTCGTGTACCATAATGTACACGCCATGTACTTTTGTTTTTCTCTCCTATAAAAGGAGGGGTCCCCTCCTCCTTTTCAACTCACTCCTCTTCTCCCCTTTCCTCTGAGCAGAGATCTCCCAAGAGACTCGAAGGTTCTTTTTCTTCCATAACTTCTTCGTCCGAGCTCCGATTTACGATCCGTCAGCGGCCACGGGATCATAACGGAAAGGTGGAACTTCTAAGCTTGGATTTTTTGCTTTACTTTTGGCCTTTCCTTCCCAGCTTCCACCTGAGGAGGTTTGCCGAGTTTTTCCAGAAGTGACGGACACCGACGGACGTCTTCTAAAGTTGATCCGGGGGAGTGTTGTTATCAGAACCTGTTGAGGTAGGGATCTTACATTCGTCTCTCTAGTTTGTGCATCATGCGGGGTGGGTGTCCTCTTGTTTACGTGAAACACTTTTGAACCGGTTTAATAAAGATAATAACTGGCTTATATAACGGGGATGGGATGTTTGTGATTACTGTTACTTTACTTTATATCCTGTGATATTATGTTGTGAATTGAATAGGCTTATACCTACTGAAAATCATGGTCGTTGGGGGCCTTTGCTTGCGTAATTAAATTCTTCCCTATCTTTCTAGACCGTTTATGGATGGAAACTTTATGGAATGTGGAAATTGGTTAATCACGTAAAGTTAGCGGATTAAATGAAAATCTGGAACCCTTGTGTGATCACCCCGATTGAAAAAAACTAAAATAATAAACATGTGGGTACTGTTTGTTGTTAATTTATGTAAAGGGGGTGTTTTTGTGGGTTGATTTTGGATCGGGTGAGCAGCGGGGCTGCGGTTGGCTTGGTTGTGGGTTGGTGTGAATGCTATGTTAGTGATGGGCAGCAGGGTTGCGGTAAATGGTATCAAGGGGTGATGATCTACGGTGTGGTTGTGGTTATGGTGGTTGGCAGCGAGGCTTCAGGGATGGGTTTGAATGTGAACGAACTATGGGTTGTGAATAATAAATAGAAGTGGAAGAGTTAATGAATGGTGGGGCATGGTAATAAAACGGGAATATTAATTAATGGGGTTAGTTGGTCAATAAGAAGGGACTTGTTGTGTGGCTTCTATTTTCCTAACTTGATTTGTGGATGGCAGGGATATGTTTTACGAATGATCGATGTGGTTAGTTGTGGATAGTTTCCCAGTAGTTAAGGAACTAATAAACTGATTCTGTTGAAACATGAAAACCTAAATGGGGTTGGGGTTGTTTGTTGTATGCATGCTTCGTAGTAGCAGTGCCGAGGCACGTGCTCAGTTCTCTGATTTGAATCCATAGGTTGGGCTGAGTGTTTGGTATATACATATTTGTATCTTTTTGTTTTATCGCACCCCACCCATGTGATCACTTAGTGTCGAACACTCTCATTTCATGGGAGTGGGTGTTTTTTCCTTAGTTATTAGCTCCTTCCTGATCCTTCTTCCCTAGGCTGGGATGGCTTGAGGCAACCTTACACCCAACACTCTTCGGGTAGGTTTCGATTGGGGTGGTTTTAGCCTAAGTCTCTTCGGGCAGGTTTTACTGTTTCCCAAGAATCTTCGGGATGAGGCCCAGGTGTGTGCGGGCAGGATACATGGTTTTGAGGCTCAAGTGTGTGCGGGCGGGATACGTGGTTGTGAGGCCCAGGCGTGTGCGGGCGGGATACGTGGTTGTGAGGCCCAGGTGTGTGCAGGCGGGATGTGTGGTTCTTGAGGCCCAGGTGCGTGCGGGCGGGAAGAGTGTGGCAGCGTCAGGATGTTCGCTGTTAGGAAAAGAAGCTAACTAATGGGAAATGGTGCGGGGTACCCATTACTCTTGATCTTATATACTACTACTACCTATTTTTTGTGTTTTTGGTGAGCGTGGCTGGTGAGGTTGGGTGGATAGAATTCCTTGTTAGGTTTTGGTTTCTTCTGTTGTTCTCACGGGACATTAGGATGTATCCTCACTTTTGCATGAGAGCTTTAGGTTTCCCTACTGAGTATACTTTTATGCTCACCCTACGTTTACTTTCAGGTTTCCAAGAGGACTACCAAGGTCATACGGGACCCTACTAGTTGGGACAGTTGGAGTTGTTACAGTTTGTTGTACTCTTGTTTCTTTTGGTATTGTACTTTTTGAGCTTTCTTGTACTTATACCTTGTTTCAGAACTATTTTAACATGCATGTGGGATTGGTTTGGGTTTATTTCTATACACTTGTTCTTTTCCTTTTTGGTGGATGACTTGTCCTATTTCTCGATATTAAATAATAAAAAGGGTAATGCCTCCCATATTTTTGAAAACTCATACCGTTGGTGCTATTCGCCACCCCGGGGCCTACTGGAGGCGGGACTCGGGGGTCATTATCTCCCTTTCACCATTTCCAGCTCAGGAGGGGCATTTTTGGTGGGAGGGGTCGTGATAGAATGGTATCAGAGCTGATGGTTGAGAGATGGGATGGAGTCTGGAGTTAGGCACAGTGAGGATTGCATGGGATGGTAGGAAAATAGTGTTGGTTAATCTTGGTGCGTGACATAGGCCAGGGAATACCGGCTAGGACACGGAATTTTAGGGCCCCCCGTGATCCGATTCAAGGACTCTAAGCCTATCGAATGACCAAGTGAGACTACATTGATTGGAGGGTAGAGACCCTAGGGAAGGTACATGGATCATCATGATTGTGTTTTACTTGATTTGGGTGTTCTGGGAAAGAAATTGAAATAATGTGATAAAATAAAACCTTGAGAAATTTCCTTACTACTTGGGCTTAGGCGATCCTTGTTTACCGTACAGTTATGGCACCTAGACATCGTCCCTGGGTGACTCAGACGGCCGAGTCCCAGCAGATTCAGGCGGTCAATCTGTTGAGGATTGACAGAGAGGAGGAAGATATCCAGTGGCAGAAGACTCTCCGTTCTTTCCAGTGGAAAACCCTTAAGAAGTACGAGGGTAGTACTTAGGATACAGAGACTGAGGGGTGGCTTGAGGAGCTAGGGATCGCTTTTACCTTGATCCGTGCTCTGAGGGAGTACTGGGTTCCCCTAGTAGTCAGTCAGCTGAGAGGTGCGGTGCGACAGTGGTGGACGCTCTGCCTCAGAGAGAGGATAGAGGCAGAGGTTCTGTGGGCTAACTTTGAGAAGGAATTCTGAGAGGAATTCCTTTCTTCCATGATCAAGGCAGAGAAGCGGTAGGAGTTACTCTCCCTCCAGCAGGGAAGTATGTTAGTACGAGATTTGGGGATCAAGTTCAAGGATCTCCTACGCTTTGCTCTGGATCTCTTTCCGGATGAGGAGTCTCGGGCGAGACGTTTGGAGGAGGCGCTTCGTCCTTCGCTCCAGTATGTTGTCACCCCCTTCACCCTTCCAACGTACTTGGCAGTACAGAAGAAGGCATAGGTTGTGGAGAGGATGCACTCGCAGGGAGGTGCACCACGTGAGGGGATTCAGCCCAGTTCGTCGAAGGGGAAGGCAGTCAGCAGTAGGTCTCCTGCGACGGGACCTTCCAAATTCAGGCCAGTGGGGAGCAGGCCCCAGCAGATCTAGTTTAGATCTTCAGGTCCTCGTCCCTTTTTCACGATCCTAGCACTGAAGCATTTTTCTTATGGAGGTTTCGGGCATATTCATAGTCGGTGCCCGACCCGAGCTCAGTACGGTGGAGGTGGGCAGGTTCAGCGCTCACCTCAGTAGCACCAGTTGCCGGTGAGGCCCTTCCAGTAGCAGCAGGACCATGCTCCTCTGAGGGAAGACTTTGCGGGAGGAGGCCGACCTCAGGATGCTCCTCAAGGACCTCGACCAGGGCATGGTCGGGGAGGTGGATGACATCAGAGAGGTGGAGGAGCTGGGCATGGACAGTTGCACGTAGCAGAGTTGACAGTTCTAGCAGGACCAGTGATGGTGCGAGGTACGATTTGTTTGTTCAGCACTCTCGTTTCTTCTTTGTTCGATTCAGGAGCTTCGCACTCCTTTGTTGCACCCGATCTAGCCCATGCTTTGGGTCTAGATGTAGAGAGACTTTCCGTACCCCTGGTGCTGAGTACACCAGTTGGAGTCCTGACCAGCATATCTTGTGTTTTTCAGGGATGTGGTCTGACGTTGGGACCGCATCGATCTAGTGGGGATCTTCTTTTTCTATAGATGCACCCGTACGATGTCATCCTAGGCATCGACTGGTTTTTTTCTATTAGTGCCTTTATCGACTTCTTCCGAAGAAGATTCATGTTCTCCGACGTGGATGGGCAGCGTATATTTTTTGTTGGCGAGAGGAGCTATCAAGTGGGAATACGGCATGTGAAGCCTCTCCTTTCCTTGTTAGGCGGGTTATTAGTGGTTTCAGCTGATGAAGATATGATGGATGTCCCAGAGGTTGTTGGGTAATTCCTCGATGTTTTTCCTGAGGAGGTTGTGACTCTACCCCCCCCCCCCCCGACGTGACGTTGATTTCGGGATAGACTTACAGCCTGGTGCTCGTCCAATTTCGATGGGCCCTTATCGGATAGAACCTTCAGAGTTGTGGGAGTTTCGGATTCAGATTGACGATCAGATGGAGAAGGGTTTTGTTCGACCCAGCGTGTCACCATGGGGTGCTCCCGTTTTGTTCGTGAAGAAGGAAGATGGTGGTCTTAGGTTATGCATAGACTACCGAAGGTTGAATCAGGTAATGGTCAAGAACCGTTACCCCCATCTAAGGATAGATGATCTCTTCGACCAGCTAAGGGGAGCAGGTTGGTTTTCTAAGATTGATCTACAATCTGGATATCATCAGCTGAGGGTAAAGGATAGTGACATCTCAAAGATGGCTTTCAGGTGCAGGTATGGGCACTTCGAGTTTGTAGTGATGTCGTTTGGAGTTACGAATGCACAAGCTGTGTTCATGGGACTTATGAACTTTGTATTCCAAGAGTTTCTGGACCAGTTCTTCGTTGTGTTTATCGATGACATCCTGATCTACTCAAGAATAGAGGAGGAGCACATTGAGCATCTCAGGGTAGTCTTAGAAGTCCTTCGACACCACCAGCTTTACGGGAAATTGTCGAAGTGTAAGTTCTTGACGCAATAATTACACTTCCTTGGGCACGTGGTGTCTCAGCATGGAGTGTCAGTGGACCCCTCGAAGGTGGAGGTAGTTGTTTCTTGGGAAGCACCCAAGAGTGTGGCAGAAGTTCGTAGTTTCCTGGGGTTATCAGGTTATTATCGGAGGTTCGTTTCGGACTTCTCTCGAGTTGCTGCTCCATTGACAGCTTTGACTAGGAAGAACTAGGTCTTCCTATGGAGCGAGCAGTGCCAGAAAGCTTTCGACTAATTTAAGGAGAAGTTGGTCAGTGCTCCCGTACTCAGGTTTCCAGATGAAGGGTTGTTGTATGAGGTGTTTTGTGATGCTTATGGACTTGGTTTGGGGTGCGTACTGATGCAGAAGAAGGGTGTGATTTGTTATGGGTCTAGGAAGTTGCACCCTCATGAGCGTAACTATGCCACCCATGACCTAGAGCTTGCAGTAGTAGTGTTCGCACTGAAGTTGTGGCGACATTACCTCTTTGGGGAGCGCTTTGTGGTCTTCTCAGATCACAAGAGCTTACGTTATATCTTCTCCCAATGTGACCTGAACTTGCGGCAGCGGAGATGGGTCGAGTTTCTCCAAGACTATGACTTCGAGATCTCCTACACTGAAGGTAAGGGCAACGTTGTGGTTGATGCCCTGAGCAGGAAGTCGCATAAGGAAGTGGTTCGGGAATCCACTGATGCTTGGAAAGCGATGGGAGAGTTGGTTTCCTTGCACTTGGATGCAAGGGTAGAGGGTGTTAGAAGCTGTTTGTTTCAGATGACGGTGCAGTCCTCCTTATCGCAGCAGGTGGAAGAGTCTCAGTGGGGGGACTCAGAGGAAGAAGTAATGCGAGGTCGTGTCGATCAGGGAAATGCTCCAGAAGGATGGTCAGAGGATAGCCGACATCGGATGCTTTTCCATGGAAGGTTGTTTGTTCCGGAGGCGATGCGTGAGGGAGTTCTCTGTGAGTTCCATAGCTCAGACTTGGAGGTACATCCGGGAGTTTACAAAATGTACTGAGGCCTGAGGGAACAGTTTTGGTGGCCCAGGGTGAAACGAGCAGTGGCGGAGTTTGTGGCTAAGTTCCTAGTGTGTCAGCAAGTAAAATCTGAACACCGTGTTCCCAGTGGTTTTTTGCATCCTTTAGATTTCCCCGAGTGGAAGTGGGATGACATCTCAATGGACTTCATCACAGGATTACCCAGAGCTCGGGGTGGTTATGATGCTATCTGGGTACTGGTGGATCGACTGACGAAATCAGCCCACTTCTTAGAAATTAAGGAGTCAGGACCGGTGAGTACCTTAGCATAGAGGTACATAGACGAGGTAGTGTGTTTGCATGGAGTTCTGAAGACTATCATATCAGACCAGGATACTCGGTTTACCTCACGAGTCTGGAGGGGGTTACAACATGCTTTTGGCACCCAACTACGCCTTACACTGCTTTCCACCCCCAGACCGACGGGCAGACAGAGCGAACTATCCAGACGTTAGAGGACATGCTGCGAGCATGCATTCTAGATTTCGGAGGATCATGGGTACGACACTTGCCTTTAGTAGAGTTTTCCTACAACAACAGCTTCCACTCTAATATTATCATGGAACTGTTTGAGGATTTGGATGGAAGACCATGTCGTTCACCCATTTGATGGGAAGAGGTTGGTGAAATAGGTGCTCTTGGGCCATAGGTAGTGAAGAGCACCACAGAGAAAGTCTAGCTTGTACGTGAGAGGATGAAAGCGGCTCAGGAACGACATAAGTCTTATGTTGATCGTCGGATGATGCCCTTGGAGTTCGAGGTGGGAGATCATGTGTTCTTGAAGGTTTCCCCTCGATGGGGGCAGCGGAGGTTTGGGAAAGAGAGAAAGCTCTCCCCTAGGTTCATCGGACCTTTCGAGGTGCTGAGGCGAGTCAGAGAGGTGGCATATCAGCTATCCCTACCACCTCAGTTGGAGAAGGTTCATGACATCTTCCACGTCTCCCAGCTTCATCCGTACTTACACGAAGACTCTCACGTTATCGACTGGGGAGAGTTAGATATGGGATATGACGGGACCTTCCAGGAATGAACAGTCAGAATCGATGATCATAAAGAGAAGGTGCTCCGTGGATGAACCATTCACTTGGTTCGTGTGTTGTGGAGGCATGGCGGCCTCGAGGAGAGCACTTGGGAGCGGGAGACCCAGATCCATGCTCAGTACCGGGAGTTGTTTTGACTTGTGTTTACTTTGTTCTTCTGAGCTTTGTTTTTGATGTTATACTCTGTACCTTTGATATATGGAATGCTTGGATTTTCGGTTATGAGACTCTTTTGTTTCCTTGTTCTATGGAAGTGTGTAGCATGTCTGAATGTGTGGGAAAAAGGAAAAAACATGATCCTTAATCGAGACTCATTAATGCGGATGCGATTGAACCCGTGCGGGCGAGTCAGTGCCGCCTAAAGCAGATAATATCTCGACATAGTATAAGGAATTTCCCCAAACCACATGTTCGGGCAGTGTGTTGGTTGTGTGGTGTTGGGGGTAGTGCAAGTTGAAAAAATCCTAATGTATGAAAGTGGGAAGACCCAATTCTTAATCGAGACGCATTAATGAGGATGTGATTAAACTCGTGCAGGCGAGTCAGTGCCGCCTAAAGCGGATAATATCTCGACATAGGAGAAGGAATTCCTAACACATATGATTAGGGTTGTTGGATGGGTTCCTGTTATAACGAGGGCCCTAAGAGGTATCTTTTTGGGTTCATTTGGGTTGGCTTTTGAATTCTCGGGGACGAGAATGTTTTAAGAGGTATCTGATGTAATGGCTCGGTCCTCTCCGGCCCATTCCTTTGTCAAAAAGAGGGTCATGAAGTGTTCTGGAGGGTAAAATGGACTTTTTCCACACTTTTCAGAATTTTGAAACTACACACCATGTACCCCCTCACTGGGTATACCCCGTGTTGAAGGTCGTGTCCTTGTTGTGTGAAATAAATGGGTACACGCTGTGTGCCCCATACTACACGCCATGTAGTCCCTCCCCGCGTATGCGTTACCTTCAAACCGTGTGTTGACCAGTCAACAGTTGTGTGCCGTGTTGGAGTCATGTCCTTGCCGTGTGAAATAAATGGGTACACGTCGTGTGCCCCATACTACACTTCGTGTAGTCCATCCCCGCGTATGTGTTACCTTCAAACCATGTGTTGACCAGTCAACGGTCGTGTGCTGTGTTGGAGTCATGTCCTTTCCGTGTGAAATAAAAGGGTACACGCTGTGTGCCCCATACTACATGTTGTGTAGTCCCTCCCCGTGTATGTGTTACCTTCAAACCATGTGTTGACCAGTCAACGGTCGCGTGCCGCGTTGAAGGCCGTGTTGAAAGCCGCGTGGTGACCATGTGAAATGGCCAAGTACACGCTGTGTACCATAAAGTACACGCCGTGTAATTTTGTTTTTCTCGCCTATAAAAGGAGGGGTCCCCTCCTCCTTTTCAACTCACTCCTCTCCTTCCCTTTCCTCTGAGCAGAGCTCTCCCAAGAGACTCGAAGGCTCTTTTTCTTCCATAACTTCTTCGTCTGAGCTCCGATTTACGATCTGTCAGCAGCCACAGGATCCTAACGGCAAGGCGGAACTTCTGAGATTTGATTTTTTGGTTTCCTTTCGGCCTTTCCTTCCCAGATTTCACCCGAGGAGGTTTGCCGAGTTTTTTCAGAAGCGACGGACGCCGACGGACGTCTTCTAAAGTTGATCTGGGGGAGCGTTGTTATCAGAACCTGTTGAGGTAGGGATCTTACCTTCGTCTCTCTAGTTTGTGAATCATGTGTGGTGGGTATCCTCTTGTTTAGGTGAAACACTTTTGAACCGGTTTAATAAAGATAATAACTGGATTATATAATGGGGATGGGATGTTTGTGATTACTGTTACTTTACTTTATATCTTGTGATATTATGTTGTGAATTGAATATGCTTATACCTACTGAAAATCACGGTCGTTGGGGGCCTTTGCTTGCGCAATTAAATGCTGCCCTATCTTTCTAGACTGTTTATGGATGGAAACTTTATGTAATGTGGAAATTGGTTAATCACGTAAATTTGGCGGATTAAATGAAAATCTGGAACCCTTGTGTGATCACCCCGGTTGAAAAAAACTGAAATAATAAACATATGGGTACTGTTTGGGGTTAATTTATGTGAAGGGGGTGTTTTGTGGGTTGATTGTGGATCGGGTGAGCAGCGGGGCTGCGGTTGGCTTGGTTGTGGGTTGGTGTGAATTTTATGTTAGTGATGGGCAGCGGGGCTACGGTAAATGGTATCAAGGGGTGATGATGTAAGGTGTGGTTGTGGTTATGGTGGTTGGCAGTGGGGATGCAGGGATGGGTTTGAATGTGAACAAACTATGGGTTGTGAATAATAAATAAAAGTGGAAGAGTTAATGAATGGTGGGGAATGGTAATAAAATGGGAATATTAATTAATGGGGTTGGTTGGTTAATAATAAGGGACTTTTTGTGTTGCTTGTGTTTTCCTAACTTGATTTTTGGATGGCAGGGATATGTTTTATGAATGATTGATGTGGTTAGTTGTGGATAGTTGCCCAATAGTTAAGGAACTAATAAACTGATTCTGTTGAAACATGAAAACCTAAATGGGGTTGGGGTTGTTTTTTGTATGCATGCTTCGTAGTAGCAGTGCCGAGGCACATGCTCAGTTCTCTGATTTGAAGCCATAGGTTGGGCTGAGTGTTTGGTATATACATATCTGTATCTTTGTGTTTTATCACACCCCACCCATGTGAGCACTTAGTGTCGAACACTCCCATTTCATGGGAGAGGGTGTTTTCCACTTAGTTACTAGCTCCTTCCTGCTCCTTCTTCCTTAGGTTGTGATGGCTTGAGGCAACCTTACACCCAAGACTCTTCGGTTAGGTTTTGATTGGGGTGGTTTTAGCCTAAGTCTCTTTGGGCAGGTTTTACTGTTTCCCAAGAATCTTCAGGATGAGGCCCAGGTGTGTGCGGGCAGGATACGTGGTTGTAAGGCCCAGGTGTGTGCGGGTGGGATACGTGGTTGTGAGGCCCAGGTGTGTGCGGGAGGGATACGTGGTTGTGAGTCCCAGGTGTGTGCGGGCGGGATACGTGGTTGTGAGGCACAGGTGTGTGCGGGCGGGATGTGTGGTTCTTGAGGCCCAGGTGTGTGCGAGCGGGAAGAGTGTGGTAGCGTCAGGACGTTCTCCGTTAGGAAGAGCAGCTAACTAATGGGAAATGGTGCGAGGTACCCATTACTCTTGATCTTATATACTACTAATACCTATTGTTTGTGTTTTTGGTGAGCGTTGCTGGTGAGGTTGGGTGGATAGAATTCCTTGTTAGGTTTTGGTTTCTTCTGTTGTTCTCACGGGACATTAGGATGTCTCCTCACTTTTGCATGAGATATTTAGGTTTCCCTACTGAGTATACTTGTATTCTCATCCTACGTTTACTTTCAGGTTTCCAGGAGGACTACCAGGGCCGTGTGGGACCCTACTAGTCGGGACAGTTGGAGTTGTTGTAGTTTGTTGTACTCTTTTTTCTTTTGGTATTGTACTTTTTGAGCTTTCTTGTACTTATACCTTATTTCAGAACTATTTAAACTTGCATGTGGGATTGGTTTGGGTTTATTTCTATACACTTGTTCTTTTCCTTTTTGGTGGTTGACTTGTCCTATTTCTCAATCTTAAATAATAAAAAGGGTAATGTCTCCCATATTTGTGAAAACTCGTACCCTTGGTGCTAGTCGCCACCCCGGGGCCTACTGGAGGCAGGACTCGGGGGTCATTATCTCCCTTTCACCATTGCCAGCTCAGGAGGGTTATCTTTGGTTGGAGGGGGTCATGACAGGTACAAACCACCTCAACAACTTACCCCATAAGTGGTTCCACTAGGAGTGTCACAAAACCAACTCCAAATCACAACAACCTAACACCATCCATTTTACAAAAAGAGGAGGCCAATTACTATAAAAAATCCCAATACCAAGTTCATAGATCATTAGCACAAGAGACACTAAAAATTTTAAACCCGAAACACCCAGAAACCAAGAGAAATCTAAGAACTGAATGAGTATTTAAACCAAAGCATGGAATTGAAAATTCAGGTGTGACATATCCTCTAGTTTTGCTCTCGACTCTCCCAGGTGAAATCCCTATCTCACCTTCCTATTGGACTTCAACAGATCGTCCATCACGGCTTTTTTATCTCCCTTTGGGCTCATCTTATTCCTATTTATGGGGGAGGAAACCTCCTTCCTTTTTGGAAGATGAGCAGCCCTTTCCTAAGGATCATTCTTGGAGCATTAAAACAAGGAGGAGAAGGAGTTCGAATCCAGATGAGTAGCAGCCACTCACACATGATCCAAGTGATCAGGATT
Source organism: Viscum album (assembly GCA_963277665.1). Lineage (NCBI taxonomy): Eukaryota > Viridiplantae > Streptophyta > Magnoliopsida > Santalales > Viscaceae > Viscum > Viscum album. The sequence continues at coordinate 196,266,139 of OY728131.1, read as the reverse complement.
TCCAAAGTTCGTTTAAACTATGGAACTGTAAGTGGTTGTTTTTTTATAGTTTCATTTTTATCTGAAGCTATAAATATTTTATTTTCTTGTTCCTATATGCTTCTCTTGCTGGTTATCAATTTGTATCATTTTTTTTTCTTTTGAGAATTAATAAAACACATGTGTGGGTGGTGGTGTTCTTGTCGTGCATGTAGGTCCGCACAGGACCGAATCACTTTAAATTTTTGTATTATTTACTTTTCTTGCAATCTTTTGTTTATTGTATTTTTTTTCTTTAATCTGTAATATTCAAATTTGTACTGCAAATAATTATATCTGGTCCTTTCGGTTGTTTGGTATACTACCTTGGTTCAGGTTACCACTCAGCCTCACAAAGTGGTATCAAAACCCTACTGCTTTTATTTTTCTATCGAATTTAATTTTTGTTTCCTATTTTCCTTATTTATAGTTTGGTTTCTACTTTTAATTTTATGCATAATAATCTCACTCTTAAATCGCCACTACCTTATTGATTGCAATTATTTAAATTCATTATCCCTTCTATATTTCTTTGTATTTCATATCCCTTTGTATAATACATGGTTTACCTAAGATATTGGTCAGTCGTTGGGGGAGTAAACTTAACATTGTATGTAAGAACTTGACATCTATTTTGTGGGTAAACATGTCAACAATGAGATATGAAATCAAGAAATTTGATAGTAACAATGAATTTAATTTGTGGTGAATTAAGATGAGATTCTTTCTTGTCCAGTGAGGCCTCATTGATGCCCTATGTGGGCCTAAGAAGTATGTTATAACTGTGAATGAAACTAGATATTCTATTACAGAATATGTTCATGTTGCTCTTGATGTGTTAGTTAAAGAACATATCCCTATTTTATTGTATTTAGGTGATAAATTCCTTAGGGAAGTGGTTTATGAGTCTACTGCAGCTGAAATTTGGCTTAAAATTGAAAAAAATTACATGAATGCTTCTATAGTGGGTAGGATTTATAAGAAACACTGCATGTTTACTTTTAAAATGAAACCTGGTGGTTCAATTGAATCCCACCTATATGAGTTTAATAAAAAAAATTATACTTAACCAGTATTAATGTTTTGTTTGATGATGAGGATCAAGCAATGATCCTCTTAATCTCCTTAGACAATGCCTACAGCAACCTAGTTGATACCATGATGTATGGTTGAGACTCTTTAACCCTAGAAGAGGTTAAATCATCCCTTCTATATAATGAACTACATTCTAAACCTAGAATCAAATGTGAGGCTGAGAGCTTGTTATCAAAGGGTATACCTCAAACTAAAACCAAGAAGAAACAGTTTAATAAAGACAAGAACAAAAGCAATAAATAACCCAAAACTAGGCTTAATTATAGGGATAGAAAGGTTACATGTTTTCATTATGGAAAACCATGACACATTAAACCCGGGTGTAGGAAACTCAAGCATGAGTTAGAGTCTAAACAAACCACTGATCAATCCCTTTTTATAGACTATGTTTATGAAATTGTTGAGGTTCTTAATGTGTCCACTCATGCACTCAATCTAGAGTGGGTCCTTAATTCAAGTTGGTCTTTCTATATGTGTCCTTTTAGAGAGTCCTTTCTAGAGTTGGTTGATAGGGTAGAAGGATATTTCCTCTTAAGTAATAAAAAGAGGTGTAAGTTCGAGGGTAGAGGTTCTATTTTATTAGAACTTGATGACCATACGATCATTAATTTAGTTGATGTTAGGTGGGCTCCCAACCTTCAAAGAAACCTAGTTTCCTTAGGGGTCTTAGACCAAAAGGGGTTCACCTTTAGGTCTAAAACAGGTTGCCTTAGAATCTCAAAAATCTTTAGAAGCATTATTAAGGTATCTATAATAAATGGATTGTATGTCTTGGATGGAAATACCCATTCAAGGTTGTTGGGTAGTGTTTATTCAACTAATACTGATAAAACTATTCTTTGGCATAGGAGATTAGGGAATGTTAGATCCAAGGGTCTTGAGGAACTTAGCAAGCAAGGGTTGTTGAATGAAATCATGCTAAGAAATCATTTATTTTTTAAAGATTTTGTGATGGGAAAATCCAATAGGGTTATCTTTGGTAGGTCTAGTTTCAAAGTCACTAGCTCCTTACAATATGTCCACTCTGATCTGTGGGGTTTGTCTAGGACTTCCTCCCTTGGTGGAGGTTTCTATTTCATCACCTTCATAAATGAATTCTCTAGAAAATTGTGGATTTATATTCTTAAAAATAAATCTGACATTTTCCAAGCATTTAAAACATAGAAAACTTTAGTTAAAAACTAGATTGGGAAGAAACTTAAAACTCTAAGAACATATAATGGGCTTGAGTGCCTATCTACTGAGTTTATGAAATTTTGTGAATCTAAAGGTGTTAAAAGGAACAAAACTATTACGAAAACTCCCCAACTGAATGGATTAGGAGAAAAGATGAATAAGACTATTCTAGAAAGAGTCTAGAGCATGCTTTCATGCTTAGGCCTCCTCAAATATTTTTTGGTCAGAGGCTGCCAGCATTGTTGTTTACCTAGTTAATAGGTGTCCCTATTTTGTTAATAAATTTAAAACACCAGAAAAATTATGGAATGGAAATCCCCATTCCTATTCCTACTAAAGAGTCTTTAGTTGTATAGCTTATACTCATGTTAAAACTGACAAATTATAACCAAGAGCTCTAAAGTGTATCTTTGTTGGGTGTCCTAAGGGTGTTAAAGGATACAAACTATGGGTTGATAAACCTGGATATAAAAAAGTGCATTGTTAATAGGGATGTTGTCTTTCATGAGTTTTCCTCTCCTAAATCCAAGGCTACCACACCTGGCAGTGGTGATCTAGCCACTGAAACAACTGATGAAACTGAGCTTCGAGCCTAGTTTGAGGCTTTTGTCCAGCCCTCTCCACCTAATGAACAGCCTGTAGCAGAAGCTGGTTCCTCATCCACTTCTGATTCAGATTCTGAATTTGAATCTGCAAACCCTAATAGAGACTACCAACTGACCCGAGACAGGGAAAGAAGGGTTCATAGACCTCCTTCTCGGTTTAGTCAATATGACATGGCATCTTATTTCTTTCATGTATTCTAGGATCTTGTTGATGATGATCCTCAAACTTATAGGCAAGCTCTAAATGACATACTCAAAACAGTGGATCTTTACCATGAATGAAGAAGTGAAATCTTTAAAAAAGAACCACACTTAGACTATTGTAAACAAACCAACTAATGCAAAAATAATTGATTTCAAGTAAATCTTTAAAAGAAAAGAAGATAACATTGAAGGAAATAAAACCATCTATAAAGCAAGGTTATTTGCAAAAGGTTTCCTCCAAAGAGAAAGAATTGATTTCTCTTAAATGTTTTCCCCTGTTGTAAATCATTCTTCTATTAAACTTTTATTGGCCTTTATTGCCTATCATGATCTAAACATTGACCAATTGGATGTTAAAACTATCTTCTTATATAGTGATTTGACTGAGAAAATTTATATAAAACCTCCTGATGTTTATCCAGTCGAGTTTAAGTTGAATCAAGGTTTACTTGTAAACAAGTCACTATATGGTCTCAAATAAACCTCAAGTTAGGGGTGCTTAAAGTTTAATTCATTCGTGTCATTTAACTAGTTCATTAAGAGTCAATATGATGCATGTGTTTATTTTATATCAACCAAAAATTGTTGATGATTTTCATTTTATGTAGAAAATACCTTATTCTAATATAGTAGATAGTGTTATGTATTGTAAGAGAAACTCCAACGTGCAGGCCATTTTAGCCTAGGGTTACTCTATTTTGAAGTATGAACAGTAAAATCCACTCCAACCGGTTACTTTATTTTTCACTTCAAAAAGAATATTGTTTGAATATTCCTCTTTATATATTTTGTATTATTAATTTTTATTCAACCCATTATATTAAAATTAATATTTTTTCATAAAATTAACAAATGTGATATATTATGATATTTAATAAAATTAATAATTAAATTATATTATATTATATATTGATTAATAATTAAATTAAATTAAATATGAAATCTTTATTTAAAAATATCAATTTAAATATAATAAATTCTGCCTTATTTTCATTATACATTAATATAATGTATTTCAGTTATAATCATACATGTGTGTGATTTGATTAATTAAGTGAATTTTTTTTAAAAAAATGGTTAAATCATAATTATATATTTATATATTAAAAATCAAGTTTAATACAATAATAAAATTAACTATGTAAATATTTAATGATTAAATTAAATTAAACTTATGCTCATTATTTAATAATATAAAATAAAATAAAATAAAATTGTGTGATATTTAAAATGATATTCAATTAAAAATGTATAAAATTATACTTAATTACAATTAATTTTCTAAATCAACATATCACTATCATAGATGCTCGATTGATGTATTGTAGAGTGCAATGTGAGCATCCTTATTCTTGATTCTTCTATATTGACAGATTAAGTACTGAAATCAAAAAAAAACATCCGTTGTTAAGTCAATAATAGGAGCTCACACTTCCACTGCATCTATAATTGGAGCATTCGGATCATGTTAGTTTACTATTACTTAACTTTAGTTTACCTTTACTTAACATTGTTTTTCCCTTACTCGACTTTAATTTAATATTACTTTATTTTAGTTTTCCCTTACTTAGCTTTAGTTTTACCAATAATTAACTTTATTTTACCCTTAACTTTAGTTTACCCTTGCTTAACTTTGTTTCACCCTTATTTAACTTTAGTTTACTCTTACTTAACTTTAGTTTACCCTTACTTAACTTTAGTTTACCCGTAACTTTGTGTTACCCTTACTTAACTTCTGTATAGCCTTAGACCATCTCTAATGTGCCGCATTAAAATGCAGTACCCATTACTCTAAAATAGCACATCAATAGTGGAAGGAGCTCCAACTTGCGCCATATTTTGTGATAAATCTTGAAAAGAATATAGCACATAAATAGTGGTGCACCAAATATATCAAATTACTGTAGTTTTACTTAAAAATAGCGCTGAAAATGGCACCAGGTTGGAGCAAATTCACTGCATTATTTTAGCATGGGTTGGTGATGGTCTTACTTACTTTGTTTTACCCTTACTTGACTTTAGTTTACCATTAATTAACTTTTTTTATCCTTAACTTTATTTTACCCTTAACCAACATTGTTTTACCCTTATATAACTTTAATTTACCCTTACATACCTTTAGTTTACCCTTACTTCCCTTAGTTTACCCTTAATTAGCTTTATTTTACCCTTAATTACATTTATTTTACCTTTACTTAACTATGTTTTTCCTTTACATAAATTTAGTTTACTCTTACTTAACTTTGTTTTACCTTTAATCTTATCTGGCTTTAGTTTACCCTTACCTAGCTTTATTTTTACCCTTACTTACCTTTAGTTTACTCTTCCCTTAGTTTACCCTTAGCTTTATTTTATCCTTAATTACCTTTATTTTACTATTACTTGACTTTTTTTCTTTTACATAAATTTAGTTACTCTTACTTAACTTTGTTTTAACTTTACTCTTACTTGGCTTTAATTTACCCTTACCTAGCTTTATTTTTACTCTTACTTACCTTTAGTTAACTCATACTTACCTTAGTTTACCCTTAGCTTTATTTTACCCTTAATTACCTTTATTTTACCCTTACTTAACTTTTTTTCCTTTACATAAATTTAGTTTACTCTTACTTAACTTTGTTTTACCTTTACTCTTACTTGGATTTAGTTTACCCTTACCTAGCTTTATTTTTACCCTTACTTACCTTTAGTTTTACCCTTTCTTAACTTTGTTTCACTCGTAGTTAACTTTAGTTTACCCTAACTTAACTTTTGTTTAATCTTAAATTTGTTTTACTCTTACTTAGATTTAGTTTACCCTTAATTAACTTTAGTTCATCCTTACTTACCTTTAGTTTACCCTTATTTAACTGCGTTTATCCTTACTTAACTTTGTTTTACCCTTACTTAACTTATGTTTTACCCTTTACTTTTCTTGACCCTTAACTTTAGTTTACCTTTACTTTACTTTGTTTTACCTTTACTTAACATAATTAATGAATGAATAATATAAAATAAAATAAAATAAAATTATATGATATTTAAAATGATATTCAATTAAAAATGCAGAAAATTACAATGGATACTTGATTACAATTAATTTTCTAAATCAGCATATTGCTTCCATAGATGCTCGATTAATGCATTGTGGAGTGTTATATGAGCATCCTTATCCTTGATTCTTCTATGTTGACTGAGTAAGTGTTGAAATCGAACAATTTTATTTGTTGTTATCTCAACAGTTGGAGTTGGCACTTCCATCGCATCAATAATTAGACCATTCAGATCACGTTCGTCCTCAATTATCATATTGTGCATGACAATGCATGTAGTCATTATATCATGCAACACATGCTTTCTCCAAAAATGTGTAGGTCCTGCGATGATTGCAAAGCGTGACTGTAAAACTCCAAATGCACATTCCACATCCTTTATGTAGCCTTCTTGCTTTATTGAAAAATATTTCTTCTTCGGACCATGTGGCTCATGGATACTTTTCACAATTGTGGACCACTTTGGATATATATTATCAGCCAAATAATATCCCATATCATATTCTTTTCCTTGAATGACATAATGAGCAGGAGGAGAAATACCTTGAGCAATATCAGAAAACAAATGAGATGATCCAAGCACATTGATGTCATTATTGGTACCCAGAATACCAAAGTATGCATGTCATATCCAAAGATCATAATCAGCCACTACTTCTAGAATAATAGTTGGTGATCCAGAACGTCCTGCATATTGTCCAACCCAGGTCGTAGGAAAATTTTTCCATTTCCAGTGCATAAAATCCAAACTACCTAACATTTCTGGAAAACCACGTTCTTGACCAATATAAAGCAATCTTGAAATATCATTTGCATTAAGTGATCAAAGGTATCGCTCTGCAAAATTCTCAACAATAGCACGACAAAATCTTTATAAACATTCAATTATAGTAGACTCGCCAATTTTAACATATTCATCAGTATCATCAGTAGGGAGGCCATATGCCAACATCTGAAACACAGCTGTTAATTTCTGCAAAGTTGATAATCCAAATCTACCAAGCCCATCACTTCTTTGTTGAAAGTAGTGATCATGTGTTTTAACTACATCAGCAATATGAAGAAAAAGACTTCAAGACATTCGATATCGTTGATGGAACAATGTCGCATTATATCGTGGATTTCTGGAAAAATAATCATCATACAAATTACGATATGCAGCCTCACAATCGCGATTGATAACTATGTGCCCCGGGATGGATCTGGCGTGAGCAGAACGATCGTTGTATTTGTTATAATAATGTGTCATCATCATATTGTTCCTCTGCACTGCTCGATGTAGTGCTTCTTGCATCTCTTCAAATGCATTTTTTAATACATCATTGGACGAAGATGAAGAAGAATATGACGACGATGATGATGAAATTTCAAAATGAATATCAAAAGGACCTCTGGTGTTGTAATTCATTTTGGTACTCTTATCGAGCATTTATTCTCAAGAAGTGATACAATGATACTTATATATTGAGAAATCCAACGGAATAAAGATACAATCATGATAAGGTTGGATATGGATGAAATCCATCCAACGATTGAGATCAATATGAAATCCATCCAACGGTCAGGATGAATATGCGATCATGATAAGGTAGGATAAAGTTAAAACTCATCTGACAACTGTGATCAAAATGAAATCCAACGAATGACTAAGATCGTAGTAAAATCATGATAAGGTCGGCATAAAGATAAAATACATCTGACGGTTCATTTCAAAATGAAATTCATCCAACAGTTGGGATAGAGGTGCAATCATGATAGGGTTGGATAAAGAAGAAATTCATCCAACAATTGAGATCAATATGAAATCCATACAACAGTCTATTTTTTATACTCTAAATGTTAAAAATGAGTGAAATTTAATTAAAATCTGAATATATCAAAAAAATATTAACAGAATGAATAAGAGTTATTAATTATATAAATTTTTAAAAAAATAAAAATAAATACTTAAAATGAAAATGAATACATATATTAATTATGAAAATTACAATAGTATTAAAAACAGTAAATATTAATCAATAAATATGTATAAATAAATATTAAAAATGTATATACGATCATGATAAGGTTAGATAAAGTTAAAACTCATCCGACGGTTGCGATCAAAATGAAATCCAACAGATGGTTGAGATCGTAGTAAAATCATGATAAGGTTGGCATAAAGATGAAATCCATCTAACGATTCATTTCAAAATAAAATTCATCCAACGGTTGGGATGGAGGTGCAATCATGATAAGGTTGGATAAAGAAAAAATTCATCCAACAATTGTGATCAATATGAAATCCATCCAACGGTCTATTTTTTATACTCTGAAAGTTAAAAATGAGTGAAATTTAATTAAAATCTGAATAGATCAAAAAAATATTAACAGAATAAATAAGAGTTATTAATTATATAAATTTTAAAAAAAATAAAAATAACTACTTAAAATGAAAATGAATACATATATTAATTATGAAAATTACAATAATATTGAAAATATTAAATATTAATCAATAAATATGTATAAATAAATATTAAAAATTAATATATGATCATGATAAGGTTAGATAAAGTTAAAACTCATCTGACGGCTGCGATCAAAATGAAATCCAACGAATGACTGCGATCGTAGTAAAATCATGATAAAGTTGACATTAAGATAAAATTCATCTGACGGTTCATTTCAAAATGAAATTCATCCAACAGTTGGGATGAAGGTGAAATCATGATAAGGTTGGATAAAGAAAAAATCATCCAATGATTGAAATCAATATGAAATCCATCCAACGATCTATTTTGTACACTCTGGATATACATTATCTATCATACTCCCTATAAATAACAATTAGTTTCATTCAACTCAAATGTTTATTCCCTTCATTTCACCAATACCTTCCTATAAGTATTTTGTTTTATAAAGAGATGGTTTCTCGGTCTTCTAGCTACTATGTTGGTGAAGATATACTCTTATGTGAGGTGTACATGGAGACTTCCCAAGATCCTATCACTTGTGTTTACCAGCCATCAAATTGTTTTTTGTCTCGCATCGAAAATGCATACAACAAAGGCAGAAATGAGGGTTGGGAGATTCGAAGCAAAAGATCGTTGTAGTGTCGGATACAAGCTATCGAGAAGGTTGTCAAGAAATTAAATGGGTGCATCAGACAAATTGAGAATATGAATTTCAGTGGCGCATCGAAACAAGATATTGTGAGTAATTTATTATTTTTCTCTTTTATGTTTATATATGCAAATACATAGCATTAAAATTGTGAATTTTTTCCAGTTAGATTGAGCAAAAATCTTACTCATGCAAGATCCCACAAGCAAGAAAGGATTTAGGTTTGATCATGTATGGAGCACGATCAAAAATTTTAAAAAATTCAAAGACGGTGCAAGTACTGCAAGACAGATATCTCAGAAACAAAACAATGTTTCATCAGAGTCAGACAATTCAACTCCTGAGTCTTATCCACCGAAATCTCCTGGTTTGTCATCATTTTCGCTAAACATAAATGCTGACGATGTTAGTGGCTCTTATTTTGCACGACCCATTGGAGTGAAGAATGCTAAATTAAAAAAGAAAAATGATAAAAAAATCTCAAGCTATCATTGAAACTTTGAAATAAGAAAATCAACAACTTTTAGAGATGTTCGAAAACTTAAGAAAACAACAAATGGAAATTGAAAAAAGAGAATGGTTTTCAAAGAGTTTGAGGAAAATAAAATTTTGTTATAAGATCCAAATAAAATCAGTGATTCGAAGGTTTGTTCTTTTATTCAAGATGAACAAGCACAGATTATACAAAAAAGAGGACAATTTCACTAACCACCAGAGTCGCCTATGTAATCACCTTCAATATCAATTTTTTTTTAATATTTTAACAATATCGGGGGAATCGATGCTAATTTACCAAATTATTATATTATAATTTTTCTACCTTTTCTTTATTTTTTGAATGTCAATTAAGCACTATTGTTGTAATATTAAATTTGTGTTATCTATGTGTTCGGTGTATTACTTTTTGATTATTGCATATCAATATGTTATTTTGTTTAATCTTGTATTTGCTAGTGTAAACATGCATGTTTTTATTTTGTCATGTTTTTGTAAAAATATAATTATTATTATTATATATATATATATATATATCAATAGGTTCAATTTTAATTTATATTTTTTATAAACCCATAGCATAATCTATTTCAATTTTTAGTTTATTTAATTACTATCTATTATATAAGTTTCATTATATATATATATATATATATAAATGGCCAATTAAACAGAATAATTTCAAAAAAAAAATTATTTATTTGATTAAAAGTTGCAAAAATAAGATGAATAATAATAATATTTTTCATAAATTAAAAATAACATTAATAAAACTATTGAAAAACTTAATACTTGAATAATCAAATATAAAAATTAATTAAATATAATGACAAAAATATGTTGTATACAATTAATTAAATGAGTGTGATTTGATTAATTAAATGTTTTTTTTTAAATATCTTTAAATAACAATAATTTATTTATTACTTAACTTTAGTTTACCCCTACTAATCTTTAATTTACCTTTAAAACAATCTTTTTAATCATTGAATAACATTAGGTTATTTTGTTTAATCTTGTACATGTTCATATCAACATGCATGTTTGTTTTTTGTCTCGTTTTTTTTAAAATATAAATACATATCAATAGGTTCAATTTTATTTTTTGTTTTTTTATAAACCAATAACATAATCTAGTTCAATTTTTAGTTAATTTAATTACTATTAATTATTAATTTAAACTAACCTAAATACAATATATAATTTATTATATTATACTAGTATTTTACACTAATTTTATTATTATATATCAATCATTATGTGTAAATATAAATAACCAAATAAATAAAATAATTACTACTAAATAATTTATTTGTTTGAATTGGTTGATACAGTGCTTTGGTTCAGTTACAAAGCAGCCTCACATCATCAGAATATATATCCAACGCATATACGCTGCATCCATCACAGGTTCAAAATTTTAAAATTTCTCACTGGTTTAAAAAAGGTCAGTGATAAAGCGGGATGTAAAGACAAGTCCTCTAGAGAAATTGATATAGTCGCTCAATACAAGAATAAACCAGAACCTTCGGAGGCTTCATGAGATTATCATTGACATAGTGATAAGACTTCATCAGTAGCAAACAACTTTCAAACCCTCTCACCCCGAATCCTCCTGGCCAGCTGGATGTCCTTCGGCATAATCGTCACCCTCTTCGCGTGGATGGCGCAGAGGTTAGTGTCCTCGAACAGCCCCACGAGGTACGCCTCCGCCGCCTCCTGAAGCGCCGCCACAGCCGAGCTCTGAAACCTCAGATCAGTCTTGAAATCCTGAGCGATTTCACGGACGAGACGCTGGAAAGGAAGCTTGCGAAGCAGAAGCTCCGTACTCTTCTGATACTTGCGGATCTCCCGGAGGGCGACGGTGCCGGGACGGAAACGATGAGGCTTCTTCACCCCGCCGGTGGCGGGAGCGGACTTCCGAGCGGCCTTGGTAGCTAGCTGCTTCCTCGGCGCCTTCCCGCCGGTGGACTTCCGAGCAGTCTGCTTCGTCCGCGCCATCTAGTGTCTGAAAATCGAGAGTGTATTGGGATCGAAACGCTGCAAATTGAAGAGAACTCTCGAATGGTGAGAGCGGCGTGTTCGGGAAAACCCCTAAATAGGGATTTTCAAATTTTGGGGCGAGTGGTGGAATGATCGGGACCGTTGATATCGTGACAGCTACGGACGGATGTAGTTTGTTTACGCAAGGTTACGAGGATCGCGGATTGATGACGTGGAAAATATCTCTTTAATTTTTTAAATCTTTTACGTTTAAGCAAACGAAATCCGTGGCGGGGCCACAAATCGATCGTTCACGATTCCTCCCCGCACTATAGGTGAAAATACATTCAAATACTAGATAATCAAATTATTTTAATCCAAATATATTAAATTAAAAATTTTGAAGAAACGGCTTTATCTTAAATTTGAAAATTTGCATTAAATTACATTTTTTAATTAATCCCATTGATGAGATTTAGGTTTTTATTAGACAAAAATAAAACATAAATTTTGTAAATGTAAATCATTTGATAGTCAGAGGTGTAATGAAATACAATTGTAGATTTATAACACATTTACGTATTCATTTGCAAATAAACCTTGAATGATTTATAGGTTCATTTCATTGAGAAGTATCATCAAATGGTTTTGTTGTATTTACTCTTAATTGTTGGTGATGGATTGATAATTGAAGTATTATTGGTGCTTTGAAAACATGATATAAAAACTTTTATGATTTTGATCAATTGGTTAAAAAATGAACATGTTGTGAGACTGTGTGTCCAAGACCCCATTTGAGTGATATTTTTCGATTCATATCCTGTATACTGAGTGTTATGCATAATGTGTTATTACCATAACAGTGTTGTTACTTCCATATACACTGTTTACATGGTAATGTCTTTAAAAAATATATTGTATCAAAAGGCCACACCAATACCTAGTTATAATGAGAATCTTGTGATACTACAACAGTGGTCTTAAATATGTATTGTGTGGTCCAGATACATCATACTGACAGGTCACGAATGATGTTTGCCTATCAAGTGCAAAAAGCTCGTAAGTATCAAAACTTTCTCTCATTAATTTCACACGTGGAGATCATCAATAAAAGAGATCATGAGGACTGATTTGTCAATAGGAACTGAAGAGTTTTAAACGATACTAATAACAATTGCCAAATCATTCCAAAGTGGTTTAAACCTTTATACAAGAATCTCTCATGCAAGATAAATGAAACTAAGTATAAAACCGAAATGATGAAATAATATAAATGGTATACCTTACACTGAAGAGCATTTGCTACATCTTCAAACACCAACGCGTGAGTTTGATAAAGATCACAAAACTGGCAAACAAAAGCTTTCCACCTCGTGTCTATAGGTTGCGTCTGAATCACCCATCTTATGGATGAGGTCCATCCTTCCTCTACGACTTGCTAGAGCCTCTAACACAAAGGAGAAAAGTGAATAGAGTTTCAAGTGAGGAGGAGTCTCAGCCTGGTATGAAGCAATCACCACACACACAACCATCGTATGGTTATATTATATATAAGTCTCAAGGACGCTCCTTGGACAGTTGCATTTACTTAGGCATTTATAATGCATGAGTAAATAATTCTTCAGCCTGATCATGTATCATATACAAGAATGTAACTCCTAATACGTTTCCTCTCATTAAACATCCCATCAAATGATAGCCAAATTAGAAGGAAAATCGTGTGAAGTTTCCATGCATCTCATGCAAGTTGTATGTCCATAACATCGAAGTTGGTGGCATGCATATACCATGCACTCGATATAGTCATGCATCATATGCAAGTTACAGCTATACACATCTCATGCATATGGCTTTCGGGCATATACTATCACATCCATGACTTCTTTTAAAGGCATTTTTCATTTAATTTTCATCCTTGCTTTGTTATGGGGGTTTTCCATTCATTTTAGTGGAAATGGTGGATTTTTAAAATTTGGACCAAACCGTGAGTCCATTTCCAGATTTAAAAATAAATTTTGTTTCTTTTATAACTCCTCTATTTTTCAACATTTTACACACATTCTACTTCCCAATTGGAATACCCTGGTATATAAAAACTACCATATCCATTTGGACCTCATATTAATCCATAATAATGATGGATTTAGGTTTTTTATTAAGGTGTTGGGTCAGCCCGAAAGCCCATTTCCTGTTTTAAATATATATTTTAATTCTTTAATATCTCATTCAATTTTTAAGTTTTTTCGGTGATTCCAACTCTCATCCGAGCCCACTTACCCAAGGCACACCCACATACTCTCCTCCCCAAATCTGGAGCTCAATTTAATCACGGATTTGGGCAAAACTTCTCTAGATTTCACAAATCGCCCAAATTTAAAGAGGTAAATTCATCCTTTCATAACTTCTTCTATTTTTACTCTTTTTCTCCCATTCTAGTTCCTACATGACCTCCTCAACCTTATTCAAACCTCACCTTCATTTATGGTTATTTTAAAATTCAGATACTGGTGTATTTGGGTTGTTTTATTCAAGATTTATTTGGGTAATTGTTTCCCTCTTCACTTCCTTCCTTCTCCTCAGGGTTTCCTCCCTCTTTCATGAATTTATAGAGTGTCCAAAAGTTAGGGTTCATACCTAGGATTTGATTTGGGGTCTTTTTGGTGAAATCTGATGGTTTAAGGTTCACTTTCACTTCCTTGTGGTGCGGCGGAAGTGCGGTTGAGGTTTCACATCAAAATTCAAGGGTTTTGACTCAAAAGGTTGGTAGTTCCATGTGTAATCAAATTTTGATGAGTTAGCTTGCTTGATTTACTGGTTTTAATGTTCCTCATACGATTCTTGTGGTGCGAAAACCGTTTTTGATGGATTTGCTCAAGCGTTTAATTTTATAGTTGCATTATGGCTTGAAATTAGGTGCTTTTCATGGGTGACACTTGGGGTAATGTTTGGGTGTATTTTATAACACATGAAAGTGACTTATTGGTGTTTAAAGGGGCTTTCAATTCTGGTTTGTTAATGCCTTAGTGTCATGTGGTCCTTGAAATGGGGTTTTTGAATGTGTTCATGGTGTAAAACCATGTTGTACTTCTTGGAAGTAATTTACGAAAACCTGTGTTTTCCATGTGTGTCTTTTGTGGTGTTAATCGAGGTATTTTTATAACACTTGGGGGTAATTTAATAAATGTTGTTAGGGATGCCAATTCTATTATGGATTGGTATTGGTATGATTTTGGAATTGAATGAGGGACTTGAAATGCGTTTTGTGTGCGAAACGTAGTTACACCCCTTGGGTTTGTTTTATGAAAATTGTGAATGTTTTGTTTGGTTAAACAAAGTGGGAAAAAGGGTTTATATGTATTGTTTGGTGGGTATGTTCACCTAATATGGGTTTTTGAAAGGTAATTTGGTTATTTAAGATGTCAAATATTTTTTAGAATGTTTTATAAAGTGCTAGAATGTTTTAGCAAATGGAAAGAGAGTTGCGAAACATGGTTGTGGGCTCTTTTGTGTGAGTGTGTTGTGAAAAATGAATTTTGTTGATGAAAGAAGTATTATATGATATTTGAGTGGGATTTTATGCAAGTTATAATGACTTGGAATGATTTTATAAAATTGTTTGAAGGATTTGTGGAAATGTTAAAGAAATGTGAAAAGTGTTGTGGGCTATTTTTGGTGTGAGTGTGATTTCAAAATGCATTTGAATGAAAAAGTGGATTTTGTGACTTGTGTGATGTACATGTGGTTTGTTTGGTGAACTTGTGATGAGGAAATGATATTTTCATGTGCAAAGTATATTTCTTAACTAGTTGAACTTGTTTGAGCACAAGGGGAAACCCAGGTATCTAGGTGGGTGGACGTGTACTAGTATGCTAGTGAATCTGCAGGGTTTGGCCTCAGTTTCACGTAGCAAGATTGACACTTACAACACTAATTAAACTATGATGATGATGATTGGGGACTACTAGTTTATGGGTATGTTACATACTAGTGGATCATGCAGGAGAACGAATATTGTGATGGTTACTCTCATCGAGATACGAGGTACCTGGGATCCACAATGAGTTAGTGCCTAGGGGTTATTTCCTATTGCTTGTGCTCATTAGTTACTCTGTGCATACTGTTGGTATACGGTATGGTTGGCTGGAAAATTAAGTAGTGTTGAAATTATTTTTAAAAGCGCCGATTCTTAATAATAACCCACTTGAAAACTGTTTTAATTTTTAAGTTGCATCTTTTAGAAATTGTAACTAGCATTTCATGTTTATGAAAACTTGCAAGATTTTCATCTTTGAATGTTTATCACATGGAATATCTTAGAGGTGGTATCCTACATGGAATTGGGTCACATCATACTTACACCCTTGGGTGTAAGTAGACTTGGTTATTTTTGTTGTCGCAGGTTGGGTACAGTTTTTAGTACCAGTGGTTCAGGTTTCTAGCAGGTCCTTGGTGGTGAAGTCTTATGGAGATGGCTTGAGTGCGGTGCCCCTTTCCACGAGGGTTCTTGGGCTATTTCCTTTTGGGTTTGTTCCTTTGTTATAGTCTTGGTTAGTTGTTTTAAACTATGTAATTCAGTTCTGAATTTTTGTAAAAGATTGTTTGGTTTGAAAAATCCAGATTTGTTTTATTGGATTCATTTGTTGTTTTAAGTTTATAAACTCAGGTAAATCATTCCCAATTCCCATTTTATGATACCCGGGCACTTGTTCCAGCCCATGGGGATTAGGAATGCCCTTTGGGCCTTGTCATGGTCCGGGTTTGGCACTGTTTTTGGTGGCGATCAGATTTGGTTCGTGACAAAATGGTATCAAAGGAGGTTCGAGTTAACTCTTTGGGTCATGTTATTTGGGGAAGAGTCAGGATAGTCTGGAGTTAGGATTGTTAGGAATTGGTATTCCAGTTATGAGTAGCATTCCTGATCACCAAACCTCATGACTAGATTCAAGTTTCCAGGGGAAGTCAGGATTTATCTAAGTCCTTTGGTTTTCTTGGTTTGATGATGATTAGGGGAAATAAAAAAGAGTTGGGTTAATGGTCTCAGTGAGATTGCAGGGCCTGGAAAGCCATGTGGAGTTGGGGATATTCCCTAGAACACTCTCTATGATAGTGAAGTGATTGGAATATGGCTACCAACCATATTTACAAGTCACCCACTAAAACTAGTTTTCTCTCGCATTGTCTTGTGTTTTTTAGTTTTGAAATCTTGGAACTTTGGTTTTAAAGTGACTTGGTTTTAAGAAGTGTAAAGTTTTTGTGAAATGATTTTAAAATAAATTGGGAATGGTTTGATTTATGAAATGGTGGAACTAAATTTTCAGAATTTTTTTGAAATGGAAAATGGTGCGCTTACACCTCTTTTGAAAGCAGGGACTATATTGAAGTTGGTTTTGAAAAAGTGTTTCCAATAGAGTTTTCTAAACAATAAAAGGGTGTTTTAATGGGATGAGATGTTTTCAAATTGATGTGAATAACTTGAAAGTGATTTCTTATCTAAATGGTTGTGTCTTTCTGAAATTTTTTGTAAGATTTGAATTGGGATTTTGATCTTGCGGTTAGCGGTTTTGAGAAAAAGGATGTGTTGGTTGACCGTTTTGGTTTTGAAAAGTGGAAAGAATTTTTGTTTTAACCTTTGGTATTTCCATGAGCAACCACATGCATGGATTTATATGGGATAATGGATGGTTAATGGCATGATTGGATGAGTGATGGGACAGATATGAGGAGGGTGTCTGGTGTGACACAGAAACATGCATGTGTGAGGCCCATGGGGTACATTTGGTGGATACGCTAACTGTTGAACCGTTTGTTTTCAAAGAAATGTTTTTAAAGGAAAACATGATGTCTTTATTAATTGTTTGGGATGGTTTATATTATGTGTTTTTGGAAAATTTTGATGTTGTGGGATGTTTTGAGTCCAAGAACCCCTCCTGTTTGAACCGTGTTTTGGGTTTGTGTTTGGTTGGTAAGCTGGGTAGAAGGACCAGTTAGTAGTCTCTTCTGAGATATGTTTCAGGATACCTTTACAGTGTTTCCATTAATGTGTTTGGATCTGGTTTGTGGCATGTTTTGACCAATGGACCATCTTGGTTGGGTCCTTGGGTTCTCTCATTGGATAAGGTACGCCCCCATTAAGGGTTAATGCACAACTGAAGTGCAACCCAAATTGTTTCGCCATTGGAAAATCCTCCAATTGATCAATATAAGGAATATTTTATCGATATTTTTTGATTGAGTCTACAACCATTCCTTTCTTTGATTTTTGAATCCTCTTGTAGCAGGAGAGTGCTCGTGGAAGGTTGAAAGAGACCTTAGTTTCTTAAGTTGCCCGATTCGTCGAAGGTGGAAGTGGTATGGGGTTGTTAGTACGGATGAGTGTCTCGATGGTGTCTAAGAGGGCCTCTGGGTTCTTCATAGTTTCTTTGAAGTAGGAGTTCATGTTAAACCACTAGTTTTGGGAATCTGGTCATGAGATGCTATTGTGGACACTTTCTGGACTTGTGTAAAGCCCCCTGTGCTTGGACGAGGTTACCCTCTCTTGGTTTGGGTTGAGATGATCTCTTTCACTATATCTTGCATCCTATTTACTATTCTACCATCTTTCTACTTCCTGTTATATTTATTACTGATCCCATTCATCTTTGGGGCATCATACTGGGTATGTATATACTCATCCCTGCATGGACTTTGCTCGAACATATCATGTCTTATGCAGATGATAGATAGAACAACATTGACTTCAGAGAAGCTTAGGGATACTGGGTGTTGTAGATCGCATACGGTGGTCATAGCTTGGGATCAGTTGGGTCATATTTCTGGTTGAGCATGTATTTTTCCTCTTTACATTTCAGTTGCATTTTCATACTCTTTTACACCCTAGAGGTTTTTCATACTTGGTTTACTTTCTAGCTATTACATCTTTTTATTAATTTTCCTCTGCACTTCTGCATTGATATGGTCGGGTGTGTGCATATATGTACTTAGAAAAAGACATCTCATTTAAGATATTTCTTTCGATGCTTGTCATCACCTCCTAGACTATGGAGGCAGGATGGGGGTAGTTGCAGCTTGAGCCCCGACTTGGGTTGGGTCATAAAAAATTTGTATCAAAGAAGTTCATTCCTTGGGACTTTGTCTAGAGTAGTCCCCTTATGAGGTTTTAGTTGGGTTAAGTGAAACAATGTCAAAGTATCTCGAGTGTGGATCTCAGGCCAGGGAATCTAGTGGTGGTGCGAGCGACCAACATATCTATTCACCAAGACCTTGACTACCTACTTTTAGACTCAGCATACCGAGACATTGGTTACATAGATCAATGGTACATGCATCATATATGATTGAGACTTTGACTATCCTTATTGATTTATCTCCTATTATATATATATGCTGCTCATATGATCGTGGTATGTCTTGATATATCTCAGGATGCCTCTGTGATGAAAACCAACCAGGATATCAATTTTGGATCATGAAGATGATCCGATGAGTGATGGGGCCTCAATTCATGGCCCATCCCACAAGATTTCTCCTCTAGGTGGGAAGGTAAAAACACCTCCTCCTTTCGAGAAGTAGATTGTCTCAGTATAGCAGGTTGGGGATGCATGCAGGCTTAGCGTGCTCTGCGAGTTCCAATGCCAAAGGCTGCTGAGGTTCCGCAGTGAGCCAGATCCTCAAGTAGTAGAGGATTGGCTAGAGTCGGTGGTTCGTATCTTCAGGCTTATTTAGACCTTGATGAATTAGGCGTTTTCACTGACAACTAGCCTTTTCCACGGAGCAGCTGGATACTGGTGGAGCCTTATTATATAGATGTATGATGAGTTGAAAATATCATGTCCTAACTTCTAGTATCTATTCCGTGAGGAGTATTAACCATCCTGCTTGCACTTGGTCCAGATTCAGGAGCTTCTAGAGCTACAACAGGGAGGGATGACAGTGGCTAAATACGCAACGACGTTCACAAGCCTTACCCGATACTCTCTTGACATGATATATAATGGCTACTTTCAAACATGAAAGTTTATGTAGGGACTTCGCAGAGAGAACTGTGCCAGCGTGGTTCCCTTGTGTATCACCGCATATACCAGGGTGCTAGAGAAAGTGCTAGTAATAGAGATCTTTCTATCATAGGGACTCCATACAACTGAAGTTGGTAGTAGGCATCATAGTGTTGAGTCGTCTACAACATATAACAAGCGTTAGTCAGTGGGATCTTATCACAAGAGGCCATTTTGAGACCAGATTCATGCATGAGGACGTACGGTACATGGATAGTGAAAGGCACTAGGGTAGCCCGGAGAGGGTCGGTGCTATGTTTGTGATGGGTGAGGTCATAAAGCATATGAATTCCTGACCAGACATGCTGAGGAGTGCATATAGGTAGTTGATGGACCGTCATGGCATAGGTAGCGCCATGATCAAGGATCTCCCAAGCAAGGTTAGGGTGGTCCCTAGGGAGGTGGAGCTGGTAGAGGAGTAGGAGGAGCTATGGGTGATGGGTGAAACTATAAGATCCTTCCACCACCGCTACAAGGTGGCCCACAATAGGATCAGGGATTTGGAGGTTGGGTCCACAGGAAAATACAAGCTCTTGAGGCTTATGACCCCACAACACATGAGATGATTAGAGGTATGATATGTGTTTATTCCACTATTGCTTCAGTATTAATAGACACAGGTGCTAGCTATTCATTCATCTCTCTACTCTTAGTGTGAGTTCTAGAGCTCCCAGTTGAGGCACTGGCCCAATAGTTTCATCTTGAGGTTCCTACAGGGAACACTTCTTCAATATCTTTTATCTTCCAGCAGTGAAAGCTATTGTTTGGTGGAGAGGGGTTCACATGGGACCTTTTGGTCATCATGATGAGACCATATGAAATCATCTTGGTTATAGATTAGTTGTTCATGGTCTGATCCTATATTGATTGTCACCATAGACAAGTCAAGTGCCTATGCACTGATGGGATGAGATTCACCTTTACAGGCAAGAGAGATCTCTTGGTGGGACAAGTGAGTTCTGCGAGCAGAAGGCTATATCCCATCACCCATCAATTGAAGAGTATAACCCTTAGTTTAGCAGGCTATTCAAGCATCTAGATTCCTTAGTTGTGTAGGATTATATGGATGTCTTCCCCAAGGACATTTCAGGACTACCTCTGAGGCAGGAGATGGAGTTTTGCGTCGACTTACATCCTGACACCGCTCTGATATCTTATGCAGCATATTAAATGGCCCCTACTGAGATCCAAAAGTTGAGGATATAGTTAGAGTACCTTTTAAATAAGTGCTTCATCAGAACCAATGTATCCCCTGGGCAGCTCCAGTGTTTTTGAAAAAGGAGAATGAGAGCTTGCAGTTTTCCATGGATTACCATCGCCTGAACTAGGCCACAATAAAGAACAAGTATCCATTTCTAAGGATTGTTGACCACTTTGAATAGTTGTGAGGCAATATATGGTTCTCAAAGATCGATCTTAGGTCCAAATACCACAAGTTTAGGGTTCATGAGGATGATATTCCAATGAATAAATTCCAATTTCACTACAAACACTATGAGTTTCTAGTGATGTTATTTGGTGTAATGAATGTCCACGCCGTGTTTATGGCTTTGATGAACCAGGTCTTCCAACCATACTTGGACCAGTTTATGTTTGTCATCATCTACGACATACTCATCTACTATGCATCAGAGGAGGAGCATGTTGAACATTTGAGGATGGTTCTAAAATTGCTTCAAGAGCACCAACTTTATGGGAAGCTCTCGAAGTTCTAGTTCTAGATTCATGAGGTCCACATTTTGGGGCATGCCATTTATGATAATGGTTTAGTCATGGAACCAGTGAAGATCGATGAAATTCTTTCTTGGGATCCACCCAAGAGCATGTCATAGGTGTAGATCTTTCTTGCCTCAGTGGGGTACTACAAGAGGTTTGTGGAAGACTTCTCCAGAATTGTAGTTGCTTTGACTACCCTGATGTGGAAAGGGAATCCATTCACCTGGTATGAGCAGTGCTAGAGGGCCTTTTAAGAGTTTCATTTGAGTTTTATGAGTGCTCTAGTGTTGAGACTACCAGAGGAGGGTGTGAAGTATGCAGTGTATTGTGATGCCTCTAGATATGGGCTCAGTTGCATGTTGATACAGTGACAAGCAATTATTGTATATGGGTTGAGGTAGTTGATACCCCATGAGTATAACTACACGAATCATAACCTAGAGCTATAAATGGTAGTCTTTTCCCTGAGGATGTAGAATCACTACCTTCCGAGAGAGTGCTTTGTGGTTTACTTAGACCATTAGAGTCTCAAGTACGTATTCATGTAGAGAGACTTGAACTTGAGACAATAGGGATGGTTGGAGTTCCTGAATGATTATGGCTTCAATATATTCTATACTTCAGGTAAGAAAATGTAGTAGTATATGACCTTAGCAGGAAGTCCCAGGTTTGCTTGGAGCCAGATGCTTCAGAGTAGTTGGCCTCCCTGCAGCTAACTCTGGTGAAGCAAGAGATTATAACTTTTCTATGATCAATGGTGTTCACTTCTCCACTTATCAAGTGCACAAGGGAGTCTCAACTAAGATATATTGACTATGAGGTCTTATGTAACCATATATCCATAGGGGATTCACCAGATAAATATTTTGAAGGAGGGAATCACATCATATTTTCCAAGGATAAACGGTGGTTCCAGTCATGATGCGGGAGTTCCATACTTCTCCCCTAGTTTTATATCTCGATTTGGGGAATATGTACAAATACCTTTAGCTAAAATTTTGGTGGTCCGACATGATATGGAATGTAGCTGATTTCATCTCTCAGTGTCTCACTTGTCAGTAGGTGAAGACAGGTCACTAAGTTCTGGTAGGTTTGTTACAACCCCTTGAGATCCCATAGTGGAAATGAGATGGTATATATATGAACTTTATGATAGGGATTCTGTAGAAAATAAAGGGCCGTGATTCTATCTGGGTGATAGTTGACTGACTCATGAAGTTGACACACTTCCTTGCTATTAGTGTGTAAAGTTCAGTGGAGAGTTTGAGGTAGTTGTATGTACGAGAGATTGTTCACTTTCACAGGGTGACCTCAAAAATTATATCCAATCATGATGTGTGGTTTACATAATGATTGTGGCAAGGTCTACAAGAGGCATTCAAGATCCAAATAAGGATGCGTACAACCTTTCACCCCATAGAATAATAGGTAGAATTAGTGCACTATTTAAGTGTTGGAGGATGTGTTATGAGATTACATGTTAGACTTTGACCAAAGATGGGAGGATAACTTTCCCTCGATAGAGTTTGCATAAAATAATATTTACCACTCTACCATCAACATGATACCTTTTGAGGCCCTGTACGAGAGACCCTGTAGGCCACCCTTGTGTTGGATACAGATTGGTGAGACATCTCTTGTGGTCCCAAAGATGGTGTAGGTGACAATGGAGAAAGTACAGGTCATCCATGAGCAGATGATGATGGACCGGAGTAGACAAAAATGTTACAAAGATTTCCTTCGTAATCCCTTGGAATTTGAGCTAGGAAACCATGTTTTCCTAAGAGTCTTCCCACAATGAGGATTGCAGATGTTTGTTTGGGGAGGCAAGATATTTCTAAGTTTCATATGGTCGTTTGAGATCACGCAGAATGTTGAAAAGGTTTCTTACTGCCTCTCCCTATCCCCATAGTTAGAGTGGGTTCACAACATATTCCATGTTTTACAGTTGAAGAGATATGTGCATGAACCCACACACATCATCGATTGTGGTGATCTGTATATCGAGGATGGATCCACCTTTATAGAGCACCCAACATCAATCAAATATTGATAGGAGAGGATCCTACATGGGTGGACCATCCCCTTGGTTTTCATGTTGTGGCAACACAAGAATGTGCAGGAGAGTTCCTGGGAGCAGGAGAGCTAAATGCGGGCTCAGTATCTCAAGTTATTTGCTTAGTTTTACTTTTTAGGGATGAAAATATTGAAGGAGTGAATGATGTAGAGATCTGATTTTTTCCTTATAATACTTTGATATATATATATATATATATATATAGAGTTAAGTGTTGAGAAGATGTGTGATTCTGAAGCTCGGTGTGCCCAAAATTAATTTTATAAAAATATTAAATATATTTTATATTACACATGCACAGTTCTTAAAGGAAGCTGGATAACTCTTAAGTAGAATATCGAATCAAAAATCTGAGAATACAGTTGAGTTTGGAATGTGGTGTTTACCCTACGCATGACCTAAAATAGGCCAGTGTAGGGAGTTCAGACATCTTTCCCATTGGACATATGTTCAATGGATTAATTAATTAATTCATTCATTCATTCATTCATTTTAACCTAAATAAAATGTTTATAAATATACCACCATGAAGATTCACCCAGGGTTAGCCTCATAATCCTGGGATCTATTGAGAGATTCTCATTCCTACTTCCATTGATGAATCACGATGACAAAACATTGGATCAAAGTAAATTGGGATGAAATGAATGCAACAACTTCTTCCATTCATTGGCAGATGCGTTCTTCGATGATGAATAATCCAATCTCTAGGTAATACTTTTCAATTTGTACTTTATGACCTATTTGATTAAATTGATTGAGAATATCAATCCCTACCTTGGATCTACACTAATTGAAACCTTTTAATGTGCTTAGATATTAATTAAATTGATTGATTTTAGTTATTTTCTAACTTTGGATCCTTGTTCTTGATTGTTGGCCAAGAAATCTAGACAATGATCAATTGAAATGTTGTTCTTGTGCATTTCCCCTTATTTTCTTCATGTTCTTCACCAATTAGACCTCGTGGTCTCGGGTCAACATTTTTGGGCAGTACTAAGCCCGATTGGACCCCCAAAATTACAACATATCGATGAATGATGCATGGATCAATGAAATAAGACCATATATGGGATGTTTATGGGTTTTAGATGATCAATTAAATGATTAGAGGTTGGATCTTCAATGAAAGAAGGTGCGGGATGTGCAGCGGTGTGCATGATCACTCGAAATCACACCAAATTTGAGTTTCTAGCCACCAGAGGGCCAAAATCTATTAGTTGACGATAGATTTTTTCAAATAATGAGTGAAACCAAAGCTAAAATCAAAGGCAGAAGACCAGATTCAATGCGGGGGAAGTGGATCTGAGAATTTGTGAAAAACCTAGCTATACACCATATACAAATATGAACACATGGCATGTAGACCCTAGGTTGTGGTGGCTAGGGTTTTAGAAGTTTATAATAATGACATGACATGTAGTTCTCCCACATGTTGTGTACCACCTTATCTGTGTGGGTGAGTCATGTGACAAAGCACACAAATAGGAACACACCATGTGCCCGAGTACACGGTCACTTCTAGATCACATGAGCAGTACCCCATGTGAAGCAAAACTTCATGTACCAAAGTACATGGACACGAGGTCATGTACATAGACACAACCTGAAGGACATGACCCAGTTCTAAATTGCTTGGACACACCGTGTAGTCCACCTGCACAATATGTACTTCTACATAGCTTGGAAGTTGTGTAATATCTAGAGACATGACCAAGCAATGGAGTGGGACTACATACTATGCGGTTCCCCTCACATGTTGTGTACTACTTGATTCCTTTTAAGGAAACTTCAAGGTTCCATATCTCCTTCATCTGGACTTAGATTTTGGCCTACTAGTAGCCTATCCTGAGTTTTTTTTTTCATATAGAATGCAATGGTTCTTTAAATTGTATATTTTGAGATATGATTTGGAATGTTCCAAGTACAAATTTTAGATAGATGACACTAGATGGAGGCAGTGATCGTGCATGATCACTAGCAACCTTTCTGAGTGGTACCCTATAGTAGGGATGTGAAGTGGGTCCTTGATGATCTTTCTGACTGGTACCCTCCAGTAGTGCTAGGTAGTGGATCTGTGATGACCTTTTCAAGTTGTACCCTCTAGTAGAGTTGGGCAGTGGGTCCTCGATTACCTTTCCGAGTGGTACCCTCCAGTAAAGATGGGTAGTGTGTCCTTAATGACTTTCAGAGTGGAACCCTCCTGATGGGTAGAGAATGAGTCCTCTATCGACTATTAGAGTGGAACCCTTCTATTGTACTAGGGAATGAGTTCTCTACTAAGATATTGTGGCCCCTCAGTTGTGGGGCATAGTGGTGAGGCGTGGTTTGACTTGGACAGTTACTTCTGGGTAGACGCGTGAGATGTTGGGAATCATTGATGGACTTTTGGAATTGTTGGAGACTCTTCTTCCTAGGATCAACTATGAGATGGATATACCCATTCCCTCTCATTTAGGTTTCTTTTAACTGAGTGTATATATATATATATCTTATGTATCCATACCTTTGGATTTGGTTACTCTCTTTCCATGAGATGTGAATACACACAGGCTATGCCACATGATTTCCGTGTTTAGATTCTTATGGTTGGATGAGTCTACTCTCCTACTATGGGTGGAGGAGGATTGATGTGTAGTTTATCTACTCATTGTATCAAGCCCTCTGTGCTTGGACAAGGTTACTCTCTCTTGGTTTGGGTTGAGATGATCTATTTCACTGTATCTTACATCATGTATACTATTATATTATCTTTCTACTTCCTATTGTATCTCTTACTTCTTCCCTTTCAAATTTCAGGGCATATTACTAGGTATGTATATACTTACCCCTACATGGGATTTTCCTACATGTGTCTTGTCTTATGTAGAAAACGGATAGGTTGATGATGACTTTAGAGGAGCTTAGGGATATTGGGTGTTGTGGACTATGTACAATGGTCGTAGCTTGGGATCAAGAGATGAGCTCTCTCAATAGTTTTACTTTCCATTTTTTTAGTTTGAGACATATTTCTGGTTAGGATTCTATTTTACCCCTTTACTTTTGAGTTGCACTATCATACTCTTATACACCCTATAGTTTTTTCATGCTTGATTTAATTTCTAGTTATTACATCATTTTATTATTTTTTCTCTGCACTTCTGCATTGATATGGTCGGGTGCGTGTGTACCAGTACTTAGGAAAAGGCCTCCCATTTAGGATATGCCTTTCGACACTTGTCTTTACCCCTGGCTTATGGAGGTGGGCTTGGGGTAGTTGTGGATCGAGCCCTAACTTGGGTCGGGTTGTGAAAAAAAAAACACTTTTATAATGGCTCTCCAAGTCAAAATAAATCCCCATTTAGTCAACCAAAAATTGTGACCACATAATACTTTATAGCGATGACAAAAAATACTAATCTTTGGATCCATATATATGTAATAAAAGAGAATAATCTAGAAAAACAAAAATTCTACTCAAGCTATAAAGGGATTTGACGTGATCTCCCTCAAACACATGTATCTCTATACCTGTGTGCACCAGTTTGCATCATATGCAAACATACAGTCTCATATTTTTCCTTTGTACAAGACATCAATTCACCACAAGATAAAAAAAATGTCAATCTTATATATCCAACTCATATGTTCTTGATTTTTAGAGTGTATACTGGTCTGATTGATGAATACATAAAATGTCATTCATCCTTATGGATAAACACATCACATGTACCTAATCCGGATATATATACAATATTTAGGTGCGATCTCACACTCCCATGATCTATCTCAATCGAGGGCCCAAATGTCATACTCGTTATATGAGAGGAAAAATCCCATTTTGGTTAAGCTCCAACCAATGACATGATCAACAACATACCCAACCACCCCCATATTAGATAACTTAATGTGTAGACTTGCGTAATTAGGGTAGAAAATTATGAAGGTTATCATACTTGGTATATTGATAACCATAAGTAATAAAGTCTCAAATGTGATCTTATACTAAAGGCATCTATATGATACTCCATGTGGTATACTTAGTTGGCCATCCAACACACACAAAGAATCTTATTCTTTGTTTTGTGCTCTATGGACATATTTTGTATCTCTATACTAAAATCTAACTCACACAAACCTGAACATTTCATTATAACCTATAATACGTCATGATGAACATAGGTTAGGGATAAACTAAAAGGAATACTTTAAGAGGTCAATTATCATTATAATTAACAATATATATATATATATATAGAAATTTATGCAACCAACATGAAATAATGAAAAAGTAGAGATTACCTTTTAATACAATACATTTCACACTCTTAAATCCTTTTAAGAATATTTAACAAACCCAACATAAGCATCGGTTTAACATATCATATATGTAAAACTGCCAGATCAGACTTATGTTTTTTACACTTTCTGGGTTTTGTTAACTCATCACATCATAAGTAATCCCCATCACATATATAGGTGACCATATAATAAAACTCTCCCACTAAACTATTTAATAATAAACATCTATGAAGTGAGATAGTTTGAATAATTATGAGACTTAGGGATCATATTCCTAATTGTTCAACTACTTGAACATATTCAATCCACTTAACTTCACAACATCAAATTTTTCAATTTCAACTTCTTTTGTCCACATAGAACCCTTTTAAGTTCATAATCATCATTCTTGGAACAATATTCCATCAAAAATTTTCCTTGAAATAATGTAAACACTTACATTATTTTTTATTAATACATCCTAAACTCTTTTAAGATGTTAAGTAAAATTCAATTTAAACTTAGATTGGTATAATATTTTATCTATTAACTTGGAACTTCTTTAAGTCCAAATATACTACCACTATCATCTTAGAAACTATATTCTTTTCAAAATATTTTGATAAGATTCAACACATACTACTTTATATTTAGGAAATAACACTCATTTCCTTTTAGTGGTAATATTTAACAAATAAATTATTATTTCTATATAATACATGGTATTCTATGTGTTTGTGATATTTCCTTTGGAAAAGAAAAATTTATTAAAATATACCACTGATGGGTGGTAGGAGCACATTTCCTTATGTTTTAACAAATATTTTCATAAACATTTTATCTAGGATAATTTTTTTATCAAGATATTCTTCTCAAAACATGTTATATAAATTGATGGATTATAAACCATTTGTATTCACTTAATAATACCATACCTTTTCATAATAACTCTACATTATTGAATAAATTATATCATTATATAAGATAAGCAAGATGAAGAGACACATTTTTTACTTAGATTCATTTGAGATTGATAAAATCCTACATATTCAAATCCTTGATGTAGTAACTATTTACTTCATCACATGAATATAAACTACAAGATCAATTAATTATTCCTTTGATTTTGAACTCCTTTAAATTTACAACACTTTTAAAATATATATTTGGTATCACATACCTTTAAAAATCAAAGATTTAATTTCTATAACATCCATGCCTAATATAAACATTCTGTAGAGTTTCACAAACTGCTTCAGGTATATCTTAGATAATCCAATCATATTGAATTATTACTCTTCATTCTTGATAACCCTAGATTTCAATGACCTTGATTTAATTCTTGAAGAAACATTGTTGAAATTTTCAAGCAATTTTTTTTATTCCAGTTTGAGCTTTCACCCACTAGCACTATCTACACAACTCTAGAATCTAAACATATTATGTCCAATTCAATTATTCTCAACTCTTTGTGAATATCTAGTAAAACATACTTTGAATTAAATTATATTGTTAAAACATTTCCATAGATGATAATAGGATAAATTCCATAACCCAAACAATCCATTTTAGCCTCTATTTAAAGTACGATATAAAATTAAACAAATCATACATCATTTATATTAAAAACACCCATATCATTTCATTTAAACAACTATTATTTTTTTATCTTCTCAAGATCCAAATGAGATAAAAATACACATCTTATAGCAATTTTATCCAAGATTGAAGTATCCATGTTACCAATGCAACAACTCCTTTTCTCCATTACTTGAAATCAATCTTCAAGCTTCAATTATTTTCATCCTTTAACCTTATGCATATTTACAACACTTTGTAAGACATAAAATTGATATCATATATATATATATATATATCAAAATAATATAATTAATTTCTATAACTAATAAATTTATAAGGAAAACTTTAGTCTCATAAAGTCATCAACATATTTAATCATATTGAATATCATTTAACATACCCAGACATATTGAGTATATGCGACTAAAAATCCTTAAATCATTGATGTACCCAATCTTATTGAGTAAACAAGTGTAGACTAAGATTCCTTCATTAATTTCTATTCTAATTCCTTTTAAATCTTGAATGAATCACTATATGCTTCCATAATAATCTAGATTAACTTGTTGAACAATTTAAACACTTGGTTACTGAGGAATAAACTATTCCGACACATAAAAATTTCCTTAATAACTTTTCTTAAATCACTAATATTTCTTAAGAACTTTTCTTAAGTTATCAGTCTTAGAGATTCTTACATTAAACTTCTCATTTTCTAGGATTAATCTCAAAGTTTAATTTAATGATAATGATGTTATTCATCTACATTATACTCTTTTAGAATATGAGTGTCATGTTTTAATAAATATTTAATATTGAATTTTATTAAATAAACACCCACCAAAATGATAACCCCTTTTAAAATATCCATCATACTCATTAGTGGGTTAAGATCCATATTTCACTAAGAAATGAGTCCTCTATAGTTTTAATATCACCACTTAGTTATTTAGGCTAGGAATTATCCCAATAATATCATATATAACTCTGGGATAATTGAGTGGGAAACCCTTTATCCAATCTATCAAATGGATAAACCAAATTATATTCCTCTGGCATCCTAACCATTAGAGCTTCCAAACTAGTGTAACCTAAAGGAAACGTTAAAACAATCTAACACTAAATAATACAAGGGTACCCATTTAATTGAAAAACTACCCAATAAGATAATACAAAGTCACTTATTACTTTCTTGACTTATACAATATAATATAAGGGTGCTCAGTTAACCACAAAAATACCCAGTTGGATGATTGAGGTCTTAAAAAGTGCCACTTTCGAAGGAATCTAATACTTAGTATTTGGAGGGGGTTTTAATCTCACAATATTATCTCATGTTATTCGATTTTATATATGCATGATTCTAGTAATTTTAGTTTGGAAATATATTCCTTCTATCAAATTAATATTTTCAAATCATATTGACGTGTAACTCTTTACACAACCCACAGGGTTGTGTTACTCACCCAAAAATAGAAGTCAAGAATACTCATACATATCCAAATGAATTATATGCATAAGGTACATGAAAACTTAATGTAAAGGCATATATTTATATGAGATTTACAATCTCTATATGATTAATACCAAAGCGATAGATAGCCAACCCCATTCACCAACCTGGACAAGGTATAAACCTCTAGGTAGGTAGGTAGTCCGACCCCAAGTCCCTATACCCGAGGATACTTTAATCAATAGATAATTCAATTCATCATAACTCTGAAACCTAATATGCATAAATGATACTCAGTAACTAAATTCAATTCTATAACTTCAAATAAAAACTAAGGTCAAGGTAGATAAAAAACTAAATTTATTAACAATACCTAATATGTAATTTAAGGTTTTATCTAGAAGTAATTTATTAATTAAACTAAAGGATACATAATATCTAAATTTCTTAAACAATTTAATACAAATGAATATAATAGGAAATACACTTTTAAAT
Organism: Viscum album; assembly: GCA_963277665.1. NCBI lineage: Eukaryota > Viridiplantae > Streptophyta > Magnoliopsida > Santalales > Viscaceae > Viscum > Viscum album. The sequence goes on along the minus strand of OY728131.1, from coordinate 196,234,793 downwards.
AAAATAATAGTTCAAATATTTAAACATTAGATGATTATTAACAAACAATTCATAAATAAAATATAACTATAAACCCTTTTATAATTCAATCTTTAATATTTATGCACATTCCATAATTTTGAATATAAATAGTTTATATTCATTCCAGTATTAACTCTTTAATATTTATCATTTTCTAATTTAAATATATAATATTATATGAATTATAAACTATTTATAATCCAATTCTATTATGTAAACATTTTACATAATCTAAATATCATATACTTAATATTATTTAAACTATGATCATATCGTTCATTAAAACACTTTTGGTGTGGACTAAATAATATCCAAATAAAGATCCTTTAATTTGAACAATTCAAATTAATTAATTATGGACGGTTTATAATTTAAATATAAACATTTTATATTTTGGATTTATTTCATAATTTATAACCCTTTATAAATTATTTCTTATGATTTTTAAATAAACACTTTTATATCTAGATCATAATACATGACACATAATTTGGTTAAATGTTATTTCAAATATTAACATTTAATATTTGGGAATATAAAAGTTCATAAACAATTATTTAATTAATTATAAACCATTTACAATCAATTAATTAATTTATACATTCTTATAAATTAAATATTTCCAAAATATATTTCACAATGATTTATAAACATTTTATAAACCATTAAAATAATTTAAGGATTTTAAAAACAAAAAATTAAAACTTATATGTTTACCCTTACATAGAATCTATATTCTATGCAAGGATAGCCTCCTTCTACCATTACATAGGTCTTCTAGAACCCTAACGTTAGGGTAGAATAGGTTTTGTAAATGCAATGTAAGGGTAAAACTCTAGTTGTGTCAAGGTAACGTGTTGATTACCTTTATGTAAGCCTTTAAAACAAAACTATAACTTTACACACACACTCTATGTAAGATTAAAAATTACATAACCCATACATAGAGCACATGATATGATGGGATGGCCCTTATGTAGGCTATATTACGAAAGGGTAACTTTGTATGACCTTTACACAAACCCTATTTGTTTAAAGGTGGTATGAATAAACCTTTACGTGTAAGGGTAATAAATATTATACCCTTATAGGTAAGGCCTTAAGTACATCTATGTATCAAATCTATGTAAGGATAATATTCTTTTCTAAAATTTTGAAAAACCTAAAACATGATGAACTATTTTCATTTCTTCGTCATTTTAAAGCATGTTTTCACAAATCTAAATCTTGGGTTCCCTATGATACCAATAAATGGTTTCAAATGATACTAATAACAATTACCAGATCATCCCAAATCATTTTAAACCCTTGTCCAAGGATCTTCCATGCATGATAAATGAAATCATTTATAAAACTAAAATGATGAAATACTATAAATTGTGTACCTTAAACCGAAGAGCATCTACAATATCTTCAAACACCAACACACGGGTTTAATAAAGATAAAAAAAGTGGAAAAAAAAATCTCCCCACATTTGTATTGTATCCATGGGTTTCACTTGAATCATCCATCATATGTATGATACCCACCCATCCTCCATGTCATACTAGAGCCTCTAATACAAAGGAAAAAAGATGAATAAAGATTCAGGTGAGGATGAGTCTTGACTTGGTATGAAACAATCACCACAAACACAACCATCATGTGACTGTATTATTTATAAGCCTCAAGGATGCCCCTTGGGTTGTTTCATTTATTCCTACATTCATAATTCATGAGAAAATACTCTTTCATCCATGTCACGTATTGTATACATGAATTCAACTCCCAGTATGTTTCAAATCATTAAATGTCTCATTAAATTATAGTCAAATGAGTAAAAAGATTGGGTGAAGTCGCCATGCATCTCATGAAAGTTGTGTAAGGGCTCAAATCCATATGGGTCAACCCTTTTCATGTTTTAGAAGATAAAAGTGCTCAGAGGTGGCTTAGAAGACATTTGAATAAGTTCAGTTAAGTAAAATTTAGAAAGGGGGGATTATATATCATGTAACTGAATTACACAACATGAAATCCTATTTCATGGGTTGTTTCACAACATGAAAGAGGGGTTCATGGTGTGAAATACTTTGGGGTCTGAAAAATAAAATAAATCATTAATGCAATGTTTTTTTGGTGGAACTTGACCTCGAGGCATTATACAATGTGAAAGGGGATTACAGGTCGTGTAATGCCCCAACACTGTATGTTTTAAGTGTTTTCCAACCGATCAGTTTTTGTCAAACCTATGTCTCCAGCAACTCTCTCTCGACCCCATGTGACCCAACGACCCTCCCTTCAACATTTTTGGGATTTATTCATCAAGGAATGATCCCTTACTCCGTTCTTTGATCCGTAGCGATCCGTATTCAATATAAGATATGATCTACCTATGTTCTTGAGGTTTCTTCAATTTGTTTCCTTATGTTTCTCCTTTCCATGTGATGGATCATGATATCCAAGTTTCTAATGGAGTTTCCTTGGTTGTTGGTTGGTGCGGTTGTGCTTCAGTGTCCACGGGTGGATGCAATTTTTGCAGGAGAGGTGATCATGATCTATTTCTTTGATCAATTCTCATGCGAAGAATGTTAATGACCTTTTGAGGTAAGGGATTCATTAATTTTCTTTTTATTTACATGAAATCATAGAGATAACATGATTTATCCCATTGGATAGTAATGAAATTGACCTGATAATTATATGAACCAGATTAAAGAATTGGTATTAATCATATATTGTTTCTTTATACTGTGATAATAGTTTGCCTCTTGATTTGACAGATAGTGTGATGTCTATGTTTTTTTAACATATCATTCTTGATGGAAATTGGTAAAGAAAGTAAATCCATAATTAATTGATAATTAATTGGATAAAAGATAAAGAGGCATGTTTAATGAATTTGATTGTTGTTGTTGCAATTTTATGATGGTCAAATTGATGCAGATATGCATTTATAATGGAATTGGTTAACAAACCTGAATCATGTTTATGCTGTTGATAAATGATAAAAGGTATGTTAAATTAATTTTTTAATTAATTTGGTGATAACTTGTGATAGCTTGTTTCTTATTTTTCCTATAGTTGGAACCTATGAATAATGAAGCAGTTAATTCAAGATGAAATAAGAATCAGTTGTGTGATAAATTTAATGCCTTTATAGGGCCTGAGTTTCTCACTTGTTGTAAAGGCCAAGTGCCTAGTGCTTTGGAGACATGAGAGATTGTTTTGTGAGAAGTATGAATGCCTTGTTTAAGGTTTGAGATCCTATTTCTATGCTTTTTCATGTTGCTTGTGATGTGCTCTGGATATGAGACTAGTGGTTGTGGGGGCATAGAGGCCCAGATGTGACATGAGCCTGAGATAGTTGAGCCTGTAGGGATGTTATGGTATGTGGGGGTAAGGAGGCCCAATTTTTGTGGAAGAAGTTGATGCCTAGAGTGACAAGATGCATCAGTTTATGCATGTTGGTGTTAGAGAGGGCACCATAGATAATGGAAGGTTGAATCTAGGGTTAACCATTGATATGAAAGTAGATTATTATTGATTTTTTTGTTTGTTTATCTTCTTTAATTTCCTCACTGCTTGAGGTAGCTGGGTTTTTCTTAATCTCCTTACAAAAGAGGCGAAGATGTGAGGGGTATGACACATGCTTTCTGTGTTTAGCTTATCGAGGATGGATGGGTCTATGCTCCTGCTATAGGTGTCAAAGACTTGATGGGTATCTCATCTACTCACCGTGTTGAGCCCCTTTTATTTGGTAGCTTCGAATATTTTCTTAGAATACCTAGAATTATGGAAATGGTAATACTGTTAAATAAATGAATTAATTATGTTTAACCTATGGGGTTGGATATTTCTGAGATGCAATGCCAAGATAATATTTATGAGAAGTCGTGCACTCAGTTTGGTTATGCTTGGAGGGTATGAAACTTTGTTGAGATAATAATTAAATATAATGTGGGAATGATAATAGTTAATTAATATTTAAAGAATTAATTAATATAAAGTGAAACTGATAAAAAGGTATAAAGTAAATTAATGCATCTCTTTAAATGGTTGTGTGCTTATAGGATATTTGGTCTTAGTTGTGGCAGTTGGGAATCCGAGAGACGTTAGCTGCAGTTGAGTATAAGACTAGGTTATGACCATAGTGTGGTTGTGAGCTATATTATATCCTATATTTTTTTTTGCTTCTATATGCTAATCCACCATGTTGGTTAGGTCAACTAGCACCCTAAGGATTTTGAGCCGTGGGGGTGTGTTTTTCCCAACATCTTGGTGGGAGGATGGATGACTAACTACCCCCTTTAGCCCCGCTCTATTCTCTTGGTAGTTACTTGTGTTGGTATGTATGACAATTAGTTTTCCTCATATATGTGAGTAGAGAGATATAGTGTCTTGTGGTTATTTCACACACATATATCCTTAATATAGTTTCCTAAGGATTACTATAGGTATAACGTGTATAGGATACGATGGCTTGAGGATCCTTACTCAGTGTACGGGTTGTAATGGTTTGAGGTATAATATATGATGTATGATACATGTTATACAAGTTGTGGTGGCTCCTAAAAACTACCTGGTTACTTTTTGTTATGTGGATGCGGTGGTTTTGTTGAATGAGGTGCATGTTGTGGTGCTTTGCCTAGGTGTCTTCAAGCCATCCTTTTTGAAGAGAGATGCTCAGGACTTGCGACATTGGGGAAAACCAGAAAACCAGTGGGGAAGTGGTAGTGGGGTACCCTTGATATTCTTTATTATATTATATACTCTTGTGTGAAATACTTGGTGACAGTAGCCATGGTGAGGCTGGGAACATAGTATACCTGTTAGGTGATGAGTTAGTTTCACTTGTTGTTCACTGTGCTTTATCATACTTTCTTTACTTTTTCATGAGAGGTTATGGGGAGGATCTTATTGAGTATACTATTATACTCACCCTATGTTATATAATTTTTTTTTCAGGTTAGTTGGAGAAAGTTGAAGATCAAGTTGGTTACTACTATCTTGTGGTTTGTGGGAGCAGTTTGGGCTTCATGGTCACTTAAGTTTTACTTCCTTTTAGTACATGCAGTTTTCCTTTTCAGTTGTAGTAGTCTTTGCATGACATTACATATGTATACTTGGGTTTTATTTTATATTGTAGTATGAGAATGAGTTGGTTGGAATCTATATTATATCTCTCTTTTGTATGTGTTCTCTTAGAGGGTAATGCCTCTTATTTGTGTGTTTACTATACCCTTGGTGCTAGTCACCAACCCGGGGCCTACTGGAGGCGAGATTCTGGTGTCATTATCTCTCTTATCCCATTTCCAACCTAGGAGGGGTACACTTTGTGGGGAGGGGGTCATGACAGAGTGTTATCAGAGGTTTGGTTGAGGGATAGGGTGGAGTTTGGAGTTACGCACAAGTGAGGCTGCATGGATTGGTAGGGAAACAGTGTTAGACAAGTTCAGTAAGTGCTATAAACACTGGAGACTGGCTAAGACACAAGTATTTAGGGGACCCTGTAATTCGATGCATGGACCTTTAAGTTTACAATGCCTACTAAATGAGGTGATACTTGTTTCAGGGTAGAGAACTAGGAAAGGATCATGCATCATTCTTCTTTGCACTTGCATTTAAATGGGTAGAACTTGAGATAGGTTAACCTAAAATGAATAAAATAAAACAATTAATTAATTTTAAAGACTTCCATATTAATGGTTTAGGAGCTCTAATTGCTTGTTCTTTTGTAGGTATTGCTTCAGGTCAATGTCCTCATCAGGTTCGCACAGAAGATGTTTAGCAGGCTATGCCAGTAGATCACCACATAGTAGAGGTTGACAATGATGAAACTTTAAGGAGGTCACCCTAATATTTTTAGTGCTAGAGTCTACAGAAGTACAAGGGATCTATTTTAGATGTAGTCATAGAAGATTGGTTGGATGAGGTTATGTTAGACTTCAGTTCGATTAATGTTCAGAAGGAGAACTGGGTATAATTGGTTGTGATAATGCTATATGGGACAACAAGTTAGTGGTGGTTCTTATTCCTCGGGGATCACGAGGAGTCGACAGTCTCATGAGAGAAGTTTTGAGAGCAATTCAGAGTTGAGTTTCTTTCTTCGACTGTGAAGGCACCCAATCTCCATGAGCTGCTTACCCTTCGGTAGGGGAGATCTAGTGTGTGAGAGTTTGGGATTCATTTCAAGAACCTTCTACGATATGCTTCAGACCTGTTACTAGATGGGGAGACCAGAGTGAGGCATTTCTAAGAGGCTTTGTATCTAGAGATCCAGCGCCAGGTTACCCCATTTATGTTGAAGAAATATCTCAAGGTGCTGGAGAGGGAAAAGGTCGTCAAGAGGACATTAGACATAATCAAATATTTATGAGAGGGGAGTTGTCAAGATTCCTCATAAAGCAGATTTATGGTATGGGTTCCTGGTTTTTAGGGCATAAGAGTTTTCACTTGGCTGAGGATATGTACTATCCCTCAGTATCTTGTTTCTCTAGGGGTAGTGACTCTTAGGATTATGCTAAGGGATCATGAACTTTTTTTATTATGGAGGTTTAGGTCATCAGCAGATAGAGTGCTCGACCTTTCTGATTAGTCAGCATGCATCAAGTGTTCTGCTTCAGGTTCCTCCATTGAGGTAGTTCTAACAAAGACAACAATAGCAGGTTACACCAGCTTTGGATCAACAAAGAGTATATAGGGTGGGAAAAGGATATCCATGAGACTCTCCCCATCCCCAGAGAGTAGATAATGGCCATGGAGGTGGTTTTCATTAGAGTTAGAGAGTTCATGGAGGAAGTTATGGTTAACTTCACGCTTTAGCATTGCAAGCTCCAAGTGAGATACATGTCATTAGAGGTACCCTTTGCTCGTTTTCTACTTGGGTTCATGCCTTATTTTATTTAGGAGTTATGCACTCCTTCATATCACATGCCCTTATCCATTCCTAAGGACTTGAGGTAGAGAGGCTTCTAGTGCCCTTGGCGTTGACTATGCCAGTTGGAGGTCGAGCTGACTTGTTTGAAGTATATAGAGACTGTAAGCTAGTGTTGGGGTAGAACCGCTCTTGGGGAGATTTACTATGTTTACAAATACAAAAATATAATGTCATCCTTAGTATGGATTGGTTGTATTCGGTGTAGTCTATCGTAAATTGATTCTGAAGGTAGGTGGTGTTATTTGATGCTGATGGAGTGCCATCAGTGTTTGTTGGAAAGCGAGACCCTCAGATGGGTCATATGCATGTTCCATCCTTTTCATCCTTGATGACTAATATAATTCTAATTTCATCAGAGGTTCATCAATTTGCGTTTTCCCGGGTCATAGAAGAGTACCCTAACATCTTTCCAGAAGAGGTTGTAGTGTTACCCCCTCGATGAGAGATCAATTTTAGGATCGAACTACAACCATGTGTGTTTTCTATATTGATTTCTCCATATAGGATGACACCTTTTGAGTTAAAAGAGCTACATATACATCTTTATGGTATGTTGTGGTGTGGTTTCATTCATCCAAACATGTCACCATGGGGTGCACTAGTTTTGTTTGTAAAGAAAGATGATGACAGTTTGCAGTTGTGTGTCGATTATCATCGCTTGAACTTAGTGACAATGAAGAACTGATATACTCTTCCACATATTGATGATTTATTCAATTAGATGAAGGGTTAAAGTTGGTTCTCAAAGATTGATTTGCAGTCAGGATATCATTAGATGTGTGTGAAGGATGGGGATATCCTGAAGACTGCTTTCCATTGTCATTATGGGAATTACGAGTTCATTGTGATGTCATTTGGTGTGATGAATGATTTAGCTGTGTTCATAGGGTTGATGAATGCTATGTTTTTTGATTTCCTAGATAAGTTCATGGTGGTTTTCATCAACTACATCCTTGTGTACTCCGTGTCTGAGGAGGCACATGCAGAGCATCTACGTGACATTTTGGGAGTTCTTTGTCAAAAATAGCTATTTGGGAAGTTGTTGAAGTGTGAGTTTTGGGCATGAGAAGTCCATTTATTAGGGAATGTTGTATCTCAACAGGGACTAAATATGTACCGATCAAAGGTATAAGCAATTGTTTCTTGGGCATCCCCAAAGACAGTGGTAGAGGTGTGAAGTTTCCTTGGTCATGCAAACTATTACAGGAGGTTCATAGATGATTTCTCTAAATTTTCAACTTCTATAACCGCATTGACCAGGAAGGATCAGGCGTTATTGCGGACTGATTAGTGTCAGGAAGCTTTTGAGTATCTAAAAGAGAATTTGATTAGTGCTCTGGTTCTTTTTCTACCAACAGAAGGAGTTTAGTTTGAGGTTTTCTATGACACTTCACATCTTGGGTTGGGCTATGTTCTGATATAGCAGAGATCAATCATTTCTTATGGGTCTCGGTAGTTGCATACCCATGAACATAACTATGCCACCCAATATCTCAAGTTGGTGATAATATTTTTTTCCCTAAAGTTGTGGATACATTACCTCATTGGTGAACATTTGGAGGTTTTTACCGATTATAAGATCCCGAAGTACGTTTTCTCCCAGTGTGACTTGAACTTGTGACAACGTCAGTGGATGGAGTTCTTACAGGACTAAAACTTTGAAATTTCATATACACCTAGAAAGGAAAATTTTGTAGTCGATTCACTAAGTAGGATGTCACGTAGTGATGCAGTGCATGAATCAGGTGATTCCTAGAGAGTGATGGAAGAACTTTTAGCATTACATCTGGATATGGGAGAAGTTGGGGGTAGAGGTTGTCTTTTTTAGATGACAATGCAATCATCTCTAGTGCATTAGGTAGAAGAGTCCCAGTTGGGGGATCTTGAGGTGGAGTTTTGGAGAGGCTGAGTTGTTTGTGGTGAGGCCCCTGATGGTTGGTTTAAAGATGAACAACACCGAGTGTTGTTTCAAAGAAGGATTTTTGTTCCTTGGCAGTGTGTGAGATGGTTCTCTGAGAGTTTCATAGTTTACCTTTAGTGGTACATCCTGGTGTGACAAAGATGTGACAAGATTTGAGAGGTCAGTTTTGGTGGCTTGGTTGAAGTGTGTAGTTGCGGAGTTTATGTCTTGATGTTTGTATGCCAGAAGGTGACGGATGAGCACAATGTTTCTGGTGGTTTTCACTAACCATTATATATTCCTTAGTGGAAGTGGGAGGACATCTTGATAGAATTTATTACCAGTTTTCCTCAAGACCAGAGAGGTTATGAAACTATATGGGTAGTAGTGGATCTTTTGACAAAATCATCCCACTTTATAGCAATCAAGGAATTGATCCCAGTAAAGGTTCTATCGAGGTAGTATTTGGAGGATGTGATGATACTCCATAGAGTCTTGAGGATGATCATTTCTGATTGATATCCTCATTTTACCTCTAGGGTGTAGAGAGGTCTCCATCATGCTTTTGGTTCTCAACTATGCCTTAAAATTTCTTTTCATCTGCAGATAGATGGTTAGACAGAACATATTATCCAGACTCTTGAAGACATGTTGTGATCTTGTGTCCAAGATTTTGGAGGTTTCTGTATGAGGAACTTGTCCTTATTAGAGTTCTCTTACAACAATAGTTTTCACTCCACCTTTGGCATGGTGATGTTTGAAGCCTTTTATAGACAACCTTATTGTTCTCCATTATGCTAGACTGGGGTTGGAGAGTCTGTCATGACTCATTCCCCGGGGTCCATGCCGTGACTAACCCAAGCCCACCTTCCATAGGCTAGGGGCTAGCGACTAACACCTAAAGGCATACTCCCTAAAATGGGAAGGCATTGCCTTTAATCCTGAACAAACACACGGTCCAAGAACACAATAAGAAGCAATTGTGAAGTAAACTACTGTAGTAAAAGAGTGATGGAAGTAAAAGGGGTCAGAATAGAATCTCAATAGTAAAGGTACAAGTACAGATGAATGAGAAAGGAAAACAACTACTAGGTTTTCCTCTGAGGTTCCTACCTGAAGGGTAGGTATAGATCGCCTACTTAGAACTCCACGTCCGTCCATCTCCTTCGCGTCACGTCATGCCAAATGGTCCACCTCCATGTACTGTCCAGTCCTAGCTTCCTCAGCCTTGATCAATGTTGTACGTCGTCTGCACAAGACAGAACAAGGTGGGGGAAAATCCCATGCAGGGGTGAGTATAAAGATACTCAGTAGGGACCCCGAGACCCTGTAGGTCTCCTAAAGTTCCACAAAGGAAAACCAAAAAGCAAGACATCAACTCTACTTAGGTATATGCCCATACACATACCTAAGTTATCAAGACATACAAATCTCATACATGAGGGAAGAATACCACAAAGGTAATACCACGAAGGTAACACCACGAAGTTAAAAGTACCACACAGGTAACACCATGAAGGTTACACCATGAAGGTAAAAGTACCACACAGATATCACCACGAAGATAGTACCACGAAGGTAAAAGTACCACACATGTATCACCATGAAGATAGTACCATGAAGGTAAAAGTCTTAGTTCAAACAGAGTCTTAGCTCAAACCAGATATTAGTGAAGTATATAAGTACAAATGATTAGTCATGAAGCTAGATAATCTTATTCTGTCAAGAGGAATTGTTGCTGACCATATGGAGTCTGACCCACGCAGGATCGATAGGTACTAACCCCCGCAATGACCCACATAGGATCCGACCCACCCGGAGTTGATAGGTACTAACCTCTACTGACCCACATAGGATCGATATGCACTGACCCACATAGGATCACTGAGCGCTAACCCACACGGGATCAGACCCACACAAGATTGGTATGCGTTGACCCACACAGAATCGCTGAGCGCTGACCCACACAGGATCTGACCCACACAGGATCAGTATGCGCTGACCCACATAGGATCGCTGAGCACTGAACCATGAAAAATCGATAGGTACTAACACATGTAATGACCCACACATAATCCGAACCACATAGATTCGATAGGTAACTAACCTTCATATGATCCGTCTCTAACCTCCGCCTCACTGCCAGCCACTGGATTCCCGCTAATAGCACATTTGGGAGATCTGCTCATCAAGCCATCGTTCATACCTAAACTAACACAAATTTCCACAAAGAAGTATCCCAAAGGTCCGTTATGTCATAAGGTACCCAATGCAATAGACGGCGTGTCAATCAGATGCCTGGTCTATAAGTTATTAGCGTTTCTGCTCCAAGGGCCCGATTGGATTCGGGGTTTGATCCAACCCATCCATACTCCAACTTTATCCAAAACTCAAGTGAAGTATACCAAAAGGATCATCTTGATCCAAGGATTTTTTTGCTGCAGACGGTTCTTCAAATGATCACCCGGTTCTCAAGATATGACCAAAAAGGCGAAACTGGGTCCGGATGGGCCCGGGTCCAGTCCGACCCAGTCAGACCGACCTGGGTCCAGCCGGATGGCCTGGGCCTCGGCGGTCCTAGCCCGATGGTGTGGCCCGATGGGACGACCCACTGGCTACGACCCACCCGAGCTGGCACCGAAGGGGGATCACCCCTTCCATTCGGGATGCCAAAGGGCAATGCCTTAGGGTGTTGCCACATCACCCGCAGGACCCAAGTGGGTCCTGCTGATCCGCCATGGCCAGTTGGGTGCTCCAGCCAGTCCTCCTCCCAGTGGTGCGGTCGCGCACCGCTGCTCTACCACGGTCATCCAGGTTCCGACCGCTCTCTGGCCTCCTCCGCAGCCAAGCAACCTTAGTCTCCTGCTCATCTGGTGGTGCGGACGCACGCCACCCTACCTTCATACGGTCGGCCGGTGTGTCGACCCTCCTCTTCTGTGGGTCACCGTATCTCAGTTCTTAGCCCGAAAAATAAAATTATTTCATATTCGTGATCCTCGGTTCAAGGGATCCGCATCTATATGTCGCAGTCAAAAAAATATTGTGTTTCCAGTGTTATTAAATATTTAGTGTTGAAGAACGCGAGAATAATGCGTAGAGAATCAAAAGATAAGAGACAAGGTATATGTGTGGGACAATGGTCATGTTAGTTTGGCTATCATCATTGAGAAACCAGAATATGAATAATTTTCAAATAAATTCAATCATATTAAAAACAAATCCCTACCTCATTCGTTCGTAGTTGTTGTTGTGAGGAAGAAGACGATGTCGATGAAGATGGTGACGTCGGCGTTCGTCGCTCCTGCAAGATGTTTCTGATCCGGGCTCAAGTGTCATCCTCGTTCTTCGATTCTAGAGGATTCTATTCATTGGAGAGGGTGTTCTTCATTGAATAATGTTCTCCCAAATCTCCTCCCCTTTTCCAATCCTTTCCCTCGCAAGAGATGAGGTTCCAAATTAATAAGATTAAGTTTATTAATTAATCAATTAATTTGTTGGCACATTAATTGGGAAATTCCAAGGGTTAAAATTGATTCATAAATTCAGAATTAATGAATCCTATTAATTAAAGAGTAATGTGTTTACACATTTTGTGTAACCGGGAATTTAATTCCCATCATTAAATGCCCGACCACCCTCGTGTGGTCCCCACCTTCAAGTTTCAAATGGGAGGTTTCAATTTCAAAAATAAAATAAAGCATGTTTATTTTATTTTCTCCCACGAAAAGTAAAAAAACTAATTTCCAACCTCAACCTACTACGGTCTAGGTGAAGGTATTCTCCAGTGAATATCGGTGCTCCGAGTTCAACGGTGTCCTCATATTTCAATTCCGAGCACCGATTCAAAAGTTACAAAACGCCACTTGTGCGTTTACTGAATGTACCCAAAAAAAAGTTCATAAAATTATTAACAGTCACCCTCGACCTGCACCGGTCAAGGTTAAGCTTTGCCTAAGTGAAACATGCCCCAAAGAACCCAACGGTACTCTCAGATTTTCAATCTGAGTTACCTTTTAAAAGTTATGGATTATACAATAAAATAATTGCCACTTAATTATTTTATTTACGGCCAAAAACTAACTTTCACCGGTGGCCCGCGTCGGCCAATGTTAGTATCTTCCTAAAGAAAGAATACCCTAATAAGTTCAACGGTGGTCTCAGATTTTTAATCTGAGTTACCGTTTGTGAGTTATAAGCATTTGAAAAATAAAATAACTTTATTTAATTATTTTATTTATAATTATGCCATTTTCGGGTTTTCTCACAGGAGGCCCGCGCCGACTAAACTTAAGTCGTGCCTAGGGTAAACCTACCATTCTGAGCACAACGGTGTCATCATATTTCTTATCTGAGTAACTGTTTAAGAGTTATTCTAATTTTTCAGGAAAACTGCTCACGCGTGCTAATTAAACCTTAACAAAACTTCAACGGATCATTCCAGGCACTCCGGGCCTCGGAATCTCATGCCATCAGATTTATTGGTCTCGAAATAATTCCATATAATTAAAAAAAATTATATGGAATTTTTGGGACATTACATTCTCCTCACCTTAGGGCTTTACGTCCCCAAAAGGCACAACAAAGGCAAAACAACCAAAAGAGGGTACTGAGCACGAATCTGAGCCTCTTGATCCCATGTGCTCTCCTGGAGGGTCTCATGCTGCCAACGTACACACACCAGAGGTATCAAACACCCACAAAGGACCTGCTCCTGTCGATTCTCAATCTCCACTAGAACCTCCATAAACGTCACCGCATCATCGAAGTTCAGCTCGTCGTGGTCGATGATGTGGGATGGGTCATGCACGTATCTCCTCAGCTGGGATATGTGGAAGACATCATGCACCCTCTCCAACTGTGGTGGAAGAGCCAAGCAGTATGCTACCTCGCCTATCCTCCGAAGTATTAGAAAAAGACTGATAAACCTTGACGATAACTTGCCACCCCAGCCAAATCTCTACAAACCTCATCGAGATGAGACCCGTAGGAAGACATGTTCTCCCTCCTCCTATCAGCATAAGACTTCTACCGACTCTGATCAGTTTTCACTTGCTAAAAAGTGAGACACTGTGATACAAAATCCACCACTGCTTTCTTCATCCCTGGCCACCAGTACTGATGCTGAAGGTCCTGGTACATCTTCACCACACCAGGATGTACCGCCAGAGGAGACGTATCGAACTACCTTAACACCTCCTCATGTAGCACTACTGGTACCATGGTACATCCTCCGAAGAGGATGACATGCTCCCCACCTTCAGAAAATCCATCAGGTGCCTGCCCTGAGGATATCTGAGCATGTCAAGCCTCAAAGTCAGTGTCCCCAAGCTGCACCTCCCTAAATTGCTGGAGTGGGGGTGTGACTATCATAGACTAGAGGTATGCTGATCTATCTCTATTCACGAAGGATATCTACAACGTGGATAGCTGCTCTGTTGCTTCACTCAGAAACTGCAGACCCGACCTCCTGCTGAGTGCATCTACTACCAAGTTCCCCTTCCCAGGAGTATAGACTATCTTAAAGTCATAGTCCTGGAGGAACTCTATCCATCGCCATTGTCTTAGGTTCATGTTATTATGAGAGAAGATATACCTGAGACTCTTGTGATCAGAGTAGACTGTAAAATGCTCGCCCATAAAGTAGTCCCACCACTTCTTTAGCTCAAAGACCACTGCTGCTAAATCCAAGTCATGGGTAGCATAGTTCTACTTGTCAGTCTCTATCTCAGCTCCTGAAATCTCTGATGACACTTCTCCATCCATAGGAAAGGATCCCCCTTTTTCTTCAAAGCTAAAAAGGGTGCCACTACCCTGGAGAAGTCGGGTACAAATCTCTGGTAGTACCTAGCCAAAGCAGACGTCCCTCTCCATTCGGGGAGGTAATCATGGAAACATATTTTGAAAATATGTCCCCATGCTCTACCACTCCTGTTTGGAACTGAAAACTGAAAACTCCTACTGCCACGAGTGTAAGTCTGGCCGACTCGAGGGTGATCCGCTGCACCCTCCTTTGCACGAGTTTATCCTGTGCTGCATGGGTTTCCTTTTTCACTGACCAAGGAAAATCCCATTCCAACATTGTAGATAAACCACAACCTTTTTTCCTAATATAGTCAATCTGGGTATGAACTGTGGATGTCCAATCCATACCCAAACTAACGTCGTAAGGCCTCGATGATACCACTAATATGTTCCAACTGAAACTCTTGCCTCAAGGGTTATATCACACCGTAGGCATAAGTCTGATTATCAAGTGTCCTCCCAAAGGTATCTCCAGACATGAGGGTCAAGTCAACAGCTTAACTAGAAACTCTAGGTTTTTAGACAAGATTCATGGAAGGAAGGAATGATTGGTACCTATTTCTATTAATACGACAGCTAGTAGTAGACACAGACTGTTCATTTAATCATTCCTAGAGCCCTTGGGTCACACTCCTTGACCATATGCAGCTGCTCCCTTCCCCTGTCCTCTAGCTCCCTGAGTCTGGTGGGGACCACAAAGGGGGGGTAGTTGTAACATGTCGAAATGTACACCACCTCATGCTGCTCTCCTAGCCCTGCTTCTACGTCCACAACCCTGTAGATTCATCTTTCCCTAACACTTCTTCTTCCCAAAACATTTTTACATGCCCAAGTCTTTAAGACTGGTGCCAATTTCCCACTTTCCCACTACTAACATTTACTATATGTATCCACTCATCCAAAGAAAATTCAACTACAAAGGTTCTCTCTAGCACCCTAACATAAGTTGGAATGCATAGAGGAATAGTGTTGGCTCAGATGTCCTTAAACACACCGCACTCGAAAGTCCAAGCCTAGAATAATTGATTGTATCGTATTCATCGAGTACCAGGAATGGTCGGTATGCCTCGATGAATACTCAGCTACCGACATGTCATCCTGCCGAAGCTGTAGAAGCTCTAGAGAACTCTTAGCCACATCCTCAAGCCAGTCCTTAGCCTCCAGTGAGTCGAGCTCACCTTGGAACCTGAGGGGTATCTGATGCTGAAACTCGTGTAAGGAACAAAGCCTAAATGTGTCCTCTACCGGTACCGCCGGTTGTAACTGCTGACCAACAGGCAGTGACATAACTTTCACACTACCCGAAGGTACCATCTCAGGAAAATATCCAAGTACTGAAGCCTCATTATCCTACAGACCATCCTCATGGTCACGTACTGAAAAAGACCAGCAGCTAGAATCACCATCTGCTCTACTGGTGTCTCAACTAGGTGGAAAACTCTAGCCACTACCTCCAGCCATACCTCAGCTACCTGGGAATCCGACTTGCCTCGAAACCTCAGAGGCCTCTGTCGCTAGAACTCGTGAAACACGCTCAGTCGACGTGCATCCTCTACTGGTGGGGCTGGTGGAAACACTCGTCCAATGGGTAGTGGTGCTACTGGTACACCACCCGAAGGTTGTAATGCCGTAAGAGGGCCCTGCACCGGGGCCTCGTCGCTCGGTGGGCCGTCATCGTGTACTCTCTCGGGAATCCTAGCTAGCTGTCTATGTGACAACATCCTGATAAAGAACAGGTGTGCCACAATCATTAAGTTATGCCTGGTGAGATGACTCCAAAGAATTCAAAAGAAAAACTATTCAAAAACACACGCAATCAATGTTTTTGTGCACTAAGTTGGAAATCAGAATTCAGGGTCCTGGTGTATGGATACGTCATCCACCACACCAACATTGGACTCCCCGAACTGAAAACCACACTCATAACACTTAACACTATTGCTTCATAGAAAAGATCAGAGTCCTAGTTCTTCAGTAGAACCGAACTCCTCTGATACCACTTTGTCATGAACCATCATCCGGGGACCATGCTGTGATTACCCCAAGCCCACCTTCCATAGGCTAGGGGCTGGCGACTAGTACTGAAAGGAATACTCCTTAAAACAAGAAGTCATTACCTTTAATCCTAAATAAACACACGCTCCAAGAACACAACAAGAAGCAACTGTGAAGTAAACTGCTGTAGTAAAAGAGTGCTGGAAGTAAAAGGGGCCGAAATACAAGCCCAAATGTAAAGGTACAAGTACAACTGAATGAAAAAGGAAAAAAACTATTGGGTCATCCTCTGAGGTTCCTACCTAAAGGGTAGGTAAAGATCACCTCCTCATCACTCCACGTCCATCTGTCTCCTCCGCGTCATGTGATGCTGAATGTTCCACCTCTGTGCACCATCTTGTCCTGGCTCCCTCATCCTCGATCAATGTTATACATCGTCTGAACAAGACAAAACAAGGTGCAGGTGAATCCCATGCATGGGTGAGTATAACGACACTCAGTAGGGACCCTGAGACCCTGTAGGTCTCATAAAGTTCCACAAAGGAAACCACAAAGCAAGACATCAACTCTACTTTGGTATATGCCCATACATACACCTAAGTTATCAAGACATACACATCTCATACATGAGGGAAGAATACCACAAAGGTAATACCACGAAGGTAACACCAAAAAGGTAGAAGTACCACACAGGTAACACCATGAAGGTTACACCACAAAGGTAAAAGTACCACATGGATATCACCACGAATATAGTACCATGAAGGTAAAAGTACCACACAGGTATCACCATGAAGATAGTACCATGAAGGTAAAAGTATTAGTTCAAATAGAGTCTCAGCTCAAACCAGGTATTAGTGAATTATAGAAGTAAAAATGATTAGTCGCAAAGCTAGATCATCTTATTTTTTCAAGAGGCACTGCTGCTGACCATACAGAGTCTGACCCACATAGGATCGATAGGTACTAACCCCCGCAATGACCCACACAGGATCCGACCCTCTCAGAGTCGATAAGTACTAACCTCTGATGACCCGCACAAGATCTGACCTATATAGGATCAGTATGCACTGACCCACATAGGATCGCTGAGCGTTGACCCACACAGGATCAGACCCACACAGGGTCGGTATGCACTGACCCACACAAGATCGCTGATCGCTGACCCACACAGGATCTGACCCACATAGGATTGGTATGCGCTGACCCACACAGAATCGTTGAGTGCTGGCCCACACAAGACCAATAGGTACTAACCACCAAAATGACCCACATAGGATCCGACCCACCCAGAGTCGATAGGTAACTAACCTCCATATGATCTGTCTCCAACCTCCGCCTCACTGCCAACCACTGGATTCCTGCTAATAGCACATTTGAGAGAACCGCTCCTCAATACATCATCGATACCTCAACTGCCACGAAGTTCCATGAATAATTATCCCAAAGGTCCGTCACATCATAAGGGACCCAACACAATAGACAATGCATCAATCAGATGCCCGGTTTGTAAGTTATTAGTGTTTCCACTCCGAGAGCCCGGTTGGATTCAAGGTTCAATCCAACCCGACCATACTCCAACTTTATCCAAAATTCAAGTGGATTATACCAAAAGGACCTTCTTGATCCAAGGATTTTGGTGCCATAGACGATTCTTCAAATGGACAACCGGTTCTCAAGATATGATCAAAAAGGCGAAACTGGGTTCGGATGGGCCCGGGTCCGGTCTGGCCTGGTTGGGCCGGCCCAGCCCGACCTGATTCAGGTTGACCCAGCCCGACCCTGGTCCATCCGGTTGGCCTGGTCCTCAGTGGGCCCGACCTTCTGGGCTGTGGTCTGGCCCGGCCCGCGTAGGGGGCGGCCCGACCCAACCTGCTGGCGCGACCCAGTGGCACGGCCCGCCCGAGTTGGCGCTGAAGTGGGAGCACCCCCTTCTATTCAGGATGCTAAAGGGAATTGCCTTAGGGCACTGCCACGTCACCTATGGGACCCAAGCGGGTCCTGTCGATCTGCCATGGTCGGTCAGGTGCTCCGGCCGGTCCTCCTCCCAGTGGCGCAGTCATGCGTCGCTGCTCCACAACGACCGAACGGGTGCCAGCCGCTCTTCTACATCCACAACGACCAAGCGGCCACGGTCTCCTGCTCATCTGGTGGTGCGGACGTGCACCGCCCTACCTTCATATGGCCGGCTGGTGTGCTGACCCTCCTCCTCTTCCGCGGGTCACTACATCTCAGTTCTTAGCCCGAAAAATAAAATGATCTCATATTCACGATCCTCGGGTCGAGGGATCCACGTCCATATGTCACAGTCAACAAAATATTATGTTTCTAGTGTTATTAAATATTTGGTGTTGAAGAACGCACGAAGAACGTGCGAAGAATCAAAAGATAAGAGGCAAGGTATATGCGTGGGACGATGGCCATGTTAGTTTGGCCATCATCGTCGAGAAACCAGAATATGAAGAATTATCAAATAAATTCAATCATATTAAAAACAAACCCCTACCTCATTTGTTTGTAGGAGTTTTCGCGAGGAATAAGATGATGTCGATGAAGATGGTGACGTCGGTGTTCGTCACTCCCGCAAGATATTTCCGATCCGGGCTCAAGCGTCATCCTCGTTCTTCGATTCTGGAGGATGCTCTTCATTAGAGAGGGTGTTATTCATTTAATAATGTTATCCCAAATCTCCTCCCCTTTTCCAATCCTTTCCCTCATGAGAGACGAGGTTCCAAATTAATAAGATTAAGTTTATTAATTAATCAATTAATTTGTTGGCACATTAATTGGGGAATTCCAGGGTTAAAGTTGATTCATTAATTCAGAATTAATGAATCCTATTAATTAAAGAGGAATGTGGTTACCCATTTTGTGAAACCAGGCATTTAATTCCCAGCATTAAATGCCCTACCACCCTCATGTGGTCCCCACCTTCAAGTTTCAAATGGGAGGTTTCAATTTCAAAAATAAAATAAAGCATGCTTATTTTATTTTCTCCCACAAAAAGTCCAAAAACTAATTTCCACCCTCAACCTACTACGGTTGAGGTGAAGGTATCCTTAAGTGAATATTTTCACTTTGAGTTCAACGGTGTCCTCATATTTCAATTCTGAGTACCAGTTCAAAAGTTACAAAACGCCGCTTGCGCGTTTACTGAACGTACCTGAAAAAAAGTTCGGAAAATTATTAACAGTCACCCTTGACCCATGTCGGTTGAGGTTAGGCTTTGATTAAGTGAAACACGCCCTAAGAAACCCAATGTTACTCTCAGATTTCCAATCTGAGTTACCATTTAAAAGTTATGGATTTTACAATAAAATAATTGTCACTTAATTATTTTATTTACAACCAAAATCTAACTTTCACTGGTGGCCTGTGCCGGCCAATGTTAGTATTTTACTAAAGAAAGAATACCCTCACGATTTTAGCAGTGGTCTCAAATTTTTTATCTGAGTTACCATTTTTGAGTTATAAGCATCTGAAAAATAAAATAACTTTATTTAATTATTTTATTTACAGTTATGCCATTTTTGGGTTTTATCACAGGAGGCCCGCACCAACTAAAATTAAGTCACGCCTAGGGTAAACCCGCCATCTTGAGCGCAATGGTGCCCTTGTATTTCTGATCCGAGTAACCATTTAAGAGTTATTCCACTTTTTCAGGAAAACTGCTTACACGTGCTAATTAAACCTTAATAAAACTTCGACGGATCATTTCGGGCACTCCGGGCCTCGGAATTGCGCGCCATCAGATTTAGCGGTCTTGAAATAATTCCATATAATTAAAAAAAATTATATGTAATTTTCGGGACATTACAAAGTCAATGATTCTCAGGCCAAAACTGGTACAGAATATGACAAAGATGGTTCAAGTGATTATTGAGAGGATGAAGGTAGTGCGGGATCATCATAAGTCCTATGTCGATCATAAGAGGATACCTATAGAGTTTGGCATTGGGGATCATGTGTTTTTGAAGGTGACTCCCCTTATAGGGAAATGAAGGTTTGGTCATGGGAGTAAGCTTTCTCCCCAGTTTTTTTTGGGAATTTTGAGGTGTTGGCTCATGTTGGAGCTATAGCTTATCACATAACACTTCCCCCATAGATAATCTGGATACACGGTGTTTTCCATGTGTCACTGCTCCTTCATTATCTTCATGATGACTCTTGCATCATTTATTGGGGCGAGATTGATGTTGATGATGATGCAACCTTCAAATACCAACCTATATAGATCCAAGACTGTAAGAATAAGGTGTTGCACGAGCGTACTATCCCCTTGGTTTGTGTCTTATGGCGGCATGGTGGTGTAGAGGAGAGTACTTGGGAATGTGAGTCATAGACACACACTCAGTACCCTGATATTTTTTTTATGTTTATATCCTCTCTTGTAACGTTTTTCATTTGATGTTTTTAGCCCCTTAGTGTTTATGAGATAGATTTCTCTTGTTGCTTATTGTGGCTTTATCTCTTTTGAGAGGCATCTCCCCCAAGTGTAACACCCCGACCCCTCTAGACCAGAGTCGGTGAATTACTTGTTATATTGGCATGGTTAGAAGTAATGAAAATATCAAAGGAACGACCGGTTTATTAGTCTTGAAGAAACTAGATACATAGATGTAACTCAAATTACATTGGAAAATGTTACAAAATACAATACATAACAAAAACTAAAAACTACATCCACAAGAACTCAATAAATGATCTCCTCTTCATCACCTGTTGAAGGTAGACAATGAAAGGGTTGAGCTCAAATTCTCATTAAGGGTTACAAATAGTGGAACCATGAATCAATAATAATTGAATCATAAACAATTTGACATAGTTAATACGACATGGTGAATAAATGAAAGACTCACACCATTAATAAACTGATATTGAAACTGCATCCATAGATTTTTTCATAGTGAAAATATCATGGATAGTAATAACTGATAATTAATAAAGAGAATGATTATTAATTTTATGTCATGTATCTAGCACATGATACCATAATACTGTTAAAATGGTTTAGTTCTGTGGGTAGAAACCCGTCCGATTTTTTGAAACAAACTCGAAGGGTTTGTCACCAACTGATTTGTCTCATGAGACCTGTCGATGCATCTAGGGACTATAGAGGCCCCCACCCACCATTTTAAGTCCAAAGTATTCTTTATAAATTGATTTAATATAAGAGAAATATGCCTTTTCAATATCCGTATAGAGTAGAGAATAAGGATTCATCAATATTTCCATAGTTAAAATAACTTTCCAATTACACACCATTTGTAAAATGGTATACGGTTTAGAAAATAAACATATCCATGTTATGAGATTATGGATATTTAATGGAAATATAATTTCAAATGAAATGTAATCTCAAATGGGCATTAGGTACACCACATAAGGATTATTAGGTGCACAATACAAAGTTAGTCACAACAAAATGGTAGTTGAGACAAAGTCCCTTACCACAATGTAATCGGTCAAATCATATGACCAGAACTTAATAACCATCAAATGAATAATTTAATACCAATAATATAAAAAGAATAATTTTATTATATATCAAATGGAAGTACACATATACCACATAAAAGAAATAATTGGCGAACAATGGAAATCTCACATAAATGAAAGTGAGATGAGAAACCCCTTACCTTATGATCGAGTGTGTTCTTCATTTGTTTTAATGACCTGAATAATAAAATTTATATTCATCAATTAATAATTAGAGAAACTAATATACATGAAATTGATTTATTATAACCTTATCAGGTTCATTAATGGCCCCTTTTATGGGTTTAGGAGGATCAATTTTATTCTTTTGGAAGCATTTTCTTCCTTGGTTTTCATGATTCGTTTACTTGTATTCATGAATGGAAGTTTGTTTAAAATGTGGTTAAACTCCCATAATTGTTAATATATATTATTAGTTACATTAAATAGATATAAATGATCTTATAATTATTTTGGGTTATATACTTGAGGATGAATCATTAGTTAAAATTTATTGATAAACGCTTGGATTTAGCTTGACGATTTTGTGCACAATGAACTTGTTTTGTATTATTATTCCATATTATAAGTGTATAGGGAATCCAGAACATTAATGAGATGAAATAAATATATTCTGATCTGGTTCAACCATAAAAATGGTTTCATGACCAGAATTGAATATGGTAACAAAAATTGAGATCTTGTCATCCTTGAATGTGATAAATTAACACATCTCAGACGATGTTTTCATTTTTTAGTATAAGAGGAGGGGGAAAGAGAGATTATGATGAAATATTCCATTAGAATAATATAATTATAGTTCATTTAAGGTACTATAATTATAATAGAATTTTTATTAGGGAATATTAGGAAATAAGTATAAAATAAATGAACTCAAAATAGAAGAAAAATTGAGAAATCTCTCACAAAAATCCGGCAACCTAACGATGTCACTTAAAATTTCATAAAATAGTTTAATGAGAGAAATGGGGTATCTCATCACTCATAAATAATATGGGAATTAAGGGGAATATGTAATGACATATCCCAACATAATACAATTTAAAATAAAATATAAAACATAAATGAAAGCTTTAATAAAAGAGAAGGGTGGTTGATTCTCTTACCTTGTAGAGTAACTCCCAAAACAAGAAGGTTGGGACCTTGGGGGTTTGAGGACACCTTGGGAGGACTCCTAGAGAGGTAATAAATCCATATTTTCAGGATAATGAGTTTGTAATGAAAGAAAACTAAGGGGGTGAGTGGGTATTTATAGTAATTAAGAGGGAGTTTTTTATTAATTAAAAGGGACACCTCATTAGTGGTTTTTGCAAAACCATGAGCTTTCTCATGGTATTTTCCCATGGTTTCATCAAATTGGGACACCTCATGTCATATGTTACTGTAAACAAGTCGACCAGACTTTTATATTAATTATTATATCATCATGATGTCATTAAACTATCGAAAACTCAAAACTGTATTTTTACTATTCACAAAAATTCAAGTATTTTAGAAAAATCCCAAAAATTCACCCTAACCGTTTTTTGATGTGTAGAATTAAAAAATGAACTCCATTTTTTGAAAATAATTTTCTATGTATTTTTAATTTAATTTTTCAATAAAATAATAATTAATTCAAAAAATAACAATTTTAAAGGTATAATTAGCTTTATTTCACATTGAAAAATTAATTAAGATCTCATTATCTTATTACATTAAGAAAATAACATATTATCATTATTTACTATTCATAAGGGTCATATTACTATTCATAAGGGTATGTTACTATTCATCAAAAATCAAGTTGGTTCTATGAGTCTCTAAATGACTTACTGGTCACAATCTAGATGACCATTTTTTGAAATTCAAAACATAGAAGTGAAAAATTTATGTTTAATGGATAGGTTATTACTATCTCCTAAATAACCAAGTGTTGTTACAAAGGAACATAATGCTTTATGAAATTTAGGCTATGAATAGAATGTATTTAAGAGAAGCATACCATAAAATTTTTGGGGTGTTATACCAGGAGAGTGTTTAGGAGATGACATGGTTATTGCGTGATTTTTCACTTGTTTCTCTAGTGAGGTGGTGCACTCTTATGGTGGTGAAAGCTTTGAGAGGTATCTTGTGGGGTGGCTGTTCAGATGAACCCTTTCTATTTCCTCTCTAAGTTGGTTTTGGATTCTCAAGGGAGAGAATGTTTTGATAGGTATCTGATGTAAGGTCCCAGATTTGTGTGGGTCAACCCTTTGCGTGTTTTCAAAGATCGAAGTGCTCAGAGGTGGCTCAAAAGAATTTTAGATAAGTTCGGTTAAGTAAAAGCTGGAAAGGGTGGGATTACATGTCATGTAATTTAATTACACGACATGAAATCATGTTTCACGGGTTGTTTCATGGAGTTAATGTAACACTCCAACACCAAAATCCCGGAGCTAGTGCATTATTTTAAAACATTGGTATAATTATAAGGAATCAAATCCCAAAGGACCGATCAGTTTAGTAGTCTTGGAAAATAGATTACATTCATCAACCTTATATTAAAATTCAAAACATAAAATACAACATAGAAAATCCTTTGATAATTCCATTATTATCCTAGATTAACCTTGCATATCAGTCATAATACACTTCATGGAATCCTGAGAAAATAAAACACAAGAAAGGGGTGAGATCAAATTCTCAGTAAGGGTAAGAATATAAAAGAAGATATTATGAATAATTAATCATAAACCTTAAGGCAATATGTATAGCTATAACACAATCCCTTTAAACATAATCTTGATCATAATACGGTAGGAATAAATAATACCATATAAAACAAGCATAACCATGGATATTATACTAGTCGAATAATCACATGGAATATCCATAACTAATATCATAATGAAGGAATGCATAACGATGAACATCTGCACTATTAAGATATATCCTCGAGATAGATATTGTCAAGATCTATCCTTATGATAGTTTAAGTTTGTGGGTAGAAACCTGTCTGATTTGTGTCAACATCTATCCTCCTGACAATGTTAAAATGCTTGGAAAACAAACGTGAAGGGTTTGTCTCCAACTAATTTCATCTCATGAGACCTACCAATGCATCGAGGGGCTATATAAAGCCCCAACCATCACTTACTAATTCCAATACATTCCTCATATGAAAATGGTGAAATATAAACAACATAATCATTCTTATTCAAAACTAGTATAAGAATTTTGAATACTTTAACCATAAAAAATAATGGTATCTAAAGTAGCACATCCACAGTCAAACATATCATAAACCCTTTAATATAATTTATCATAACAAATCAATATTAGTTAATCATAAAATCCAATAAAGTATGTTGAAATAAATTAAAATAATCTAATAAAACCATTAAAACTCTTTGAGATAAATATCCCATTGAAAACATTTAAAAGTCACACAATTTATAAAAGAAGATATTTAAAAGATATTTTTGAATCAAAGTGTCCCATACCACTTTGAAACTTTTTAAAGGAATTAAAATTTTAAAACATTCATGTCCATATAAATAAATCCTTAAAATCATTTTGAAAACATGTACATGGATGACAAAGATGTCTCAGTAGATACTTATGTATAAGAAATCTTGAATAATAATGAGATTGTAAAATAAAACTTGAAAAAGTTTCATTTTTTAAATCATTTTAATGAACTTAAAAATAGACATAAAATTTTCTTTATAATCCTTTTATATCTATATAAATATTTGTGTAAGATAAAACCAAGAATATTGAAATGGAAAAAAAGATTAATTCTTTAAACATTCAAAGTGTCCCATATCGCTTTGAAACTTTAAATAATAAGACAAATATCTTCAAATTAACATTTAAATACAATTAAAATAAATTTATTCATTATATAAAATATAATAGGGGTTTTATATACACCACACATAAGAAATAGGTGGTGAACATGGCTTATATATCTTGAAAATTAAAAGTGAGACGAAATTCCCTCACCTTAGGTCTGATACTCTCTGTACATGTTTGAAACTCCTTTATAATGGTTTTAAAAATATTATTAAATTCTAACATAATCATAATAATATTTATGATATCATATATGATTCATTTATGACTTTACATTACCCGTTTATTAATAATTTCCAAGTTAAAGAAACATTCTGAGTAATAATCGCTTTGTTTATCGTACGTGTTATGACTTGTTATTCTTGATCATATTACTTAGATCATGATTTAATTAATTCAAAAATGTATAACATGATTTATATATCATATATATTTAGAATATAAATATATATAATAGATATATATATGAAATTAAATACACCATTCATGGAGACAGTAGCCCGTACGTACGTATGAACGTTGTTTCTGTTTTCTTATCGTATTGAATGGAAGTAAGTGAATGACGTATATGTATATATATATTTATATATATAATTTCAGTAGAATTATTATGTCATATATTTCATAATTATTAATAATATATATTTTTATAATCATCCTTGAATGGTGAACGTGGAAGATGAATCACATCACGTCGTAGAGACGGTAAACCGTACGTACACACGAGCGGTGATATCATTTTCTTAATGGTTAAATGATATAAAATTGGATGTGATATGAATTTTAAAGAAATAATATCATGTTATATTTATTATTTAAATCCTTTATATTCATCATTATATCCATATAAATAAAGTGTAATGAAACATAGTTTACACCACAACGTGGAGATGGTAAGTTGTACGCACACACGCATGGTGATATTGTTTTTCATAGGATGGGTAAAAGAAGGAATATGGTTGTAACATAGTAATAAAAACATAAAAATATATAAAATATTCTGTATTTATAACTTTATTATGGAAACAACATAGTAATAGTAAGTATAAGAAGAAAATAAATTGAATCGAATTGGTAAAACAATTACCTCTTCTTCGAGTGTCTCCTTTTGATTTGCACAAAATGACTCCTTATGTTGAATTTATTCCCAAAATATGACCTCTAGGATGAATTTAGGGAGTTTGGAAGATGAATAGGTAGGTTTTTCTTGAGACAAATAGATTTGGAGGTGTTAATTAAATAGAAGGAGAAGTTCCCTTTTATAAGAGAGGTGAGGGGCGCTTTTGGAAGATATTAAAATATTAATTTAGTATAAATTCATTTTCAGTTTCAAATAGATAAAAAGTTATTTATTTCTAGTATAATATTATTATAGTTCTAAATCCACTCAACCAATTAATTTTATACAAGTTTAGGTTACAAAATTAACCTTATCTTTTGGGTTTAACCCTTAGTTAAATAGTTTAACTTTTACCGTGTCTACTTGTCTTTTTACACTATAGAGTTAATATAGTCACTGTAAAATGTCAAACGAACCACAATTGGATCATTTATGACATATTTGAAATTATTAAAGTTATTTGTATTAACTTTATATTTTTATAACTTTATATAATTTAATAAAGTATTATTTATTTTAAAGTATCATTTATGTCAATTTTGATACTATTCAATATTTTCCTTTTTAAAAATATCAAACCAATGTGATAACTTCGAACCAATACTTATAATATGTCACTAAGATGTATATGTTATATATAAAATTAGTTTATGTCATTAATTAAGTAAATTTTATTTATTTTAATAATTTTAATATCATTTAATTGATATTTTTATTAATAAAATAATTTCTGCATCACTATTGTGTCACCATTAATGGTAATTATTTAATATCTAAAAATTATAAATAAATTTATATAATTTAGGAAATTATTTTATATTTCCAAATAATATTTATAATTTATTTTATCTCTTTTATATATCTATGTTAAAATTATTATACTTTTAAGAAACGAGAGTGTGACATTTTGTCACATTCATTAATTATAATAATATTCATGTCATATTCATGGAAAAGGGTCCATTAAATGATTTTATTTAGAAAAATAGGTTATAAGGGTATAATTTAGTCATATAATATATTTTTTTATAGATATTAGGGTAATTTTATAATATTATTTTTACCTTTAATTACCTAATTTACCCTTAACTGTGGTAATAAAAAAATTACTAAAGTTACTATTCATAATGCCAAAAAATAAAAGGACCCTATTTAAATAATTTGGACCCACTGATTCTAAATATGGAATCCATTTTTCAAAATTAAAAACATAGAAGTTTCAGTAATTAATTTAAAATAAATCCTATTGTCGGAATGAAAAACGGGTTTTTAAAAGTTAAAACATTGCAAAAGATTGAAATGTTTTTACATCAAAATTCATGGTAAAATTAATAACAATGAACAAAATTATATTAAATGATAAAAATATAATCTATTTATACTTTAAAACTAATCAAATGTATAATTTAACACTATAAATTATTTTGATGAAAAAAGTTGTTTTCAATTAAAATTTAATATTTTTTTACTATTCATCAAAATATGAAACTTATCAGAAAAATACCAAAAATTGAACCAAAGTAAATTTTTATATTATTATTTCAAAGAATAAATTTATTTTTTCAAATTAAATATATAAAAGTTTCGAATATTGGATTTAAAATGTGTTCTCCATTAAAAGGCGGTAAAAATACATTTTTTGAAAAATACTTCTTTTATCTGAAAAATTGAATTTTTTCTTATATAATGTCTATAAAATACATAAGATTAATGTTAAAATTATATCAAATATATAAAATTAAAAATGTGGTTAATACTATTCATAACTGCTAATTTAATTGCTAGGTTATATATTATATTAAATAATAATATCATATTAATATATTGTTGTTCAGTAAAACTGGGTCTTGCGTGCAATGAAAACCAACTCATTATTATGTGTAGCATAAACTTAACATGGTGTTACACAAAAATAAAGCAATAAACAAAATTAAATTTATTTGGAAATGAAAATATTGTAATATCTCAGGGTGTTACAGTGAAAGAGGGGTTCACGACGTGAAATACTCTGGAGTCTGAAAAATAAAATAAAGCATTGAGGTGACATGTTTTTTGGAGGAACTCGAACTCAAGGCATTACATGATGTGAAATGGGATTAAACGTTGTGTAATTTCCTGAAAGTGTATGTTTTAAGTGTTTTCTAGCCGCTTGGTTTTTATCAAACCTATGGCTGCAGTGGGTCTCCCTCGACCCCAAGTGACTTGATGACCCTCCCTTTAGCGTTTTGGGGATTCCTTCATCAAGGAATGATCCCTCGCTCCTTTATTCAATCCTTAATTATCCATCTTCGATATAAGATATGATCTAACCCCATTCTTGAGGTTTCTTCAATCTATTTCCTTTTGTTTCTCCTTGGCATGTGATGGAACATGATCTCCATGTTTCTAATGGAGTTTCCTTGGTTGTTGGTTGTGTGATTGTGTTGTGACATCCTCGAGTGGATGCAGTTGTTGCGAGATAGGTGATTGTGATCCATTGCTTTGATCCGTTCTCATGCGAAGAACTTCAATGACCATTTGAGGTAAGGGATTTGTTGCTTCTCCTTTTATTTACATGAAATAATAGAAATAACATGATTTATCCCCTTGGATCACAATAAAATTAACCTAATAATTATATGAACCAGATTAAAGAATCGGTATCAATGGTATGTTTTTGCTTTATATCATGATAATGATTTGCCTCTTGATTTGGTAGATAGTTTGATATCTATGTTTTTCTTATTTATCACATCGTTATTGATGGAAATTGGTAATGAATGTAAAGACGAAATTAATTGATAATTAATTGTCTAAAAGATAAATAGGCACATTTAATGAATCCAGTTGTTGTTGTTGAAATTTGATGATGATCAAATTGATGGAGATATGCATGTATAATGGAATTGGTTAATAAACTTGAAGCATGTTTATGCTTGTTAATAAATGATTAAAGGTATGTTAAATTAATTGTTTAATTAATTTGGTGATAGATTATGATATCTTGTTGCTTAGGTTTCCCATAGTTGAAACCTATGAATAATGAATCGGTTAATTCAAATGGAATAAGAGCTAGTTGTGTGATAAAGTTAATACCTTTGTAGGGCCTAAGTTTCCTGTTTGTTGTAAAGGCCAAGTGCCTTATGATTTGAAGCCATGAGAGCTCGTTGTGTGTGAAAAATGAATGCCTTGTTTAAGGGCCAAGATCCCATTGTTATGCTTGTTCATGCTTCTTGTGATGTGATCTAGATACGAGACTTGTGGTTGCGGGGGAAGGGAGGCCCAAATGTGATGTGAGCCTGGGATGGATAAGCCTGGAGGGCTGTTGTGGTGTGTGGGGGTAGAGAGGCCCAGTGGTTGTGACATCAATTGACACCTAGAGGGGAGAGATGCATCAGTTTATGAATGTGGGTTTTGGGGAGGTCACCAGAGATAATGGAACAGTTTGAAGATGGGCTTACCCATTGATATGAAAGTGGATTCTTGTTTATTCTATTTTTTTATCTGCTTTACTTTCCACACTACTTGAGGCAGATGGGTTTTTCTTACTCTCCTTCCAAAATAGGAAAAGATGCGTAGGGTATGACACATGCTTTCTGTGTTTAGATTCTCAAGGATGTATGGGTATATGATCCTACTGTAGGTGGAAAAGACTTTACTGGTATCTCATCTACTCACCATGTTGATCCCCTTGTATTTGGTAGCTTATAATGTTTTCCTAGACTACCTATAATTATGGAAATGGTAATGCTATTAAATAAATAAATTAATGATGTTTAACCCATGAAATTGGAGCTTGCTGGGATGCAATTTTTAGGTAATATTTCTAAGAAGTTGTGGACTCAGTTTGGTTATACCTAGAGGGCATGAAACTTTGTTGAGATGGTAATTAAATGTAATTTGGGAATGATAATGATTAATTAATATTTAAATAATTAATTAATGTAAATTGAAACTGATAAAAAGGGATAAAGTAAATTAATTTATCTCTTTAAATGGTTGTGTTCTTATAGGATATCTGGTATTATCTATGGCAGTTGGGAGTTTGAGAGACGTTATCTACAGTTGAGTCTAAGTCTAGGTTATACCCATAGTGTGGTTATGAAATATATTATATCTTATATGTTTTGTGCTTCTATATTCTACTCCACCCTGTCAGTTAGGTAGACTAACACCCCAGGGATTCTAAGCCCTGAGGGGGGGGGGGGGGGTGTTTTCCCCAACATCCTGGTGGGAGGATGGATGGATGACTACCCCCTTTGGACACACTCTCTTCTCTTGGTAGTTACTTATGCTGGTATGCATGGCGGTTAGTTTTCCCTATATATGTGTGTAGAGGGCTGTAGTGGTTTGTGGTTATTTCACGCACATATATCCTAGATATACTTTCCTAAGGACTACTATAGGTATAACATGTATAGGACATGATGTCTTGAGGATCCTTACTTAGTGTATGGGTTGTAATGGCTTGAGGTATAATACCCAATGTATGATACACATTATGTGAGTTGTGGTGGCTCCTGAAAACTACCTAGTTACTTTTGGTTATGTGGACGTGGGGGTTATGTTGCACGAGGTGTATGTTGTGGCGCTTCGCCCATGTGTCTTTTGGCTAGCCTTTTTAAAGAGAGATGCTCGGGACGTGCAACGTTGGGGAAAAACAGAAAACTAGTGGGGAAATGGTAGCTGGGTACCCTTGATATTATTTATTATATTATATACTCTTGTGTGTGATACTTGGTGAGAGTATCCATGGTGAGGCTAGGAATATAGTATACCTATTAGGTGATAAGTTAGTTTCACTTGTTGTTCATTTTGCTTTAGCATGCTTTC
This sequence comes from Viscum album, assembly GCA_963277665.1. Lineage (NCBI taxonomy): Eukaryota > Viridiplantae > Streptophyta > Magnoliopsida > Santalales > Viscaceae > Viscum > Viscum album. Next base: position 196,202,908 of record OY728131.1, on the reverse strand, counting down.
TTTACTTTTGCACGAGAGGATCCATGGAGGATCCTACTGAGTATACTGTTATACTCAACCTATGTAATATAAACTATTTTCAGGTTAGTTGCAGTAGGTTGGAGATCAGGTTGTTTACTACTAGCTTGGGGTTTGTGGGAGCTGTTTGAGCTTCGTGGTCGTTGCCGTTTTACTTCCTTTTGGTACTTGCAGTTTTCCTTTTCAGTTATAGTAGTCTTTTCATGACATTATATATGTGTACTTGGGTTTTCTTTTATATTTTAGCCTGAGTAGGATTTGGTTGGTGTCTATATTATCTATCTCCTTTTTATGCATTCTCTTAGAGGGTAATGCCTTCCATTTTTGTGTTTACTATACCCTCGGTGCTAGTCACTAACCCAGGGCCTACTGGAGGCGGGACTCAGGTGTTACTATCTCTCTTCTCCCATTGTCGACCTAGGAGGGGTACACTTTGTGGGGAGGGGGTAGTGAAAAGTTGGATACCCATACTATCAAAGTTTTTGGCATGAATATACCATGCACTTGATAAATCCATGCATCATATGTAGGATATAGCTATATATATCTCATATGTATGGCTTTAGGGCATATAATTTTCAAGAACATCACATGTTTTGGGTTCCATTGGATGTTCCTATCTATGAGCATGTGTATTGGTCTCTTGACTTGATATCATTATCAATATTTTTTATTTAATCACATACTTTGATGCATGATGAATATAATGACTCATGTCATTATAGGTCATAGAATTTGGGGGAAAATTAAATTTTGAGTCCTGGAGGAGAGGTGTTTTGAGAATTGGGATTTTGGTCATAAATTTAAGAACTTTGAAACCTCTAGGATATTTTTTTACATATGTTTGTGTGTTTAGGAGGTGCTTGTAGGAATCAGGTGAGGGTATAAAACCTATTTCTTTAAACACCAAAACCACTTGGTACCCAGTTAGGGTACATTAGGTGTGAGGTGAGACCCCTAGAAGCCAGGAGCCCCTAGAGGTTCATCAGGCACCCAATGGTTTTATGAGTTTTTTTAAAATGACATGTTTTAAGTAAAATACCCTCCCTTCTATTTTAATCGCTCAACCCAATCCCCTTCCATATCCTATTTCCCCTATCTTATCCTCCTTTAAGAAGATCCTAGATCACTGTCTCTCAACAAATCACAGTGTCATCTAAAGTAGGAGGCTTAACTCACTGAGGCTAATGTAAGTCCCAATACCTCTCTCAATATTTCTCTCTTATAATCATTGTTTCAGTGTAAACCTCATTTTAGGTCGTATTTTCCTAATTTTTCAATTTCATGAAAAAAAGTTTGAATTGAGAAGCTATATCAGATGAGTTAACTCTCAAGAACATGAGGTAGGTGGTTCTTTTTATATTTCATCATATTTCTTGTCTTTGTATGTGATGTGCATACATGTTACTTAGGTTACAAGTTCAGGATTTCTATAGAGTGTTCAGGTGAGTACTGGGCATGTGTTAGGCTAAGATACAACCTCTTTGGTGTGATTTTATTGTGTCATGAATAATTGGGTTATTTTAGAGTGGTTAGATATTTTTTCCTCTAAGGGGAATGACCTCTATCCAAGTTTAATGAACCATATGTGGGCCTAGGTTCATGTAATTGATTATGAATAACCTAGTCTGTGTTTTTAGAGGTTTTAGGGTCTCTCATGTGGTGTGAGACTTGGGTAGAGGTTTTAGTAAGTGGAAATATAGAGGTTTTGTGTGGGTAAGGTGTTGGGTGTGCCTTATGGACTTCAAAGATCATTATTAGGGCTTGAGTGATGGTGAAGTAATTCCTTGGGGTTAAAGTTTAATGACCCCCTCCCCCCACTAGTACCCCTCCTCGAATGGTAGTGAATATATAGATGATCCCAAAGTCTGTCTCGAATAGGCCATAAATCGATGACTAACATTGAGGGTATAAAATGCATACAAATGGGAGGCATTACCATTTTTACATAAATTTAAGGACAAGAGATAAGATTAGATCCACCAATAAATTCCACAACATAAATAAATACACAATCCCAATAAATGAATATAATGTCATACAAAACAAAAAACAACTAAAATGCCAAAAAAATACTAGGCAGTGACCAAGAAGCTCTAATAGATCATGAAAAACCAATCTGACCTAGTAATTACCAGATCAATCAACAACCAACTCTCACAGACCAGAAAAAAATTATATATACATTGGGTGAGCATATAGGTATACTTTGTAGGATCATCCATTAAACCTCTCATAAAAAATGTGAAAAAATTATGCTAAATATCAATTAATAAACAAATTAAACTTACTCATTTCCAAGCAGGTAAAACTATATCTCATTATCACCATGACTCGCTCACTAAATAACCCATAAAAGTAAGAATATCCATATAAAAAAATATGCATAAGAAAGGCACCTCACTTCCACTTCTCCATTGGTTTTTTCACTCTCATGCCTCAATGCTAAATGTCCCATGATATACTCCCTTCTATAAGTCATCTTTCACCTCATACATACATATTATAGCCATATCATCATCTCATTTTGTATCCCATGCAACTCGTCACAACCTAATTATCCTCATCTCATCTATAACCAATTAGTAAGTCTAAAATCCACTAAAACTCACATATCATGTATTATATATCAATGCATCACAATCCATTCCAGTACACCAATAATAAATCGTAATCATTATAGTTGAAATACAAGTATGTGTTATAACCTCAAGCTGATACAACCCAAACATACATGTACAATAAAACTAAGATCCATCACAACCCACATATACATATACCATATAATTTAAGCCATTATATCTTGAATATTCCTACACATCATACTATGTATAAAGGGATAGTGGGGAATAGGAAGAAGTCAGTTATACATTCCCTCACCAACCTGGATGTTGAGGAAAACATCCATACCCAAAACATTTGGGCTTCAAAGACTTTCCAGACTTGGGTGGTGGAGTGTATAAAATCATAAAATATAAGAATTGTGTATCACACAACCAACCAAGGGTGACTATTTAGCCATAGAATCAACTAGAGATATCATACCACATAACACCTAGCTTCTAACACTAAGTTCTAGGGAACTAAATCTCATAGAATCACATAAACATCAAGATTCAAATTCATTAACCGTTTTAATTTAGTAGTTAGAAATTACTATATAGTCATTAAACCCCATTACAAATTATGGTTTAATCATTACATTTCATTACTATCCCACATGCTTTCATAATTCATATTTTAATTTCTAGATTCTCATTCCATGCTCATAGAGCACCAAGCCAACCATCCTAATGTTCCCAATTGACTTATCTCATGACTACCATCATCAACAACACTCATACCATGAGTTCATATATAATTTCATTTTCCATTCCTTAATACGAGTATTCTAGGACTCAACTTGAACTACCACAAACAATGATGCACTCACGGTGCATAGGAAAACTATAACAGGTAGTTTAAAAGCATAATAATTAATCATTAAAAAACCATCCATCAAGTAATAAGAAAATTGGGAAAGCCTCTATATCAACCTGAACCAATCAATAAACCCTTTACAATCATCTGGTAGATAGGTAAGCCCTGCTATCAACCTAAGAGATCTACCCCATCTCGATGATAGACATGAAGAAATCCCCACTATCAACTCATGCCATCCATTTCATCCATACTCAAACCTATACACCAAATTATAGTAAGGTTATACCATCAAACACACATTTCTAGAAAACAAGAATGCACTCACACAACCCTAAACATTTATCTCTAGAAAACAAACTTTTTACCACCATATTGAATCAATCTATTCATTTTTCATAAGTTTTAAATAACAAGTAACCTATAGACAATAACTATTAATAAATAGGAATCAACCATAAACATATGTCGAGAAATACTTTCATAATAAATAGTTTCCAAGGAATAATGGTAATTAGATTCATATCCCTCTTTCATTAATCACTTTATCTTCACTGGATTTTTGTTTTTTAACCAATTTCAATTTTATCAATCATGCTAGGAAATAACAATAAACATAGTGAATGTAAAACACACTATCTAACAAATATCAAGAGGAATCATCAATATAGAATCACCACATGTGATCACAAATACCTTCTGATTCATTCTTAATTTGGGTTATTATCTCCATTAAGGAAAATTCCACCATTACCCAAAGAAGCTAAAGAATGATAATCCCAAAATTTCACATAAAAAAATAAAGTTCATGCACCTCCTACCTCAAGATGAAACTTTCAATGTTCTCTAAGTAAGAATGGAAGGAAAAGTGAAGACCACTAATCACCTCTCTTATAATAAACTCGTGATCCCTAAGGATATCACCCCGCAAGGAATCATCCATTAGTCATAAAAATAAACCCACAAAAAATGAAGGAAACTAACTACCATAGCATGACAATATAGAACATGAGAGTGTATAACCAAATAGAGAAGAAGTAAATAACCTCATATCACCAATGAATGATCCCTAGAATTCGGGGGATAAAGCCTAGAAATAAGGGATTAAATTCTTTGAAAGAGGCCCTCAGGTCACCTAGGGTTCGAAGGAGAAGGGATGAAATAAGAGTAATTCGAGATGGATCCCAAATTTATATAGGCTTCAATTTTAATAGACCGTGATGCAACCCCCTTGATCATACCCCAACCCTTAGGGGTTTCACCATAACTACAGTCCAGTAAGGGAGACCACACTATAAAAGTTTGAACCTATGGAATCCACAACACAAATCCCATTTATCTCTCCCAGATCCTAAAAACTTTGGGTAAGGCCATAACACAACCTACACACCACGCTGCAATCACTATAGGAAAATAGCGATTTAGCGACGGTTTTGAAAATCGCCGCTAAATGTTTTTCGAGATAAATTTAGCGGTGGTTTTTTAATAGTATTTTTAAAAACCATTGCTAAATTTTTTAAAAATATTTTTTAAAAATATTTAAAAAAAAAATTACATTTATTTTTAGCGACGGTTCTTTAAAATCCACCGCAAAATTGAAGGATTTTTTTAAAAAAATATTTAATTATTAATTATTAATTATTCTTTGCTACCATATATAGTTTATTATTTATAATTTTAATTAATTATAGTGTGTCAATTAATAAATATTTATAATTATTAGTTAATAATAAATTTAAAGTGAAAAAAATATTCAATAAGTTGAAAATATGACTTTGACATCAAATGACCACAACTTTTGATTTGAGGGTCAGTTTTAGCTCCAAAACTAGTCAAATCGAAGCTTATAAAATGATATAAAATCAAATTATATTTAAATTTTGTAATAATTAAAAAAATAAAATTTATTATAGTTTCAAGAAAAGTTTGAAATCAAACTCGAACATCAAATGACCATAAATTTTGATCCGGGTGTTCGTTTGAGCTCTACTATATATCAAATCAAAGCCTCTAATGAGATCTATGCCCATAGTGACACAGGTAAACCTCTATCACATTTTTAAGGCCCAAAAGGTCCCATAAGGCCTTTAAAACTGAGTTTTTAGTCGGGGTGATCAAATTTTTTAACATTCGATGGATTTCAGCCACATTTAAGGGGGTATTTTTGCCCTTTTTCAGTGGAGACCGAATTTATTCCCAGAGCTTACATTCATATTGATATTATGGTTTTAAAATTTTATTGGTTTTCACAATATAATTTTATTTATAATTAAATATGTGCATATTTTCTTATATTTACTGATAATAAATCACTTGTATAAATACATATTTACATAGAAATGTATTTTTAAACATATAAAAAATATGGAAATAAATATTTATTACTCATTTCATTTAAAATAAATAATTTTTTACTTTATTTACCTTATAAAAATGCATTAATATGTATATATATACCTATATATGTAATGTTTATATATAAATTTGTGTGGCACAATAAAAAATTTATATTTATGTGTATATTATAATATATGTAAATAAATACATATATATGAATTTTTTTTGTGTATAAATAATATATAAATTTATTTTTATATAAATATATCATTATCATTAAATATAGCATATAAATGAATTTATAGTAAAACTATTTGAATATATATATATATATACACAAATATATAAATAATGTTTATATATACATATACATGTGTATTGATAAACAAATATATATTTATATTTATATTCTAATATATGTAAATGAATATTAATATATAATATATTTAAATAAATTTAAGTATATATATATATATATATATCATACACATTCAATGAGATTTCATCTTCATTTAAGAGTGTCTTCATATGCTTTTTATGTCATTTATGATTTTATTCCATTGATTTACATTCCTATTGATTTGATAGTGTTGCAATTATTGTGCTTTCTCCTCTTTTGGTAATTTATTGTTAATTATATATATATCTATTTATATGAATTTATGAATATTTGTGTAAATATTTATACATATTTATGTTTATATATTTTTATATCATATATGAGTATATATATAGAGAAATTTATATTTACTTCCGCTTATATATATATATATTAATATAAAATTATATATCAAAGTGCGTTTATATATATTTATGTAAAATAAATGTATCTTTATGTATATCTATGTAAATTTTGTTATATGTATATATATTTATAGATATTTATATCCATTTATTATTTATTATTAATCTATTATTTATTTATTTTTCATTATTAGTTTATTATTTTATTATTTTATTATATATATATTATTTATTTGTTTATAATTCATCCTCTTATTATTTATTTATAATTTAGTTCTAATTTTTTTGTTTATTATATATTTATTCACTATTTTTTTATTATTTATAAATTAAATATTAAATATTAATTTATTTTTTATTATTTTATTTTATACTATTAATTTATTATTAACATATTATTAATTAATTATATATGCATTATATATTTATTATTTATTTATTCATAGTTTATTATTTATTATTTATTTATTCACAATTTATTATTTATTAATTTACTATTTATTTACCATGCATTAATTTATTTTTTAACTAATTAATTATTTATACATTACTTATATATTATATATCATATATTATATATCATATATCATATATTATTTAGTATTTATTATTTACTATTTACTATTTACTATTTACTATTTACTATTTAGTATTTAGTATTTAGTATTTTGTATTTACTATTTATTATTTACTATGTATTATTTACCATTTATTACCACATTATATATATATATATTTATTATTCATTTATATTCTATTTATTAATTAGTAATTTGAAATTAGTAATTATTAAATATTAATAATTACTTATTAATTATTAATTATTGATTATTGATTATTGATTATTGATTAATCATTATTGATTAATAATTATTGATTAATAATTATTTAGTTCATACCTATTTGTTATGTTTTATTTGTTTTTTCAATATATATATATATAAGTATATTAATTTCTACTTATTCACCACATGAAGAGTCTACTGGAGTGGTAAAGTCTTTGGAGAATAAGCAAGAGGTAAGGGGTTTAAATCTCACCCAACACAGAATTTATATATATAGCATGGGCATGTGCATGGACATGGGTATGATCATGGTAATAATAAATAATAATTAATAAATTAATAAATTATGAAAATAAATAAATAAATAATAAATAAATAAATTACAAAAATAAATAAAAAAATAAAAAAATAAAAAAATTAATTATGAAAATAAATAAATAAATAAATAAATTATGAAAATAAATAAATAAATTAATTAATTAATTATGAAAATAAAAAAATTATTTATTTATTTATTTGTGAAAATAAAAAAATAAAAAAAATAAAAAAAAGAAATTAAAAACTGCTGTTATATCATTTAGCGACAGTTTAAACCACCGATAAATCATTCTGCGACGGTTTTAAAAAACCGTCGCTAATTGATTGTCGACACATGATTTAGTGACAGTTTTCTAAAACCATCGCAGAATGATTTGGTGGTGGTTTAAACCACTGATAAATGCCAATTTTGGCATAGTGAATGACCCCCCATATGACAGAGATATAGAAACCTGATCCCTAGGGTTCCACAATGCAACCTATACCCACACCATAATTATTTATGATCGAAAAAGGAACCAAAATCAGCCAGTCTAGAACTCCATGTTGTAAGGAAAACTCCATGCAATAAGGATTATCTCCAAACTATATCACACTGTGAGACCCACACCAATGCTGCAACCTCCTCTTTCGGATGAAATTTTAGCTTAGCACCACTTCCTCCCACTCCATTTATTCTAAGACACTTCAAATTACCCAAAAATACAAAGTAAGGGCTCAGAAAAAACTGGGCCCTTACATCAGATACCTCACAAATAACTCTCATACTTGAGGATTTAAACCAAAACCATGAAGGAAAAGAAAGGTAAATAGAACAACCACCATGTGAGAAACCTATCAAGGATATTTATATAATTAGAACATGACTAACACATCAGAGAAACAAGGTGTGTAAACACACATCACCATCCATCATCTCATAAAACAAGTAAAAATCATACACAACATCTCAATAAAAATAAAACATCAAACAACTTAGGATGTTGAGCATGAATTTGTGACACCAGCTACCAAGTACACTCTTCCAAGCCACTGTGTCTCCATAGGATATGAACCAAAGGAATATACATTCTCTTGATAGTCTTATATCTCAGTAGGTCATTTCTAAAAGGTCATATCATATTCAACCTCCAGCTCACCCCGGTCAATGGCATGGGAATCATCGTGAAGATACGAGTGAAGCTGTGATACATGGAATATGTCATGGATCTGAATCATCTACAGGGGCAGTGATAATTGATGCACAATAGTTCCAACACGAGTCAACACATTGAAAGTTCTAACAAATCAGGGATAAATATCACACCCACAACTGAACCTATGCCTCCCATGATAAAGATATATCTTCAAGAACACATTATCTCTAATTTATAACTCTAAAGGCCTCCTTCTATGATCAATATAGGACTTCTGATGATCCCTCACTACCTTCACTTGACCGCAGATCACCCGCACCTTCTCTGTTATGATTTGCACCAATTTTGGTCCAGGAATCACTGACTCCCCGACCTTGATCCAACACAATAGAGATCAGTAAGGTCAATCATATAATTTTTTTAATAGATCCATATAAATAGTGGAGTGACATTTGATATTATAAGCGAACTATACCAAGTGTAGGTGCCTCACCCACAAACCTCTAAAATCCAAAACTCATGAGTGCAACATGTCCTCTAAAGTCTATATAGTCTACTCTGTCTGACCATCCATCTATGGATGAAAATAAAGGTTCTAAGAAAAGTGTAAGCGCCTTTGGTGGGTATTAAATTAAAATTTATTTTAATATAGAGTTGCTCAAAACCCCAAGAGATAATCTTTCACATTAAATTTATAATTAATTTATTTAGATCAAGAAGAAATGATTACCTCATCTTAGGATCCTTTCTATGATGAATTTTTTGATCATATAAAAACCCTTTTAGATTAACTTCATTGTGATGTAAGAATTCAAGTATATAATCCCTCTAGCAGTGATCCACACATGCTTCTTTGATCTATGAGAAATAACAACTGATTTCTGGGTGCTGGTGTGGTGAATCAAATATCTTGCGTTATTCATCCTAATTGCTTCAAGATACTTTGGGCTTGAAGGTGTTATTTTTGTTCTTAATAGTATTAGAGGAGGAATTCGAGAGAGAGAGAGGCCTATTATTCCCAATGATTTTTTGTCCTCAATTTTCAATTAACCCTATACAATAAACATAACCACATATTTATAGGGCTAGAGTTTAGGTTAAAATATTATTTAATTGCATACCCACCCTTAAAAAAATATTATAATCTTTAATAAACCCCATGCCATATAATATTATTATTATTAATAATAATATTAGTTTATGTTATGCGCTAACTTCGCGTCGACGTGGATTGGCGATGGCTTCATGGATCGGGATCTGGTCTCAACTGGTTCTCGGCTTCAGGTGCGTTCCAGTGCGGTTCGATGTCTGCTACGATGCGATTCGGAGGGGGAGATTTGGTTTTGTTCTGGATTTCTGTTTGTGGTTCACGGTTGGTATTTTTTTGGCGCTGTCATCTCCATAGGGGCCCTGTTCTTCTGCTGGTTCCTTCTGCCTCCTGCAGCTCGTCTGTTTCGGGTTGTAGTGGATGTGTTCGAAGGGCGCTTCTCGGTCACGGAGGGGTTCTTATGGCTTCGGTTCCAGCAGTGATTGCTCCGGGTTGATTGCTTTGGGAGAGTTTGTCTTGCTCTTCCCATTTAGTTGTTCTCATATAGTTGTTCTCATTTGGATTTGATGTCTCGAAAATTGTGGTTTTCTGGAAGTTATTTTGGTTTTTGTCTCAGAAGGCCACGACTCAAGGGATTCTACAATGTTTAACTTACAAAAAGACACATCAGATGAGGTTGAGGGAAAATAGGTTCCACTATTTCATGGTTTTTTGGAATCAAAAGATTGAGAGGGTATGAATTTGGCCACCGGTACCATGCCTGTGCTTTGGCAGGGGTCAGCTTGCCATGCTGTGATGAGACTTTGGAAGCTAGATTTTATGGTAGTTTGTTGCTGGGATGAGCTTCTCTTTTGCAGTGAGCATTGTTTTTGATCTTGAGTTTTGGTCTGTTGGAGACTGTTGTTTTGTAGTTAAGTCTTGATGTCATGGGTTCTCACTTCCCCTTAAAAGTTTTTGGAAAATAAAAAAAGTAATTTTCAGTCAGATGTGCACTAACTTGCGTAACGATAAATATTATTTTACCAACTTGTAAATTAATATCTATAACCAGATGTGATCTTGGTCCACTCAAACTTCTCAACATTTATTGAATACCGAAATAAATATTTTATTCACTTAAATAAATATTTTATTCATAAACCAATGAATAAATATTTATTAAATATTCAATAAAAAATATATTTTATCCACAATCCAATAAATAAATATATATTAAATTATCACATAAATATATAAATTAGTTATTTAATTAATAAATAATTAATTATTACCTTATTAATATTAGTGATCAATAATAATTGAATAAAATTATTCCTTGACCATGATAATAATATTTATTCTGATAATTAAATTCAAATAGAATTTAATCAAGATCAATGGAAACACTTAGTGTGTGAACCTCTAAGATTCTTTCTCATTGGCATTAGGAAAGTATGCCTAAAGTCCAAGATTACTATCCAGTAATGGGTCAAGGAACCCAATATAAATAACTTAATTTCATAATGTTGATAACCAAATACGAATGCTCAATGTGTAATATAATATCTTTGTCTCAATATCTCATCAATAAAGTTGTACATATCTATCATTAACCTATATGCTTGATATGTCTTTCTTTGACTATCTGAAATAAACATAATTACACTATAAACATGGAATTTAATGAGATAGTTATATTTCAATCAAAGTTCCGAGATATCAACTTCTATAAAGATGGAAGAAACAAACCCTTCCTTGAATTATCCATTAATAACATGTCATTTGTGACGCAACCAATATACCCTACTTCCCGCCAACATATGGCATGGAAATTTTTGTAAGTAAATCTAATTGTGTGAGTCATGACATGCATTAATGATAATCTTAAAGTCTAAGGACCATTACACATGCTCATAGATAGGAATATCTGATGACACCAAAACATAAATAATTCCTACCAGTAGTCTTATTCTCATAATTCTCCATCTTGGAGATTACCAAGTACAAACTTCATAATAAGAATCCTTGTCCTCTTACAAGTACTCACACCTGGCGGTCTATATATCATGTTCCCTTTCATAGTACTTTACCAGACCATAGAACTAGTTTTAAGAATATCCTCATAACACTTCAAGGTTCTCATCATAGTATAGAATTTCCATACCCTTTTCAATATGATAAATACTCAGGGATATTATCACATCAATGTTATAAATAATGACAATAAATATGTGATAATATATTTAAATTAATATTCAAATCTTTGAATATGAATGTAATATTAAGTACAAAATTAGTTGGTTATAGGGTACCAACTCCAATAAACTCCCACTTTAACTAGATCCAGCTACCAACGAATGGTTAGTTCTCACATATAGACACATGCTTCTACTGGGTACAGATAAAACTACTAGGCCTATCACATTTCTATAGATAGGGTTGAAAAAATCCACATGATGTTTTGGAAAACCTGTTTACTACAACATTACTATCTTAAGAAAATCCCTCAAGTAGTGATATAACTGAGTATCCACCTATTATTCCCATGTCAAAGTCTTGACATCCTGACTAAATCCATAATCAAATATCATCATGATAATGATAAAAATATTTCTTTTGGTATAAACCAAAATCAGAAAAGGACATTTCTAAACACTTCTTAAGATGCATTATAAGTTTCAATATACTTGAATATTGTAGATATAAATACCAATAAATCTAATAAGTTTTTATTATATATTATTATAACCTTTTATGTGATACTAGATAAAATTGAACCAAATGAATACAAGTGTTCAATTCACTTGATCACTAGTATTCCCACTTCTCCAGACACCAAAAAATCATCCAGTTATACTTTTTAAAGTACTGTTGGATAGTTATAACTGCAATTCAATGCATTTATATTGGATATTTTTTATATTAAAATACTATGAAACATACATTAATAATATCAAACTTCAGTACATATCATGGAACATGAGATAAATTCCCAGCACTTAATCTTGTAAAATTGTATTAATCTCAGTAATGTCTTCATATGCCTATGCATGTTTTGCTGAAAGGATTATATGCCAACAATAATTTGGTCTTGAATTATTATAACTTTTATTTTTTAATACATAGTTAATATATGTACTATGACTAAATTGAGAAAAATCATGGATCTATCTTGTAGATATTGTTCCCTAGAACATAGTTGCTGCTTTAAGCCATACTTGGAGAAATTTCATTCCTCATTCTTAACGAACTGGTAAAACACAATTTTTTTTCCATATGTTATCAATATATCTATATTGAAAACTTATAGTTCTCTCACTAACCATATATAGACACATGCCACTCATTCACTTCTTAATGAATATTCTATGATCACTATACATGATTTATTTATAAATGAATTTATGTATTATGAATATCTTATTGGAATTTATTGATGTCATCGACACTTTTAAGTTATGCCTAGTAGACATATACCGCATGGTATCCTTTTGGTCACATCATATATACATCTACCATAAGGTTTAATCTAAGTGATGTGGCCTTGATAATCAATATCCCAATATGATAATCATAGAAATATTATTTGAAAAATTATAATTCAAAAAGGATTTTATTCATGATGATTGGTGTATAGGTTTTTTCATAGACTAGTACTTTAAAAAATCAATCATTATTTATTGGCACTGTATTGTACCATCCATGTTAAGTTTCTCTTGAATACTAACCAGTAGTATCAAGTCTTATAAAAATTCAAAATATGGAGTCCCTGAATCTTGATATATTGATTCTATTACTTGAATTTATACATACTTATCAACTTTACCATATTACCATTTACTGATACATTATAGGAATATTTATTCTAAAAGAATAATACATGTATCACCCACCATTGTGAACATAAACCACCTCTTTGGTTATAAATTCCTAATCAATATATATCTCTAGAACCATTCCTCCCATTAAGTTGTGTGGAGTCTAGTATTCCTATGCCAACTCATGTTCATCCAAATCCTGAACTCATAAAAGTTAATTATACTCCCACTATCTTCAAAGTGATAGGATTCCTTTATGGAAATATATTCGATCTTGACTAGAAGTTAATATTCTTAGTGTCCATAAGATCATTAACTCAGATGCACCTTAGTGTTTTGATGTTCATTTTTAGCCAAGGACATCTTTTAGAAAACCGTTTTCAATAAACACTTGTGGTAGTGTCTTAATAGATTCTTATTATATCGAAATTGATTGATATCCATTGGAAAATTTATTTGGAATATGCTTTAGTTGTTTCACATCTATTTACAAAAAAATTATTGGAAGAAATAATAAAATACTTTCAATATATATAAGACTCACCATTGATCTTCCTTTTATTAAAATCATGAAAATGATGTGTATAAGGAAATGTGAGTTTGGGATTACCTTTAATTCACATATATAATCAATGAATACTTAGATGAGATGTTCTCTGACAATCCATCCCATAGGTTCCTTAATCTTTACCAAGTGTACTCATTTACTTCACTAAACATTTCTAAAATTTATTAAAGAAATATCATAAATTATATGAAGTTACCTTTATATTTAGAATATTTCACATGGCAATGTTGAACTAACTCTAAAATTTTTGTGACATACCTTTATTTATAAAGGTTTCTATATATAAAACATGATAAGTAGTTTGATTTTATATATAGTACCTTAACTTAATTGAGACTAAACCAATTTTATGGATATAAAAAGGGAAACTATTTTTAGTTTTATTTGATAAAGAATTATCTTTACACAATTTGGTTATAGTCTTATATTTTTATATAAATCATTCATTGTAATGGATATTTGTGATTCAAGAGTTATTGGGCTATTAGTTTAGTATTTAAGTTCCATAAAAATATTTATTCTAAAAATGAAATAATGTCTTGTTGTGTAAATATGGACACTAAGAAAAATGTTTTGACACACTTATTAAAATATTGAATCAATTTAATCTGGAAATGAGAAATAGTGATCTCCCCTTAGCTAACATAAGAATCACTCTTTCTCAGCTCCATTTGAGTTCACTTTATAACCTTTCTATTCTTTCTTGTTTCTTGTATTTAAAAACATTTATGTTATAAGAATATTGTATTTAAGACACAAGCGGTGAATATAAACTTTGATGAATATACCTAAAGTGAATGCAACTATTTTCCTCTTCAATTCATTATAATTAATTTTCCAGTGTCCATTGTTTCAACATAAGAAGAAAATAACCTCCTATTTATTCTTTTTTCCTTTGAATATTTTGTCTCTTTGAAGGACGTTGTAAAGGATATTTTGGATTTATATTAGCCATGGTATCTTTATCCTTTTCTTTCAAACTTTTCACCATAAGGGATGGATAAATAGGTTTTAACCAATCCTTATCTTCTTGGTGAAGTATGGATAAAAATTTCCTGAGTGATTTATCTATTTTGTTTATTTAGGCTTGGGAAAATAAGGATGAACTTGATGGTAATGATAATAATATAATATCAATGGATAATTTATTGTCCAAGTGGAATCCCAATTTCACTATCTGATCAATATAACCCATCATTTTGAAAGCATGATCGGTATCTAGATTTCCTTCTTCTAGTTTAAACTGATATAGTGCATTAACAATCTTATTTATTCAAGCCACTCCTTATATTTCTCAAGGGAAAGAAGATGGGATATTATGGTGTGAGTATCCATGTATTTTTTTATATCATCAACTATTCATAAATAGTTGATAATATAATTAAACAGATATAAGAAGCATCCTTAACATATCTTTGGTAGGCATCTTTTCCACCTTCTCTCACCTGATGAGGTGGAAGAATAGAAATAGGGGATTCTAAATCACAATAAAGACTTTTTGATAATGATGCATCACATAATGATCATTCCATATCCAGAAATCTGTATTTGTAAGGATATACCCTAAGGTAAGGAATGATCACAATGGTTTTGTGTTTTTACTTACTATTTTATATAATAATTAAAATAGATAATTTTTACTTTTATCGATTAAAAAATTATGTGAGAAATAATAATAATTAATTTTATTAAATCTCACACTATTTTATCAAGTCCCAATATCCCTCACCATTGAACTTATAATGTCCAGTTTCTAGGAAATTCTAGTGGTAAGGATCCATACTCTCCATTACATAACCCCAATGAGGGTTGGTCAAGATACTTGAAGGTATTTTGGTAGGAAACTCTTTTCCAACTATGGTCTTATAGCTCCTTGATCTGTTGAGTAGACTCCCCAATCCTAAAACCTTGACTTGGATTTTCTCAACACTTTCCTCCAAGTTACATCAAGTCTAATGAGGGCTACTTTTCTTAATGTAAGATGACTAAGTCAACCCATAAACTTCATAAGAAATCCATGTTAAAAGTAAGTTTCCCAATTAGGGTTGGTCAAATACTTAGTTCTAATGATTTCATTCCTAATCATGTAATGGAAGGCAAAGTCTAACTTAATATATATTTGATGGATTTTAATTTATTATGCATAATTTTTATCTTGTTTTATCCTTTACATGTCTTGTTAAATATTAAGTGGGTTTTAATTAATTAATTAACCATTTTGGATAAAAAATTTATGCAGGATCCATTTATTTAAATTATATCTTTGCATATTAATTAATTAATTTATGTGATAGTGGTCTTGCATCCATAAAATAAATAATGCATAAGATAGAAATAAATAAATAATTAATGACCCGATCGTAAGATTGTCTAATGGTTGATTTATTGAGCGAACAATAAATCAAACTTTGACTCAGGGGAAAATTATTTATGAAATTCTTGGCACGAGTTAAAACATTCTATCTATACACCTATATATCACCTAAGTTGGCATCATTATGGTTCCATCTTGAACCACCTTCATATGCCTTGAGATACTCTATTAATTATAAATATTTATAACTCACATGTAGGTGAGAGAAACCAAAGGATTGGTTAATTGGGGTTACATAAATAATCATGGATGTGCAATTCCTATATAATAATGAAGGTAGGGATGACATGCATTCCATAAAATTTAATTTAATATTAAATAATTTCAAACCCATGAAATAAATTAAATTAAAATATCCAACATATACACAGGTCTTGACCAATCTCATAAACAGTCATACATGTAATGTATACACAAAATTAAACCAATTAAAATTCATTTATATTCATTATTTATTATTAAGATAAACACAGTTGCATTAATTAATCAATAAATCAATTAATTAACTCTATTTCATCTTAATGACCACCAGAATTCATTTTGAGATACCTATCATTAATGGCATTCATGGAAAATAAAGGAAAAAACCTAATAATCGTATATTTATTATAGTGAATTAATTAAGCATTTATAATTCTTTAAAACCATTATTAAATTATCAAACACGTCAGGTATGCTAATAAATAAAATAAGGTTTCAATTCTATAATTTTCAATTTAATGTAATTTAATTATATCCTTTATTTGGAGACTGAACGAAATATAATTACAAGCTACACGTCATGTACCTTGGTTTCTATGTACTTAGGTAACATTTATGGGACTTCAGTTGTATACCTTGACTGGAATACACACCATGTTCAAGCTAGCCACACACCATTTTCACTCTTTTTGTGTGTCTGTGCAACTCGCTGAAGAACCCGATTTATTCACCGATTAGGAATAAACAACATGCATATACCAACTACATGTCATGTATCACTCATGCCATGTGTCTACATAACTCATTGAATGGAACAACATGTATTTTGGAACCACATGATGTGTACACCACACACATGTAGTGTATATCATTAATGCTCCAGCCTATCAGTGTCATGCGATTTGACCATATATAATGACCACACAGATTGTGTGAATTTCACTACTAACCCATGTAGACTACGCGACGTGTATGCTAGCTACACTCAATGTAATCTAATATGCCTTGTGCTAGGTTGGTCTAGTCTACATGCGATGTATAATAAATGCACCATGTGTAATTAATTCTCAGTTAAGGGTACAATTTCAGCCCGAGCCTGCCACCCAAAAACCAGGCTCCTGGCCCAAACAACCCTATAAGGTGGCCCGAGTCTGGCCTTGGGCTGACACAAACCATCAGGTCGAGTCGGGCCTTGGGTAGGCCTTTGCGGGCTTTTATTATTTTCAAAATAAAATATATTATGAGTTAAAAATGTTTTCTTTCAGTTAAACATTTTTTAACATTTATTTAATTTTTTTTAAAAATTTATTAAAAATTTATTTTTAAAGGTTTGTTTTAAAAAAAAAATTTAAAACATTTTTTTAAAACATTTATTTTAAAATTTCTTTTTAAAACGTTTTTAAAATGTTTGTTTTAAAACATTTTTTAAAAAATTTATTTTAAAATGTTTTTTAAACATTTTTTAATGTTTATTTTAAAATGATTTTTTAAATGTTTATTTTAAAATGTTTTTTAAAACATTTTTTTAAATGTTTATTTTAAAACATTTTTAAAACATCTTTTTAAAATATTTTTTAAACTTTTATTTTAAAATGTTTATTTTTAAAAGTTTTTTAATATGTTTTTTAAAACAATTTTTAAAATTTTTTATTTTAAAATATTTATTTTAATTTTTTTAAAACATTTTTTCAAACAATTTTTAAAAAGTTTTTTTAAAAATACTTTTAAAATTTTTTTTAATTTTTTTTTTAAAAAGTTTAACATTTTTTTTATAAAATAATTTTTTTTCTTTTTCTTTTTTATTAACATTTTATAGTTGAAACATTATTCATTTAATTATTAATCATTTTATATGTTTTAAATTTCTCACTTTATGCATTTCATAATAACCCTCAACCCCAACTTCACATGACTATTATAATTATAATATTTTCTTTAATTTAATAAAGACCTAAAATATAGACCAATTCAAAAAATAATTTAAGGTCAAATAATTTATTTGAAAACATTTGATTAAAAAACAAATTTGTAGTGGCTGTCATGTCTAAATAAATATCAATCATCATAATAATTAACATTAATAATAATATGTGAAAGTTGTAAAAAAAATAATGAGGGGTTGAGAGGTGCATAATAGTGGGTGGATATGTTAATTTTTTTTCTAAATATATTTATATATGTGAATTAATATATATTATGTTCAAGTTATAAAAAAAATCAATGAGGGGTTGGGGGTGCATAGTAGTGGGTGAGTTAATTTTTTTATTTTCTAAATAGATTTATATATGTATATATAGTATATATAATATATGAAAATATACTTAAAAAAATTAATGAGCTCGGGGGGGGGGGTGTGAACATCAGTGAGTGAGTGTTATTTTTTTGTTAATATATAATGAGCTATTATATATGTATATATATATATATTATGTTAAATCATTGATATATAATTATATATATAGTCTGGTAATTCTTAATCAGGCGCATCACTTAGACCAGTTGGTCTAGGTGCAACCTTGGAAACTTATGGTAGGGGGTTAAAATCTCCTTACCTATAGTTTCCCAGTTAAATTTTTATAGCAGGTGGGCTTTTATAGGTCAAGATTCATACAAAACCGGACCTAGCCTGACCTATGGGATTTCTTGGATAGGCCCATGCCTAGATCGACGAGCCATTAGCTCGAGCCTATCCTGACATGACTCGAGCTTTACCAGGCCAGGCCACTCAGGCTTTCAGGTCAGGCCACTCGAGCCTTCGGGACGCCAGTATAGAATTACACCCCTGAATCCTATGTCCCATGACACGACCAGGTGTAGTTCACTTGGGTACATGACTTATACTCTAGCTACATGCCTTTTCATCCCTTGCTTTTCATCCAGATTCCTCAACATATCCCGATGGAATCTATGATCATTATTTATATGTTCTTGAACTTAAGAAATTATAAATCTTGAATGAAGTAATTAAAATGTTGAAAACATGTTAATTTAAATCAAATTAAATAACAAATAATATGAAATGAAAAATTCAACCATGATTGTTCATATTGATCAATAATCAAATAAATAATTATAAATTTAAAACATGGATACTTTGACACCACTTTAAGGTTTCAAACATGGCAGAATCACCTTTAGTGGGTGTTAACATAAAAATTATTTCAATTTAGAGTTTACTAAAACCTTGAGAGAGAATGTTTCATGTTAAATTTATAATTAATTTATTTAAATTGGTAAGAAATGATCACCTAATTTTAAGATCCTTTATTCGACGATGTTGTTGATATTTTGAAAACCCTTTCAGATTACCTTCATTTTGCTATAAATATTTAAGTGTAGAACCCCTCTAGTGGTGATCCATATGTGATCCTTTGATCTCTAAGTAGTGTTAATTGATTTCTGGGTGCTGTCATGACGAATTAAATGTATTTCATTGCTCATCTTGATTGCAACATTATCCTTAGGCTTGAAGGAGTTCTTCTCACTCTTAAGAGTAAGAGAGGAGGAATTTGAGAGAGAGAGAGAAATTCATTGCGTGCAATGATTCTCTATCCTCAATTTTTGATTAACCCTATACAATAAACATAACCATATATTTATAGGGCTAGGGTTTAAGTTAAAATATTACTTAATAGAATACCAACCCTTAAAAAATATTATAATCTTTAATAAACTTTATTCCATATAATAATAATAATAATAATAATATTATTATTATTTTATGGTGCGTGTTAACTCACACAATGATAAATATTATTTTTCCAGCTTATAAATTAATATATATCATCAAATGTGGTCTTGGTCTGCTCGAACTCTTTAACATTTATTGAATAACAGAATAAATATTTTATTCAATTAAATAAATATTTTATTCAAAAACCAACGAATATATGTTTATTAAAAATTAAATAAATAAAATATATTTTTTATCCATATTATAGTGAATAAATATTTATTAAATATTCACATAACTAAATAAATTATTTATTTAATGAATAAATAATTATTTATTACTCTGTGAATATTAGAGATTAATAAAACATGAATAAAATTATTTCTCAATCATGAGAATAATATTTATTCCAATAATTAAATTAAAATATAATTTAATCAATATCAATGGAAACATTTAGTGTGTGGCCATTTAGGATTATTTCTTGTTGGCATTAGGTAAGTACGCCTGAAGTCCAAGATTACTATCTAACAATGGTTCAAGGCACCCAAAAGAGAGAATTTAATGCCATAATGTTGACAACCACATATAAATACTCACTGTGTAATATAATATCTTTATCTTAATATCTAATCAAGCAGGTTTCACATATGTTTCATTAACCTATATGCTTGATGCATATTTCTTTGACTATCTGAAATAAACATCATTACACCATGACCATAAAATTTAATTCGAAAGTTATATTTCAATCAAAGGGCTGATATATCAAATTCTATAAATATGGAAGGGAAAAATCCTTCCTCGACACATCCATTAATAACATTCCATTCATGTTGGGACCACTTTGTGTATAAGGTTGTATTTGTTGTCAACAATTGTCAATGAAGATCAAAATGAAGAAGGAGATGAAGAAATCCAAAGTTATTGAGAGTGGTAATTCAAACAAGGTGCATTGAGAGTGGTAATTCAGACGATTTTTGAACTGATCTTAAGTTCAAAGTATATATATAAAAGGAGATACATTATCTACAATAATGAAACCATCTCAAAGAGTGTTGAAGGTATTAAAGTTATAGAGTGATAATGAAACATCTCACTATTAAAAGAGACCATGCAAGAGCCTTCCTGAAGAGACATGAATTATTGAATGAGGGATCATATGGAGATTTGAAGATTTAATAATGATCATACAAAGATGAGAAGATGATGTCAGTCATATTCAGTGTTGACTATAAAGGCTGATGTTGCTGGAAGATAGGGAAGTTGCAGTACTTTCCCTGGATAATCTGATGATGCTAAAACTGATCGTTCAAAGAGTATATATCATGATAGAAGGAGTTCGTAATGAAATTTTCTGACTATTGAATAATCTAGAAGACAATTAAGGAGAATTGGTGTTCCTGCTGAAGTATATATTTAAGGTGTTTTAGTTTCCTAGTGTTTGCCAAAAAATTTAAACCTCCAAATCGGGATTTTGTTTTTGGCAATGAAAGGATTTCTGCAAAGAAGTGAATGAGATGTGGAATGGAAAAGGAAATCAACAAAGGAAGAAAACTGTGTACCTCAAAACATGGACCATGTACCATGTTCGGGAATGGTTCGCGACCGTGTACCATGTAGTAGGAAAGGTACACGTGATGGTTCACGGAACGAGTCGCGGTACCGAAAATGGTTCGTAGTGGAAGGAGTTGGGGCATGTGGGATGGATCGTCATTGGAGGAAGAGATGAAGTATGTGGACTGGCAGGCTTATGGTACACAAAAGGTTAACGATACGTGGTAAAGGATCATAGTACACATTGGAGACTTACAATATGCGGATGGAGTTCAATATGAAGTGAAGATTGTCCCACATTGAAAATTTGGGTAAAACAGATTGGAAAAATTTGCAAAGTTATTTGTCTATATAAGGAGTGTTAATCCTATCATTAAGGTAGATATAATTTGATAAGAAAAGATCATCATTGTGGAAGAACTCAGCTAGGTCTGAAAGTGTTCTCGTAGGAAGAATTATGCGAAGGGAAGTGATATGCAGGAGATATTCCGTGTAGGAAGAAGCGGTACGCTAAAGAAAAAACAGTTTGTGAAATTGGAAGGAGTAGTCCATAGAGGAGATTCTACATAGGAAAAAGTGTTACATGTGAGATTAAATGATTAACATAATTTGAAGAAGAAGTCCATATAAGGAAGAAACAGTTTGCGGAATAAGAAGGAACAGCCCCCAGAAGACGGACTTCCATAGAAGTAGAAGTTGTAAGAAAAAACGGTACGCCAAGGTGATATGAAGAGGAGGTACATAGAGGCAGTACATGGAGTAGGTGAGGAGCAGGCTTGATATGCGGAGTAGGCGCGGTACGTGGTGCAGGCGCAGTACGCGGAGCAGGAGAGGTACACGGAGTAGGTGTGATACGCTGAGCAGGCACAATACGTAGAGCAGACATGATACACAGATCAGAGACAACTCACAAAATTGGGGATAGTTTGAAAAAGTAGAAACATCATAAAGGAAGTTTGTGATTCTAGAAGAAAGAATAATAAGATTTAGTGCATTCAGTTTTTTTACTAAAGAAGAATATTGAACATAAAAGGGCATCAACTCTAGACCTTGATTCAATAAAAGTCTCATACTGAATAGGAGACAAAGACTTTTATGCCTATCTGTTGAAGAGACCTTCAAGTCAATAAACTGAGTAAGATCTCTACCAAGGCAGTGATCCAGGGGGAGTCTACAGAAGTGATCTGAGGGAATCAGTGAGCTATCCCTAAACCTTTGTAAAGGTAGTGTGCCTAGAATAGAGTGACTGTGACCAAACATTTTTAATCCATAGCTAGTGAAGATTAGTGGAATTTGGTATGACCAGTAACCTATCGGCGTATGCTCCTTGTACGTAACCCTTAGTGGTGAACCATGTAAAAGTGTTGTGTTGTCCTTATGCATGTGAATGTTTTAATTACTGCACATATCCATCATACAGGGTTAAATAATTTCCTACCAACATGGGAACAAGATCCATCAGTTTAAGAGAAAAAGGTAACACCCTGATTCACCCCCTATCAGGGTGGTCTGGGGTCCTTCAATTGGTATAAGAGGGAAATGGTTCACGTATGTTGGACACTATACTTTAATTATATTTAGAATAGGATTTAAGTTTTCTTTCCCGAGTCAACAAAGAAGTGTAGTGTTGATTAAGATTCAGTTATTCTTGAGTAGAAGTCTATATATAGCAAGAACATGAAAAATAGGAAAAAGAAAGAGAAGAGACAGTTGAATACATCCCTTATTTTTAAAGAAGATGAATTTTATGGTTCTCCATGCCTTTCCAATAATGAAGAAATATCAGGCTTGGAAAGTAAATACAGTTGAATATGTCCCTAATTTGCATGATGTTTTTAAAGAAAGAACTACCTTTGTTTGTAGAATCTTTCAATGTATGCAGGTTGAGACCACCCAGTTGGAAAGACAAGCAGACAATGTAGAAAAGGGATTGGAAGCAAAATTTTGTGAAGTTTTAAATCTCTCCAAACAAATTGAATCCTTTGAAGAAACAAGGATGAAACATAAAATAAATACCTAAAAATGGATCAAAGAAGTTGAAGAAAAAAGGAGAGTCGATAAGGCTATGGATGAAAATATCCATGCCCTTGAAGATCAGATGAAGAAGAGCAATGAAGACAAAGGTTTATATTTGAAAGAAACTTCCAAGAAGATCAAGGAACTTGAATATTCATTTCAAAACAAGGTTAAGATGCATGAATATGAGGTTGAAATATTGAAGAAGACTTGTGAAGAGAAGATAATCATGATTGAATATCATAAGATCATCCTCAATATGGAAACTCTAAAATTGGAAGCTTAGTTGAACAATCTTGAGAAGACACATATTAAGCCTTTACAAAAGAAGGAAACAGTGGCTAATGGTACTCAGTGTCCACTGAAGGATTCTAAAGCTAAAAGACCTTAAACATGTGACAAGAAGATAATGAAATATGTTGATGATCTATCTTAAGAAACAATGTTTGTTGCTACTCAATGCTCACTATAGGATCCTAAAGTTGAAAGCCCTCCAACATGTGATAATAATATCATGACATATTTCGATGATATACCACAAGAAGTTGAGAGAAATAAGGTACCATCCAAACCATCTTGTACTCATGTTTCTAAATATGTTTCCACAAGCAGTGCAGGTTGGAAGAGAAATTCAAAACAAGTATGTATGAGGAAAGGTGAGGAGTTACCTATCACAATATTTGGGGTGCATAAGAAGAAGAATGTGGAAGGTAGTTCTCCACAAAGATCACAACAATTCAAGAAGAATGCCTAGTGATAAAATAAAAATAAATCAAGATTTTTGGGTTAATGTCGGTGCTACAATAGATTTGGGCACTATACATTAATTTTTTTTACAATCGTCATAATATAAAAGCACAAAGGAAGCCTACCTCATGGGGGATAAATCCAGAGAATAAGAATCAACATTTGTAGGTCTATAAGAATATATTTATTTCAAATAGATTTGTAATGCTTGATAACATTTGTGATGTATTCAATGGCAGTGGTCACAAGGTAGGTACATGCCCATCTCAACATGCATTCATCCTTGATAAGAAAATAAGACCTCTGATACTGGATAAGTATGAAGAATATACCTTTGGAAAAAATTAGAAGAATATTGTGAACACAAATTTCCCCAAGAATATATCAAGTATGGAAGCTAAGAAGACCCTAGATTTTAGATCCATTAAATTTAAGGTCAGTTCATCCAAAAAATAAAATAATAGGGATGGCACTCAGATGAACCCATTTGGAAGATCCAAACTTGGTGTAATAATTATAAATGACATGTTGGTCATCTGGCCAAAAGATTTGAAAAGAATGAGGAAACTTGAAGATGAAAAGGCCAAGGTTTGTGATAGAGGAAAAGGAAAACTTTCATGTGATGAAGATAAATTGAACGAGAGAGTGAAAACCAAAAGAAACACATGTGTTAAAGAAGTTCTGTGTGAGAGATGTATGAAATCAGGTCACATTGCAAAAGGTTGTCTAACCTTAATACCAGATCAAGAATCATTCCTTAATATGAGTAAGAATTTATCATCTATGACTTCTGTTAAGAAGAACAATTTTCCATGAAAAGTAGAATAGAATGTGAAAAGATCCATTCCACATCAGCACATATCATAAAATATGTTCAGATGTGCAATCATGAAGACTGGAATAAATAGAGAAACGTGGTTTAGAAAAAAATCTCAACCATGCAGTTCATATTGATGAATAAAGGATGATCCAACTCATCCACTTAAATCTATTGTGTATCGTATTTGTGTTCTCTAATATAGGTAATTGAAGGTGAAACAATCTCTTAGGGGGAGAACCTGAGAAGTAGTGAATGCTGTTAACTCTTGATAGCAAAGATAAAGAAGTTTCCATCCTTGGAAGATTCTTTAGTTGATATTCAAAGATTAAAATGATGAAGGATCACCCTTGATGAAGATGATGCATATTGTTTCCCTTAAGGGTGATACAAATGAAGAATCTTCCATAATTATTATTTCAATCAGTATCAACTTCATTTGGTATTAAATTCCATTACCATGGAAATTGCTTGAAGAACATGTCATTGGAAAAGGTATGTCATTTATCATTCTCTCATCCTTGGTTACTTAGAATGAAGATCATTTTACAAAGGGGGAGTAACTGAATTAATCAGTGACATAAGAAGAATGGAAGTTCCCCAAGGAAACTTATCCTGCCAATTACACTTGAATGTTTCTGATTTGTTTGTTGAAGTGAGTATAGGAGTTTTAGGTTGATTATTACCTATCACATTCAATTTCTTCATCCTAGAATGAAAGTGGAAAACCCTTGAAGACAAAGTACATGAGTTCTCATCTCATGTGGTATCACGATCAGTGAATAATGGACA
This sequence comes from Viscum album, assembly GCA_963277665.1. Taxonomy (NCBI): domain Eukaryota; kingdom Viridiplantae; phylum Streptophyta; class Magnoliopsida; order Santalales; family Viscaceae; genus Viscum; species Viscum album. The sequence continues at coordinate 196,176,560 of OY728131.1, read as the reverse complement.
ACCATGTTTTCTAAATCAAACCCTCTTGTTTTCTACACCGAGCATTGCTCAATTAGACTTAGAGTTAAATGATTGATGGCACATTACTTAAGTATGGATTGATACCCTTTTACCACGCACTTTGTATTTCTTTTCAATAAGGGGGAGAGAAGTGAAATGAAATTAAGGGGAGAGAGAAGATTCTTATTTTGATATTTACACATTCATTTGAGGAGAACTTTAAGGTATTGACAAAAAAATAAAAAGGGGGATATTTTTGGGAGCACTTTATGTATAAAGTTGTATTTATTGTCCAAAGTTGTCAATGAAGATCAAAATGAAGAAGGTGATGAAGAAGAACTCAAAATTTATTGAGAGTGGTAATTCATAGGATTTTTGAACTGATCTTAATTTCAAAGTACATGTATCAAAGGAGATACATTGTCTACAACAATGAAACCATCTTAGAGACTGTTGAAGGGATTAAAGTTATAAAGTGATCATGAAACATCTAATTGTTCAAAAGAGACCATGAAATAGCCTAAAAAAAAGACATGAATTATTGAATGAGGGATCATGTGGAGATTTGAATATTTAATAATGATCATAAAAAGCTTAGAAAATGATGCCAATCATATTTATTGTTGACTGGAAAGACTGATGCTGTTGGAAGATAGGGAAGTTGTAGTACTTTCCCTGGATAATCTGACGATGCTGAAACTGATCATTCAAAGAGTATATATCATGATGGAAGGATTTCATGATGAAAGCCATTGACTGTTGAAGAAGCTAGAATATAGTGAAGGATCATTGATGTTCTTTCCAAAATAGATATTTAAGGTGGTGTCATTTCCCAGCATTTGCCAAATTTTTGGACCTCTAAATCAGGATTTTGTTTTTGGAAATAGAAGGATTTCTGTAAAGAAGTGAACAAGATGAAGAATGGAGAAGTAAATTGGAAAAGGAAGAAAACATCATACCTTAGAACATGGAATGCGTACCATGTATGGGAATGGTTTGTAGTTGCATTCCATGTAGCGGGAAAGGTATGCGGGACGGTTCACGGAAAAGGTTGCAGTACTAAAAATTGTTCACGGTGGAAGGAGTTGCGGTACATGAGATGGCTCATCATTGGTAGAAGAGATGAAGTATGTGGACTGGTAGGATTAAGGTATGCATAAGGTTAACAGTACGTAGTAAAAGATCTCAGTATGCAGTGGAGACTTACAGTACACAAATGGAGTTTAGTATACAGTGCAGATTGTACCACATTGAAAATTTGGGTAAAATGGATTAGCGAAATTTGCAGAGTTATTTTTGTATATAAGGAGTGTTAATCCCATCATTAAGGTATATATAATTCGATAAGAAAATATAATTACTGTGGAAGAACTCGGCTAGGTATGAAAGTGTTCTCACAGGAAGAATTTTGCGAAGGTAAGTGGTACGTGGGAGAGATTATGCGTAGGGTGAAGTGGTGTGCATAAGATGAAACATTTCAAAAAATTGGAAGGGGAAATCCACAAAAGAGATTCTGTATAGGAAAAATTGGTACATGGGAGATTAAATGATTCGAAGAATTTGAAGAAGAAGTCCGCATAAGGAAGAAACCGTTTGAGGAATAATAAGGAATAGTCCCTAGAAGAAGGGATTCCATAGAAGTAGAAGTTGTAAGCAAAAATGGTACACCAAGGTGATACACAGAGGCGATATGCAGAGGTGGTATGCAGAACTGGCACAATACGCATAGTAGGTGTGGTACACGGAGCAGGCGTGGTACGCGGAGCAGGCGTGGTACGCGGAGCAAGCACGGTTCATGGTACAGGTGCGGTACGCGGTGCAGGCGCGGTACACAGAGCAGACACGATACACGGAGCATACATGGTACACAGAGTAGGTGCAATATGCAGAGCGGGCACAATAAGCAGAGTAGGAACGGTACATGAAGTAGGCGCGATACGTAGAGAAGTCACGGTATATGGAGCAGGTACGGTATGTGGAGCAGGCAAGGTACACAAATCAGAGACAATCTTCCGAATTGGGGATAGTTCGCAAAAGCGGAAACATCATAAAGGAATTTTGTGAATCTGGAAGAAAGAATAAGAATATTTAGTGCATTCAGTTCTTTCACTAAATAATAATATTGAACATAAAATATCATCAACTCTAGACCTTGATGCAAGCAAAGTCTCATACTAAACAGGAGACAAATACTTTTATGCCTATATGTTGAAGAGACCTTCAAGTAAATAAACCGAGTAAGACCTCTACCAAGGTAGTGAACTAGGGGGATTATATGGAAGTGATCCAAGGGAAGCAGTGATCTATCCTCGAACCTTTGTAAAGGTAGTGTTCCTCAAATAGAGTGACTGTGCCTGAACCTTTGTAATCCACAACTAGTTAAGATTAGTGGAATTTGGTATGACCAACAACATGTTGGTGTATGCTCTTTGTATGTAGCCCTTAGTGGTGAACCAAGTAAAAGTGTTGTGTTTTCCTTCTACATGTGAATGTTTTAATTACCACACATATCCATCATACAAGCTTAAATAAGTTCCTACTAATGTGGGAATAAGATACATCAGTTTAAGAGAAAAAGGTGACACCCTGATTCACCCCCCTCTCAAGGTGGTCTAGGGTCCTTCAATTCATGATGCACCCAATGTATCCTACTTACTACCAATATATGGAATGATAATTTTTTTCAGTAAATCTAAGTGTGTGAGTCATGAAATGAATTAATGATAATCTTAAAATCTAAGGATCACTACACATGCTCATAGATGGGAATATCCGATGACACCAAAACATTTATAATTCCTACTAGCAGGTCTGTTCTCATAATCTCTAGTCTTAGAGATTAATGAGTATGAAATTAATGAGAATAATCCTCATCCACTTACAAGTAATCTCACTTGATAGTATATTTACTATGTTTCCATACATAGTACGTTATCCGAATGTAGAACTAGTTTTAAGAACATCATCATAGAATTTAAAGGTTTTCATCATAATAGGGAACTACAATTCCCTTTTCAATGCAATAAATAATCTAGGACATTATCACATCAATTTTATGTAGAAGAACAATCAATATGTGATAATATATTTAAATTACTATTCACATATTTTAATATAAATGTAATATTAATTAGAAAATTAGTTGGTTCTAGGGCACTAACTCCAATAAAAAGTAGTGATATGGAATAACTGAGATCCAAAAGAACATTGAAGACCTCTCCAAACCCTGGAGGTAAAATGGGGATCACGAATAAAGATATTCATCTTTAGAACCCCATAAATCCTCACCACCACCTCTAAATAGTTCCTAGAAAAAACATCCACTAAGCTCGACTCCTTAATCACTACGAAGTGATCTTAATTTTTTAAAGAAGTCTATGATCACTCATATTGCATCACATCCACCTCAAGCTCAAGGAAAACTATTAATGAAGTCTATTAAGATTTCCTTCCACTTCCACTATAGAACATCAAGCAATTGAAGTAACCCACCAGGAACATGGTGGCCAACCTTCACCCTATATAAAACTAAACATTGAGAGACAATATCAATAACCGATTATTTCATCCTAGACTAGAAAAATTGAAATCAAAAGGCATGATACATCTTAAAAATACCAGGATATACCACTATAGAAAAAATGTGGAAATCATGAATAACCACATCAAACATCACCACATGAATGAAAATAATCCCCTAAAACAACACCAAATATTTATTATCCTCAGATCATCCCTCAAGAGAATCACTATAAATAGCCTGATCTCACCAAACCTCCACCTCGGAATCCCCTAGCTAGGAATCCTCCACCTACTACACCAAATATGTCTGCACCATCATCTAGAAGAGACACCCCTACCATCAAATACCTCCCATATCAAGGTGTAAGATAGTAATCTCCTCCATCACCCTACAAACATCACAAAACTCGCACACAACATCTCTACAAGACTTCCTACTCAATGAATCATCCACTACATTCCTTTTTATTAGGTGTATAAGATATCTTGAAATCATAGTCCTGAAATAATTTCATCCACTTCCATTTTCACAAATTTATATCATGTTGGGAGAAGATACAACTCAATATATTATGATTTATAAAGACCAAAAAGAACTCATAAATGAGATAATGTCATCAAAACTTCAAATCAAACACAACTATTCAAATCAAACACAACTACCACCAACTCGAGATCATGTGTGATGTATTTATATTAATGAGTCTATAAATACTTAGACCCATATGAGATAACTGCCCTCTACAATATTAAAATAGTTCAAAGTCAATACATAAAGCATCACAATAAACCTCAAACATAATGCCTTCCTCTGGAAAATGAAGAACATGATTAACGAAAAATTTCTCCTTTAAATACTCAAAAATAGTATGGAATTAGACAATTCACATGAAAGCCTAATCCTTTTAGTTATAGTTTTAAATGGAGTTGAAATCAAAGAGAATTCAGATACGAACCTACTGTAATAGCCATAAAGACCAAGAAAACTTCACACCTCCACAAAATTCTTGGTCACTGCCCAAAAAACAACCTTAAACTTTTAAGGATCCATGACTAATATGCTTTGAGATACAAAATTCCCCATGAAATAGACCTCATGGGTCCAAAAAATGCACTTATACAACTTTAAGAACAACCAATGATGACATAGGACTCCCAAAATAGCTTGAATATTCTCCATGTGATTATCCTTAGATACTAAAAACACAAGGATATCATCAATAAACACCACTATAAACCAATCCAAATACTCATGTAACACTAAATTAATCAACCCCATGAGAATGGATGGAGAGTTAGTAACACCAAATGACATTATAAAAAACTCATAACTCTCATATAAAATATTTGAAAGTAGTTTTTGGGATATACTCATACTTCACTCACAAATGATGATACACTAAATTCAAATCAACCTTTAATAACTACTGGAAAAATTCCCTTTTGGAAGTTTTTGAGTATTGAGTTTGTTGAAAAAAGTGGATAAGGGAGGAATTATTTATTTAAGACAAATTCCACACCATAGTGAACTAGATTACACTGCAACCATATTTGATTTCTATAAAAATAAGGACAACTAGACTAGGAAAAACAAGATATCTTGACCATGAGTATGTGGAAGAAATCTTGACCACATAGAGGATCCGTCCAGGCTAGCTATCCATGATGACAATAGAAATCTAGGTGATAATGAATGCAGGTCAGTATGAACATGATGTAGTGGTCCGCATCATAGAGGAGGTAGTGCAAAGGATGTGGTCCATGGTGAAGGGAGACACTATGGAGGAGTTTGGGAGAGGATATCGATACTCACATCTAGATGGTTTTTATAATAGGTTAACTAATATGCTGTAAGATTTTTGGAAGGAAGTATGATGTGTGACTCATGGATTTTAGGCTACGCCGTAGCTAAGGACACCATGACGTAGAGTCATGATAGAAAAATTTCAATGCCACTATAATTTTTTAGGTTCCCATGTCATAGATACTATGCCTATGCCACAAGAAGGAGGTGTGAGGTATTTATATTCCAAAGTAAGGTATACCATGACATAGATCCAAAAAATGAGGATTTGGGTGCTACTAGAATATCTAGGGTGTCCACACCACAAACATGAATTGCGACATGGAGTGTCTGAAATTGGAATAAGCAATGTTTTTGGATTTCCTATTCTATAAGAGGTTACTTTGTAGTAATATTTACCATACCAAAACCCATACTGTGTGAGAATAATGTATATCATGGTGTTAAGGAAGTTGAGTGGAAGAGTTAAGAGGAGTCATTTTTCTAAAATAAGTGGATCTAGTTAACCATAGGACTACATGAGGTAGTTTTGTTGACCACAACATAAAATTAATGGAGGGATTCATGACTGTTTCATAAAAATTAGGGCCACACCACATAAAGTGTAAAATTTAAGGTGTTACACCATAGTGCCTCATATCACACCACAACCATACTATTTTCAGACTGGTGATTGTTTCAAGTTAGGGGGAGTTATGGGTTAAAATTCCCAATGATTAGTTCGATTTTTATGGTTCTTGATGACCCTAATAAACATAAGGGACACTTGGAACAATCCTATAATTAGAATAACAATTCTTAACACTTGGATTGATATAAAATGTGGATCATAGGATGTTGTAAAAACATAAAAATACATAGATAGAAAAATATAAATCTAGGGTAGAGGAGTCTTTCTTGAGAGAATTTATAGATATGTTGTTCCATATATCATATAGAAGGTTGGAGGTTGAAGAAGGTGTTCTTACAGGAGTCTCATAATCATTGGAAATTAATATTGTTGTTCTAAATAGAAACTCCATTGTTAGAGAAAGTTCATATAATCATCATGTGTAAAGAAGGAAGATTCAAACAATGGAGTAGCGAGTTCTTAATTGAAGGAGAGTAGTGAGTTCTCCAACTATTCATGGTAGTGAACCAGGAGGGTCAGTGTGACCAATCCAAATTTGTAACCATAAAGCAATGATCTTTTAGTGAATTTGGTGCATAGGCACATTTTTGTGAATACTCCCTGACATAACCCAGTGCGTGTGAACCAAGTAAAATATCTTGTGTTGTTTACTATTTTCATCACTCATTGAGGGGAAAGGTTGAAAAAAATTAAAGTGTCACTCAAGGTGAGAGAATAAGATCCTCATATAAGAAATAATTACTCACACCTTGATTCACCCACCTTCCTAGGGTGTTATCATCTAAAAGATTCTAACAAGTGGTATTAGAGGGGTATTTATTCATCTTCTATCTTAGAATAATGGGAACTATTTTCAATCATAAAGTCATTCCCATCTTTGAGGGTAGTAATTTCCGGTTATAGAAAAGAATTATGAAACATTATTTCATATCTTTGGGCATAGATGTTTACATTACGTCCCTCTATGGAACCACTAAAAATATTGAAAGTGGATCCTTGATAGAGAGATATAATAGAGAATTGGATTTGGATGCCAAAACCATTAATGATTTAGGAAGTACTCTTTATAATAACATATTTAAGAAGGTAATTTCCTTTAAACTCCCTCATGTTATGTGGGAAAATATTTTGAATATTTACAAAGGGGATTCAAAGGTTCAAGAGGCCAAACTGTAGGTTCTATGTAGAAAGTATGAATATTTGAGAATGAATTCAAATGAAATTATTGATGCCTTTTTTTATCAAAGAAATTTTCTTGTTAAATATAGGAAAGGTCTCAGTAAGGATCTCAAAGATGAAAAGACCATGTAGAGAATCATGATAATACTACCTCCTCATTTTAATTAAAAGTGCAGGTTTTGGAAGAATTTTTTTGAAAGAGATCTCTCTTGATAGATTTCATAGCACTCTGGCACATGAAATGAGAAATGAAGACAATGAGTTAAGAATTAAGGAAGGAACTCAAGAGGTAATTCCATGAATAATCTCCCAATAACTAAAAAACTCAGATGTTCTCGAAGTTGATGAGGTGATTTAATTCTTTTCCTCTAATCTTAAAAGATAAAGGAATAGGTTTAAAGGTAAGTTTTCCCTTGATTGATTCATGAGAGTAAAAGCGGGACATATTATATCCAAATTCCCCAAAAACTATCAATAAGATGATGGTGAAGAAAAAAATATCAAGAATATGATAAGATGAGATTTAAAGAATTATCAATGGATCTCCTTCAAAAGAATAAATCTTCTTTCTAAAGAAGATTATAGTTCTAGAGAAAGTGAGATAGAAGAAGTTGAAAACTATAAAGATGAAGGGGTGTTTATGAATATTGAAAATAATCCAATAAATAATGATAATGACTATGATAATGAAGGATTTTTTGAAAGAGTTGATATATAGTAAGAACTTGATGCCACTCTTAAAGAACTTGACATATGGATAGAAAATACCAAGAAGGAAAATGCAGTGGTACACGATTCTAATCTCTACATGCAACAACAAGAAGAGGAAAATCTTGAGATGAAGTATGAAATAGGAGAAATCAAATCTGGAAGCTCAGAAAATTCATGGAAGGAAGTTGAACTAAATCTTAAAATTAAAGAAAAACCTGAATCATTGATAGTTTGGATAAAACTATCAATGATAGAGTAAATAGAATTGAATATCTATCCAAAGAAGTTATGAATTGGTGTTAGAAGTTTGAAGATCAAGAATGATTATTAACACCTTAAATGATGATAGAAAATTCAAAAGCATCATTATCAAGTCAATCCAATGGAATTCCTAAGGAGGAAAGCATGTCTATTCTTCAAGTTTAGTGGTATAAAAATAGAGACAAATAAGTGATTATTTCAAAGACTCAGTCTCTGAATCCTCATAAGAAGGTTGATCTTTATAGCAGTGAAAAATAAACTAACCATGTGACCAATATGAATTCCAATGTGTAAAGAGTTATATGTTTTTGATATATAAAGTTATGAAACACTTAATGTGTTTATTCTATTACTATGAGTTATTTCCAAGAGAAAAAAAATCTAAATAGATAAGCATAAATTCTAACCACTCTATTGTGTTTAATGAATATTGTTTTTTTTGTGAAGTTTATGAACATAAGGCAATATATTTTTCCTTGAGAATGAAAAAAGTGGAATCTAGAATGAATCAATTGAAAATAAAGTAGTGGTTTTAATATTAATCCAAAAGTATAGATACTCATAAAATATTTTCAGGTTTTCAAGTAGGAGAGACCGTGGATCCATCTATTGAGGTGGAATAACCATCACCAACTTGGGTAATGAAAGGATGACCAAATAAGGCTATTTTTTTTAAAATTTCATTGAGATAAATGAACATGTCAAGTTTATGGATTGTGGATAGTAGATACACATCACGTATAACAAAAAATAAAGACCTCATTGTAAACTTCAAGCACAATAAATATGGAATCATTCCTTTTAGTAATGAAGAGGGTCTTAAGATTATTAATTTTTAAAAAGGCTAAGATTAGAGGAAAACATCTCAAGTGAACTAATGTTCTCTTAGTTGATGGGATGAGTCATAATATTTTTAGTGTCTTCCAATTTTGTGACCATAGACATGCAGTGGAATTCATTCAAAGGGATTTCACTTTCAAAGCTAAATATGGTTCACTTATTCTCCAAGTAAAAATAACCAAAAGAAATCTATATCTTATTAGAGAAGAAAATTTATGTATGATTTCCAAAGAAGAGAAGAAAAGGTTATGACACAGATGGCCTAACCATTTGAGCTAAACATTTTTGGAAAGGTTGGTAAAGAACAATGAAGCTCATGATTTTCCCTATCTCACATATGATCAGAATAACATTTTTTATTTATATCAAAAAGTAAATATTATCGGGAAGTCCTACAAGAAAAAGAAGATGAAAGCATCAAGATTTCTTGAACTTGTGCACATGGATGTTTGCGGGCCAATTTCACCCAAATAAATGGATGGAAACATGTATTATGTATTTTTTTATATATGATTATGGAAAAATGGCATGGATTGTTCCCATCACTCACAATATCGATGTATAAATATGTATCACTCTATATTGGAGGACAACAAAAAATATTCTTGGTGTGAAGATATAAAAGTTTCAAACTGACAATGGGACCAAATTCACAAATCATAAAATTAAAGAATATCTTGAAATGCATGGAATTCAACATTAGGTATCGATTATCCACTACAAGAAAACAATGTTTTATCTGCATTTTTTGCGCTGGTTTTCAAAAATTCCATGAAAAAGCTACTGCTAAATGTTTTAAAAATATTTTTTATAAATGTTTTAAAAAAATTTCCCAAAAAAAATTACAATTTTTTAGCTGTGGTTTTTAAAAGAATCCATCATGAAATAGTGGTGGTTTTTTCAAAACCTCTGCGAAATTGAGGGAATTTTTTTTAAAAAAAATTTATTTATTAATTATTATTAATTATTATTATTTACAATCAAATATAGTTGATTATTTATAATGTGTCAATTAATAAATATTTATAATTATTAGTTAATAATATTTTTAAACTGAAAACAAATCTTCCATAAGTTGAAGATCAGTCATCGACATCAAATGACCATAACTTATGATCCGAGAGTCCATTTCAGCTCCACAACCAGTCAAATCAAAGCTTATCAAATGATTTAAAACTAAGTTAGATTTAAATCACGTGACAATGAAATAAAAAAAATATATTCAAATTTACATAGTTAAAAATCGAACTCAAACTTAAAATGGCCATAACTTTTAATTCGGGTGTCCATACATATCAAACTGAAGCCAGCGAGGAGTTCTATGCCGTTTAGGTATGGTACCAACTCTTCAAGTATTGTACCCCTTTTTATTCTGCCAGAGAGACCCAAAAGGCCTCTGAAACAGAGGGACTATGGAGATACTCCATGGTCTGTGCTATTCTGTTATATTCAGTAAATTGTTTTATGTACAATATCATAATAATCATTATTATACTCACATAAAATTTGAAATGTACAAAAAAAGGGTGAAACACAAAAAAATAGTGAAACATGAGTACTTCCTAGGAGGTTACCCATCCTAGTACTACTCTCGCCCAAGCACACTCAACTGCAAAATTTTAATGAGATCTGGTGCATTAATGTTGGTGTGATCACACCCAACATTACACAAACATTATTTTTAAATATTTGAAAGAGCTATCAATGATTCTCATATTATTTATTATTTATTATTTACTATTTACTATTTACAATAAAATATAGTCTATTATTTTTAATTTTAATTATTTATAATGTTTAAATTAATAAATATTTATAATTATTAGTTAATAATATTTTTAAACTAAAAACAAATATTCAATAAGTCGAAGAACAAACTTCGACCTAAAATGACCATAACTTCTGATCCAGGAGTCCATTTCAACTCCACAACCAGTCAAATAGAAACTTATCAAATGAGTTAAAACCAAGTGAAATTTAAATAATGTGACAATAAAAGGAAAAATATATATTCAAATTTCAAAAGTTAAAAATCAAACTTGAACTTCAAACGACCATAACTTTTAATCCGGGTGTCCGTTTGGGCTCTACCACATATCAAATCAAAGCCTGCGACAAGCTCTATGCCGTTTAGGTCTGGTACCAACTTTTCAAGTATTTTATCCCTTTTTATTATACAAAAAAGGCCCAAAATTCCTTTGAAATAGAGGGACTATGGAGCTCCTCCATGGTCTGTGCTGTTCTGTTATATTCAGTAATTTTTTTACGTATAATATCATAAAAATCATTATTATACTCACATAAAATTTGAAATGTAAAATAAATAAGCATACAACACAAAAAAAGGTGCAATAAAATTACTTCCCAAGAGGTCTCCCATACTAGTACTGCTCTTGCCCAAGCACACTTAATTATAGAGTTCTAATGGGATTTGGTGCATTAATTCTGGTGTGATCACACCAAAGGTGACACAGACATTCTTTTTAAATATTTGAAAGAGATATCAATGATTCTCATATTATTTATTATTTATTATTTAAAATCAAATATAGTTTATTATTTATAATTTTAATTATTTATAATTTTTCAATTAATAAATATTTATAATTTTTAGTTAATAATATTTTTAAACTGAAAACAAATCTTCAATAAGTCGAAGAACAAACTTTGGCATCAAATGACCATAACTTCTAATCCGGAAGTCCATTTTAGCTCCACAACTAGTCAAATCAAATCTTATCAAATGATATAAAACCAAGTGAGATTTAAATCATGTGATAATGAAAGGAAAAAAATATATTCAAATTTAAAAAGTTAAAAATCGAACTTGAAATTCAAATGAACATAAATTTTAATCTGGGTGTCCGTTTGGGCTCTACCACATATCAAATCGAAGCCTACGATGAGATCTACATCGTTTAGGTCTGGTACCAACTATTTGATTATTATACCAATTTTTTTCTACCATAAAGACCCAGAAGGCCTCTAAAATAGAGGGACTGTGGATCTCCTCCATGGTCTTTGATGTTCTGTTATATTCAATAAAAAAATTTACGTAAAATATCATATTAATCATTATTATACTCACATAAAATTTTAAATGTACAAAAAAAGTGTACAATGCAAAAAAAGGTGCCACATGAGTACTTCCCTGGAGGTCATCCATCCTAGTACTACTTTCACACAAGCACGCTTAACTATAGAGTTCTAATGGGATCTAGTGCATTAACTCTAGTGTGATCGCACCCAACATTACAGAGACATTATTTTTAAATATTTGAAAGGGTTATCAATGATTCTCATGTTATTTATTATTTATTATTTATTATTTAGAATTAAATATAGTTTATTATTTATAATTTTAATTATTTAAAATGTGTCAATTAATAAATATTTATAATCATTATATAATAATATTTTTAAATTGAAAACAGATCTTCAATAAGTCGAAGAACACACTTGGACATCAAATGACCATAACTCCCGACCCGAGAGTCCATTTCAGCTCCATAACCAGTCAAATAGAAGATTATCAAATGAGATAAAACCAAGTGAGATTTAAATCATATGATGATGAAAGGAAAAATATATATTCAAATTTCAAAAGTCAAAAATAAAACTTTAACTTCAAATGACCATAACTTTTAATTTAGGTGTCCGTTTGGGCTCTACCACATATCAAATCGAAGCCTAAGATGAGCGCTACATAGTTTATATATGGTACCTACTCTTTGAGTATTTTAACCCTTTTTATTCTACCAGAAAGACACATAAGGCCTCTGAAACAGAGGGACCATGGAGCTCCTCCATGGTCTGTGTTATTCTGTTATATTTAGTAAAAAAATTTACGTACAATATCATAATAATCATTATTATACTCACATAAAATTTCAAATGCACAAAAAAAAAAGGGCGCAACACAAAAAAGGGTGCAACATGAGTACTACCTAGGAGGTCACCCATCTTAGTACTACTCTCTCCCAATAATGCTTAATTGCAGAGTTCTAAAGGGATCTAATTCATTAATGCTGGTGTGATCGCACCCAAAATTACCCAAACATTCTTTTTAAATATTTGAAAGAGATATCAATGATTCTCAAATTATTTATTATTTATTATTTACAATAAAATATGATTTATTATTTATAATTTTAATTATCTATAATGTTTCAATTAATAAATATTTATAATTATTAGTTAATAATATTTTTAAGATGAAAACAAATCTTCAATAAGTTGAAGAACAGACTTCGACATCAAATGACCACAAATTCTGATCCAAGAGTCCATTTCATCTTCACAATCAATCAAATCTAAGCTTATCAAATGAGCTAAAACCAAGTGAGATTTAAGTCACGTGATAATGAAATGAGAAAAATATATTCAAATTTCAAAAGTCAAAAATCAAACTCAAACTTCAAATGGCCATAAATTTTAATCCGGGTGTCTGTTTGAGCTCTACCACATATCAAAATGAAGTCTGCGATGAGATCTATGCCTTTTAGGTCTGGAACCATCTATTTGAGTATTGTAACCCTTTTTATTCTTCCAGAAAGGCCCACAAGGACTCCGAAATAGAGGGATAGTGGAGCTCCTCCATATTCTATGTTGTTCTGTTATATTCAGTAAAAAATTTTACGTACAATATCAAAATAATAATTATTATACTCACATAAATTTTGAAATGCACACAAAAAAGGGATAAACACAAAAAAAAGGTGCAACATGAGTAATTCCCAAGAGGTCACCCATCCTAATATTAATCACGCCTAATCACACTTAACTGGATATTTCTAATGGGATCTGGTGCATTAATGCTGGTCTGATCACACCCAACATTATATAGACATTCTTTTTAAATATATGATAGAGCTATCAATGATTATCATAGTATTTATTATTTATTAATTACAATAAAATATAGTTTATTATTTATAATTTCAATTATTTTTTATGTTTCAATTAATAAATATTTATAATTATTAGTTAATAATATTTTTAAGCTGAAAACAAATCTTCAATAAGTTAAAAAAATAGACTTTGACATCAAATGATCATAACTTCTAATACGGGAGTCCATTTTAGCTCCAAAATGAGTCAAATCAAAGCTTATAAAATGAGATAAAACCAAGTGATATTTAAATCATGTGATAATGAAAGGAAAAATTGAAATGTCAAAAGTCAAAAATAGAACTCGAACTTCAAACAGCCATAACTTTTAATTCGGCTGTCCGTTTGAGCTCTACCACATATCAAATCAAAGCCTGAGATAATCTATAATTCATTTAGGTCTGGTACCAACTATTTGAGTATTTTACCCCTTTTTATTCTACCAGAAAGGCTCAGAAGGCCTCTGAGATAGAGGGACCATGGAGATCCTCCATGGTCTATTTTGTTCTATTATATTCAGTAAAAAAATTATGTACAATATCATAATAATAATTATTATACTCACATAAAATTTGAAATGTACACAAAAAAGGTTGGAACAAGAGTAATTCCCAGGAGGTCACCCATCCTAGTACTATTCTTGACCAAGCACACTTAACTGTAGAGTTTTAATGGGATCTATTGTATTAATGTAGGTGTGATTGCACCCAACATTACACATACATTCTTTTTAAATATTTGAAAGAGCTATCAATGATTCTCATATTATTTATTATTTATTCTTTATAATAAAATATAGTTTATTATTTATAATTTTAATTATTTATAACGTGTCAATTACTAAATATTTATAATTATTAGTTAATAATATTTTTAAGCTAAAAACTAATCTTCAATAAGTCGAAGAGCAGACTTCAACATCAAATGACCATAACTTCTGATCTAGGAGTCCATTTCAGCTCCACAACTAGTAAAATAGAAGCTTATCAAATGAGATAAAACCAAGTGATATTTAAATCATGTGATAATGAATGGAAAAAAATATATTCAATTTTCAAAAGTTGAAAATAGAATCAAACATCAAACAGACATAACTTTTAATCTGGGTGTTCGTTTGGGCTCTACCATATATCAAATCGAAGCCTGCGATGAGATGTATAACGTTTAGGTATGGTACCAACTCTTCAAGCATTGTACCAATTTTTATTTTGCCAGAAATTCCTGGAAGGCCTCCAAAATAGAGGGATCATAGAGCTCCTCCATGGTCTATGTTGTTCTGTTATATTCAGTAAAATTATTTTCGTACAATATCAAAATAATCCTTAGTATACTCACATAAAATTTGAAATGTACACAAAAAAGCATGCAATGAAAAAAAGGGTGCAACACGAGTACTTCCATAGAGTTCACCCATCCTAGTACTACTCTCACCCAACCACGCTTAACTATAGAGTTTTAATGGGATCTGGTGCAATAATGCTGGTGTGATCGCAACATCACACATGCATTCTTTTTAAATATTTGAAAGAGCTATAAATGATTCTCATATTATTTATTATTTATTATTCACATTCAAATATAGTTGATTATTTATAATTTTAATTATTTGTAATGTTTCAATTAATAAATATTTATAATTATTAATTAATAATATTTTTAAGTTGAAAACAAATCTTCAATAAGTCTAAGAACAGACTTCGACATCAAATGACCATAACTTCTGATCCGGGAGTCCATTTCATCTCCACAACCAGTAAAATAGAAGCTTATAAAATTTTCTAAAACAAAGTGAGATTTAAATCTTGTGATAATAACAGGAAAACAATATATTCAATTTTCAGAAATCAGAAATCAAACTCGAACTTCAAACGACCATAACTTTTAATCCAGGTGACCGTTTGGGCTTTACCACATATCAAATCAAATCCCGCGATGAGCTCTACGCCATTTAGGTCTGGTTCCAACTATTTGAGTATTGTACACCTTTTATTTTTCCAGAAAGGCCTAGAAGGCCTCCAAAACATTGGGAATGTGGAGCTCCTCCATGGTATGTGTTGTTCTGTTATATTCAGAAAAAAATTAACGTACAATATCATAATAATCATTATTATACTCACATAAAATTTGAAATGCACACAAAAAAGGGTGCAACACGAGTAATTCCTAATAGGTCACCCATCCTAGTACTACTCATGCCTAATCATGCTCAATTGGAGATTTCTAATGGGATCTATTAATGCTGGTCTGATCACTCACAACATTACATAGACATTCTTTTTAAATATTTGAAAGAGATTTCAATGATTCTCATAGTATTTATTATTTATTATTTACAATAAAATATATTTTATTATTTATAATTTAAATTATTTTTGATGTTTCAATTAATAAATATTTATAATTATTAGTTAATAATATTTTTAAGTGGAAAACAAATCTTCAATAAGACGAAAAAAACAAACTTCGACATCAAATGACCATAACTTCTAATCCGGGAGTCCATTTCAGCTCCAAAACCAGTCAAATCGAAGCTTATCAAATGAGATAAAACCAAGTGAGATTTAAATCATGTGATAATTAAAGGAAAAATATATATTCAAATTTCAAAAGTTAGAAATCGAACTCGAACTTCAAAAGGACATAAATTTTAATTCGGGTGTCTGTTTGAGCTCTAACACATATCAAATCAAAGCCTGTGATAATCTCTACTTCATTTAGGTCTAGTACCAAATATTTGAGTATTTTACCCCTTTTTATTATACCAGAAAGGCTTGGAAGGCCTTCGAAATAGAGGGACTGCGGAGCTCCTCCATGGTCTGTGTTGTTCTGTTATATTCAGTAAAACATTTTACGTACAATATAATAATAATAATTATTATACTCACATAAAATTTGAAATGTACACAAAAAAGGTTGAAACAAGAGTACTTCCAAAGAGGTCACCCATCCTAAAACTACTCTCGACTAAGAACACTTAACTGCAGAGTTTTAATGGGATCTATTGTATTAATGTGGGTGTGATCGCACCCAACATTACACAGACATTATTTTTAAATATTTGAAAGAGCTATCAATGATTCTCATATTATTTATTATTTATAATAGAATATAGTTTATTATTTATAATTTTAATTATTTATAATGTGTAAATTACTAAATATTTATAATTATTAGTTAATAATATTTTAACCTAAAACTAGTCTTCAATAAGTCAAAGAACAGACTTCGACATCAAATGACCATAACTTC
Organism: Viscum album; assembly: GCA_963277665.1. Lineage (NCBI taxonomy): Eukaryota > Viridiplantae > Streptophyta > Magnoliopsida > Santalales > Viscaceae > Viscum > Viscum album. The sequence continues at coordinate 196,159,473 of OY728131.1, read as the reverse complement.
TGATCCGGGAGTCCATTTCAGCTTCAAAACCAGTAAAATCGAAGATTATCAAATGAACTAAAACCAAGTGATATTTAAATCAAATGATAATGAATGGAAAAAATATATTAAAATTTCAAAATTTTAAAATCTAACTCAAACATCGAACAGATATAACTTTTAATCTGGGTGTCCATTTGGGCTCTACCATATATCAAATTGAATCATGTGATGAGATCTACGCTGTTTAGGTATGGTACCAACTCTTAGAGTATTGTACCCGTTTTTATTCTACCAAAAAGTCCCGGAAGGCCTCTAAAATTGAGGGATCATGGAGCTCCTCCATGGTCTGTGCTGATTTGTTATATTCAGTAATTTTTTTTACGTACAATATCAAAATAATAATTTTTATAATCACATAAAATTTGAAATGTACACAAAAAAAGCGCGCAACACAAAAAAGGGTTAAACACGAGTACTTCTATAGATTTCACCCATCCTAGTACTACTCTCACCCAACCACACTTAACTGCAGAGTTTTAATGGGATCTGTTGCAATAATGCTGGTGTGATCTCACCCAACATCACACAAACATTCTTTTTAAATATTTGAAAGAGCTATCAATGATTCTCATATTATTTATGATTTATTATTTACATTAAAATATAGTTTATTATTTATAATTTTAGTTATTTATATTGTGTCAATTAATAAATATTTATAATTATTAGTTAATAATATTTTTAAGTTGAAAACAAATCTTTAATAAGTTTAAGAATAGAATTCGACCTCAAATGACCATAACTTCTAATCCGAGAGTCCATTTCAGCTCCACAACCAGTAAAATCGAAGCTTATAAAATGATATAAAACCAAGTGAGATTTAAATCATGTGATAATTAAAGGAAACAAATATATTCAAATTTCAAAAATCCGAAATCAAACTCGAACTTCAAACGACCATAACTTTTAATCTAGGTGACCGTTTGAGCTCTACCACATATCAAATCAAAGCCTACGACGATCTCTATGCTGTTTAGGTCTAGTGCCAACTCTTAGAGTATTTTACACATTTTATTTTTCCATAAAGTCCTAAAAGTCCTCCAAAACATTGGGACTATGGAGCTCCTCCATGGTATGTGTTGTTCTGTTATATTCATAAAAAAATTAACATACAATATCATAATAATCATTATTATACTCACATAAAATTTGAAATGTACACAAAAAAAGGGTTCAACACGAGTAATTTCTAGGAGGTCACCCATCCTAGTACTACTCACACCTAATCACGCTTAATTAGATATTTCTAATGGGATCTGGTGCATTAATGCTGGTCTGATCACACCCAACATTACATAGACATTCTTTTTAAATATTTTAAAGAGATATCAATGATTATCATAATATTTATTATTAATTATTTATAATAAAATATAGTTTATTATTTATAATTTAAATTATTTTTTATGTTTCAATTAATAAATATTTATAATTATTAGTTAATAATATTTTTAAGTTGAAAACAAATCTTCAATAAGTCGAAAAAATAGACTTCAACATCAAATGACCATAAATTCTAATTCAAGAGTCCATTTTAGATCCAAAACCAATCTAATCTAAAATTATCAAATGAGATAAAACCAAGTGAGATTTTAATAATGTGACAATGAAAGGAAAAAAATATATTCAAATTTCAAAAGTCAAAAATCGAACTCGAACTTTAAATGGCCTTAAATTTTAATCCGGGTGTCTGTTTGGGATCTACCACCTATCAAATTGAAGCCTGCGATGATATCTATTCCGTTTAGGTCTGGTACCAACTATTCAAGTATTGTACCCCCTTTTATTCTTTCAGAAATCCCCAGAAGGCCTCTAAAACAGAGGGATCGTGGAGCTCCTCCATGGTCTATTCTGTTCTGTTATATTCAGTAAAACATTTTATGTACAATATAATAATAATAATAATTATACTCACATAAAATTATAAATGTACACAAAAAAGGGTGCAATGAAAAAAAAGGTTGCATGAAAGGTGCTTTCATGGGATCCATCAAATAATTAGTGGTTTTTGGGGTACTTAGGTGCATCAAAGTGGCTGACCAAAGTCGTCTCTCAAAGGAGGAAGTAAATTTAACAACATATTAAAGGAATTTTTGAAAATAAAATAAAAGGAAATAATAACACTAATTAAAAGGATGGGTTTTTTTATAATTTATAAATCTAGAGGAAGTTTTCTGGAAGAACATTGTATTTTTTTGTTTTTATTTTTGAAATGAAGTTTGATTAAAATGAAACAACAAGAAGATGGTTTTTTAGAAAATATTTTAAAAGGAGCAATTGATCTAACTATACCTATTCACTCAATTATTTATCATTATAATTTAAATTAACATTAACTTAATTATAATCCTATAATTTTTTAACCCTCAAACCCTACGGGAGTTAACTTAACCATGAAGATGAAATTTTTTAAACCCTAGGCTGGCTTTGGAACATGCAATCACAACGCCATTCTTTTATTGATGTTCTTAGGTTAGATTATGGTTATTGGTTAATTAGAGAACATATCCAATTTATAAATGAGGATTAATTGAGTTTAGGTATTATATTTGAACTCTACAAATTTATCCCTTATGGTCTTGTATTACCAATTAAGATCGCACTCTCACAATTTACACAAATCTCGACCTGACATGTTTTTGTGTCAATTGATCAATTGATTGATTAATTTAATTTAAATTGAAAAATAAATTAATAGATCATATTAATTTAATTAAATTAACTCATTTATTCAAAAATAAATTAATGAATAAGTTAATTGGTAGATCTATTACTAAGAAAACTACTCTTCCATGGGCAGTGTAGTCATCGTAGAAACGGATTGTGTTTGAAAAGATTTAGAAAGGGTATAAACCAATATTGTTTCTACATATTGATTTCCATCCCAAAGAGTAAGATTTATAGAAGAATAAATTTGAACAAAACAGAAGAAAATAGAACAAATAAAAGAAGAACAAAGAAGTTTATTACACAAATGCAAACATTACAACATGAAGAAGAAGAAGAAGGCTTTGATGAGGGGATCCTCACTTCAAGAGCTACCCCTCTTACAATGGTTAGAGAATTTGAGTGAAACTAATTCTTCTCTGCATTCAATCTCTTAATTCACGTCCCAAACCATCCAAATGAGAAAAACACCAATTTATAGAGTGGAGGGGAGGCTAGGTTCAAAGTGGTTTCAAGTGTGAATGGGGAATCTCGGCCAAATATTTTAAGCCAACTTGCAACGCCCATTTGACCCCCATAATGCATGAAACAACCGTTATTATAGAAGAATGATTTTTGAATAATTGGGTTGGAGATATCCACTCAAAATTGGGGCCTAATACAAGGATGGATGAAGAAGTTATGGCCCAAATATAGAACCGATGTCCAATCTAGTGGGTCCATCACACCTTTGACTTCATGGTCCATTCTATCCAACCAAATGCATGATTTAGCTACAATGACCTCAAAAAAAGTTGTATCCCATTAAGTTAGAAACACAGTTACAAAAGTTCAAGTTCAAATAATAAATATAAAAATATTTATCTCTAAAATACTACAGTGCACTATAAAGGATAAAATTGGAATTTTCATCAAATTTTTAAATGAATGATATAATCCCAAATATTTTATAAATAAACATATTTAACATAATGTGAGGAAAATTTATCATTTATTATCAATAAAATATTCAATAAAAATGTGTTTTATCAACTCCCCCACACTTACTCTTCTACAATCCTGGGCAAAACCTCATATCATGTATTCAAATAAAATTGTGACAAGATATTCATATTCATATTTATCAGTACAAAATGAAAATATAGGCAAAGTAATAATACCTTCAAGTGTCAATATCAATAAATTTTAAATTCATTGTCTCATAAATTGTGTTAAAACAAAATCCAATGAGATTCATAACACTAATAATAGCAAAACAATTCATGGGTATACCATGCCACTAATTCTCTACATGTGTGTGCCAACCATTCCAAGCTCATAAATCCACCCTTTATTCAGTATATTCAGGTCAAGTAAAACAATTATTCTTACCTGGTTTAATTCACCAAACTTGTTCTACATTCCTTTATAATCAAATTTCAAGACCCACTCACTTAAGCATTCCCAAAAGTCAAACCTTAATCTCCCGACTTAGATATACTCATATGTTTTACATTTCATCACTCCCATAATTTTTTAAGTTTCACTTAGAAAAAATCTCACACTCAACTCTCAGCCCATGTTTAATCTCCTTACGACACTAATTGTAATAGTTATAACAAGATCAAAGGTCGACGAAGAGTGGTTTTTGACCTGTCGAAGACACAACCCATATTTTTTTAAGGGCATACAACAGTCGGATAACAGGTACACACGCATAGGTCAATTTAGTACAATAATGAAATTGATCAGAAGAGAAACAAATATATGGATCAACCAATTATTTTTTTACCTAACTTGACTATACCTTCAATTGAGTAGGAAAAATTTCACAAGTCATGGTTGAGTGAGAATTTGTGTGAAGAAATCAATGACATAATTTATCATGAAAAAATATCACAAAAAAATGACGTCAAAATCTAAAAGGTTTTATAATGACACAACCATTCATATCATCGACGACTTCAATTTTTATAAAAATCAACCATTGATGATGAAATCTTAATCATGCTTATAATTCTACCAATGAATTTTGAAAACATGCATTTTCCATATGTTACACATGAGAATGCTACATGATATATATCTATTTTTTGATTTTTTTTGATTTTGTTTTTTTGTTTTTTTGAAAATTTTAACCAAAAACTTAATAGAAAATACGCACAAAACACACAAATGAAAATACTAAATATCTACCCCAAAATGTTGTCCCCTCCCCCACACTTAAAATATAACATTGTCCTCAATGTGAACCTATGAGATGATATATGTACATGAAATGTATGATTTTAAATAGGATAAGGAATATACAAGTGAAAGGGTTAGGAAAAGCTAGATATGATCAAGTGATGATGGGGTCGTTTAGTGTGATGAAATCCACTACATCAGTTGGAAGTCCCTCAATGTATTTCTTCAAGCGTTTCCAATTGACTGTGAAGCTCCTTTCAGTGTCCTCTTGCATGATCTCCACTACACTATAAGGAAAAAAATTAGATACAATATAAGGAACAAACCATCTGGAACACAACTTACCAAGCATCAGCTTCAGCCATGAACTATAGAGAAATACTTTCTCTCCAACTTGAAATTATATTTTCTAGATCATTTTGTCATGAGATTATTTTGATATTTACTTATAGAGCCTTGAGTTATCATATGAAGACAATCGAATCTCCTCAAGCTCTTGAATTTGTAGCTTCCTTTGGATTCTAGCTTGGGCCAAATTCAGGTTGCATTTCTTTATAGCCCAATAAGCCTGATTCTCAACCTCCATGGGTAGATGACACACTTTCCAAAAAACAATCCGAAATGGGGACATGCCGACGGGGGTCTTGTATGTTTTCCTATAAGACCATAATGAATCATCCAAGTGCTTGCTTCAATCATTCCTATTTGGATACACAATTTTTTCCAAAATTTGTTTCAGCTCTCTATTTGAAACCTCATCCTGAACATTTATTTGGGGGTGGTATGGTGTTGATGTTTTGTGTGTCACCTCATACTTCTGAATGAGGGAAGCCAAATTACGATTGTAAAAGTGTGTCCTTGGTCACTGATGATGTCCTTCGATACTCCAAAACTGCAAAAAATTTGTGATTTGAAAAAGTCCACAATAACATGAGAATCATCAGTCCTAGTGGACTTAGCCTCCACCCATTTGCTCACATAATCAATGAAAACCAAGATATATAGGAAACCAAATGAACTAGGAAATGGACCCATAAAATCAATGCCCCATACATAAAAAATCTCACAGAATAATATGGGTTGTTGGGGAATCTCGTGTCTCCTAGAAATATTACCAGTGTGTTGGAAACGCGAGCATGACTTACAAAACACATGAGCATCATGGAATAAACTAGGCCAATACAATCCAGAGTCCAAAACTTTCCTAGCTATCTGTTAGGGTCCAAAGTTTCCACCACAAGAAAGTGAATGACAAAAATGTAAAACAGACTCAAACTCATGATCAGGAACACACCTCCTAATAACTTAGTCACTACACATGCACCATAGGTATGGATCATCCCAAACATAAAATCTTGACACAATCTTTAAGTTTTGGACTTGATGTTTCTTTAAATTTATAGGGATTTCAGAGGCAACAAGTTAGTTAACTAAATAATCATACCAATGATGCGTACCTGAGATGGAATAAAGATGCTCCTCAGGGAAAGTGTCCTGAAGTGGTACTTGGTCCAAGGTGTCATCCTCTAGTGTGCGAGTAAGCCTACTCATGTGGTACACCACCAAGTTTTCTGACCCCTTCTTGTCCATTATCTCATTATCAAATTCTTAAAGAAGGAGCATCCATCGGATTATCCTCAGCTTTGCATCCGGATTCTTCAAGAGGTACCTCAAAGCTGCATGGTCATAAAAAACTACTACTTTAGAGTCCAATAAATATGAACATAATTTATCTAAAGAAAATATAATGGCAAGAAACTCATTTTCTGTGGTTGTGTAGTTTGATTGGGCTGAATCCAATTTCCTTGATGCATATGCAATCACATGTCACTACCACAAAATAGGGTTTCTGCAGCGCCACCCTTTAACAGCGCTAAAAAAAGAGATGATAAAGGGGGTGCCTTGATCAGTGCTAAAAAAAGTGCTGATAAAGGGAAATTTTAAGAGCACTAAAAAAACATTGTTAAAAGTGACCCTTTATCAGTGCTTTTTTTAGTAGTTCTAATAAAAGGGGGGCTTTATCAGTGCTTTTTCCCAGCGCTGATAAAAGTGTATATTTCAAAAAAAATCATAAAAAATAATATATTGATATATAAGTATATTTATATTGATATAAATATAAAATATGTTTTATAAAATATGTTTTAGATAAGATAAATAGGAATTTACACTTAATATATAAGATATTTAGTGAAATTGGCTTATAAAATAATTAAAAAAATATTTTTAATTAATAAATTTCTTATTATTACCGAGTAATAGTAATTTAATATCAATTTGAAGATAAAAAATAAAAAGATTAATAAAAGATCTAAAATAAGTTGAAAATGTAACTCAAACGTCAAATGACCATAAATTTTGATCCGGGTGTTCGTTTGAGCTCTACAACATATCAAATCGAAGCCTGTAATGAGCTCTACGCGTTGTGATTAACCTCTATTTTTTTTAATTTTAATTTTTTTTAATTTATTTCCATATTGATTTCAATTTGTCAACATCTATTTATCTTTAAAAAATACTTTTGAAGGTAATTTACTAGTTAATTAAACTCATATTTCTTATATCATTTCTAAAATTTCTTTTGATTAAAATACATGATTATAAATTCACCGATGTGGTGTGGAATTTCTTAAAAGATATTGGAAATCATATTTTTTAAAATTTTAATTTTTTTATTGATTTAAAATAATAATTTCAGGTGTTATTTGAAAATCTTAAATACATACATCTTTTTTGTGGGGATTTGTATTTAAAATTTCATTTGCTTAAATTTTTTTATGCTTCAACCATGAAACGTGTTAATTGAAATTGTGTGAGTGAATTTTACATTAATTAAATGATTTAATGTGTTGACATGATTTAATTGTCAATTGCATATTTTAAATGCTGGATTTTGTTTTGTGTGTTGGGCGTTGTTGATTTGTGTAGCCCGTGATAATCCTTTCATGTGCACATATGTCCATGTGTGTGTGTGTATGTTGTATATATATATATATTTATTTATAAACACACATAAAAAGAATTTTTTATAAATGAATTCAAAAATGATCTTATAAATATATATTAATATATGAATAAATATATTAATATATAAATATAACTATATATATATTAATATATATATATATATATTAATATAACTAAATATATATATATATAATAATATAATTAAATATATGTTATATATATATATATTAATATACGAGTAAATATTACTATATATATATATATATAAATAAAAAGATATATTAATAAGTGAAGAGAAAAACAATATGGTGGAGTGGTAAAGGCTTAGGCACGCAGGCAACATGTCCCGAGTTCGAATCCTGGGGGAGGCAGGTCGCGCGCACAAGTGGGGAATAATACCTAGCACTGTTAAAGGGATTGGGGGCGTTGTTAAAGGCTGGTGCGGTGACTGGGGCGTGTAGGATGCAATGGGGGGTGGGGAGCTGTTGAAGGGGGGATTCAAGCGCTGTTGAATCCTCTACAAAATATATTTTTTTCTATTTTTTTAACTTTCATCAGCGCTTTTTTTTGTGCTGATAAAAGACCCCTTTTATCAGTTATTTTTTTAGCACTGATAAAAGGGGCCTCTATCAAAGATTTTTTGAGCGCTGATAAAAGGGAGCCGCCTTATCTTCGCCTCGATTAATAGTGATTTTTTAGCACTGTTAATGCCATTTTCTAGCGCTGATAAAGGCCTTATTTATAGTAGTGCGTGAACGTCCCTCCACCCTCTGAGATAAGATATCTCCAACCGTGAAGTTAGAGGCGTCACACATAACCTCAAAAGGAATCTCCCACTGTGGGGGTTGTATGATCAATGGAGTGGTCAGACAATTCTTTAGCTCATCAAATGTTGAACTGCATGAATCATCAAACACAAAATCAGAATCCTTTTGAAGTAATCATGACAAAGGAAGAACAATCTTACTAAAATATTTGATGAAACCCCGATAAAACCATGCATGCCCTAGGAAATATCTAACATCACACACACACAAAGGATATGGTAAGGATGAAATAATATCTACCTTAGATCTATCAACCTCTATCCCATGTTTTGACACTACATTCCCTAAGACAATGCCATGCTCTAACATAAAATGTCACTTTTCAAAGTTCAAGACAAAATTCTTCTCAATATAACAATTAAAAACCTTTCCCAAACTAGAGATAAAATCATTAAATTAAGACCCATACACTGTAAAATCATCCATAAATATTTTCATGCAGATCTCAATAAAATCAGAAAAAATACCCACCATGCATCACTGGAAGGTACCTGGGGCATTGAAAAGTCTAAATGGAATCCTCCGGTAGGAAAATGTGTTGAAGGGACAAGTGAATGTAGTCTTCTCCTGATCCTCTAGAGCTATAGGAACCTGAAAATGTCTAGAAAATCCATCCAAGAAACAATAATGTGTCTTCCCAGCTAGTCTCTCAATCATTTGATCAATAAATGGGAGGGGGAAATGATCCTTGGAAGTGGAATGATTTAGTTTACTATAATCAATACAAACACGCCAATTGTTTTTCACCCTCATTAGAACTAACTCCTCTTTTTCGTTTTTAACAACAGAAACACCACTTTTATTAGGCACAACCTAAATAGGACTTACCCACTTGGAATCTGAAATGGGATAGATTATACCTGCCTCGAGCAAATTTTCAACTTATTTTTTAACAACTTCCAAAAGGGTTGGATTGAGTCTCCTTTGTGGCTACCTAACTGGTTTATCCCTATCCTCTAATAGAATCCTATGCATGAAAATGGAGGGGCTAATACCTGATATGTTAGCCAAGGTCCACCTGATTGCCTTACTTTTCTCCCTCAAAAGATTCAAAAGTTTTTCTTCATGTTCAAAAGGGATATTGTTAGTAATTATAATAGGTGATTTCTCACCACTTAATAAGTATTAGTATTTGAGATTAGGTGGCAATGGCTTGAGTTCCAATGTAGGGGGGAGATGTATGGATCAAGACATTGAAGGAACTGAAATATGTGAACAATGAACATTAGTACCATAATTATAATCATCAAAATCAAAGAATAATGCATCAAAACCATCATCATATTCAATATACATGTCATAATCAGATTTCACATGATGAGAATCAAAATATGAATCCATTTCAAAATCAAATCTAAGAGAGTTTTTTTCATTAGAAATAGGTGTGTAAGTGATCTTAGACATAAAACTAGAACCAATAATCATAATCTATCTAAGAATAGGATAATCAAATTCCATGGGGTTTTTATTTGGTGGTTCAAAATGAGAGATAACAAACACATAATAGTCCTCTAAGGGGTACTTCATGGAGTCCATAACATTAAATATCACAACTTCATCCCCAAACTCTGTGGAAAGTGTACCCTCATAGACATTTATGACCGTTTTAGTAGTTTTGAGGAAGGGACTACCTAAGATAATGGGAGAATGTGAACTTACTTGATTGTAATCCATTTTAAGCACATAGAAATCTGATAGAAAGATCATCTCTTATCCATACAAGTACATCCTCAAGGACTCCTGCTGGATATGTCATAACTCTATTCGCCAACTGCACCACTACTATCGTCAGTTTCAACTCACCAACCTATAAAGAAGAAAATACAGAGTGAGGCATTACATTTATGGAAGCTCCTAAATAACAAAGAGCATCAGAAAAGTGCAACTCCCCTATGGTTCATGGGATAGTGAATGTCCCCGGATCCTTGAACTTTTTTGGCATTTCTAGAGTTGGTGTAATGAGTGCTAACACATTCCTTCCAAGATTGATCCTCTCATTTCCCTTTATCCCTCTTTGATTGGTACAAATTTCTTTTAAAAATTTGGAATACCTTGGGATTTTCTTAATGGATTCAAGTAAAGGTATTTTGATCTCCACACGCTTGAATTTATCCAAAACTTCTTTTTTCATCGCCTCTTTATCCATATTTTTGGTTTAAACAACTCTATTTGGAAAAGTAATGGGTTTAATAGGAACATCATTAATCTTTTTCTTACCTTTATCTTTCTCCTTGGGTTTCTCATCAGCTAGTTTTGAATGGGGCTTCTCCAGATTTGAGGTGAATCCCGATGGAATGATAGGTACAGATGTATCAGTTGTTTGCTTCCAACTTCTCAATGTGATGGCACTGACACCGCCCTTGGGATTTGGAGTAGGTTGGGGAGGAAGATTTTTGGAGTTCTTTTTTACCGGTTAATGGAGGGTGGTGGTAATCTGGCTCATTTGAGTATTCAACTCCCTCAGCTCTGAACCTTGACTCTTTAGTTCATTCTATTGATTAAGAATAATTTGCTTCAAAAGGCCATCAGTGTTAGAATCTACCTTGGGTGGGGGATTCCCTTGTTGCTGGATTTTTGATGCTTTGGATTCAAATATTCTTTGGGGTTGTTGGAAACCCTTCTAGAAAGGCGGAGGCTACTAGAAGTTTTATTGAAAAGGGATCCTTTGTTATTGTCCAGAGCCATACCTCATGTCTGATTGATCCCTACACCCTTGGTTGTATGTTCGAGCAAAGAAATAAAGATTAATTTGGGGATATGGTTCTTGTTACTGCTGATATGGTATCCCATGAAACACTGATGTACAATCTTCTATTTCTTGTAGTTGGGGGAAACAGTCAGTTTGGTGGCTTGTCTCAGTGAAAATGCCATAAGTACTTGAAGGAGGGTGTTTGGATGTCTTTTGTGATAAAGCAATATGCCTCACCATAGTGGTGAATTCTTCCAAATTAGTATCAATCAAATTATTATCAAGAGAAGAAGGAATTACCTGATGTACTCCCCTAACATGTGGTGTACCTTGATGACCAAATTATTGGGAGTTTTGGGCCATCTTGTCAATCAATGTGCATTCAGCTATTGGTGTCTTTTCCACCAATGATCCTCTATCCATAACATCCACTATGTTCCTCTCCATAGGTTTGATTCCTTCATAGAAGTATTGGATGAGGAGTTTCTCACTGATTTGGTGATGTGGGCTGCTTGCACACAACTTCTTGAATCGTTCTCAATACTCATACATTGAATCCCCTTGTTCTTTCTTTATCCCTAAGATCTCATTACGAATGGAAGTGGTCCTTGATTCTAGAAAAAATCTCTACAAGAAAAGAGTTTTCAAATTGTTCCAACAAGTTACATCTTCAGGTTGTAAATAATACATCCAGTCTTTTGTAGCTCCATCAAGTAAGAATAGGGATGCTCTTAGTTTGATTTGATCTTCAGAATCATTTCTTGGTTTTAAGGTTGAACAAACCACATTAAATTCTTCTAAATGTTTTTTGGATCATCACTAGATAATCTGTGAAATTTTGGAAGAAGGTAAACTAATCCAGATTTCAGTTCAAAGTCCGATTCCAGATTTGGGTATGCAATACAATTTGGTTGATAGTTAATATCAGGTGAATCCAATTATTAAATGGTTATATTAAGTTTATTTCCATTATTTTTAGCCATTGGTTCATGTTTTAAGTTGTACTTAGAAGTGTTTACAATTTCAATGTTCTTGTAGTGGAGGAATTCTCCAACTGGTTAAATGTTGAAACTTCCTGTAGACTGAGAATGTATGATTCAATCTTGAAGGCTATGTTCAATATCAAGGTCAAGATCTAAGAGATCCTCAGGATTAGTTTGTGTCATAAATCATATAAAAATAAAAAGAAGAAAATTGTATCGTAATAAAAATGAGAAGTTTGCGTTGACGGTCCAAAAAGAAGAAGAATAAAGAAGAAGAAATTTAGATTGGGTAAATAAGGAAGAAAGAAGAGAAAAAGAGAATAAAATGTAAAATAAAATAAATAACTCTAATTTTTTGAAATAATTACTTTCCTCCCTGGCAACAATTACAATTTTAAAGGTGCTATCATGGGATCCCTCAATTGATTAGTGATTTTTGGGGTACTTAGGTGCATCCGAGTGGCTGACCAAGGTCGTATCTCAAAGGAGGAAGTAAATTTAACATATTAAAGGCATTTTTAAAAATAAAATAAAAGGAAATAAGAACACCAATTAAAAGGATAGGGGTTGTTTATAATTTATAAATCTAGAAGAAGTTTGTTAGAAGAAGATTTTATTTATTTTGTTTTTCTTTTTGAAATGAAGTTTGATTAAAATGACACAACAAGAAGATGTTTTTTAGAAAATATTTTAAAAGGCTTCATCGATCTAACTCTACCTCTTCACTAAATTATTTATCATTATTATTTAGATTAAAATTTACTTAAATATAATCCCCTAATCTGTTAACCCTCCACTACTAAAGATTTAGTCTATATCCACAGTTTGAAACTATGGCTATAAGCCCAAAAACCGTGGCTATAGGTTATAGCCAAGGTTCAATGGACTGTGGCTGGTATTGATGTGGCTATAGGGAAAGACCTATAACCACAATTTAAAACTGTGGCTCTAGCCCTATAGACATAGTTTGAACCATAGCTACAACCCTTTAGCCATGGTTTAAAACCATCACAAAACATTAAGCCACACAAGGCCCATTGCCACTGTTCAAAACTGTGGCTATATGGCTTTAGCTATAGTTTAAAAACATGGCCATAGGCATTCCCATTTTATAAAAAAACTCCCCCACATCCCCCCTTGAACCCCCCTGGTCCCCCACGCCTCCTAGACACCCCCCTTTCACCCCCCTACACCCCATGCCCCCTGGACAACCCCTTTCACCCCCTAGACAGCCCCCTTGCACCCCATGGACATCTTGCACCCCCTTGAATACCCCCAACACCCCCTTGAACACCCCCCTTTACCCCCAACCCCCTCTAGACAACCCCCTTACACCCCCTAGACAACCCCCTTTCACCCCCCTACACCCCCATGCCCCCCTAAACAACCCCTTTTCACCCCCTAGAACACCCCCTGCACCCCCATGCCCTGACCCCCCCTCCTAGACACCCCCTCCCACCTGGACACCCCCCTCTCTTGGACACCCCCCTGCACACCCATTCCCCCTTTCACCCCCTGGACATCCCCTTTCTCTCCCTTAAACACCTCCATAGCACCCCCTACAGTAGCCCACCCCCTGGACAACCCCCTTTCACCCCCTTGAATATCCCCTTACACCCCCTGGATAGCCCTCTTGCACCCCCTTGCACCCACTTGAACACCCCCTATAGTAGCCCACCCCCCTGGACAACCCCCTTGCACCCCATTTAATACCCACTTGCACCCCCTGCAGTAGCCCACCCCCCCTGGAAAACCCCCTTGCACCCCCATAAACACCCCCTTTCACCCCCTGGACAACCCCCTTGCACCCCCTTGAACACCCCCCTGCAGTATCCCACCCCCCTGGACAGCCCCCTTGCACCCCATTGAACACCCCCCCCCGCAGCAGCCCACCCCCCTGGACAGCCCCCTCGAACCCCCTTTCACCCCACCCCTATAGTAGCCCCCCTCCTGGACACCCCCTAGACACCCCCTCCCTCATGGACACCCCCTCCCGGACACCCCCCTCCCGGATACCCCCCTCCCGGACACCCCCTTGTACCCCTAGATTTCCCCTTGAACCCCCCACACACCCATTCCCCCTTTCAACCCCTCCTAGACACCCCCTTGCACCCCCTAAATAGCCCCCTTGCACTCCCCTGCACACCCATGCCCCCGACCCCCCCCTCTTGGACACCCACCTTGCACCCCCTAGGCAGCCCCCTTGAACACCCCCTTGCACCCCCTACACACCCATGCCCCCTTTCACCCCCTTGCACCCCTGTACAGCCCCCTTGAACACCCCCTTGCACCCCCTATAGTAGCCCACCCCCCTGGAAAACCCCTTGAACACCCCCTTGCACCCACCCCTGTAGTAGCCCCCCCTGCAAAGCCTCTGACCCCCTCCCCCTACAAAGCCCCCGACCCCCCCTCCTAGACCCCCGTCCCCCTGGATAGCCCCCCACCTAGACAACCCCCCTTCCCAAACACCCCCTTGCACCCCCTGGACAGCCCCTTGAACACCCCCTACATGTTGCAAACCTAACCTATATCTACGTGTAAATTGGAGAAAATAACTATCAATTTTTTCATAGGTTTACTAAGAAAGTTTTGAAAATAGGATTCCATTTGGGGGATTATATATTGGATCTCAAAGTCATCTCACTTAATACCTATTTGTGAATCCAATATGGTGAAAGACTTACCAAACCATTTGGCATAATTGTGTGGATCCTAGGTTGATATCTAGTGTCATGAAATCCAATTAAACTTTATAAAGGTGTCATAACTGTAACATAATTCACTACATGAGGAATTACCTCTCATGCGCCAAGTTAACCATGTTCAGTTCCATTTAACTCATTAAATTAATTAAGTTAACCTTGCACCCCCTAGACAACCCCCTTAAACACCCCCACACCAATTCCCCCTTTAACTTCCCTCCTAGACACCCCCTTGCACCCCCTGAATAGACCCCTTGAAACCCCCACCCCTGGATAGACCCCACCCACCCATCTATACAAACCCCCTCCTAGACAACACCCCCCCTAGAAAGACCCCAACCCCCCTCCTAGACGGCACCCACAACCCTCCTGGACAACCCCCCCTCCTAGACACCCCCCTGGGCCCTCTGGACAGACACCCCCCCTGGATAAAACCCTCTCCTGGACCCCCTTGGACAGCACACCCCCCCAGACAGAACCCCCTAGACCCCCCACCCCCATCCCCCTGGACAACCCCCCGGATAGCAACCCCCGTGGACAGACACCCCCCTTGGAGATGGTTGTTTTTCCTGATGATTAACTACTCAATGATACAGTGTCAGGAAGAAGGGTATTTCATTGGGAGTGAAGTCCTGAGAATCAGTCGAAATGATATGGAAATTGTGGTTATGTTGTATAGCATTGACGATCGTATGGCTTATAATGTCATATAAAAATGTTGTGAATAAGTCTTTCCTAAAAGTATTCAAATATCTAAAATGAGACTTTGTTTGACTATGTGATCAAAGAAGATGTGACAATATAGTCTCATAGGTGGGATTAACACTACCCCCCTCCACACCACTCTTGCACACCCTTTGTACCCTCCCCCTTCCCCTTGTAACATAACCCAACACACCCCTCCCCCTTCCCCCAGCACACCCCCTACCCCCTTCCCCCTCCCCTACCCCCCAGCACACCCCCTACCCCCTACCCACCCCTCTGCCTACCCCCCCTTCACACCCCCTGCCCACCCCATGCACCCCCTGCAGTGGAGGTGTTTGATTATAATTGGACATTTACGACTTTCACTTAAGACATTTCAAAAGTGGAGTGCAAGTCACCATGAATAAGCCACTCTATTTATTTCATTCCATCTAATTAAACTTTATAAAGGAGGCACAACTATTACATAATTCACTACACGAGGCATTACCTATCATGTTTCAAGTTAACCATGTTCGGTTCCATTTAACTCATTCAATTTATTAAAAAATGTCAATTCCATTTATAAGATCAAAGGGGGTTAGTGGTGACTTGGTCATTACACCACTTTCCTACTTGGGAAATTCCATCTTAAAAGTCTAACAATGCTTAAAGGGTGTTTTGGTTCAAAGAACCATTTTAATAAAAAGAGGGAAACCCCCTATAGGTAAATAAAAAGGGTCAAGTACGATGTATGCTTTATGAATAACAATGACATCAAGTATAAGGAAAACATCAATGTAATAATGTCAAAAAAGGTATACCACTGTGAGTTTTTGTAGATAGTGCACCTCCGTTGGAGGGGTTTTATTACAAAACCATGACTTTTTTTATCAAACAAAACAATTATCTTAACTAACACTTATTCAAGAATTAAAATTTAATATAAGAAGAATTAAGAAGGAAGCTAAATGCAATTTAAAACATTCTTGAATTAAAGAGTCTAGGAGAGGAATCCTACCTCAAAGGAGACAAGCCACACTTGGTGCTTGACACTTTTATCAGTGACAAATCTATGCTGCATCATCCATCCTATGGGAATATGCACCTTTGCATATACATAAGGACACCCTAACCCCTATGTACATGTCTTCATGTCCTGAACATGCACAAGAGGATCCTTATATATATGATCACATGCATAAGCCCGTTATCACCCACATACGTATGCATTTTCCATATATATACATAAGAACACCTAGCCCCTTATATGTAATCGTGCTTCCATGGGAGAATATACATATAATGGGAGAACTTATTATATATATGCTCACTTATGCATATGCGGTGAGTCACCTTTAAATCTGGTTTCCGCAACACACACGAACGGGTCCCGAGAGACTTCAACAAAATGTCAGTGATATAACGAATCATCATTAATTGAACCTAAAAATTGAAGTGGGAGGAACATGATTAGTGATAAAGGAAATAATAGAACAAGTGATAATGATAAAAACATCAACACTTGAAGTGATGGTTTACTCTCTAATGAGGATCCAACATATCATGCAGTTTCAATTCATGAAATAGGGATGCAGAACATCCAATTTAACATCATACATCAATGAAATTAAACATAAAGTTTACATTTTACATAATTATAACATGATCATATATAATACATGTACACCACATTATAGTTTATAAAATGGTAAACAATAATTAAGACCAACATAACATAGTTTATAAAACATCATTATTTTCTAGATACATTAGAGATAAGCGAAACCACTTCTATGTTATGTGGGATGGGAATTTTCTTAGTTTTCTAATACCTATCAAAATAGGTCTCTAACTATTGTATGGGTGGTAACTAGGGAATATTAATAAAATTATAGACAATAGAACATATATAGTATTTTTCATATATAATACATACCCAACACAAATTCTTTTAAATATAAACTTCTGACATGTAACTAACACTATAGATGAAGACAATAAATTAGAAAAGGAATATGAATTGTAGAAACTTCCAACTCAAAACAAGACAAACAAATAACATGAAACTGAACTGAAAGAAAAAGTGCCACAAACCTTAGTTGTTAAGCTAGATGATAGCAGTGACTATACCCCCATCGACAACTTTGAGAGCCATCACAACCTTGGTCCTATAGACTCCATCCTATGTCATCACCAACTCGGTTTCCTTAGTTTGTAAGATCCATGCTCGGGATTGCATTAAAAAAATTGTAAATGAATATAAAAAAAATTGTAATCTCCCTACACACCCCCTTCCCCTACCACCAGAACACCACCCTACCCACTCCCCTGCACACCCCCTCCCCTGCCACCACCACACCACCATGCCCCTACACACCCCCTCCCCCCTGCACACCCACACCCCCTACCCCCTTCACACCCCCACCACTCCCCCTCAGACCATACCTTTCCCTGGACCCCCTGCCCCTACCACTAGCACACCACCTTGGCCCCTGCACATCCCCCTACACACCCACCCTGTAACACCCCGAGATTTTATGAGAAATATTATTTTTAATTTCATTGATGTCTTGTGTTGTACGCTACACCAAGATTATATTGCGCTATACGCAACACCATATTATCTTGTAGTATGCAAAACACTATTCTTGGCTTGCGTTACACACAATATCAACCTTCCTTGATATCTTGCGTTGTACGCAATATCGAGTTTCACTAAATAATGATATGTTATTAAAATATTATATAAACTAGTCGTTATGATTAGTAATACCCACTTTTTGAAATTTTATAAATTTTATCTTTCAAAATTGACTTCATTTTTGGATTCGGAGTATCGAAATTATCCTAGGTTGAATTTTTGGTATTTTTCTGAAAACTTTCAATTTTTGATGAATAGTGAAAACACTGAGTTATTGGTTAAAACCGACTTTTTATTTAAATAATAATTTATTTTATTTAAATTTATTTTAGGTCAAAATAGATACATAATACCTATATAATTTCAATGTAATTCATTGGAGTCATTTTATGATAATTTTAGATATATAAAAATTTTATTGAACTTTTTACAGTCTTTTACCCACCTCATAGGAGCATTTACAAATTTACATAAAACTTAATTTTACTGCTTCTGTGAATTGAATTTAAAAAATACGTGAGACACGGTTGATATCATTAAGTAAAATTTGGTTCAATGAGATGAAAATAATTTTTGGTGAATAGTAACTTTTAACTTTTATTTACCATGGTTGAAAGTAAATAGGGTAATTAAGGGTAAAAATGATATTATTATTACCCTAACACATGTAATAATTCTATTGGATAAGTTTAATTCGACCAAAAACAACCTTAAGAATAAAATATTACCCTTTAGGTCTACTTGTATTAGATTAGGACATTTATTATTATTTTATTTAACGAAGAGTTGAAATAGTTAAAATCAAAGTTTAATAACTAAAACATTTTTAATATAGGGTTATACATAAGATAAATTCGACTATAAATATTAATTATAAATAAAAAAATATTTCCTACATAATGGTATTTTATTTATATTTTTTATACATTAAATAATTTAATTTATTTATGACACAATGATGATGCAGTAATTACCTTATTAATGAAATATTAACATAATCTATATTATAAATACCCAAATAAATGTAATTTGAGACTTTTTATGAATTAAAATAATTTTATAGGTTAATATAACATATTAGAGTTGGTTATATGAGTTTTTTTATAAGTAATAATGCTGTTATGAATTTAGAAAAAACAAAATACCAAATAGTGTCAAAATTTACATAAAAGAGTTTTTAAAACAAATATTATATTATTAATTGATATAATGGTCCTAAAAATCTAAGGTTCTGACAAAAGACTTATATAATAATATATATGACATTAATGAACCAATTGGGGTTATATTTTCAGTTTATAATAAGTTTATTAACCATATATTTTAAGAATACAAGAAGACATGATAAAAGTTAAATTATTTAACTTAGAGTTAAATCTAAATGATAAGGTTAAAATGGTAACCTAAACTTGTCTAAAACCTATTCTTTGATAGGATTTCGACACATAACCACCCTAGACTCGAAATAAGTCACTTTGGAGCCATTATAAACCGAATATAAATTTATTATAAACTAATATTTTAAGTTTTTCCTAAGGTGCCCCTCACCCCTCTTATAAAAGGGCACTCCCCCTTCTCTCTAATTCACACCTCCAAAGACATTTGTCTCGGCCAAAACCTACCCAAATACCATATAAACTGTCCTAACTTCATCCTAGAGGCATTAATTTATTCATAAAGACAACCAAAGGAGCTCTTTTGATCAAATCAAAAGGAAGATCCCGAGGAAGAGGTAAATATCTCACCACCCATTTCAAGTTCCTTTCTTCTTCCACTTCCTCCTTCTTTGTTGTTTACATTATAAAATAATAAATCCAGTATATTATATATACTGTTATGTTATTATAAAAATGGTACAACCATATTAGTTATTTTATCCATCATATGAATGAAAAAGTCACCACATGTGCGTACGCACGACTTACCATCTCCACGTCGTGGTGTAGTTTGTTATTTAAACATTTCATCATTTGGATGAGTATAATAATGAGTATAAATGATAAAAATAATAAATATAAAATTATAATTATTCTGTATATATTATATACCATCCAATTATATACGATTTTAATATCAAAAGAATGTTATTGTCGCTCGTACGTACGTACGGACTACCGTCTCCACGAACGCGATGAGATTCATTTTCCATGATTAACCTTTCAAGTATGGTTATAAAGTATATATAATAAATAATCATGAAATATATTAAATAATAATTATACTTTATTTATGTACATATATTTTTCATTTACTTAATTCCATTTATTTCAACAAGTAAACGAAAACAGCGTTCATGCATACGTACGGCCTACTGTCTCCATGAACGGTGTATTTCATTCCATTTATTGATCTATGATATATATTTATATGCTGAATATATATTATATATAAATAATTTTTTAAATTCTATAATTAAGTAAATCAGGATATAAGTAATAATATCAAGAACAACAAGTCGAAACACGTACGATAAATGAAACGATTTTACCCAAAACGCTGCTTTAACATGGAATTTACAAAAAAATGGGTAATATAAAGTCATAAGTGAATCATATATGATATTATAAATATTATTATGGTTATGTTACAAGTTAATAATATGTTTAAACCCACTATACAGGAGTCTCAAACACATATGGAAGAAATTTTACATAAGGTAAGGGATAATTTTGCAATCTCATTTTTATCCGAGATTGCTTATACGTAAGTATTTACTGGGGTTATATTTTCATCCATGTCCATAAAAATGTTTTCATAAAGTGTTTAATATTATTACATGTATGTTTAAAGTCTTGTTTACCCCATTTTGACTTTTAATTTGTGTTATGGAAGGAATCATTATTTTGTTTACCATACGAGGAACTTTTTGACTTTTCCGGCAATAGTACGAGGAGAATGTTTTTTTAACTTATACAGCATGAACGGATTTTTACGGTTTCATAATGCCTAATTTTCATGAATATTACTATAAAATATTTCATGATTATTTTCAACAAAATCCTTTCTTTTAATAGTGAATGGAATTTTGTGAAAATAAAATCATTTTAAAGAACAAAGGATATTTTCCTCAAGAAATCATTTCAAGTGATTTGTCAAAACTATTTTCCATATAAGATGAAATTATTTAGTATGATTATGTTTCAATTATAATGTATCTATTATTTACATGGTTTGATTATTCTTATGATGAAATGATATCCATTTGTTTTATATGGATTATGTTATGATGGGATGATGTTTATGAAACCCATTTTATTCTTTGGGTTATGATGAATGATTTATGTTTATTTTGTGTCACAAGTAAGAATGATTTCATTATGAGATGGGTGGGAACTATATATCCCTCTAATGAATTGGGTAAATATTTATATCTCATGAGATAGACATGGCTGGAATGACAAGTGAATCCGGTTCAGTAATACAGGGCTGGAACGACAAGTAAACCCGGTTCAATAATGGACTTTGTCCACTATGATGGTCTTGGCAACAATGCCTTGGCTACTATGGAAATCATAACATGTGCTTAATGGTTTTTCACAATTAAATGTTTTATTATCATGCTATTTTATCATGATTAATGTTCCTTTATGATCTATACCTTATGTATTTCCAAGATTTATTTCATTGCTCAAGATTTTGATGTTTTATATTCATGTTTTTACGTTCAAATGTTTGTGGATTGTTTTTATGTTCTCCATGTTTACCCTTAATGAGAATTTGAGCTCACCCTTTATATGTTTTCTTTTCCCCAGGATATAAAGAAAGGTTTTAGGTAAGAAAACAAAAGGGGAAGATCTTTATGGGAGATGTTGAAGATATTTCACCATGATTAGAAGATTATGTTCCAAGTTTCCAAAGACACTAAACTATTATGATCCTTGAGTGTTAGTTTTTGTTATGTATTAAGTATTCTACAAAATTAATGTAATGTCCATGTACGTCAAGCTTGAGTCTCTACACACACCCCCTTCCCCCTACACATCACCTGCACACCCACACCCCCTTCCCCCTTTACACCCCCACCACTCCCCATCACCCCCTCCCTTTCCCTGGAAACCCACTACCCCATGGCAACAACACACCACCCTTACCCCTACAAACCCCCTACGCACCCACACCCCCTACACACCCCCCTGCACACCCACACCCCCTACCCCCTTCACACCCCACCACTCCCCTCACCCCCTCTCTTTCCCTAGACACCCCTCTCCTCAGAAAATCCTCACTCCATAATAATTAGTGAAGTGGAAGGTTAAAACATACAAAAATTCATCATATGTGTGTCCATATATGTTTTCAGTTTCATATAATTTTTCATGAATTTATAATTTATCCTTTAATGGAAATTTATTCTTATTTGGTGAAACTTGTTTCTTTTTTACAGCAAGTTTGTTCTCTATTTCATATTTTCTCCCCTATAACTTGGTCTCCTATAACATTAATATGTTTAAATGTTGTGAAAAAAATCTATGATCATGTGACCAAAACTCCAACAAGATGTTATCCTACAAATCCCTTTTATCTTATTGATGAAATCTATCAATATTTTTCTACTAGACACACTTACCGTTTTTCAGTTATCCCTTTACAATTTTGTGCTCAGTTTATAAAACTATTCATCTAGGATATACTTACCTACACACTCTATCCATTAGTGGGTTTCATAAAACTTTTTGGTACACATATTTTAAAAAATTTGGTTTTTTCTTGCACAAGAAGTTGAGACATCATTCATACAGTCTAATCTTTTAAGGTAGTGAGTTACATTTTCCAAGAATTAGGGTCTGATTCTCATCCACATGATCTCATGATCCATTTTCCATCATAACTAGAAAATCACCTATATTTATGGTTTGTAACTGTGGTAGTAGGTGAAAAATCCATAGAAATAGGTTATATCCACGGTTTCCTGAACTGTGGCTGCTAAAGTTGTTGCAGTAGGGGTTTTCAACTTCTGCATTTTAATCCATGGAATTATTACATGTATAGAAATGGTTTTAACTATGTAATTAGTACATTAATAGCCATGGGTTAACCTTATAAATTAGAGTATAATACCACGACTAATCCCATGGAAATTATAGGATAAATCCATGATCTTAAAAATGGTAATTTTTAACTACACCCATGGTTAAACCATGGATCTTGGTCCCTAATAACACTTTCAAAACCATGGAAAATAGACCCTATAACCACAGTTAATAACCATGTAAATTGATTCCTACCCAGATATAATTAATCACTAAATGCTTCCATAATAGCTGAACCTTATAGCAGTACTCACATCCTCTAGCTACGAGAAAAAAAACATAACCTTCCAAATAAAAATTAACTCAAACATAATACAATATATATCATAAGAAATCAAACTATCTCCAATATAAACAATATAAAATTTCAATATCAATATCATCATGATAAAAAGAACTATTTGATAAAATTAAATGTATAAACCAATAATAAAATTTACATCTGAAATGTACCTCAATATCAGCATCACAAAAACCATCATGACCCTCATCATCTCCTATAGAAACACCAACATCATTATAACCTCCTCTCAGACCACCACCACCACCACCATCATCACGATCATTGAAATATTCCTTGGTTTATGCACTTAAATCAGTGGAAGGA
Source organism: Viscum album (assembly GCA_963277665.1). Lineage (NCBI taxonomy): Eukaryota > Viridiplantae > Streptophyta > Magnoliopsida > Santalales > Viscaceae > Viscum > Viscum album. The sequence continues at coordinate 196,135,465 of OY728131.1, read as the reverse complement.
GTAAATAATCATAATAAAAATAATTCATACAAATGAGAGCACATTTAATTAATGAAAAATTCAATATTTATATGGTGATTCATATAATATCATTATATTACCAATAAAATACTCTGATAAACGCAATGCATACAAATGAGAACATTTAAAATTTTTCTAATGGATTCATCATTAACCTATGGAACATCACATCTTGATGAAAATTGGAAGGATTCTTATATCATAAGTGTGATACTTGAATAAATTTGTGGGATGTCATTATCATTATATGGTTATGAGGATCAAATCCAACCATTTATAATATTCTATATAAAATAAGTTGTTAAGATTTTACTTGTAGCTTATAATGAAAAGTAGTTATTTCGTCTTATAAATTAGGTGATGAAATTTAATAAAAATACCATGTCTCCACTATGTTTTCTTTTAGTACTATTTATGAAAGTAGTAAATTGAACATGTTAAATAACATCAATTCACTCTGACATGTTTAGAGGTTTAGTTTCAGAATTATGAAATTAATTATTTTTTTTAGAAAAAAAATATTATTTCTGATAACTAGAGGTAAAGAGGAAGATGTAACATTTAAAATTTTCCTAGTCGGGAGAATATCATTGGGCCCATGTCATCACATAGTATCTTCAATGATGGTAACTTTATTATCACTATTGATAATTTTAAATCTAATAATGATGAACCACCAAAGAATAATCAGTGGTTAAATAATTAATTTTATCACTATAGGATAGATCCGTAGATTCCATGAGCTCACCTTTAGCTTAGGGATGATTCTGGAACATATATATTTTTAAATATAACACCAAAATCTGATCATGATACATCTTGGTCATGTTTTCTCATACCTGAATCCAAGAAATATTAGAATAGTATTAACATATAATCTATAATAAACACTATTGTGGGAATATTTATATAGGTAATCAACTATGATGAATAATAATCATACTAGTAAACATATACTATATCAAGTGGTAAGTTTTTTTGGGTAAAGATATTAAAAGATAAGAAAGAATAAGATCACATTAAATCATGGTTAAAGATGAGAATGTGGAATATTAATGTCATTGCACCACATTCTATGAGAGAATGGTGACAATGTAATGATTTCATCAAGGATGTATTTAATAAATAAGATATAATTGGAGAATCTAACATAATGAGAAAAAGAAAATAAAATTTCCATGTTCCAAAATATTTCTCACATGTTAATAGATAAATAATTCTTGGAAACATCATCCTATTTGGTGATGGATGGCCTTTGGCATACGAGGATGACCATTTGAGGTCGTAGTGACTAATCCTATAATCTAGGAATTAATTAGTTGTTGTGGTCTAGGGGATGATGTTAAAAAAATTACACTTATTCCACCACTCTATGAAGCCCCATAATAATGGTCCAATTTCACCAAGTCTTAGTGAAATCTAACATAAAACATACCCTAAAAAAAATAAATATTAAATGACATGAATAAGAAAGAATAATGGAGGTAGAATAGGAATATTTACCTCTATCTTGCATGATGAAACAATCTCTAATATCCATACTCTCATAAAAGAAAATAAGAAAAGATAGGAGAAGGGAGATCCCCTCCCTTGGTTATATCCATTTAAATGAGAAGAACCCCATAAGGCATTTTTAAAGGTGGAACCCAGAATAACTATTCTGTTATCCTTAAAAAAGCAACACCTATCCCTATTGGGTAACCAATCCACCTCCACTGTGTACCTGATGGCCCTTATAAAAGGTCCACTATACTTTCCAGCCCACCGAGTACCTGGTACCCCTACATCAGGTACCTTATAAAGGCTATAGTTTTTAAAAACCCATTAAGAGGCACCTAGTGCCTCCCAATCGAATGCACAATGACTACTAAATTTTTTTGCAGTTAGCCACCACACTAATATTTGGCACCCAAACCTCTAAATAACCATTATCCTCAAGTGAAAACACATCCCAAAGATATACTAACTCTTGGAATTCCAATTCATATCCCAATTCTCAAAAATCTCCCTGCTTCAGGGAAAAAAATCAAATTTCCTTTGAAATTACCAACCCTGTAATTGTGTGGGTCATTAAAAACTCCCAAACATAAGAATTACAATCATTGAGAAGCATCCAGGATGATCCCCTGATTCCCAATTTAACCATCAAAATTTGATACAATCACTTTTTATCGATTCTAACTATCCACAACTCCACTATGTAGATTCCCAATCTAGACTAATTGGATCTTCGCTGAAAACTACTTGTCCCTCACTCCATGCATATCAATTATAATTAGAATAATGTATCTAATTCAAAAACCTCTTTACCATACTCAAACATGTGAAACAATTCCATTCTACTTCTACAAACATTGATAACAAAATAATGAAGATATAATTGTTCGTAACAAGGAGGATGAGGATCACTTGGAGGGGGTTGGGCATGTCAGAGGCACACCATAGGAGGCGGGGAGGCCACCTAGGAGCAACATCAGTGGGTGGGGGGGGGAGAGGTGAGGTTTCCCTCATTCAGTGGCAGCGGCTCGTAGTGGGGTTACCTTGTTCAGTGGCAGTGAGGGGCACCGTCGGTGGAGGAGGATCGGGGAGAGAAGAGGTCGCGATGGGTCAGGGAAGGAGGGTCACACACAGAGGGTATTAAGGAGGAGGGTGCTGCTGTTTGAGATGTCGAGGGTTCAGAGGGTCACAAATTGGGGGATAATAGAGAAGAGGAGCCCAACATGTTTTGAAAAAAAATACAATGCAGATTTTTAGCCACGACCATGTAAATGAATCATGGCTATAAACAACCTATAGTCATGGAACTATAAAACCGTGGATATAGGTCCATGGATATAGATTAAATTTCTAGTATTCCTCTAACACTACGAGAGTTAACTTAACCACAAAGATGAAATTATTTAAACCCTAGGCTGGCTTCGGAACATGCAATCGCAGTACCCTACTTTGATTAATGTTCTTAGGTTAGCTTATAGCCATTGGTTAATTAGAGAATATATCCACTTTGGAAATGATTATTAATTGAGTTTAGGGATTATATGTGAACTCTATAAATTTATCCCTTATGGTCTTGTATTACCGATTAAGATCGCACTCTCACAATTTACACAAATCTTGACCTCGTGTGTTTTTGTGTCAATTGATCAATTGATTGCTTAGTTTTATTTAAATTAAAAACTCAATTAATAGATCATATTAAGTGAATTAAAGTATCTCATTTATTCAAAATAAATGAATGAATACGGTAATAGGTAGATCGATTACTAAGAAAATTACTCTTCCATGGGCGACGTAGTCATCGTAGAAACAAATTTAATTTGCAAAGATTTAGAAAGGGTATAACCCAATATTGTTTATACTCTTTCATTTACAGCCCAAAGAGGAAGATTAATAGAAGAAAAATAATTAACAAAAAAAAAAAAGAAAAGAGAAGAAATAAAAGAAGAACAAAGAAATTCATTACACAAATGAAAACATTACAACATGAAGAAGTGCGGGTCCAACCCGGCGGTGCGGGTCCAGCCTGCTGGTATGCGGGTCTAGCCCGTTGGTGGCCCGACCCACATGGTGGGGTGTGGCCCACCAGAAGAAGCCCGAGATGCATAGTGTGGGCCATTTCTCTAGCCCAGATGCAGGCAGGTCCTTTTTTCACCCGGAGGTGCAAGCTGGCGTCACCCCTTCACCCAGCACGTCCGGCAAGCGGCCGGCCGTTACACGTGCATGCAGACCATCATCCGCATGCCTCCAACTCACTGGAGTGAACCCGGAAGGCTACTACTCCACGTGATGTTGATGGGAACCAATCCTCCTCACCACCTTGGACAGCTGGCCGCAACCTCCTACAGCCGCAACGCACTGACAAGCACGCCACCACCCTCCGCCCGTAGCTTCCGCTGACGTCGGGGCACCGATGACACCTTCTGTGGGACATCAGAGCTACTCCAGTGGTCTGTTTCTTGAGTCGTTTGTGCCTACGGCCTTCGTAGGATGCCTTCTTCACTATGAAGTCCTCAGAATCTCATTGCTGACAACTTGAACATTCAACCTCGAAGAATTCACCATAAACAACTATGGTGGAGGGTCTAGGCCTTATTCATGTCGGACCGCGCCCTCCATATTAGAGTTTAATCATGTAGAAATGTATTAACCACACAAAAAAATTAAAACCCCAGTTCAAATCCCCTATTAGAACCTCTCGCAAAAATGAATGGAGTATGTATTAACCAATTAGTTGGTTGATCCGCGTTCGTTGTTAATTTCAAGAATGAGGAAAGAATTATCAATTACAAAGAATTCATAAACCCCTACCTGGATACGTTGGATCCACTAAGGATGAATGAAGAGTTCCGCACCATCATTGATCTATGATCGTTGGCGTTTGTCACCGCTTGTCGACCTCTAGATCTGATCCTCCAATGTTTGTCACTTTGTTCTTCATTCTTCATTGGAGAGGGATTTCACCCGCGGTTCATTAGAGATTCATCACGTTTAATAATCCCCAAAATCCCACTCATTTGATTAATAAAACAAACATTCATAGAGATGTTGTGATCATTAATGACACTCATTAATGAGCCATAAACAAACCATTAAGATAACAACATTGCGGTTACAAATGATCCATTAATGACCTTCCATTAATGATCTTCGTCGTTGCACCACTGCGTTGCAATCCTCCACTCAACGGTGTGAAAATAAAATAACTTTAGAAAAGTTATTTTATTATTTTCTTTAAAAAGTCAGAAAATTAACTTTTTTTCCCAACCTTTACTAGTCGAACTTAAGCCCCGCCTAAGCGAATCTCGGCGCTGCAAGTTCAATGGTGCCCTCCGATTTTAAATCTGAGCACTGATTCAGAATATAGAAAACCCACCCACACATTCACATAAGTGAACTTAAAATAAAGTTCAAAATTATATTGTGAGTCACCAGGGCTCGGAAACACGTGACGTCGAATCACGCGGTCTCGAAACAATTCCATATAATTAAAAAAAATTACACAAAATTTTTGAGATATTACATCCTCCCCAACTTAGGGATTTACATCCTCAAAAGCCAAAACAAGGTCTAATCAAACAAATGGGGGTACTGATCAGGTATCTGAGCCCTCCGCTTCTATGTGCTCTCCTGGAGGTTCCTATGCTGCCACCGAACGTGCACCAGAGGAATCGACCATCCACGAAGGACCCGCTCCTATCAATACTCTATCTCTACTTGGAACTCCTCAAACATCGCCCCATCATCAATGTCCAACTTTCCCTAGTCGATGATGCAGGACAGATCATGCACGTACCTCCTCAGCTACAACACGTGAAAAACATCATGCACCCGTTGCATCTATGGGGGAAGAGTTAGGTGATACACCACCTCGCTAACTTTGCTGAGGATCTGGAAAGTCCTGATGAACCTCAAAGATAACTTGTTGCCCCAACCAAATCTCCAAAATCCTCATTGGGGAGAGACCTGAAGGAGAAAATGGTCTCCCTCCTCGAACTCCAAGGGTATCCATCTCCTGTCGGCATATGAATTTTTCCATCTCTGTATAGTCCTCATCTTCTCCAAGATGATCTGCACCTTCTCAGTGGTATCCCGAACCAACTCTGGACCCATGAGTGCCAACTCCTTTGGGTATGTCCAACATAGAGGTGATCTGAATGGATGCCCATACAAGGCCTCAAATGGTGCCATGCCAATGGTGGAGTGATTGCTATTGTTGTATGAAAAAATCATTAATGGCAGGTGGTCCTCATGAAAGGATGTTGTCGCACACGCTCTCAAAAATATTTATTTGTGATTTTACTAAGTACAACACAGTGGCTGGACTAGGTTGTTCTCTCAAGGAGGAAGTGAATTAAACAACTATTAATGGGCTTTAAGTAAGTATTTAAATAGTTAAAAACAAAGGAAAATAAATATGGGGGGTTTGTTTTGTGACTTTTCAAACAGTAAATTAAACAAGAAAATGAGAAGCTACAATCAATAGACAATTTATTAGAAACACTTATATGAGAAGACATAGTTGATCTAATAAAACCCCTTCACCATTCATTTATCATTATACCATATAATTATAATTCATTCAATTATGATCCCCTAACCTTGTTAACTTCTGAACCCTGTGGAAATTAACACAACCATAAATATTTGTGAAAATGATCCCTAGGTTAACTTCGGGACCTTCAATCGCAGCACCATGCTTTGATTGTGATCCAAAAGACAAATTTTTGTCAGTGGTAAATTAGGGTAGAATATCCTCCCTATATTTTAGAATTAATTGTGTTTAGTTATGAGACTTAAACCCTAAAATTCTATCCCAAAGTGATTAGATTTTGTGATTGAGGTTTCACTCACACGGTTTACACAAGCCCGACCACACGGTCAAGTGCAAGTCAATTGAGTCAATTAGAAATTAAAACTCAATTAATTGATCACAATTTATGAATTATAATATGTTTATGGATTCAAAATAAATAAATGAAGTGAGTGGATATTAGATCAACTACGAGAGAAATCACTCTTCTATGGGTGGAGTTGTCATCGTGGAGATGTTTTGCATAAGCAATGGATTGAAAGGGGAATACCCAATATCATCTCTAATCTTATATTCCATCCCAAGAAGAAAAATAATAAGATGAAAATATAAGAACACAAAATATTTATTGAAGAAAATTCACGTTACAAGCATAAAAACAAGGAAAAATAAAGAGGAGGTGGGAGAGGAGAGCCTTCTTAGAAGAGAAATTTGCACAAGGCCTTACTTATTCCAAGGGTTGTGAGGTGTTACCAAGAGACAAAATTTTGGAAACACCTTTTAAAAATCCTCTACCATCTGTCCCAAAGAGTGAAATCCCCATTTAAATAGATTTTTTGAGGGTTAGGGTTACATAAATTTTTTAAGTGTGAAATGAAAACTCGGACAAATATTTTATTCCAAGTTTCACTAAATTTATGAACTCCAAAACGCGTGAATTGGCTGACCTTATATAAGTATTATTTGTTCCTAATTATGTCCCAGATATTACCTTAAAATTTGGGCTCAATCAAAGTCCGGATGAAAAAGATACGGCCCAAATAGTGAAATGGTGTCCAATCTGGATGATTCTGCCCAACTTTGTCTTTATGGCCCATTTACTCCACTCAAATGCATGATCCAGCTCTCATGTACTGAGTATAATATGTATCCCATTATGTTAGGAACACATTTACAAAATTTTAAGTCAAAATATTTTACATAACAATATTTATGCTCGAAATACTACAGTTAATTTTAAAAGGGTAAAACTGGAATTTTTATCAAATTTGCAAATGAATGATCTAATCCCAAATATTTCATAATTGATCATATTTAGCATAATGTGAGGAAATTATATAATTTATTATCAATAAAATATTCAATGAAATTGTGTTTTATCAACTCCCAACTATGAAAAAAATCCAGGACACAAGCACGAAGCATGTCATCCAAGGTCTATATGGTCCGCTCCGTCTGACCATATGTCTGGGGGTGAAAAGCTATGCTCAAGCGCAGTTGAGTACTGAATGACTCATGAAAATCCTTCCACAACTGGGATGTAAATAGTGCATCATGGTCTGAGACGATCGTCAAAAGCACCCCATGAAGCCGCACCATCTCCTGGACGTAGAGGCGCCCCAAGCCTTCTACCGATCCCTACCCTCAGATGGGTAGGAAGTGACCCAAATTGGTGAGTCAGTCAACGATCACCCAGATAGAATCATGGCCCATGGACATGCATGGTAACCCCATCATGAAGTCTATGGAGATACCATCCCACTTCCACTCTGGTATCTCAAGTGGATGTGTCAAGTCTGCCAGGACTTGATGCTCAGCCTTCACTTTCTAACAGGTGAGGCATCATGAAATGAACTCTTTCACTACTTTCTTCATCCTTGGCCACCAGTACTGATGTTGGAGGTCCTAGTACATCTTCGCCACACTAGGATGTACCGCCAAAGGGGATGTATAAAACTCCCTCAACACCTCCTTATATAATGTCACTGGTACTATGGTGCGCCCTCTGAAAAGGATGGAATGCTCCCCACCTATCAAAAATCCATTAGGAACATGTCCTGAGGATATCTAAGCACACCGGGTCTCGTAGTCAACATTAATAAGTTGTGCCTCCCTAAATCACTGTAAGAGTGGGGGAGTGACAGTCATAGACTAAAGGTAAGCTACTCCATTACTATCCACAAAGGATATCTGCATCGTGACTAGCTATTCCATTACCTCACTCAGTAGTTGTAAACCAGACCTCCTGCTGAGTGCATTTGACACTACATTATCCTTCCCAAGAGTATAGACTATCTCAAAGTCATTGTCCTAAAGGAACTCCATACATCACCACTATATCAAGTTCAGGTACTTCTGTGAGAAGATATATCTGAGACTCTTCTAGTTGGAGTAGATGGTAAATTATTCATCCATCAAGTAGTGCCACCACATATTCAAGGTAAATACCACTAATGCTAACTCCATGTCATAGGTCACATAGTTTTTCTCATTCTGCCTCAACTGTCATGAGCTATAGGTGATCACTACTTTCTCCTACATCAGGACACAACCCAGTCTGATCCCTGATGCATCATAGTAGAAAACATACCCAACTCCCTCTTCTGGTAGTCTCAAGATGGGGGCACTTGTCAGTATCCACCTCAGCTCCTGGAAACTCTTCTGGAACCTCTCTATCCACATGAAGGGTTTTCCAACCCGAGGAAACTCCCCACCTCAGTCACACTTATGGGTGGATCCCAAGCAAGAATTTCCTCTACCTTCATCAGATCCACTGCAACCCCAGCCTTCGAGATGACGTGTCCTAGAAAGTGGACCTCCTAAATCAAGAACTGGCACTTCAAGAGCTTACCATAAAGATGGTGCTCTCAGAGTGCATCTAAGACTATCTGCAGGTGTGTAGCATGCTTCTCCTCTAACTCTGAGTACACCAAGATGTCATCAATGAATACTACCACAAAAAGATCAAGGTAAGGTTAGAAGATCTTGTTCATGAGTCCCATGAACACTTCAGGGGCATTGGTCACACCAAAAGGCATCACCAAAAACTCATAGTGGTTGTACCGACATCTAAAGGTTGTCTTTGGTACATCCTCATCTCGTACTCGAAGATGATGATAACCTGATCTGAGGTCGATCTTCGAGAACCACCTCTCTCCCTTCATCTGATCGAAGAGGTCATAAATCCTCAACAATGGATAATTTTTCTTCACGGTCACCTAGTTGAAGCACCAAAAGTATACAAATAGCCTCAAGCTCTCATATACCTTCTTGGAAAACAACACCTGGGCTGCCCATAGAGAAACACTAGGCATTACAAACCCCTTCCTCTACAAGTCCTCCTGCTGTACCCTCAGCTCCCGGAGCTCTGCGGGGGCCATTCGATATGCAGGTGTAGATATCGATGTCATTATTAGGTAAAAGTCAATGCATAATTCTACCTCTCTGTGAAGAGGTAGACCTAGTGAATCTTCTAGAAAGACATCCTCATACTCATCCACCACTATAGAAATGCTCGTACTCCCCTAATCCACCATAATGAGGGTGAGGCTAGCTAACTGGTGAGTGATCGACTGGATCCTCCTCCAATAAAGTCTATCATGTGCTACAAAGGTTCCCTTCTCATCAGTGAAGGAAAACCTGGCCCCATCCTCATGAACACACCACACTTTGCACCTAAAACATTCGATATAAGAATGGACTATGGATAACTAGTCTATACCCAAGATTATGTTATAAGGCCTTGACACTGCTATTAGAAGATCCCAACCGAAGCTATCACATCCTAGAGTAAGCTCACACTACTAGCACCAGTGTGTAATTGTCGAATACCCTCTCATAGAAGTCACTAATCATAAGGATCGATCCAACAACTCCACTGGAATCTCTGAGCCTCGAACAAGGTCTGTGTTAAGGAAAGAGTGAATGAAATCTATGTCTATAAGAACTGCAGTTAAGGTGGAGTAGATATAGATCGTACCTCTAATCATCTCTCGAGCACCGTGGTTGTAGGCCTCCATCACCTGAACCTGGCCTCTCCCCTATCCACCTACACATGAAGCTCATGGTGGACCTCTTGGGGTGGTGGTGGTAATACCTCGAATCATAGTCCACCACCTACTGCTCGGCCTGCTCCCCTTCCACATCCACTACCCTGCAGACCTCCTCGCTCGAACCTCTATTGTTGTCTCGACGGTCCCTCAACCGCCTACTGGTCATCTGTGTGGGGAGTTAGGTAGTCACGAGCTATATGCCTCTATCTGCGGCAAGAGTAATAAAATATATCCCTCAGATAACCTCCTCTGCCTCGCGAGCTCCGCAACTCTGACCCTGCGTCATGGGGTCATCCTCTGGAAGGTCTGGCCCATTTGGGCCTCTGCGTCGTCTGTCTGCTACATACTGAAGATGACTTGGCCACCTGTCACCCGGTGGTGGATCTCACCATCGGTGCCTTCTCGGCTAGTAATCTCTCCACCAATAGGGCTCTCTCTAGCACTCCCGCCTACATCAGGATGCTGAGAGAAATCATCGATGCTCTAATCTCTTGTAGAAGCCCTTGCTCAAAGGTCCTTGACCTAAAGAAAGGGTCTTGTAACATGTTAGTAGAGTTGTGGGAGAGGTCAGTAAACCTTTTTGAGTATTGGGCCACAATCAGGCTGCCCTGTTATAGGTGCAGTAACTCCTAAATACGCACTGAGCATAGTGTTTTTGGTACAAACTCCGCCCTAAAGAGGCTCTCAAAGTCTGACCAGAAAAGGGTCACCTCCTCATGTGTTTGGAGTGTCAAGCTCCACCATCTCACTATTGTGCCTTGAAAAAGGATAGCGGCTATAACTATCATCTGTTCTGTAGGTGTATACACCAGGAGAAAAACCTGAGTAACTACCTCAAGCCAATCCTCAGCTTCCTGAGGATCTGTCTTACCTCGAAACCTTGGAGGCCTCTGTCTTTGGAACTTGTGAAACATGATCAGTCGACGTTCACTCTCTACTAGTGGGGTTGATAGCAAATTCTTCTCTCCGGCTAGTGGTGCCACTGGTACACCACCCAAAGGTGCTATCATTGTAAGTGGTCCCTGCATTGATGCCTCATCATTCAGTAGACCATCATCATGATCTCTCACTAGAATCCTAGATGACTATATTCGTGGAGTCATCCTGTATAGAAACAGATGTGCCACGGTCAATAAGTTATAACTAGTGAACTAACTCAAAAGGGATTAAGAGAAAAACATTTCCAAAACACATGGAACTAGTGTTTTCGTGTATCGAGTCGGAAAACAGAATTCAGGGCCCTAGTGTATAGATACATCGGCCGCCACACCAACAACGGACTCTTTGGAGTAAAATACAAACTTAAGACACTTGACACTATTGTCCCCATTGAAAATTATGGACTCTTAGTTATTCTGGTAGAACTAACCACCTCTGATACCACTTTGTCATGACCTATCCCCCGGTGCCCGTGCCGTGAATACCCCAAGCCCACCTTCCATAGGCCAGCCGCTGGTGACTAGCACCAGAAATACATATCCAAAAAAGGGAAGGCATTGCCTTTAAAACTGTACACACATAGACAGGAAAAACTGCACAAAGATAACCACAAAGGAAAGAAAAGTAATACAACTACCATGAAGTATCACCATTGAGAGTAAAGTTTGTAAACTGGAAGTAAAGGGGCCAGAATACAATCCCAACTGAAAGTAAAGTACAGAAAAATAAGTACAAGCTCTGAAGGTAGTCCACCAAGGATCCTACCTGATGGGTAGGTACAACTCTCTGTCAGATGTCGCTACAACACACCACGTCTATCGATCCACCTACGAGCACCGTCTAGTTTTGGCACCCCAAAGTCCCAGTCAAAGATGTCTGTTGTCTGTACAAGACACAACAGGTGCAGGTAAATCCTGGGTAGAGGTGTGTATAACAATACTCAGTAGGTACCTCGAGACCCCCGAAGGTCTCTCAGTAATCTATGAAGGAAAACACCAAAAAGGAAATACCACAGAGGTAATACCACCAAGAAATATCCCAAACACATATCCAAAAGTAAAAGACCCATCTCACACCAGGTATAACTTAAGTATAGAAGTACAAATGATTAGTTGTAAAGTTAGATCATATTATTCTATTGAGAGGCTCTACTGCTGATCAACACAAGGTTTCTAGGTGCTGAACCACATAGGGTCACTAGGTGATGACTCACACAGGATCGCTAAGTGATGACCCACACATGATCACTAGGTGATGACCTACACATGATCGCTATTCATTCTTCACGTCACAACCAACCACTGGATTCCCGCACTTAGCACACTTTATTCTAGAAGTATCCACTCCTCAATCCATCGTTCATACCTCAAGAACCACGAAGTCCAACATAGAGTAACCCCAAAGGACCGCCTTGTCAAAAGGATCCCAACGTAATAGACGATGCGTCGAACTGATGCCCGATCAGTAAGATATGGAAATTTTTATAAAAAGGCCCTAGTTGGATTCGAGTCCAATCCAACCTGGTCATACTTCAACTTCCTCCAAAACTCACATATATATCTCATAAGGACCGCCTCATCTCAAGGGTCCCAATACCACTAACGACACGTCAATCAGACGTCCAGTTTGAGAGATACATGCATTTTAGTGAAAAGGGGCCAGTTAGGTTTGAGTGGGACTGGTATGGGTCTAGCCCAGCTACCCCATTGGGCCTGAGGGTCTGGAATGGTAGGAAGGGTCTGGCCCAGTGGCATAGGTCGGACCTGATGGCATGAGTCCGACTCGGTTGTGTGGGTCCAGCCCGCTGAGCTGTGGGTCCAGCCCGTAGGTGGCTCGCCCTGCATGGTGGGGCACAACCCACCAGAATAAGCCCAACCCACATGGTGTGGGCCAGTTCTCTAGTCCGGATGTGGGAACACTCTTTTTTCACCTGGGAGCGCCAGCTGGTGCTACTCCTCTATGCCGCGGCCTGCTGGCCATGGCCTCCTGTCGCCGCAGCACGCCGACTGGCACACCGCCACCCTCCGCCCGCGGCCGCCACTTCAGGCCCCTACTGGCTAGAGTCGGTGCACCAATTGAACCTTCTACGGGCTATCAGAGCCACTTCGGTGGTCTGTTTCTTGAACCGCTTGCACCTACCACCTCCGTAGGACACCTTCTTCACTACGAGGTCCTCAGAATAGCATTATTGACAACTTGAACATTCGGCCTCGAATAACACACAATAAACTATGGCGGAGGGTCAGGGCCTTGTTTTTTTCGGCCTGTGCCCTCCACATTAGAGTTTAAGAATTTGGAAAAGTATTAACCACATATCAAAAGTAAAACCCCAATTCAAATCCCCCCATTAGAACCTCCAAAAAAAATAGATCACGGATAAACTTATTAGCCAGTTGATCTGTGTTCATTGTTAATTTCAAGAACGAGGAAAGAATTATCAATTAAAAAGAATGCATAAAACCCTACCTGGATATGTTGGATCCTCTGAGGATGAAGTAAGAGTTCTGCATCATCATCGAACCGTGATCATTTTCATTCACCTCCGATCGTCGACCTCCGAATATGATCCTCCAACGTTCATCATTTCGTTCTTCATTCTCCATTGGAGAGGGATTCCGCCCATAGTTCATCAGAGATTCCACAAATTTAATAATCCCTAAAATCCATCATGTTTGAGTAATAAAAGAAACATGCGTAGCGACGTTGTTCTCATTAATGACGCTAATTAATGACCCAAATTTAATGAACCATTAACAAACCATTAAGATAATAGCATCACAGTTACAAACGATCCATTAATGACCCTCTATTAATGATCCTCATCGTTTCACCACTGCGTCACCGTCCGCTGCTCAATGGTGTGAAAAATAAAATAACTTTAGAGAATTTATTTTATTATTTTCATTAAAAAGTCAGATAATTAACTTTTCCATATGACCTTTGTCGGTCAAACTTAAGCTCCACCTAAGAGAATCCTGGCACTGTGAGTTCAACGATGCCCTCAAATTTCAAATCTGAGCACAAGTTCGAAAGATAGAAAAATCGCTCTCATGTTCACTTAAGTTAACTTAAAAGAAAGTTCAAAATTTCATTGCAAGCTCATAGGGCCTCGAAAAAACATGTTGTCGAATTGCGTGGTCTTGAAACTATTCCATATAATTAAAAAAAATACATGTAAATTCTGAGACATTACAGTTTCAATTAATAAATATTTATAATTATTAGTTAATAATATTTTTAAACTGAAAACAAATCTTCAATAAGTCAAAGAACATACTTCAACATCAAATGACCATAACTTCTGATCCAGGAGTCCATTTCAACTCCAAAACCAGTCAAATCAAATCTTACAAAATGAGATAAAACCAAGTGAGATTTAAATCATGTTATAATAAAAGGGAAAAATATATTCAAATTTTAAAATTTGGAAATTGAACTTGAAATTCAAACGACCATAAATTTTAATCCAGGTGTCTATTTGGGCTCTACCACATATCAAATCGAAGTCTGTGATGAGATCTACACCGTTTAGGTTTGGTACCAACTCTTTGAGTATTGTAAACCTTGTTATTCTTACAGAAAGGCCCAGAAGGCCTCCAAAACAGAGGGACCGTGAATCTCCTCCATTGTCTGCGTTGTTCTGTTGTATTCAGTAAAACTTTTTATGTAAAATATCATAATAATCATTATTATACTCACATAAAATTTGAAATGTACACAAAAAAGGGTGTAACGCAAAAAATGGTACAACACGAGTACTTCCCAAGAGGTAACCCATTCTAGTAATACTCTCACCCAATCATGCTTAACTGCAATAGGATCTGGTGCATTAATGTTGGTGTGATCACACACAACATTACACAAACATTCTTTTTAAATATTCAAAAGAGCAATCAATGATTATCATATTATTTATTATTTATTATTTACAATCAAATATAGTTTATTATTTATAATTTTAATTATTTATAGTGTTTCAATTAATAAATATTTATAATTATTAGTTAATAATATTTTTAAATTGAAAAAAAATCTTCAATAAGTCAAAGAACACACTTTGACATCAAATGACCATAACATCTGATCCGGGATTCAATTTCAGCTCCACAACCAATAAAATAGAAACTTATCAAATGAGCTAAAACCAAGTGATATTTAAATCATGTGATAATGAAAGGATAAAAATATACTCAAATTTCAAAAGTTGAAAATCGAACTCAAACTTCAATTGACCATAAATTTTAATCCCGGTATCTATTTGGGCTCTACCACATATCAAATCGAATCCTGTGACAAGATCTACGCCATTTAGATCTGGTACCTTAAGTATTGTACCCCTTTTTATTCTTATAGAAAGTCCCCAAAGGCCTCTAAAATAGAGGGACTATGGAGCTCCTCCATGGTCTATGATGTTCTGTTATATTCGGTAAATTTGTTTATGTACAATATCATAATAATAACTATTATTCTCACATAAAATTTGAAATGTACACAAAAAAGGATGCAACACAAAAAAAAGGGTGCAACATGAGAACTTCCTGGGACGTCACCCTTTTTATTCTTCTAGAAAGTCCCCGAAGGCCTATGAAATAGAGGGACCATGGAGCTCCTCCATGGTCTGTGATGTTATGTTATATTCCATAAATTTTTTTACATACAATATCATAATAATCATTATTATACTCACATAAAATTTGAAATGTACACAAAAAAAGGATGCAATGCAAAAAAAGGGTGCAACATGAGAACTTCCCAGGAGATCACCCATCCTAGTGATACTCTCACCTAAGCACATTTAACTACAAAGTTCTAATGGGATCTGGTGCATTAATGCTGTTGTGATCACACCAAACATTACACAGACATTCTTTTTAAATGTTTGAAAGAGCTATCAATGATTCTCATATTATTTATTTTTTATTCTTTACAATCAAATATAGTTTATTATTTATAATTTTAATTATTTATAATGTGTCAATGAATAAATATTTATAATTATTAGTTAATAATATTTTTAAACTGAAAAAAAATCTTTAATAAGTCAAAGAAAATAGACTTCAACATCAAATGACTATAACTTCTAATCCGGGAGTCCATTTCAGCTCCACAACCAGTCAAGTCGAAGCTTGTAAAATGATATAAAACCAAGTGAGATTTAAATCTTGTGATAATGAAAGGGAAAAAATATATTCAAATTTCAAAATTCAGAAATCGAACTCAAATTTCAAATGGCCATAACTTTTAATCCGGGTGTCCGTTTGGGCTCTACCACATATCAAATCAAAGCCCACGATGAGCTCTACATCATCTCGGTCGGATACTAACTATTCAAGTATTTTACCCCTTTTTATTCGACCATAATATCCCCAAAGGCCTCTGAAATAGAGGGATTATGGAGCTCCTCTATGGTCTGTGTTGTTCTGTTATATTCAATAAATTTTTTTATTTATAATATAATAATAATCATCATTATACTCACATAAAATTTGAAATGTACACAAAAAAGGGTGCAATGAAAAAAAGGGTGCAACAAAGGTACTTCCCAAGATGTAACCCATCCTAGTACTACTCTCACCCAATCACGCTTAACTACAGAGTTCTAATGGAATCTGGTGCAACAATAATGGTGTGATCACACCCAACATTACATAGACGTTCTTTTTAATTATTTTAAAGAGCTCTCAATGATTATCATATTATTTATTATTTATTATTTACAATCAAATATAGTTTATTATTTATAATTTCAATTATTTATAATGTGTCAATTAATAAATATTTATAATTATTAGTTAATAATATTTTTAAGCTGAAAACGAATCTTCAATAAGTCGAAGAACAGACTTTGACCTCAAATGACCATAAATTGTTATCCGAGAGTCCATTACAGCTCCACAACCAGTCAAATCAAAGATTATAAAATGAGATAAAACCAAGTGAGAATAAAATAATGTGAAAATAAAAGGAAAAAAATATATTCAAATTTCAAAAGTCGGAAATCGATATCGAACTTCAAATGGCCATAACTTTTAATTCGAGTGTTCATTTGGGCTATACCACATATCAAATTGAAGCCTGTGATGAGCTCTATGCCGTTTAGGGTTGATACCAACCATTTGAGTATTGTACCACTTTTTATTCTTCCAGAAAGGCCCCAAAGTCCTCCAAAACAGAGGGATCATGGATCTCCTCTATGTTCTGTGTTGATCTGTTATATTCAATAAAATATTTACGTACAATATCATAATAATAATAATTATACTAATATAAAATTTTAAATGTATGCAAAAAAGGGTGCAACGCAAAAAAAGGTGCAACACTAGTACTTCCTAGGAGGTCAACCATCCTAGTACTACTCTCACCCAAGCATGCTTAATTGCAGAGTTCTAATTAGATTTGGTGTATTAATGCTGGTGTGATCACACCCAACATCACACATACATTCTTTCTAAATATTTGAAATAGCTGTCAGTGATTCTCATATTATTTATTATTTATTCTTTATAATCAAATATATTTTATTATTTATAATTTTAATTATTTATAATATTTCAATTAATAAATATTTATAATTATTAGTTAATAATATTTTTAAACTGGAAACAAATATTCAATAAGTCAAAGAAAAGACTTCGACATCAAATGACCATAACTTTTGATCTAGGAGTCCATTTTAGCTCCACAACCAGTCAAATAAAATCTTATCAAATGATCTAAAATCAAGTGAGAATTAAATCACGTGATAATTAAAGGAAAACAAATATATTCAAATTTGAAAAGTCAGAAATCAAAATCGAACTTCAAACGACCATAAATTGTACTTCGAGTGTCCGTTTGGGATCTACCACATATAAAATCGAAGCCAACGACGAGATCTATATCATTCAAGTTTGGTAACAGAACTTTGAGTATTTAAACACTTTTTATTCTGTCAGAAAGGCCCAGAAGGCCTCCGAAATAGAGGTATTATGGAGATCCTCCATGTTCTATGATGTTTTGTTATATTCAGTAAAATGTTTTACGTACAATATCATAATAATAATTTTTATACACCCATAAAATTTGAAATGTACATGAAAAAGGGTGAAATAAAAATAAAGGGTGCAACACAAGTACTTTCCAGGATGTCACATATACTAGTACTACTCTCTCCCAATCATGATTAACTGCAGAATTCTAATGGAATCTGGTGTATTAATGCTGGTGGGATCACACCCAACATTACAAAATCATTCTTTTTAAATATTTGTAATAACTATCAATGATTCTCATATTATTTATTATTTATTATTTATAATAAAATATATTTTATTATTTATAATTTTAATTATTTATAACATGTCAATTAATAAATATTTATAATTATTATATAAAAATATTTTTAAACTGAAAAAAAATCTTCAATAAGTTGATGAACAAACTTCAACATCAAATGAACATAAATTCTGATCCGGGAGTATATTTCATCTCCACAACCAGTCAAATAGAAGCTTATCAAATGAGCTAAAACAAAGTGATATTAAAATCATGTGATAATGAAAGGAAAAAAACATACTCAAATTTCAAAAGCATAAAATCAAATTTGAACTTCAAACGACCATAACTTTTAATCCGGGTGTCCGTTTGGTTTCTACCATATATCAAATCAAATCCTGTGATGATTTCTACGCCGTTTAGGCCTGGTACCAACTCTTCGAGTATTGTACCACATTTTATTCTAAAAGAAAGTCCCATAAGGACTTTCAAATAGAGAGACTATGGTGCTCCTTCATGGTTTGTGCTGTTCTATTATATTCAGTAAAAATATTTACATACAATATCATAATAATCATTATTATACTCACATAAAATTTGAAATGTACACAAAAAAGGGTGCAACACAAAAAAAGGGTCCAACAAAAGTACTTCCAAGGAGGTCACCCATCCTAGTACTACTCTCACCCAAGAACGCTTAACTACAAAGTTATAATGGGATCCGGTGCATTAATTCTGGTGTGATCGCACCCAGTATTACACATATATTCTTTTTAAATGTTTGAAATAGATATCAATGATTCTCATATTATTTATTATTTATTATTTACAATAAAATATATTTTATTATTTATAATTTTAATTATTTATAATGTGTCAATTAATAAATATTTATAATTATTATTTAATAATATTTTTAAACTAAAAACAAATCTTCAATAAGTCGAAGAACAAACTTCGACATCAAATGAACATAACTTATGATCCGGGAGTCCATTTAAGCTCCACAACCTGTCAAATCAAAGCTTATCAAATGAGATGAAACCAAGTGAGATTTAAATCATGAGATAATTAAAGGAAAAATATATATTCAAATTTCAAAAGTTTAAAATCGAACTCGAACTTCAAACGGCCATAAATTTTAATTCGGGTGTTCGTTTGGGCTCTACCACATATCAAATCAAAGCCTGCGACAAGTACTATGCCGTTTAGATCTGGTACCAACTCTCCAAGTATTTTACCCCTTTTTATTCTACCAAAAAGGACAAGAAGGCCTCCGAAACAGAGGGACCATGGAGCTCCTCCATGGTCTGTGCTATTCTGTTATATTCAGAAATTTCTTTTACGTACAATATCATAATAATAATTATTATAATCACATAAAATTTTAAATGCACACAAAAAAAGGGTGAAACACAAAAAAAGGTGCAACGTGAGTACTTCCCAGGAGGCTACACATCCTAGTACTACTCTCATCCAAGAATGCTTAACTGCAGTGTTCTAATGGGATCTAGTGTATTAATGCTGGTGTGATCGCACCCAACATTACATAGACATTCTTTTTAAATATTTTAAAGAGCTATCAATGATTCTCATATTATTCATTATTTATTTTTTATAATCAAATATATTTTATTATTTATGATTTTAATTATTTATAATGTTTCAATTAAAAAATATTTATAATTATTAGTTAATAATATTTTTAAACTGAAAATAAATCTTCAATAAGTTGAAGAACAGACCTCGACATTAAATATCCATAACTTCTGATCCGGGATTCCATTTCAACTCCACAACCATTCAAATCGAAGCTTATCAAAAGAGATAAAACCAACTGAGAATTAAATCACGTGATAATGAAAAGAAAAAACATAATCAAATTTCAAAAGTCATATATCAAACTTGAACTTCAAACGACCATAAATTTTAATCCAAATGTCTATTTGGGATCTACCACATATAAAATTGAATCCTACGATGATCTCTATGCTGTTTAGGTCTAGTACCAACTCTTTAAGTATTATACCCCTTTTTATTCTTCCAGAAATACATAGAAGGTCTCCAAAACAGAGGTATCGTGGAGCTCCTATATGGTCTGTGTTGTTCTGTTATATTCAGTAAATTTTTACGTATAATATCATAATAATCATTATTATACTCACATAAAATTTTTAATGTACACAAAAAAAGGGTGCAAGAAAAGGTGAAACATGAATACTTCCCTGGAGGTCACCCACCCTAGTACTACTCTCACCCAACCACGATTAAATGCACTGTTCTAATGGGATCTATTGCATTAATACTGGTGTGATTTCACCCAACATTACACAAACTTTATGTTTAAATATTTGAAAGAGATATCAATGATTCTCATATTATTTATTATTTATTATTTATAATCAAATATAGTTTATTATTTATAATTTTAATTATTTATAATGTTTCAATTAATAAATATTTATAATTATTAGTTAATAATATTTTTAAATAGAAAACAAATCTTCAATAAGTCGAAGAACAGACTTTGACATCAAATGACCATAACTTCTAATCTGGGAATCAATTTCATCCCCACGACCAGTCAAATTGAAACTTATAAAATGATCTAAAACAAAGTGATATTTAAATCATGTGATAATGAAAGGAAAAAAATATACTCAAATTTCAAAAGTCAGAAATCAAAATCGAACTTCAAATGGCCATAAATTTTAATTCGGGTGCCCGTTTGGGGTCTACTACATATCAAATCGAAGCCTGCGATGAGATCGACACTGTTTAGGTTTGGTACCAACTCTTAGAGTATTATAACCCTTTTTATTCTTCCTGAAAGGCCCACAAGGCCTCTGAAATAGAGGGACCATGGAGCTTCTCCATGGTCTGTGTTGTTCTGTTATATTCAGTAAAAAAAATTGAGTACAATATCATAATAATCATTTTTATACCCACATAAAATTTGAAATGTACAAAAAAAAGGTGCAACTTAAAAAAATGATGCAACATGAGTAATTCTAGGAGGTCACCCATCCTAGTCCTACTCTCTCCCAAGCACGCTTAACTAGAACGTTCTAATGGGATCTAGTGCCTTAATGCTGGTGTGATCGCACCCAACATTACATAGACATTCTTTTTAAATATTTAAAGAGCTATCAATGATTATCATATTATTTAATCTTTACAATCAAATAAAGTTTATTATTTATAATTTTAATTATTTATAATGTGTTAAATAATATATATTTATAATTATTAGTTAATAATATTTTTAAATAGAAAAAAATCTTCAATAAGTTGAAGAACAAACTTCCACATCAAATGACCATAACTTATGATCTAGGAGTCCATTTTATCTGCACAACCAGTCAAATCAATTCTTATAAAATGAGTTAAAACCAAGTGAGATTTAAATCATGTGATAATTAAGGGAAAAAAATATACTCAAATTTCAAAATTTTAAAATCAAACTCAAACTTCAAACGACCATAACTTTTAATCAGGGTGTCTATTTGGGCTCTACCACATATCAAAGTGAAGCCTACAACGAGATCTACTCCATTTAGGTCTAGTATCAACTCTAAGAGTATTGTACCCCTTTTTATTCTTCCAAAAAGGACCAGAAGGCCTCCAAAACAGAGGGACTATGGATTTCCTCCATGGTCCGTGCTATTTTGTTATATTCAGTAAAAAAATTTACATACAATATCATAATAATAATTATTATACTCACATAAAATTTGAAGTGTACACAAAAAATGGGGCAACACAAAAAAATGGTGTAACATGAGTACTTCCCAGGGGGTCACACATCCTAGTACTAATCGCTCCCAAGCACTCTTAACTACAAAATTCTAATGGGATTTAGTGCATTAATGCAAATGTGATCGCACCCAACATCACACAGACATTATTTTTAAATATTTGGAAGAGAAATCAACGATTCTCATATTATTTATTATTTATTATTTATAATAAATTATATTTTATTATTTATAATTTTAATTATTTATAATGTGTCAATTAATAAATATTTACAATTATTTTTTAATAATATTTTTAAACTGAAAAAAAATCTTCAATAAGTCGAAGAACATACTCCGACATCAAATGACCATAACTTCTGATCCGGGAGTCCATTTCAACTCAACAACCAGTCAAATAGAATCTTATAAAATGAGATAAAACCAAGTGAGATTTAAATCATGTGATAATAAAAGGAAAAAATATAATCAAATTTAAAAAGTCAGAAATTGAACTTGAACTTCAAACGACCATAACTTTTAATCCGGGTGTCCGTTTGGGCTCTACCACATTTCAAATCGAAGCCCGCGACAAGATCTACACAGTTTAGGTCTTGAACCAACTCTTTGAGTATTTTACCCCTTTTTATTCTTCCAAAAAGGACCATAAGGTCTCCAAAATAGAGGGACCATGGAGCTCCTCTATGGTCTGTGCTGTTTTTTTATATTTAGTAAAAAAAATTACGTACAATATCATAATAATCATTATTATACTCACATAAAATTTGAAGTGTACACAAAAAAGGGTGAAACACAAAAAAAGAGTGTAACACGAGTACTTCCCAGGAGGTCACCCATCCTAGTACTACTCTCACCCAAGCACGCTTAACAGAAAAATTCTAATGGGATCTAGTGCATTAATATAGGTGTGATCGCACCCAACATTACTCAGACATTCTTTTTAAATATTTGAAAGAGCTAGCAATGATTGTCATATTATTTATTATTTATTTTTTACAATGAAATATAGTTTATTATTTATTATTTTAATTATTTATAATGTGTCAATTAATAAATATTTATAATTATTAGTTAATAATATTTTTAAACAGAAAACAAATCTTCAATAAGTTGTAGAACAGACTCCGACATCAAATGAACAAAACTTTTGATCTGGGAGTCCATTTTAGCTCCACAACTAGTCAAATAAAAGCTTATTAAATAAGATAGAATCAAGTGAGATTTAAATAATGTGATAATGAAAGGATAAAAATATACTCAAATTTCATAATTCAGAAATCGAACTCGAACTTCAAACGAACATAAATTTTAATCTGGGTGTGCGTTTGGGCTATACCACATATCAAATCGAAGCCTGTGATGAGCTCTATGCTGTCTAGGTCTGGTACCAACTCTTCGAGTATTTTACCCTTTTTTATTCTGCCAGGAAGGCCCAAAAGGCCTTCAAAATAGAGTGACCATGGAGCTCCTCTATGGTATGTGTTGTTCTGTTATATTCAGTATAAAATTTTACGTACAATATCATAGTAGTCATTATTATACTCACATAAAATTTGAAATGTAAACAGAAAATGGGTACAACATGAGTACTTCCCAGGAGGTCACCCATCCTAGTACTATTCTTAACCAAGAATGCTTAAATGCATAGTTCTAATGGGATCTGGTGTATTAATGCGGGTGTGATCGCACCCAACATTACACAAACATTCTTTTTAAATATTTGAAAGAGATATATATGATTCTTATATTATTTATTATTTATTATTTAGAATCAAATATAATTTATTATTTATAACTTTAATTATATATTATGTTTCAATTAATAAATATTTATAAATATTTGTTAATTATATTTTTAAACTGAAAAAAAATCTTCAATAAGTCGAAGAACAGACTTCGACATCAAATGTCCATAACTTCTGATACAGGTGTCCATTTTGGGTCCACAACCAGTTAGATCTAAGCTTATCAAATGAGATAAAACTTAGTGATATTTAAATCTTGTGATAATGAAGGGAAAAAATATAATTGAATTTTAAAAGTCAGAAATCGAACTTGAAGTTCAAACGATGATAGCTTTTAATTTGGGTGTCTTTTTGGGTCTACCACATATCAAATTGAAGCCTGTGACGAGATCTAAGACATTTAGGTATGGTACCAACTCTAGTATTGTACCCATTGTTATTCTGCCAGAATGGACTAGAAGGACTCCAAAATAGAAGGACCATGGAGCTCCTCCATGGTCTGTGTTGTTCTGTTATATTCAGTAAAAATTTTATGTACAATATCATAATGATCATTATTATACTCAAATAAAATTTTAAATGGACACAAAAAAGGGTGAAACATAAGTACTTCCAAATAGGTCAACCATAATAGTACTACCATTAGCCAAGAATGATTAATTGTAGAGTTCTAATTGGATCTGGTGCATTAATGTTGGCCTTGGTGTGATTGCACCCAACATTACACAAACATTCTTTTTAAATATTTGAAAGAGCTATCAATGATTCTCATATTATTTATTATTTATTCTTTACAATCAAATTTAGTCTATTATTTATAATTTTAATTATTTATAATGTGTCAATTAAAAAATATTTATAATTATTAGTTAATAATATTTTTAAACTGAAAACAAATCTTTAAAAAGGGTGGAAGAACAGACTTCGACATCAAATGACCATAACTTCTGATCTGGGAGTCCATTTCAGCTCCATAACCAGTCAAATCAAAGTTTATCGAATGAGATAAAACCATGGGGGATTTAAATAATGTGATAATGAAAGGAAAGAAATATAATAAAATTTCAAAAGTTAGAAATTGAACTCGAAGTTCAAACGGCCATAAATTTTAATCTGGGTGTCCGTTTGGGATTTACCACATATCAAATCGAAGCTTGCGATGAGCACTACACCATTTAGATCTGGTACCAACTATTCAATTTTCGTACCCCTTTTTTTCTGGAAAAAAGACCCCAAAGTCCTCTGAAAGAGAGGGACCATGGAGATCCTCTATGGTCTATGTTTTTCTATTATATTCAGTAAAAAAATTTACATACAATATCATAATAATAATTATTATACTGAAGTAGAATTTGATATGTACACAAAAAAGGGTGAAACATGAATACTTCCAAAGAGGTCACCCATACTAGTACTACTCTCTACCAAGAACGCTTAACTGTAGTGTTCTATTGTGATCTGGTGCATTAATGTGGGGGTGATCTCACCCAACATTGCACAGACATTCTTTTAAAATATTTAAAGAGCTATTAATGATTCTCATATTATTTATTATTTATTATTTACAATAAAATATAGTTTATTATTTATAATGTTTCAATTAATAAATATTTTTAGTTATTAGTTAAAAATATTTTTAAACTGAAATCAAATCTTCAATAAGTCGAAGAACAGAATTCGACATCAAATGACCATAACTTCTGATCCAGGAGTCCATTTTAGCTCCACAACCAATCAAATCGAAGCATATCAAATGAGCTAAAACCAAGTGAGATTTAAATCATGTGATAATGAAAGAGAAAATATATATTCAAATTTAAAAAAGTCGAAAATTGAACTCAAAATTCAAACAACCATAACTTTTAATCGGAGTGTTTGTTTGGGCTCTACCACATATCAAATCAAAGCCTGCGATAAGCTCTACCCCGTTTAGGTATGGTACTAACTCTTTGACTATTTTACCACATTTTATTCTTCCAAAAAGGCTTATAAGGCCTCTAAAATAGAGGGATCATGGAGATCCTCCATGGTCTATACTTTTCTATTATATTCAGTAAAAAATTTTACGTAAAATATCATAATAATCATTATTATATTCACATAAAATTTGAAATGTACACAAAAAAGGGTGGAAGAACAGACTTCGACATCAAATAACCGTAACTTATGATTCGAGAGTCCATTTATTCTCTACAACCAGTCAAATAAAAGTTTATAAAATGAGTTAAAACCATGGGGGATTTAAATAATGTGATAATGAAAGGAAAAAAATATACTCAAATTTCAAAAGTTAGAAATCAAATTCGAAGTTCAAACGACCATAACTTTTAATCCGTGTGTCTGTTGGGGATCTACCACATATCAAATCGAAGCCTGCGACAAGATCTATGCCGTTTTGATATGGTACCAACTCTTCGAGTATTGTACCCCTTTTTTGAGGCAAAAAAGAACCCAATGGCCTCTAAAACAGAGGGACCGTGGAGCTCCTCTATGGTCTGTGCTGTTCTATTATATTCTGTAAAAAAGTTGACATACAATATCATAATAATAATTATTATACTCAAATAAAATTTGATATATACACAAAAAAGGTGAAACATGAATAATTCCCAAGTGGTCACCCATCCTATTTCTACTCTCTACCAAGAACCCTTAACTGTAGTGCTCTAATGTAATCTGGTGCATTAATGCTGGTGTGATCTCACCCAATACTCCACAGACATTCTTATAAAATATTTTAAAGAGCTATCAATGATTCTCATATTATTTATTATTTATTATTTATAATAAAATATAGTTTATTATTTATAATTTTAATTATTTATAATATTTAAATTAATAAATATTTATAATTATTAGTTAAAAATATTTTTAAACTGAAAACAAATCTTCAATAAGTTGAAGAACATAATTCGACATCAAATGACCATAACTTCTGATCCAGGAGTCCATTTCAACTCTACAACCAATCAAATCGAAGCATATCAAATGAGATAAAACCAAGTGAGATTTAAATCATGTGATAATGAAAGGTAAAAAATATATTCAAATTTAAAAAATTGAAAATTGAACTCAAACTTCAAACGACCATAACTTTTAATCCGAGTGTCCGTTTGGGCTCTACTACATATCAAATCGAAGCCTGCGATGATCTCTACCCTATTTAGGTCTGGTACCAACTCTTTGATTATTTTACCCCCTATTTATTCTACCAGAAAGGACCATAAGGCCTATGAAACTGAGGGATCATAGAGATCCCCGATGTTCTATGTTGTTCTGTTATATTCAGTAAATTTTTTTACATACAATATCATAATAATCATTATTATACTCACATAAAATTTGAAATGTACACCAAAAATGGTGGAACATGAGTACTTCCATAAAGGTCACCCATCCTTGTACTACTCTTTCCTAAGCATGCTTAACTGTAGAGTTCTAATGGGATCTGATGCATTAATGCTGGTGTGATCGCACCCGACATTACATAGACATTCTTTTTAAAAATTTGAAAGAGCTATAAATGATTCTCATATTTTTTATTATTTATTCCTTACAATAAAATATAGTCTATTATTTATAATTTTAATTATTTATAATGTTTCAATTGATAAATATTTATAATTATTAGTTAATAATATTTTTAAATTGAGAACAAATCTTCAATAAGTCAAAGAACAAACTTTGATATTAAATGACCAGAACTTCTGATTCAGGAGTCCATTTTAGCTCCACAACTAGTCAAATCGAAGCTTATCAGATGAGATAAAACCAAGTTAGATTTAAATTATGTGATAATGAAAAAAATATACTCAAATTTCAAATGTCAGAAATCAAACTAGAACTTCAAACGACCATAAATTTTAATCCGGGTGTCCGTTTGGTCTCTACCACATATAAAATCAAAGCCTACGATGAGATCTACGTCATTTAGGTTTGGTACCAACTCTTCGAGTATTATAACCCTTTTTATTCTTCCAGAAATTCCTATAAGTCCTCTGAAACTGAGTGACTATGGAGCTCCTCCATGTTCTGTGCTGTTCTTTTATATTTAGTAAAACATTATACATACAATATCATAATACTCATTATTATACTCACATAAAATTTGAAATTTATACAAGAAAAAGGTGCAACATGAGTACTTCCCAAGAGGTCACCCATCCTAGAATTAATCTCTCCCAAGCATGCTTAATTGTATAGTTCTAATGGGATCTGGTGCATTAATGCTGGTGTGATCTCACCCAACATTACACAGAAATTATTTTTAAATATTTGAAAGAGCTATCAATGATTCTCATATTATTTATTATTTATTGTTTACAATAAAATATATTTTTTTATTTATAATGTTTTAGTTAATAAATATTTATAATTATTAGTTAATAATATTTTTAAATTGAAAAAAAACCTTCAATAAGTTGAAGAATAGACTTCAACATCAAATGACCATAACTTCTTATCCAAGAGTCCATTTTAGCTCCAAAACTAGTCAAATAGAAGATTATCAAATGAGATAATACCAAGTGAGATTTAAGTCATGTGATAATGAAAGGAAAATAATATATTCAAATTTCAAAAGTCATAAATCAAACTTGAACTTCAAATGGACATAACCTTTAATCCGGGTGTCTGTTTGGGCTCTACCACATATCAAATCGAAGCCTGAAATGAGATATATTCCATTTAGGTCTGGTACCAAATCTTTGAGTATTGTACCCATTTTTATTCTTCTAGAAAGGCCCAGAAGTCCTCTAAAATTGAGGATTTTTTTACAGAACCTAATTTCTTAAAATTAAAACGGTTATAACTTGTGATCCAAGTGTCCGTTCAGCCTGTACCACATATCATATCGAACCTATTTTCATGATATTTTATTTGAATAGTTGTGTTATAAAAATAAGGACAATCGAGATAGGCCATCCAATTCATCTCAACCTCGTGTATGCGGGAGCAAGCTCGACCACATAGGGGAACCAACCCATCCAACTATCCATGAAAACAATAGAAATTTAGGTGAGCGCACACATAGGTAGTAATGCACATGATATAGTGGTCCTTGTTAAATAGGAGTAATCATAGAGGACGTGGGTGTGACACCACGTGTAGAGGCATGACATACTGATTTCAATGAAACTAAAATTTTAGAGGTTCCCACACCGTAGTTGTTATGGATACACTGCAAGAAGGTGGTGTGTGGGATGTATACACCATAATGAGGTAGACCACGACACAAATCCACATAAGGTGGATTTGGGTGCCATTTTAATTTTTAGGGTTTTCATGCCACAACCATTCCTTGAGACGTGGAGTGTCTAAAATAAGTAGAAGAAATGTTTTGGGATTTCCTATCCTATAAGAGGATATATAATATAAATATTTTCCACATCACATCCCATAATACATGAGAAGAATCCATGTTACAGTGTCGAGGTATTTAATAAGAGGATTTGAGATGATTTATTTATCTAGAAGAAGTGCATCTGGTCAACTGTAGGACTCCACATGACAGTGTTGTTAACCACGACACAAAATGAATAGATGGATTCATGATTGCAGCATCTTAATGAAGAATACACAAAAAAAAGTAAAAAATGTAACTTTCTACACTGTAGTGCCTCATATCATGTCGTAATCATATTATTTTTAGATTGGTGAAATTTTCAAGTCCAGGGGTTATGGGTTGAAACACCCAAAGATTAATTCTATTTTTATAGTAGTTGATGACCCCAATAAAAATAGGGGACACTTGGAACAATACTAAAATTAGAATAATCAATACTAACCATTGTATTTACATCAAAAGAGGATCATAGGATACTATTCAAACATAGAGAAACATATATAAAAATACAGACAGGTAGGGTATATGAGTTTTTCTGGAGTGGATTTCTAGAGGTATTATTTTAGATCTCATTTAGAAGGTTTGAGGTAAAAAGGTTTTCTTAAAGGATTCTCATTATCACTAGAAATTTACATTATTGTGCTAAAGAGAAACACCATTGTTGGTACTTGTTCATATCATCATCATGTGTGAAGAAGGAATATTCAAAAGATGGAGTAGTGATTTCCTCATTGAATGAGAGCAACAAGTTCTCTAATTGTTCATGGTAGTGAATCAAGAGGTTTAGTGAGAACACTCCAAACTTGTAACCATAAAGTAGTGATTTTTTTATTGAGTTTGGTGAAAAAAACACAGTTTCATTCATACTCATTATATGTATCCTAATTCGGGTGAACCAAGTAAAAGTCCTTGTGTTATTTACTTCATTCATCGCTCATTGATGGGAAAGGTTAAGAGAAATTAAAGTGTTCCAAAAGGTGAGATAATAAGACACTCATCTAAGAAATAATTGCCTATACTCTGATTCACCCCCTCTCAGGGTGTTATCATCTATAGTATTTTAATAAAAACCAGCTAACTCCATTCATCTGATCAAACAAATCCTCAATACATGGAAGTGGATAGAATTTCTTCACTGTCACATGATTAAAGTGATAAAAATAAATATACAAACATATACAACCATTCACATTCTTACTAAATAGGACCAGATCACCCCAAGTTGATACACCGGGCTGAATAAATCATATTTTCAAAAATCATAAATCCAAATATATTGATCCTATAACTTAAGAATCATTATATATGGATACATTGATATCAAATATACACTAGACTGAAACTCTATCCCAAACTTGATCTCATGTTGGGGGATTAGTGTCACAAACTCTTCTGAAAATACATTGAGACACTCTTTCATAACCTTAGGAAACACCGCTGACCAAGCCTCTATTGAACTCAACATTATCTTGGTCATCAAGGAAGATAAGTATCCAACATGACACCAACCCATATGAGGGACTAACTTTACAATAAACTCATCATTATCTCTATTAGAATCATAAAATATTACAATTCTACTATATAAATAAACAATATATTGCACCAAACATAGTGAATCCATGATGAGGATAATTTTATATGGTTGTATCCATAAACATTAGAAATCTACTCAAGAAAGATGATTCCCTATCATCAGATCACAATCTCAAAACACATCATACAAGTGAGATCATCCTCCAACTAGCGTAGTAAACACTAAGGGAACTGGAATCCTATTTACCTCAAGTTCCAAATCATGTATTAGGGTTAGTGCAATAAAGGAGTGTGTATCTTCTAAATCAAACAATGCATACACCCAATTTAAATATAAATAAATAATACCTCACATGATGTTTAGATCGCCTAGTGCTGGTAACTCTAAGGTGTGTATCTAACCACATTTAGATCCATTAACTCTCTATACCTGATGGATACCACCTCCATAACGACAATATTAACATTATACCTAAAGAAGAGGGTCATTACATGTCTGTTCTCTACCTACCTCACCCCCTCTCCACTGATCAAAATTTGGAGCACTCTACTATTACTGCTACCTCGAAGGATACCACTACAACAACCGAGCTCAGATAGGGTCATCAGAACCATGATGACTATTAATAAAGTTTAATAACTAAATATTTTTATGGCCTTGACCTCTATATGAAAAACAAACCATGCCTGATCCACTAGAAAGGGTTTGAGAACTGCCAAACCTAGTGAAATGAGAAGAAGAAGGTTGGAATTGGATCTCTATTCTCTAAATATTATATTGTATAGGAAATTAATTACTTCAAGATATAGCTACGATTTATGTAGATTCCTAAATAATCCTCTCCCATGATGATCTGGTCTTAGCTATCACACTCTCAAAAACCTCTACCCTCACCAAAACATTAAGATATATAAAAAAATGAATAGGGTGGCCTGGTGTTGGATCTATAGATGAAAATACTCCTTTAAATTCCTCTCCCTAGTCTCCTCATCTAGCATGATATATTAATAATAATTTAAGAGGTTCTTATATCAGATAATAAACTCTTGAACACTGTAATTCCCATAGAATCTCTTTCCAACAAGTCACCTTTTACAGTCAAAAAAATAAGATTGAGCTGAAACTAATCATAAACTTCTCCCACACAAATAAATAATTATCACGATCCATGAGGAATAAAAAATACAATTTAAAAGTTTCCCCACCCAGTATAATCATGACCAATGAAGCCCAATTCTCCCTCCAAGCATGAATCAAATTGAAGGCAATATAAACCTCTACCAACCAAGTCTCTATCTCTTGATCTGAAACAAAGCCATTATACTTCTACATAACTTAGAATTGAAACTCTTGGAGTGTCCTCCTCTAGGAATCATCATCATTTACCTCCATTTTATGGATATATGAGAGGATATCTTACTAAAATCTTCGACATGAACCAAAAGAGGATGTCGACTTG
Source organism: Viscum album (assembly GCA_963277665.1). Taxonomy (NCBI): domain Eukaryota; kingdom Viridiplantae; phylum Streptophyta; class Magnoliopsida; order Santalales; family Viscaceae; genus Viscum; species Viscum album. Next base: position 196,103,325 of record OY728131.1, on the reverse strand, counting down.
GAGCTATACCTATAAAAGAAGAAATGTTAGAGAATCCTAAACCTAGAATATAAAATATTTAAGGTTAATTAATTAACTAAAATTCAACATAATTATCAATGTCTACCCAATTAAAACATAGGTATAGACAATCATGATGCATGATCCTTACCTAAGTCTCTACCATACAAGAAACATCACTTCTCTTAGCACGATCAACAAACTTTAAGGTCCTTGTGTTGGATCATAGGGGACCATAAATACCCAGGTCCTAGATGGTCTCCCTTGATTAATTCATGTGATTATTCTAGCTGATAATATTTCCTTACCAATCTATTCAATCTTTACTAGTGCTTATCCACAAGCTCCATCCTATCTCTCAACCATCATCTTTGATACCACTCTATCAAGACTCCCCTCCATAGATACCCATCTTTGGATGATAGTGAAGATGAGTATGAACCTTGAATCCCTCATCTATAGGTCACATGTTTGAGACTAGAATTGAGGGAATATAATGTATACAAGTGGGAGGCATTACCCTATTTACATAAATTTAAGGACAAGAGAAAATATTAGATCCACGAATAAACTCTATAACATAAATAAATAAACAATCCCAATATATAAATTTATTGTCATATGAAATGGAAAATAACTAAAATACCAAAAGAAAAGAATAAGAAGCATCCATGAAGCTCCATCATCTCCTAAACAACTACTCTAAGATAGTAACACCCAAATATATCACCAAACATCTCATGTGGACCTAATTTTTTTATATATACATAGGGTGAGAATACAAGTATACTCAGTAGGATCCTCCCTTAAACCTCTCATGAAAAATGTAAAAGAAGCATACTAAATCCTAATGAATAAAAAAATGAAACCAATTCATTACCTAAATAGGTAAAACTATATATCATTATCAACATGTCCCACTCACCAAATAACTTATAGAAGAAAGCATATCCATATTAAAATAATATATATAAGAAAGGTACCCTACTTCCACTTCCCCACTAGTTTGTTGCTCTCATACCCCAACTCCAAACATCATGTTCTATAATCCCTTTCACAAGTTATCCTGTAACCCAAGCATACATATCAAAACTATATAATCATCTCACCATGAATCCCAAGTAGCTCGTCGAAACCTTATCATCTTTATCTCATTCGAAATCAATTAGTAAGGTCGAAAGACACTATAACCCATGTATCATGAATTATACCTCAAGTTATCATATCCCATGCAAGTACATCTATAAGAAACCATGAATATTCCAATGTGATTTCTGATTTACTACATCACCTGATATGATCTTACACTAAAGGAAATTCCATTTATCCAAATCCAAAAAAAGGATTTGAAAAAATTACTATGGATGATATCTTCTCCACCCTTCAAATCTTCTAATAGCAATAGATGCTTATCAAACTACCATGGACTCCCATGAAACACTTTTTTTTATCCTTCATGTTGATGAATTTGAAGATTAGGAGTTCAAATCCTACTTACCTTATTTCCACTCCATCATCCAAGCACCATAACAATTATAATGTATTCTTCAACACACCAAGGTTGAAGGGTATTCACTACTGGAAATACAGGATTTCCCAAAGGTTTATAACTGTTGGGAAAGGCTGCAGAACTGTTGGTATATGTTATACCAACGGTTCTGCAAACTGTAGGGAAGTAAGCCATTGGGAAAAATTTTCCCAACATTTTACAGTGAACCGTTGGGATAGGGTGGAGAAAAATTACCCTATCCCAACGGTTTACAACTGTTGGGATAGACTGGAGAAAATTAATAGGTTTTCCCAATAGTTTGGCCAAACCGTTGGGAAAAACCCAAGGTCTCCTCTTTCCCAACGGTTTCTAAACCGTTGGGAAAAGTGTTTTACCAATGGTTCATAGAACCGTTGGTAAAACAAAACCCAGACTTGCTATGCCAACAGTTTCAAACCGCTGGCATAGCCTATGCTGGGGCAAATTGCACAGCATCTCTGCAATTTGCCCAGCAACTATGCAATTTGCCCAACATGTCTCATTTTGTGGGTTCCCTCTCATTTTAAATCCAATTATTGTACCTGCAATAAACTAACACATACATATACAATTATTGTACCTACAATAACTAACTAACACTTACATATAGAGAAAAAATTCATACACATTTAACATATAATACTGGAACTATACACATCTATAATTAAATTAGAATTCATAACGTAATTATAAACATAAATAATTCATTTATAATTCAATTTAAAATTTATATTACAATTATATGTGGAATCCGAAAGTCAATTCATAATTTGATCGGTTTTTTGTATACAATATATTTTTACCTGAAATGATGTCCATTTTAAACAAAATACATACAGCTGGAGTGCTACCAGACACACCGCACCTCAGATTGAGGCGGGTTTGACTCGTATAGGTCACATATGACCCATGGATTGTTGTGCTAAAGTATTGACACAATCCGAATGCGTTTGGTCGGTTTTCCATATGCCAGTTGATGTTTTTCAATTAAAATGACGTCTTTTTGAAACAAAAGGCAGACACTTTGAGTGGTTCCGGCCACACCGCATCTCATATTGAGGCGGGGTTGATTCATACACATCACATATGACCCATGGATCTTTCTCCTAAAGTTTCAATGGAAACCGAATGCGTTTGGTCGCTTTTCCGTATGTACTTAAAATGTTGTCCATTTTAAACAAAAGAGAGCCACTTAGAGTGATTCCGATCACACCATGACTCCGATTAAGGCAGAGTTGACTCGTACACGTCACATATGACCCATGGATCATTGTGCTAAAGTATCGACATAATCTGAATGTGTTTGGTCAGTTTTCCGTATGTCAGTTGATGTTTTTCACTTAAAATGACGTCCTTTTGAAACAAAAGACAGACACTTTGAGTGGTGGCAGCCACACCGCACCTCGGATTGAGGCAGGGTTGACTTTTACATGTCACATATGACCCATGAATCATTTTTCTAAAGTATCGACATAATCCGAATGCGTTTGGTCGGTTTTTCGTATGCCAGTTGATGTTTTTCAATTAAAATGACATCTTTTTGAAACAAAAGGCAGACACTTTGAGTGGTTCCGGCCGCACCGCATCTCATATTTAGGCGAGGTTGATTCTTACACATCACATATTACCCATGAATCGTTCTCCTAAAGTTTCAATGGAAACCGAATGCGTTTAGTTGGTTTTCCGTATGTACTTAAAATGTTGTCCATTTTAAACAAAAGAGAGCCACTTAGAGTGATTCTGGCCACACCGTGCCTCCGATTAAGGTGGGGTTGACTCTTAAAAGTCACATATGACCCATGTATTGTTGTTCTAAAGTATCGACACAATCCGAATGCATTTGGTCGGTTTTCCGTATGCCAGTTGATATTTTTCACTTAAAATGACGTCCTTTTGAAACAAAAGACAGAAACTTTGAGTGGTGGCGGCCACACCGCACCTCGGATTGAGGTGGGGTTGACTCGTACATGTCACATATGACCCATGGATCGTTGTGCTAAAGTATAGACACAATCTGAATGCGTTTGGTCATTTTTCCGTATGCCAGTTGATGTTTTTCAATTAAAATAACGTCATTTTGAAACAAAAGGCAGACACTTTGACTGGTACCGGCCACACCGCATCTCAGATTGAGGTGGGGTTGATTCTTACATGTCACATATGACCCATGAATCGTTATCCTAAAGTTTCAATGGAAACCGAATTTGTTTGGTTGGTTTTCCGTATGTACTTAAAATGTTGTTCATTTTAAACAAAAGAGAGCCACTTAGAGTGATTCCGGCCACACCGTGTCTCAGATTAAGGCGAGGTTGACTCGTACACATCACATATGACCCATGGATCGTTGTGCTAAAGTATCGACACAATACAAATGCGTTTGGTTGCTTTTCCATATGCCAGTTGATATTTTTCACTTAAAATGACGTCCTTTTGAAACAAAAGACAGACACTTTGAGTGGTGGTGGCCACACCGAGCCTCAGATTGAGGCGGGGTTGACTCGTACACATCACATATGACCCATGGATCGTTGTGCTAAATTATCGACACAATACGAATGCGTTTGGTTGGTTTTCCGTATGCCAGTTGATGTTTTTCAATTAAAATGACGTCCTTTTGAAACAAAAGGCAGACACTTTGAGTGGTGTCGGCCACACCGCGTCTCAGATTGAGGAAAAGTTGATTCGTACACGTCACATATGACCCATGAATCATTATTCTAGAGTTTCAATGGAAACAGAACGTGTTTGGTCAGTTTTCCGTATGTACTTAAAATGTTGTCCATTTTAAACAAAAGAGAGCCACTTAGAGTGATTCTGGCCACACCGTGCCTCCGATTAAGGCGGGGTTGACTTGTACACGTCACATATGACCCATGTATCGTTTTTATGAATTATAGACACAATCTGAATGCGTTTGGTCGGTTTTCCGTATGCCAGTTGATGTTTTTCACTTAAAAAGACGTCCTTTTGAAACAAAAGACAGACACTTTGAGTGGTGGCAACCACACCGAACCTCGGATTGAGGTGGGGTTGACTCGTACACGTCAAATATGACCCATGGATCGTTTTGATAAAGTATCAACACAATCCTAATGCATTTGGTTGGTTTTCCGTATTCCAGTTGATGTTTTTCAATTAAAATGACGTCCTTTTGAAACAAAATCCAGACAGTTTGAGTGGTTCTGGCCACACCGCATCTCATATTGAGGCGAGATTGATTCGTACATGTCACATATGACCCATGGATCGTTTTTCTAAAGTTTCTACCCAATCAGAATGCGTTTGGTCGGTTTTCCGTATGCCAGTTGATGTTTTTCAATTAAAATGACGTCCTTTTGAAACAAAAGGTAGACACTTTGAGTGGTGCCGGCCACACCACATCTCAAATTGAGATGGGGTTGATTCGTACACGTCACATATGACCCATTAATCGTTCTCCTAAAGTTTCTACAGAAACCGAATGCGTTTGGTCAGTTTTCCGTATGTACTTAAAATGTTGTCCATTTTAAACAAAAGAGAGCCACTTAGAGTGATTCTGGCCACACCGTGCCTCCGATTAAGGCGAAGTTTACTCGTACACGTTACATATGACCCATGGATCGTTGTGCTAAAGTATCGACACAATCCGAATGCTTTTGGCTGGTTTTTGTATGTCAGTTGATGTTTTTCACTTAAAATGATGTCCTTTTGAAACAAAAGACAGACACTTTGAGTGGTGTCGGCCACACCATGCCTCAGATTGAGGTGAGTTTGACTCGTACACGTCACATATGACCCATGGATTGTTGTGCTAAAGTATCAACACCATCCGAATGTGTTTGGTCGGTTTTCCTTATGCCTGTTGATGTTTTTCAATTAAAATGACGTCCTTTTGAAACAAAAGGCAGAAAATTTGAGTGGTGCCGGCCACACCGCATCTCAGATTGAGGCAAGGCTGATTCTTACACGTCACATATGACCCATGATTCGTTCTCCTAAAGTTTCAACAGAAACCAAATGCGTTTGGTCGGTTTTCTGTATGTACTTAAAATGTTGTCCATTTTAAACAAAAGAGAGCCATTTAGAGTGATTCCAGCCACACCATGCCTCAGATTAAGGTGGGCTTGACTCGTACATGTCACATATGACCCATGGATCGTTTTTCTAAAGTATCGACACAATCCAAATGCATTTGGTCGCTTTTCCGTATGCCAGGTGATATTTTTCACTTAAAATGACGTCCTTTTGAAACAAAAGACAGACACTTTGAGCGGTGTCGGCCACAACGCGCCTCAGATTGAGGCGGGGTTGACTCTTACACATCACATATGACCCATGGATTGTTGTGCTAAAGTATCGACACAATCCGAATGCGTTTGGTCGGTTTTCCGTATGCCAGTTGATGTTTTTCAATTAAAATGACGTCCTTTTGAAACAAAAGTCAGACACTTTGAGTGGTTTCGGCCACACCGCACCTCGGATTGAGGCGAGGTTGACTTGTATACGTCACATATGACCCATGGATCGTTGTGCTAATGTATCGACACAATCCGAATGCGTTTGGTCAGTTTTCCGTATGTACTTAAAATGTTGTCCATTTTAAACAAAAGACAGACACTTTGAGTGGTGGCGGCCACACCGTGCCTCAGATTAAGGTGGGGTTGACTTGTACACGTCACATATGACCCATGGATCGTTGTGCTAAAGTATCTCCACAATCCGAATGCGTTTGGTCAGTTTTCCGTATGTACTTAAAATGTTGTCCATTTTAAACAAAAGACAGACACTTTGAGTGGTGGCGGCCACACCGTGCCTCAGATTAAGGTGGGGTTGACTTGTACACGTCACATATGACCCATGGATCGTTGTGCTAAAGTATCTCCACAATCCGAATGCGTTTGGTCAGTTTTCCGTATGCCATTTGATGTTATTCAATTAAAATGACGTCCTTTTGAAACAAAAGGCAGACACTTTGAGTGGTGCCGGCCACACCATGCCTCAGATTGAGGCGGGGTTGATTCGTACATGTCACATATGACCCATGAATCGTTCTCCTAAAGTTTCAACAGAAACCAAATGTGTTTGGTTGGTTTTCCGTATGTACTTAAAATGTTGTCCATTTTAAGAAAAAGAGAGCCACTTAGAGTGATTCCGGCCACAACGTGCCTCAGATTAAGGCAGGGTTGACTCGTACACATCACATATGACCCATGGATCATTGTGCTAAAGTATCGACACAATCCGAATGCATTTGGTCAGTTTTTCATATGCCAGTTGATGTTTTTCACTTAAAATGACGTCCTTTCGAAACAAAAGGCAGACACTTTGAGTGGTGTCGGCCACACCGCATCTCAGATTGAGGCGGGGTTGATTCGTACATGTCACATATGACCCATGAATCATTCTCCTAAAGTTTCAATGGAAACCAAACGCGTTTGGTCGGTTTTCCGTATGTACTTAAAATGTTGTCCATTTTAAACAAAAGAGAGCCACTTAGAGTGATTATGGCCACACCATGCCTCTGATTAAGGTGGGGTTGACTCGTACACGTCACATATGAACCATGGATCGTTGTGATAAAGTATAGACACAATCCGAATGCATTTGGTCGGTTTTCCGTATGCCAGTTGATGTTTTTCACTTAAAATGATGTCCTTTTGAAACAAAAGGCAGACACTTTGAGTGGTGCCGACCACACCACGTCTCAGATTGAGGCGGGGTTGATTTGTACATATCACATATGACCCATGAATCGTTCTCCTTAAGTTTAAATGGAAACCAAATGCGTTTGGTCGGTTATCCGTATGTACTTAAAATGTTGTCCATTTTAAGAAAAAGAGAGCTAGTTAGAGTGATTACGGCCACACCATGCCTCAGATTAAGGAGGGGTTGACTCATACACGTCACATATGACCCATGGATCATTATGATAAAGTATCGACATAGTACGAATGCTTTTGGTCAGTTTTTCGTATGCCAGTTGATGTTTTTCACTTAAAATGACGTCCTTTTGAAACAAAAGACAGACACTTTGAGTGGTGGCGGCCACACCGCGCCTCAGATTGTGGCGGGGTTTACTCGTACACATCACATATGACCCATGGATCGTTGTGCTAAAGTATTGACACAATCCGAATGCGTTTGGTCGATTTTCCATATTCCAGTTGATGTTTTTCAATTAAAATGACGTCCTTTTGAAACAAAAGGCAGACACTTTGAGTGGTGGCGGCCACACCGCGCCTCAGATTGAGGCGGGGTTGATTCGTACACGTCACATATGACCCATGGATCGTTCTCCTAAAGTTTCAATGAAAACCGAATGCATTTGGTTGGTTTTCCGTATGTACTTAAAATGTTGTCCATTTTATGAGAATCCTCATGTGTCTATTAGTGGAATGGTATTTACTTAAAATCTTGTGAACATTTATATAAAATATTTTTATATCATTCTTATTATGGATTAGATTTTAGTTTATCATGCTATGAAACATTTTGGAGCTGACAATGTCATGCCCAATGAATACATCTCTTTTATAACATACCAAGAATCTATGATATTGATTAGATGTGTAAATGTGATTTACATTTATTATCATGATGAAAATAAATAAAATATATATTATAGATTTTCTAGTATTAAATGAAATCAAGGAGGGTGGGGGGGCTGTTCGGCGGGGTTGTCCGAGGGGCTGTCCGGTGGGTGTCCGGGGGGCTGTACGGGGACCAAGGAGGAGGGTGGGGGGGCTGTGTGGGGGGCTGTCCAGGGGGTGTTAGGGGGGCTGTTCGGGGTCCAAGGAGGAGGGTGGGGGGATGTCTGGGGGGCTGTCCCGGGGGTGTTAGGGGGTTTGTTCGGGGTCCAAGGAGGAGGGTGGGGGGGGGGGGGGATGTCTGGGGGGCTGTCCGGGGTCCAGGGAGGAGGGTGGGGGGGGGGGGTTGTCCAGGGGGCTGTTCGGGGAGCTATCCGGGGGCTGTCCGGGTGTGTTCGGGGGGTTGTCCGGGGTCCAAGGAAGAGGGTGGGGGGGGGGGGGCTGTACGGGGGGCTGTCTGGGGGGATGTCTGGGGGGTTGTCTGGGGTCCAGGGAGGAGGGTGGGGGGTTGTCCGGGGGGCTGTTCGGGGGGTTGCCTGGGGGCTATCTGGGGGTGTTCGGGGGGTTGTCTGGGGTCCAAGGAAGAGGGTGGGGGGGCTGTTTGGGGGGCTATCTGGGGGGTAGTCCGGGGGGCTGTCTGGGGTCCAGGGAGGAGGGTGGGAGGGCTGTGTGGGGGGCTGTTTCGAGGGCTGTCCGGGGGTGTTCAGGGGGTTGTCCGAGGTCCAAGGAAGAGGGTGGGGGATCTGTCCAGGGGGCGGTCTGGGGGGCTGTCCGGCGGGGCTGTCCGGGGTCCAGGGAGGAGGGTGGGGGGTTGTCCAGGGTCCGGGAAGGAGGGGGGTTCTCAAACACACAACTACTAAAAGACAAATACATCCATAAAAACTGATAATATATAAAAATAACTCATCTCCAATACTATACTACGAGTCTAGATAAAACCAACAACTAGAATAGATTAAATATCAAATCTTAGTAATATCAGTCAAAAATGTAATGGATCAACTTGTACCACATCACCATCACCATCATCACCATCATCATCACCCTCATCCTCGTCCCCATCATCGTCCTCGCCCTCCTCACCCTCTCCCTCCTCCTCACCCTTGCCCTCCTCCTCGCCCTCACCACCCACCTCACCCTCCTCCTCTCCCTCCTCTTCCGAATCAGACTCCTCGCCATCATCATCGTCAAGATGAAAATCGTTCTGACCACCACTAGAACTGTCACCTGGTGCACCATATATAGAACGTATCGATGACATATACTCATTAAAAGATGGACTGGCCTCTTTTGGAAGTGTTGGACGTAGAACTTCAATAAATTTCATAAACGCACTGTTTTCCCTAGCAGATTGTTCTACCGTCTCTGTGGCCCTCTTCTCAGCCTGTTCTGCCTATTCCCTAACTTTCTGCAGCTCGGTGGCACTACAGCTCGTACCTGAGGAGGGACAATACCTCGTCAGGGCTATCCTAGGTCGGCAGCGTACTCTGCCAGGATGCTCCTCTCCCAACACCTGATGTAAGTGATCTGTTGGCCCAAAATTGTCTGGTTCTTGGGCATCAAGGGCCTCTAAAGTATCCTGTTACAAATATAAATATATCATTAAGTTACAAAATAGATATTAAAATATAAAATCAACAGATTAAAACTTACAATCTGCTGCTGAGTCGCTTCGTTGACGTCACTTCCATCCTTTTCCCATCTACTCGAGCAAAATAGTTTTGCTCGAGGCACACATCCTTCAATATTTTGTATTTACCTCTACAATGACATTGAAAACTAAAGTTATATGAAAAATTTATAAAACTATTAAATAATTGAGGAAACAAAAGAAAGTGTTAGTCGTAAAGAAAACTTATAAACAATTGTCATACCTGCTTCCTCTCATGATCAGGCATCGTAGTGCGTCCCAGTGTGTGGAGGCATTTTTTTGCATCAATGTTCTTTTTATTTTTTCCAGATGATTCCTAAATAAAATTCGAAAATGAAACAGATAGTATTAATGCAAAACATGAAAGTTATTATTTAAATACCTCAAATGTTATTCATACCTTAAACTGAGTACTCGTCCAATGAGTAATCATCTGACGATACTGCTCTATAGGACAATCATCCACCACTGGTACTGCCTCTAACTCAGTGCCAACTCTAGCAACCCATCCAATATACAACTCATTCTTGTAGGCTCTCCAAAGCTCACCTAAATCCTTTATACATTCTGTTCGTGCACCCTCACCATTGGGAAAATTAAATCGAAGCTGAAATCAAAATATTAATTCATATAAATACAAAAATAATTCATGGCATTAAATAGAACAGATTTTTTACCCATATCTCTGCCCAAGCTCTATCCTTGACCTCATGTGGCAAATGTCTCCACGACAGCAGGCTGACGGGAATGATGTCGGAGTATTTGGAAAGCATTGCCAAAAAACTCCGACATTGCTGCCCTGTTTTCTCAACCATTTGGTTGTCTTCATTATAATCCACCATAACCTGTGTGTGGCGGTTCCACACCGAACACATGTGTGTACACCCCCGCCCATGCCTCCTGTTAGTATATGTATCTATCATGAAAGAAAAACAAATATTTTATCAAAACATGTTATAATGAAAATAAATATTTCTATAAAAATTTGTTAGGGTTCTATAAATATAACTGTGCCGGTCTGATCACTGAGCGCCGCCGGATCCACAAAAACTGATGGAACACCCTGTGGTGGAACAAGAGTCGAAAACGATGGAATATAGAAGCTCGGAGAGACAGAAGTAGAGGGAAAAGAAGATGGGACAACAGTATGACCGGATGCTGACTGGGGAGTGGGAATCATCATGGGATGTGAAAATGATGGGCCAGAAGATGCAGAAGGTAGGGAAAACATGGGAGGCCTAAATATCCCGTGTGTCCCTAACGACACACCGGGATCAGAATGTGGGAAGGATGACATATCAGTGGGAGGGGCAGGGTCTAGTTGGGCACGCGCAACTGATCGTCCACCTCTGGTATGAACCCTCCTTGTACCACCGACCTGAGTACTAGGACCAGTACTAGGCTCCTCGTCGAATAACTGTCGACGTATAGGTGGATCCCACAAAAATGTTTACAAAAAAATTAATCACATGAAATTATATGTTCTTTAAATATATATATATATTTGAAATAAAGTACTCACTGTAGGCACTAATGGTGGAACACCCATCTCGGCCATCCGACGATTGTTCTCCATCATTTTTTTTCCTTCGTCTCTCTTCAATTGGCTGCATTTCCTGCTTTTGAAAACAAATATGTAATTAATTAGAAAAAGGAAACGAATGTGTAAACAAAAAAACTAAATATATGAGAGAATAGGGGAATTCATTGATAATTTAGCTATCACTTGTTTTAGAAGATCTTGAATGAATTTAATAAATCATACAAGTTGTAATGTTCACAAAGTTAGAAATATTGTTTGACTAGCACTACAGGAAAACTGCATATTTGTGACGGGCAATTTGTGAAGGGATCCCGTCGCAAAAGGTCTTTTGCGACGGGGCTCCTTCGCAAATCGCCCCTAGCCGAAAATGACGTCGCAAATAGGTGTTTTTTCGGCGGTCCCGTCGTAAAAAAAGTATTTGCGACGGTATTTTTCCCCCCGTCACAAATGAGTTTTCGTTTATATATAACAAAGGTATTTGCGACGGGCCGTCACAGATATATTAGTTGCAACGGGTCAGAATCCCGTCACAAATGCGAAATTTAAAAAATATTTGCGACGAAGGTATTTGCGACGAACCGTCGCAGAAAGGTTTTCCCGACGGGTATTCGTCCCATCGCAAATATTAAAAAAAATAAAAATAAAATAAAATAATTATTACAAATCGTATAATATTATATAAAAATAATAATAATATTAATAATATAAAAAAATTATATTATTATAATATAAATAAAAAATATATAAAATATAATTATGAAATATTAATATAAAATAATAATAATATGAATATAAATAATATAATATAATATGATAATACTAATATTAATAATATAAAAAACTAATATAATAATATTATTATTAAACTATCTATATAATAATAATAATAATATTAATAATATAAATAAATTATATTATTATAAAATTAATAATAAAAAAATAATAATATAATTATGAAATATTAATATCAAATAATAATAATAATATGAATATAAATAATATAATATTATATATTATGAAATATTAATATCAAAAAATAATAATAATAGTACTAATATTATTAATATAAAAAATTAATATAATAATAATATTATTAAAATAAACATACATATTTATGAAAAAATAATATTAATATTATTAATATTAATAAAATTATAAAATTATAAACTTCTCAATATTAACAATAAATATAAAATATTAAAAGTAATATTACTAAAATAAGCAGACATTAAAAATAATACTAATAAGTAATAATATATTAAAAAAATAAAAACAAATTAAATCACGTAATATTCGTACCAATATGAAAGAGGAATTGTAAATAGTTAATATGACAATAAACTACGAACTCAAATGTTTATTACATCTAAAAAAATCACTGGGGGGTGGATAATCTGGAGGACCTGGAGGAGGTGGTGGAGGAAACTCCATCCCTAAACTATGAGTCAGACGACGCATATACTCCATATACTCCTGATATTTCTCCTCATATCGACGTCTCTCCTCATCCTGCTGCTGACGCATCTGCTCCTGCCATCGACACATCTCCTCATCATGCTGCTGACGCATCTGCTCTTGCCCCTGATGCAAATCCTCTATAAGCTGACTCTGAGCACGCAGTTGCTCCTGATACTGTGAGGCAGAAGATGATGTCTCTCCACGAGCTCCTCTCGAGCTGGACGCCGACACCGCAGTAGTACCATAATAATCTGCAGGAGTCAAATGAGATCCGATACCAACTACTCGGCCCTTTTCGAAGCCATATTGGGTCGCCTGCATCCATGCCGTCTCATCAAAATGGTGGGCACTAGTCTGATCAACCGTCTCGTCTTGACTCTCAGCATGTGTCTGAGAGGTCGCGGCCTCATATGAATCCTTAAGTTTCAATTAGAAATTAAAATAATGAAAAGATTATATGCATTTAATTTTCAAACTGAAAAGAAAATAATACTGACCACAATCTGATGCTGGCGGTCACCTCTAATCTCTCCAGTAGCCGGGTCAGTGTACATCCTCCGATAAACTCTGTACGCTGAAATACCAGGCTGTTCGGATTCCTATATGAATATAAAATAAACTGTTTATATTTAAAGTTGTATAAAATATTAAAAAAAAGTACTTACCAGATGCTCTCTATGCGCACTGAATGTACGACTACTGGCTCGATGCGTCACCTCTTGTCTCCCCCGATTCTGTCAACCCAATGCAGATCTCCTATGAAACCCACCACCCAACCAGTGTGTACATAATCCATCCCAAACGTGAGATGAAATGTACTCTGGTCGGTGGGCTCTATAGGACTCATCAAATTCTGTCACTCCGGCTTTCTTCACAGCCGTCTTTCTCAAATTATGCAAAAACTAACGGAAACGGTCACGCATAGACACCACCCATGCCGCGTGGATAGTGGCATGCATGCTCTCATTGATGGGATACCATAAACCCTAATATAAAGTTATTAATGAATTAAATTTCAAAATAAATAATATTTAATTACGTACTAGCCAATGATCGAACATGGCGTCCTGCACATCAGCGGGAATCTGATCCCATGTGAGCCAGGGCTGAGAAAAATAATTGCGCAAGATAGCACTCCCCTGTCTAATAGCTATATGCGTAAAACTGTGGAAAAAGAACAAATAATCAAACAATTAGAATATTAATAAATTATAATGAAAGATAACTAAAATACACAGGTTACCATACCACTGCGTGTGCGCATCGAATCCAAGAGGTGGACGTCGCTCCGAGATAGGATCTGGAATCATCAGTCTGGCAAGACCATGCCCCCTCCGAGTGCTCCCTATAGTGCCAACAACCTGAGGGTCAGATGACTCAAAAACCTCATCATCCATAGGTAGATCATCCTCCAGCAACTGATGATACGTTTCCGAGTCCATCTGAAACATGAAATGATTTTTATTAGCAAAAAATTTAAAATAACTATTATGTATAGATATATATTTGTTATGATTCTAACCATCATTTTACCATGTCAATGTTCATCTTCATCATCATATTCATAGTTGTCAATGTCAATGTCTTCATCTTCCTCATCAACATCATCAATTTCCATATTAGTTTCACTTTCATCATCTCTTGTCATTTAAAATTCAGTTGTAACATCACTGACAACATCGTCACCATCAACCCTTAACTGTGGGGTGTCATCCTCGATATTCATGTCTCTTTGTGAAAAAGATGTGTCTTGAGGAGTAGCCTGAAAAATTTCATTTCCTTGCACTTCAGTGGAACCACATTCAGTTTGAGTAAACTGATTTTATCGAGATTTAACTTTTATTATACTCCACCAATCATCCAACTCTTTTGTAGTAGAACAATATTTTTCATAATAAATTTGATGTGCCTGATGAGCCAATAAAAATGGTTCATTTACTGCAAGAATACTTTTATGTTTAATATCAATAATTCCATGAGTCGAATGAATATTCAAGCCTCTCTTAGTATCCAGCCATCGACATTTAAACATTGTTACATAATTCTGTCCCAAATAACACAGTTCAATAATTTCTTCAAGCATGCCATAAAAGTCAACTTCAATATCTCTATGATGTGATCCCTTCAAAAAAACACCACTATTCATTGTTTTCTTTGATTCCCCATATGCACGTGTATGAAAGCGATAACCATTCAACACATATGCATTATAAGATTTAACCATTTTGGATGGTGGGCTACTCAATATACGCAATCGACTATCAATCTTATCAGCATGTACAAATACCTGAAAATTTGTAAAAAATTTATCACTATTACAAGTAATAAATTGATTTTATATGTAAAACCAAAAAAGAATGTATGTTACCAGTTTTTGAAACTAGTAGGAAATTTTTTTTTGCCGACGTTCTTCTAAGCCAGCTGCTGTAATTTGTGGAAATTGTTTCTTGATATGATCATCATATAACCTACAAATACAATATGATTAATTTACTGTAACAGAATCTATAAAATAACGTATAAGAGCACTCACTGTACAATTGGTGACATTTCTTCACAGTTGAGTAGAACATATGTATGAGCTCTATGATGTTCATCATCTGAAATCCATTTATCATGAACTCCACCAAAGCCAAGTTCGGGCTGATTGACAAATGATAATTGATTGTTTATATCATCATCAACATTCCCCTCATTCCAGCCCATGCGGTTAAATTTTGAGGGATATTCAGATTCAAAATAATGAGAGCAGAATAAAGCAATTTCTTCTTGCAAATAAACTTCAGCAATTGAGCCTTCAACTGATGCTTTGTTATGGACTTTTTTCTTCAATTTCTACATGCATCTCTCAAATGGGTACATCCATAGAAACTGAACCGGAACTCCACATTTTGCTTCATGTGGAAAATGTAATATCAAATGTTCCATTGAGTCAAAGAAATCCGGCGGAAATATTTTTTCCAATTTGCATATAATTATAACAACAGCTTCTTCCAGTTTGCTTAGTGTATCGTAGTCTGTTGTCACCGCACACATGTCTCGAAAAAAATATGATATATCTGTTATCGAATCCCAAATATTATAATTCAACAAACCTCTTAATCTAATAGGCATAAGTCTTTCCATTATAACATGACAATCATGACTTTTTAATCCGGTAATATGACAATTTTTAACACATCTTCCCAAGTTGGAAGCATAGCCATCTGGAAGTCTCAAATATGCAATCCACTGAAAAAATAATAAGCGTCTCTCTTTGGTCAGTGTATAAGATGCTTTTGGATTCATTAATCTCTATGATCAGACATTTTCAAACAATGCAAGTTCTGGTCGCCTGTAAATTTGGGCAAGATCTAATCGTGCCTTTACATTATCTTTGGTTTTACCCGGTGTATCCAAAACTGTATGAAATAAATTATCAAAATAGTTCTTCTCAATATGCATGACATCCAACATGTGTCGGACCAACAAATCAGACCAATATGGAAGATTCCAAAAAATGATCTATTTTATCCAATTGTGTTCTTTCCAAAAACCATGAATTTTTTGTTGGTTTATTGTCGGTCCAAAAGTGATGGAAGGTAATGAAAATACAACTGACTGTAACTCTGTACCTGAGATCATTTTTGGAGGTTCATCTCTTTCAATTCTGGTTTTTCTAAAATGAGATTTATTCCTCCGAAAATGATGATCGATTGGAAGAAATCTGCGATGACAGTCAAAATAGCATGGTTTTTTTCCATTCACGATCATAAATGCTTTGTTGTCTCCCATACAGTAAGGACATGATTTTGGACCATGTGTACTCCAGCTAGATAACATACCATATGCCGGGAAGTCACTAATTGTCCACATCAAAGCAGCTTTCATTACAAAATTCTGTTTCGCAGCAGCATCATATGTACCAAAACCATGAATCCACAATAAATTTAACACATCAATCAATGGTTTCAAATAAACATCAATATTCTTTTTTAGATGTCCTGGGATTAATAGTGTCAAAAAGATATAAGGCTCTTTCATCAACATCCATGGAGGTAAATTGTACGGAGTTATAAAGACAGGCC
The DNA here is from genome assembly GCA_963277665.1 of Viscum album. Classification (NCBI taxonomy): domain Eukaryota; kingdom Viridiplantae; phylum Streptophyta; class Magnoliopsida; order Santalales; family Viscaceae; genus Viscum; species Viscum album. Next base: position 196,086,512 of record OY728131.1, on the reverse strand, counting down.
AACAGGAATACTGACTACCAAAAGATCCAAATGGACAAAAACCGTCAGTAGAAAGACCCAATCGCACATTCCGGGATTCTAAAGAAAAAGACGAATACACTTGATCAAAATGTTTCCATGAATCACCATCAGATGGATGAATCAAGCTTTTACCATTTGAAATATTGGTTTTGTGCCATGACATCATTGTCGCTGTGTTTTGAGACATAAATAAACGCTACAACCTGGGTGTAAGCGGGAAATATCTCAACTGTTTTACAGGAATCAATCTAGACTTCCCTAATTGAGCTTCTTTATACCTCGATTTTCCACATGTGAAACAACTATCCAACGACTCATTTTTACCAGAATATAAGATGAAATCGTTTGAACATGCATGGCTCTTCTGATAAATAAGGTCTAGATTACGAACGAGTCTTTTCCTCTCATAATAATTACCAGGAAACACATTTCCTTCAGGTAACAGTGATTAACCAAAGAAAATATCTGATCAAAACAGTTATTTGAAATTCCATTATCTGATTTAATAGACATAAATTTTGCAACTTCTTCTAATTTGCTTATCTTGCAACCAGGATATAATGCATCCTCAGTAGACCTGAACAACTCAATAAATTCAGATGGTTCCAACTCGGGAGGTAAATCAACATCATCCTCGATTTCTGTTTGTTGAACGAATGACCCTTCAACATCATGTACTAAATTTTGAAACTGTGATGGATCCAAAATCAAATTATTAGTATCTTCTCTAGAACTCCGTTCACCGTGTTGATACCAAAAAATATAATCTGATTGAAAACCATAATGCAAGAGATGTTGCCCAATGATGTAAAATGTATCAAACGTTCTCAGAGCACATTTTTTACAAGGACACTTAATTGTCCCTTCTGAAACAAATTCCGGGTTTGATGATGCAAATGATAATAAAGCTTCAACACCATCAATATATACAGGATTTAAACTAGAACCGTTTGGATTTCTACGCTGATTTATCCAAGCACGATCATCTAATAATGATTGATGTCGATTTCCTTGTTCCATATTCATATATATGTTTCTAAAAAATTTAAAACCATTAATGTTGTTAAATAATTTGATATAAGAAACAATATCCTAAAAAAAGAAGATACATAAATACAGTTATTTATTAGTAATTACCAATAATTATAGGCAACACAGTTAGTTTGTAATAATCCCCACTAATTATTATTAATTTAGCAATACTTAGCAATACTTGGAAAAATGAAATATTCTTGAATAATGAAATCAAATTTTGTAATCATCATTGGGGAGATTATATTACTAATTATTCTGATTTGTCTGACGGCTCATCTCTTTTTAACTTTCTCCCGACTGAAATCAGTATAAAAAACTTGCTCTGACATAAGTTAGAGCACATTTTTCATACAGATTTCAGTGGGAGAAATTAGCAAAGATATGAGACGTTGAACAAAAGTTAGCCGTCAATCCGCTGGAAATTGTGCCAATTTATAACCATGTACTTGAATTTATTTGATTTTTGATTAATTTTATTAGTAATTATTACTAATTATTACAAATCTCAATATTTCAAACAGATTTTTCTCTATTCTTAACATGTTCAAATCTTAAATAGTTGTCAATTTTCAGGTCATGCCCAATAAAAATTTTGCATCAACCTTGTCCAATTTAAACTCTATAATTGTCTTTACATGGTTGATCATCTCGCAAGTAGTGTTACAATAGGACGACACAAGTAATGAGAAAGACATGACTTGGGTTGTCCTATTGCAACGCTACTTGCGAGGTGATCAACCAAGCAAGAACAATTATAGAGTTTACATTGGACACGGTTGACGCAAACTTTTTATTGGGCATTACCTGAAAATTGGTGACCCTTTAAGATTTGAACTGTTAAGAATAAAGCAAAACTTGTTGAAAATATTGATAATTGTAATATTTTATAATTTTTTTATAATTTTAATAATATTAATATTTTTTATAAATATTAAACATATAATAATAAAATAATTATATTATAAGTATTATTTAACTATTAATATTAGAGTAATATAATATTTTATATTATGTTACTATTTATGTTACTAATTATATTACTAATTATGTCACTAATTAGAAATGCGAAGATATGCATATAGGTTGGGTGGTTAATAAATCAATGAATAGAAAAACAAACGTAATTGACTGCTCATCTACCTCAATTTTCTTTTCATTTGTGTGTTGAGGTTGATAGGAAACTTCTACCTCCACATGTAATATGTGCTTTTACTGTCAAAATTATAAACCTCCTCACCTCTATATTGGCGAGGAGGTTGATAATTTTGACAGTAAAAGCAGATATTACATGTGGAGGCAGAAGCTTCCTGTTAAGCCTCAATACACAAATGAAAAGAAAATTGAGGTAGATGAGTGGTCAATCACATTTCCTAATTATCCTAATTGTTTCCTAATTATCCTAATTGTTTCCTAATTATCCTAATTGTTTCCTAATTATCCTAATTGTTTCCTAATTATCCTAATTGTTTCCTAATTATCCTAATTGTTTTCTAATTATCCTAATTGTTTCCTAATTATCCTAATTTTTTCCTAATTATTATAATTGTTTCCTTGTTTCCTAATTGTTTCCTTGTTTCCTAATTAAATCGAATTGTTTCATAATTAAATCTAATGGTTTACTAATTAAATCTAATTGTTTCCTAATTAAATCTACTAATTAAATATTAAATCTAATTGTTTCCTAATTAAATCTAATTGTTTACTAATTAAATATAATTGTTTCCTAATTAAATCTAATTGTTTCCTAATTAAATCTAATTGTTTCCTAATTAAATCTAATTGTTTCCTAATTAAATCTAATTGTTTCCTAATTAAATCAAATTGTTTCCTAATTATTTTAATTGTTTCCTAATTATTTCTAATCAATTAAATATAATTATTTCCTAATTATTTGATAATTATTTTAATTAAATCTAATTATTTCTTAATTATTTGATAATTATATATTTATTTCTAATTATTACCAAAACATCCCCCAGGAGTGTCGAACCAAGAGTGCAGTAAGGCCCATTTTTGTGTACCAGGTTACCCCGAGTCAAGCTCGAAACACCTTGTCAGAGTTTTCACTCCTAGGTACATCTGTGCTAGAGCTGCCTCTACTTGTTCATATCCAGACAAGGATTATTTGGTACAACCACATAAACTAATTATACTATATAGCTAAACATTCTATTAAAAAAAATAAAATTAACAATTAAAAATAAAATTAACAACTAAAAATAATTTAACAATTAAAAAAAATATAAATACCTTTAGTAATCTGCACCTTCTAACTCCTTCCTTCCTGTTCTCGAAAGAAAAAATTAAAACAAAAAAAAATTTCTACTCAGAACTGAAAATTAGAGAGAGAGAAGAATAGAGATCTGAATGTTATGGGAAAAAAACGGATGGGGTGTATATATAGGTTAGATTATTTGCGACGGTCGTATTTGCGACGGGATACCGTCGCAATACCTAGTATTTGCGACGGGATACCATCGAAAATGTATTTACCCGCATTAAATACGGGCGGTGGGTAAAAGGGATTTTGTGACGGGCCCGTCGCAAATAGCCACCATTAGCGACGAGCGGATATCCCCGTCGCAAATTTCTATTTACCGCCGCCGGTATTGGCGATGGGGCCCATCACAAATACCTTCGCCCGCATTAATTATGGGCGGTGGGTAAAAGGGTTGTTGCGACGGGCCCGTCGCAAATGCCACACCATTAGTGACGAGCGGATATCCCCATCGCAAATTACTATTTACCACCACCGGTATTTGCGACGGGCGGATATCCCCGTCGCAAATTCCTACTTACCACCGCCGGTATTTGCGACGGGTAAATAGTCCTGTCGCAAAAAATTATTTACCATCGTCGGGTAGTTGCGACGGGTTGAAGGTGACCGTCGCAAATAGGCTTTACAGCGGCCGGTATTGGCGACGAGGCCCGTCGCAAATAACACCGGGTGAATATTTGTTTGCGACGGGGAAATTTCCCTGTTGCAAATACTATTTACCACCACTGGGTACTTGCGATAGGTATCCTTCTACCCGTCGCAAATAGGCTTCCCGCGTTTTGGCGTGCAAACCGCGCCATTGTAATTACAACGGGACCTGTATTTCCGTCGCAAAAACTCTTTTCATCAGAGTTTTTGCGATGGGAATAAGGCCCATCGCAAATACCCCATCGCAATAATCTTTTTTTCCCGTAGTGTAGGTTTGAATACAGTGAAATTCCAAATTAAAAAATACAATTCAAATAAAATAGCAACCAATAAACATTGAAAATTCACATAAAGGTCAAGTCAGCTAAAAAATATTTGTGATCAATACTAAATCAATTTGAATATTACCAACCTTAACAACCCAAATCGAGGTAAACCAAAATAATTCAGAACATGGATGAATGATTCTATATATTTTCAACCACAACTTCAGGTTCACAATCAACTCTGACAATTGAGCTATTGGAGTCATCAAAGGAAATAAATGGATTGGTTCCAATGGAAATAGGGACAGTGTCAATTCCATCATCACCATCATCAAAAATATGTCTTGGAATTACTTCAAATATGACACAAAATTCAGGTCAAAGTTGGTCTTTGACATAAAAAAATTGTTTAGCCATTGATGCCAACACATATGGTTCTTCGGTAGCAAGAGTGCGAGTCATATTAATAACTCAAAATCCACAATCATCAATAAATGTGCCATGTCTCGTCATCGAATCAAACCAATGACATTTCATCATTGTGACTCATCCATGAGAGTAATAATCCAATATTATTATTTTCTCAACAACTCCATAATAACCCACATTTTTAAATCACGGTCTACTATCTGATGCACTGGCATAAAAATCACTTGTGGCAGTAACCAAAACACCATCATGTTGTGTTCTCATGTTCTTTGCTCGTTCAGTGACAATAAATTTGTACCCATTGATAACAATTGATTTACAGTCACGAACCACGGTATTAGGACCAAAAGCCAAAGCTATTATTTCCTCAGAGACAGAGTTAGCAGACAAACTCAATACCTGCAATATAAATGACTGTGAAACTTAATTAAATAATTAAATAATTAATTTAAACAGTAATATTTTTACCTGCAATTTTAACCAAGCAGAAAACTCTTTGCTATGCAAAGTATCTCTCCTTCTCAAAGATAAAGAACGATTCTTCCTATTTATCATTGTTTTATGTTCCCTGTAGATAAAAAATATGAATAGTTTAACAGATATATATGTAAGATATATATAATTAATTTAGTTACCTCATATAGTCATCGAACAAATCACAGTTGAACAAAACTGTGCGATGTGCCATCTCCCGCTCTTTATGGATTAATGTCTTCAATGTATATGATCCTGGAATTCCTCCTGTTTGAGGAAGTGATGGAAAAATGGGTTCAATTTTCTCATACTGTTCTTCTTCATTTCTTATTGGTCTGTTCAATCTTGTAGTAAGATCAGAAAAATACATCGAGCAGAAATCCATACATTCTTGAGCCAGGTAACCGTTCACGATAGAACCTTCATGATGATTTCTGTTTCGGACATAAGACTTTAATGTGACCATATTTTTTTTAGTTGGATACATCCAACAAAAAGAAACAGGTCCTCCAAGAATTATTTCAGTGGGAATATGGATAGTCAGATGCAGCATGCATGTGAAAAATGATGGAGGAAATATTTTCTCCAACTCACACAAAATTAATGGGGCATCTGTCAACATTTTTTGCAAGAAAGACTTGGAAAACTTCTTAGCACAAAGATCTCTAAACAAATGGCACAACCGAATAACAACCACCCTTACATTATTGGAAAAAAGATGATGAATTTATATTGGAAGCAACTCATGCAGTAGAACGTGATAATCATGAGTCTTCAAAGATTTTAGCTTCAACTCTCTTCTGTTGACCTGTTTAGATATATTGCTTGAATAACCATCAGGAACTCTAATAGTCTCTAATATTTACAGAATTTTTTTTTCCGTAGGTGTAATCACATAAGAAGAACATGGAAGTTTCCATTTATTGTCACTGATATGCACATGATGCAATTCTGGTCTGATGCCCCAATCCACCAAGTCACACCGAGATCGTAAATCATCTTTTGTCTTCCCCTTGAAATTTAGAAGAACCGAAAGCAACATTTCGCATATATTATTTTCAATATGAATTACGTCTAATAAATGATGTAACAAATTGGTTGACCAATAAGGCAAATCAAAAAAGATACTCCTCTTCCTCCAATTGTAACAGGTTTCAGTGGAAACATTATTTCTCTTTCCAAATTTCATTTGACCCTTCCCGAATGAAAAACTGAAATCTTTCAATTCATTAAGCACATCAGTTCCAGACATACACTGAGGTGGATCATCAATCTCTATGGTATTATCAAATCTTCTAAAATTCATTCTATATGAATGATCCTTTGCAAGAATCGTCGATGTCCCATAAAACTGAAACTACAACGATGTTTCAGTCTTCTAGATCGTGTATTCTTCATACAAATTGGACATGACAGTTTTCCCTTCGTGCTCCATCCAGACATCATTGCATAAGCCGGAAAATCATTGATCGTCCACATAAGCGTAGCACACATATGAAATATGTCTTTCGAACATGCATCGTATGTGCGCACACCCACATCCCAAAGAAGTTTCAAATCTTTTATTAAAGGTTACATGTATACATCAATATCAATGCCAGGATCAGAAGAACCAGATATGAGTATACTCATGAAAGTGAAAGGTTTTTTCATACACAACCATGGGGGAAGATTATAAATGTGTATAAAAACTGGCCATGTGCTGTGCGAAGTAAGAATCTGCCCAAACAGATTAAAACCGTTGCATGAAAGACCCAGCCTCACATTACGCACGTCAGCTGCAAAATCAGGATGTCAAGCATCAAATCTCTGCCATGAAAATCCATCTGTAGGATGAACCAACTCATCATTAGTCTTCTTTCTCTTGGTATCATGCCATCTCATTTTGATTGATATTTCATCAGATATAAAAATATTCTGGAGTCTAGGGATCAATGGAAAGTGCCACATTACTTTTTGTGGAATGCGGGATGGTGTTCCATCAGATTTTGACTTCCAGCGGGATGTGCCATATTTTATACAATCATTTCGTTCAGCGGTTTCCTCCCAGAATAAACTGCAATCTTTTGGGAAAGCATGAATTTTGTTTCTTGAAAATCCAAGTTCCTCAACTAAATTCCATGCCATATAGTGGTTTAAGGGAATATCTGCATCATCTAGAAGTAAATCCTTAAATAGGGTAAGAATGTAATCGATTGCTATATTAGAAATCTCATACATAGTTTTCCCATGAAATAATCGGATTAAAAGTTCCAGCTTTTTCATTTTATTGCATTGTCGATATACTGGAGTCTTGGTAGCATCATTCAATTTTTTCACCCTATCAATATCATCATTTTCACTAGATGCATCAGCTGTCCTCATATCTAAGTTTTCTTGAGTCGAAATCCTTTCTTTTTCATGATGACGAATAAACAGAAACCAATCATCTAAAAAATTCCTCATTCCAGTCCTTTCATTTCGATCATCACCAATTTGAGATTTTATTTTCTCCCCATTATGATACCACACAAAGTAGTTTGCTTGAAAACCATTTTTGGTTATGTGGTAGCTGACTTCTTCACGGCTCAACCAAGGTCTACCAACACAATTGGAACATGGGCAGTGTATTCGACCACTATCTGAAGCATTATGAAATGCAAAATCTATAAATCTCTTCAAATTGTTTTGAAAATCACTTGAGATCCGATCGGTTTAATACATCCAACTTCTGTCCATTCTGTAAAAATAATTTATATAAGTCATTTTGTTATAAAAAATTCAATTGGATTAAACTTTAATATAAAATAAATTTAAGTAAACGATAAAGGAAAGAGTTTCTAGTTGATGTAGTGAACTATTAAAACAATGTAAAGATATACTAATTAATTCAGTTATGTGTGCCTACATTTGAGGTGAGATGTGTTTTGTAATTTTTTCATTTATCACATACCAAGAAGACACCATAGACCTGATAAAACATTGTTCATGATATTACAAAGTGAAGGATTTTCATGAAAGATGCAGAATGTGTAAAGAGAGTTTTTTAAATAAGTTATTGATTCTAAAAAATGGAAATATTGTGAAAAGTTAGTACATTTCATAACACCCAAACTAAAGTCCACAGAAAGTACCATATAAACCCACTAAAAAAAGGGAAACCACCTACCCCACTACCCCAACCATGTCAATTACCTTAATGAGGGATTCTATGTCTGTATTTGGGAAGAGGTTGAAGGAGTCTAACCTGGATGGGGGAGTTCCAGCCGATCAGATGGAAGACCTCAGGTTAGGGTTCACCTGTGCTGGGGCTTCTGGAAATCGGGGGAAATACAGAGTTATTTGCTTCTGTGTAATCGGGGGCAGGCTGTCCACGGGGGGTGGCAGGGTTTTCCAAGGGGTACGGGGTGTCCAGGGGGTGGGCGGGCTGTCCACAAGGGTGGTGGGGCTGTCTAGGGGGGAGGGGGTGTCCATGGGTGTGGGCGGGCTATCCACGGGGGTGGGGGTGGGGGGTTTTCCAGAGGGTACAAGGTGTCTAGGGGGTGGGGGTGTCCAGGGGGGTGGGGGGAGTGTCCATGGGGTGGGCGGGATATCCACGGGGTTGGGGGGCTATCCAGGTAGTAGGGGGTGTCCAGGGGCTGGGCAGGCTTTCCATGGGGGTGGCGGGGTTGTCCAGGGGGTACAAGGTGTCCAGGGGGGTGGACGGACTGTCCACGAGGGTGGCAGGGCTATCCAGGGGGTAGGGGTGTCCAGGGGGGGTGGGCGAGCTGTCTACAGGGGTGTGACTGAGATCTATGAGATTTAATTGGGTTTTAATTCATGTTATAAAAAACAAAAGATGGGTGTTAAGGATTAGAATAGTATTTTTTAGTGAAAATCCAATTTGGTAGGATTAGTGACTTGATAACATGATGGTATCAAGTTTTCAATTGAGAAAATGTTGGGGCATTGGATTCTAAAAGGCTCCCACAACCTTCCAAGGATATATTATTTCTAGAAAAATGTGTTGTGGGAGAAGGAATTCATCCTATATAGTTGATGTCACTTTTAGATCATGTGATTCCTTACTCATCAAGATGACTAGACAAGAACCAAAACCAAATAGGCCTTAAAACTATCCAAATCTCTAGAAGTGATGAATTCCCCGTGCTTATTGGTGAACTATGGAAGTGATGACTTCCCACCTACACAACCCCCCTCCCCACCTCACCCCCAACAGACTCCCCCTGCCCAACCCCCCCTCCAATCCATCGACTGCACAACCCCCCCCACCTGCACCCCCACTTGCACAACCACCCCTCCCCCACCCCCACCTGCACAACCCCCTTCCATCCACCCACTACACCCCCCCCCACCTGCACCCCCCACCTGCACAACCCCCTCCCCCCACCCCACCCCCACCTGTACACCCCCCACCTCACCCCCCAACATAATCTCACCAGCCCAGCCCACCCCCAACCTACACACTCCCCTCCCCCCCACCCACTTGCACAAACACCCCCACCTACACCCCCACCTGCACAACCCCCCTCCCCCCACTCCCACCTGCACAACCCCCCTCCCCCCCACCACCTGTACACCCCACCCCTACCTCACCCCCAACAGACTCCCACCTGCCCAGTCCCCCCCAACCTGCACACTCCCCTCCCCCCACATACTTGCACAACACACCCCTCCACTTTCACCCCCACCTCACCCCCAACAGACTCCCACCTGCCCAGCCCCCCCAACCTGCACACTCCCCTCCCCCCACCTACTTGCACAACACCCCCCTCCACTTTCACCCCCCACTTGAACAACCCCCCCTCCCCCACCCCCACCTGCACAACCCACCGCCACCCCCACCTGTACAACCCCCACCTCACCCCCCAACAGACTCTGACCTACCCAGCTCACCCCCCCAGCCTGCACACTCCCCTCCCCCCCCCACTTGCACAACAACCCCCCTCCACTTGCACCCCCACCCGCACAGCCCACCCCTCCCCCCACCCCACCTGCACAACCCACCCCCACCCCCACCTGTACAACCCCCCACCTCAACACCCCACCAGCACACCCCCTCCCCCCACCTAAACACCCCACCAGCACACCCCCTCCCCCCACCTACTGCACCCCCAACACCTCCCACCAGAACAAAAACAGAAAACAAAAACAGAACAAAAAATTGATTCACACATGACACCAGAACAAAAACAAAAAACAAATAACAAATCGAATTGAAATTGTTGGGTATACCATATTGCACGAACCTTAGGTTTAAGCCAAATCAAAACAGAAAAGAAAAAAATTAGATGCAAAACATTAAACATAACGTACTAATTACAGATTTGAAGTGTAGAACAAAACAACTTTGTGATTGAATATGGATCTGGTGGAATGATTTTCCGAGTGAGAGAGATCTTAGGTCTCAACTTTACCAGTTCAATTGCGTGGATGGGATATCGGGTTTGCTGGGATTTTAGGGGAAAACTTTCCCAACGGTTTTAAAAAACCGTTGGGAAAGGTGAGCTTTACCAACGGTTTACACAAACCATTGGGAAAGCCTTCCTAAGTCATGGACTTTACCAACAGTTTGTAAAAACCATTGGTAAAGGGAGAAAATTTTTTAGATTTCCCAACAGTTTCTTCAAACCGTTGGGAAATACTTGTTTTATACCCCTATACCAACGGTTCTGTTGAACCGTTTCCATACAAGCGTTGGGAAAACCCATCTTCCCATTAGTGATTTTAGATATAGATTTTCCAATTAATAACAGGGACATGCATTGCACAAGGAAAATATCATCATCGTTATTGGTGATAATTGTTTCTTTCTCTTTGTTTGTGAGTGAGAGATTTTTACACCTATCAACCAGGACATTATACATTATAAAAGTTAATCTAGGAAAGCTAGATATTTCTAAGTTTGTGAGCACATGAATCACTGGACAAACAACTCTAGGCACTGAACCAACCCCTCTATGATTTAGGGCCTTCGTGAACAAAACATCCACCTCTGCAAGCAAGTTTCATCACAAGAAAAACCCTAGGAGAGAAGAGACCTCCATGCATAGGTACCTTCATAAGAAAAAAATTTGCGAGATGATACCCCTTGAGTAGATACCTTGCAAGGCACACCCTTCCACCGTGTTTGGTGATATTTTAGTAAAAGAAAATAAATGATTTGATATTTTATAAAAGAAAAGAAAAGAAAAGAAAATATTGTGATTTTCTCCTTGTGTTTGGATCATAACTTAGTAAAATAAAAGAAATGATTTGGATTTATCTCCATCTTGTTTGGTGAATCTTTTTAAAGGGAAATAAAAGAAATTATTTTGTGATACATGTAGAAAATAAGGATAAAATTGTAATTTTAAAATATTAACAACCCTCCACCATCATTTCTTTCCAAATCATCCCAATTTGGGGGTGATTTAAAAACAAAAGCAGGAGAGAAATCTATTTCTCTCCATTTCTCCCCTTACCATTTCTCCCCTCTTAAAATTATCTGGCCAAACATGAGAAACCAATCCCTCCGCTTAATATCATTTATTTTCTCTCCATATCACCCCTTCAAAACTATCCCTTCATGAGTAAAGCATCCACGAGCCGTAGTAGATGAATCAATGAAATCCTCTGTGAGCAACACCCTTCATGGAAAAAACCTCTATGAGCCAAATATGAAGAATCAATGAGGACCTCTATGTGGAACACACTTTATGAGAAAATACTCCATGATCCGTAGTAGATGAATCAAAGAGGACTCCGTGTGAAACACCCTTTGCATGAAAAAATTATGTGAGCACAACCCTTTGTGAAGGGTTAACTTTATAGACACTTATTGTGAATCCATGATCTAAAGATGATGAATAGGTGGACCATTGAATATGAACTATGAACCACATATGTTGAACCATGGATGATGATCTACAGGTGATGGATCAAAGATCTAAACCTGTAGTTGATGAATCGTAGATATGAAATTTCAGATGATCTAGAATCGCAGGTGATGAACAATGGATGAGGATTCATAGATCAAAAATGACGAGGAACCGTATTCGATGAGGGACCTTTGTGCCTTCACAGATGAACATATGGACCGCAAACCGAATCATATACCTTCGCAGATTGAACTGGGGATCTACGAATGTAGATCTAAAGCCAAAAATAGATCCGAGTATCTATAATAGTAGATCTGCAATTGAAGATCTGGAATCACAAATGATTTGGAATCAAAAAAACAATTGGGGACCTTCACTGAGGGAATTAGGAAGATCTTCACCAATGAAATTCTGAATAGGATCACTGCAACAAGAAACCGAAGAAACCCCAAACCTAGGAAGGCCTAAGAGTGGAAACTCTCACAACGAGAGAGACTATCAATACATTGTGTTGTTGGTGCTTCCTCATACTTACAAATGCATTTAATTGGATACATACAATATATTGTATATACATATACTACTAAATATAAATAAATAAATAAATAAATATTTTTTTATAAACCTCCTCTAACCTCCTCTAATTTGTTTATTATTTTTAAAAACAAATTTGATAATATATATATACATATATATAAATATTATATAAACACATTATATAGATATAGTTATATAAATACATTAGATAAATACTTATATATATATCTTGTACAGATACATTTAATATAAATGTATTTATGATTTTATTATATAAATAAATGAATTTAAGTTAATATATTAAATATATAAATACATTAAATAAATAAGTATATACAAATAACTATATACATATATTATATTATATTGCATTACATCACACACACACATATATATTACATTTCTTAATTTAAATTAATATATTAAATATATAAATACATTGTATATACATAATTATATACAAATAAATATATAAATACACATTTGTGTGTGTGTTTTCTATATATATATATATGTATGTATTAATAAAAAATAGCACATCAGCGGTGATTATTTAGATGTGGTTACGCACAACTATCTCTAAATTAAAATTTCATATAAATTAATGATAATGATTCCAAAACCACTGCTAAATATTAAATATAAATTATATTATATATTTTTTATTACACACACATGATATATTAAAATACAAGACTCTCTTTTAGGTGATATAATATAAATGTATTTAATCATATGCATATTATATATATTTGTATATACAATATAATATAAATGTATTTAATTGTATACATAGAAATATATAGCATATAATACATAAAAATATATAATATATTTGGGCCTTTGGACCATGTATTGAGATTTCATGTCATAAGGCCTTCAAGTCATCAAATTGTTTTGGGTTTTCAGGCCACATGGTATTTAAGCCATGTAAAGCCTCCCTCTCAACCCATAAAATAGGGTTTACCATGAAATAAAAATAAAAATAAAACTGGAGGATTTTATATACATTTATATACTTATGTATATATATATATAATATTTGTATTTTTTAATTATATACATATAAATATATAAAATATATAAACATATATATATTATATATACTATATTATATTTTTTATATTATAAATGAATATAGTAAATATATAGTTACATTATATATATAAGTATATATAAATAAGTATATATAAGTAAATATCTACAAACAAATGTGCATGTGTGTAAGTATATAATATAAATATATGTAAATATATAATTTAGAGGTGCATGTATGTATATATATATATATTGTTATGTTATATGATACAATTATATATATATATATATATATATTCAAATTTCTATTAATATACATATTGTAACGTCCCGGTTCCGGAAGCCACCCATAGGCGCCCTGTAACCGGTTGGTCACATGGCCTCAATCCCATTTCCCCAAACACCAGAGGCTGCCGACTAGCAGTGAGGGCCTTGGGTGTGATAGTGGGGAAACTATGCCCTTATTGGCAAAGTACACAGTGGAAATAAATAAACATGCAATAGCAGAAGCAGTAAATAACCAACAATAATAAACAGCGGAAGACTAAATCAGTAAACCACTGGAGCACATATTTATATAGATGAAATGATGCATGATACAGATCTAGGAAAACATCCAAACAAGTCACAATGCTGGAAAACACCACAGTACCAAAAAAAGTACAAAAGAAAAGAAAAACAACTCCTCTGCATCACACTCTCCTGCTCCAAGCAATAAAATACCAGAAGTCAAAGGGCGCTTTCCCTTGTCTATACCTATAACAACATAGTATATTTGGGCCCAAAAGCATGACCCAAACAGGGTGTGAGACTAAATACTAGTAGGCATTCACCCAAAGATCTGTGCCTAATAGTCAGTGAGTATATGGCAGGTAAAAGTGCAGTAAGTAGTAAACTACAACAGCAAAGCAGCAGACAGTAAATAACAATAGCAAAGCAGTAGTGAAGCAAAACAACTAACACAAATAGGAAACCCTCTAGAAAGTACCCACAACCATCCCCTCTGGTCCTAACCAAGAAGTACCACAAACCTCTGGGCAGAGCACTCAGCCTAACCCCTCTGGCTTGGTCATACTAATTTATGAGACTCTCTGGGGAAGCTCACTCAGTCAATTCCCCTTATAGTCTAGGGTAGTTAGGGACTCTCTGAGGAAGATCATGTGGTCTAACCCTCTTAGCCCCAAGGTCTAGAGACTATCTGAGGAAGCTATCTCAGTCAATTACTCCTATAGCCTCAGCTATACCACAGACTCTCTAAGGAAGCTCACTCATTCAATTCCTCATCTAGCCTGGAAAGGTTCTTAAAGAGAAATCAAACAAGGAAAGACTCTCTGAGGAAGCTCACTTAGTCTACCCTCCTGTAGTCTATAATATCTGAAGGCACTCTGGGAAGCTCGCTTAGTCTATCCCCTGTGGCCTATAATGTCTAAGACTCACTGAGGAAGCTCACTCGATCTACCCTCCTATAGTCTATAATGTCAAAGGCTCTCTAGGAAGCTCACTCGGTCTATCCCTTATAGTCTATAGCACCAGGTTCTCACAGCCCCGTGCCAGTCGGTGCATGATAATGCTATAAGGACAAAGTACACCTATAGATCTACTTAGATAACCAAAGTACACCTATAGAGATACTTGGCTAACATTATATAGGAAAACAAGCATGTTATGGATCTCACTCCATCCTATAGTCACAAGGCATGGAAATAGGTGTAACAGCCAACGAAAAACGAAACTCAAAGGTCGTAAACATAATAAAGCATGGGAAAAGCATCCAAGAACAACAAAAATATCCTCTAACATGATTAATTTACCTCTACACAATAATACAAGCAAGGAAGGAAAACAACAAGGGCAAAAAGGTAAACACGCAATACCCCGTTCATGGGTATTGGTGGGATTTGCACACAAGACTCAAAGACCTTGAACGGTATGGCAAAAACCACCTACCTCGATCCTAGGAGATTGATATACTTGAACCACGATGATAGATTCTCCCTTGAACATCGTAGATTTGAGAAAACGTCTGAAATTCTCAAACCACGATAACTTGAGAAAGAAGAACAATCAAGGAAAGAAACTCAAGAAGAAGGAAGAACTCACTGCTGCGGTTCCAACACAATAGATAGCGGTCGAATCGGCCAATGGATGGAGGCTCGAGAATCTGGAGAATTTTCACGGCCGTACGACATCTCTTGGTCGAAACAGACCTAGAAGAAGACGTTTATGGCGATCAGGCGCGACCCCGGTCTGTTTAATGAAAAAAAGAAAGTAAACGGTGTGTACTTTTAGAGTACATGATGTGTAGTGGGTTTTTCCGTACTCTACTTAAATCGGCCTCCACCTCACCCCTACACACCGTGTGTGTGACCTGGACATGGCCATCACATGGCTTTGAGTGGGAAAAGAGTACACGGTGTGTACTCAGAAAGTACATAGCGTGTACTTCAAAAATTTCGAGAAACTTCATTTTTCTCAAAAACTCCAGAAAAAGGAAAGAATACCTAAAAAACGAATATCCGAGTTCTTAAAAACTTTCCCCCTTAAATAAATTCATCCCAGAATTTCCCTAGTGATGCGTAGAAGAAGAAACCCCGAACAGCTCTGGCCACTGCGATCGTACATCGGCCTCCCTTTCCCAGGTCTCGTCCTATACTCGTCCATGCTGCCAAAGCACCCGTACTAAAGGAACAGACCTCCCATGGATAACCTTCGTACTGCGATCGAAAATCCGGATGGGATTCTCCTCAAACAATGAATCCACTTTGAGCTCAACCTCGTTGGGCGGAATGACATGTGACGGGTCTGAAAAGTAACATCAGAGATGAGAGATGTGGAAGACGTCGTGCATGGCCCGATACCTCTAAGGTAACTGCAACCGATAGGCAACCGACCCAACTCTCTTCAAAACCTCAAAAGGCCCAACGTATCGTGGTGAAAGTTTACTCTATCTCTGAATCCTCTTGTGTCCCAACCTCGGTGTGACATGCAGGAAAACCTGATCTCCGACCTCGAACTCCAGAAGTCGCCTCTGCTGATTAGCATAAGACTTCTGTCGAGACTGTGCTATATCCATCCTCTTCCGAATCAAATCTATCTGCTCTGAGGTCTCCTGAACAAGACAAGGTCCCAGCAAAGCTGCCTCTCCTACCTCCAACTAGCATAAGGGTGATCGACATGGCCTACTGTACAAAGCCTCGTAAGGTGACATCTGAATAGTCACCTAAAAACTATTGTTTTAGGCGAAATTCAAAAGAGTAATATGCTTCTCCCAAGAACCACCGAAGTATATAATGCAAGGTCGGAGCATATCCTCAAGCACCTGGATCGTGTGCTCGGACTGACCATCTATTTGGGGATGTTATACTGTACTCAAAAGTACCCATGTACCCAAAGCCTTTTGAAGTCCCTGCCAAAACCGAGAAGTAAAGTGTGCATCCCTGTATGAAACAATGGAGTGTGGAACTCCATGTAGATGTACAATCTCTCGGATGTACAACCATCCCATATCATCAACACTGAAGGTATCCTTGATCGGTAAGAAGTGAGCAACCTTCGTAAGCCTATCGACGACAACCCAAACAACATCGTTTACCCAAGGTGACCTCGACAACCCGGTCACGAAGTCCATCGCGACATCATTCCACTTCCACTTGGGAGTGGGTAACTACTGTAAAATCCCTACTGGTCACTGATGATCTACTTTCACCTGATGAAAAGTAGAACATCTCATGACAAAACTAGCAACATCTTTCTTCATACCTGGCCACTAGTACTGGCGGTGTAGATCACGATACATCTTGGTGACGCCAGGATGAACTGCTCAAATTTAGGAATAAAAATCCCGCATAAGCTCCTCGTTTATGTTTGATGGAACCCATACGCATCCCTAGAAACGCAAGATCTCATCCTCACCCACTGTCCATCGAGGAAGAGGGTCCCCTCCTGACACTCTCTCCCGTAGGAATAAGGCCTCCGAATCTGATAGCTGCCTCATCTGTACTTGATAAAGAAGTGTAGAGGTAACAACTACAGAAGATAGGGAACCCTGTCCCTACCTGTCGTGCACTTCCAAGTGCATCTCAGAGAATAGATCCATAAGCTGCCACTCACTGCTGGCCTCCTGAACTGCCTAAATCTGAGTTCCTATGCTCAATTCATCTTCCACTGAATTGCCCTTTCTCGGCGTAGAGGCGAGCTCGAAGTCAAAGGACGGAAGATACTCAACCCACCTATGCTGTATCAGACTCAGATCATGCTGAGTGAAGATATACTTGAGACTCTTGTGGTCAATGAAAACCATAAAGTGATATCCCAGAAGGTAGTGTCTCCAAAAACGTACGACATGAACCACAACTGCTAACTCTAGATCGTGCGTAGGGAAATTCCTCTCATGTGGCCTCGACTGCCGAGACCCATACGCAACGACTCCATCTCCTTGCATAAGCACAAACCCCAGTCCAATACCTGAAGCATCACATTAAATAGTGTAGCCCTTTCCTGGCTCTGGAAAGACTAGTATCAGTGCTGATGTCAACCTCCCATTCAGCTCCTGAAAGGCTGACTCACAAGAATCTGACCATAAAAACTTTGCCCCTTTCTTGGTCAGACCTATCAACGGTGCTTCTAGGCATGATAAGTCCTGAATGAAGCGTCTGTAGTATCCCGCCAGCCCTAGGAAACTCCGTACCTCAAAGACGTTCTTCATCTGCTCCCAGGAAACTACAACTCTCACTTTCTCTGGGTCCATAGATACTCCAGCCTCTGAGATGATGTGACCCAAGAAGTGAATCTGAACCATCCAAAAGTGGCACTTTGAGAGTTTATCATACAGCCGATGCTCTCTCAGTATACTCAGAAAGATCTCAAGATGTGTGGCATGGTCGTGTTGAGTGTGAGAGTACACCAAGATATCGTCCACGAAGACCACGAAGAAGGAGTCCAAGTACGGATGGAACACTCGGTTCATCAGTGCCATGAAAACTACAGGCACGTTCGTGAGACCGAACGACATGACTGTATACTCGTATAGACCATACCTACTCCTGAAGGCTGTAAGAGGTCTATCTGATGGTTTAATGCACAACTGATGATAGCCGGACCTCAAATCGATATTCGAGAACACCCGGGATCCTCAAAGCTGATCAAAGAGGTCATCTATCCTCGGCAAGAGATATCAGTTCTTGACCGTCAACTGGTTCAACTTTCGATAATCCACACAAAGCCGAAGGGTACCATCTGACTTCTTCTAAAACAGGACAGGTGAACCCCAAGAAGTACTAGGTCAAATGAAACCCTTTGCCAACAACTCCTCCAGCTGCTTCTTGAGCTCCTGCAACTCAGGTGTAGCCATCCTATAAGGAGGAATGGACACCGGTGCCGCTCTTGGCATGAGCTCAATCGAGGAGTCTACCTCATGCTCCGGAGGCAAACCTGAAAAGTACTCGGGAAAAACATCCCTGAAACGATCCACCATTGGGGGAAAGTCGAACTGTGAAGTCCCCTAGTCATCCAGATAAAGACTGGAAATTTGGGCTGTAACTTCCCCTAGCCAATGATGCTCTGGTCCAGCTCTGCCCACCTGGACATCCCACTCGCCTCTATGAAGGAAAGATCCGCCCTCTGTTGATACAAAACTCACCCTGTGGTGATAGAAATCGACGAATGCTTGGAAGGGAACCAACCAGTCCATACCGAGAATGACGTCATATCCCGTCATCTCACCTCAAGAGGCCACTCTCTGCACTGACGTACGCTAGATGTCCTTGTCCCCAATGGCGTGTCAAGAGTCAAAAAAGCGGCGGATGAAGAGATACAAAGCCTAAAGCTCTCCATGACCGCAACAGAGATAAAGCTACGGGAAGCACCAGTATCGAAAAGAGATGAAGATAAAACTAAGGCTACTAAGATCGTACCTAGAACTGTAGAAGGGCTGGTATCCTGCTCCTGATAGGTCTGCTCTACAACAGAAGACTGGCCTGCACCGCGAACTTGTGCCCCTAGCTGACCGCTCTGAGATGATCCAATCTACTATCGCTGAGGACCTGGTGACTGACCACCACGGCTGCGACCTCCACCTCGGCCTGAACGGCCGGAAGAACTCCAGTTCCCAGAATGGTGGGAAACTGGCGAAGCATCTCCAGAACGTGAGGTCATAGAGGAACCCATACCACTAGCTAAAGGTGAGAATATCTGACAAAAATGCTGAAGATGACCCATCTTGCTGCAAGATCAGCACTCCATCAGATCTCTCTGGCACTAAGGCCTAGTATGCCCACTCCTACCGCACTGGTAGCATACAACCTGGATGCCAGAAGACGAATCCTGTGAACCCCGATCTCCTCGAGAAGACTCTCTGCGACACTTCCTACTGTCCATAGGAGGAACACCAGCTCTGGGTGTCGAACCGCCCTGGCTCACTGATCCAGAATCCCTCAGATTTCGCTCATTAATCAGCACCTGGTTGACGATGGAGGATATATAAGTCAACTGAAAGATATTCACCTGTGAGCAGATCTCCTGCCTCAGACCATCCTCAAACTTCCAAGCAAGGAACAACTCATCACCCGCTGGGATCAGTGTGAAATGCTGCAGCTCAGTAAAACGGGACGAGTACTCCATGACAAAAAGAGTACCCTACTTCAGACTCATAAACTCCTGGGCTCGATCGGCCCTCAGGGTCTCCGGATTGAAGTAGTCATAGAAGGTGTGTTGAAACTCATCCCATGACACACCCTGCTAGAGTCCTGACTGTGAGATCACCTCCCACCACCTCTTGGCGGTGTCCCAGAGCATATAGGTGGCCAGATTTACCCTCTTCTCTGGGGGTATCTTTAGATGATCTAAGATAGTTAGGGTGGCCTCGAACCATGAATCTGCAGCCTGAGGTCCTCCATCCCCTAAGAAAGTATGAGGATGATGCTGCTGGAAAACCCGTGTCAACTCTACCATCGATGGGGCAGGAGGTGGTGCTCCCTGAAAAGTCTGCCACATCCTTAGGAAGTCCTCCCTGAACTATGTATCAGCACCTGCAACGGGTATAACTATTGGTGCCAAGGCTGGCACAATAGGAGGATCAACAGGAGGTCCCTGATCGACCATTTCTAGTGTCTGGTCACCGTCCAACAACTGACGTATGACCGGAGGATGTCTCGGAGTCATATCTCTTGAAATATCAAAATCACACCTTAGATCAAGATTAACAAGGATTGAAAACACAGGAGTAGAAAATGAGAACAGGGGGAAGAACATCAAGTTTTACAGAACATGACTACACAACGTGTATTAAAAACTACACGGCATGTCCGTTAATCCATTAATATGGGCATGTACTCCTGCCACTGCTGGCCATGTAACACCCCAAACTACATAGCGTGTTGTTCCCACACACAGCGTGTACTTGAAATCTAAACCCCTGCCTGAGTCTCCTTACATGGCTAACCCACATGGTCCAAACTAACCCCAGACTACACGGCGTGTTCCCTAGGGACACGACGTGTACTAAACAAGGTCTCGGCGGCCCGTGTTGTTAGTTACACGGTCGTCTACACAGCTACCCTTACACGGCGTGTTCCAAACAAACATGGTGTGTATAGGAGAAGATAACACTGATCTATGTTGTTCGTGACACGGTTGGGTATCGGGGAAAAAACTACACGGCGTGTTCTTTACCAACATGGTGTGTTCTACTCGAGCTTCCCCGGCCCATGTTTTTAGTGACACGGCCAGGTACACGGCTCTAAACTACACGGCGTGTTCTTTACCAACACGGCGTGTTCTAGAAGTTATTTTCACGACACCGTGTTTCTTCTCACACAGTCAGTGACACGGCCTGAAAATACACGGTGTGTATCCAGAAAGTACACGCCGTGTATTCTGTTTTTTTCCAGACAGTAGCTCAGAAACTGCACAGAAGCCCAGAAAACATAGAAAACATAGCAAGGAGGTGCCAAATTCCGACCCGTGAGGGCCCATACTCCCCACGAATCAAAGCTTGGCATCTCCTACATTCATATATAAGGAAAAACAGGTCAATGATCCACCAATTTCCGATTCCAAAGGGCCCATAACACCTCAAGAACCAAAACTTGGAGTTCATATAAGCTAGGAACAATAAAAAAAAACCTCTATCAATAGCATAGATTCTATCAAATCATCTATCACAACATCATGCATAATCTACACCAAGTATATCACAACAACATGAAATCGATAATGCACCCTAGATGGCATGGAAAGAATGCATGGCATGTGATTTATAACAAGTGCCTATATAATACATGAGATTGCATGCCCTAATATCATAGGGTTGTGACAGAAATAGAACCGCAATAGCCAAACAATAATAACAACGCAAGTCATGTGAATCACTCTAGGTGAAATCATATCAACCGTAAAATCTCAAAACCAGAAAATTGTAGTAACAAGGTAGTATGGATTTTCCCTGTACACGGGTTAGCTACTCCCAGGCACAGCTCATTTACAAGTACCGATTCTATCCTATCCTTGGATAAAGGTTCCAAATAGTAAATCAAGAGAAAATAATTCCTCTGATACCACTTTGTAACGTCCCTGTTTCGGAAGCCACCCAGAGGCACCCCGTAACTGGTTGGTCACATGGCCTCAAGCACATTTCCCTAAATGCCAGAGGCTGCCGACTAGTAGCGAGGGCCTTGGGTGTGATAGTGGAGAAACTATGCCCTCATTGGCAGAGTACATAGTAGAAATAAATAAACATGCAATAGCGGAAGCAGTAAATAACCAATAATAATAAACAACGGAAGACTAAATCATCAAACCACTAGAGCACATATGTATATAGATGAAATTATGCATGATAGAGATCTAGGAAAATAGACAAACAAGTCACAATGCTATAAAACACCACAGTACCAAAACAAGTACAAAATAAAAGAAAAACAGCTCCTCTACATCACAAGTCAAAGCTTGGTCCCTTTCTCTCCTGCTCCAAGCAATCAAATACCATAAGTCAAAGGGCGCTTGCCCTTGTCTATACCTGCAACAACATAGTCTATTTAGGCCCAAAAGCATGACCCAAATAGGGTGTGAGACTAAATCCCAGTAGGCATTCACCCAAAGATCTGTGCCTAACAGTCAGTGAGTATATGTCAGGTAAAAGTACAGTAAGCAGTAAACAATAACAACAAAGCAGCAGGCAGTAAACAACAACAACAAAGCAGCAGTAAAGCAAAACAGCTAACACAAACAGGAAACCCTCTGGAAAGTACCTGCATCCATCCCCTCTGGTCCTAACCAAGAAGTACCACAACCCTCTGGGCAGTGCACTCAGCCTAACCCCTATGGCTTGGTCATTCGAATTTATGAGACTCTCTGGGGAAGCTCACTCAGTCAATTCCCCTTATAGTCTAGGTTAGTCAGGGACTCTCTGAGGAAGATCACGCAGTCTAACCCTCTTATCCCCAAGGTCTAGAGACTCTCTGAGGAAGCTATCTCGGTCAGTTCATCCACTACAACAAAAGCCGGTCCTAGCGACAGTTTTTTTCCTGTTTAGCGGCGGTTTAAACCGCCGCTATATTGTGTGGCGGCGGTTTACAAAAACCGCCACTAAGTTTGGCGTCGACAATCTATTAGCGGCGGTTTTCTCGATTCCACGGCGGTTTTAGAAATGTGTCGTAGATCCGTCATTTAGCGGCGGTTTCTCTTCATTTAGCGGCGGTTATATGGGTATCTGACATTTTTTATTCGCGGCGGTTTTAACCGCCGCTAAATTCAGGCGTTTGATGCGCCTATTCTGCGGCGGTGAAAACCGACGCTAAATATCAACATAATATATTTAGCGGCGGTTAAAACCGCCGCTAAATGCTTCCCTGTTCATCATTTAGCGGCGGTTTTAACCGCCGCTAAATGCTCACAGGTATGGCATTAGCGGCGGTTAAAACCGCTGCTAAATGTTGAACTGGAAAAAAAAATATGTTGGATCTGCTCCACCACTGCCCTAAATTTTCCAAAACCACAGCCACATCTCACCCATCATCCCCACATAATATCACATCCACACATCATCATCCCATAATCATGTACATGCATCACAACACATCAAGGATCATTTTATAGATTTATCAACGGGTATTTTATCACATGATACTTTATTTTAGGAGTGTTGTAACACAATCCATAATCATAGAGTATCCATTTCATTAGAAAAATATAAGTGGTTGGTTAATTTCCCTATTAGGGTGATATCACAACAATAACAATAGACACAACAGTCACAACACATATCATCCAGTGAAAGAAAATCCCCCAATGACCATAATTTTAACCAAGGTATCAATACCATAAAATCCATCATATCATAATAATATCAAAGCTGTAAAAACATGTGAATCATTCCTATTTTCCCCCTTCAGTTTCAATTAGCCAATTATTTATCTTTGATTAAGCCAACACAACTAGAACCCATAGATGAACAAGAGTAACCCCCCATGCATGATACACAATAAAGAGAAATAACTGATTCCCTACCTTAAAGAATATTTTTCGACTCGTAGCACACCATAGGGTGAAGAAGAAATGACCATAAACCACAAATGCATGAAAAACCCACAAATAAACCTACACTGTGCCAAAAGATCATCAAAATGTAAACCAACTCAGACCCTAGACCAAAAAGGAATCATTGTATTGAATCCCCAAGAGAATAATAAGAGGAAACTAACCAAGAAGAAGGAAGGTATTACCACCAATTTCCAACCAAAATCCACCGAATCCAATGACATCCACCATGCCTAAACTAAAAACAAATTGGTATTCCTGGACCCATTGGAGTGGTGTAAAAATTTTAAGGCCATGACAGAGCCTTTTATCACTAACCTTTCATGCCTTATCCATTTATGGTCATGGGATTGGTCTTTTAGTGTGATACATATTGGATATGGATCCAATAGGGGTATGAATATGGGTTACATATATGGTATTATCATTGGATGTGGTATCATCACATGCATATTGCATTAAGAATCTTTTTGTCAACACATGAGGAATCCAAAACACAATAAATAAAATTCATAGAAGGAAACATGAGAAATCAAGAAAATGTTAGGACATGGAAATGTTTGGTGGCAACTATGTGCCATAAATGTTACATATACAAACCAACTGTTATCATACTTGTTCAACACATCAACAATACTACTACTCATCATCTGATGCTGCATCGTCACCCTCTCCACCTTCATCTCCACCACCTGCTGCCACCTGTAAGAACATTATATTGAAAATTAAATATTATTGCATATTTATAATAAAAATTAAAACCAATAAAAATTTGCAAACTAAATGATTTTGATTTTTTTGTGATTTACCTGCTCACCACTACCCGATGCACTACCACCGGGGGCATATCTGCTCATATGCTGACGTATTTCAAGCAACTCTTTCTGCAAAGCAGATATCTGATCCCCCTGCTGGTGAACTATGTTTTGTAGAGCAGACATCTCTCTCTGAGCATCTTCATGTATGAAATGACTATAACCAGGAGTAGATGAGGCTGAAATCCCTGATGGCATGCGAAAGACCTCAGATGGTACGGGTCCCAAACCCATCCCGCGCACTCTACCAGGATGCTCCTTCCCAAGGACTTGACCAACCGGGTCATCCTGGGAGACTGAGTAGGATTGCCCAGGATTGGCATCCCATATTTCTTTAATTTTTACCTATAAATCAAATATCAATATATATTAACACAGTAAAAACTGATATTAAGTTATTATAATAAATAATTTACTTCATACCCCAACTTCTCTGGCAGGTTCATTAACAAAACTTCCATCTGTTTTTTTATGAACATCCAGCCACAGTTCTGTTCGGGATGCTTCATGCCCTAAACTCTGTGACTGCATTAAACAAAGATAAATCATCAATCAAATATGTTAAATAGATAATATTATCTTATAAATATTTAAACTAATTAAAAGATTACCAATGACATTCGGCTTCTTGAAAAGCTTTTTGAACCCGCAGTGTGCGGGATTACCTGCTTCGCCCGGTTTGAAGCATTATTTCTTGAGAGATCCTGAAATAAATAAAATTCAATTTAACAGTATTGTATTCAATGTCTATCTCCTCTTCATGTACATGTATAAATGTAAAATGAGGATAATATAATAATATATATTTCAATACCATCCGCTTCTCATCACGATGTCTATCGACAAAAACCTTCCACTGTTCTTTTGGTACCCCACTAGGTATCTTCTCATACATCTGCTGCACGGTCAACGAAGAATCGTTGACATCACACCACAACCTCCATTTGAAATCTTTCCATTTTTTTCCAAGATTTTTCAATGTCCACTTCCGTGCTATCACATCAGCAACGGTAAAGTGGAAGAACATCTGTATACAGAAATTCATTTTGAATATATTAGTAAAATGACATTCAATTAAACCATAAAGTAATAAAATTACCTTTATCTGAGAATCATAAACTTCATTTTTCCAGTTTGGAGGCATATGCCTCCAATCATCATACGAAATAGGCAGGAAAATGGGCTCCGCTGCCAGCTGACCTATAATCTGACCAAGTAAACCTGCGGCGTCATCCGTCGGGACCCCATAAGAATCAAATGGCACCACTATCTTCTTGCCATGCATGTTCCAAACATCAGAACATTTTATGTCTTTTTCCACGGTTTCATTGTCTTCATCTGCAATGAGCAAAAAATTACTATAAACAAAATGCAATAAATTTATTTAATTAAAATTTGTACCTATGACTGCGACCCTCCAGAATGTCCGTGATGAACTGGAGGGGGCGTGTCGCTGCCCCACTGCTAAAGCTCCTGTAGGGGGAGGAGATGACTCATACTATAATGAGGCATCCACTGATGGTGTCAGAGATGGTGCAGGGGGAGATGATGCCGTGGGGACAGACGGATCGTTATCTGTCGCAGAAGAAGAAGGAATAGTGTACCGCTTCTTCCTTGGCATTCCTGTCATTTAATCAAATAAAATTAAGTTCAGAATATATATTTCAAAAAATTTATGCAGAAAAAAAATTAAAAATGATAATAGATGCCCAGTATTAACAAACAAAATATATATAACAATGATAATGAATGACTACAGAAATGAAACAAGTAGTTACTGAATGAATAAATAATTGTACATACAATCATTTTCCCCTTCAATCATGTCGGTTTCCTGCTCCATTGCTTCATCCACTTCATTCATCCTTGCTAGACCAATATTTTCAATATCATGATGGACAAATAATTCTGCTTCCTGTTGTTGATGAAATTCAATTGCAGAGGTCAAATCTTCCACTTCATCACCCATATCATACAAATCTCTTTGTATTACGTGAGTAACTACACTCCACCCTTCATCCACAACATCATTCACATAATATACCATTTTTTCCTGTGATGCTAAGATATATGGATCATGCAGTTCACGATCACCAACATCCATCAAGCGAGAGAAGTTTACAGAAGTAAATTGCAAGGAATCTCTTTTAACACCTCTGATAAAATCGACCCATTTGAATTTGAATAAAACAACAGAAAAATGCCCGTGGTAGTTTAATTCAATAATATCATGCAGCTTTCCATAGTATTCCACTTCAGCAAATGTAAAAATACCACTATTCTGTGTTTTCAAACCCACTTCTCGATCGACTGTACGAAATCTAAAACCATTCACATTATAAGCGTTGAACTTTCTAACTTGTTTTATAGGACCTCTAGCAAGAAACTTAAAATCTTCTGAAAAGTCAGCTCGAGTATCAGTATTCATGATCTAAAAAAAAATAATAATTTAATAGATTTGAAAATTGTATGTGTCAAAGTAATATTCGTATTTATTGCAATATTTATAAACTTACATGTTGTGCAAACCATTCTACCAGCTCTTTATTCACAGCTTTCGTTATATCTTTTTCATTTCGTGTTCGGCTTCTCATTCGTCTCTTTGTTTGTATCCTCAACTCTTCAATAAATGGATCTGCAATTTCACTATTCAGAAACACATATCTATGTGCCTGTAATAATTCCAATTCTGTTAGTGTCGTGTATGAGGTCCTCCCAACTGATCGGCCAATAGCAGGAAATATTTTTGATTTCTGATGCATTTGAGATTGAGTTGATGTGTCGTCAACACGTCCAACTCGAGTAAATCTTGTCTCAATATCATCCAAATATCTAGAACAAAAGGTGAGACACTCCTCGGCCAAATAGCCTTCAGCAATAGAGCCTTCTGGTTGAGCTTTATTTCTCACGTATGCTTTCAAATTCCCAAGATATCTGTGAAAAAAAATAATAATATTATGCATTTATTTAAATGCCAAAAAATGTTTACTTAACTGGAAACATATAAATAAAATACCTCTCAATTGGATACATCCATCGATAATGAACGGGGCCTCCTAATTTAGCTTCGTCAACCAAATGCACAGTTAAATGCATCATGACAGTAAAAAACGATGGAGGGAAGATCATCTCCATTGCACAAAGGGTCAATACAAACCTCTCTTGTAGGTTGTCAAGCTGAAATGGATGTAGAGCTTTCTCACATAACTGTCTGAAAAATGTGCAGAAATGGAGTACAACAGCAGTAACTTTTTCAGGTAATAATGTACGCAATGCCAATGGTAGTAACTGTTGTAACAAAACATGTGAATCGTGACTTTTCAATCCATATAACTTACGATTCTTCAAGTCAACACACCTCGATATGTTACTCGAATACCCATCAGATACCTTCACATTCTTTAAAATTTAAAGGAACGTATCTTTATCCCTATTTTTCAATGAAAAAATGGCCGGAGCATACTTTTCATTCTCATCTGGCCAGAGATCACGTTTTATGTTCATTACTTGTAATTCTTTGCGAGCATTGAGATGATCCTTCGACTTTCCATGCTCATTAAGTAATGTGAAAATCAAATTATCACATACATTCTTCTCAATATGCATCACATCAAGATTGTGGCGCAAAGAATTAAATTCACAATACGGAAGTTTGAAGAATATACTTTTTTTCTTCCATTGTTGCGTTCTGATTTCACTTGACGATGCACTTCACACTCGTTTTCCGCTATCATTCAAATGATGAACCTTCCCAAATTCTGTTTTAACATTTTCAAGCTGTGTCAATATTTCAGAACCGGTTAACAACTTTGGAGGTGGTCTACGATCAATGCAACCATTAAATTTTGATTTGTTCAGCCGAAATCTATGAGATGCATCAAAAAATCTTCGATGGCACAAGAAGCACCATTTTCTAATGTGTGGTAGCCGTTTGGGCTCGAAATCAAAGTTACAAACGGTACAAGCCAAACCCATATAAGTGTTCCAACCAGATAAATTCCCAAGCCCAGGGAAGTCACTAATGGTCCACATTAAAGCTGCATGCATTTTAAACATTGTTTTAGAAGAAACATCAAATGTCTCAACACCGTTGCTCCATAACTCCTGCAATTCTTCAATCAAAGGCTGCAGGTATACATCAATATCATTTCCAGGAATTTGTTTTCCAGGAATAATCATTGAAATGATAAAATATGTTTGTTGCATACACATCCACGGAGGCAGATTATAAGGGATCAAAACAACTGGCCAAATGCTATAACTCGTACTCAAAGTCCCAAATGGGTTGAATCCATCGGCAGCCAATCCCAATCGAACATTCCTAGGATCAGCTGAGAAATCTAGATGTAATGAATCAAATGTCTTCCACGATTGGGAATCTCGTGGATGTCTCATTAACCCATCATTGTTATTATCTACAGCATGCCAATTCATGTGTTCGACGGTTTTTGATGACATGAATAATCTTTGCAATTGAGGCTTCAAAGGAAAGTAACGCAAAACTTTTGCAGGTGTGTTCCTTTTCTTCTTCTCCGTGAAATTATGTTCAGTCATACTTCCAACATCACCCTTTGACTGCCATCTAGAAGATGAACATTTCTTACAATTCTGTCTACTTGAATCCTCTCCCCAGTAAAGCATACAATCATTGGGACACGCATGTATTTTTGTATAATTCAGACCAAGCTTGTTAACAACTTTTTTCATATCATAAAACGATTCTGGGATTTTTGCTTCAGGAAATGCATCACGAATCAATTCCAATAACATGGACATTGCCTTATTTGTAATTCCACATAGACATTTGATATGGTACAACTTCAGTAGAAATGAAAGCTTTGAATATTTCAAACACCCACTATACAACTCTTGATTTCCATCGTCAACTAAATCATGAAATGCATTTTCCTCACTGAATTTTTCCCTTACATTTGGCTCCACAGAATCAAGAGGATCCAATGAGATGTTACAATCTTGATCTGCTTGTGTTACAGTATCAGAAACATCACTTGTCACGTTGCAATTTGTAGCACCCTCTTCTGGTTGTTCTGATATGTTTTGATGCTCATAGTGGTGTCTTGCAGTGCCGAATGCATCATTTATGAGGTTTTTCATTTCATTTTCCATTTTCGAAGAACTTGGGACCTCATTCTGTGGATTAACATCAGTCCTCAATCTTTCTGTATTGTTTGATTCTCCATGCCAAATCCAACACAAATATTGCTCAGGGAATTGCTTCAGTATTAAATGTTCATAAACTTCATCTCTCTTCAACCATGTTCTAAATTTACATTTAGGACATGGACATCTTATTCTCCCTTCAACGGATCGATTAGAAATTGCAAAATCTAAAAACCCATTCAAACCCTTAACATATTGAGGTGTGTTCCTCGGTAATGTGATCCAGCTTTTATCCATGTATATCACAATGTGCCTACACAAAATATACGATAGTGTAAGATTACAGAAACATAATATAATAAAGATGAACCATTGACCATAAAGTATTCATAATATAATAAAGATGATTCATTGACCACATTTACCATTTCAGACCAACTGAACAAGTCTGGTCCATAGGAGACAGCGTCAACACCTCATTGAGGAGCAATAAGAATATCAGGATACACACTTATCATAACACCATCGATCACACATTTATGTTGCCTCAAACAACACCCCATTGATGTGTGATCGAAACTGATCATAATGCATTTTAAATCAAGTTAACTACATTCATTGAAACCATTTTCACAATGGGTAATGTTTGTTTTATTGTTCTAGGGAAATCTAAATGGCCACATTTAAGTTTTGGGGTTCATCTTGTGATGGAAGCATGAGACATGGTGTTTGAATTTCTTGAATAAATTAGTGATAATGACCCTCCTAAGGTGGAGAGAATTATGTTAGTAATGGAAATGTGGAGAAAACTGTAGAGTGGATGTGGGGGAATCAAGGTTCCAAATAGAAACCTATAAGGGACATGTTTGGGGGTTCTTAGGGAAGGCCAGGTGGAACTTGGATATGGTGTGTGTAGGTGATGGAGGTATACCTTAAGTGAGAAGGCTTCGTGTTTGGGTAGAGGGGCGACATGCCAATAGGGGAAGTTGGGAACCAACGGAGTGAGTTAGAAGGAATGGAAAGACATAGTTGGATAGAAAGGGAATGGATGTGGTGGGCTGCGAGGCACCTCAAGTTAATGTTGAAATGATAAGTTTATCCTAGTAATGTGAATGAGTTTTGAAGAAGAACCAAGTAGTCCTTGGTTGAGATATGGATGGTGAAAGTGTGACAAATCTGGGTAGTTTTGGAAGAAATAATGAATGCTAGAATTGGGTGGAGTTTTCATGGATGTTGTGAGTTGGAAAACATGTTAGGGAAGTTTTGAAGGTTGAGTTGAGGTTCTATTGACCTCTTTTATGATGAGTGAAGTTCTCAAAACTAGAAAATTGTGGTGACGAAGTAAGTAATATGGTGTTGAGAACCATGGAAGGAAAGTAATCAATTAATGGTGTGGCTAGAGTTTCAAGTTGGATGGTCTCAGGTAGGAACCATATTAGTGTATTAGTTTTGGTGATGGGTGTTGGATCAGGTTTTGGATGGTTGAATACCTTGAGATGAAGGTTATGCTTGGGTTGTGCTTTGGATGTTTGAAATGGAGTGAGGCTGTTGGGCCTTGAGTTCTGGATTGATGTAGGTCAGAGAATGTGGTTGGAATCTATGTATCCCTTCAGCGACAATGAGTTTGTGTCACCATTATAATTTTGGTAACTAGGTGAGGTGGTTCTAAGAATTTTGGGCCATGAGTTGTGGAGATGATTGGAACAAAGGTGTTCCGATTGGCTCTCCACAGGGTAGTGTAGTGCCTTATCGATATCCTCTTGTGCGGTGGTATAGTAACATTACCTAAACCTTTAATTTTCATTTGATGTTGATAATAAATAGTTGAGGTGGATGCGTCCTCAAAGATAATTGGGTTTTAATTGTGGTTCATGGTTGGGGAAAATGTTTTCAGGTAGGACCTTTTCCTTAGTCCGAGTGTTGTTATAACATGGTTGAGTTCAAGGAGTATATTAGAAGATGGAAGTTTATAGGTGGGTCCGTGGAACTAAAATTGGCCTTAGGGGTGCTGTGATGCTTGGGAAGTTTGGATATGTGATGATATGTTATAAGGTGGGGAGGTTTTAAGATCCCAACCCTTATCCATGTGATATGATGAAAAAAATTACACCATGTAACCATAAATATCACACACCCTACTAACATGGATACCCATGACTTCTATGAGGAACCTTTCCGTTACATACATTATATAAAAAAGGACCTGAAAACACCCAATGGTCAGTGTATGGTGTGAGAAAATGAATATTAGAAATATTACACCATGTTTTTCATAAGGAGACATTAGAAAAATAAAACAATTATTCTTATTAAGGGAAAATAAAATAATAAAATATATATATATATATATATATTAAAAAATGGTAATTCACCCTTTTAGAATATATTAAAAAGAATAATCAAATTGATACATCATATTCCATTTAAAATAAATGTGATTAAACCATTTCATAATGTATTTATAAATAACCTCTTTGAAAAGGAAAACAATAGAAAATACTCCTATGGTATATTAGGTATAAGTTATCTAAGATCCTTTTAAATCTATGGTCAAATGACTATTTACATACATATCCCTAAAATATGTTCCCTTAAATGAGGTAATCACCCTGATAAGTGAATCCACAATGGAAACAATATTTAGTTATATTTTTAGTGTAAATCATTGATAGGTAGCCACAATTCATCCTAGAATTATTTTCTTATTATATCCCTTACTAAGTACCACATGATCCCATCTATCGTAGCCCATATTGGAAGGATTTCATTTATTAATTTTCCCACACATAAAGGATTTCAATTTCACAAATGACCCATACATGTAGGATTTAAATTAAAAATTCAAACTATTTGGAGGGAATATCACACATCAATAATCAAACTACTTAATTTCAAATAAAACATGATTCAAAATCCATTTTCAAAATCAATTCCAAATTAATAAATCATTTAATCAAATAATTCAAAAAAAAACCATTATAAGAATCATAAATCAATCTATTAATCAACTTATATAATCCAAAAAAATGATATAGCAAGTATGGATTATAAAATAAAAGATATCTTTAAAGCCTACTACCTAAAACACATATTTTTTTTAAAAATGAATGAAATAAATACCAATAGGATCAAAAACTAAAATAAATCCATTAACCAAGAGACCCATATAATGAATCTCAGATTCAATTAGAAACAAATCATCAAGATGGATGTGATAATAGAGAAAAATCACTTTGGGGCCGAGGTCGAAGTGAGAAAGGTCGTCGGGAGAAGGGGGTCGCGGGTTGCCGGTCGCAGGCACCGCCGGAGGAGGTCGCGGGGTCGCCGGAGGAGGTCGCGGGGTCGCCGGAGGAGGTCGCGGGATCGCCGGGGGGTCGCGGGGGGCTGCGGGCGAGGGTTGCAGCACGCGGGGTCGGGGGAAACGGGGGTCGGGGTAGGGAAGGGTCGGGGTTTTTAAAAAAAAACAAAGGTTTAACAGCGGTTTATTAAAAACCGCCGCGAAACGTATTTAGGAAAACGTTTAGCGGCGGTTTTGTGAACCGCCGCCACAAAACCGCCGCTAAACACTATTTATTTTGTAGTGATCCTATAGCTTTAGGTATACCACAGACTCTCTGAGGAATATCACTCAGTCAATTCCTCCTCTATCCTGGAAAGGTTCTTAAAGAGAAATCAAACAAGGTAAGACTCTCTGAGGAAGATCACTCAGTTTAACCTCCTGTAGTCTATAATATCTGAAGGCACTCTAGGAAGCTTGCTCGGTCTATCCCCTGTGGCCTATAATGTCTAAGACTCACTGAGGAATCTCACTCAGTCTACCCTCCTGTAGTCTATAATGACAAAAACTCTCTGGGAAGCTCACTCGGTCTATCCCTTATAGTCTATAGCACCAGGTTCTCACAGCCCCGTGACAGTCGGGGCATGATAATGCTATAAGGCCAAAGTACACCTATAGATCTACTTTTATAACCAAAGTACACCTATAGAGATACTTTTCTAACATTCTATAGGGCAACAAGCATGTTATGGATCTCACTCCATCCTATAGTCACAAGGCATGGAAATACGTGTAACAGCCAACGACAAACAAAACTCAAAGGTCATAAACAGAAAAAAGCATGGGAAAATCATCCAAGTACAACAAAAATATCTTCTAAAATGATTAATTTACCTTTACACAAGCATAAAAGCAAGGCAGGAAAACAACAAGGGCAAAAAGGTAAACACGCAATACCCCGTTCACAAGTATTGGTGGGATTTTCACACAAAACTCAAAGACTTTGAACGGTAAGACACAAACCACCTACCTCAATCCTAGGAGATCAATATACTTAAACCATGATGACTGATTCTACCTTGAACTTCATAGATCTAAGAAAATGTCCGAAATGCTCAAACCACGATGACTTGAGAAAGAGGAAGAATCAAGTAAATAAACTCAAGAAGAAGGAAGAACTCACCGCTGTAGTTCCAACGCAATCGATAGCAGTCAAATCGGCCAATGGATGGAGGATCTGGAATCCGGAGAAGTTTTGCAGCCGTAAGGCGTCTCTCAGTCAAACCAGACCTAGAAGAAGACGTTTATGGCGATCATGCATGACCCCGGTCCATTTAATGATAAAAAATAAAGTACACGACGTGTAATTTTGGAGTACATGACATGTAGTGGGTTTTTCTGTACTCCACTTAAATTGGCCTCCACCTCACCCCTACACACCGTGTGTGTGGCCCGAACACAGCAAACACATGACTTCGAGTGGGAAAATAGTACATGGCGTGTACTCAGAAAGTACACAGCGTGTACTTCAAAAATTTCCCGAAACTTAATTTTTATCAAAAACTCCAGAAAAAGGAAAGCGTACCTGAACAACGAAGATCCGGGTTCTTACACATATAAGTATTTAAATTAATATATTAAATAAATATTTGTTTATACAATATAACTGTATTTATAAATATATGTATAGATATATCAATATATGTAAAATATATTTATATATAAATATATGAAAATTTTAATTTATTTATAAATATATTAAATATATAAATTATATTCTATGTTTTATAAATATATTCCATATTTATATTCATGTGTCCATTAATATAAATGTATACATATAAATTCATAAACTTAATATGATATAAATGTATTAGAATAAAAATACATAAATACGTAATATTTTATTTGAAATATTTTTCATAAAAAATAAATCACATCGTTTCACATAAATACATAATGTAAATATGAATACACTAATATATATAAATGTATACATAAGTTATATATTTAAATGTATTTAAATATATTATGAAAATTAAATTTATTTGTATAATTATGTAAATATACATAAATATAACAAAGTATATATATTTATTAGAAGTTCGATGCAACATAGTAGTATGGTTCCTGAGTTACAATCGCGAAGTGTGGGTATGAATACTCATGAGAGGGGATTTTTGTTCATAGGGGTGGGCATGGTAGGACCTTTGAGAGTCCCATATGTGGAAATGGGGGAGTCACGAGGGGGAGCACGCACATGTAAGGAGCAATGGGGGCCACAATTTTTTTTGAAAATAATTTTATAATTAAGGGGTGGTTTTTAACGACCCTTATTTTTCTAAAAAAAATATTTAAAAGAAAATTAAGGGATGGTGAAAAACCACTGTTAAATTATTCAACTTTTTTTAAAACACCATATTTTTAGGGGTGGTTGTTAAACGCCCATATTTTTCTAAAAAAAATTAGCGATTGTTAAATACCACTGCTAAAATATTCAACTTTTTTTTAAAAGCACCATATTTTTAGGGGTGACTTCAGATATATATATATATATATATATTAAATATAAGTGGTTATAATTATCACTAAAGTAAACACTGCTAATTTTTTCCAACTTTGTAGATGTGGACACGGGGGGGGGGGGGGGGCACATGCAAAGAGTGATGGGGGCCGCTTTTTTTTGAAAATAATTGTATAATTAATGGGATTTTTTACCACCCCTATTTTTCTAAAAAACATTTAAAAAAAATTAGTGATTCTTAAAAAACACTGATGAATTATTCAACATTTTTTTTAAATACCATATTTTTTAGGGGTGGCTGTCAACCACTCCTATTTATCTAAAAAAATATATTTTTTAAAAATATTGATGGTTAAAAAGCATTGATAAACTATTCAACATTTTTTTAAATAGAATATTTTTTAGGGGAGACTTAAAATATATATATTTTAAAATATAAGGGGTTATAATCACCACTAAAATAAACACTGCTAATTTTTTTGTACTTTCTATGTTTACACAAAACTATCGCTAATAGGTGACCATATTAGCAGTGATTTTGAATAACTGCCACTAATACATTTAGAGAGGGTTATAGTCACAAATAATGACAAAAAATGAACCCCTCTAAATGGACCATTTTCTATAGTGTTTGTAGTGTGGTTTTGACTTGGAAACTAAATTCAAGCTTTATAATGGGGAAGGTCTAGTGGTTATGTCTCATAGTGGTGAAGACTACATAATACATGGTGGTATTGAGAAGTGGGATGATGTGGAATGCTTGGAGAAACATTTTTTGAAGTGTGTTTAGGGTTTTGGTTGCAAGGATTGAGGAACCTTGAGGTTTTGATGGGTAATTGAGGTGTGTCCATTTGGTGGATAACTTAGTGTGTGTAAGCGATGCCTGATGGGTAGTTTCTTAGGGAATGTATCCAATGGTTAGTGTCTGATGAAACTACCCTATGAGTGGGAGTATTATAAATATCTAGAGCTATTGGTAGTGAGCTTGTAGTGGGATGGATTGAAATGTGTTATTAGGGTTCTCATAGAAATCCTTCAAAGTTCTTGGAGGATTATGGGATGTCTATGATGGTATTGTGTATTGTGATATAGTTGAGCGGGTTGATTTGGTGAGAGTCTTGTGGGTTGGTTTTGGAGAAAAGTGGGACTTGCATGCGGTGAAGTACCTAAGATCATTTTAGGAAGGGGATGTCTCATCAGGAGTAAACTTGGGTTTGGTGGGGCATGTTAGGCTCCCTATGGGAAGAATGTGTTATTATATCAGGGGTGGTTGGAAAATTAGAGATAGTGGTCAGGGACCACTAGGATGAGATTAGAACTGTTTCTATGGACTTAGTGTGTCATTACCATAAGAACCAGGGAATATTTATGATATTAGTGATGATTAAGGGTCAACCATATCATGTGAGGGTTATTTGAGACAGTTTGACATCATATGACCTCAAAGAAAAGCTCATGGATCGAGGTTGTTGGGATTTGAAGAGCAAGGATATAGTGGGTGAAACCCTATAAACCATTAATATTTAGGAAGAATGGAATTAATAGGGAAATATTATAGAAAATACTATGGTGGGAAGCATTATATGGGTTACTCCAGTTATAGATTTTTTTGAAGGAATCAGTCTCAATTTCCATGATAGAGTGGGTTTTCCCTCCCTTATGGTATGTTAATAAAATGATTCATATATGGTTTTGAGGTCATACTTTATTTGAGGATTTATCAGTGATGGTTGGTGTGGTTAGTGCATTTAGAAACTGATGAGTTTTGGGATCAAGTGTTAGAGCTATGTGTAGCCTGGGTGTTAAGCATGTCGGTGCATTAGGAAAATTCTGACATGGCCTTATGGAACAAAGCATTAACCAAGGAGTTAACCAAGATCTAGGATTGATCTCAAGTGATGGTAATCAAATTTTTTTTGATAGTGCATGAAGGCATAGAGGATTTAATTTATCAGTTGATATTGTGATGAATGGGATGGCTGGATCTCTTGTGGTTGCACAATATCATTCGGGTTGAGACATCATGTCGAGAATATGTGTTTATATCACAACAAGCTAGTGTGTTTTTGATAATAGATGGTGCATGAGAGAGTCTACTGGAACTTTTTCATGAATTTGGGTATGAAGATATGGGATTCAAGTCAGATGTATCATTTGGTAAATGAATGATGTGTTTTGAGGATCATACTGAGAGTTTTCCAGGATGATATAGTGTGTATGGATTGGGTTGGTGGAATATAGCCTAGAATTAAAAATTAGTAGTGGAGTAAGGTTCCAATTTATGGATCTTATATCTAGGTATTGTACTAGATTCTTCTTGGGGAAAAGAATCCCCTGTGGTGGATAGTTTTTAATTACCCCTATAATCAAGGGTCAAATAATTCAGGGTGGATTTGAATTTTGAGTCCCATATTGGTGTTATTTTGATAATTGGGACTTAGATTGAAAATCCAAGTGTTGGGACAAATCTAGAAGGTGTTTTTACATGTGTTTTGGTATTCAATTGGTTCTAGAGGGAATCAAGAAAGGGTTAGAGGGGTGGTGGTCCTACTGCCTTAACTAGAAGACCCATTAGGTATTTAGGCAAAAGTGCACTAGGTACTTGATGAGACCCCTAGAATCCAAGATCACTTGGAGAGCCACTGGGTACTTGGTGGCCTTTAACCAGGTACCCTATAACCATATTAGTTTTTTTTAATTTTTTTTGTTTCAAGTGGGATCACCTTTCCTTTATTTTTCATTTCTCACCCCTCCCTCTTACTCCTATATATCTCTCTCTCTCTCATTTTCCCCTCTCCTCCCTCCTTTAAGTGTGTCCTATATCACCATCTCTCAATGGATTAGAGTGTCATCTAAATAGGGAGCTTCCCTAAACGTGGATAAGGTAATACCTAAGAACTCTATCATTGTTTCTCAATCACTAGCGTTTTAGTGTAAACCCCATTTTAGGATGTATTTGTCTAATTTATCGATTTTAGGTGGACATGTTCAAATTGAGCCATGATATTGGATGAGTTAACTCCCATAAACACAGGGTTGGTGGTTTCTTTTATATTTCACCATATACCACATGTATGTATGTGATGTAGATGAGCATAGATAAAATTTTGGGTTTGGGATTTTTGGAAAGTGGTTGGGTGAGTCCGAGGGCATGTGTTGGGATAGGGTAGAGCCTCCTTGGTGTGATTTGAGTGTGTTTCACATGGTTGGGTAATTTTAGAGTGTCATAATATCTATAAATTCAAGGGGCATGACATCTAGATAAGTTCAACAGACTTTATAAGAGTCTATGTCTATATAATTGATTAAAAATGGCCAAGTTTTAAGACATATGAGATGTTTTATAGTCTCTTGTGTGATGAATTCCTTGGATACAGGTTCTAATAAAGGAAGGATAAGGGTTTTGTATGGTGAACAATTTCATGTGTTTCTTTTAGACTTTAAAAACCCTATTTAGGGGTTGAGTGATTATAATGTGGTTCCTTAGGTTTAAAGTTTACTCTCTAAAAATCATATATTTGTGATGTAATAATAATGGTTTGCCTCAAATAGCCAAAATTGGGGT
The DNA here is from genome assembly GCA_963277665.1 of Viscum album. Lineage (NCBI taxonomy): Eukaryota > Viridiplantae > Streptophyta > Magnoliopsida > Santalales > Viscaceae > Viscum > Viscum album. Next base: position 196,047,112 of record OY728131.1, on the reverse strand, counting down.
GTTGGGTAAGGTATATGGGAAATGGGTTCTTGTGTAAAGTGACTACAGTGTGTATTAGGGCTAAACCCTTTTGAATGGGTGAATCAAAGTGATACACATTTTATAATTAGAACTTAAAATACATATGAATATTGTCTTGGATGAAGGTTTTGGTGGTTTCATGGTCACTTTATTGGTTTTTGTGGTTGGGTGGTGTAAATATTTCTTTAGGAATACCATCTAGTAAATGTAAGGTTGGTGATCATTTTGGGGTTTTCTTCCATTATACAAGTCGATATTACTCAAGGGGTGTAGTGTATCAGATATTATGGAAATGATATGTCATAGATGGTGAATGTTTGTGGCTTGGGTTGATGGTAGTTACCTTATGAGTAATATTTAGCATGGGAGAAAAGTATGGATTGGATATAGTATTATGTTGGATGTGAAATAGTATCCTTTATGAATAAGTATAATTAAGTATTAGCATGGTCGTAATTGAATATGTGAGGAAAACACCATGGAATGGTGTGGGTTGTGGTGTTATAATATTTATGGTTAGTAAAAGGATGATAAATATGCATGATTCAATGTTTTTTCTTAGAATATCCATATTCTTGATGGTGGGGAGTGTAGTGATGGTGATCGTTAAGGAGTGGGTAGTTTGGCATGTCAATTGATTTTTAGGGATGAAATGCATGATGATAGGGATAGTTTTCATCCTTTTATTTTTTATGGTTTTCCAAAGGATTGACTTGTTCCTAGTTTCTAAATGATGAAAAATATTTCTGGTGGGTTATATTACAAGACATGGGTTTTGGATAAAGGAAAGAAATCAAACATGATCAGAGTAAACCATGGGGAGAATTGATTTTGATATGTTGAGGGAGGGGGTTAGAGTGTCTTGGAACTATTGTGGAAGTTTATAAATCATTTGGAGGAAGTTGTAGGTGTAAATTGGGAATATTGGGAGACTTTCATGGGTGAAATACACAGTCTTTGAGACCATAAAGGTAAACTAGAGTGGAACATTTTATTGTTTGACTTTCATAGGTTTCATGTCCATGCAGTTGGGCTGTAAAACTTTAAAAAGTGTTTAAAATTATATTTTAAAGCTTGAAAAGCCTCCTTTATCCAACATTTCAACTCTTACAAGGGAAAGACTCTTTATTGGGAAATTTTTAGTGGATTTATACCTCTAAATATTTTCAACTTCAAATCTTTGGAATTTTGGGTTCCAAATAGAAGGTATTGTTAGAACCCATGTTTTTTCGGACTGAAAATTTGAGCAAAAATTTGTTTTTTTGATTTAAAATTATTATAAGGGGTAAAATGGTCATTTTTACCTAGACTATAATCTCAGATAATTTTTCTGACCACTCTGTTGGTCTCAGAACATGGTGTTTACCCTAGGAAAAAAGTTTGATGGAATTCTGAACCATTTTATTTTTTATGGACTAATTGATATTTAATATACATTTAATTAAATATTAATTTATTCAAACATTATTGTTTAGAGATATATTTTTAGTAGCAAATCATATTGAGATTTCATCTCCTCCATTGAGTTTGGAATGGAGAGTTTTTCCTAGGTGGGGCATAATCTCATGTTGGGTGCTGGGCTCGGGCCTGGCCCCCCTTTTCTTTTTTTTTCTTTTCCTCCTTTTCTTTTTCTTTTATTTATTTTAATTCCCCATATTATAATGTATTCCCTCCTTGGTCTGCCTGTCATGAAAACGCGAGAGAGGGAAGAATTAAGGTACCACCCTGGAGCTCTAGGAGGAGCCGAATCATCATGCAACATCCATGGACCACGGAAATGGGCGAAGCTTCAGTGGATTCCGCCCAAAGGTAGACTATTTTTATGTTTTGTCATAAATACCCATATATTTACTATTTTAAAGTTTTAAACACTTATTATCACTGCTTAGGATCCCTTGAGGGTCGATATATACCTTTAAAGGAGAAAATAGAGGTTTCAGGTCAATTTGAGGGGTTTCCTATTCGAAAAACCCAATCACACAACATGTAGTTTAGGAACACACGCTGTGTGTTCTTCCCATTCCACTAATACAAAACAAGCCTTTAATAGCACTGACCTTTATCAGTGCTAAAACAAGCACTGATAAAGGGTACCGTTTATAATCGCATTTTTCTAGCGCTAATAAAATGCACCCTTTATTAGCACTTTATTTTTAGTGCTGATAAAGGACACCCTTTATCAGTGCTTTATTTTTAGCACCCATAAACGAATCCTTTATTAGTTCTTTTTTAGCACTGATAAAGTCTGAATAAAATGAAATAATGAAATAAATAAAAAATAAAAAATGATTTTATTAAGGAAACATAAATTTTTTTAGTAATTAAATAATTATTTATAAAAATTAATAAATTGGTTGTAATATATATAAATTATAAATACTAATAAATAGTATAAATTAAATATATAGATTTATGTAAAATAAAAATTAAACAAATAAAAATTAAAAATAAGTAAATTGAGAAAAACATTAAAAATTTTATTAATTAAATAATTATTGATAATTTTAATAAATAATATATATAAAATATATAGATATATATGAATGTATATAAATATGATTTATATAATACAAAATATTTATGCTTTATATTAAATAGTAATATATTTAGTGAATAATGGTTTATAATTAAAAAAATATGAATTAAGAATACATATTAATTGCATCGAGTAATGGACATAATCGAATGTTGTTTTATTTTTCAATTTACAACAAATCAAACGTATTATATTGATTTCACAAATACACAATTAATGCATTTTTATGCACACACACACAAATATATTTTTTATAATTTAATCAATTTTTATTATTTATTATATATATATTTATTTACTATGTTTTAATATTTTCAATATGTATTCATCTTTATTTTATTATATGTCCATTTTTTTAATGATTTATATTTAATTAATAAAACTTATCCAATTTTTCAATATTGTTAAAGTGTACTCATTTTTAATTATTCAATTTTACTCATTTTTAACATGCATACACTTAATATTAAATGTTCATTAATAATGTTAAAAATATATTTTTTTAAAATATATTTATAAATGTATATTTACAATTTTTATACATTTATAAATATAAATAAATAAATAAAAATATTTGTTTTAAATGTATTTATATAATTATAAATAAATAATTATAAAATTATAATAAATTTATTTAAATAATAAATATATTTACTTTATATATATTTAATATATATATATATATTATATATATATATAATTATATAAATATATATAATGATATAAATATTTTTTTAAAAAAATTATTTATATAATTATAAATAAATAATTATATATTCAATGAATTATAAAATTATTATTTTATAAAAAGTATTATTATAAGTAATATCATTACATATAATAATTATACTTTTTAAAAAAAGTATTATTTAAAAAAAAGTATTATAAGTATTTATCAGCGCTAAAAAAATTGGCGATAAATATTAATTTTAGCAGTGCTTATTAACTAAGAACTGATAAAATGTATCTTTACCAATGTTTTTTTGAAAGCACTGATAAAAGTTTCCTGATCTATTTTAAGAACCCTGACCATCGCGAACCACTTCACGATATCCAAAGCTCTTCTTAGAAACCACCAGCTGCCGATGCTCCTCTTTATCAAATCCAAACTCGAATCTAGGCTAGAATCAAGGCTCCAACTATTCCAAGGCTTGAATTTAAGGCTCGAGTGAATCAAAGGTCGAATGAAACCAAGGTTCGATTGAAATCCAAGTTTTTCAATATCTATAATTTCCCTCGGTTATCCAATAAACCTTCTCATCCCACATTAGTGTATCCCAACAAGTCTAGTTGCACTATCCTATAATAAAACAACCCAAAATTCATTTTTTTAGATATATTGAAGTATCATTTTCCCAATAGCATGTGGCTCTCCATGGGATAACATTGGTACTGCATGACTTGAAATATATCAAACCCAATGTTGGGTCATGTTTTTGTGAGGTATAATAGAATCCTAATACCTATATTCCATGATATCTACCTCTTTGTAATTATCAACTTTTGAAAAATTCATCCATATAGTGGTCGGTGTTGTCATTGGTTTGTAATATTCAACAGAAAATCACTTGGGAACCTCTTTTTCATATTTTGATTGAGAAATTAATGTGCCATGGTTTCCATGATTTTTCTATAGAATAAGGAAAATGTTTAACCAATCATAGACATTTCGATATCATACCTCATATGATTCACAAAAAAATTCATTCTTCTTTGTCCAATCCTCAAATATTATGTCTTAGAAATATATGAGTACCAAAATCCTTTGATCATTCTCCTTCTTGATGTAGTGGTTGTGATCAATTCTACCTTTCCAAAAACTAAGTTTTCTTAGGTATTAATCCAACCTTAAATACCATGTCCTTAGTATTTTCTTTACCTTATACAAAGTATTATTTAACTGGCACACCATTCTCTCATTTTAATCCATAATGAACCCATATGATTTCTCAATGTATACCCCCTTAAGAACTCCATTGAGGAACATATATTTGACATCCATTTGGTATACTTTTAACTACATTTTCATTAAAATAGCCACAAAAATTCAAAAATAGTTTCTAACTGGGATATAGGAGTAAATTTATCATAAATAAAAAAACCTTTGATCTAAGAGTTCCCCTTGCACAATATACATTATTTATTTTGAGCCACTTTTCCATATTCAATGAGTTTATTACTGAACACCCACTTGGTTCTGATAACATTTCTATCTTCCATCCTTGGAAAAATTTCCCATGTCACATTATTCTTATTCAGATCAAACTCCTCATGTATAGATTTGATTAAATTACTATCCTTATTAGCATCTTCAAATTATTTAGGCTTCATTTTGGAAAAAATGAGGTTTTTTGTAGAGTCTTACTCCTTCGAGTTTTCACTGAAACTATTCGATCACTAATGACATTTTATTTATTTATTTCAGCCTTGATTATATTTCTTGTAGTTGATAATCCCTCTTCCTATTCCTCACCATCAATTTCTTATTTTAAGTCTACCTCATCCCCATGCCCCCCATGCTACTCAATTAAACATTAATTTCCTTTGATTTTTCATCATTATTTTAATCATTAATAATCTCTCCATTCTAATTAGTAAAAAATATCTCTCAATTTTATATTTTCATCATAAAAACATCTCAACCCACCCTTTTTAAGTTCGTATTTAATTTTCTCATTATCTAATATGGTCAATTTTTCACTACCACAAATCAATTTCCTCTTTCAAACACAATTACCATAAATTTTAACCGACCCCAAATCAAAAAATGGTTCCACTAGTTTTTTATACCTTTGTAAAAATATACCAATCTTTGAAATGGTAACCCACTCATTAATACTTCTTAAAAATCACTTCATTTATTTTATCACACATCTAATAAACACTATGTACATTTTACTTTAATCCATCTAAAAACATATCATTCTTTAACATCGCCTTTTGGTCCCACCCTTAGGAATATCTGATTACCATCCATGTAATTCTCACAAATGGGAGGAATTACCCCTTTTAGAGAACAAAATGGAGTACAACTTTCATCCTAATCCATTTTATCTCCTAAATAATTATTATTACAATTTTTTTCTTGGGACTCGTCCCCCATATCTTTTATGTTTCTTATACTATTTTGAGAAGTATTCATCACATGGATGACTACTGCTTTGAGTATTTTAAGTAACACAGGTACATGTCCACAAAATATGGAGGATGAGTTCCAAACAACAAAATACAATGATAACTGTCTGAAAGATGAGTTGATGAGGATAAAAATTATCTATAATTTTTAAATTTGGATGAATTTAGGATATAACACCTACCAAAGTAGATTAATTCTTTCCTTAAATTCAATTACTCGTTTTCTTCAAATCATATTGAAATTATTTGAAACAATCAAATGTTGAGTTTCCCATATTAGAATTATCTATAACTTTTACCTTCAATAATGAATATCTTATGTGTATTTATTTATTTATTATACACAATTAATATTTTATAAACCCAATAGGATATATTTACTTTCTCTTGGATAATTAAAAGCCTCAAACCAAGGTATCTTATTTTTTCCTCACCCTCTTCACTCATTGATTGATTGTTTGGAGAGATCTATTTTCATTTTTTATCATCATTCTCACTTTACCATTGACATATCCCCATGGTTAATAACATTTTCATAGTAAAATAATTATCCATATATTTAATGTATTATTTCATATTTATGTTTAATTTTTTTAGTATTACTCATATAATAATTGTTTTCTTGTACAAGTGAATTATTTTGTTCGAGTTAAGGTGGTTTGGTTGAAGATGCTCCTACTCATGAGGGATTGGACTTTGAGCCTGAAAATAAGATAATGAAAATAAGTAAATGCATTAAGAATTCATACAACCATTAGGAAAAGGTGAAGTTCGACTACTTATTTAATTAATTTTGTCATCATTTTATTTACTATTTGTAAGTTAATTTCCTTATCATTTTTATCTAATACATATTTAGTTTTTTTCACATATCTTTTAGAAAGTCATATTTTTCTTTCAACTATCTGCAATAATCCACAAAAGAGATAAAATTATTCTTTCTACCAATGCTATCACATTTTCCATTTTCATTGAATTTCTTTGTCGAACTGCCAAAACTTCATATTGATTCGATGTTGTTAGCTAAAAAACCTTTTTCATTGTTGAAATACAAAAGAGTAGAGGAAGATTATGTACCCATTTTTGTGACTTCTCATGATATAATGGGCACATGAGCTTCCTCTTCTCTTCTAACTTTCAATAACAACAAATGTTTTTTGGTTAAGAACATCGAGTCAATATACAGTGTTGGAAATTCGACATATAAAGACAATGGAAACATGGTAACATTGGTAGTTAGGATTTTTTTGAGACTTTGGGATGTGTAGGAATCAGCCACATCTCAATCTAAAATACAGTGTGACCGGTATGACTTCAAGTGCATCTTTTTATTTAAAATTGACATTAATTTAATAAATAGGACAACTAACATACTCAAAAATTGATAAAACATATTATGATTATTTTTATACTTTAGGTAAATGATCTATAAGTCATTTTGGATGTGTATTAATCATTCACACCTCAATTAGATGCACAATATAATTTCTATGACTTAATGTATCTATTTTCTATTTAAAATTTATAGCTTATTTCAAAAAATATTACTCACTAAAAATAGATAAAACACACTCTAATTTTATTAATAATTTATTAAATTTATTCATAAGTCATTTGAGACATGTATGATTCATTCTCATGTCAAATTGATACACGATGTGATCAGTATGAGTAAAAGTTTAGATTTCCCGTTTAAAAAGACATTTTAGTAAAAAACAAGTGACATAATAAAAATTGAGGAAACACATCCAGATTATTTTGATAATTTATGAAAATTATCCATAAGTCATTTAATATGTGTAGGAATCATCCGCACCTCATTCTTACATACGATGTGACTGATATGACTCCAAGTGCATTTTTTTATTATTTAAAATTGACATCAATTTTAGAAAAAAGGAAAACTGGCCTACTAAAAACTGATTAAACATATTCTTATTAGTTTTATAATTTATGGAAATTATCCATAATTCATTTTTGACATTAAGGAATCATACGCACCTCAATCCGATACATGATGTGGCCAGTACGACTCAATGTGTCCGTTATCAGTTTAAAATCGATAGTTTAGTTAAAAAACTGTCACTCACTGAAAACCAATAAAACACAATCAAATTGTCTTCATAAGTTATTAAAAATTATTTATAAGTCATTTGTGACTTTTATTAAATAGTATCTGGTCAAATCAACACATGATGTGATCAGTATGAGTCAAAGTGCATGTTTTCAGTTTAAAATGACATTTTAGTAAAAAAGAAAAGAGTCATACTCAAAACCAATAAAAAACATTCATATTGTTTTAATAATTTATTAAAACAATCCATAATCCATTTTGGACATGTATGAATCAATATCACCTCAACCCGATGCACTGTGTGACTAGTATGACTCTAGGTGCATCTTTTTATTTAAAATTAACTTCAATTTTTGTAAAAAGGAAAACTGACCTACTCAAAAGTGAGACAAAACATTTACATTATTTTGATACTTTATTAAAATGATACATGAGTCATTTTTATGCATATTAATCATCCTCAACTCAATTCTACACACGGTGTGACTGATATGACTCTAAGCGTGTCTTTTTATTTAAAATTAACATCAATTTTAGTAAAATAGACAATTGACCTACTCAAAATAATTCAAACATATTAATATTGTTTTGATAATTTAGAGAAATTATTATTTATTCATTTTTGACATGTATGAATCATCCTCACCTCAATATGATACACTATGTTCCCGATATGATTCAATGGGTCCATTATCAGTTTAAAATCAACAATTTACTTCAAAAAATGCCACTCACTGAAAACTAAGAAAAATCTCTTGTATTTTCGTTATAATTTAGGAAATAAATTGATAAGTAATTTCTGAGTTTTAGGAATTGGACTCACATAAAACTGATACATGACGTGATTAGTATGAGTCAAAGTGCATGTTTCCAGTTTAAAATGACATTTTAGTAAAAAAGACAAGTGATGTGTTCAAAACTGAGTAAAATCATTCAGATTGGTTTGATACTTTACTAAAATTATCCCTAATCCATTTTGTATGTGTATAAATTAGTGGCACCTCAATCTAATGCACGATGTGACTGATATGACTTCAAGTGCATCTTTTTATTTAAAATTGACATCAATTTTTGTAAAAAGGACAATTGACCTACTCAAAACTAAGAAAATACATTTATACTATTTTGATACTTTAGGGAAATGATCCAAAATTCATTTTTTATGTGTAGGACTTAGACTCACCTCAATCTAATACACGATGTTCTCAGTATGACTCAATGTGTCTATTATCAGTTTAAAATTGACAGTTTAGTTCAAAAAATACCACTCACTGAAAACCAAGAAAACGTACTCAGATTATCTTGATAATTTAGTAAAATGATTCATAATTCATTTGTGATATATAGAAATTGTTATCTTATCAAACTGACACATGATGTGATCATTATGAGTTAAAGTGTGTGTTTCCAGTTTAAAATGACATTTTATTAAAAAAGACAAGTGACATACTCAAAACCAAGAAAACAAATTCATATTGTTTTGATAATTTAGGAAAATGATTCATAAGTAATTTGGGATGTGTAGGAATCATCCAAACATCAATCTAATGTATGGGGTGATTGGTATGACTCCTAGTGCATATTTTCAATATAAAAGTGTCATTTTAGTTTAACACATGCATCACGTCTCCAAAACCAAGAAAATGAGGCTATATTTTTTTCTAATAATTCTATATACTATTAATTAATTAATTTTATTATCATTTTTATATTATACCTATTTAGTTAATTTTCATAGAGGTAATTCTTAAAGATGAAGAATAAATGGTGTGATGTGCAAGAATTAACTTTAAATCAATTCGATATACAATGTTCCTGATATGACTCAAAGTTTAGTTTAAAATTAGCACTTTATGTTAATTTATTTCTTTATATGTTTACTAACATAAGAATTTTTTTATTATATAAGTTCATTTTTTTCTCAAGTAGGGGTTAGGATCAAAAGAAAAAGGAAGACATCTATTTTTTAATGCATGTACTAAATTGTAATTATGTAATTTTATAAACCAATATTTGAAATATCTATAATATATTGTTTTTTTCTTGTATTTGTGTTGTAAATTTTATTTTATTTAAATTTTTCATTCGTACTTTATTTTTCAGATTTTGTGGTGTTTTTTGTGTTGCGGTGTGTTGTTACGGCACACTGCACCAGTGCTGTAGTGTGCTATTATAGCATACTACAATATGCTTCTTTATCAATACAGATAAAAGACTGGGGATTTTAATCTCTCTCCAGTTGTCAGCACTTCTTTAGCACTGGTAAAGGAAATTTTTAGTGCTGTTAAAGGCATATTTTATAGTAGTGTTCAAGGAAAATAATCTTTTAGAAGTACACACCGTGTATAGGGTATACACGCTATGTATTGGGACATGGACATGTAGTTGAGTACCCGGACAGACAACACGTGTAGGGAAGGATGTGTAGAGTACATGGTCAAACCCTATGTGGGTCACACACCATGTATAGGTACACGACCATGAAAATCACATAACCATGCCATGTGAGGTATACAGGTAGGTACTCCATATATGTTACACATTGTGCACTTGAATTATATGCTGTTTACTTGGGTTTTACATTCCAATTCCAGCTAAAGTACACACCCAGGTGGAGTTTTAAGGGTATATTCCATGCACCAGGTTATGCACGTAGTGTACTCCTCCCTTACTACCCTTTTGAGGATTTTTCATATCTTCATGCCCATAAGTCAGAATTAGACACATGATTATTCCATTTTGAGTATCTCTCTATGTAGATCACAATAGTGAAACCCATGAGGTTATTTGAGGAATCTTAGGAGGAGTTTTGGGAGTTTGGTTAAATGGAGAGTTTCTTCCTCTGGTAATCAAATCCAACTATCTACTGAGAGTGAGACCCTTTGTTCTGAGATGATCCATTAGTTATCTCCCTTGATCGATGATTTTTTAGATCTTCCTCTGAGTATGTATCCCTTGAGATATGTTCCCTTCTATCCCTATAGTTCATAAGATTTTTTTGAGGATTCCCTATAGGATGCCTCTACTTACATTTCGACCTAGAGGATCCCATGTAGGATGCATCTACCTTAGTAATGTTATCGAGGGTCCCCTATGGGTTGACTTCACTTACATGATGTCCTAGGGAATCCCTTGTAGGACCCCTCTTCCCATTTACTCTTTTTAAGGATCCCATGTAGGATGCCTCTGCCTATGTACACTATTATTGAGGGTCCCATATATGACGACTTTTCCTATATTCCATTTATAGGATCCCATTTAGGATTCCTCTATTAACTTACCATCAAGAGTCCCATATAGGATTCCTCATTTTACCTTCACTCTAGAGGATTCTGAGTAGTATGTATTCACTTATGTGTAGACCTCAAGGATCCCAAGTAAGATGCCTCTCTGGTGTTCTGACCTGAGGGACCCCATGGGGGCCCTGATGGTTGACCAACCCTAAGAAAATACATTGGAAGTATGGGTAGTGATGGTAGAGGGTGTCATCTTAGAACCCATTATGAATGTGTAATCCCATAGGGTTGTGGGAGTATTGGTGGGTTTAGGCATTCATCCACCCTTACTCTTTTATTTATGCATTCACATGGTTACAAATAATGCAACTATGATAGCTATAGGTGCTTCCTAGTTTATTGCCAATGTGCCTAACATGATGCAAGATATTATTATTTGGGTACACATATGTACTTATTGGGACCTGGATGATGATCCCTTCCTATTGACTATAATTTTATCATGAAACCTAGACCTACTTCTTGGGATTTAGTCATTGATACTTACTATTTTAGGATTCCCAGATGTACTACCTGAAATATGACTTATGAGCCTTATTTTATTGATATTTCTAGACTTACTTTCTAGGATATGGATATTGATACTCATTGTTTTAGGATTTCCATATGTACTACTTGGAATAATACTTCTAAGCCTTATTCTATTGGGATTGACAGATGTACTTCCTAGGGTCATGATTTCGAGCCTTACTTGATTGAATGTTGTTTTCACTATTACTGGAAGTACCATTTTTTACTACCATTCCTCCCTATTTAGGGATGAAAAGGTAGGCTTTTGAGAGTTTCTTGGAACCCCTACTATTCCGGGTCACTCTAGGAATGGATAGTCTACTAGCATTACAGAGGATGATAAAGGTTGTTGGGTGGGAACATTTCCCCCAAGCAGTGGGATACTGATGAGCTCCCTAAGGGTGGACTTGATCTATTCATTTGATGCTTATGATACTCCCTAGGAACGGTGTATTCACCATTATAGTATCACCTAGGCTTGTTTTGGGCTGAGGTTATTAAGCTAGTTATTGAATGATTTCGTGTTGTTATACAAGATCAGGAGATAATTCGTTACATATTGCATAAGGGTCATCCCCTTAGGGATTATCTAAGTTGAAATGTTGTGATTTCCTATAGACTGATACCTAGGAATAAAAAATTGAACTATATTATACATGGATTGAGTAGTATGAAGTCTTGATCAATGACACATTTTTAGGATGTCAAATTGATACTTTAAATCCTTCATCTTATTTATTGGAGGTGATTACAAGTGAACCCAGTACTATAGCACGTATCCCCCCAGTGGTGATGTAGCTTTCTAAGAGACATTTCAAAACTAACCAAAGAAAGTATTGTCAATCGAGATTACGGACTCGAGGTTCGAATTAATGATACACAAATTGAATGGTACAATATTCATCTCAAAGACATAGTCATAGGATATCTATTCGACCGAATCTAGGATCCTAGGAATGAACGTGGATTGATTTTTTTATAATGTTGTTCCGAGAAACATTAGTATGATGTATCAGGTTAATTCCATTGTCATGTATATACACATACATAAATACAAATGGGAATTTATGTATATATATATATATTATGGAATAGGTCTAGGTACATTACGATTTAGGTAAAAGTAGATATGGTTGATATAGATTATAGACTCAATGATCAACTATGTTCCTTTTTATGTTATTGTTGTCTTTATTATTCTAGTTGTGTCTTAGATAGGTTGATCATATTGAATGATCATGCACTTATAACAAAAGATTTATAGGTTCATCATTGGGGTGGCCTACTGAGATCATTTCTCACCCCCGTACATGCACCTTAGTGTGTGTGCATACCTTATGTCTTCTTTTTAGGTTGAGCACAGATATATGATGAATAGGTCTGAGGCCCAGGTTTTCATGATTGAGCGGAACCGCTCATGTGGATTCTTTTGATCAGGAAACAATAGCTTGGAAATATCTTGGAGATCAGGTATATGGTATAGGTCAGAGTTAGTAGTAGATCCTTTCAATTTTATTTCAGTTTCTTTTTTATACTTCTACATGTATATGTGACCAACCCAGTTGGAGATCAATTTTGTATGTATGATATGGATGTTTGGGATTTTATATAATTTTATTTATTATTACAACATGATTTTATTTCAATTTATTTATTTCTTCTGCACTCTATTTACTACTTTGATGATATCTAGTTATTTCCACTATTGTCACTATAATATGAGGGTATATTCTTCCCATTGTACAACCTTCGGACCTTCATTACTAGTTGACATCCTTGGATGTATGACGTGGCATGCTTGAGGCCTTGTTGTGAACTAGCCTAGAGCACCGATTTAGTGGAATCCGGTTCAGGACGTTACATGTATGTTTCTCTTCATTCTTCATCTCTTTAGTTTATTTTTGGATTTAGTATTTTGACACGAGGGTTTCAAAAAAGCATGGATAAACCCATTTGATTCATGGGGATTTTTTAGTTATGGATTTAAAAAGCCTAAAGGGTGACCAGATCTTGATTTTCATGAAATGGATTAATGATATCATCAGATGTGAGGTCAATGGATTATCACTCATTATATTGCGTGCATAATATCTTGATCTTAGATGTTGAGGTTAAATAAATACTTTTATGGAATTAAAATAATTTGGATATGGTTAAGACTTGATTTTAGACAAAAGGAGTATCGTCATGAATGGTTTGCTGGATATGAAACTTATGGATTTTTGAGTGTGTGCATGGTTTCAAGATTATTGGGGTTTTTACTAATAATGATTTGAAATGGGGTGTTTTATTGAATGGTTTCTTGGGTTTGATTGATATTGTTTATTTATGGTGTTTAATGTTGGGATTCTTAATTATTTTTGTCTTGTACATTGAGTTTCACAAGTGACTTTATTTGGGAATGCATTAGGTTACATGATTGGTGTAATTTGGAGTGAATTGGGTTACATGGTTTATGTTATTTAGAGTGAATTAGATTTCATTATGAATGTTATTTGGATTATTCATTGGGTTTCATGGTGGGTGATGTTGTTTTAGGTTATACATTGAGTTTCACTAGATAGTGTTTATGTTATTAAAATTATTGATTGATTTTAGTGAGGTCTTATACACGAGTTAGGTAAACTCCCATTTGGGTTTGGGGACCTTATGAGTAATGGTATGGTGATGTGGCGGTAAACTCTCACTTCAATGTGGGGATTTTTTCGGGATAGAAAAAGGTGGGGTTTGAGGGTAATCGGTCCACTTGGGGGCTCATGATACATATTCTTGGATATTACTCATGTTCTAAGGTTCCCCTCATGGTTTGATTGTTTACATGGGTGAATGTATTATTTTACGAGGAATATTATGTTATTGTTGTTGGATTTGATCTATTGGAATCATGATGATTATTAATATGTTTAGTTTTATTCCAATTAATTAATGTTACATGGTTTATGGTAAGTTTTTTGATTATTAATGTGCTTAAAAATGGTTTTATAAATTGTTAAGGTTTTATAAAACACATTTTTAGATTATTTTATTTTCACATGGATGGGTTGTATGGGTTGTGTAATTCCCCATCCCATGGACCGGTCCACATTTCTTGGGCTGAGGAAACCACGTGACCTTAGGCACACTTCTCCATACAAAAGTGGTTGGAGACTATTAGTGAGGGTCTAAGGTATTACCATGGGGAGACTATACCCCTACATCAGATTGAAAATGATATAAAAATAACCAAACAATATCCATCACAAACATCAGAGTATACATAATCAAATTAATACAACGCTATAACAAAATGTAAATGTTGTCATACAAGAATACATCCACTGGTCTCCCACTAAGATGATCACACATAAAAAATACACAAAATACACAAGGCCCTACTGGCATCCTAGGATCTCAAAAAACCTATCTCAAAATACCCATTGATTTACCCCATCTTGATCCACTCCACGCCCTCTTCTATGAAAAGAAATCAAACATAAGGTCTACATATGCATCATGGTGACCGTGTGAGGTGTGAGAAATACATATTAGTAGGGTATCACCAAGTTTCTATAGTATACACCATAATATACATTTATTCATGAGGAAATAAAAATTCCACACAAGTATAATGGTTATTTTGTGCTAACCAATCTACTACAACTCTATGCATGTTAATTCATCATGTGTTAAACAGGCCACCATAACACCTAATTATACCTACTTTGACACCATTATGGAATCCCATTATCACCTCATTACATGGAACCTGTAAATTATTATATACTCTAATAATAGATATAGGGTTTCCACTAAGCCTCAACTACTACCGAAATATGCAAGGCAATGTCTTATGTCTAAGTCTTGGACTTGAATTCTGGATCAAGGTGGTCCTACCAAAAACTTCTCACTCAAGGTAGGGATGTCATTTTAAGATCAATACCTTATCTATTAAGATATATTCCACCATCCACATCTCATATCACATTATATCTAGACCATACACTCTCACTTAAGGGTAGTCACACACTCCATACACTTCTCTATCACTTGAGATAAGGCAAAAAACTGATTAATCCCCTCTTCCAAGATGGGTCCTGCATGAATAGGTGGACCAATACCCTCTCACTCAGGGAAATCATTTCTAATACTCTCTCACTAGGGGTAATTCTATATCATTTCACAATACATAACTTCTCACTCATGGTAGGCCCAAAATTCATACACAACTAGGACTCCATCGCACTCATGACAGTCCTTCTAGCTCCTTCTCACTCAAGTAAGGGCTAGGCCTCGAGACACTTCATCACACAGTCTATCACCAAACACATACATGAAGTAAACAAGGAACACTACCCTTATAATGAGCTCACAACTCACTATAGGGTTCTAGTCACTCAATATATATCCCCCCACCTCAAACATTCCCCCTTTCCTATCCACAACATCTCGGTCCTATTGGAATTCTCATATCACCCACTAAGTTGTCCACCAGGGTCCTTTAGATTCACATAAATCACTAATCACTGGTACCAAGCTATCTATAACACCCTAAAACACTCCCACAACCCTTATGTTCTACCTGACCCATACCTCAAGAGGTTGTTCCACATCCTTGCCTAAATCTTACACCATAACCCTCACCCGGGTCCCATCTCACATCGCTCTCAGAAGATATATGAACCCACCAATTGAAGGAAATCCATAAATACCAAACTTTTTCTAGTATTATATTACTTATACCACTCAAAATTCTCACCAATACTCAATCCACCCTCAAGTGGGTTCTCATTACCTGGAATAGGATTTATAACCATCTCACCCTTCCTATTAGGCCTTAGCATCCCATACCCACTTGACTAGACCTATGAAACCACCTTAGGTTAACAACAAATCATCACATATCATAATACATACCAAAGGTATCTCATAAAATCAACCAATACCTCTTCCCATTGGTGACATAGCCATTGAGTGATCCCAAATTACCCATGTTCCATGGATCACTTATTCTAACACAATGAGGCTTAATATCACCCCCTCTCTTTCTCTAGGGCACTCATGGTCCCTATCGCTTCTACATGGACCTATAAAACATTAATTAAAGAAAAAATTTATACATAAATAGGTATATGGTTTTGTATTAAAGTGATAATCTACCTCTATAAAGGAATTACTATCCAAGCCAAGCTCTACATGCCTTCAACTAATCCTGAACGTGCCTCGTCCAAGCTCATATCACCATACAAGCTTCTATATCACACCATACAACATAAATAATTAATGATATAAATTTATAATTAATTTTCCAAATTAGAACAATAAGGAATAATTCCTAAAACACTCATCAATCATCGCCATGCCATCAAAACAGTGACCAACCACACCCATAAAGTCCATAACACATCCTTGACACCATCCCAAGAAAAATCCCTATCACTTGAAACCCATTCAATCACTAATTTCATCTAGTTTAATAAAAAAACTTTAAATAAATTAGGAAAATGAAATAACTCAACTAAAACTAAAAAATATGGAGTGAGATCATCCACCCATGATTCCATCTAGCCATGTCACATGAAAACCTGATAAATTCAGCTTGATTCCACCATGTTTTGGTAGAATAAATTCCAAAAAACTAACTACAATACACCAAAATAAGTGTTTATTAAAGGGGAATAATAATGGAGTGAAACTGATAGAAGGCCATACCTGTAATCACTATAAAAATGTCTCAAGAACATCCCCCAACATGGAGGATTCATGAGAGTAAGGGTAGGGGAGAGATGAATAAAAAAACCCTCCATGGATGCCCCTAGTTCCCAAATATCTGAGGGTGATGACACAGAAAATTTGGGTTTTCTTTTTACAAAATAATTTGGGTGAGGTGTCCTTGTGGGAAACTCCCTAGGTTATGACATAAAGTCCCAAATCCAGACTCTGATTGTAACATGGAGTGGGACTCTTGGGCACAACCCACCTTAAGGGAGAAACATGAGGGCTTGCCTATCAAGGTACCTCTATAGTGAATCTTATAGACTATGAAATGGTTCTCTTCCGCATGTAAGAATCATGATGTAGCCCTTCTACACAATTCCATGGTCTCCTTTTTCATAGACCACCATGCCACAAATTCCTTCATTAGGCCATGGTAACATTCCTTTAGGTGATATTGCAGCTATAGGGCCACCCAACCCCTCTCTGATGATTACATAAGCACTAGAACCACCAAACTGGCCTCATTGCATGTCCATAAACATCTACTAGAGATAAACCAATTCTCAAATTCCCAATCCAAATTACAATTCAAAAACTTTCCCCCGATATGGGACTAAAATTAAAATTTTCTAAAAAATAATGGCCCATAATTTTTTTTGGGTTATTAAAAATATCCCATCATAAGGATTATCATTATCGAGAAGAATTATTTAGTCTCCTAACCAAAAACACTAACCTTATTTGATTGTGAATTCACCACTAACTCATCGTGTTTTCCCCCCAAATGTCGAATGAGCTCCCACTACACAACTCTGAACATCAAGGTGTATTATTCATTAAAATTTGATCCACCTGCTCACTATCGACTCCAACACTGAAATAGTTCTCAATCACACAAATATATCCTAATACACAAAGGTTTCCTCAATTGATTGATCCTAAGTCTTATGGTTCTCCCCACCATAAGGTTTTAGTTAAAAAGATTCTAATACCAAATCCTGGTGCTCCCAAACATATGGATTATTTTCAATAGGATGTTCTGACTTTTAGTGGTCTATAGAATCACTCATTGTGGTTTTACCACACCATGTTCAAACCCCTGCAAAAACATTGGTCAGTACTCCTATGGTCGACCATTCCTAAAAACTCTTGGTCATACTCATTGATGCATCAACACATTACCTCACCCTATCATAATGCCTGACCTTCTAGAGGCATTTTATAATTTCCCAAGCACCCACACTGAAGTCTAAAATAAATCTTGGTGTAATTTATCAGTTGAATCACCAACCAATCACACCATTCATAATGCTATCACCTTGATAACCAACACACCATCGATCTAAATCACCCTTAGATTACATCAAAGTCATCTCATGCGTGATGAAAATAAAAAAATCCACAAGACACTACATATGATCTCAAATATAGTATTTTACGAAGGAACCAAATATTAATAGATATTTCCATAGACCAACATCTCAATGACACCTCAATCATTCACTGATCTGTCTTACTATAACCATGGTCGTTCCAATATGGTTTTTTTACTCCATGATCAATTCGATGCTCATATACTAGGAGTATGGATATCATCGTCTCATTTAACCAACACCAAAAATCCGCTAACTACACTCCATCCATTACTTAATAAAGTGACTGGATGTGACTGAACTACTCATATCTAAGTGCTAACACAAAACACCAATCTTATCTTGTTCTTGGTTCACTGAGAACAACATCCTCAAAATTCAAAAATCCACTTACAACAAGGGTTATAGGTTTCGACAACCAATGGTGTGATCCACACCATATGTATCCCCTTACATCGTTCCCCATGTATAAGCCCAAATGGCTCCCAACAATGAATGTGTGCTACTCCTCCTAAGTCACACTAACACTTTCTGTCAATCCTTGACAGCACTTATTATTACTGAGACCCCAGGACACCATGCCCATAAGTGTCTCACCAAACCCATTGGTTCTCATCCTTCACACATACACTCACTAGTCCATATCCAATATGAACCTCATATAACCAATGTTCACTACTCCCACACACCAATGATTTTTCTAAAAAATCTTGATAACATTCACTCTTATTTTTCAAAGTCAGAGCTGTAACACCCTAACCCAGGAGAAATTGAATTAGTGCTCCAAGCCAGTGTTCCACAAGACCTTAGGTGTCCCTCCTTTCATGCCAGAGGATACCGAATAATAACACTGAGGTGTTATAGTAGGGAGACTACACCCACATATCAGAGTGAAATCGAAAATGGAAATAATAAATCAATTAGATACATACAAAGATATAAGGTAGTGGAAAAAAATCTAGGCCAGTGCCAACAATAACCAAATATAACATAATATGTCAAAATAAAAACTGAATACAATTCATCATTAATTCATACATAAATTATGGTTCATACATACATCAACCCAAAATAAATCCATAAGAAAAAACTAGAAGAACCCTAAAAAAGTCCGAAGTCCTAGCTCGGTCGCAGCTCTTATGATCCATACTAGAAACCAAGAAATCAAAAACATCAAACACTCACTCAAACCCGAACCTTAAATGTAATAATGATAGCTTATTAGGTAACAAAGTGCCATGGATTGCCAAGAAGGGTGTGAGTATAAATCAGCAGGCCACCACCAATGACGTCCCTAAATATCCAGTCTGATAATCAAATTCATGTAAGGTATAGAAAATAAATAAGATGATGGAATCCATGATGACACTTGAGGTCAATATTATCTTTCTCATCCAAAACTAGGGTGTCTCTGAGAACATCAAAATGAACCACCTCTACAAGTAACCACATAGGATCCAAGAAATCATCATATCATTCCCTAGTATCATAAAGTATCACATGGAATTTGAGTTCTCATTCCAATTTTTTCATAGAATCGGAGGCCCATGTTGACTTTCCAAAATATCACATATCATTTGAAAATAATGGAACTCACCCCAATATCCCCAAGAATATGGTATCATGTGGAATCTATGAAGCTCATCTTGGAATTCCTAACTCATGTAATATATGGAATCCAAGGAACTCATCTTGACATTCCCACTTATTCTACATTGTATGTCATATAAAATCCAAGTAGCTCATCTTGATATTCCCAATCATCAAGTACCATAACCACCTCAAGGATTTTACATTCACACCAAAATAATTTCATATAGGTCCATCTAAATTTACTATTTCAATGGAAATTTCCCACTTCAGTATATATTTACGACATTGATCCCATTTCACACTTTAACATTAACTAATTCATTTTATAATTTCAATTTGTTTTACAAAACATCAATTCGTATCATAGGATTTAGTACCCATTCAAGAAAACATAGTTTACCCATTTATCAAGTCAATATCAAAAAAAAACTCAAATTTCATTTCATGAAAGTCCATCCATTTTTACCCATTATCATTTATCCATTTTTTGTTCCCAAACTAAACTAAGGCATTCCATTAGAATCACCCTTTACATAGGTTCATTAACACATAAGTCATATCAATATTGAATCACTTTTAATTATTTATGAATTCATAATATAATGAAGGGCCAAATATATAACCTATTATACCATTGATAAAACCTATTACCTTGATTATAACCTTTTTTATTTTACACTTTTACATAACCATTTCATTGGGTCTAAGTCTAAAGTGAGGAATATCATGGGGATCACCTTCAAGTTAACTAATTAACATTATGTTTAATGGAATATGAATAAGGATATTTCATATTTAAGGTTAAATCTAATCTAAATGCATGACAAATTAATGTGACCAATAACCCATGCACTATGAAAACTAAAAAGGACCACGGGAAGGACTTAGGGACCACTAAACTCAACTTTAGAGACATCCACTCTTCGATTATTGGATTCCAGTTCAGCCAGAATCAGGAGAAATCAAAGAAGCAGATAAAATCTATGGAAATAAGGTGTATTTGATTTAAATGATGAGATATTTCTTGATATAAAAATTCATGAATAAAATACGAAGGTGAAGTCACAGACTTACCTTTAGCTCTCCCACACTATAGAAGGAAGTGTAAAGGAACACCAATTGACAAAGATCCACCACGGTGCCATATAGGGTTTTAAAGGGGTGTACTTGGTAAAATTATCAGGCTGACCCTATTTTAAAAAAATTCTAGGGGGCCACCGACTAGCCATTATCCCCCCACCAACTAGCCTGTGTGTTGAGAATCCCACACTGGGAAACTAGACATGCCAAAGACTAGCCAATGTAACTAAAATAAACTTTCTTTTGGGTATTTAATCCTCTTGATCCCTCTAGAAACCTCCAAAACCACCACACCCCCTTTTTATGTCTAAAAACCCTCTTCAAGGTGTTCAAAGTCTTAGAATTTAGTTCGAAACTCTAGTTCAAAATCCAACCCACCCACTAAACAAAAAACTAAAATTCCTCTTGAATTTTAACAACCATATAGGAAATGAGGTATTATAATATCCACACCTTATAAAAAATCATCCCAAATATGTACATACGAGTATTACTAATCTCCATTACTGATCATATTCACAACTAAAATAGCCATGTCACTGAGAGAACAATATTCTCTTACTCCCATATGACGGTGTCTCACAATGGTGGAAGAATAAAAAAATGTGCCACCAATCATCTCAAACTCAATAGGTAGGAAACATTGAGCCTTATATAAAATTTTCCTCCCAGGTAAGTCATCATGTATTTTTTAGATAAATAGAACACACTCTGAAGTCTTAAGTAAGAGAATCGATTCTAACAATGCTAATTTACTAGCCTCACACTAGTTATTTTCAAGCAAAACCACTCGAGTCCATCCCCAACATTGAAAAACTCACTAAACCATGAATCAAGGTTCCATTCAATTAAAAAAACTCCACCATGACACCATACATATGGTGGAATTTATGATTTCTGAAAACCAATAACATCACAACTCACTATCTGAAGCCACTAATCAACACCAGTCTATATTCACTGATCCATTCCATCGAACTCATGGTTCCACTCCTAAGTTCATTATAATATGAGTACTTTCCCAAATATTTACATCATTACACCACACCCAAATACAATTCTCAAAAGTGCTATTGAACATCGAGAGGATAGTCACTTATGCCAATACCTCAAGACCCTAGAGTATCCCCAATCAACTTTTCAACCAGCCTATGGTGCTCCCAACCATATGACTTAGCCCATAATGGAAAATTATGAACCAAGGTGACTAATAATTTCAAAATTTACTAATGAACTCACATTTCACACTCCTTAGATGCACTTATAATGAAATATAACTCATCATACCAAACAATTCATGAAACACTGGCCATACGTTAGCCCAACCCCTTATTCTCATTTTTTTACCAAAATTGAAGATTCTTACCCATCTAGGATGCATTCTTGAACATTTTGGTTTATACTCAAACGTTTAGATCAATTATTTCAATATTATCATTATATCAAATATGACACACCTAATGTAATTCTCAACTCACCACGTCTAACTTCACATGAGAACATAAGTTGACACTCCTCTAGTCAACCTGCCTCGAAACACTTGGCTACCCCACTAATGCATCACTAGAACTTTTGAAAATAGTGCCTTAAATCATAAAGTAACCCTTTTACCATCTAGATATATCCACTTAAGTCTCAATAGGAATTATAATGAAGCTCCCACAATTGTACCCTCAACCAACCATGTCCACCACCGTGCCATATAGCGAAAACTAACACACCACCAAACCAAAGCACTTATGAATGCTCAAAGACCAAACTAATACCAAAATCAAGGCCTATAACCCGCCCAAAACGATATCTAAAACCATAAAAAGTATGCACTATGAACAACATCCAGCTCCCTGGCTTAGGATCAACCTTGTAATCACATCATTGTACCTTTTCTGATCATTGTGACCCACACTCCATCCATCACCAAACATGATGGCTAGATGAGGTTTAAAATAATCACCCCTGAGCACCAATATGAAAGGTAACTTTTCACCCTTTCTTGTATCATGGGGACATCACTCAATATACCTACAAAAAAACATACCAAAATGAGGTTCACATATTTAAATGAATGATGGTGTATCCCACACCATCTAGTTCATCCCTTACTACTCATAATGCGTTGACTAAAACATGTCTCATAAAAACTATACAAATTTATCTTGTCACAAGCTATGCTCTCATGTCTAGAACACCCACCTATGATACTTCCATTGAGGATCAACCTTAGATCGATTATGTCACTAAAACCGATCCTTCCACATTCTCATTTCCATGCCAGCACACCATGATTCTCCTCAGAGATCCTTGGGTCACCATTCCCATAAGCCTCTTATCACACCCACATCATTCCTCATCCCATAGAAATGGCTGCCTATTTATCCAAGCATTATAGATGTATGCTCTTATACTATCTAACCATAATCCAAAAAATACATCACATCCCCAATTCATTCTTTCCTCCAACAATTCCATCGAATCTCAATGGTTCCACACTCTCGTGCAGCCCGATTCATGAGGACCTGACTCACATTCTAGCGAGTCATGTTTCATCAAAACTTAGCTCCCATGTCTATGTCATTGTCCATTCCTATTCCATATGCCAGTCTTACCAAGTTTAGAGGAACCTCACCAAGACAAATCCATTCACATGAAAACTTATAATCCGAGCATCATTCAAAGTTCCAATGAGTTTCATTAGAACTTGAATAATGCTCCTGAAGGCACATCCAAATTCAATAGATCTCAACACCCAATCATTCCTTCCCTCAAAAACCATATACAATACTGAAGCACTAACACTCTAGGTGATTTGTATTTCAATAGCACCATACATTTCCACTTTACTCATTCCTATCCCCTTTAGAGGGTGTTATTATTAAATTTCACCTTATATATGATCCACTTCATTTCACTGGGCCTACCCCACCTATAATGATGTTACATGGGATATTCATCCGAACAAGCATTACCTTCCAAAACTAGGTGAAATACGTAAAGCACTAGCATGCAAGTGATTCATCCAAAACAAAAAGGAATCTAACATGACAATACCATATACTAGGAAATTCCTAACATACACTGGTTCTATACATTGATACATCCTCCCATGCCTCATGCACTTAAGTCACTTACAATATCAACCAACCCCTATAACGGGTCACCCTAGAAGGACATGAAACACTAACTCCCAAACATAGATTCATGATTAAGAAAGGGTCATTATTCCCTCCCACCGAGCCTATCCATCAAAACACATCTCAAATAGGCCATAGCTCTTTGGATTACACTCACCCTATATAGAGACCTGAACTTTTCATACATAGACAGTTCATCTAAGTAGATGAATATTCTTTACATAACATAATAATACAATTCCGAATCATATAGATCTAGTATCTTGAAAAAATTAGAAACATAAAAATCTGGTTCATAATAGTTTTACATCATCACCCACTTGTATCTTCATAACTATCAACCTTTTCAGACATATCCTAGATAAAACCTTTCTTCATAACCTGGGAAAGGAAACATAAGAAAGGGTGAGATATGATGCTGATTAAGGGTAAAAGAAGGAGATATCAATTATAATATAATCATAACATGAGAAAAAGGGTATGATAACATGATATTAACATTTGAAAACCAAAACATTCATATCATAGATTATAATCTTGATTCATGACATAAATATTGGTAGTTTATAAGACATGAATCATAAAGGAATCAAAGAATATGACCCATGAGGGAAAAATATAGTCATAATACATAGAATTGCAGCATAAACATAAGAATATAAAACCATTTACCTAATATTCAAATATCATTTCAAAGACAATAATAGTGTAATTGTTTCACTCTTCAAACCATCGTAGTAGTCAAGGTTCACTCACAAGACTATCATAATGGAAAAATCCCCTTACCAAATTGAGTTCACTCCCCATTCCAGTACTATATATCTCATGAGATATCAATATTTATAAAATTCATTGGAGGTATATATAGGTACCACCCATAACATAATGAAAATCATAGATATGTTTGTGATAAGGTCATAAACCATTAATCATACCAGGACCCATGAAAAGAAATGGGTTCATAAACATTTAATCATTTCATAACTTGTGAAAAGGGAACGAGTTTCATAAAAATAATACTATCATAAAAATAAAAAATATAGAGAAATAATAAGGATATTATCTGTAGATAATATTCCCAATAAATCATAAGAAACATTGAAGGTTGTTGTCGTTGATGAAGTAAAAGATCCTTAAAACATTCTTGATGAAAATAGTTTTTTCCATTTTGAAATCATTTCTTAAAAATATAAAAATTTCAAAAATATTATAGAAAAAAATTAATTAAAATAACCATAGGACCTTGTAAATGAATCTTCAAAACATTCAGTGTTTATGATGATGGGAAATTTCATTCATTCTGTATAAGTTTAAAAAACATTTCTTTCATATTTTGTTGAAAAAATCATAAAGTACCTCAATTGAAAAATGACAAGAAGATTCATTTTAAAACATTTTGTAAAAGGTCAAACATGAGTAAAAATGACTTTAAAAAATCATATAAGAATAATAAAAACCTTATTTAATTTTTTTAGAAAATATGGATATGGAAGAAAAAGGTTTTTCGACCGAAGAGAGAAATGATGTCAATTTTCCTTAAAAACATATTTTTGGTATCTTGAGTACATAAGGTGTTTATAATGAAAGTATTAAATAAATAACCAAAGCGTAAGAAAATTTATTAGTATATTGATAGGTTGATCTTAAAATTTCATCATCTTAACTTAATTGTAAATAATCTTGATAAATAATGTGATTATAACATAAAACCCATTACCACTTTGGAAACCTTTTAATCATAAGTCCCATGCAATAAATAAACTTAAATGGATATTTAAATTACCATAATTTTAATAATAATAACCATAAAATAAAACCATGTGCAATATATACACCACAAAAAAGAAACAAGTGGTGTATAAGTCATGTGTCCCACAAAAATAAAAGTAAGATGAAAATCCCTTACCTTGAGTTCCACTTGCTTTGAAAGTGTTCTAACCTCCTATATAATAAATTTAAATTTATTATAATTCTATAAAATAATAAAATAAATTATTATTATATCATATATATTCATTATATACATATATTTAGAGTCATTCACAATGATAGAGATGGAAAATTAATTACATTGTTCATTGAGATGACAGGCCATACATACACATGGATAATGTTTTATTTTTTTTATGGATGGAAAAAAGAAAGGTAAATAATAATTAACCTTTAAAAATCATTATTATATCATATAAATCATATATATTCATCATAACCATCCTCATTACTATCCAAGTAAAATATATACTAAAAACAAATCACAACGATTCATGGCGATGACAGTCTACATGTACGCACGAGCGATGTTATCATTTCCCATCAATTTTGAAGGTAAGAAGGTAGATATGATATTATAATTATAGAAGAATAATTATTTCATATATATCAAATTTAAAATTTAAACCCATCATAATAAACATCCATAAAATATGGTGATTGAAAATTAATTGTACCGCTATGTTGAGATAATAAGTCGTACGTACGCATGAGTGATACTCTCACTTCACATTTGATGGAAAGAGGGTGGATAATATTAGTTTCATAATCATAACAAAATTTTGGAATATTTAGGGTACTGAAATTTTTATTTTAGGATAAACACAATAGATTCATAGGAATTATAATATGAAATAAATTGAATGAGTTTGGGTAAGACAATTATCTCTCTTTCAGGAAACCTCCTTTATATCCTTTCTTAAGGAAATTAAGGCATACCTTTTATAGAGATAAACACCTAAAAAACTTGGATAAGGATGTTTATAAGATGATTTTTCATGGTATTTTATATCTATATATATCAAAGTGGTGTAAAGAATAGAAATATGGTGTGTCCTCTTATAAGGGAGGGAGATGACTCACATGGAATTTCTTTTAAAAAGTAAATTATAATAGTCATTCTCAATAAAAATGGTTAAAAATGTCCAATAAATGCATAAGCGATGAAATTTTAGAACACATATTATCCCATTAGTTCTATTTTAATATTTTTATTATTTTTAAATAATTGAATAAAATATTATTTAGATAAAATATTATTAATGTCAATTTTTACACTATTCATTTAATTTGACTTAAAAGACATAAATATAAAATTGGAATTAGAATATAATTATTTAACATAATAATAATATGTCATATTAATTTAAAAAATTCATGTATCACATTAAATCTCTCAAATTATATTATTTTTAATATTTTTAAAATCATTTATTATATTTTTTTATTAATTAGTGAAATACTGCATTAGTGTTTCATAAGCATTCAAGGTCATTATATAATTAATAAAAATCAGAAATAAATTCATATCATGAAAATAATTTCATTAATATCAAAAATTTTTATCAATATTCATTCATAACTAGTTTTTTACCTATGTTAATACTTAAAATATATTTAAAACTTTGAGAGAGACACTTTGTAACTTTATTTATTTTAAATATTATAAATGTAATTTTCATAGAAAAGTGTCCATTAAAAAAATTTAGTGTATAAGGTGATAAGGGTAGAATTAAATTCATCCAATAATAATTAAGATTAATTTTTTTGGCCTTATCACTTAGTTTTAACCTAGATTTACTCGATTTACCCTTTATCGGGGTGATAAATTTTACCAAGGTTACTATTCACATTGACAAAAAGAGGCCTGCTTACCAAATTTGAACCTCCTAATTCTAAATATGTAATTAAATTTATATAATTCAATACCTATAATGTAATAAATTAATTTTAAAGTAATTACACAAAATGTGATGAAAACCACTTTAGAGAAAAATACATTTTTAAGCATAAAACTAGATTTATTATTACCCTATGCATAATAAAAAATATTAGATGAATGTTATTTTTTTATTAAATATATAAAATATAAATTTAATTAAAATAATTAATTAATATTTATCAATTTAATTTATTATGATAAAAATACATTGTGCAAATTAAAATATTTTTTCTGAAAAACATCTCATTTATTTTCAAATGATTTTTATTTTCATTTCTAAATAATTGATAACTAATGAATTCATTTTTATACATGTGTAAACCATAAATTTTAATAATTTAATAAGTCTTATTCATACTTTCTAATCCAACTACTTGGTTATAATAATATTTTAATAGTATACCATGGTTCGTTTTAACTCGTTGTTACGTGTAACACATGGTATCAAAAAATTAAATTTATTTGAAAAAAATATTTCTTAAAATCTCAAGATGTTACATTTTATACCCCTTAAAATAATTTCAATCTATAAATTTTGTTACTCTGATACAAATAACTAAGGATACTTCTACCTCATCATATCCTTAGGTTCATAAGTAGCTTACTCAAATTGGAGGTTTCAGTAAAATTTTGACTAGGTGAGTGGTATTGTTTCATATAACTTTCTCTCTATGATCAAGAAAATCCATCGGTTGTTCCTCATAATAAAGATATTTCTCTAGTGGTATGAACTCTAAGTTTATTACATGTGAAAACAATGATATACTTTCTCAAAATAGATGCATAGAACACATCATGAACTTGAGATAGACTAGGTTTGAGCACCAATTGATAAGATACCATCCCAATACGATCAATAATTTCAAAATGACCGATATACCTAGGAATTAACTCTACCTTATTTCCAAATACCATCTCCCTCTTCTATAGAGATATTCATAGCAATACCTTATCACCAAATTCAACATCTAACTATTTTTAATGATTATCAACATAATTTTTTTATTAACACTGAGTTACACTTATGTATCGTTTAATATATTTAACTTTATCTACAATTTTGTAATCTATATCAAGTCCCAATATATTTTTTTCCTCCAAATTTATTTTATCACATTGGATTTTTCCACTTCTTACCATAGAGGTCTTCATAAGGACCCATCTGAATGTTAGAGTGAAAGATATTATTAAAATAAAATTACACCAAAAGAAGGTATTGATACCAATAACCTTTGAACTTCATAGATAAAGTTAAAAATATTTATTCTAGAGTTTGAATTTTCCTCTCAGACTGACTATCTATCTAAGGATGATAAACAGTGATAAAATTTAACTCTGTATCTAGAGCATGCTGAGGAATTATCCAAAACTTTTAGGAAAATCTCATATCTCGATTAAATAAAATTTCTATTGGTACACCATGAAATATTAACACTTCATTAATGTATAATTGAGTAAGTAGATCAAGATAGAAATATTCCCTAATGGAAATAAAGAACATTGACTTCATAAGGTGATCAATTACAACCCATATATAATTATTCTGTTTTGTTGTTTTGGAGAGTTTGACAACAAAATAAATGGTGAAATTTTCCTATTTACATTATAGTATGGGTAATGGTTATAACATTTACTTAAACTTATATCACTCAGCCTTAACTTTTTGACAAACCAATCATTGAGAAACATACTCCATAATATATCTCTTTATTTTATTCCACAAAAAAATACTCTTTTAAATCTTTATACATATTATTACTTCTAGGATGAATAGATAATGAATAACTATGAGATTTATTCAAAAACTCCTTTAAATAAGGCACTGAAAATACACATAAAAAATTTATAAACTTTATTATTCCATCATAATCAAGGTCAAATTTAGGAACATTTCTCACCTTTCCAGCACTATATCTTCCTTTCGTGCCTCTTAAATATTCACTTGGATAGATGGTTGACCACTAATTTTATAAAGATAAAAATTATCCCCTTAAATATTTCAAGATCCATTATTTTTAAGTCTATAAATATCATATTTTTTGTGATACTCATTATAGATAAGATAGAATAACCCTTTCAAATTAGAGCATCTGACACCTTGTTCTCTTTCCCATGATGGTAATGTATTGAGAAGTCATAATCTTTAATCATCTCTAACCGTATTATTTTTCACATGTTTATCTATTTTTTGAGTGAAAATATACTTTATTTTTTTTATCAGTATATATTTCACACCTTTCTCCATAAAGATAATTCATCTATATCTTTAATATAAAAATTACCACAGCTGACTCTAAATCATGAGTTGGGTATGTTTTCTCATAGACCTTCAATTTTCATGAGGCATAAGATATAACCATATAATTATATATGAGGATACATCCATGCCCCTTCTTCGATGAATCACCATATATGAAAAACCCTTATCCATTATAGGGTAGTGTAAGAAAAAGTGTGCTAACTAGCCTTCTCTTTAGTTCCTTAAATAATTCCCCACGTTCATCCGTCCAAAGGAACTTGGCGCCCTTATGAGTTAACTTGGTGAGTGGATTTGATAGCCATGAAAAATTCTCCACAAAGTGATGATAATATCTAGAAAAACCAAGAAAACTATAGATCTAATTCATAATGGTTGGTCTAGTATAAAGTTCAATAACTTCTATATTTAAAGGGTCTACTGATATACCCTCACATGATATTATATGACCCAAGAATAAAAAAATTTGAAGCCAAAATTCACACCTGGTAAATTTTTCATAAATATTTTCCTTCATCAAGGCCTTTAGCACAATACTTAAGTGAAATTCATGATCTTACTAACTATTTGAATATATAAGAATGTTATCTATAAATACTAACACAAATTTATCAAGGTAATCTCTGAAGAATCTATTCATTAAATACATGAAGATAGTGGGAGAATTAGTAAGAACAAATAAAAATACTATAAATTCATAATTTCTATACCTTATATAGAATGATGTCTTGGGTATATAATCCTTTATACCCCCAATTGATGATATCAAAAATGAAGTTCAATCTTTGAAAAGTATTGAGCTCCACATAGTTGATCAAACAAGTAATCAATATGGGGTAGAGGATACTTTTTTATAGTGATATTTTTTAGTATCAATAATCAATGAAGAGACACATTGATCCATATTTATTATTAATAAAAAGAATAATTGTGCCCCAAGGTGACATAATTTTCCAAATGAATCTCTTTTCAAGATTCTCATGGAGTTTTTTTTTCAATTATCATAACTCAATTGGGGACATTATATATAGTGTTTTTGAAATTGGAGTAGAACAAGCATGAGTTCTATTGAAAACTAAACTTCACAAATCTGTGGATGACTAAGAAACTACTCTAAAAATACATTGAAAAACCCCCACACAATAAGAATATCTTCAATTTTTATTTTCTCCCCAACCATCTGAGATAAATTCCTCTTTTGAATAGTAATCAATACTCATACTATGGATTTGATTCCCATCATAAGTTCATATTTATCGTCACACTGATAGACGATCCTAGGTTGGTTGGGAATATCAAATGTGACTTCCCTTACTTAGTAATTTATGTGGTATTTATGTAAATAAATCCAATCCATGCCCAAAATAACATCGAAATCAACCAGAAGGAGGATAATAATATTTGAAAGAATCAAATTCCCACAATCTTAAACCAAAGAATAATTGTAGACCTGAGATGTGATCATTGTACCATTGGGGGTTTTTAAAACTAATTCAACATATAATTGTTAAGTTGGTACTGTAATACCCTTAGCATATTCACCATAAATAAAAGAGTGAGTATATCCAAAATCAAATAAGACATTAGTAGTTCTATAGTAGATGATAAGTGTACCTTTCACCACATCATCATCACACCCTTAATTAGAAATAGTGACCACATGATATTTCTCATTGTATCTGGAATTAAGAGTTTTTTTATGGTCATCAAAATCATTAACCTTCATATTTGGGCATCAGTTAACATTATTCCCATACTCTTGTCATTTGAAACACTGTATTGTGGGTGGTATATTCTATGGAGTTTTCTCTTTATTAACATAATTCAATAACTTATTCCCATAAATGTAGTTTTTAGTCACTTTATATCCTTCCTTTACACACTTAAAAAATTTATTTTCCCCCCTAAATACATTTTCCTCCATGTTTCCTTCCACACTTTGAGAATAAGAGATGTTTCATATTCTTCTCTCCATGGTTTTTAAAATTTCATTTGAATTCCATATTTGTTTTATTATTAAAACCATGATATTGATGGGTAACTCCAATATCCATTTAAAACTTGGTATAACATTATAATATTTCTTCATAACTACCAATGTCCCTTATAGATAACTAAATTCAGAGTCTTGGTTTTAAGCCACTGAAGAATTGATCAACCGTACTTTCTAGTTGGATGATAATACCAAAAGCGTACCTCACAAGTATTGTAAAATTTTCCTCATAGGTACCAATGGATTCATCATTATTATATTTATACTCAGTGAATTCCTTATCAATTTTTGTATGAATAATATGAGGAAAATACTTATTGATAAATAAGATCTTAAACTTATCCCACTCTATAAATTCAATTTATAACAAACTTGTTCTTTATTACACATTAATTCACGATTTATTACATAAAAGTACATATAATAAAACCAGGAAGATCGATAAGTATAGTGTCTTTGGTAATCAGGTTCATAGTATTACAAATTTAACATGGGTCACAACAACATTTTTGACAAAATTCTTAACATGCTTCTAAAATTCCATAAATTTTAAAACTGCACAGGATAACATGTGGACATACATAAGAAAGGGGTGAGATATAAATCCCAGTAAGAGAATAAACATGTAATAAGGTGATAAATGTTATAAAATATGCATATAAATGGGGAATAAAAGGTTTTATAATTATAAACATGAATAATAAGGCATGATATAGCATGATAATCATAACATGGGAAATGTGACAACAACTTAAAACACCACATCACAAACATAGGTCAAGGATAAATACCAAGACATCGTAATGGAAAAAGTACTATAAAGTAATAAGGTTAAATCCCTATCCCAACATGATATCTAATGAGACTAAAAATTATCCAATTCATTGGAGCACTATATAATTTTGGGTGCACCTGTCACTTTCATTTCATTCTCATGCTTAAGTGTGCAGCACATATCATACAACATGGATTCCTTCATCATAATATTTTATTCCATGATAAAGGAGTGTAAAATAAATATATGTAAGTACCAAGTAAAATAATTATAAGTTTATAAATTTGAAAACCCTTGATAGGAAATGGGTATGGTATTCACTACACAATTTTTTTGGCATGTAAAAATCACGGTGAAATTTCGGCAGCATAACAGCGTCACATAAAAATTCATAAAATGGGTTGATAAGAGAAAAATGGATCTATCATCATTTGGAAATTAAATTTGAATTAATAGAGAGATGTAAAGACATATCCCAACATTATTAATTGGAAATAGAATGCATAATATAATAAAAAACTTGAATAAAGAAGAGAAAGTGATGATCCCTTACTAAATTTTGGCATGGTAACAGGTGTACATAAAGGTTCATGGGAGGGATTAATGATAGTTAAAGGGGTATCTCATAATTAATAAATAAAATTTATAGTAATTGGAATATGAAATAACATATCCAAACATGAAAAAATAGAAACTAAGCGTTATAACATAAAATAAGAGCTTAAATGGAAATGAGAAGATAAAAATCCCTTACTTGAGTGTGTGACCCCAAATGCTACGACGGAGTTTCTTGAGATCTTGGGGGAACCTTGGGAGGACAATAGAGAGGGGAGGAAAGATTAAGGACGTTATTAAAGTATTTTTAGAGAAGAAAAATGGAATATTTTGTGGGTTTATATAGGAAATGAGTGGGTATTTATTTATCATTTCTCAAACTTAGGTTTTGGACTCGATATAATAAAATAACCAAAACCAAAAAACTTACCATGGTTTTTACCCATGGTTTCTACAAAATGGAATTTTTTTTCATTATTTTATAATTACAAGGAAAAAAATAAATAAAATAACACCCTTGCTTATGTGTAAGTGAGTCATACTCTTAAAGAAATGATTTTAACACCTTAAAATATATTAATGGTTTTGGAGGATTCATAATGGATTAATAAAATTAATAAAATAAAAATAAATTCACATTATTTTAAAGTTAAAACATATATTTGGTCGTGGATCCCATTTATATTATTTATTACATCTCTCTTGGGTCATTATGATGTCATAATATACAAAGTATAATTACATGATTTTTAATTTTTACCAGAAAATTCGAATGTCTCGGGAAATTATGAAAAATTCAACATTAGACAATTTCAAAATTATAATTCAAAAAATTTATATTCATTTTATATAAATAATTTTCTAAATATTTGAATTTTAAATTTTAAAATAATAATTGAAATTTATTAAAAATGTTGAGTTTTTTAACAATAACAGTTTTCAAACCCTTATAAATATTACATTTGACTTCATAAAAATTATATGATAGTTTATTTTTAATAAAAATTATTTAATAATAATATTTTCTTAAAATATTATTTATTTAAAAAATCAATTAATTCATTAAAATAAATTTCTTAATTGAATTTGAATATTTACCAAAAATATTATTTGTGTTTTATTTTGTCAAAATAAAAATCATTTATAAAGTAACAATAATAGGGTGAAAATATATTCATTATAAATAATGTACATACTCATATTTATAGAGTCTTAATACATATCCATTTAATACACCATTGAATTCCCTAATAGTAATGTGCACGATGGTGAGACTTTCATGTCGTGGTTCAACATACATGGTTTGGGCCATGATCTCAATGAGCTTGAACTTCTCCTATAAATGGTTTCACTTAAGCTTAAGTTGTTGGATCTCAACTTGGTATTGGTAAATATAAAATCACAGTGATTATATCTCCCTTTTAATCTTTTATAAATGGGATTTATAGGGTATGATCCTAATATTTTAGGCCATTACTTTGTTTATGTCAATTGGTTTATCAAAACCCTATATTTATACAAATCTTGAGATCACTATTGAATTACTATTTTATCAATAGTAAAGATGGTTAATGGTAATTTAAGTATGATAGGATATAATAAAACAAAATAATTTCATGTTTTTTTATAACCATATTACATAAAAATACATTTAATTAAAACACAAGGGAAAATTTTATATATAACAGTTAAGGTCATTACACAATTTCTTCCTCTTGCTTCATGTTCATGATAAGAGTCCAAAATTTATCCAATTCACCTTAAAAATAATAAAAAACCAAAATAACTTTATCATGTTTTGAAAACTGGAGAATATAAAATATCTTTTCAATGGTACTAATCCATTTCTCAGTAACTAGTAGATCAATGGACCTACTAAAAGAGTGTGGATGTTTCCTTATGAAGGACTCAAAAAATAATTGTTCCCTCATTTGATCATTTGGAAGCTCAACATTATTAATATCTTGATAGAGTTTTTTTATCACAATAATGAGATTTTTCATCCCATCTCCCATAATGTTTGGTTGCTCAAGAGGACAATCATTGCATTTCCCATTTAATTCATTATTAACACAATTCCTTCAGGTTCTATCCATCAACTAAAACAAAAAATAATAGTGTGAGAAACATTAATCATACAGGGAAAATACATAATCATTAAAAATCATTTATAGGATGTCTAAATAATGACATCTTATTTTAATTATATGACACCTTAGGTTTAACGTAGGTCATTTATGATTGTTACTAAAACATGAGGATTTTTTCCTATACTTAAACTTAACCCTAGTGTTATCACTAATTCTTTATTATCCTAATTTCTAAAGGTTAACTAAACCTTAATTTCATACCCAATATATTGAACTGAATTTTTCATACATAAACATTACATCTAAGTAGATGAATATTATTTACATAACATAATGATCCATTCCAAAATTTTATAGGTCTAGTATCTTTGGAAACTTAGAAACATAAAAAACTATTTCATAATAGTTCTACATTGTCTCCCAATTATATCTTCATAACTATCACCCTTCTTAGACATATCACACTTAAAAACTTTCCTCATAACCTAGGAAAGGAAACATAAGAAATTGTAAGATATAATGCCTAGTTAGGGTAAAAAAGGGAGATATCAATGACCATATAAGAATAACATTAGAAAAAGGATATGAGAACATGATATTATAATTTTAAAACCATAACCTATATATCATAGATCATAATCTCGAGTCATGTAATAAATCTTGTAAGTTTATGAGAAATGAATTATAATGGAATAAAATAACATGATCCATGAGAGCATAATATAGGCATAAGTCAAGTAATTGTAACATACAAATAAGTATAAAAACCATTTCCTTAGTAGTCAATTCTCATTTAAAAGATTATCATAGTTTAATGATTTCACTCCACAAACCATCACAGTAGTCAAGGTTCTCTCCCAAGACTATCATAGTGGATAAATTCACTTATTGAACTAGTTTCTCTCCCCATTCCAATCCTTTTTATCACATGAGATATCAATATTTAACTAATTCATAAGAGGTAGATATATGAATCAACCATCAAATAATGAAAATCACACATATGTGTGCCACAAGATCATAAACCATTCATCATATGACAACCCATGAAAAAATGTGTTTCATAATCATTCCATCATAGCATAACCTAGGAAAAAATAATGAGTTTTATAAACATCATATCATAATAAAAATAAACCATCAATATAAAGAATAATAATGATAACCTTTAATCATATTCCTAGTAAATTATAATCAATATTGAAGGTTTTTATTGTTGATGAATCAAAAAATCATTAAAACATTCTTGAGGAAAATAACCTTTCCATTTTGAAATAACTTCTTCAGGATCTAAATATTTCCAAAACTATAATGGAAAACTTTTTCATTGAAAATAACCATAGAAAATTATAAATTAATATTCAAAATATTGAGTGTCTTTTATGGGGGGAAATTTCATTCATGTCGTATAAGTTAAAATAATTTCCTTTCATACTTTTTTCAGAAAAGTCACAAAGTATCTCGTTTGGAAAATGACAAGAAGATTCATTTCAAACCATTTAAAAAAATAAAAAATGGCTAAAAATTGATTTAAAATATCATATTATAATATTTAAAATATTTTTTAAAATGTTTTTATAAAACATGGATATAGAAAAAAAGGATTTTCGACTAAAGAGAGAAATGAAGTTGATTTTCCTTAAAAATATATTTTCGGTCTCTTAAGTATATTAGGTGAGGAAAATTAAAGAGAAACATTTATTTTAAAAAAATAAATAGAGTATAAGAAAATTTATTAGTATATCGATAGGTTTATCATATAATTTCATCATTAGAACTTAATCCTAAACAATCCTAAAAAATAACGAGATTGCAACATAAAACCCCTTTACACTTTGGTAAATTTTGAATCATAATTCACTTGAAATAAATAAGCTTATATGGATGTGTAAATACCTATAATTTTCAAAATAAGAATCAAAAAATACATTCATGTGTAATATATTCACCACACAAAATAAATAATTGGTTTATAATTAATTTTTCCCACAAAAATAATAGTGATATGAAAACCCCTTAACCTTGAGTTCCACTTGCTTTTGAAGCATTCTAAACTCATATATAATAAATTAAAATTTATTATACTTCTATACCATAATAAAATAAATTATTATTATATTATATATATTCATAATATATATATAGATAGAGTCATCCATAATGATAGATATAGATAATGAATTACACTGTTTATAGAGACAGTAGGTCATACGTATGCATGAACGTTGTATTCATTTTTCGATTAATAGAACAAAAGAAAGGTAAATAATAATTCCCCATAAAATAATCATTATTATATAATATAAATCATATATATTCACCATATCCATCCTCATTAACATCCAATTAACCATAAATGAAAAACTAATCGCATTGCTTCATAGAGGTGGTAGTCCAAAGGTACGCATGGGCAATGTTATTGTTCTCCATCAATTTGGAAGGTTATAAAGTAGATATAATATTATCATTACAAAAGAAAAATTATTTCATAAATATCATATATAAACTATAAACCCATCATAATAACCATCCATTAAATATGGTGATGGAAAATGGATTGTACCTCTATAGGGATTCAGTAAGTTGTACGTATACACGAGCGATACTTTCACTTCCCATTTGATTGAAAGAGGGTGGATAATGATAGTTTAATAATAATAATAAAATTTAATAATATTTATACTACTAAATTTATTATTTTATGATAAATACCATAGATTCATAGGAAGTATAAGAATAAATAAATTCAAAGAGGTCAGGTAATACAATTACCTCTCTTTCAAGAGATCTCTTTTAGATCCTTTCTTAAGGAACTTAAGGTAGGTATTTTGGGGATATCATAACCTCAAAAACTTGTATAAGGATGTTTATAAGAATATTTTTGGGGGATAGTTGAGATATATGGATCAAAGTGGTGTGAAGAATATAAATAAGGGGTTTTCTTTTATAAGGGAGGGAGAGGACACACATAGAATTTCTTTAAAAAATTAATTATAATAAAGTCATTCTCAATAAAAATGGTTAAAATTGACTATAAAAGGATATGGGATGAAATTTTAGACCATAAATTATTTCATTTTTCTTAATTTAATATATTTATTATTTTTATGTAATCTAATAAAATATTATTTTGACCAAATATCATTAATGTCAATTTTGATACTATTCATTTAATTTGAATTAAAAGGCATATAGAAAAAGATTTAATTTGAATATAATTATTTAAAATTACTATAATATATCATATTAATATAAAACATTTATTTAATTCATTAAATCACACAAATTATATTATTTTTAATATTTTAAAAATCATTTATTATATTTATTTCTTAATTAGAGAAATATTGCATCAGTGTTTCATAAGCATTTAAGATCATTATATAATTAATAAAAAATATAAATAAATTTATATAATTAAAATAATTTAATTAATATAAAAATAACTATCAATATTAATTCATAACTAGTTTTTTACCTATTTGAATGTATAAAATATATTTAAAACTAAGAGATTAACACTTTGTAACTTTCTTTATTTTAAAAATTATAAATGTCATTTTCATAGAAAATTATCCATTAAATAAAAAATTTCTAGCCTAAGGTGATAAGGGTTTAATTAAATTCATATAATAAGAATTAATATGAATAATTATATCCTTATAACTTATTTTTAACCTATATTAACATGATATATCCTTTATCGATGTGATAAAATTTACCACGGTTAGTATTCATATCAAACAAAAATAATAGGGGCCTACTTGAAAAATTTGAACCTGCTGATTATAAATATGTAATTAATCTTATCTATTTTAATACCAATAAATGTTATAAATTAATTTTAAATTAAGTTCACAAAATGTGATGAAAACTATTTTTTAGAAAAATACACTTTTAAGCATAAAATAGGATTTATTATTATCCTATGCATAATAAAAAATATTAGATGAATCTTAAAACATTTTATTGAACATATAATATATAAATTTAATTAAAACAATTCACTAATA
Organism: Viscum album; assembly: GCA_963277665.1. Lineage (NCBI taxonomy): Eukaryota > Viridiplantae > Streptophyta > Magnoliopsida > Santalales > Viscaceae > Viscum > Viscum album. Next base: position 196,007,274 of record OY728131.1, on the reverse strand, counting down.
GTTATAAATTTAATTTACCTGGATAAAATGACATTGCACACATAAAAATGATTTTTCATAAAAACATATCCTTTATTTTAAAATAGTATTTATTTTAATTTATAATTAATTGATAACTAATGAATTCATTTTATACATGTGTAAACCATAAATTTTCATAATTTAGTTAGTCATATTCATACCTTTAAATCCAATGTCTAGGTAATAATAATATTTTAATAGTATATTGTGATTTGTCTAAACTCGTTGTTGCGTGTAATGCAAGCTATCAAAGAAATTAAACTTATTTAAAATATATAGTTCTTAAAATATCAGGGGTTTTATACCCCATGTAAAGTTCTCAAAACATACTCATTTATAAAAACCACCATAGGGTCTCACACACAGGTTTGTATCCAATCCATCCTATCCATTCCTTGGTAACACATAAACTATAAGTCTAATGTCAACCCCCTACATATCATAGATCTCAAGGTCATAAGGAACAACACATACCATGGGTTCTTTCACAAAACCAAACACCCATACATAGGTTCAAACAACAAACATCCATTGGGTATTCATTATATATAAATATATGCCTCATAACATTTATTTTCTTTTCCATTTTTCTTAAACTAGAATTTCCATAACAAAAGGGATCAGTTAAATGAAATTTCAAGTACAAGTTATACTGGAAAAAACTTTATAAGTTATACTTGTAATTTTATTTATCTAATTCCATGTTAAAACCAAAATAATTCATCCCATGATTTTATTTTAACCATTTACTTTAACCAGAGTTTCATAGTTAAGGCTCAGTTAAATAATATGTGAATTATAAGTTATAGTGGAAAACACTCTTTAAGTTATAATTGGATTTTTTCTATAAATGGCCTAATAAAGACAAAATAAACAAAAAATTAGTACTTTATCCCCTTTAGGGGTATCATTTAAGTAATATTACACCATAAACTTATATGGAAACACTATATAAATGGTTGTAGAAATTTTAAATAACCAATCGTTGTCACAGTTCTGGTAAACAATCATAGGCAATCATACAGATGAAATGTGAATTCTATATGCCTAATATAATTCATGAACACACTCTACCTTTCGATACCAGGCTAAGATAAAAAATCCCATAAATTAATAACCTCATAATCAAATGCATCCCATATGTTGAAATTAGATCAATTGTAAAAATGAATAGTATGAGAAAAAATCCCATCCCTAGAAACATGGACTTTGCTCGTACATGGGGTGTCTAGTTTTGAGAATAAGATCCATACCATTTACCTACACACACCAATTATCCCATGTACTTTTCTTTAATATTAAGATAAAATATAAATCCTCTAATACCATTTTGTAACACCCCAACCCAGGATCCACTGAACCAGTGCTCCGAGTCAGTGCACCGTATGACCACATGCACCCCTTCCCATATGCCAGAGGCTATTAACTAACAACATAGGTCTAAGGTGGGAAAATGGGGGGATATACCGTCATATAAAATTGAAACCAATAGTATAAATAATAAAGAAATCAAATACATCAAAATATATAGGATAGATGAACAACATCTAATAAAGTTATAAAAATAATCAAATATGACATGATATGATCAAATAAAAACTAGATACAATGCATTAGGGAATAATATATAAATAATGGTTCATACATACATAAACCACAAATAAATCCCAAAAAAAAATATAGAATAATCCCAAAAAATGGCCTCTAGTCCCAGATGGGTTCAATTGTCGTTCTCTATCCTATAAACCTAGAAATCAACAACATTAGGCACTCAACCCAAACCTGAACCTGCAATGTGACAGTGATAGTAGATTGGGTAACAAAGTGCCATGTTGTACCAAGAAGGATGTAAGTATTACTTAGTAGGGTACCACTAATGGTGCCCCTAAATATCCAGTTTTATAATCAAGTGAATGTGAGGTATAGTAAATAAAGGATATAATATAAAATAAATAAATAAACATCACTGATGCTCGAGCACCACAGTGACTCCCAGGGCCAGTCCTACCTACTTCATCAAGTTTCAAGGTGTGTATGATCATTTCCTAATGATAAAGCCTCCAAAATTAACCACATGGAATCCAAGGAGCGATCTTGTAATTCCCTAGTATCATAAATTATCACATGGAATCAGAGAGCTCATCCTAACATTCCCATGGAATCCAACACCCATGACCCAAATATCATGTATTATGTGAAAATCTAGGTAGTTATCCCTATAGTCTCAATCATCTGGTATCATGTGGAATCCATAGAACTCGTCATGGAATTCCTATCTTATTTACCATATGGAATCTAAGGAACTTATCTCGACATTCCTTCTCATTCTATGTAAGAACCTGAATCTTCTTTTTAGGTATGTTTTTCTTTTCTGGTCATTTTTTAGAAAAGTAGTTTTTTCCAGAAATTTCTTAAGTAAATGCCATGTACTTTATGGGTACACACCATGTACTCAGTTACCGTGGGTAGTTGTGTGCTGGTCGTGTAACGGCCATACACATGACCGTGTATGGTGACCCAGAGACCTCCTAATGCGGAGGCCAGTAAGGGAAAGTACACACCGTGTACTTCTAAAGTATAGGCCATGTAATATTTTTCATTAAACGTACCGAGGTCGCGTATGATAGACAGAACCATCTTCTTCTAGGTCTGGTTGGACCGAGAGAGACCGTACGACCGCAGAACTTCTCCGAGCCCCTGACCAAGAATTCGTTCTTCGATCTGACCTCCGTCGATTTCATTGGGATTGCCTTAGTAAGCTCTTCCTTCTCCCAGAGCTTCATTTCCCGATTACACCACTTTCTCAAGTTATATTTGGCTGAGCGTTTTAAATTTTTTTAGAACTATGATGTTCTTGGGTGATTCAAGGCTTTAGGTTCACGTATAACAATCCTACAAAACCAGGGTAGGTGGTTTGTGCCTTTACACAGATAGTCTTTTAATTTTATGTGTAAAAGTGCCCAAAACCCTTGATCGGGGTATTGTGTTTTATGGTTTTAGCTGTGTTAATTTCCTTCTATGATTGTATGCTTGATTAGAGGTTGATTTAATGTGAATAAGGTTAATTTCTATGCTTTGGAAGTGTTTTCCCACGCATGTTTTGGTTATGACCATTTGGTCTTGCTTAGCCTGTTAGGCTACCTTGTTTGTTCCCATGCCTAGTATTGTTAGGATGGAGTGATTGTTTATCTGTCATGATGTTATGCTGTAGACTAGTCAACCAAGTAGTTCTTGAGGTTTACTTTGGTCACCTTGCATTTCTATGCTTGTTTGACTAACACAGGGCCGTCAGAACCTGATGTAGTGGACCATTGGGAGAATGGACGTAAGGGATTCTCCAAAGTGTCTATTATAATTGTTACGATGCGAGACCATAGGGGGAATTGACGTAAGTGCATCCTCAGAGTGTCCTTAGTCCCTCGACGTGGGACACAGGGGAGATGAGATGTAAGTGCTTCCCCAGAGTGCCTTTTAGTTACCAATATGAGACTATAGTGGTAATTGAAGGCAAGTGCTTCTCCAGAGAGTCTATACCAAAGCTGAACCAGAGGGGTTAGACTGTGTGTACTTCCCAGAGGGTTGCTTGTGTTTTCTAGGTAGGACCAGAGGGGATTAGGCTGTGAGTACATCCCATAGGGTTGCCTATTTTTGATTATCTGTTAACTTGTTATGTGGAACAGAATACTTTGAAACTGTGGAATTGTTTACTATTGAGTACTTCCTTGTTTACTGCTTCTTTTGTTTATTGTCTTCCATAAATATTCACTAACTATTAGGCATAGATCTCATGGTGGTTTCCTACTAGGATTTAGTCTCACAGCCTGTTTGGGCCATGCTTTTGGGCCCAAAAAGATTGTATTGTTGCAGGTATAGATAAGGGAAAGTTCCCTTCTACTTCAGGTACTTGACTGCGTTGGATCTGGAGATCATGGGACCAAGCCTAGGCTTGCGATGCTATAGAGTTATTTATTGCTTTCCTTTTTTACTTTGGTTTAGTACTATATTTCAGCATTGTGACCTATTTGGATGCTTTCCTAGACATATTTATGATGCATCATTTATATATATATGTGTGTGTGTGTGTGTGTTCTCAAGTGGTTATTTCTTCAGTCTTCTGTTGTTTACTTTCGTATGGTATTATTACTGCTTCTTCTATTCCTTTGTTTTTTTTTACTTCAGTTGTGTTACTCTACCAATGAGGGCATAGTTTCCCCACTATCACACCCAAGGCCCTCACTAATAGTCAGAAGCCTTTGGAGTTTGGGGAAATGCACTTGAGGCCATGTCACCAACTGGGTATGGGGCGTCTATGGGTGACTTCCAGAACCAGGACGTTACAAAGTGGTATCAAAGAGATTATTTTCTTCTTGACTTAATTTTTGGAGCCTATAGTCAGGGATAGGATGGAAATAGGTACTTGGTAATAAGTTGTTCCCGGGAGTAGCTAACCCATTTATAGGGAAAAGCCAATTTACCTCATTTATTGCAATTTTCTGGTTTTGCAATTTTACGGTTGATTTGATTTCACATTTTGGTGATTCACATGTTTTGTGTTATTATTTTTGATGTTATTGAGGTTCTAATTGTGTTGAAACCCGATGAGATGAGGGTATGCCATCTCATGCATCATATAGTCACTTATTAGGAATCACATGTCATGCATTCTTGCCAAGCCATTTAGGGTGCATTAGCGATTTCATGTTGTTGTGATAGATGTTGTGCTAGATATGAATGTTGTTGTGATAGATTCCTTGATAAAGTACCTGTTATTTAATAGGGTATTGATTTGTGTAAGTTTTTGTTTGAATGAATGCCAAAATTTGGTTCTTGAGGTGTTATGGGCCCTCATGGATCAGAATTTGGTGGATCATTGCCTTGTTTTTCTTGTATATGACATGTAAGAGATGCCAAGCTTTGATTCGCGGAGAGTATGGGCCCTCACGGATCAGAATTTAGCACTTTAATGTTATTTTTAGTGTTTTTCTGGGCTCCAGAGTAGTTTCTGAGGCTTACTATCTGGAAAAACCTAGAATACATGCCATGTAGTTTTTAATACATGCCATGTGTTCTTCTGCTCAGAAAGAAATAGTTTTTCTTTATTACACGCCGTGTACTCTATGTAAACGCCGTGTAGTTTCTAACCATGTCGCTGGCCATGTGGGCAAAGACACGGGGTTGGGAAAATTTTGGTGGGACACGCCGTGTACTGGACTTATGTGTCGTGTGTTTAGACCATGTGTCTTACCATGTGACAAATAACGCAGATGGATAAAAACTTAAGCAAAACACGTCGTGTCAGTCTTGAACACATCGTGTAGTGTAATCCTTGGAATATGGTCGTGTAACTAACAACATGGGTAAGTGGAAATCCTTTAGTACATGTCGTCTCCATCTGGAACATGCCGTGTAGTGTGAGTCATGTATTTGGCCATGTCACTAGCAACACGGGTCGGTGAAGCTCGTCTAGTACACATTGTGTTTGGCACAAACATGCCATGTAGTCTTGTTCTAGGAGAACCGTGTAGAAGGACTCAGGCAGGGGAAGAGGATTTAAGTACACGCCATGTTCTAGGACAACATGTTGTGTGTTTGGGGTGTTACATGACCATTTTTGGCAGAAGTACACACCCATGTGAAAGGCTTAAGGAAACATGTCATGTAGCTAAGTATACACATTGTGTATCCATGTTTTGTAAAACTTTAATTCTCTATTTCTCTTATTCACTTCTTACTCGTCCAGTTTTCAGTCCTTCATAATCTTAGTCTAAGGTGTGTGCTTGACCTTGCAGAGTCATGCCACTGAGACGTCCTCCAGATTGTACGCCAGTTACAGGGCAATGATCAGACATCGGACATGGCTGATCAAGAACTTCCAGCAGATCCTCCAGTTATGCTAGTATTGGAACCAGTCATCATTCCAAACATAAGTGCTGATACACAGTTCTAAGAGGTCTTTATGAGGTTCATGCAGACCTTCTAAGGAGTACCGTATCCTACCCCATATAGGGAAGAGCTGATGTGGGTCTTTCAGTAGCAGCATCCTCCCACTTTCACCGGGGAAGGAGGACCTCAGGCCGCAGAGTCATGGTTAGAAGCCATGCTTTCCATCTTCGAGTATGTAGAGATGCCTCCAGAGAAGAGGGTCAAGCTTGCTACCTACATGCTTCGGGATTCTGCCAAGAGATGGTGGGATGTGATCTCACAGGAAGGACTCCAGCAGGTCATGGCTTGGGATGAGTTTCAGCATGCCTTCTACGTCTACTTCTATCTGTAGACATTGAGGGCCGATCGAGCACGAGAGTTTATAAGTCTGGAGCAGGGTACTCTTTCTGTTATGGAGTATTCTGCTCGCTTCACTAAGCTACAGCACTTTATTCCCATTCCAGGAGGTGATGAGTTATTCCTGGAAAGGAAGTTTGAGGATGGTCTGAGGCACAAAATCTACCAGGTGTTGATCATAGAGCGTAATATGAGGGATTCTGGAGTTGTGTGCCAGGGTGGCTCGATATCCAGAGTTAGTGTCCCTTCTACTGACAGCCGGAAGCCCCATAAGGAGCCTTCACATGGAGATCCAAGAAGACGAGACACTTCTTATGGTATCTAGGTGGTGTGCTACCAGTGCGGGAAGAGCGGGCATACAAGGCCACATTTATTGAGAGACCTAGTGGAGTGCCGATCTTGCGGCAAGATGGGTCATATTCAGTGTTTCTATTAATTCTTCTCACTAGCAGCTGGTGATAGGGGTTATTCTATGACTCCTTGTACAGAAGCAGCGCCACCATTTTCTCATCAGTCTGGGAACTAGAGTTCTTTTGGTCGTTTAGGCCGAGGTGGAGGTCACGGCCATGGTAGTCAGTCACCAGGCTTTCAGTGACAACAGGGTGGATCAGCTCAGAGTGGTCAGGTAGGGTCATAGGGTCATGGTGCAGGTCAGACTTTTTCAGTGGAGCATACCCAGCAGGAGTAGGATACCAAACCCTTTATAGTTCAAGGTACGATCCTAGTTGCCTCAGTTTTAGATTCTTCTCTTTTCGATATAGGGGATTCCCCTAGCTTTATATATGTTGCTGTTGTGGAGATCCTTGGGCTCTGTGTCTTTTCTTCTGCTGATATCTTAATGCTAGACACACAATTGGGGACAAGAACGACTAGTGTACGACAGTTTAAGGGGTTCCCTCTAGAGGTTGGTGGGTTTCACTTCTTATGGGACCTCCATGTATTAGAGATGACAGGCTACGATGTCATTCTCTGAATGTAATGGTTAGTTCCCTTTTAGGCAGTCATCGACTGTTATTTCCGTAGGGTGAGTTTCACATCACCAGAAGGTAGATCATTTCATTATAAGGTAGAATGAGATGTCCAGGCGAGAAGAGCGGGACTCGAGCATCATGGGTTGGGAGGAGTTACAACCCAAATTGCTAGTCTATATCTGGATTACCAAGGGACTTCATAGTTGGACTTTCCCCTAGTGTCGAATCATTTCGGGGATGTCTTTCTAGAGTTCTTTTTAGGTTTTCCTCTGAAGCGAGAGGTAGACCTTTCTATTTATCTCATGCTAGGAGCAGCATCAGTGTCCATTCCTCCTTATAGGATGGCTACACTAGAGTTACAGGAGCTCAAGAAGCAGTTGGAGGAGTTGTAAGAAAAGGGTTTCATTCGACCCAAAACTTCTCCTTGGGGTTCTCCTATCTTATTTTCAAAGAAGGTGGATAGTACCCTCAAACTTTGTGTTGATTATCAGAAGTTGAACTAGTTGACGGTCAAGAACCGATATCCCTTGCTGAGGATTGATGACCTCTTTGATCAACTTCGAGGAGCCCGGGTGTTCTCAAAGATTGAATTGAGATCCGATTATCATCAGTTTCACGTTTGACCTTCTGATATACCTCTTATAGACTTCTGGAGAAGGTATGGTCTATACATGTATGTGGTTATGATGTTCGGTCTCACAAACGCCCCTATATTTTTCATGGCACTGATGAACCGAGTGTTCCATCCATACTTGGATTATTTTGTGGTAGTCTTCATGGACGATATATTTGTGTACTCTCACACTCGACATGACCATGATACCCATATTGAGATCATTTTGAGTACACTGAGAGAGCACCAATTATATGCTAAGCTCTCAAAATGCCACTTTTGGATGGATCAGATTCACTTCTTGGGTCATGTTATCTCAGAGACAGGAGTATCAGTGGACCCAAAGAAAGTGAGAGTGGTAGTTTCCTAGAGGAAGCCGAAGAATTTCTTTGAGGTATGAAGTTTTATAGGGCTGGCTGGATACTACAAGCATTTCATACAGGACTTTTCATGCTTATTAGTGAAAATGAAGGGCCTGACTAAGAAGGGTGCGAAGTTCTTGTGGTCAGATTCATGTGAGTCAACCTTTCAGGAGTTGAAAGAGAGGTTGACTTCATCACCAATACTAGTTTTTTAAAATCTATGGAAGATCTTTAATGTTTATTGTGATGCTTTAGGAATCGAGCTGGGATTTGTACTTATACAGAGAGAAGGAGTCGTTGCGTATGGGTCTCGGAAGTTGAGGCCACATGAGAGGAATTACCCGACTCACGATCTTGAGTTGTCAGAAGTTGTTCATGCCTTACACTATTGGAGACATTATCTTCTGGGAGAGAATTTCGTGGTTTTTATGGACCACAAAAGTCTCAAGTACATCTTCACTCAACGTGACCTGAATTTGAGACGGTGGAGGTGGGTTGAGTACCTTCAGTCCTTTGACTTCGAGATTGCCTACATTCCTAGGAAAGGAAACATTGTGGTTGATGCCCTGAGTAGGAGGACTCAGATACAGGCAGTTCATGAGGCCAGCAGTGAGTGGTAGCTTATGGCTCTATTCTCTGAGATGTATTTGGAGGTGCATGACAGATAGGGGCTGAAATTTATTTCTTCTGTAGCTATTACCTCTACTCTTCTTAAACTAGTGAGAATAAGGCAACTATAATATTAGGAAGACCTAGTCCTCTGGGAAAGTGAGTTAGGAGAGGACCCTATTCTTGGACAGACCATAAGCGAGGATGAGATCTTTCGTGTTCATGGGAGTGTATGGGTGTCAGCAGACATATGCGAGGAGTTGATGTGGGACTTTCATTCCTCATTTTGGGCAGTTCATCCTGGTGTAACCAAGATGTATCGTGATATACACCATCAGTATTGGTGGCCAAGTATAAAGAAAGATGTTTTTGGGTTCATCATGAGGTGTTCCACCTGTCAGCAGGTGAAGGTGGAGCACCAGCGACCACCAGGGCTTTTTCAGCAGTTAACCATTACCAAGTGGAAGTGGAATGATGTCATGATGGATTTCGTGACAAGTTTACCAAGGTCGCCTCAAGGGAATGATATTTTATGGGTTTTCATTGACAGAATCATGAAGGTTTCTCACTTCTTTCCGATCAAGGAGACCTTCAGTGTTGATGATATGGGATGGTTATACATATATGAGATTGTACGTTTATATAGAGTTCCACAGCCCATTGTTTCAGATAGGGATGCACATTTTACTTCTTGGGTCTGGCATGGGATACAGAAGGCTTTGGGCACACAAGTACTTTTGAGTACAACTTACCATCCCCATACAGATGGCCAATTCGAGCATATGATTCAGGTGCTTGAGGACATGCTTCAAGCATGCATCCTGGATTTTGGAAGTTCTTAGGAGAAGCACATACCTCTTGTGGAGTTTTCCTACAACAATAGTTTTCAAGAAACTATTCAGATGGCACCTTATGAGGCTTTGTACAGTAGGCCATGCCGATCACCCTTATCTTGGATGGAGGTAGGAGAGGTAGTTATGTTGGGACCTCATCTTGTCCAGGAGACCACAAAGTAGATAAAGTTTATTCGGAAGAGGATGGCTACTGAACAGTCTCTATATAAGTCTTATGATGATCTATGGAGATGAACTCTAGAGTTAGAGGTCAGAGATTAGGTTTTTCTGCATGTCACACTGAGGTTGGGACACAGGAGGATTAGGAGATAGGGTAAGCTTTCACTGAGGTACGTCGGGCTGTTTGAGGTTTTGGAAAGAGTCGGGCTGATTACCTATCGACTGCAGTTACCTCAGACGTACCAGGCTATGCATGACGTCTTCCATGTTTCTCAGCTTCGAATTTACTTCTCAGACCCATCTCATGTTTTTCAACCCAAGGAGGTTGAGTTAGAGGTGGATGCCTTGTTCAAGGAGCATCCTATCCGGATTGTTGATCGAAGTGCAGAGGTTCTCCATGGATGGTCTGTTCCTCCGGTATGAGTGCTATGGTAGCACAGGTGAGTATAGGATGAGACTTGGGAGAGGGAGGTCGATGTACGATCAAAATGGCTGGAGTCTTTCAAGTATTCTTCTTCTACGCTTCCTTCCTAGAGAAATTTGGTGATGAATTTCTTTAAGGGGGAAAGTTTATAAGAACCCGGATCTTCTTTTCAGGTATGTTTTTCTTTTCTGGTTGTTTTTTAGAAAAATTGGTTTTTCTATAAATTTCTTAAGTACACATCGTGTACTTTATGAGTACACATTGTGTACTCGGTTAACGTGGGTATCCATGTGCCAGCCATGTAACGGTTGTACACACATCCATGTATGGTGACCTAGAGACCGCATAATGCGAGGGCCGGTAAGGTCAAGTACACGTCATGAACTTCTAAAGTACACACCATGTACTTTATTTTTTTCATTAAACATATTGTGGTTGTGTCTGATGGATAGAACCGTCTCCTTCTTGGTCTGGTTCAACCGAGAGAGACTGTACAACCATGGAACTTCTCTAATCCCCCAACCAAGTATACTTTCTCCGATCCGATTGCTTTCAGTTTCATTGGGATCACCTCGGTAAGCTTTTCCTTCTCCTAGAGCTTTGTTTCTTGATTCCTTCTCTTTCTCAAATTATCTTCAATTGAGAGTTTTTATCATTTTTTTAGATCTACGATGTTATTGGGAAATTTAAGGCTTGAGGTTCACGTATAATGATCCTACAACACCGAGGTAGGTGGTTTGTGACTTTCCATAGATAGTCTTTGAATTTTATGTGAAAAAGTGCCCAATACCCTTGATCAGGGTATTGCATGTTTACAGTTTTAGCCCTGATAACTTCCTGATGTGCTTGTATGCTTGATCAGAGGTTAATTGAATGTGAATAGAGTTAATTTCTATGATTTGGAAGTGTTTTCCCATGCATGTTTTGGTTATGAACATTTGGTCTTGCTTAGCCTGTTAGGCTGCCTTGTTTGTTCCCATGCCTAGTACTGTTAGGATGGAGTGATTGTTTATCTGTATTTTTGTCATGTTTTAGACTAGTTATCCAAGTAGTTCTTGAGGTTTAGTTTGGTCTCCTTACATTGTTATGCTTGTTTGACTTACACAGGGCCGTGAGAACCTGGTGTAGTGGACCATATGGAGAATGGACGTAAGGGATTCTTCAGAGTGTCCATTATTATTGTTACGATGCAAGACCATAGGGGGAATTGATGTAAGTTCTTTCTCAGAGTGTTTTTAGTTCCTAGACGTGGGTCACAGGGGTAATGAGACATAAGTTCTTTCTCGGAGTGCCTTTTAGTTACCGATACGAGACTATAGGGGGAATTGATGGTGAGTGCTTCCCCGAAGAGTCTATACTAAAGCTGAACCATAGGCGTTAGACTGTGTGTACTTCCTAGAGGGTTGCTTGTGTTTTCTAGGTAGGACCAGAGGGGATTAGGCTGTGAGTACATTCCATAGGGTTACATGTTTGTGATTATATATTTACTTTCTATGTGGAACTAAATGCTTTGAAACTGTGGAATTGTTTACTGTTGAGTACTTCCTTGTTTACTACTTCTTTTGTTTATTGTCTACCATATATATTCACTGACTGTTAGGAATATATCTCTTGGTGGTTTCCTATTGGGATTTAGTCTCACACCCTATTTGGGTCATGATTTTGGGCCCAAAAAGATTATATTGTTGCATGTATAGATAAGGGAAAGCGCCCTTCTACTTTAGGTACTTGACTATGTTGGAGATGGAGAGCATGGGACCAAGCTTAGGTTTGCGATGCTGCGGAGATATTTATTGCATTCCTTTGTACTTTGGTTTAGTAATGTATTTCAGCATTGTGACTTGTTTGGATGATTTCTTAAACATATGTATTATGCATCATTAGTATATATATGTGCTTCAGTGGTTATTTCTTCAGTCTTCCATTGTTTTCTTTCATATGGTATTATTACTACTTCCATTATTAATTTTTTTTTTACTTCCACTGTGTTACTCTTCCAATGAGGACATAGTTTCCCCACTATCACACCCAAGGCCCTCGCTGCTAGTCGGTAGCCTCTGCCATTTGGGGAAATGCGCATGAGGCCATGTGACCAACCGGGTACGGGGTGTCTCTGGGTGGCTTCCAGAATCGAGACGTTACATTCTACATCATATGTTATATGGAATATAAGGAGCTTATCCCAACATTACTAATCAATAAATAACATGACTTCCCTAAGGATTTTACATTCACATCAAAATCATTTTCTGAAGGGACATCTCAATTTACCATTTTAAATGGAATTTACCACTTCATTAGATATTTACCACATAGATATCATTTCACACTTTAACATTAACTAATTCATTTTATAATTTCAATTCATTTTAAAAATAGTTAATTTATATAATAACATTCATTACCCATTAAAGAAAACATGATTTACCCATTTATCAAGTCGATATAAAAACATAAACTCACCTTTCATTTCATCAAAGTCTATCTCTTTTTACCCATTTTCATTTAGCCATTTGTTCCCCCTTACTAAACCAAGGCATTCCATTGGAATCAACCTTTACATAGGCTCATTAACATATAAGGTGTATCAATCTCGAATCACTTTTCATTATTTCTGAATTCATAATATGATCAAGGGCCAAATATACAACCACTTATACCATTTATAAAACCTATTAACTTAATTACAACCATTTTAATTTTCCAATTTTACATAACCATTTCACAGGGTCTAGTTTACAAGTGAGGCATCCCATGGGGATCTCTATAATGGTAACTGATTAGTGTTACATATAATGGAATACAAACAATGAAATTTCATATTTAAGGTTAAAATTTTAATTCTAAGGTCAACACATGAAACATATACATGATCAACAACCCGTTCACTTTGAAAATAATCAAGACTATGGGAAAGTCTTAAGTACTACCTACATTAACAATAGAGACATAAACTCTTTGAGTATCAGCTGTCAGATCATCCTGAATCTGGAGAAATAAAGAAAGCAGGAAAAATCTCTAAAAATAGGGAGTATTAAATTTAAAAGGAAAGATATTTATTGATAAAAAATAAATAAAGAATAGATAAAGGCAGAATCATATACTTACTCTAGCTAACTAAATATAGAGATAGAAGTGAAAATGGATTCTGGATAATGGAGATCCACCATAGTGGATGAAAGGGAGAAAACCCCCTTGGGGCACTACTATTGGCAAGTGAGTAGGGATAAAACCAAATGGGATACTAAGAAGGTGTCCCTAGTAAAATTATTGGGCTAATCCTATTTTAATAAAATTGCATGGGGATACTGGTTAGCCTCTCACCCCCACCAGCTAGCCATTGTGTCCAATAGCCCTCCCTGAGCTACTGAACATGCCACTGACTAGCAAGTTACTCTGAACTAGAAAGATGGTGGCACTACAATAGACTCATTTTAGGTCATAGATCCTAATGATCCCTTAGTACACCTCCATGACCACGTATAACCCCCAATATATGTCTAAAAACACCCATTGAAGTTGTTCAAAGCCTTAGAATTTCCTTCTAAACTATGATTCAAAATCCAACATACCAACTAAACGAAAAACTCGAATTCCTCTTGAATTTTAACACCTATACAGAACATGGAATCTTATAAGGGTGATCCTATAAGGCACCCACTCATAGGTTCTTACCTATGATCCAACCTCAATCTACACCAAACTCAATGGGTGCACACTCCCATATGACCTGATCAAACAACACAATCCATGCTCCCATGAGTTGTATATCATTTAAACTAGGCTCATGTGTCCAATAAACTAAGAATGCTTCTCTCACATGTAAATCACATCTAACTAATCAAGGAATATCACTTGTTATAAGGCTAACCACATGATCATCATCCAAATGGGTGTCATTCAAAACCATGAGCATCTACCCATGCTCCTATCACACCATCGAAGCACATACAGAATCAAGGTAAGGAATCCAACTTGTCCCACCATCTCACCTAAAATTAATACCAGTAAAAATTAATTAATATCCCTTTCCTCAACCCTCTAATGGGTATCCACATCCTCAAGGAAACCAATGGTCATCCTCAGATTATCTCTCAGATATCCAATGTGTGATTCGGCCCACTAGGGGTCTTTATAAAACCATTCCATGAAGGGACTATATAATTGCCACCATAGAATGTACTTTTTTATGATACACATAACCTAACATTAAATATATAATACTATGGTCCATATAAGTATAATTTCACCAAAAATTTATATATAAAAATGTTGCATAAATTATTATTGGCACTTTAAATGACCAAACCCCATTATCAGTGAATTAAATCACATAGAAGAACATGAATGACATGTGAATCCTATGTGGAAAATATGATGAATGTGAATTAAAATATTTCCAATGGTAAAAGAGAAAAAAAATAAATATCATCTTCGATAAAAACATTATATTCAATAAACATCTCAACCAAAATAGTGAAAAGAAAAAACAACAATCTTGCACCCCTAGTAACCAAGACTTCCCACAAAAAATGTGTTAATAATGCACCAATATGAGGTCCATAAAAAGATCCAAAAATTCCAAAACCTCTTATATACCATATCCTCAAATATAAAAACAAAATAAAATGCTCTGGTACCACTTTGTAATACCTTGACATATGGACCACTCCACAGTTCCCGGATTGAGGATACCGTGAGACCTTAGATGTGCCTCCCTATATATCAGAGGTTGTTGACTAGTATTGAGGGAATAAATTGTTACCATGGGGATACTATATACTTATATTAGAGTAAAAACATTAAAAAAATAACCAAATAATACTAATCTCAAACATCAGATTACACATAATCAAATAAACACAATTCTATAAAAAATTAAACCCTGTAATACAAGCACACATCCCCTAATTTTTTATTGGGACAATCACACATATAAAACAAAAAAAAACATTAGGCCCTACTTCTATTCTTGGGAATCAAAAATACTATATCCAAATCACTGTCTATATTTCCCATTCCAATCAACTAAAATTCTTACTCTATGGCCTCAAAGAAAATATAAGGTATGCATGTGCACTAGGGTTCCCATTTAGGGTGTGAGAAATGCATCTTAGTAGGGTCTAACAAAGTTACCCTAGTATATGCCACTATATATGTGTATTCATAAAAAAAATAAAAAATATGTACAAGTACGTTTGATATCATGTGTTAAACAGGATACCAAGACTCCATGCAGATCAAGTCATCATGTGCTAACTAGGCCACTACAACTCCTAAAAATACCTACTTAGGAAACATGTTAGAATATAATCATCACCTCATGCCATAAAACTTGTAACCTAGCCTTTACCCAAAGACATGGAGTAGGTAATCCAAAAAGCCTCAACCACTACCCAAAGGTGTAGGGTATGATCATGCATCAAAGTCCTAGAATTATCTTTCTCACTAAATGTGATCCTACCAACACCTTCTCACTCAAGGTGGGGTTTTATTATCCTAGGAACTACCTTATATATCATGGTAGTGTCTAAAATCTATGTCTCATGTCACATCATCTTCAGAATGGGTCCTCTCACTCAAGGGTGGTCACAGACTTTGTTTGTGATAGAGATAATATTTTTTTCATATGTGTTTAAATTATTTAACCCCTTACAATTAATCAATTTGATATTATTTGTATCATTTTAGTGTTTTGGTGAGTTATGGGCTTAATTGTAGAAATTTGTTAATTCTGGAAATTTAGTAGTTTTGTGTAGCTTATGTATTTCAGGCATATCTTTTACATTTTTTATCCATATTGTATTATTATTTTTTATAGGATTTATATTCTCATGGGATTCAACTTTTTCTTCTGGACCTTGATCTAATTCCAAACACACTGGCCCAAATAAATCAATCAAGAGAAGAAAGTTTTCTAGCTAACAGAATGGACCCCACCATAATTAATGAAATATATCTCGGTCTACACATGTCCAAATGAGGTGATTCTAGATTAAATAAAAATATGACTCCGCGAATCATGTTCACAATAATTTTAATGAAGAAATTAGTTCATTTAAGCATCCATTTAATGAGGACAAAGAGAGGAAGTTGAAGAGTCACCTCGGGTAGAAAAAGATGTCATTAGTAATTCGAGGATAAATTTTGTTCCACTTGTCCAAATTCGCTGAGATTTTGAGTAATCATGAACAAAACATAGGGGAAAAACATTTATGAAGACTCCTTCCTGATATTCAGCAATTTATTATTCCAACCAGACTCAATCTTTCAGTGGAGTAATTTTCAAGGGAAATTCTCAACTCCAAAAGTCTATAAATAAGAGTGTTCACTTCCATTCAAAGGGGTTGAAGAAGGTTCAAGAAGGGCTGTGATGGAGGATTGAGTTCTTGAAGTTATTTTTATTTTATCTTTTATCTTTTCTTTGTTTAATCGTTCTCTCTTCTTCCCCTTTCAACTCTATTACCCTTCACATGGAGGGGTAAAACCTTTGAGTGATCGGGGAAGGGGAAGTTTCACTTTTGTAATGTCGGAGTTTTGTGCTTAAATATAAAATCATTTTTTTCTTTTTAATTAATTATATTATCATTGTTTTCCAATTATATTAATGTGATCATGTTTTGATTTTGGTGTATTCATTTTTAATAGCTTTGGTTAAAGACTTTTAATCTCCCTCCGCCTAGTGCAATTTGTCTCGATCGAGCATATTGTGTTAGGTGGTGAGTGTCCAGTGATCGTTGGCACATGTGTGGAACTAGTAAACTTTTTCAAGAGTTCTAAGGAGCAAAAATTATTGATTGGTACTTGATTTAGTTTTTTAGGGATTGTTCATGAACTTCCATGCACATAAGAGTGAGTTCCATTTGTTTCTTTAACCAAGGGTGATTGATAACTCGATCAAGGAGTGTTTCATTTTTCATTCAAAATGAAGAGGGGGAATATGATATTTATTACTATGATGACATTAAAAAGGTGAATCCTACCCTGAACCTATCACTCTCTTCATCCATTAGTGTTCAACCTTTTTTTTCAATTTCTTGCTTTATTTTTCAACTTAAACATTTTCAAAAACAACCTCTTCTTCTTTCTTTAATTTAGGTGACAAACATAATTTTTGTGCACTACTCTCTGAAGATAACTTAGGTTACCCACTTTACTACATTTTAACTTAGGTTTTATTTGTTTTTGTCACACCCCACGACAGGCACGTGTCAGTCCACTACCCTCTTAGTCATGATAGGATCACAACCTGACCACTCTCCTCTTCTTGGATGGATCTTACATGCACAGGTGGACCAATACCCTCTCAATTAATCCAGTCCATGCCAGTGCCTTGTCACTCAGGTCAAGGTCCTGAATTTATACACAACTAAGACTCAATCTCACTAAATTTGAGTCTAGTTATTAGGACTCTTCATCACAAATTCCATTTCCAAATATGTACATGTGAAAAATGGTTCACATAACCCATCTCATAAGATCAAAACTCACCAAAGGGTTCCATTCACTTGGGACTTATACCCTCACCTAAAACACATATTTTTATCCATCCAAAATATGTCGGCACTCTTAGAATTCTCACCTCACCCACCATGGAATCCCTAGGATCCTTTAGACCTACCTTGATATCTTCTTATTGTCACAAAGACATATCCATCACCCCATAAAACTCCCACAACCTGTAGGTTCTACTAAACTTATACCATAGGAGATTTCTCTACATCCTTGTCTAATTCCCACACTTCTAACCTCACTCAGATCTCATATCACATCGCTATTGGAATAGCTATGAACCCACCACTTAGAGGAAAGACCTCTCTATCACACCCCATCTAGTCTCAGAGGACTCATACCACTCACCGAGACTCAATTCATCCTCAGGAGGGTTATCCTTACTAGGTATGAGACAAACAATCATCACACCCTTCCCACAATGCCTAATTCTCTCATAACCACCTAACTAGACCTATGAAACCAACATATACTACTTATAACTCATCTCACATCTTGACACCTACCCAAGGTCTTTCTTCAACTCAACCAGCACCTCCACCCCTTAGTGATATATTTTTTGTATGATCCCAAATTACATAAGTGATAAAGGGAACTTATTCCAGTCTAAAGAGAATCAATACCATCCTCTTTATTTCTATAAGTCACTCATGATCCTTATCCCTTTTACCCAATCATATGAAACATACATTCAGTTAATAAATCATGCATAAATAACCATATGGTTTTTTATTAAAGGGACAACCTACCTCCATAAAAGAGTTACCATCCAAGATAATCTTTACACACTGTCAACTAAGCATGCCCATGTCTCATCCAAACTTTTACCACCATCTGAGCTCCTATATTGCACCTACAACACAAATAATTAATTATAAATATTTATAATTAATTATACAAATTAAAAAATGAGGAATAACCCCCAAAACACTCACCAAGCATCAATACATCATTGAAACTATGACCAACCACACTTGGAAGGTCTATGACACATCCTTAGAAAAATCTTTATCTCCTGACACCCAATCAATCAAAAATTTAATCCAATTTAATAAAAACCCCTAAATAAATTAGGGAAGTGACATACCAAAACCAAAACGGTGAAATACATCATAAAATAATCCTCCTAAGATACCTTCTAGCCATGCCACACTAAATCTCCATTATTTTGGCTCGATACAACCATGCTCTAGTGGAATTAGTGTCAAAACCCTAGCGACAATCTACTAGAATCAGTGACGATCAATAGTGAAAAAGAAAGGAAATAAACATAGAGAATAATGTTGATGAAATCATTAAAAAGGCCTTAAAATACCCTTGACATAGGAGAACCATGGGGGGAAGGGGAGGGGGAGATCCAACTAAGATGGACCTCTCTCGATGCCCTAAGTTATCAAATAATTAAGGGTTATGACCCCAAAAGATAGGTTTTCCCCAACTAAAAAATTCAGTAGGGTATCCTTGAAACATGGACATGGGGGAAAAAATACAATCCCCTTACATGGGTAAGTCTTATAGCATAACCCCTTGGGTTTTGATGCAAAGTCTCACCACTGGACATCATCTATGGTATAGAGTGGGCCTCTATGATGCATGAGACCTCCAAGGAGAAACATGAGGTGTAGCCTCCCAAGGACCCTCCATGGAACAAGACTTGCGATATGATATGGTGATCTTCACCATAAAATTACCAAGTTTTATCCCTTTATGACTGCACTATATCCTCCTTGTCTATAAGCCACCACACCATAGTTCCCTTCGTTGCATTGTGGTTCCTAGCTTGCAATTGAAATTTTAGCTATAGGGCCACCCAAACACTCTTTGATGATCACCTGAATCACCGACCAAGCCTTATTACACATCTAAATATATCTCCTTGAGATTCTACAATACTCATATTCTAAATAAAAATTCCAATTCACTAAACATCTCTTTCTATGAGACCAAAATTTGAATTTCCTAAAAAACGATAGGTAAAATTTTATGGTCATTATAGGTAAACTTGGGGAAATTCTACTAGTTCTTGTACTAACCCCCTGCATGGGAATCTTAGTGACTGTGAAGATGATGTTACTTGAGTATTAAGTTGCATGGATATTGATATTTTGAATTATATGGGGTAAAATTGGTCATATAATGAAGTCTAGTGGGGGATGGGTCACATGGGTGATGAGTTGGTTGTATTGTATTGTTATATTCATGTATTATTGTTCTATATATTATATTCATAGTATTATACTTTTTTTGGGTTTACAAGTATGCGGTTGCATTGGGTTATTCCACCATTCCGCATAGTTTATACTAGAATTTGTATTTATATATCGATCCTTTGGCAGTTGGGGTTGGGAATATGGGATGAGTAGTATTTTGATTTAGATCGGGGCTAGTTTTGAGTATCTGAGATGGTTCAAGATGTTACAGTCCAACCCACTAACCAGGATCAGTGTCCAACAACACATTATGGACCCCATAAATAAAATATGAGTTATCAAAATGAAAATAATCTATTAAATCTTCTAGGTAATATATTCCTTTTTTAACTATCATCTCATCAAATATGATGTACACACATGTCATCATCACATTCATTTGACCTATAATTATTTGGCCTTCCAAAATGAGTTTTCTAAGATCACTATGCCCATAGAATTTATCCAGAACCTTTCATTTCATCAAATAACCCAAGGTATCGTATTCCATTAAATCATAAGTTCAAAATTATATCTTGACCATTCAATTAGCTTCATACTAATCATGATTTACCTTATGCGAGATGCTTCTTCATGAGTAAATACAACATGGTTTTCACCAAGCATTAAAGTACAAGAATCATGAAACACATTAATAATTTTCTAAAGTTAAAGGGTCAATTCACATGCTTGTAGATATAAAAATACAATAACACATTAATAATGTGGTGTTTCTATAAGTGGTCCATCCTCATGACCTTCCTTCATGGAGACCACCAAGTGAGAACTTCATGAGAAGAGGTCTCGATGCCTATGATCCCACAACACCTGATATTTAAACATCGTTTGGGAAGTTTAAGACAAATGTATTTAGACCATAGGGCATATGTTTAAGAATATTATCATGAAATCCTTAATTTCTCATTATATAGTATAAAAAATGGAAATTAACGATGTTTTTTTAGCTATGCTATTTAAAAATATGGATAAATTGGCCATGGTCATAGGAAACACAGCTAATTAGCTGTACTTTTGAAAAAAAAGCCAATTTAACCACGATTTATTAAAAACATGGATAATATATATATATATATATATATATATAACACAAACATACACACATAAATATATATAATTTATAATTTATAAAATCTTAATAAATTAAAATTCTAAATGAAAATTTAATTTAAATATTATGTGTGTGTGTTTGTGTTTGTACATAATACATATATTCAAATATTACATTAAATATATATCCTTTAAATACACACACACACACACATTATAAATTTATAATTTAAAATTTATAATTAAAAATATATACATATGTGTGTCTGTGTTTACACATGAATACATACATACACATACATATTTACAAGTATATATCAATATATAATAAATCAAAATTTGATTTAATTTAAATAATATAGTTTATATAAATATATTTTAATATATCTATATATATTAAATAATAATATTATATAATATTCAATATATATATATTTTTTTATGCGTTAAATAAATATAAATTTATAACTAAAATTTGAAGATATAATATATTTTATTAGATAGTAGAATTTAGTATTTATTATCTATAAATAAGAATTATATGTATATTTATGATAACTATGTTATAATATATAATAATAATTATTATTATTATTATTATATAATTATATAATATTAAAATTGATATATATTAATTATATATACAAACACACACACACACTTAAAATATCTACACACAAAAGTATATTTTTTTTAAATTTATATTTCATAACACATACAAATTTATATGTATGAATATATATAATAGTATTATATTATATATAAAAAATCATATATTAATTATATATACAAATTTATATGTATGTATGTATGTATAAACATATATATATATTTATACATATAAAACTTTATAATTTTAAATATATGATACTTTATTATAAATTCACCTTGACCAATTGGACCAAGCTTTTCTATGTTTACATAGTGTCCCAGGGATCCAATCCCATCCATACTAAATTATTAGGGAATTTTCTTCATGTTTGTGAGATGTGTGATCCGTAGGGTAGCAAGAAAACACTTGGGTGTTGAGGTATGTGTGGGAGGACAGATCGTGAAACATATGTTTTCTAAAACAAGCAAACAAATAAAAGTTAATGTGTGTGTGTGTATATAATATGTATTAATTTTTAACTATGTTTTTGGGACCATTACCCGTGTTTCTAAATAACATGTTTAAATGAGATACGGGTAATTTCCAACACTTTTAAACATCTTTAATTAACTATGCTTCTCAAAACATGGTTAATTAGTGGTGTTTTGGAAAACATGACTAATTAGAAATGTTTTAAAAAACATGGCCAAATAGACATGTTTTAGAAAACACACCTAATCAGTAATGTTTAAAACATGGTTAATTTACCCAGAACTCATTTCCCAATGTTTTTTAGAAACACGGGTAATTAAATTATCCACATTTATAAACATGGATAACATAAAAAAACATGGCTAAAATGTGTTTTTCTTATAGTTATAGTGAGGAACTTCTATAACTTATTGATGAAAAAAATATTCTAAGTACATTATCATATAAAATAAGCAAAATTAATGTAACAATCCTGATTTAGATACTCAAATGGTGGTTGATCCTAGACATCACTAACCCTATGGGAATTTCATAATCCCCAAGGGATGGAAAATAGTGACGAATACCTTGGTTTATCATTATGGAATGATTTAGTTTCTTTGATTCATAGAATTATTCATGTATGGTTTCTTTTGAAAAAATAGCATGACTCACTCATATATTGAACATTCTTGAAATTAACCATACAACCTGCACACCGTTCACAATAACCTATACACTAATGATACCTGGGATAACGATCATATATATATATATAACCACTCACTATATAAATTCAACTACAACCAAATAAGGTAAAGTTAAATATATACAAAATAATCCATAAAATTTGGCATGACCAAACATAGCCTATGACAAGTAAAGTATAAAGAATATAGAGATATACCCAATACGTCCTCCACTCAACATGACACCAACTCCTACATTAAAGCAGAGAACAAACCCACTCCTTTGACTTTCACAACTAAAAAATCCACAAGAATCCAATAGAAATCAATGCACCAATTCATACATAAAATACATCATGTAAAACAACATGTCC